>OY728152.1:1748808505-1751308505 GCA_963277665.1 Viscum album
TAATCAAAAATATATTTTTACTTTAAATACAATAAATGAATTAACTAATTAATATAAAATTTTGTTTTTTCACTATTCACTAAAAATTTGTATCATCCCCAACCAGGAAGAAGCTATAATAGGTGGCCTAAATTGGGTCATCACATGACATTAGACACATCTTCTCATACGCTAGAGGCTGCTGACTAGCAGTACGGGTCTAAAGCAGAACATGAGAATACTATACCCACTTATCATATTGAAGACACCACATAAGTAACATAAATTGAAAACATAACCATAGAAATAATAAATGGACAACATGAAAAAAAATAAGTTAAAAAGTAATCATTTTGTAACAAAATATAGTGAATAATATTCATTCCATGTAGTCATAAATTATGGAAAAATATCAAAACTAAAAAAATACTCTGATCCTAGTCCCAGTCCCAACCCGAAACTAACCTCCACAGTCCAACCCATCTACCCATGCAAAACCAAAAAATAGTTTCTTATCTTGAACCTGTACCTAAAAAAAGTGACATCTTCTCGGGGACCCATGTTCCATGGTGTCTCGGGCGGGTTGTGATTACAAATCAATTGGTCACCACCAATGATGTATATGAAATAACCAGTCTGCACAAATTTTTATGCATGCATAGTGTGAAATAAATAGACAAGTAATAATGGAAGCATTTATGTAATTATCTATGTAATATAATCAAGAATATCTAGTCAAACACATACGATAACCAAAACGGTTATTACCTAAAACATTATATTGACATGGAATTGTTAATATACATAAAATATAATGTCAGAAGATAATCATATTGGATATACTAATATTTTTAATTACTATATTTATAATAATCTTGTATTTATTATATATTATACTTTAATGTGTACAATTAAAGGCAATTCTTAAGGTAAGAGAATTTCATTTTAGTTTATTTATTTATGAGAGATGGTTGTCTTCTTCACCACTAATTCCTTTTGTTTGGTGTTTATATTTGTGTTAGATGTATTATATTATTATTATATTAATATAATGGTTTCTTCCAATATCCATTTCTTGATCTTTTTTATCTCAGGGTTTATGTTTCAAAGGATACTAAATTGATTGAGTAGTTTTGTCCCATTTTTTATTCTTCGAGACACAAGACATGTTATACACCTATACATTTTTATGAGGTTTATATACTCTCATTGAAATATGGTATCACGAATAAACTTATTCTCATGATATATTAATATTAATTTAATGTTATAATTTCCATTTTATTATGATACTATATAACCAATGTTGAAGCAATTTATTTCGACCATATAAACGTTTGTCAAGATTATTTAATATTATGCTTCCAATAAAGAAATATTATATTCCATATGTCAATAAATATCATGAATTTTCATAAAATATGGTTATTAATGTTATATTTATGTAATGGAACCATTTTCCCTCTCTATAGTACTAAATATTATTAAGAATTTTTTTAGTGAGAAGCATACATTATTTCACATTTTAGTAGGAAATCAATGTTT
Organism: Viscum album; assembly: GCA_963277665.1. NCBI lineage: Eukaryota > Viridiplantae > Streptophyta > Magnoliopsida > Santalales > Viscaceae > Viscum > Viscum album. The sequence continues at coordinate 1,748,810,030 of OY728152.1, forward strand.
TATGAAACGTTTTTTTATGAAGATGTAATGAAAAAAGTTTTAATATTATATTATGGTTCTTAAAATAAATTATACCCATGTAATAATTTTTTATACCTTATTTCAAATGGAATCTTATTTTCATTTTCCAATCAAGGAAGAGTATAAATATTATTAGGTAAAAAATTGAATGTTCGGCATGTATGGACATACCCTACATCATGATTGTCATTTCCTTTTTTGCTTAATTTTTTATTTTACATGGTTATATTTTTAAAATACTATTTTTCATAATTGTATGGGATTTTTTTAGGATAAAATTATTTTAAGTAAAAACGTTTTTTAAATTTTTTGTATTAATGGTACTTTAATAGTTTTCAAAATTCATTGATACATTTTCTAAGAAAATTGTTTAATTTTTTTCAATATACTTTTATATGTTTTCATTTATTATTCTTAAATAATTTTAATACATATTTTTATGTTTTCAAATTATTTTAAAAGAAGACATTTTTCAAATTCATTTCATAATTTTATTATTATTTTTCATAGTATTTACAATTAATATGGTTTTGAAAATATTTTCAATCTTCCTATATAAATTTTAAAATTTATTTTAAAATAAAAAGTTTTAAAAAATTATTTATGATTTAAAAATATATTTTCAATGTGAAAAATATATTGTTCTAAAAAAATGGGTTAAAAGAAATTCTAAAACATTATTGACAATAAAATTAGTTATTAAATGGTTCCATTAAAAGGATTTTAATATAAATGATATTTTTCATAATAAATGATTCAAGTGATCTTTGAAAATTGATATTTTTTAAGATATCAATAATTGTTACAATATATTCTTTATTTGGGACATGATCCTATAATACCATTCATAAATGTGGTACTAGATAATAAATAATCTATGATATCATGACCCATAAAATGTGATGGGTTTCCGAAATGTCATATCATAACCCATCAATTGAAATGGGTTTCCAAAACAGTTCATCAAATCGTGACCTATAGAAAATAATTAGTTTTCATAATTATTTCATAAAAAAATAACTAGTGAAAAGAAGACAGTTTCAATGTGTCTAGACTTATAAGGAATGATATTACATGTTTATTTGTATGCCATAATTCCATGTCTTACTATTATGTTATGATTTTATGTCTTATCTTCTTTATTTACGTATGTTTCATGACTTATTAAGGGATAAAAATTATTCCATGATTCATATTTATATTGTTTGGTATGTAATGTATGATATTCTAATGATATGATCACATTCTAATAACCATGTGGTCATATTTATTCTTACATATCTCCATATTTTACTCTTATTGAGCATATCTAGTCACCCATTTTTATTCTTCCTTCCTCTATTTATAAAGATATATTTTATGTTTGATATGTCTAAGAGGAGTTCTAGTCTTGCAGAACCTAGTGAGAGATTATGTAGCTCATTCATGCACAATTATATACATTTTGTTCTTCCAAAGGCACTAAAATAATATGCTATTTAGGTGTCTTTTTTGTGTAATGTTTCATTTGTTACAGAAAAATGATATTTATATTTATATGTTCAGAAATGGTTGTTATAAAAATAGTTATATTTTTTTCAAACAAAAACTAGTAAAAATGGTTTTTTTAATAAAATGTTTTTATGTATAAAATGAATATGCATAAGATTGAGTGATTAGTTAATTAAATATTATAAAGAAAATAAATTGAGTAGGAAAATTATATAGATTCCATAAACTATTTAATAAAATCCATATCCTTTAATTGTAGATAGGTTTTAATTTTAATATTTATATTACAATGATCTTTGAGGTGTATAATACAGTTTGTTAAAACCCATTTTTTCTTCAAAATAAATCTAAAATGTAAATAATTTTTTGTAAGATAAATATATTCAAAATTCTTGAGATGATATAGTTCATTAATTTAGAAACATTAAATACAAAAGAATAATAATGGGTGAACCCTATAAAAAGTTACAAACCATTAAAAACACTAAAATAGATGGGGTATCTGGTAATGAAGATAAATACATGAAAGGAATGAAAACAAAAAGGTTGTTAAGATGAGGTGGGGTAACGATATCCCTCCATCAAGTGAAATACGGAGTGGAGTGTCCTTGATGACCAAATTTGATCAGTAGTTGGAACTGAAGTAACCATCCTATATCAGCGAAAAACATTATATGTGTGATAATGGAGGAATTGGATATCATTTTGGAGGATTTTATAGTGAAGTAATTATTTATTAGATGTATACTTTTCTTGATATTTATTAATGAATACTTCATTTTACGGTAGTAATTAATTAAACTATTAATTTTATAATAACACACATTAGATGTTTTTTGAAAATCATTACCAATTAGAAGTTGTGTGTTTTCTAACTATAAGAAAAAACTTCTTAGTAATAATATATATATTGATGTGTGGGAAAAATTAAAATATTATTAGATTCATATGATTTATTATTTTAATTAATCAATTAGTTTTACCATTTTATGATATCAAATTTAATCATTCCTATTTTTTATCAAGAATAAGTGAAAGTGAGATTTTTTCTGTTTTTAATGAACATAATTATATTTTAATTAGTTAGCTAATAAACTATATAGAAATTTATTTTAAATTAATATCATCGTTTTTATAAATTTTTTTCTTCTCATAAATGTTGTTTTGAATGTGGGAATGATGTGGGAGATATTTATATATATATATTCCACACTTTACTGTGGAAATTAAACCATCCAGAAAGTTTAGTTGTTATCGCATGATTCCCTTCTGTTTATCACATTATTATGTTGAGATTAAATTTTATATAGATTAATTATAATTTGAATGATTTTAAAAATTCATTTTATTATTGTCTAAATGAATTGAATCATCTACATACTATATGGTATGACTATTTTTCATGTTAAATTATCATTTATTTATTTATATGGCTTTTAATGAATTAGTATTTTTTCTATGAAATTATAATATTCTTGTAGATGTAACAAAATCATTGATAAAAAATAATATTTAATTTATCATATACATTACAATCATTTTATAATATATAAAAATGTTTTTTTTAGTAATTTATTTTTTAAAATATTCTCCTTTATTTTTTGGTTTCAATATGATAATACTAGAAATTTTATTCATTAAATAAAATATTTATAAAATGAGCGAAAAATTTACCAGAACTAACTAGTTTTCTGTTCCACCTATATAATAAATCTTATAGACTATCATTAATATTGGTTTCAATTAAAAATTACTGTTACTGAGGGTATTACATGTGGAAACATACAAAAATGACATCTAATAATCATGGTATAATTATTTAATTTTGGGGTTAAAAAATTATTATTAAAAGGGATAATGTATAAATAATTAATTTATATGAGAAATTATAACCAATATAGATAATATAATTACAATATCAAACAAAATGATTATTCCTTTTTAATTATGTTAAAACAATTATATAATAATCCATTTTTTACAATTGATGGTTTCTAAAGAAACTAATATCTTGATTCACCTCTACATAAAAAATCGATTTTAACAGACTATATTATCACTTCAGACCTCTCTATGTCACAATATTCTTTTATCATGATTTAACACCCTACATTTGGTATGTTTTACTTTAAACCAAATATGTATTCTAAATAAAATTAAAATTATATTTAGTTCTCAAGATAACATGTATTATTTTTCTACTACAATCCTACTTGGGACTCTAAAATCTCTTACAACTCTTAATGACACATTATCCCTCACTCATTTCTATAACACCTTCTTAATCCTCTTATATAACATAAAATTGTATATAAAATGGAAAATTATTGAATACATACATCTTCCATGGTATAATAAAATTACGTGGAATTCAGTGTGAATCTCGTGAATCCCTTCCAATCCCACAAAAAAATCATTCATGTCTATATGTTTTAAATAAACAAAAGTGTCTTCAAAATTAATTTTAGAAAAATTATTTAATTTAATAATTCAATTATATTTTTAAATTATACCAATCTTATAAATATTTAACATAAATACACATGAATATATAGAAACACATGAATGATAGAATATAAAACATTCAATGAGATAACATAATATGAAACCCGATTTACTATTTTTAACTAAATATTTTTTTTCCAATTCTACCATAAAAATAAATAAAATCATTGTGCCAATTAACTCAACGAAAATTGTGTTATAAAAGAAAATATTTATTTTCATCCCTCCACTATCCAATATATATTAGATACATATTTTTAATACTTTACGTATGATTATTATTTGGGATTTACTCTCTAAATCCACAATTTTACAATTGAAAATTGGAGAAGGAGGAATGTGGAAGAAGGATTGGGTGGAATGGTGATAAATATCCAGTAACATATTGAATGTATATTGGTAAAACCCCCATGTACCAAGGGATATTTATGGAGGGAAATGGAAAATAAAGGGGGATGCAACCCCTCAACTTATATTTAATGGGGGGAAAAGAACATTCATTGACTGACTAAATAGTAACTCATAAAAGAGAAAACTACCACCCATATTATGTGTGTGATATATAAGTAAATAAAATTTACGTCTTCCTCCATGAAATTTATTATTATTTTATATGAAGTTGTTTCCACAACTGAACCACTCATATAGTAGAATTTGATAAATTTATGGATATTTAATGTTTAATATCCCCTCACTATCCTTCGGTGTCTAGTTGTTATATCCACCCAATTACAGTAAACTATATAATTCATGAAATCATTATTTTTTTTCATTTCAAAAAAATCCCTCAAAATATTATTTTTAATCACATTAAATAAGTTCCAGATCTCCATTTTCAATTTGAATTAAAAATTACAAATTGATAGTGGATCGTTTTCCATTGGATCCCTATACTTTCTTAAATTCCACTAATAGAACTGGTTAATACTAACTCTTTGTAATGTCTCGGTCCAACTCATTTATATTATGGTGGCTAGACCGTTGGGTCACTTGACCTCAAGCGCATCTCCCTGAACGCCGGAGGTAGATGACTAGTAGTAAGGGACCTTTTTGTGTCCTTGGGGAAGACTATTCCCTTTTAGGTAATAGATAATATCATAGAAAAATTAAAAAACAGAAAATAATAAATAGAAGAATCATGTGATGGAATAAACTGTAGCATAAGAAAAATAAATAATCCAAATGAATGATAATAAACAATTTGGAAAGCTCACAGAAGGATGAAATGTCATGTGTAGGTCTAAACTAAAAGTACCTAAAATATAAATCAAACACAGAGTCAACTAAAATAAAAGGTACAAAGTAACAGCTGCATCACAAGCAAGGTCAGGTCCTCTGCACCAGTCTACATCATAAGTAGTAAAAAACAACAATGCATCGGAAGCATCATGCTTCCCCTTGTCAATTCCTTTGGGCATGTAGTCTACTCATGTTTCAATGATGCCCGAGCATGGTGTGAGATAAAATACCTGTATGTCATCACTGATGGAGTCAAATCGATTCCATTTCATGCAATAATAATAATGTAGTGTTCCATTACATAATAATTTCAGATAATTAACTTATATGCAAGGAAATAAATAAGTCGGATTGGGTTCCAAATGGAACGCGTGCCAAATCACCTCCATCAGTCAAATATGGTTGTCTGGAATGTTACCTTTTAGAAGAAGGCATGTACATGTATATAAATAAAAAATAGAATGAAAGTAAAAACAAGGAAGAGTTATGCCCAATGCTGGTTCATTAACTTGGGGTCTAAGTCCAAAGTCAACCTGGTGAACATCAACATATCATGAGAACATTTAAATTATCAAGATATTCAATTGAAAATAATATAAATCATAAGTGCATCAGTATTATGGTTCATGTTGAGAGATAGAGTTTGAACATGTCCCGAAGGGATTGCTACATAATATCCATCAATTTATCCAATACCACCAATCTCCTGCTAGGAAATCTTTCAAAAGACCAAGTGTTGCTCTAGGGAAGGATTTACATTGAGTCTGTCCTGGTCTCACAAAAAGGAGTCGAGTGTCATCTGAAGCTGACTTTGCCACATATCCAACCGATCCGTCCTGATGGGCCCTGTTGGAATACATATCACTCATATGTATTAGATTGCCTAGGGAAGTCTTGGTCTAAAAAACCCAATGACACCACCCCCTAGAACATAGAGGTATCTAGTCAGGAATAGAGGGTCTAAGCATGACCCTTAATACGAGACTCACCTACATTCCCGGCCCGAAATATAATTAAATTTTCACACCAGCAGATATGAAATAATCAGCATATAAAATCGTAGTTTCAAAACAAACAAGACACAATATTGCATCCCAAATTATAAATTTTACAATAGAAAATGGGAACTTAATGAAGAAATATACCATATCATCATCAGCAGATAATGAAATTTTTAAATAAATAATTAGTCTAGCAAATCAATTACCAATGATCCAATAATTCAAGTTTGTGTTCAAATAAAACTGTGTATTTAAATTAATTATAATAAAATGAGGATTCACAATAACTTCAATTAGTAAAATTATAAACCTATATAATGGAAACATACACCGACTATGTCATAATTCCCAATGGGGTGTCTGACCTAGTTGCAACAATTCAAATAACTATTTATGTATCTTAAAAACAATATAAAGGGGATGCGCAATACCCAAAGTTAATTAAATTATAAACCCACCTAACATAAAAATACACTGACCATGTCGGCATTCCCAATGATGTGTCCCACCTTATTTAAATAAATGAAAAAAATAATATTAATATGATTAAGGTTGCAATAATTAGGAAAAAATATTAAAATAATTAAATTGGGAAAATTTTCACAAATTTGGTAGTCACCGAATAATGGCACAATGATGCATTTTTATAAACTTCAATGAAATATAGGTAATTTGAGTAGGAAAACAACCTTGTATCATTATATGAATCTAAGATTGGTGGTAGGTTTTTATTTTAACTAAAACCAAAGAAAACAGAGTATTTTATGAAAACCCCTAAATACGGTAAAAATTATCCCTGATGATCTGCATGCATAATATCCAACAAAAACATATGGTTCCACTTGCCCAAGATTAGCCAAAACCTATGGTTTACTGTGCACCTGTCACCGAAGAAATCAGATGTTAGATGGATGAGCTATGACCATTCTAAGGATGAAGAGATAGGTGCACCACCTAGGGGGATAGGGGTTGCGATGTGAAGAGAATAGAGGAAAAGAGGAGACAAAAAGAAGAAAGAATGAAAAGAAAGAATAAAAAAAGAAAAGAACAATGAGAGAAGAAATAAAAAAAAAGTAAAATGGAAAATAAAATAAAAAATAAAATAGAATAAAATGCTGGAAAGGAAAAATGATAAAAAAATATTAAAAATGGTTATATCCCATTTTAATTATTTTTATTTTTCAAATAACCCCCTTTCTATTTTATTTCAAAACATCATTTATTACATTATTGATTTATTTTAAATCTTCATTAAATAACTTATTACTCTTTTTCAATACATAATTAATTATTATAATCCTGAACACCGTGATAAATTGTGGAATAACATTTTTCATTAAATGTATGAAATTATTTAATTTAATTAAAAAGATGTCCCGGAACCGCAATGAGGTGTGTAGGAATGTGCTTTGGGTTGCTTAATTAATTAGAATAAATTAAATTGAATACACCCTGTACCTAATTATGGTTGGGATGTTACAACCTCTCCTCCTTAAGACAACTCATCGTCGAGTTTCCCTTGTGAGGGTAGTGGAACGTCGTCAGAGAAAAGTTATGGACACTAATCATGTACATCTGTCTCTCTCTTCGAGGACTCGTCTTGTATGTGTCTGTGTTGACACAACACACATAATAGAGGGATTGACTTTCCTCCTAGTACTTTCATGTTGTGGTCGACGATATAGATCAAATGTTCTGAAAAGGATGCATCAACGTCAATCTTGATGTCGTGAGGGTCAAAAGAATGAGATGGGTCTGGATGATATTACCGTAGCTGAGAAACATGGAAAATGTCATCCATAAAATGATTCCTCTAAGGTAGTAGTAACTAATAGGATACCGACCCAACTCTCTCCACTATCTTGAATGGCCTGACGTATCTCGGTGATAACTTACCATGCCTCCTGATCCGCCTGTGACCGAACCTCGGAGAAACACACATGAAGACTCGTTGTCCCAACTCGAACTCCAGAGGTATGCAGCAACGATCTATATAAGGATTTTGTCTCGACTTAGCTGTAGTCATACACATCTGAATCAACTGATCTTTCTCTGAAGTACCCTCAATGAGATAAGGACCCAACAGTGCTGCCTCACCTGCCTTAAGCCACCATAAAGGTGAACGACATGACCTACCATAGTGGGCCTCATACAGAGCCATTTTAATTGTCACATATTAGATGTTATTATAGATAAACTCATCAAGAGGTATATGCTTCTCCCAGGAACCTCTAAAATCAAGGATACAATCCCACAATATATCCTCTAACACTTGTATTATTCTCGCAAATTTCCAATCTGTCTGAGGGTGATATGCGGTACTCAGAAGTACCTGTGAACCAAAAAACATTTTCATCCCTTGAGTAAACTGTGAATTAAAATGGGAAACCCTGTCAAATACAATAGAATGTGGTATACCCTGAAGCTACATAACCTCATAGATATACAACCTTCAGAACTCATTAATCATAAATGTCTCTTAGATTGGAAAGAAGTGTGCAACCTTAGTCAACCAATTGACAACCACCCATACTGCATCTCTTCCTTGAGGAGATCTTGGAAAGCCCATATCGAAATACAAGGTTATGTCATTCAATTTCCATTCAAGAATGGATAGAGGCTGTAGGATTCCAGCAAGTTCCTAGTGCCCTGCTTTCACCTGATGGTAGGTGGTGAACCGTGTGATGAAACCTAACATTTGTTTTCCATACCTGGGCACCAATAATGTCAAAACATGTCTCTTTACGTCTTGGTCATCCCATGATGAACTTACCAAATGGAGGGGTGATATTACTTCATGATCACTTAACGTATACCTAAAGGTACCCATACACAACCACAATAATGGAGAGTTTCACTGCCACCAACCACCAAACTAGGAGGTGGTTTCTCTCCTGTAACGCTTTCCCTCAAAATGAGACCCTCTAGATCAGTCAACTATTGCATGTGGACATTATCCAGAAGATAGGACGTCACTGGAAGAGCTACTAGAACTAGTTTCCCACTTTTCCCTTGAACCTCTAGATGCATCTCTAAAAAACAAGGCCATTATCTGCCACTCACTCCTAGCTACCTGTATAGCTGGTGTCTTTGACTTTTTCCATAAAGCGTGTGCCACAACATTACCCTTACCATGGATATAAGCAAGCTCAATGTCAAATGAGTGAAAGTATTCTACTCAATTACATTGCCTTATTTTCATGTCTCATTTAGAGGAGGTATATTTTAAGATATTATGATCCGAGTAAAAAAATGAATCTCTCAACAAAAAATAGTGTCTCTAATAGCATAGAATATGAACTATAGGTCCCAAATCTATGACATGGTTAGGATAGTTCCACTAGGGAGGTCTCTTCTAGCAGGATCTATAAGCCACAACATGATCACCCTACATCAAACCCGTAGCCAATCTGATTCCTAAAGCATAACAATAAACTGTATAGCTCTTACCAGGTTCAGGCAGAATCAGGATCGAGGATTAGGTTATTCTTCATTTCAATTCAAAAAAAGAATTTTTACGAGTATATGACCATATGAACAATACACATTTCTTAGTCAAGGACGTAAGAGGCACTGGTATGTAGGAGAAATCCTAGAAAAAATACATGTAATTGCTAGTAAGCCCCATGAAACTATGGATGTTGAAGACACTGTTGGGTTTCTCCCACAAAACCATAAATCTCAACTTTTATGGGTCAACATATAACCCTACTTCAGATATAATATTACCCAAGATGTGTACCTTATCAATTTATAAGTGGAATTTACTGAGACTAGTGTATAACTGGGGCTCTCATAGTGTACTAAGCATGATCTCAAGATGGGTTGCATGGTTCTGTCTGGAATGTGAATACACTAATATGACTTCAATGAATGCTACCATAAAAGAATCATTATATGGAAGAAAACCCCATTTAATCAAAGACATGAAGACTACTGATGCATTCGTGAGGCCTAAAGTCATAACCAGATAATCGTACAAGTCATACGTGCTTCAGAATGTGGTACATGGTATTTCAGATGGTTACACGTGCACCCAGTGATATCCTGACCTTAGATCAATCATAGAGAAATTTGTTTCCCTTGAGCTTGTAAAAGAGATCATCTATATGAGGAAACAGATATCTATTCATTACCATGAGCTGGTTGAGTAAAAAATAATCCACGCATAACCTGAAGGTACCATCTACCATCATGGAATAAAGGATAGGTGAATCCCATGATGATGTTCTAGGTATGATGAAAACCTTTTCCTCAAGTTCTTCAAAATTCTTTTTGAGTTCCTTTTGCTCAAATGTTTCAATCCTATAAGGAGAAATAGAAACTAGTTCCACACCGGTTCTAAGATAGATAATAAACTCCAGGTATCTCATATGAGGTAATCCTTAGAAATCGCTTGGGATGATTTCCATGAAAAGGTCCACCACTGGAGGTAATTCTACTTGCTGTGTTCGCTGATCCCTCATGATGAGAGTTTCCAACTAGGCTATCACTCTTCCCGAACCTTCATATTTAGGCTTATCTCGGTCTGCCTGCATATCACACTCTCCATTATTAAGATATGTGTTTCCCTTAGGGGATTTAAGGGACACCTGATGGCGATAGAAATCCACATGGGCATGATAAGGAGAAATAATGTTCATACCAATAATGAAATTGATTCCAAAAAATTTTAGGATATAAAAATTCCAAAAAAAATGGTTCCCACCTATATCGAGGGGTCACTCTTGGTACATGTGTATTATCTTTTCCCAGACCCCAAGTGGAGTGTCAAGAGACATGATTCCACAATTGTACTCAATTGGAAAACCAAGACTTTAAACAATAGCAGTAGATATGAAGGAGTGTGATACACCAATATAAAAAAGATCAGAAACTAAGGTAGAGGCTACTAGAATAGTACCTATCACTGTAGATGTTCATGCACTTTCTTCCTTTGGTGACGATTGCACTGCGTACATGAGACTTGATCCACGACCCTGATACACTGCCTTGTTGTCCTAAGTAGGTCCACTCTACTGATACTGGTAATTCGGAACAAGATTTCCTTGATCGATACATCCCCCATTACCTCAGCCTGATCAATCGGTGGTAAAAGAACTTATAGCCTGCTGTGGAGTCATAGATCCCATACATGATGGATGTGCAGGTTTGAATCCTCTACCACTGTATATTGTAGAGAAGAAACAATAGAAACGTTGAAGGTGACCCATCCTACCACAATATCAACAGTCCTTCATATCTCTCGTGCAATGTGGATTTTTGTGACCATCCCAGCCACACTGATAACATGTGACAGAGATATCAAGAAGTTCTTTTTTTCTAGGATTTTCCCTACATTCACATTCAAAATGGAATTTCCTGCTTCCAGTAGGGCCATCCCCATGTCTCGGAACTAAACCACCATGTCTCACTGGTTTAGCTTCCTAGACATTTCGCTATGATATTAGACCCAAATTTACTATCTCTATAATAGTGGTAAAACGGATAATGTCCACTTATGATCAGATAGTACCCTCAATTCCATCCTCCAAACACCTCACAGTAGTCTGCATGTCACTAGTCAGAGAGGGGGAAAAGTGATGAAGTTCTATGAAATGACTAGAATACTGTAACATAGTCATAGAGCCCTGATAAAAATGTAGGAACTCCCACGCATGATCATCTCTTAGAGTCTGCGGGAAAAAGTAATCCAAGAAGGCTACTCGGAAGTCAGCCCAGTCCATGTCACTTGTCTTCTCAGTCTGAGAAACTACATCCCACTAGTTATTGGCGGAGTAACAGAGAATGTAGACTGCAAGCTTGAACCTTCTCTCTGAAAGGGTCACAACGTGGTCGAAGATAGACCTTATAGATTATATCCATGACCCTACAACATGAGGGTCACCACTCCCCAAGAATGTGGGAGGGTGTTGTTTCCAAACGTGCTGCATGAGGAATTCCATAAATGAGGAAGGTCTGTGGATATTCTGAAGCGACTGCATATTCATAAGGAGACTATCCCTGAACTGAGCATCTGGGTCCCTTAGAAAATGAACAATAGGTAGTTCCACAGGAGGCTCTAAGAGAGGTACCATAGGTGGATTAGGACCAAAAATCTCTGGATTGTGCTCATTTCCACTCATCTTAGGCACACCAAGAAGATGTCGCGACAACAATTTTCTAAAAAAATATAACACAAACCATTAGATGAGGATTAATGAATGTGAGAAAAAAATTAATCCGCAAAAAGAGGTTAGGTACATAACCTGCCTCTGAGAACCAAACAATAAACAACCCACCTTAAGAGCTGTGTTTTAATATGGAAGAGACAATTCGAAAGGGTTACTAAAAGTGTTCTACATTCTACAAGGCGGTTAAGTTAGGATAACATCGAAAAAACTATCACAACATTATTTTCAAGAAAACAGCATTTCAAAATTTTACCACTTGGCACAATAGTACTGACATGCAACAGGAAAATGGATGTTAAATGTCGACCTGGCATGGAAATATTCATGACATTTAAATCCTATAATTCTTATTATGATTCATGGAATGTATTTCCTTCCTATCATCGTGAAGAAATGTTAGACCCATTATATAAACAATACCAACACAATAACAACTCACTAAAAGTGAGTCACCCAACAATGAACTCATATCAACTAAAACTTGAATAATCAATAACTATAATCCCATACAAAGAATTTGATTTTTATCATGTACATGAGATAGCTATGTCCGAGCATAGAGTCCATCCCAAATCCCTATATTCAAGTCTCTACCCTAGCAAAAATAGAAAGACAAATGGAAAAAAAACCTCTGATACCACATTGTAATGTCCCGACCCAGCTCAGCTCTAAGACGGTGGCCAGATTGGTGGGTCACATGACCTCAAGAACATATCTCCGAATGTTATAGGCTACCGACTAGAAGTGAGGGCCCTTTTTTATGTTAGAGGTGGAGACTATATCATCATAGGTAATAGATAACATCACACCAGAATTAAACAACAACAAATAATAAATAGTGGAAACATGTGAATGAGTAAACTGCAGAAAAATCAATATAAATAATCTAACAAATTGATAATAATCAAGTGTGGAAGCTCACAGAATGATGCCATTCCATGATGTAGGTCTAAACTAAAAGTACAGAAAACATAAATCAAACACACAATCAACTAAAAGAAAAGGCACTAATAAGCAGTTGTATCATGAGAAAGGCGCGGTCCACTGCCCCAGTCTCGATCATAAGTAGCAATGAACAATCAAGCATCGGAAGCAGCAGACTTTCACTTGTCAATACCTGTGAGCATGTAATATACTCGGGTGTCAACAATGACTGACAGTGGAGTGAGATAAAATCCTAGTAGACTGGCACCCACAGTGTCTAAACCGCTCCATTTCGTGCAATAATAAAAATGTAGTGTGCCAATACATTACAGTTTAAGATAATTAATTTGTGTCTAATGAAATAAATAATTGGACTTGGGTTCCAAACGGCACACATGCCTAATAACTTGCTTCATGCTAAGCCAATAGTATGAAAGGTTACCAGTCTGAAGAATGCATATTCACACATATATATAAAACCCGAAAATCAAGGTAAAAAAGGAAGTGGTTTACCCCAAGCTTTCGCTTGAACTTGGTGTCTAAATCAAAAGTCATCAAGGTGCACTTCAACATATTAAAATATCATTTCAATTCACAAGAGACTCAAATATAAATAATATAAAAATTAAGTGAATCATTATTGTGGTTCATGTTGAGAGTTGGAGTCTGAGCCTGCCCTGAAGGTATCGATACAGAACATCCGTCAATTTATCCAATACCACTAAGCATATCCAAGGAAATCTTTCGAATGGACATGTATTGCTCGAGGCATGGATTTACACATATTTTCTCTCAATCTTGAAAAATGGGGTAGAGGTCATCCATGGCTGGCATAGATTCATTTCCAATAGATACATCCTGATGGGCCCTTTCAGAACCAGTATCACTCATAAGTATTAGAAATCGTGGGAAAGTCTTGGTACGGTAAAGCCAATGACACCACCGCTCGAAACATAGAGGTAACCATTCTTGAATGGAGGGTCTAATCATGGTTCTTAATATGGGATCCAACTCCTATCCTCAAATTTAATATAATTAATGTTTTCATAGCAGCAGATATGACATAATCAGCATATAAAATCACAGCTTTAAAAATAACCAGATGCACTCTTGCATCACAAGGTATAAATTTAACATTATATCATAGAAACATAGTAAAGAAATATACCATATCAATATCAGTAGATAGTGCACTTTTGAAATAAATAAACAGTTCATAAAAATAAGTACAAATGATCCAACAATTCATGTTCTTGTTCCAAGAAATCTATTTATTTAATATAATTACAATAAAAGGGGCTTAAAAACACTTGAAATTAAACAAAATATAAACCTGGATAATGAACAAATACACTAACCATGTTGGCACGACCAATGGGGTGTCCAACAATGTTACTTCAAATCAATCAACTATTTACTTAATTTAAATACAATAATAAGGGGCTGCACAATACCTATAATTAATTAAATTATAAACCTGGTGAACATAATAATACACCACCCATGACAGGGCACCGACAAATAGCACAACAATGCATTTTTATAAAACACAATGTAATAGATGAAATGTGAGTAGCCACCCTACCATTTTGTCGTAGATGACTCTAAGATCCTTAGTAGGTTTTGATATGACGTAAAACGGAAGAAAACAAAGAATTTTAGAAAAACCCCAAAATAGGGTAAAAATATTCCACGATGAACTATGCACAAGAATATCCAAAAAAACCATACGATTCAAATTTTGAATGGTTATCCATGCCCTACGGTTTTAATTGAACCTAATGATAAGGAAATCAGATAACAGACGAATGAGATATGGCCTTCTGAAGATGAAGGAGTGGGGTGTGCCACATAGGGGGAGTGGGGGCTGCGACCTAAAGAGAGGAGAGGAAGAGAGGTGAGGAAAAAAATAATGAAATAAAAGAATAAAAATGAAAAGAAAATAGAAATAAGAGTAAAAATAAAATAAAACGAAAAAGGAAAATAAAAGAAAAAATAAAATAGAATAAATTGATGGAAAAGTCAAAATAATAAAAAATAATTAAAAATGGAAATCTCCCATTTTAATTATTTTTATTTTTCCCAAAACCCGTTTTCTATTTTATTCCAAAATTCCTTTTTATCCTTTCTTGTTTAATTTAAATATTCATTAAATTTATTATTACTCATTTTCAATCCATAATTAATTATTTTAAATCCTAAACATCGTGCTAACATGCAACGTAACATTTTTCATTAAATGTCATGCAATTATTTAAATTAATTAAAAATCTGTCTGGGACCCACGGTGAGGTGCACAAGTGCGGCCCCCAGGTCACTTAATTAATTAGACTAAAATAAATGAAGAATGGTTTTTACCTAATTAGGGCCGGGATTTTACACACTCCACTGTATTTTTTCATCTATTTGGATTATAATCATGTATCAATATTAGACCACATTAGTCACATATATGTAATCTTATCTCTTTAGTCTCACACTCCTTGTAGTTATGAAAATTTTTATACATCACCATAAATAGTTAAATTTTATGATATATGGATTTACCAAATGAAAATACCACATAATAAATGGCCATTTCATGAACAAAATAATTATATAAATTGAAACCTCAATGCCATTTTTATTTTTGAACCCAAACACTGGTACACGTTGGTACATACTACATCTAAATTAATTTCTTCATAGACTGTAACACTATCTTTTGTAATTAAACACTTGATATTTTATATATATTAGGGTTAATAATTACATTTGATATTTATTATGTCAAACACCAATAGATTATATCCTTATTCAATTATAAAACATCACATACATGATACATCTCATGAGTTCTTCTATAATATAGTTTTCCAAAATTGATGTTTCTAAAATAAGAATCAATAAATATGTTCAATATATTTCTCTTTACATTATTCATCATACATCCAAATAAGTAAGGAAATTTCTCAACATAGATAGACATTTAAATCCAATAAAATAATTTTACATCTATCTATTAGATAATCTACTATATTTATTTAATAATAAAAATTGATACCCATACCTAAGTACCCCCTCTTACCTGATAATTTTATGTAACATGAAAATAAGCCCTAATCAAAAATAAAAATGAAACCAATATGGGTATTCCTCATACATCACCATAGATGATAATTATAAATATTTTAAAAAAAAGTGTCACACACTTAATCCATTTATAGTGTTCTAATAACCAAATAATTTCACATATCCACATCCATTGAGAAAAAATTTTACTATCCCTATATACATATATTTATTCACAAGAAATGAACAACAAAAACAAAATAGAATCACACATAATTCTATCTCAAAGGTTTATCGTTATTTTAGATCTCTAAACTAGTGTTATAAAAAAAATCGATGATTTATTATCCTAAAGGTGGAGTTTTGTTGCATATTTCACAAGGTATATATCCCCACTCGATATTATGTGGAATTAAATTTCTTATATAGATATGATCTCTGTATTCTTTTGAGAAGATTGTAAATTCCCAATAATTTCAAGGATTTTTTTTCACAAATTCTTTGGAATATTATGATTCTGCGGTATCTGACGGTGCCTGATTCTGAGGCCCGGTGTTCTCAGAATCAATTTATGAATTTCTTTTCGGGTACGTTCAGTAAAGGTACATGTGGGTTTTTCTATCTTTTGAACCGGTGGATGATATTGAAATCTGACGGCACTTATGAACTCGCATGGCCTGCATTCTCTTAAGAGGTCTTTTAACGCAGTAGCGTTTTATGTGGGTTGAAAGTCATAATTTGGGGATTTATAATAAATTAAATTAAATTTTTGTTCAAAATTTTATTTATAAATGGTGGTTATTTATACAAGGGGATGTTAGAGGTGGGTCCCACACCTACATAACCTCCCATGATAGAATTTATTGTGGTGGGGACCATACGAATCCAAACCCTTTCCCCTCCCCTAAACACCCCATTACCTCCCTATTATTTATTTTGACAACTCCTCTCATTTATTATTGTGGAGCCTCTCCACCACACACCCAATGAATGTGACAAACTATCTAATTAATTTCTACATTAATTAATTGGAACCAATTTAAAATTAAATATGAATTTCATGACAATTATAATTAATTGGGAAGCCTTATTATAATATTTTCTTGGAAAATATTTCGGTGGAGAAAACCTATGGTTAATTAGAAGGAAGTGTTCCTCTCCGCGAAGAACACTCCATGACACGAAGAATCAGAAGAAATTTATATACACTTTTCTTTTCAACCAGAAAAAAATCACGAGGAAAACCGTCTATGAAAATGACTTCCAACATTTACGGGACGACACCATTCTCCGCGACACTGTCCTCTGCAATTCCCTACTACCATCATGATCGAATTTCGTGGCTCATCGAAGAACGATCCTTAATTATGAGTTAGGGTGTTTGATATAATTTTAAGTGAAAGAAATTATATCTCGTCCTTGGTGAATGCGTGTATTGTCTTCGGCCAATTGATATTTCCTGACACGGATAGCGCAGGCCGAACGAACATGGCCTGACGACCCTCTGATGGTTCATGAATATTTTTGTAGCGAAACGAGAGGCATTGTCGAACAGAGGCAGCATCGACCAGAGGTGGCGGCCTCCCACCGGCCGCATGGAGGAAAACCACAGACCGCATCCATGGGCGGCTCAGCATATGAACCGAACCAGCCGGCCATTGCCGAATGGGCTGGAGAACCGTGACACCTCTAATGTGTTGTGCTGCGGAAAACCATGGCCCGCGCTCTGCAGTAGTCTTTAGCGGTGAACTGTCTGCGAGCCTTCCGGAAGGGTTGAAGGAGGTCGCGACACCCGCAGGTGCTACGCGGGAGAGTTTTGGCCCCTCGTTCGGGCTGCTCGCACCAGTAGAGTCGGACGACTTCAGCGACATAGGCAGGAGGGGCGGCGCTGCTTGGCACAACAATTTCAGAAAACCAAGGGTCGCACCCCCTGGACCGCTTGGCCGGCTACAAGGCTAGGCCACCTTGAGCGGGCCTGGCGGCCAATCACCGGGCAGAGCAGGGCTGACCAGTTAGCTGGGACGGACCCGCTGAGCCAGGACGGGATGACCCACCGGCCCATCAGGCTTGACGGGCCAGACCAATTTTTCTTAAATGCAAATAACATCATGACCGTGTGTCCGATCGGCGCGCCATTGAAGACACTAGAATCCTTGTGACGAGACGGTCCTTTTGTGATACTCTAAGTGAGTTAGGTAAAACATTGAAAAATGGGTGGGTTTGGAACGACCGTAATTCCAACTGGGCCCCTGAAACGGAAAAACCATTAACTCTCAGACAAGGTGCTAGAATGACGCACTGTCTATTGTGTTGGGTTCCCATTGATGAGACAGAACATTGGGATAAATCAACTCTAGACTTAGTGATAGTTGATTTATCGACCCCTTTGCTCGTGGAGAGGACCCTCCCGAAATTAGGCATGATGAGTGCGAGAACCCTTGAGCTTGCTGCGACTGCATTGACTATTTTACTGGGATTCTCTATGGGTTCGACCGCATTGACTACTGTACTGGGATCCTCCTTGGGTTTGAAATTGACAAATACTATACTGGAATCCTATGTGGGTTTGGCATTGACGACTACCATACTTGAATCCTCAGTGGGTTCGACGACGATGAATCCGGTTCTTGTATCATGTGTGGGTACGATAGTTTAACCTCTGTACTTGTATCCTGTGTGGGTCCAGTAGAGTAGTCGGTCTTATATCCTGTGTGGGTCCGGCAGCTTAGATGGTCTTGTATCCTGTGTGGTTCCGAAAACTTATATGAATCAGTTACTACATCTGATCATCTCTATCGCTATTTGAAAGATGTATACCTGTGTGGGCTGAGTCATGAGATTCAATCATTATCATGAATGTGACTGACTTCATTCCTATGTGGACTGGGTTATACATGGGCTCAAGAGTTGGTGTCATATTGTGGTTGATAACTTAGGTATATGTATGGGAATATACCTAAGTAGGGTTGATTTATACTTTTTGTTGGTATCTCTCTTCTGTTGTTTATCCTTCATGGATTCTGGGAGACCTTCAGGGGACTCGGGGTCACTACTGAGTATCGTATACTCACCCTTTCATGACCATTTCCTGCACTACGTTCTGTTGGATAAAGACAACAGACAACACTGATCGAGGTAGAGACTCGTAGAGTTGGGAGGTACCCGGAGGTGTACCACTTTGTGAGACGTACACGGAGTGGACTGACAGACATGAGGTGCTGAGGAGGCCATATGTACCCACCCTCCAGATGGAATTTCTGGAGGATGACTTAGTGGTTTCTGTTTTAATTTACTGTAGTTGTGCTATCTTTTCATTTGTACAGTACTTTACAACTGGGTTTTTATACTGGCCCATTTACTTTTCCGCACTTACTTTTGTACTCAGTTTACTTAGTTATTACTTCAGTTGTGTAAACTATTGTGTTAGTTTACTATTATAAATGCAATTCCTTACCATCATAGGGATTTATGCTTTTGGGTCTAGTCTCCTACCCCTGATCTATGGATGGCGGGTTTGGTGTAGTCACCGCCCGGGCCCTGAGGATGGGTCATGACAAATTGGTATCAGAACAGTCAGTTCTACCATAGAACTCAAGACTATGATCATTCCTTTCTGTGAAGCAATATTGTTAAGAGTATTTATTGTGGTTATCATTCCTGGGAGTCCAGTGTTGGTGCGGCGACCAACGTATCCACACCCCAGGATGTTATCCACTGATTTCCAACTCAGTGCACGAAAAAACTTATTGTGTGTCTGTTTCCTTTGAAATGTTTTCTTTTTGATTACTTTGTGTTAGCTCACTAGATATACAATTTGACTATGGAACACCTATTTATTTTCAGGATGGCCCCATGAAGTCATCCAACTAGGGTTCTGAGTTACATACGAAATGATAGCCCACCGAGTGATGAGGCCTTAGTGTATGGCCCCATCACATCGGAGGTACCATTGGAACCTCTACCAGCTAGACCACTGATACCACCATCCTCAAAAGAAGAGTGTGCAAGCCACCTAAGTGCGTTGCACAAGTTCCTGTGATAGAGACCGCCCATGTTCCACGGATAGACAGACCCACAGGCAGCTGAGGAGGGCTAGAGTCTATCCAAAGAGTCTTCACATTAGTAGGGACACCATCCGACCTTATGGTGATCCTTACTGTGAGTCTCCTGCACGCAGCAGCAGGTAGATGGTGGAGTCTAATGCTCTAGGTGCATGATGAGGCATCTTTACATTGGATAGACTTCGAGAGTCTCTTCCGATTGGATTTTGTTCTAGGCACCCTTTATGTGGAGCGGGTTGAAGAGTTTCTTCATCT
Organism: Viscum album; assembly: GCA_963277665.1. Classification (NCBI taxonomy): domain Eukaryota; kingdom Viridiplantae; phylum Streptophyta; class Magnoliopsida; order Santalales; family Viscaceae; genus Viscum; species Viscum album. Next base: position 1,748,830,751 of record OY728152.1, read on the forward strand.
GCAGTAGGGCAGTATGACAGTAGCTCAGTAGTCAGCGAGATTCACTGACCTCTCACACTACACCAAAAATATAGTATGGGACCAGTTCTTCAGGGTCCGAACCTTCGATAAGGGACTGATCCACGAGATTAGGGCTTCTATGTTTCCCCTCAGCATCCCACTATAGTCGGGGGTGCTGGAGTGAGTCCTTTTAGTGGAGAGATTTCTTGCAGAGCAAACACCAGCAGAGAGACCCACTGCAGGGCGACACGTAGAAGATTCTTCTGCAGCCGACAGTAGACAGATATCGTAGAGTTCCTAGCTGACTAGGCCATGAGGTGGGTGTCCTCAGGATACAGGTTTAGTTGTGTGGGTCACACGAAATAGAGACAACCTTATGAGGATAAGGAAATGATATGTATGTGGCGGGCAGGGCCACATTGCTCATGACTACCCATCCCGCCATGCAGACAGGTAGTAGATAGTAGAGGGACCTCTCAGGCAGAGGAAGAGGTTTGACCATGGTGTTCCATAGGGAGCAGGTGGATGAGGCAGAGGAGATGGCTTAGAAACGGGTGGTGGACGACGTTTCGAGGATCTACCACTAGCACCCCCAAGAGGTCCTCCCCGACCACATGGAGCTGGCAGAAAAAGGCGGGCTCAGCTCCAGGAAGTAGAGGCCTACTTCCATGACACACCTGAGATGATTCGAGGTACTAGATGTGACAACTCCATCTGTGATTTAGTACATATAGACACATGTGTGAGTCATTATTTAATTTCCGCTGCCCTTGTTCGGAGCTCAGAGATTCTGACGGAGCCGTTGGCTCAATCCTTGGGGATAGAAACTCTTACGGGAGAAGACTCGATGATTACACACTTGCATCAGCAGTGTGAGAATACTCTAGGATTCGAGGGCTTCGGCTGGGGTCTTCATGTTGCGGTGTCAAGGCCTTACGACATCATCATTGATATGGACTGGTTATCTACAGTCCATGCTATGATCGACAGTATTAGGAACAAAGTGTAGTGTCTCCACACGGATGGGACCAGGTTCACCTTCACCGGCGATAAGGGATCTTCTGCAGTGCAGGATGGACTTACGCAGAGGAGAGGGCAGCTGATCACACATCAGTTGGCTAGTCTCATCCTCGGAGCGGTTGATGTGCGAAGTCCATGTTTTCCGGTTTTGGTGGATTAGTATGCAGATTTTTTTCTATTCGACATTCTTGAACTACCTCCTCTCAGAAAATATAGCTTTACATAGACCTCTACACCAAGACAACAGCTATATATATCCCATCATATAAGATGGATCATGCCGAGCTTCGTGAGCTGCGAATACAGCTGGGTGACTTGTAGGGAAAGGTATTTATCCGACTTATTGTTTCACCCTGGGATTCTCCGATTTTGGTCTCCAAGAAGGGGGATGGGAGCTTGAGATTGTGTGTCGTCTATCGTTTCCTGAATCAGGTGACCATTAAAAACAAGTACCAATTTCCAGCGATTGACAACCTCTTCGATCAACTCAATAGGTCATGATGGTTCACGAAGATAAACCTCAAGTTAGGCTATCACCAGCTTAGATTTCGAGACGAGAATGTTCAGAAAAAATCCTTCAGGTGTTGGTATGGCCAATATGATTTTTTGGTTATGCCCTTCCACAAAACCAACACTCCAAAAGAGTTCATCAGTCTTATGAATAGGATCTTCCAGCCTTTCATCGGTCGATTTTTCATAGTATTCATCGACAATATACTGATTTACTCGACCACTGAGGAGGAGAACTCCTACCATTTGAGGGTAGTACTGGACATGCTCTGAGAGCCCCAGCTTTATGGTAAGCTCTCGAAGTGGAAATTATGAATTCAAGAGTTTTAAATCTTGGGACACGTCATCTTAGAGGTGGGATGAGAAGTGGATCCAGTGAATATCGAGGAAATTCTTGCTTGGGAGAAACCATGGAGTTTGACAGAGGTTTAGAGTTTCTTGGGCCTGGTTGTATACTATCAGAGATTTAGGCTATATTTTTTCAGAGATGCAGCACCACTTTCAGCTTTGACGAAGAAGGAAAACGATTCGTGTGGTCAGATAGATACTAGAAGAGCTTTCAAGAGATGAGGGAGAGGTTGACCAGTGCGCCCATCTTGAGGCTACCAGTGGAGGGCGTAGGGTACATAGTTTATTGCGACACATCAGGGACCAGACTCAGGTGTGTCCTGATGCAGGAGTAAGCAATGATCGCATATGGTTCACATCAGTTGAGGAAGTATTAGCAGAACTATGCTACCCATTCCCTGGAGTTAGCAGCAGTGGTCTTCTCCTTGAATATGTGGTGGAAATATCTGATGGGAGAGCGTTTTACAGTCTACTCTGACCACCATAGTTTCAGGTACATCTTCTCACAGAAGGACATGAACCTGAGATAGAGGCGATTTATTGAGTTCTTCCATAACTATGACGTTGAGATATTATATACTATTGGGAAAGTGAATGTTGTAGTAGATTCTCTCAGCAGGATATTGGGCATTCGGCTTCTAAGAGAGGTGACAAAGTAGCTAGCCGCGTTGCATATATCATTTGTGGATAGAGATGGAGCAGCCTTTCTTCAGTCACTCACATGCACTCCTCCACTTCTTCAGCGAGTAAGAGAGGCACAGTGTGGGGAGGTTGTTTATTAGATGTGATGTGCTTAGATATCCACAAAGTAGGTGCCTGATGGATTTTCTGAAGGAGGGGAGCAAGTAATCCTTTTCAGGGGACGTACTATGGTACGAGTTTTACTACAAGAGGATGTACTGAGAGAGTTTCACACTTCTCATCTAGTGGTACATCCAAGAGTGGAAAATATGTATCAGAACCTCAGACGACACCACTGGTGGTAGGGTATTAAGAAGGTTACAGTAGAGTTCGTTTCACGATGTCTCACTTGTCAGCAAGTGAAGGTGGAGAACCAGGTACCAGCAGGCTTGTTACAACCCTTATAGGTCCCAGAGTGGAAGTGGGATGTGATATCAATGGATTTCAGGATGGGGATTCCATGTACATCTGGAGTACATGACTCTATCTGGGTGATTGTAGATCAACTCCCCATGTCAGGCCACTTCCTACCGATCAGAGACCAGGTCTCAGTAGAGAGCTTGGGACACATCTACATTTAGGAGATCATATGGCTTCATGGTGTACCATAGACTATCATCTTCGATCGATATGATCGTTTCACTTCTCGGCTATAGAAGGGGTTACATGAGGCTTTTGGAATGATGCTTTGATTGAGAACCGCCTTCCATCCTCAGACGGACGGTCAGATATAGATGACCATTTATACTCTTCAGTACATGATCTATGAATGTGTCCTTAACTTTGGTTGTAGTTGGGATGATAAATTACCCTTGGTGGAGTTTGCGTACAACTATATCAACCACTCCACCCTCGGGTTGTACCCTTACGAGGCATTGTACGACTGGCCTTGAAGATCACCTCTATGCTGGACAGTCCCAGGGGAGTCAGCACTAGTTGGTCCAGATATGGTGTAGGCTATGACAGAGAAGGTGCAGATCATCGAGGAGCAGATGAAGACTGCATAGAGCAGATAGAAGTCATGTGCTAATTAGAGACAGAGAGCACTCGAGTTTGAGGATGGTGACTACGTTTTCCTACGGGTCTCACCTCGACATGGTCTACAGAGATTTGTCTGGGGAGGTAAGTTATCTCCACAATTCATCAGACCTTTCCACATCCTCATGAGGGGTATTAGTGGTGGCAAATAGTCTATCCCTTCAACCTTAGTTGCATCGGGTGCACGACATCTTCCATGTATCTCAACTGAGGAGGTACGGGCATGACCTAACCCACATCATCAACCTCGGGGATCTGAAAATCAATGACGGGGAGACATTCATGGAGGTCCAGGTGGAGATCGAGGATCGACATGAGTGAGACATACATGGATGGTCGATTCCTATGGCGAGAATTTGATGGTACCACGAGAACCTCCAGGAGAGAACATATTACCAGGAGGCCCAGATGTGTGCTCAGTACCCCCATTTGTTTTCTTAGTCTGTGTTATATCATTACGGTGACATAAATCCCTGAGGTGGGGGTAATGTAAATAATCATAAATTTCAAGGAAATTATTTTCTTAAATTCTTTGAAATATTACAAGTCTGCATGTCTGACGGCACGTGATTACAAGGCCCATTGTTCCTAGAATCAATTTATAATGTTTTGTTCCAGTACATTCAATAAATGTACATCCGGGTTTTTCTATCTTTTGAACCGGTGCTCGGAATAGTAATCTAAGGGTACCGATGAACTCGCTGAGCCTGTATTCTCTTAAGGGGACCTTTACCGTAGTTTCATTTTATGTGTAATGAATGTTATAATTTGGGGATTTATAATAAATTAAATAAAATGGTTGTACACAATTTTATTTATAAATGGGAGTTATTTCCTACAAGGGGAAGTTATAGGTGGGGCCCCCAACCACATATCCTCCCATGAGAGAATTTAGTGTGGTGTGTCCCATATGAATACAAACCCTTTCACCTCCCCCCAACACCCCATTAACATCCTATTATTTATTTTGACGACTCCCCTAATTTATTATGGTGGAACCACTCCACCACCCACCCATTGAATGTGACAACCTATCTCATAAATTTCTGTATTAATTAATTGGAACCACTTTTGAATCAATTTTAGTTTCATGGAAATTCTATAAAATTTGGAATCCATATTATAATAGTTTCCAGGAAAATTTTTCGGTGGGGAAAACCTCAGTAGAATTAGAAGGAAGTTTTCCTCTCCTCGAAGAATGATCCACCACTTAAAGAACTTTAAGTAATTTCTCTCCATTTTTCATTTCAATTGGAACAAGATCGCGAGGAATTCCATCTATGACAATGACTTCCAACGTTGATGGGACAACACATGTCTCCGTGATATCGTCTTCCGCGATGCCTGAAAACCGCGACACTCGTCTTCTGTGGCTCGTCGACGAACGACAATCAATTACGATGTTGGCGGATTGATATAATTTTATTTGAATGAAATTATAAACCTTCCATGATGAATTATTTTTTTGTCTTCGGCCAATTGATATCGCCTAATGCGGAGGGCGCTGGCCAAAAGAACACGACCCGACAACCCTCCCATGGTTCTTGAATATTATGGCAGTGGCAATGGGAGGAAGTGGTGAATGGAGTCGGTGACGACTGAAGGAGGTGGCCTCGCACCGGCCGTATAGAGGAAAACCGCACCCCACATCCATGGGATGCTCGACAGATGAACCGATCCGGCCGGCCGTAGCCGACCGGGTTGGATAATCGTGGTGCCTCTAAGGTACCGCGCTGCGGAGAACTGCAGACGGTGCTCTGTGGGGCGCTTCGGTGGTGAACCGGCCAACCACCTACCATCCGGGTTGAAGCAGGCTGTGGCACCTTCATGTGTCTTGCGGGAGGACTATGACCCGCCTGTGCGGGCCGCTCGCGCTAGAAGAGTCGGCAGGGCAGTAGGGGTGGCGCCGCTCGGCACCGCCGTTTTGGAAAACCGGGGGGTGTACCCCCCGGACTGCTCGACAAGTTGGATGTGTCGTAGCCAATCTCCAGGCTACCTATCTCCAGGCCGGGCCGCGCCACGCAGGGTCGTCCCACAAGCCCATCGGGCTTGACGGGCCATGCCCGTTTCGCTTAAATGTGAATAACTTCACGATTGTGCGTCTGATCGACGAACCGTCTGTGGAACTGGTATACTCGTGACGAGAAAATCCTTTTGCGATACTCTAAGTGAGTATTGGACAAAATTGGAAAATGTTAGGGTTTGGAATGAGCATAATTCCATCCCGGCCCCTCGAATGGAAAAGCCAATAACTCTCAGACCAGGTGTCTGAATGACGCATCGTCTGTCACGTTGGGTTCCTTTTACTGAGACGAATCTTTGGGATACATCAACTCTAGAAGACTTGATAGTTGATGTATTGACCCCATTTCTTGAGGACTGGACCCTCCTAAAATCGATCGTGGTGTGTGCGGGAACCCTAGAGCTGGCTGCGACTAAGTGGACTATTGTACTGTGATCCTCCATGGGTTTGACAGTGAAAAAAATTGTAAAAGGATCCTCCATGGGTTCGACAGCAATGACTACCATACTGGAATCCATCGTGGCTTCGACGGTGATGACTAATTTTCTTGTATCATGTGTGGGTCCGGATGTTTGACCTCTATACTTGTATCCTGTGTTGGTCCGATAGAGTATCTGGTCTTGTATCATGTGTGGGTACGACAACATAGCTATCTTGAATCTTGTGTGGTACCAAGAGCTTAGATGAATCAGTGACTACATCTGATCATCTTTATCACTGTTTGAAAGATGTATACCTGTGTGAGTAGAGTCTTGAATATCAATCATTATCATCGATATGATTTAATTCTTTCCTATTTTGACTGGGTTGTACTTGGTCACTTGATTTGTAGTTGTATTGTGGTTGATAAATTAGGTATATGTATGTGAATATACTTATGTAGGGTTGGTTTATACTTCATCATTGTATCTCTCTTCTGTGGTTTATCCTTCGTGGATTCTGGGAGACCTTCGGGGGCCTCAGGTTCCCTATCGAGGATCATATACTCACCCCTGCATGGGCTTTTCCAGCTCTATGTTGTTCTGGATGCAGACGACAGACAACACTGATCGAGGTAGAGACATGTAGAGCTGGACGGTACCTGGAGGTGGGCCTTTTGCGAGACGTACACGAAGCGGATGGACAGAATTGAGGTGTTGAGGAGGGAATTTGTACCCACCCTTCACGTGGGATACCTGGAGGACAATTCAGTGGTTGATATTTTACATTATTACAGTAATACTATCTATTCAATTGTACTATACTTTACTGTTTGGTTTGTATAATGTCCCTTTCACTTTTCAGCACTTACTTTTGTACTCTACTAATTTAGTGCCTACATCAGTTGTGTACTCTGTTGTGTCTGTTTACTTTTATAAAGGATATTTCTTCCCAGCTTAGGGATTTACGCCTTTGGCGATAGTCGTCATCCCCTGGCCTATGGAAGGCGGGATTAGGGTAGTCATGGCATGGGACCCGAGGACAGGTCCTGAAAAATATACACAATATAAGTAGTTCTTATCTCAATAAATTTTAGTTTCATTCCATATTATATACTAATTACATTGATTGAGTCCAGTTCTGACCATTATATATTACTCATTTATCATAAAACCAAACAAACACCGCCTAAATACTATATAATAGAACATTATGGTAATTTATCTCAATTTAACCATTAAACACATGTAATATTTTAAATTTTTAACTTCTCCACTGAAATATCATATCCCACACATATAATATTATATTACACTATTTCTCCCAAGTTTTTCCCAGTTTTCCATCCTTAGAGAAACTATTTACCTAACTAAATAATGACATTGAGTCTAAAAAATTACACTCTTACACTTTTCTTGATTATTATGTGTTCATTAAAAACATTCTATTGTCTTATCACATCTAATCACTAAATATTACTTGATTACTCGATGCATCAAATCACAATAATATATTATAGATTTTATATTTTAAAAAACTATCACATTATTCGATTTATCATAAATAAAACAACTCGCTTATGTTGAAAATCAATAAGTAGTTCTCAAGAAAAACACACTTCCCAATTCATGTTATATACCACACAATAGAAGGATAAAATATAGTAAATAAGTATTTCAAATCCAAATTTTGAACATATCCCTAGAATCATTGTAAACTATATAACTCAAAATTATTATCTCATAGATTCTATAAAATATAATAAGCATTATGTATCAATTTTTATGAAATGAATTCCTTTAGAACATTTTAAAAAACCCTATAATTATAAAGTTTATCTTATGTAATACCATCCCACATAATTTTTAATATGTGTAAACTCACAATATAATTCCCTCTGGAATGATTGAGATTAATGAATAACCCTCAAAATGGTGTAAAATATCCACTATTATATATCTAATATACATCCCAGTCATGTTTACAAACTAGTTAAACCCCACCATTTTTTTCAAACTATATCATCACATGGTCTATACGATATTACATTACCGAATGGCTAACTGGTAAATTGTCCATTCATCACGGGCTTTTTAATCATACATCAATCTAAGTATTGTATATTCTTTTTCATAATAATGTACAAAGTAAATTCAAATATATCAATATCACTCGATTATATATTCCCATGTTTTTCTCTATCACATGATGTTTATACAACTTTTTCTTAATTTTAACGAAATCCATGTACATTAGATAACACCAAAATATCCTTATACAATCAAATAATTCAACCCATCTTAAGATGAAAAATATTGAAAAAACCCAGATTTTTTAGTATAATAGTAAACTCACACAACATTGATACCAATTTAATCATAAATATTCTTTACTAACAACTATAATGACAATACACTATATTTATCATCACATGTGAAGAAAAATAAATGCATCTATCTCTAACAACAATATACAACTCATATGTAAACACACTATACAAATGATGTCACTGATATCGACAATCCCATAAGCATACTAACCAATATATGGTCACCTTCCTCAAATCATTTTTTATATTTACTAAATCATTAAAAATTATGGTATCTTGGTTTTTTCCCAAAAAAAAGTTCTTTTTTTAGTTTGGACTCATGAGTAAATTTGTTAATGAGACACAAAATAAGTTATTATTGAGGTTTAAAATAATTGAATCCTCATTCATTATTCGTATCCATTTCCTATCCACACACAATTATTCATATATAATTCTATTATATGTTTTATGTATCATTAGTGTGTTGAAAAATCTATACACATTTTGATGTGTGTAAAATCCAAAATAATCATCATTAACACTTATTTATTGTTAAGGAATATAATTTATTGTAGCGATAAGAATCAATAACAATCCTAATTCTTATGAAACCAAAATATACTCCCATATTTGTATTAGAAATGAAAAAACATAGAATCTATGAAATGTTCTTACCTTTATTTTCACCATGTAAAAAACCCCATATCATAAAAATAGACATATCATCAATACCACTTAGTATTATCCTTGGTCAGATCATTGTTGTTATAATCCAAAAATAGACTGTTACGAACATCAATCACACCTCCCTATGTTCAAATTAATACAAATAGCAATGATGGTGGAGTAAAACCATGTGGGTAGAATACACCATCAGTGTCAATTAAACTAGTATTATATGTATATATACAATTCCAAAACATTAATTGAAAAATATAACATTACACGAGTTGATAATTATTGTGGAATGATCAGAATAATAAATAATCAAAAACATACTATAAATAATGGACTCAGGAAAATAATTTATTTATACAACATAATGGTTCAACCACATGGGATGGTCATATATAACATATAACCACATAACATATAATAATTAGAAATGGTTGCACTACTACTTCTCCTCATCTTATACTTTTATCAGTCTCCTCATCCCATTCTAGATCATATTCCATGCTCATGTATTCTATAGAACATTACATGATAGGTATGATAAACAAACCTATGCATGTTAATTAAGGTGCATGCATATGGTGATTTCATGAAATATAATATACCACTACAAATTCGGTTTCTAATATATTTAATATATATGTGAATACTAGTAATATATAAATTAAATGTAATAAAAAATATTTACACCACCACAGTTTGAGAGATATATAGTTTTAATACACCTTAACATTCAACTAATAACATATTTGGTAAATGTAGGGATATGATGAATTTTTTTTGTGTATTCACCTAAGTGTAGTAGGGGCCACCAAAAAATATCATTCTCATTCTAAGATAGAGATTCCCAATCTCATAATATTTCAGGATGCACTAGGACAAAATGTTTGTCTCTACCAATGGGATAATTTTTTTTGATTCACATTATACATCTGGTAGGATTTACACTCAATGTTTGACCCTTGAAACAAGATTATGTTTCCCTATCTTTTCATATATCTTTTAGAACCACCATTTAGTGGATAGAATTCCATGAGGTAAAAATTTTACTAATAGAATCATATATAAAGTAGGATCTCCATGTAATGGTTTGACCTCCCATTGGGACTGAAGGTCAATATCCCATCATATATGTGAAAATACATCCTTGAAACAAGTACCCCTAAAAATTGGATGCAAAATCCCAAACACATCAAATATATAAAAAGGATATCACACAACAACTTTCCCTCTAGCAGTGATAATGTTTATAGGGACTCATGTGAGGATAAAATATCACTTCTGTGTCTTACATTAGGTGTAATTATATTGTACATTACATTATGCTATACCACCCATCATCATCCTATTTATTATAGTGTAAAACATACATATCCTGTAGAATAACCTAAATAGTATTCCCAACCTCTTTCCGACCATATAATAATTTTCTATACCACATTAAAAAAAATTATCTATAAAATATAAAAACAAGAAATAATTTGTTAATAGAAATCCATTTTTAGGACCCACCACACATCTTATATAACATATCGAAACCTATACATCATCAACCCATCAGTTATGGTAAAATTTTCTTTTTGCACATTGACTATAAAAATACTCCAGATGTGTCATGGACATCCTAGACATAACCATAAATTCTTAGTATCCATATCTCTATTGATGCCAGTCATTAATACATTTCCTATAATTTATCTATCCAAATCCATGAAATTTACACCATTCACCCTCATTAATTATTTGATGCCACATCTAACTAGGTAAATTATATATATATCATGAATATATTATCTCATAATATTACCCCAAATATTCAATGATCACTTGTTATTCAAATAACCCATATATCATGGCTATAACCCAAAACTCAGTCATACTAGCATAATAATGTCCCTTAAAATTGTTAAATGACCTATCACAATGGTTACTCCTCTTGGATTACTCAAAAACAATAAGGTTTCATAATAAGCCTTCCAAAAGAATCACCCCACCCCATCACTCTAGGTCATCATCTTATGTTTGAAAATTATACCTTTAATAAGATTTTGATCTATATATAATGGATAGATATGGTCTTAAGGTCCCTTTTGATTTAATCCTATAGTTTTAATTAACTATTTTACATATGAAACTCAATTCCCAAGGTAATATTCACCGGATCACAACCATAAAACAATTATTTCGAACATATTATCTCAGAATTACTTAATCATAATTTACACTTACTCAAGTTAGTAGTACCAAAATACCCATATTTTATCCCAAATAACAAAACTATTTTCTTAAAAGTGATAAAATTAGTCACTACTAAACTCCGCCAGAGAATTATCCACTTTCATTACACCTTCCAAAAACCTACCAAGAATCATCAAATCCTGAACCAAAATCATAAATGAAAATTATAAAATAACTCATTAATGAAGATTAAAACTTTTTATATAGAAAACAAACATATTTCTAATACAAATAGAAATTTAAAATAATGATTAAATTTTCAGTCGGTGGTAAAAATTCATTAAAATTTTAAGCAGCTAATTGAAGGAACCACATATACCACATTTAACCCTAATATGATAAAATTTCAATATTTAATAATCCAATTAATCTATTTATTTCATCTAATATTTTATAAACCCATAAATAAATATTCCTCGTAACGTACCTCAAGAGAAATGGATCGAAGAAATCATTGTTCATCAATTCTAAACCTACTCAAACTATGTAATATGAAACACACATAATTAAGATATACATTCTCCTTGATCTAGTTTATTGGTTCTCCAAATACATAGAATATAAAGTGGTGATCTAAGGTAAAACATGGATCATGGAAGAAATAGTTAAATTTAATGAATCTATCAATAATTAGTGAACTATAATTTATTAATCCACCATGGACCAAGGGATCAATATGAAGTGTTAGTGAGAATAAATGGGATGTCCCCCTCTCATTTTAGTCATCATGAAGAAGGAAAATTGAAGGGGGTAAAAGCGACCCCTCACATACACAAAAATTCTATGTACTCTCACTTCACGTGATGTTTAAGTAAGGAAACTTATTATGTAATGGTCTCCACCAATCTTTTTCTCTCTCATCTGCTATGTTTCTACTTCCTTAAAAATCTTAATGGACTAAATTTATTTCAAAATCATTCCAATGGATGTTTGGTGGTACTACATCATCATTTTAGTGTCACGATACTATATCTACCATTCACTAATCACATACATAAAAAAAATGTTTCATTTATTTCATTTTTCAAACAATTATCCCACTAAGAACATACATTTAAAAATTTCAATCATGTCTTAATGTTCCAAATTCAATTATAATACATATATTTCAAATTTAATCATATTATAGTTATACTAGTGTGCAAATTTTTTTTTTACCAATGAATCCTAATAACTAAGATAAAATCAACTCAAAACATCGTTTCCGATGAGAAATTATAATTTAAAAATTGAAATTTAACTAATTGTTTCACGTAATGGGTGGAACATTTGAGAGGATATATTTTTCAAATGAAAACATAATAATTTTAAATACAAAGTGGATATTTAAATTCAAATTAATTATTTCCTATTATCGATATAAATATCCACTTAAAACATAAATTATTGTGGAAAATTATAAAAATATTATAAAAATATATATTAAAAATAGTCTTTTACCATTTGAAATGTATTGTTTAACATTAATTTCTAGTTAAACTTTCCTAAAATTAAATTAAATTTTGAAATGAAAATTCACTATTGTTTTTTAATTATATGTGTTATTTATTTTTCATAATTTAATATTCAATGCATCCATAAAAAACTTACAAATGAAGTTATTGATGAAAATTTATATAAAATTGTATTTATCAATGAAAATTACATCTCATATTTATTTATCATTAATAAAATCTAAAATTCAAATAAAAATTTTAAAATTAAAATCATTATATATTTATATTATAAATTATACTTATTTCCATACATATGTACAAATATAAAAATATTATAAAGTATATATAACTATTAGTGTATATTTTGTTACCAATAGACCCAAATACAAATATAAAACAAAACTATACATTGCAATTATTTTGAAAAAAAATATACTTTATTTTTTAAGTATATACACAATCCTTAATATATTTATGTATTAAAATTAATGAGTTATATAATAACACACATATATAAATTTACATTCACAAATAAATATATTACATAAAAGTTCATATGTTAATATTTTCATATATGCAATTAAATATTGTATATTGATACTAACATAATTAAATATATATAAATAATGACATTATATATGTATTTTTCATTATTGGCCCATAGAGCCACATGTTGGGCATTCATAAATTGTAATTAAATTCGGATAATAGGTATTTGGGTGATCATATTTAATAAAATAGATTTGGGGGTGCCTTTTATTTGTTATGGGTAGTTATGTAGCATGATCTACTGGTATTCCTAGGTATTCATGTTGTTTTTTAATTTAATCCCCATAAATATAATAAAATATACATGAAAATGCATATATCAATATATTTTTTAATATAAATAGTTAAATATATATTTATATCAATAAATGCAATAAATTTTTATTGAAAATTAATTTTTTAAAATTATACTAGAAATTTCTTATGCGAGTTTTAAATTTATGTTTCCTACACATGCCATGTATATATATATATATATGAATTAAGAATTATTATATAAAATCGGCCATATATTTATCAAAATATACAGTTCAATACAACAAAAACAATCATTGATTTTATTGGTACACCATGTAATTAATTAAAACAAATAATATTAAATGTTGGGAAACATTTACATATAATGACAATAATAGAGACTCACACCAAGAATATCAAGAATTTATCTTTTTTTAATAAAATTATTAATAATGGATTTATATTATTATAATTGATAATGGTTATCCTTTATAATATAATGTGAGATTATATTATGTTATATTATATAAATTCATCAATATAATTTTATATATAATAAATATATATCAGTATAAATATTTTATAGATATATATATAATTATTATTAATTATTTATATAATTATATTTAGTTGATTTTATGTATAAAATATAAAAATAATAAGTACGTATAAAAAATTATAAATATATTAAACGTACATAATATTTAAACTTATTTATTTATTTTCATATTTTACCATTTTAATATTCATATATCTTTATAACTTGTATTCGTCCCACGTGAACATACATTTTCGAGCCTTGTGGTTGAAAATACAATTTTAAGACCCAAATCTTTTAAAACTAATAACATTGTTTTTGATATAATTTCTGACAGGAAATTCCGAGATTAAACAACTAAAAAAAATATTTCTTTAAATTAATTCACCTCGATTGCTTAAAAAAGATGAAACCCCGTGTCAAAATGAACCATAATATATTATATCATTATAACCTAACCTTTAAATTGATGGTAATTAATATTAATAGATAAATTTATATAAATACATTAATATAATTATTAGATATATAATGAAAATAAATAAAATTAGAAATGTTTTTGGAAAAACAATATCCATTCAAAAAAGGTTTAGTTTCTCATTGTGCAGATAATTTAAACTTAAAAACAAAATTTTTTTATAATTAATTTGATGAAATGATTTTTTTAAATGATAATATCAAAATAATATTATTTTGAATTTCTAAATTTTTTTGGAAATGTTAAATTTTTAAATGAATAGTGAAAAATAATGAACTTTATTTGAAAACTACCTAATAATTTAATTTATTTATAAAGATAAATTTTAATTCAAATTGGACATAATGAAAAATTAGTTAAATATAGTGTCAATTAATATAATTTTGTTCAATTTATTAATTTTTTTATTTTATTTTCATATAAAAACATGGTAAACATTTCACCATTTTTCTTTTAAACATCGTTTCCTCGTCATGTCAACATGATTAATTTTTAATTAAAAATTAAAAAATATTTTAATTGAATATTGTAAAATTAGTCCAAAATTAATAATAATAGTTATTTATATTACATTATAATGTTTTATTAGTGTTTAACCAAATTTAATTCTCAAAATAATACAAATTATTTACCACGATTAAGGTAAACATTGATTTTCTAGGGGTTAAACTATATATATACGGCTTAAATTGATCTAAATACTTTTATAAAATCAATTTTATAAAAATATTTATACTTATATTATCTAGGTATCCATAATAATCCATATTGGACCCCTTTTAAAAGTGAAAAATGTGGGAAGTCATTTTTATTTTTTAATAATACATGTATCCCACTAACCTCACTTGTAAAAGGCCACCACCTATCCAATATTATTCACACCAAAAATACATTTTTTCAACTAATAACTAAGAAAATAACTTAAAAATATCTATATAATCATCATATTATACTTATTTTGTTCATAAATCCAACCAATAATGGCTTTTGGGGAAAACCATTCGAGGATACCCAAAGAAAAGGTAAAGATCTTAAACGATATTTTTTATTACATTTATTTCTCCACCTCCCTTGATTCTAATTAAACCATGAGGATATGATAAAATCAGTATCATATGTATATTAATTTTTTTTGTTATGTTTTTGACCTGAAACTACTCCTAATTCCTTAAAATGTGTTATGAAATAATCATTACTGTGTACAGAAGACTACCGTCTCATGAACCAATGTCATTTGTTTTTCCATTTTCACCTCTCCTGGTTGGATAGGAAGATGGATATAATTTATATATATAGTATTTATATCATAATTTAAAAAAATATTAATTACATAATATATTGTTTTTAACTATTCCTTTCGAATGGGATATGATAACATGGATAGTTTGTACGGAGGACCACTGCCTCCAAAAGCAATGTGATTCTTTGTTCTCTAACAATAAAAATGAAGAGTAATAAATTTTATTTTAATCAATATATGTGATATATAAGAAATAATTATTATATTCAATAAATATTTATCATTCTTAAAAGATAATTTTCCATTTTATGTTGTAAAATTTCTAATCAATTATGGATGAAGACATTGTTCATGTATGTGTGGACTACCTCCTTCATGAAGCGATGTACCTATGTTTTCATAAGAATACCACACTATATATATATATATAATAATTAAATAAATAATATGGTATTTAAAATATAATTATTATTCTCTAACTATGAAATATTACATTCCAACATTCCTTAATGATAATTGAAAAATAAAAACATTAAACATCCATACATACAACCAACCATCTCTATGATTATAACGTAATTCATTTATCCAGTCTGTATATCATAATAGGTCCTAATATTATAACTGATTTATAAATATGATATTTATTTAATTATTATTATTTTTTAAATTTTATATATATATTGTAGGAAATTGAACTAGATAATTCATGGTAAAACACGGTTGTCAAAACCAAGTACATGACACGTGAAATAATTAAAATAATGAATTATTTTTAAAAAATGGGAGATAAGATGATATAATATTACATTATATGATTTTATAAATATTAATATGGTTCTTGAAAAAAATAAAAGAAATAGAAAAGAAAATAGAAGTGTATAATCCTCATTCAACAGAAACGAAACGTGGGGTAACAGAATTCATATCAATTTCACTGAATTGATGTGTATTGTTATATAAAACCATTAGTATATTATATATTGTGTATATACTGAAAAATTTAAATGTAAAATATTGACTCATTAATAATATATGGAATTTTAATTTTCAATTTTAAATATTTCTTCTAAGGTCATTTTGATTTAAATGATTCCATGTGGTAAATAAGTTCATTACTCAATTTCAATTCATTGAGTTTTAATAATCCTTTGATATCATTGATATTCTATGATTATGAGTGTTATTGATTTTGAATATATATTACTCTATTTACACTTTCCTATTTGATATAAATTTTATACAATTAATTGATTAATTATGCAGTGTTCACTTCAATGTTATGATCATTATAAGGGGTTACTTCACAATCCAATTCTAATTGAGATTGTTTATTCCTGAATTTCAATTGATGCTAATTATTTAATCATTTCTAATAAAAAGGTAAAATTATTTTCTTATAGTGAAACATGAAATTTTTATGTAATAGTTTATTTTTTCAACTCATTGAAACATAGAATAATTTTCAAAAATGTTTTTATTAAAATTTGACTTCATTTTTCTATTCGGTCAGAAATCATTTTTCTACCCAAAAAAAGTTTCATAAAAATGTATTGAAAAATATATTTATCTCTTTTCTAATATATTTATAAAATACATTTTTATCCATTTCAGATTTATATAGAAAAATTTGAATGAAATTTTCATGTATTTTCAAAATAATAGATGTTTGGATTTTAATAAAATAGTAAATTGAATCATTATTTTAATGGGTATAGCATGAATGGAATTTATAGCCATCATACCCACTGAAATGTTTTAAAAAATTACTTATAATTTAAATAGATTAATTTCAATGAATTTATTCATAAAAAATTAACTTTTAGTCATTAAAATTATTTTATAAGTGAAAAAATTTATTTTCTTAAGGAATTATTTTATTGTTATTGTTTATGGTCATTCAATTCATCAATGGAAAAAATATGTATTATTACTACATTGGTGGTATATTGTATTGGTTAAATCCTTACTCATCTTATGGATAGTTTATGATAATTTTGAACAGGAAATGTATTGAAATTAACTACAATGATTCTTTATTCTATTTATAAACATTCCCTTAATATATTCACATTCATTGGTCACAATGTATTAAATATCACATAAAAATATATATTATTTTTCAAGGATATGTTTCTTTCATAAACTATAAATTATTTTTACATATAGGGTTTAACATTGAATATTTTTTTATTTGGGGAAATATTGAAAAAATCAAAATTATTTACTCCATAAATATATTTGATAATATGGAACACTTTACATGAATTAAATATATTATTTTATATATGTAAAATGCATTGGGAATACAATGATTTTTGGGACCTTTAATTATATATCACCTCTATGAATCAGTAGTCTATTATGGTGAATCAGTAAAATATCATTATACTAGTTTCTACTTGTAGTTCTAAAACCCTATTTTAAAATGTATTGATGGATGTGGTATCATGATGTCTAAGATAATTGTGTCTAATAATTATTAAATAACTTCATTAAATATTTTTTTACTATTATCCCTGAGATTTTAAAATTTTTATTGTATCTATATTCATTTCTTTATCATTTTATTGGCTAAATGGAATGTGTTTTGAGTTATTTACCTTTGCATTATTATTATCCCCTCTCTAGTTCAGATAGTCGGGTTTTTTATTAAATTGAATGTGTTTTCAGATATTTAACATTCCATATTGATTATTATCCAATATATTTTTTCAGGGATATTATCTATTGATGCACTTCCTTCTTAGTTATTTATTACATGTCATGTGTGTTCAATTGGATACCTTTAAATATTGATTATGCTTATTGATTAATGATAATTTATCTTGTACTTAACCCTAAAAAAGAATTTGAGATCGCTATTATTTTACTCATTTACTTAGGATTACATGAGGTGGTATATAAATGTTGTTCAAGTTTATTATAGAGGTAATAATGTTTATATGGAAAAAATTATATTAAAATTATGGATTTCAAATGAAAAATGGGAATATTTTATGTATCCTTTTTACAAATACTACTAAACTATATGGTATTTTGGTATTTTATTTCTTGTATCTTAGGACTATGTAATATTGAAATCACCACCGCTGTGAAATTGGGTTCGAGGTCTCTGTAGTTAGTATTGGAAGAAGTTTAGTAAAATCCTGGGGAATTAGATTTAGGAAATCATAGAATAGAGAACATGACCATATGATAGAATTTGTGGATATATATAAAAGAATATCTTATTTTTTAGGTAAGAAAGATATTATATAGTTTTATTTTGAAAATACATCCCCTTTTGGATACTAATAGATGATGTGGATCTATCACAGATGTGCATAGGATTAATATATCATAAATTGGTGCAGTTGAGATTTCTTGATTATCCCCTAGTGAATGAAGATGTGACACACTACACACATGTTTTGACACTCCCAAAGGATATTAATAGGATAATTCACATTTTCATTATAGACCATTATAAAGGATTTGATTATCGAGATATCTATAAAGAATCTATGATTGTTATTATGAGATTATCTATGGATAAATTTTACAATTTATTTTATATAATTCACTAGTTTTGGAATTGTACAAATTTTTTCATAATTATATGATCTAATATAGTATATTTTATTATATATAAATATTTCATAACAGATGGAATGAGAACCATATTATATTACATTAACCAAAGATTATTAATGATCATTTATTTGATGGCATTAAACCAATCATTTAAAGGGAAATAGTTCACCATAACATAAGATTATATGAATGAATAAAATTGTGTTTTATAAATATAGAGAAATACTTATTTAATAACTTTTTCTTCAAAAGGAATCTATAAAAAAGTGGTTAAACGGGAAAAAAATATATGCAAGGAAGAAGGGAAATAAGTTTTTTCCCGTAGGTGATAATTTTGGAATGAAACATAGTGGTACTCAATTAATGGGAATGTGTGTTTTCTAAAAGTTTAAAGTCATATTTTACAACATTAATGATTTTAAAAGGAAAGAAAAAATATTTTAATATTCAATTCTTGATCTCTAAGGGGATGGGGAACTATTCAAATTAATTCACTAAACATTGAAGGAATATACCTAAAATGGGGTTACTTTTTCATAGTCAAGATTATGATATTACAATAGATAGTGTGGAATGATTAATTTTCTTTTTTTCAACATTTAAGAATTATTTAGATTTCTAATTTTATCAATAACATCCTTGTTATAATAATTATTAAATTTATAATGATTTTTCCCAAGTAATTTTTCATTAAGGATTTGAAATAATATGTTTAATGGTACAAATGACCCATAAAAATGATTTCTTAGAATTTATAACTTTTCAAAAAACGCATTATTTTTGGAAAAATAAATATTAATATATTCCATATTTTTTATATAATTATGTTAGGGTAATTATATGGTTTATATGGATAAATTAAATTATATAGTACTAACTACATCGTTCCTAATTGATGATTTTTTAAAAAGGTAGTTTATGTAGCCATTGGTGTTGTTCACGTCATTTTTTATTTATGGAATATATTAAATATCATATATTTTTACTTATTGAATTGGGATGAATAAATGTTTCAAATAATAATATTTTTTAATTTTGGTTATTACAATTTTTTAATAGAATACAGTATGAAGGTATTCACATCATTTGTATGTGAATATTGAGAGCTAATTAATGCTGTTTAGGGGATTAATGATAAAATCATTTTGTAAATTTAATAACCATATTTCTTATGTTTTGGATCATAATATTTTTTATGGTAAATAAGGTTAAAAATTTATTAAATGTTTTATGTATATCCTTGGATGACATTTTAAAAATTATTGTATTATATAACCATATTGATATTCATGAATATTAGATAACCTGTGTGAACCAACTTCTCATAAAAACAACCAGAGATTGGAAGAATTACTTATCATTCTATAATTTAAATAAATATCTAATAAATGTGATTTTTAGAGATTCTGGAATAAAACAATTGATTATTGGTATTAATATCATAGAGTATGCAATGGATTGGAAGTTGATAAAAAATGAATGGATATCAGTATTATTATTTAATTCCAAACATATCAAGTATTTTAACATTCATATATTAATAGTTATAAGAATAATACCTCAATTTGAGGAATGTGGTCATGAAAAATGTTTTTATATTATTAATGTCATATGTGAGGATTCAAATTGCATTTTAAATCATCATAGATGTATTGTTTAGCATCCCTTAACTTTTTTTGTTACTACACATTCTAGTGATCAATGACCCTTATTGGTCACTATAATTATTTATAGATTTTTTACATGTCAATATCATCCCCTGCCATATGATTTCTCAAACATAGTAACCAATTTATTTATTATTCCAAATTACCTTTATACATCTCCTTCAATATTATTAAGTGAATGTTGTATGAACAATTTTACGATTTAGATTTTTCAGCAAAGGTATTTACAAATGTGAACCCCTTGATTATTGAAATCATGCTCAAATTGTAGGGATGTAATTTATTTTTGGTGGGGATAATATAATATCCTAAAATTATAAATGAAGAAAATCTTATTCAATAACATATGTGATATGAAATACTAAGCTCAAACTATCCTGCAAATATATTTCATTGAATTTAATATCTTAGATATATTACAGAACATGTATCCTCGAGTCAAATTGAACAATAATATAGTATAATAATATAAAGAACTATAAAATTTGTGTTTATTAATAGTAAAAACGAAATTATGAAAATTATTTATATCTAATGATTATAAAATCATTCAAAAATATTTTTTATTAAATATTGTATTTTTTCTAAAATTGGTTTTAGTCACTCGATGTGATGAAAAATTAAAATTAATTTTTTGTCCCACTTGAAATTTTATCTAATAAAATTAAATCTTTTTCAAATCTTCATAAAAAAAATATTTCTGAGTGGGTTTTTATAATTTTCTTAAAATAATTCGTTTTTTAATGAATAGAGAAAATAATGAATTTTAATTGAAATCATACTTTCTATTTAACTTATTTATAAAGTAAAATTATATTTTTAATTGGTTTAAAAAAATGAGGTCCATTATATATAAAGTAATCCAATTTTTTAAAATTTCAATCATAATCTTAATGAAATTTTATATAAAAAAATGTAATATTTTAAACATTTTCTCTTGGAAAACATTCATTATCATCATATATTTGAGATTAATATTAAATTAAATATTTCCATTTTTTTAATGAAATTTTCAAAAATGTATCTAATATTTTGAATCATAATTATTTATATCATTTATTTTATTAATTTTAATTCTTTGTAAAAATTAATTGCGAAAATATTAGATATTATTAATAATGGTTAAGGTCAAAATAGATTTTATGGGGTTATACTAATAATATATTGGTTAAATTGAACTATTATTTTTTTCTAAATTATCTTTTATAGACATATTTCGGTCTTATAATGTATAAGACTCTATAATACTAAATTTTCATAATTTATCATTTGGAAAATTTTGGGGAACCATTTTCTTTTAAAAAATTAAATTTGTAACACTCAACTCGCTTATAAATGGTATCCTCACTCCATTATTATTTAAAAAATTATGCCATTTTGGATTAACCAATACCTAACCAAATCATATAAAAACATATATATCCGAGTAATATATGTGTTATATTTATAGAAAATATTACCTTGAATAGATTTTTGTTCATTCCTTAGGAGGATAGACAAAGAAGGTGTAACATTATTGAACAAGGATTTTGAATTTATTTCTTACATAACCTACATATATTCTTATTAAACCCTGATGGTATAATAAAATAACTATATTAAATTTAATGAGATGTTTTGATATTATTTTCATGACCCAAAAAAATCCTTGCTTCCATCTAATGGGTTATGAAATAATCATTCTTTTGTACGTCGAACTACCACCTCACAAAATAATATAATTAATTTTTCACTTTAGACCTCTCATGATTGGGTATGATGATGGATAAAATTAGATATATTCTATCTATAATAGAATTATAAATTTATTGTCATCATATCATATATAAATTTTTTAATTCAATTCCGTAGGGGACACTATAACAACAATTACGTGTATGAAAGACTGCCGCTTCAAGACGTGATGTGATTCGTGTTTCACTAATGCTTCACATAGAAGGTAATAAATATAATTCTAAAAAATATATGTAATATATTTCACATAATTATTTTAATTATAAAATATTTATCATTATGAAAATATAATATATCATTTTCTTTCATACGTTTTCACTCACATAAGGATAATGAAATCGTTCTTGTACGTGTGGACTATCACTTTCACAAGGAGATGTGGCTCACTTTTAATCTTCAAAATAATTAAATGTTATATATAAGTATATTAATGAAATAATATGGTATTTATGATATATTTTTCATTATATAAAGGTTAAATTTTACTTACCAACATTCCAAAATGATAAATGAAAAATGGAAGCGTTATTCATGCGTGCATATGTCCTACCATCTCTATGATCATAACGTACATCCATTATCAAAACATTAATTAATTATTTTTATTTAAAATATAATTTTTTAATAAATATGATAATTATTTTATGAATACTATTATGTATACTATAGACCTATAAAATGTGGATAGGAAGTAGATCATTATGGACAAAACATTCATGAGAAAAAGAAGCAATTAATAACAGAAACAACTGACATAATTATTTATCATTATCAAAATAGTTATAAGGTGTTATAAAAAGAACATATATGATATTGTAAATATTAATATAGTTTTACTATAAGTTAATAAAAATTTAATTCCATTATACAGGATGATAAAACATATTCAATAAAACTGATGATGATGTAAGGGACTTCGTCTCAATTTCCATTCAATGTGGCATATTATAACGTTACACGCATAATTAAAGATATATAGTGTACATAAATCACCAAATAAATGTTATATAATCATTAATTAATAATTCATGGAATTTTATTTTTCAATTTTAACTAATTAATCAAATAGAATTTATAATTAAAAGTTACATGTGGTAATGTATTTTATAAATCAAATTCATTTCATAAGGTTATATTAAATTTTTTTTATATTTGATGTTTTAGTATTATGTGTGTAATTTATTTTGACTACCAAATATTTTATTATAAAATAATATTCCTTATTTATATTTGATACACATAATCAATTGATTGGTTAACTATGTTTTCAAATTCAATGTCGCAACACCCTCCCCACAATGTTTACCCCTCCTGGGCTGACAATGTGAGAAAGGAGATAATGACCCCCTGAGTCCCACCCCCAGTAAGCCCCGGGTTGGCGACCAGCACTGATGGTATAGTAACACACAAATGGGAGGCATTACCCTCTATGTGAACACATGCAGAAGAGAGAGATAAGATAGACACCAACCAGCTCCTACTGAAATATAAATAAATCCCAAGAACATATATGAAATGCCAGGAAAAAGTACTACAACAGAAAGGGGAAAACTACATGTACCCAACTGAAAGTAAAAACAGCAGCGACCACAAGCCCGAACAGCTCATACAACCCCAATCTAGTAAAAACCAGCTTGATCTAAAACCTACTCCAAGTGACCTGAAAAACTGTTTATATTTACGTAGGGTGAGTATAATAGTATACTCAGTAGGATCATCCTCGAAGACAATCGTGCAAATGTATAGAAATCATGCTAAAGAACAGTGAACATCAGGGAAACTAACTCTTCACCTATGCAGGTATACTAAGTTCCCAACCTCACCATGGATACTCTAATAAAGTAACTCATACAAGAATATATCATATAATAAAGAATATCAAGGGTACCCCTCTACTACTTCCCCACTAGTTTTCCGCTTTTCCCCAACGACATACGACCTATGCAACTCTCTCCAAAGGCTTACCCATATAAACTTTGGCTAAGCTCCACAATCTGCAACTTGTTCACCATAAAGTCTTTCCCGCAGACACCTGGGCTAAGATCCACACCATCATCACAACCAAAAGTAACCCGGTTGGTTCCAGGAGCCACCACAGCCTACATAATGTGTATCATACTTCAGGTATTGTACCTCAAGCCATTACAGCCCATACACCGTGTAAGGATCCTCGATCAATCACAGCTGATACACATTACACCTATAGTATTCCATAGGATATTACATTCATAATATATGTGTGGAAATAACCAATAGCCATTACAAACCTCTACACACTTATAGGGGAAAACTGACCTTTGTGCAAATGACACTAGTATCTACCAAGAGAAGAGAGCGGGGTCAAAGGGGGTAGACAGCCATCCATCCTCCCACCGTAATGTTGAAGAAAACACCCCCTGGGGCTCAGAATCTCTAGGGTGTCAGTTTCTCTTACCGACAGGGTGGAGTATTGTATAGTAACAGAAAAGGTACAGAATATATATAACCCACAACCACATTATGGGCATAACCAAGTCTTATCATCAACTACAGCTAACGTCTCTCGAACTTCGTGCTACTATTTCTATGACTAGGTATCCTATAAGAACACAACCAATTAAATAACTTCATCAGGTTACTTCATTCACATTTTCATAAATTCCCATGTACTTTAATTAAGTCTTCCCTCATTAATTAGCCATGAAAGACCCAAATTAATTTTTTTGGCATCACATTCAAAATTTTCGGTTCCTTTAAAGTTACAACATCACCATTAAATACCAGCATCTCCATCCCCATATATTATCACCATTTAATCAAACATTCATTTTATAATTACATTCCCATATTACTAGGCATTCTAGAAAAGCATCCTATGGTACTCAACACAAGGGGGCTCAACACGGTGGGTAGATATATTACCCGTCTAGTCTTTGCTGCCTATAGAAAGAACGTTGGCCCATTTTCCCTCAAGAGGCTAAACACTGAAAGCACATGGCATACCACGCGTATCTTTTCCCCTTTTGGATGAAGGGTAAGAAAAACCAACTTCCTTGAGTAGTGGGTAATGTAAAGAAGATAAACAACAAAGAATCAACAAACATCCAACAATCACAACCATCCCATTCAATCATCCCCGGTGTCATCCCTGACACCCACATGCATAAATCGATGCATCTCACCACTCTAGGTGTCATTCACTGCCACAACCACAAGTCCTACCTAACTCCACATATCACAACACCCCTCTAGGGTCACATTACAACACAAGATATCACAGCACCCCTTCTAGGGTCACAGCACAACACAAGCAGTAGGAAAACAATCCTTACAACAAATGGGCTCTTGGCCCTTTAACGAGGCATCCAACCTTCAAACAACAAACACCAAAAATCACATCAAATGGGATTTTATCCGTACATCACAACAACATGGTTACTCCAAACCCATCATGGAACTCAATCAAGTTATTTAACCCATCTTGAATTAATATATTCAATTCGTTAGTTCTAGCATCATGAACCAATTCAGTAAGCTATAACAGAAGATTAAACATGCTTAATTTGTCAAATTTGATCGCTAAAAAATTAAAACAACTACAAAAAATAAAATAACTAGATTCATTTACATGAATATTTCTCTATAGACAATTAATTATCAAATAATTCAGGCTTTCCATTCTTTATCAATTTCCATCAAGAACAACATGCTAAAACGCAAGGCATATTTATCACACTATCTAGAAAACATGAGGCAACAACATACGTTCAATGAAATTTCTTAATCCGGTTCAAATATTTAATTAGGTCAATTACATTGTGATCCAAAGGGCTAAATCAATCTAACTCTACGATTTAACATAACTTAGATAAGACAAAAATCCCCAACCTCAAGGGTTTTCGAGGAAAACCACAACGGTTGATGAACGCCCAAGAAAACAGGTCCATTCTCCACGAATCCTCCTTAGATATACTCTTCTATCACAACAAAAACCAAATATAATCATTTTTGACAACCACATTCATAGATCTACACATAATGGGCATATATCTAAGAAGACAAGAGAAGAGGTGGAGTAGATCTTAGAAGATCTAATAAAACAAACAAGAACGAGGAAGAACGACCACATACCATAAAAAACCGACATCGATATGTGAAGGGATGCCTTCAGATTGCCTGCAATACACTTCGGAGAGGTTATTCTACCACCAAGGAAGGGTTATCCCAAGTTATAGCCAATTAGGGGCTTCAAAGAGGTGATAAAGGCAAAAAAAGTTAGATCCACAATTTTAGGATCTAAATTTACGTACCTGCACGGTTAGTCCACACGTTTTAACAAACCATGCGCTAACTGTGTGTTAGCTTCTGCCTCGACAATCACTCCTTGCATGGTTAGTCATCATGGTTAGACAAATTGTGCACTAACCGTGCGTTAGCCACTGCCTCCAAGACCATCCTTGCACGGTTTGGCTGCATGGTTTAGGAAAATCGTGTGCCTCTTGTGCAAAGGCCATAACCCTTTAGATTTCCTTAAAAGTCCACCCAAACGTACCCCAAGCCACCTTGACCTACAAGAACACCTCGATGCCACAATTTCACCAAGTAATGGACCGGAGGGGTCTGGGCCATTACATCAGATAGCTATCAAAAAATTATCGTCCTCGAGAATCCAAAACCCACCTAAAGAGAAAAAAAACAAAACACGGTCTGATCAACCACCCAGCGAGATACCCCTCAAAAGATAACAAGACACCAAAGAAAAAAAGGGAGCCATCTCATAAACATGAAGGTTTCAAAACCACATAAGTTACAACGATACATGAATAGAGTTAAACTTCAAAAAGATTTGCATACTGGGCACATATCTGTGACTCTCGTTCCCATGAACTGTCTTCCAAGCCACTATGTTGCAACAAGACACGAACTAAAGGAATAGAACGCCAGTGCAACACCTTCTCCTTGTAGTGTTGGATCTCCACTGGTCACTCCTCAATGGTGGCATTGTTGTCAACATCGACCTCTCCCAAATAGATGATGTGAGAATCGTCATAAAGTTAACGAAGTAGCTGTGAAACATGGAAAACATCATGTATCCGACTCATCTGTGGGGGAAGTGCTACTTGATACGCAATAGCTCCAAAACGAGATAACACCTAGAAAGTCCTAACAAAGAGGGGGAAAATCTTACTCCCATGACCAGACCATCAATGCCCACAATGTGGAGTCACCTACAGAAACACATGATCCCCAACATCAAACTCTAAGGGTCTCCGTATTTGATCGGCATATGATTTCTGACGATCTTGCACTATCTTCATTCTCTCACAAATCACCTGAATCATATCTATTGTATTTTGCACTAGTTCCGGTCTGATAATATCTGACTCTCTAACCCCAGTCAAGCACAACGGATAATGGAAAGGTAGACCATACGAGGCTTTAAACGGTGCCATACCGATGGTGGAGTGAAAACCGTTATTGTTAGCGAACTCCAGCAATGGTAAGTGCCTCACCCATGAGCCTCCAAAATCAAGAACACAAGAGTGTAACATGTCTTCAAAAGTCTGGATGGTTCTCTACGTCTGACCATCCATTTGAGGATGAAAACCAGTGCTAAGACATAGCTGAGAACATAATGCATGTTAGAGACCATTCCACAACATTGAGGTAAAACAATGATCTCAATCAGAAATGATCATCCTAGGGACTCCATGAAGTCTCACCACATCCTCTGTAACACCCCAAGATTTCATAGTGTGTTATTTCTTAAAAATAATTCAATAACTTTCACTACACGCATCACCGAGTTCATGCGCACCATGACTTACTAAACAAGCCGTTCAAAAGAGGTTATGAATAATATTAACTAAATTTTAAACTTTATATATTCCTTATAATTTTAGAATCCATATTATGAGTTTATTAGACATAATGTAAGAACAAATTCCTTTTTTCAGATAAAAGAATTATTTATCAAAAATGAACTTTTACCAACTTTAATAGTGAACCCTTTTTAAATCCAATATTTTAAACTTTTATTTGACTAAATAAATTTATTCATTAGAATGGGGAAATAAAAAAATTTACAATGTAACTCCCCAAGCTTCCATGGTACGCTTCTCTTTGAATAATACAGTAGAGTGTGTTTTACGCAACTTCGAGTTCTAACACACACTACAACCAATCAAACTAGCCGTAATGAATAGTAATACCTACTTTATAAAATTTTATAAATTTTATCTCTCAAAATGGATTTCATTTTTGGATTTGAAATATTTAATTTATCATAGGGTGAAATTTTGGTACTTTTCAGATAACTTTTATATTATGATGAATAGTGAAAATTAATAAATTTTAATTAAAACAACTTTTTAAATCAAAATAATTAGAATTGATAAATTATTAATTTTAGTGGGTTTAAAGTATATTTAGAATATATTTTTACCATTTAATAAATTTTGGTCATTGGACAAAATTTCACAATTAAACCGGACATAAACAAGTGTCAATCTTTTGATAGTTATTATCCCTTAAAGACACACTTTTTGTTTTAACAACGAGAATTAATTTGAAATTAATTTCTGCCACTTCTGTTTTTTGAGTTTTTAAAAATGAATTCCATATTTGGAATCAGGATGTTAAAATTTTGTAAATAGGTAAATTATATTTTTATACATTTTGAATAATAATTCGGTAAATATTTTATTTACCATTGTTAATGGGTAAATCTGGTAAATAACGGTTAAAAAATAATATTATAATAATAACAAATTACCTTAAAACGTGTCCTAAACTTATTGGTTGATACATGTCCGACCATGGGCATCTTTGGGTTGATTTTGGGACCCCATGGAGCCACTTGTAAGTCATTGGGACACTTTATTTTAATTAAGTTAAAATTAATACAAAAATGTCACAATCATATATCTTTTAGAAAAACAATTTTTACATAGGGTTATATATGTTGGATTTTCATCTATAAATATTAATTAGAAAGATAAAATGATTTAATACATAATGGTAGTTTATTTATAATTTTTATACATTAAATAATTTAATTTATTTATGACACAATGGTGATGCAGTAATTACCATAATAGTGAATATTTTGAATAATTGATATTATAAATACCCAAATAGATTTAATTTGAGACTTTTTATAAATAAAAATAATTTTATAGGTTAATATGTAATGTTAGGATTGATTTAATTAACTTTTTTCCAAGTAATAATTCTGTTATGAGTTTAAAAAAAATCAATTATTGAATAGTGTCAAAATTGACATAAAAGAGTTTTTAAAACAAATATTATATTATTAATTGATATTAAATTCCTAAAAATCTAAGGATCAGCCAAGAGACTTATATCATGATATTTGTATCTTTAATGGAATACTTCGTGGTAGAATGGATGTATATAGTATGTTTATTAACCATATAATATAAAAATACAAAGATACATTGTAAAAGTGAAACTAATTAACTAAGAGTTAATACTTAAAGATAAGGTTAATATAGTGACCCAAACTTGTCTAAATTATATTGGATGAGTGTTTTTTGACCCATCACCACCTTAACCATTAAATAATCCACTTTTGAGCCATTATTAACCCAATATGAATTTATTATAAAATAATATTTCTAGATATTCCAATGGTGCCCGTCACCCCTCTTATAAAACGAAACTTCCCCTTCTCACTAATTCACACATTCAAAGCCTTTTGGATCGGCAAACCCCTACCAAAATACTATCTCAACTTCCCCCACTTCATCTTAGAGACCTTACCTTACTCAGAAAGCATCCTAAGAAGCCCTTTTGATCAAATCAAAAGGAAGAACCCGAAGAAGAGGTAATGATTTCACCACCATTTTCAAATTCCTTTCTTCTTCCACTCCTTCTTTCTTTGTTATTACCGTTATAAAATAATAACTCCAGTATATTATATATAAATTGATTTTATTATAAACATGGTAAAACCATATTTCAATATTCTATCCATCCTTTTAATTACATGTTACCATACGTGCGTGCGTACGACTTACCGTCTCGACATCATGGTGTAATTGTTATTAAAAAATTTATTATTTGGATGGGTATAATAATGATGTTTAATTCATGTAAATAATAAATATAACATTATAATCATTCTGTATATATTATATACCATCCAATTATATATTATTTTAATATCTAATGAATAATATTGTCGCTCGTGCGTACGTACGGACTACTGTCTCCACGAACACGATGAGATTCATTCTCTATCGTATCCATTCAAGAATAATTATCATTTGATTATTTAAAAATAGTGTTTAAGGACTTGATATCATTCTGTATATGAATAAGATACAAACTATCCATGACAACCACGGCTTACGTAACAAAACATATAAAATAAAACTAGTAAGTTAACACCCGAAATGATGATAATACTAAGATATTATTAACAAAACAATGTTAAAATATCATATATGATATCATATTAATTTATATGATTCTTGTATAATTTAATAAAAATTATTTCACCATTATACATGTCATATACGTGACTTATTTTAAAGTTAAATTCCATTTAATTTCCATTCATGCTTCGTTTTGAGGGTTTCCCAAGCATTTATGGAGGAATGGGTGAGTTATTATGAAATGGGCCAAACCATGAGCCCAATTCCATATTTAAAAATAAATTTTTATTCCTTTATAGCATATTCATTTTTCAAAGTTTTTCATCCATTACAATTCTTAATTTCCATCCCCTGACATATTAACACCACCATATTTATTTGGACCATTTATAAATCCATAATCATGGTGGATATGGGTTTTTTTTAAGGAATTGGTCCTGCCCAAAAGACCATTTTCTACATTAAAAATAAATTTTAATTCTTTAATATCTCCTTCACTATTTGTGTGTTTTCGGTTCTTTCAACTCTCACCCGAGCATACTTACCTGTGTCGCTCCCCCATTCACTCCTACCACAATTTGGAGCTTGATTGAATCGAGAAAATGTTCGAAACTTCTCTGGATATCATAAATCATCCAGATTTGGAGAGGTAAATTGATCCTTTCATAACTCCTTCTATTCATACTCTTTTTCCCCCATTACAATTCCTGCATGACCTTCTCATTCTTGTTCTAATTTCCATTAAAATATTTTTGTTTTAAAATTCATATTCTGGTCGATTTTGGGACGTTTTCTTCAGGATTGTATTGGGTAAGTGATTCCTTCTTTGTTTCTTCCTCTTCCCTCAGGGTTTCTTCTCTCTTTAATTATGTTATAAAATTTCCATTAGTTAGGGTTTGATCCTAGGGTTTCATTTGGTGTATTTGTGGTCAAATATTGTGATCACGGTCTGAATTTATCTTCCTTGTGGTGCGGCGGTTGTGCAGTTGACGTTTTGAGCCATGTTTTGAGGGATTTAACACTTTCGGTAGGTGATTCCATGTGTAATAATTTCTAGATGAGTTAGTTTGCTTTAATTACTTATTATTCATGTTCCTAATATTCTTTGTGTGGTGTGTGAACTATTTAGGTTGGATTTGGTAAATCATTTGTTTTTATAGTTTCATTTTACCTTAAAATTCGGTGTTTTCATGTGAAACCCTTTGGGTATTGTTTGGGATTGTTTTATAACATATTAATTTGGTTTAATAAATCTTGTTTGGGATGAAATTTATGATTTGGTGGGGTATTGGTGTTATACTATGTATTAAAGTGGTTTTTAAGGGTTTAAGGTGTAAAACATTATTGTACTTCTTGAAAGTGATTTTGAAAACGTGTGCGTTTCATGTAGATCTTTTGTGATATTGTTTGAGGTGTTTGTATAACACATTCGGGTTGTTTAATAATTTTTTTTGGGATTCCAATTCTGTTTTGAATTTGTATTGAGTTTATTTTTTTCCTTGAAATATGGTTTTGAAATGAGTTTTATTTGAAAATCTTTGGTACACTATTTAGAATTGTTTTATGAATGTTTTGAGTGGATTAATGATTTATGTAAGAGGTGAATCCATATTAGAAAACAATTTTGGATTGTTTATACTTTCAAATGAAACATTCTAAATCTGAATAGTTTCGGTTATGTGATGTTTATCATATTTTTAGGGACTTCATAAAATTTTTAAAGGATGTGTTGGATTATGAAAGTTATGAAAAAACGTTTTGTGGGCTATTTTGGTGTGAGTTTGATTTCAAAATGAATTTCAATGAAAAGTGTAATTTGTGAATTGTGTGATGTGCATGGGGCTTTTTGGATAATTTGTAATGGAGAAGTGATATTTTCATGTGAAAATTATATTTCTTGGCTTGTTTAACTTGTTTGAGCACAAAGGGAAAACTCAGGTATCTAGGTGGGTGGACGTGTAATAGTATACTAGTGAATCTGTGGGGTTTGGCCTCAGTTTTAATTAGCAGGTTTGATGCTTACAACTCTCAATAAACTACGATGATGATGATTGGGTACCACTAGGTTATGGGTATGTTCCCTACTAGTGGCTCGTGCACGAGAACGTATAATTTTTGTGGTTACTCTCACCGAGATACGAGGTACCTGGGACCCACAACTAGCTAGTGCCTAGGGGTTATTTCCTATTGCTTGTGCTCATTAGATTCGTTAAACTTACCATCGGCATATGGTATATTTTTATGGAAAATTCAGTAACTTTTGAATTTATTTTAAAAGTGTTGATTCTTTAAATTAGCCCACTTGAAAACTGTTTTTTTGAGTTGCATCTTTTAGAAACTGTAACTAGTAATTATATGTTTTTGAAAAATGGCATGTTGTTCATCTTTCAATGTTTATCAAATGGAATCTCTTAGTGGTGTTATCCTACTGGTCATTGGATCACATCCTACATACACCTTTGGGTATAACTCTACTTGGTTATTTATGTTGCCGCAGGTTGGGTACAATTTTTTTTGTTACAGTGGTTCGGGTTTCTAGTAGGTCCTTGGTGGTGAAGTCTTGTGGAGGTGGCTTGAGGGCGTTGCCCCATACCATGAGGGTTCTTGGGACATTTCATTTTGGTTTTGTACCTTTGGTATATTATTTTTGAGTTGTTTTATGCTATCTAATTCAGTTCTGAATTTTTGTAAAAGATTGTTTGGTTTGAAAAATCCAGATTCGTTTTATTGGATTCTTTTGTTGTTTTATGTTTATAAACTCGAGTAAATCATTCCCAATTCTCATTTTATGATACTCGGGCACTTTTTCCAGCCCGTGGGGATGGGGAACGCACTTTGGACCTTTTCACGGGCTTGGTTTGGCACTGGTTTTGGTGGTGACCTGATTTGGTTCGTGACAAAATTGTATCAGAGGGAGGTTTTCTCTCTTTGGGTCATGTTATTTGGGCAACAATCAGGATAATCTGGAGATAGGATTTTTGGGACTTTGAAATTCAGTTATTAGTACTGTCGCTAATCACCACACCTCTTGATGGGATTCACATCTCCAGGGGAAGTCAGGACCTTTCGGAGTCCTTTCGTTTTCTTTGTTTAATAATGATTAGGGGAAATGAAAAGAGAGTTGGGTTAATGGTCTCAGTAAACTCACAGGGCCTGGCAAGCCATGTGGTGCTGGGGATATTCCCAAGAACACTCTCTGTTACAGTGAAGTGATTGGAATATGGCCGCCAACCATATATCCAAGTCACCCACTGAAACTAGTTTCCTCTCTCATTGTCTTGTGTTTTTAGTTTTGAAATCTTGGAACATTGGTTTTAAAGTGACTTGGTTTTGAGAAGTTTAAATTTTTTGTAAAATGATTTTCAAATAAATATGGAATGGTTTGATTTATGAAATATTGGAACTGAATATTTAGATTTATTTTGAAATGGAAAACGGTGTGCTTACACCTCTTTGAAAGCAAGAACTATATTGAAGTTGGATTTGAAAAGTATTTCCAATAGAGTTTTCAAAACAATCAGAGTGTGATTTAATGGTATGAGATGTTTTAAAATTGATGTGAATATCTGGAATGTGAGTTATTTTATAAATGGTTGTGACTTTCTGAAAAAAAAATTAAGATGTGAGTAGGGATTTTGATCCCGTGGTTAGCGGTTATGAGAAAAAAAGGATGTGTTGGTTGACCGTTTTGTTTTTGAAAAGTGGAAAGAATTTTTGTTTTAACCTTCGGTATTTCCATTAGCGACCCCATGCATGGTGTTATTGTAGAGACCCGAAGCTTATCGTACATGGACATTACATTACATTTGCGGAATACTTAGTACATAACAAAAACACACACAAGGATCGTAATAGTTTAGTGTCTTTGGAAACTCGGAACGTAATCTTCTAATCGTGGTGAAAGATCTTCAACATCTCCTATAAAGATCTTCCCTTTTTTTACCTAAAACCTTTCTTTATATATCCTGGGGAAAAGAAAACATAAAAGGGTGAGCTCAAATG
The DNA here is from genome assembly GCA_963277665.1 of Viscum album. Classification (NCBI taxonomy): domain Eukaryota; kingdom Viridiplantae; phylum Streptophyta; class Magnoliopsida; order Santalales; family Viscaceae; genus Viscum; species Viscum album. The sequence goes on from OY728152.1 coordinate 1,748,865,853, forward strand.
CTCAGTAAGGGTAAACAAAAGAAATATCAATCACATCGTATTCATAAGAACATAACATTTTGGAAATCTTAACCTGCAAAAGAGAGCATAATTTCATAACATGGGATAAATCATAGTAGTGAAATGAAATCATAACTTAAAACATTACTCATTGTGGCATACACACATAATCATAGAGAATCATTTCTTGTTAGTCAAGACTCATTGCCAAGACTATCTTAGTGGACAAAGTCCCTTTCTGAATCGAGTAATCCTCGTTTCAGTCCTGTTTCACTGAACCGGTATAACCTACCATTCCAGCCATGTCTATCTCATGAGATATAAAATCTTTACCCAATGCATTGGAGGGAGATATATGTCCCACCCATCTCATAATGATACCATTCTTATGTGTGCCACAAAATCATAAATCATACATCATTGCATAACCCATGTAATAAAAATGAGATTCTTAAACAACATGACATCATAAAACCATTCATATAAGATAAAGGAATTCATAAACATAATTCCATCACAACATAGTCAAATCAATGTAAAAATATGGATAGAAACAGAACCCTTTATTATCTTAGATGGAAAATAATTTTGATACAACACTTGAAATGAATTCTTGAGGAAAATATCCTTTCTTCTTCAAAATCAATTTCTTTTCACAAAACATCATGAAATTTTTAAAAGAAAGAGATTTTATTGAAAATAGTCATGAAATCTTTTGGAGGAATCTTCATAAAAATAAGGCTTTATAAAACCGTAAAAATCCGTTCATGCCGTTTAAGTTAAAAAAACATTCTTCTCGTACTTTTGTCGGAAAAGTCAAAAATTACCTCGTATGAAAAACGACAAAAGATTCCTTTCATATCTTCTTAAAAAAAAACTCACCGAAGGGTAAAATTGGATTTAAACAATTGTAGGTGGATGTAAATAACATTACATATTGAGGAAACATTGATGTGGATGATAAAATACACCCCAGTAATTACCAAAGTAAAAACAATCTCGGATAAAAATGAGATTGTGATATTTCCCTTACCTTAGGTCCGACTTGCTTTGTAAGTGTCCGAACCTCCTGTATAATGATTTAAATCATGTTATTGACTTATTACAGAATCATATTCATTGTTATGATATCATATATGGTTCACTTATGACATTATATTACCTGTTCTTTTGTAAATTCCATGTTAAAGAAGCGTTTTGGGTAAAATCGTTTCATTTATCGTAGGTGTTTTGACTTGTTGTTCTTGACATCATTATTACTTATATCATGATTTACTTACTTCCAGAATATAAAATATGATTTATATATCATATATATTCAGTATATATATATATATAATAGGTAGATAAATAAAATGAAAAACACCATTCATGGAGACGGTAGTCCGTACGTACGCATGAACGTTGTTTTCCTTTCCTTATTGTCTTGAAATGGAAGTAAGTAGATGACATACATATGTATATATATACATAAATCCAGTAGCTTTATAATGTCATATATTTCATTATTATTTCTTATATATACATTATAATCATTCTTAAATGGTTAACATGGAGAATGAATCTCATCGTGTCGTGGAGACGGTATTCCGTACGTACGCACGAGCGATGATATCATTTCTATAAATATTGAATTGAATTGGAGTGGATTATACAATATATCAGAATCAATATGATTTTGTAATAACTATTTATAGTTATTCTTTACACCATTATACCCATCCATGTAAGGTGGTGGTGGAAAATAGATTACACCACGGCGTGGAGACGGTATTCCGTACGTACGCACGCGCGGTGATTTCTTTTTCCGTAGGATGGATAGATGGTGAAATAGGGTTGTTTCATACTTATAATAAAATATCAGTATATGAGTGATACTGATGTTATTACTTCATAATTAAACAACCTAAGAAGAAGAAGTGGAAGAAGAAATAAAGATGAAAGAATTGGTAACGGTAATTACCTCTTCTTTGAAGTGCCTCTTTGAGACCTCCTCTTAGGGCACTAAAATTGGTCTTTGAGGAAGACCAGAACCTCTAGGATGTTGCTAGGGAAGTGGAGAGGATAAATTGGCAGGGGTTGGCCGAGCTTGAGTGCTCAAATTGGTGTGAGGAGGAGGGGGAGGAGGTGTCCTTTTATAGGGGAGGAGAGGGGCACCTTAGGAATATCTCAAAATATTATTTTATATTAAAGTCAAAATCGGTTTATAATGGTTCCAAAGGGTCTTATTTCGAAGATAAAGTGGGGATGGGTCGAAATCCTATCAACCAATAGGATTTAGACAAGTTTAGGGTATTATTTTAACCTTATCAATTATATTTAACTCTAAGTTAAATAATTTAACTTTTACCGTGTCTTTTTGTTTTCTTTCACTATATGGTTAATAAACTTACTATAACATGCCAAACGAACCCCAAATTGTATATTATTAATACATATATCCTTATCTATGTCATTTGGCCGAACCTTAGATTTTTAGGAATAAAATAACAATTAATAATATAATATTTTATTTAAAAACTATTTTGTTTCAATTTTGACACTATTTGATATATGATTTTTGTGAAAGTCATAACAGAATTATATGTTCGAACCAAGTTGATTAAATCAACACTAATATATCATAGTAACCTAGAAAATTAGTGGAATTAATAAAAAGTCAAAAATTACATTTATTTTGGTATTTATATTATCAATTATGTCAATATTTCAATAATAAGATAATTACTGCATCATCATTGTGTCATAAATAAATTATATTATTTGATGTCTAAAAATTACAAATAAAATACCATCATGTAGGAAATCTTTTTAGATTTCTAATGAATATTTATAGTCTAATTTATCTTTTGTATATCCCCATATTAAAAATGATTTACTTATTAAACTTTGATTTTAACTATTTTAACCCTTCTTTAAATAAATTAATAATAAATGTCCTAATCTAATCCAAGTGGGCCTAAATGGTCATATTTTATTCCTAAGTTTGTTTTTGGTCGAATTACACTTTTCCAATAGAATTAGGACATGTGTTAGGGTAATAGTAATATCATATTTACCCTTAGTTACCCTATTTACTATTAACCGCGGTAAAAAAAGTAAAAAGTTACTATTCACCAACAAATTATTTTCATCTCATTGAACCACATTTTAGTCCTTGATATTAACCGTGTCTCTCGGATTTTCGAAATTCCATTCACAGAAGCGGTAAAATTAAGTTTTATGCAAAATTCAGTTTTTAACCTACCACTTAGTAGTTTCACTATTCATCAAAAATTGAAGTTTTTCAGAACAATGCCAAAATTTCATCCCAAGCTATATTTCATATTCCGAATTCAAAAATGAAGTCCATTTTACCAAATTCATAACATAAAAGTTGCATTAATTAATTTTATAATTAAATCCCGCTGTTAAAACAAATAGCGTGTTTTTAAGAAACAATATCTATCAAAAGATTGACACTTGTTTATGTCTAGTTTAAACGTGAAATTACATCCAATGACCAACATTGTATTAAATTGTAAAAATATATTCTAAATATACTTTAAAACCACTCAAATTAATTATTTGTCACTATTAATTATTTCGATTAAAAAAGTTGTTTTTAATTATAATTTAGTAATTTTCACTATTCATCAGAATATGAAAGTTATCCGAAAAGTACCAAAATTTCACCTTAGGCTAAATTCGATACTCCGAATCCAAAAATAAAGTTCATTTTGAAAAATAAGATTTACAGAATTTTAAAAAGTGGTTATTACTATTCATAATGGCTAGTTTTAATAATATTTTAATAGCACATCGTTGTTTAGTGAAACTCGGTATTGCGTATTACACACGCTATCGAGGAAGGTCGCGATTGCGTGTAATGCAAGGCAAGACAAGGATGCGTGTTGTGCAAGCTCCTTTTGGTGTAGCGTACAACACAAGACATTAATAAAAATAAAAAGAATATTTTTTTTATAAAATCATGGGCTGTTACATTCTACCCCCCTTAAAATGAATTTCGCCCTCGAAATTCGTCGGGGTTATAAATGGTTTACTATTCGAAAGTTTCTTTAATAGAAACCCACATCGTAAAAGAGAATACCAAAACTTGGCTTTAAAAACTAAAGTATGAAATGTAACGATTACCCAAATAAACTAATCACTGGGTTTCCACATAGGTGAAAATATGGATATGGAAGAGAAATCTAACCATCATGTTCTGATGGTGAGTGGTAGAGAACATGGCTATGGGAAATCCAGTAATCACAAATCCATAAATTTGTGACGATCTAAGGTACCATCTGATTCATCAGGTATAAGATCACTAGGACAACATTTTTGGTTTTCAAGATCATTTCCCTAAAGTTGAAAATTTGAATTAGAATAAATACTTACTTTATTTTGATACAATATCACTGTTGTTCGTGCCTTGAACAATTTCCACTTCATCTCTTAAATAAATGAAGTTGAATTTGTTATTCGTGAAGTGTTAGCAGATCATGTGAGAGAATGACGGGTCATTCCATCTGTCTCAAACAAAAGGTAAGCAAAAGTTATTAAATATACATAAGTCATTCTATAGTGAGATTAATCATATATAGTTCCTAAAATGGACTTATACTTCATATATCATACTGCTTAATATAATAAAACTAGTTTCTACTAAACAGGGACTTCCTGTAGGCCAGTGGTAGGCGATAAAGGCCAGTCACACTTTGGTTGTGGGTTCGATTCCTACAGCCTTGTCCGAAGCGATGGGCTGTCGCCCGTCCTGTAGGTTGTCCCTTTTTCTAAAACTACGTTACTATGACATCCCATCAATAATATCGAAAATCTTCTATCCTTAAACAATACTAACTTATGTCCAACATAATACAGTCTAATCTTTAGGATTATACATAATACTGTAGTCCACTCTCATAATATAGTGACATCGATTACCAGAGATTTAATACTGTCGTTGATCCCCACATATCATAAGATATGTCTTGTTGGTCACATTCCAAACATTCAAAGTCCTTAATCGTGTATTCTCTTGAATACCTTAGTGAAAACATGAGTGCAGTTAAAAGTTACCAAAATCCTCAAAATTCTATATACTCAAACCATGATATCACTTAGTCCTTATATCAATCATGAGCTCATGAATACTATTAAACATTTCATTTTCTCATCTTCATTATGCGCATATCATCTTATTTCCAAAAAATATCTCAATCACTTTGAATACCACATCAATAAATATTGCAATACTCAATGATACAACATTATTTTGGAATCCCATTACATAAACACTTAATCATTCCACCACATCGTTGTCATATTCAACATTGCCAATAGTGATCACATGTGATTTCCCTTTGTCCTTTGCCTTCAGTGTTTGCTCATGTTGATCATCACTAACCCTTGGATTAGGGCAATTATTAGCATAATGCCCCATTTCCTTGCACTTGAAGCATTGAAGTGTTGGCGGTGTGTTCTCTGCAGTGTTTGCTTTATTCACATCATTAGAAACCCTTTTTCCATTACTTCGACACTCAACTGCTCGATGACCTTCTTTTCCACACTTAAAACATTTTCTAGTCCCTTTTAGACAATCTCCACCATGCTTCTTTCCACACTTTGTGCATAAGGAAACATTTATCTTCTTTTCACCATTATTCTGAGATTTCTCCTTGAACTCCATCTTTCGTTTCTTGTCAAAACCATGAGATGGATATGTAACACCAACTTCCATTTCTACCTTGATAGCACAACACACAATTTCTTCATAGCTACTGAAGTCTCTTATAGCTAATGCCCTTCCAAGACTTGGTTTTAAGCCACAGAAAAATCGATCAACTTTACTTTCAGGTTGGATGATAATTCCAGAAGCATACCTTGCAAGTCTTGTAAAATTTGCTTCATAGGTACCAACAGATTCATCGTCCCTTTGCTTCAGTTCAAGAAATTCTTTCTCCATCTTTGTTCGAAGAATACGAGGGAAGTACTTACTGAAAAACAAGTTCTTGAACTCGTCCCATTCCATGGACTCAATTTCATCTCTTGGCCTCTTATTCTTGATAAGATTCCACCATTGATCAGCTTCACCTTCCAAACGATATACTGCTAAGATGACTTTATCATGTTCAGAACATTGAAGAACTGAAAATATCTTTTCAGTAGTATTGATCCATTGTTCAGCAACTAATGGATCAGTAGACCCACTGAAAGAAGGTGGACGCTGCCTCATGAAGGATTCAACAGAATGTTGCTCCTTCCTTTGCTCGTTTGGAAGTCCTGCATGATTCATAGCTTGAGAAAGTTGTGTGAGCATGGCTACAAGATTTTGCATTCCTGCTCCTATATCGTTTGGTTGCTCAGGGGTACAATCATTGCATTTCCCATCACATTCCGCATTAACACGGTTCCTTCGGGTTCCAGCCATCGTCTAAAACCCCAAAAGAATTGTGTGAGAGGCAAAAATCATGCTAGGGAAAACAACATAATAAAGGGTTAGTACCCTCAATATCTAACATCTTAGGTTAAATTCGAAGATCGTTAGCGCAATTCTAGGACTATAACCTATACATATACTTAACCTTAGAGACATACCTAGACATACCTTAGAAATATCTCTAGGGATCTCACTAACATTTTCGCATCCTAGTTTCCAAAGGTTGACTAAACCTTTCCTCTGATACCAACTGTAGAGACCCGAAGCTTATCGTACATGGACATTACATTACATTTGCGGAATACTTAGTACATAACAAAAACACACACAAGGATCGTAATAGTTTAGTGTCTTTGGAAACTCGGAACGTAATCTTCTAATCGTGGTGAAAGATCTTCAACATCTCCTATAAAGATCTTCCCTTTTTTTTACCTAAAAACTTTCTTTATATATCCTGGGGAAAACAAAACATAAAAGGGTGAGCTCAAATGCTCAGTAAGGGTAAACAAAAGAAATATCAATCACATCGTATTCATAAGAACATAACATTTTGGAAATCTTAACCTGCAAAAGAGAGAATAATTTCATAACATGGGATAAATCATAGTAGTGAAATGAAATCATAACTTAAAACATTACTCATTGTGGCATACACACATAATCATAGAGAATCATTTCTTGTTAGTCAAGACTCATTGCCAAGACTATCTTAGTGGACAAAGTCCCTTTCTAAATCGAGTAATCCTCGTTTCAGTCCTGTTTCACTGAACCGGTATAACCTACCATTCCAGCCATGTCTATCTCATGAGATATAAAATCTTTACCCAATGCATTGGAGGGAGATATAGGTCCCACCCATCTCATAATGATACCATTCTTATGTGTGCCACAAAATCATAAATCATACATCATTGCATAACCCATGTAATAAAAATGGGATTCTTAAACAACATGACATCATAAAACCATTCATATAAGATAAAGGAATTCATAAACATAATTACATCACAACATAGTCAAATCAATGTAAAAATATGGATAGAAACAGAACCCTTTATTATCTTAGATGGAAAATAATTTTGATACAACACTTGAAATGAATTCTTGAGGAAAATATCCTTTCTTCTTCAAAATCAATTTCTTTTCACAAATCATCATGAAATTTTTAAAAGAAAGAGATTTTATTGAAAATAGTCATGAAATCGTTTGGAGGAATCTTCATAAAAATAAGGCTTTATAAAACCGTAAAAATCCGTTCATGCCGTTTAAGTTAAAAAAACATTCTTCTCGTACTTTTGTCGAAAAAGTCAAAAATTACCTCGTATGAAAAACGACAAAAGATTCCTTTCATATCTTTTTAAAAAAAACTCACCGAAGGGTAAAATTGGATTTAAACAATTGTAGGTGGATGTAAATAACATTACATATTGAGGAAACATTGATGTGGATGATAAAATACATCCCAGTAATTACCAAAGTAAAAACAATCTCGGATAAAAATGAGATTGTGATATTTCCCTTACCTTAGGTCCGACTTGCTTTGTAAGTGTCCGAACCTCCTGTATAATGATTTAAATCATGTTATTGACTTATTACAGAATCATATTCATTGTTATGATATCATATATGGTTCACTTATGACATTATATTACCTGTTCTTTTGTAAATTCCATGTTAAAGAAGCGTTTTGGGTAAAATCGTTTCATTTATCGTAGGTGTTTTGACTTGTTGTTCTTGACATCATTATTACTTATATCATGATTTACTTACTTCAAGAATATAAAATATGATTTATATATCATATATATTCAGTATATATATATATATAATAGGTAGATAAATAAAATGAAAAACACCATTCATGGAGGCGGTAGTCCGTACGTACGCATGAACGCTGTTTTCCTTTCCTTATTGTCTTGAAATGGAAGTAAGTAGATGACATACATATGTATATATATACATAAATCCAGTAGCTTTATAATGTCATATATTTCATTATTATTTCTTATATATACATTATAATCATTCTTAAATGGTTAACATGGAGAATGAATCTCATCGCGTCGTGGAGACGGTATTCCGTACGTACGCACGAGCGATGATATCATTTCTATAAATATTGAATTGAATTGGAGTGGATTATACAATATATCAGAATCAATATGATGTTGTAATAACTATTTATAGTTATTCTTTACACCATTATACCCATCCATGTAAGGTGGTGGTGGAAAATAGATTACACCACGGCGTGGAGACGGTATTCCGTACGTACGCACGCGCGGTGATTTCTTTTTCCGTAGGATGGATAGATGGTGAAATAGGGTTGTTTCATACTTATAATAACATATAAGTATATGAGTGATACTGATTTTATTACTTCATAATGAAACAACCTAAGAAGAAGAAGTGGAAGAAGAAATAAAGATGAAAGAATTGGTAACGGTAATTACCTCTTCTTTGAAGTGCCTCTTTGAGACCTCCTCTTAGGGCACTAAAATTGGTCTTTGAGGAAGACCAGAACCTCTAGGATGTTGCTAGGGAAGTGGAGAGGATAAATTGGCAGGGGTTGGCCGAGCTTGAGTGCTCAAATTGGTGTGAGGAGGAGGGGGAGGAGGTGTCCTTTTATATGGGAGGAGAGGGGCACCTTAGGAATATCTCAAAATATTATTTTATATTAAAGTCAAAATCGGTTTATAATGGTTCCAAAGGGTCTTATTTCGAAGATAAAGTGGGGATGGGTCGAAATCCTATCAACCAATAGGATTTAGACAAGTTTAGGGTATTATTGTAACCTTATCAATTATATTTAACTCTAAGTTAAATAATTTAACTTTTACCGTGTCTTTTTGTTTTCTTTCACTATATGGTTAATAAACTTACTATAACATGCCAAACGAACCCCAAATTGTATATTATTAATACATATATCCTTATCTAAGTCATTTGGCCGAACCTTAGATTTTTAGGAATAAAATAACAATTAATAATATAATATTTTATTTAAAAACTATTTTGTGTCAATTTTGACACTATTTGATATATGATTTTTGTGAAAGTCATAACAGAATTATATGTTCGAACCAAGTTGATTAAATCAACACTAATATATCATAGTAACCTAGAAAATTAGTGGAATTCATAAAAAGTCTTAAATTACATTTATTGTGGTATTTATATTATCAATTATGTCAATATTTCATTAATAAGATAATTACTGCATCATCTTTGTGTCATAAATAAATTATATTATTTGATGTCTAAAAATTACAAATAAAATACCATCATGTAGGAAATATTTTTATCTTTCTAATGAATATTTATAGTCTAATTTATCTTATGTATAACCGCATATTAAAAATGATTTACTTGTTAAACTTTGATTTTAACTATTTTAACCCTTCTTTAAATAAATTAATAATAAATGTCCTAATCTAATCCAAGTGGGCCTAAATGGTCATATTTTATTCCTAAGTTTGTTTTTGGTCGAATTACACTTTTCCAATAGAATTAGGACATGTGTTAGGGTAATAGTAATATCATATTTACCCTTAGTTACCCTATTTACTATTAACCGCGGTAAAAAAAGTAAAAAGTTACTATTCACCAAAAAATTATTTTCATCTCATTGAACCACATTTTAGTCCTTGATATTAACCGTGTCTCTCGGATTTTCGAAATTCCATTCACAGAAGCGGTAAAATTAAGTTTTATGCAAAATTCAGTTTTTAACCTACCACTTAGTAGTTTCACTATTCATCAAAAATTGAAGTTTTTCAGAACAATGCCAAAATTTCATCCCAAGCTATATTTTAATATTCCGAATTCAAAAATGAAGTCTATTTTACCTAATTCATAACATAAAAGTTGCATTAATTAATTTTATAATTAAATCCCGCTGTTAAAACAAATAGCGTGTTTTTTAGAAACAATATCTATCAAAAGATTGACACTTGTTTATGTCTAGTTTAAACGTGAAATTACATCCAATGACCAACATTGTATTAAATTGTAAAAATATATTCTAAATATACTTTAAAACCACTCAAATTAATTATTTATCACTATTAATTATTTCGATTAAAAAAGTTGTTTTTAATTATAATTTAGTAATTTTCACTATTCATCAGAATATGAAAGTTATCCGAAAAGTACCAAAATTTCACCTTAGGATAAATTCGATACTCCGAATCCAAAAATAAAGTTCATTTTGAAAAATAAGATTTACAGAATTTTAAAAAGTGGTTATTACTATTCATAACGGCTAGTTTTAATAATATTTTAATAGCACATCGTTGTTTAGTGAAACTCGGTATTGCGTATTACACACGCTATCGAGGAAGGTCGCGATTGCGTGTAATGCAAGGCAAGACAAGGATGCGTGTTGTGCAAGCTCCTTTTGGTGTAGCGTACAACACAAGACATTAATAAAATTAAAAAGAATATTTTTTTATAAAATCATGGGCTGTTACAGTTATATGGGATGATGGATGGTTGATGGCATGACAAGATGAGTACCAGGACGAATATGAGGAGGGTTCCCGGTGTGGCACAAAAACATGCATGTGTGAGGCCAATGGGGTACCATTGGTGAATAAGCTTACTCCAAAACAGTTTGTTTTCAATGAATTGGTTTTAATGAAAAATATTATGTCTTGATGAATATTTTGGTATGTTTTGTATTATGGGTTTTTGACAATGTTGATGTTGTGGGATGTTTTGAGTCCAAGAACCCCTTCTGTTTGAACTATGTTCTGGGATTGTGTTTGGTCGGTAAGTTGTGTTGTAGGGACAGTTAGTGGTCTCCTATGAAAAAGGTTTTGGGATTTTTTTATGGTGGATCCCTTCATGTGTTTGGATCTGGTTTGTGGCATGTTTTGACAAATGGACTAGCTTGGTTGGGTCCTTGGGTTCTCTTATTGGATTAGGTACGCCCCCATTAAGGGTTATTTCACAACTGAAGAGAAACCCAAATTTTTTCTCCATTGGAAAACCCTCCATTTGATCAATATAAGGAATATTTTTCTTTAGATTTTTATATTGAGTATACACCCTTTACTTTATTGGTTTTGTGTGTCCTCTTGTAGTGGGATACTGATCATGGATGGATGAAAGTGACCTTAGCCTCTTAAGTTTCCTAATTTTCCGAAGGTGGAAGTGTTCTGGGGTTGTTAGGAGGGATGAGTATTTGGATGGTGTCTAAGAGGGCCTCTGGGATATTAATAGATTCTTTGAAGCAAAAGTTATTATTAAACCACCAATTTTGAGATTTTGGTCTTGATAGGATAGTGTGTCCAGTTTTTGGACTTGTATATTGTTTAGGGACTTGGAATATGTTCATGTTCCATGTATTGTTTCTATCAATCGCAAGGGTCATGTTCAATGATGCATTGTGATGTTGTGTGCCCTTTTGACTATAAAGCTGATGGTCACACAATCCTTAGAGGTTCTCTGTTATGTTGGGAGTATGTATCCCTTGGGAAAACATAAAATCCTCTACCTTAGAAGATGGTGTTTATACATGTCCTTCCCTTCTGTTGTTTCTCACGCAATGAATCAAGGTTCGATGTGTGTGAATATTCTGATCCATTGATTCAGTGAAATGTCTGGTTTTGATCAATTGAGTTATGGAGTGTGTTATATCTTGATTAACCCATTGGGGTATTTGGTTTAGTTTTTTGTGGCATCGAAAGAAGAAGTTCCATATAGGGGTTTCCATAGCTTAACTACGAGGCCGAAGATGCTTCAATATTTTGAGCTCCAGCCATAGGTCCCGAAGAGAAGCTGGCGCGTAGTCAGGGGAAACCCCAATGTCATCTAAAACCTTGTACAAAGTCCTATACTCAGTATGAAAGATAAGAATAGTTTAAACCTATGGTGTCATCATATTTCTTATGTTGATCCCGTTCGGTGGAAATAGGTGGAGGGTCATGTACCCATGTCATAACACAATGTTATTCCCTCCACCATTGGTTTCCATTGAGTCTTTGGAGAATGGTTGGAAATTTGTCTAGACAAGTTGAGCACATGGTTTTTACATGGTTAGTTCTAACCATGAAAAAAATAACCATGAAGATATAAGTATCCACATAGTTATCGCACAGTTTCCCGAACTATGCAGACTAACCGTGTGACCGTCCCAACTCCTTAATTTTGGGGTCTTTTCATGTCAGCCCACGCCTGTCGGTTAAGATGGTTGGTTCTTATGGTGGGAAGACCCACCATGGGTATCATGCATATTATTTTGTAAATTTATAATGGAATTATACCCCTTGTACTAGGGAGTCTATTTGCGCCTCCCCCTATAAGTGTCTTGATTCTGTCTCAGGAACAAAAATTTAAGTTGTCTCTTATGGGGGGAGCCCATTTGTGTCTCTTCATACGAGTAACTCATATTTTTCCTTGGACTTGTCTGGGAAGTAGGTATTATCATTTGCAGATATCTAACTACCTACATATTCCTTGGGTAACATTGATATTGGAGAGTTCCCAATGGTTTACTTATAGTATGGTACGTGTAACCTTGTTTGATGTTGTTGTTTATTTGGGTAAATTGATTGAGTATTGTTCAAATTGTGTTTGAGGAGTTTTCATCTGGGATAGAACCTTAATGTGATGGATTGTTTCAGGAAATTGGTGTAAGTTTGGTTTGTGAGAGTATTCCTTCCTTCATTGATCACTGGAGGTTTTTTGGCCACTGGAGGTGAAACCTGGCAAAGGAGTACCTCTTGGTTTCTTAGTTGGGTTTGGTTGTTGCTTTGTCCTTGATGTAACTTTCCGGGGCAGAATTTCTTCATGGTGGGAATAATTGTCACATAAATTAATTTATTAATGTAAAATTCCATTTAATTTCCATTCATGCTTTTGTTTTGAGGGTTTCCAAGAATTTATGGAGGAATGGGTGAGTTCTTATGAATTGGGCCAAACCGTGAGCCCAATTCCAGATTTAAAAATAAATTTTTATTCATTTATAACATCTTCATTTTTCAAAAAACTTCATCCATTCCAATACCTAATTTTCATCCCATGACATATTAACTCCACCATATTTATTTGAACCATTTATAAATCCATAATCATGGTGGATATGTGTTTTTATTTAAGGAATTGGGCCTGCCCGAAAGCCAATTTTCTGCATTAAAAATAAATTTTAATTATTTAATATCTCCTTCACTATTTGAGATGTTTCGGTGATTCCAACTCTCACCCGAGCCCACTTACCAAAGGCGCGCTCAAATGCCCTCCTCCCACAATTTAGAGCTTGATAAAACCGTGAAAATGGTCGAAACAACTCTAGATTTCAGAAATCGTCCAGATTTAGAGAGGTAAATTGATCCTTTAATAACTCCTTCTATTTTTACTATTTTTCCCCCATTCAAATTCCTACATGACCTTCTCATTCTTGTTCGAATATCCATTAAATTTTTATCTGTTTTAAAATTCAGATTCTGGTCGATTTTGGGTCGGTTTCTTATGGATTGTTTTGGGTAAGTGATTCCTTCTTGGTTTCTTCCTTTTCCCTTAGGGTATCCTCTCTCATTCATTGTGTTCTAAAATTTACATAAGTTAGGGTTTCATCCTAGGGTTTCATTTGTTGTATTTGTGGTCAAATATTGTGATCTAGGTATAAATTTATATTCCTTGTGGTGCAGCGGTTGTGAGGTTGACATTTTGAACCATGTTTTGAGGGATTTGACACTTCCGGTAGGTGATTCGATGTGTAAACGTATCTAGATGAGTAATTTTGCTTGAATTAATTATTATTAATGTTCCTAATATGATGTGTGTGGTGTGTGAACTGTTTATGTTGGATTTGGTAAATCATTTGTTTTTATAGTTTCATTTTAGCTTAATATTCGGTGTTTTCATGTGCAACCCTTTGGGTATTGTTTGGGATTGTTTTATAACATATGAATTTTGTTTAATAAATCTATTTTGGGATGAAAATTATGATTTGGTGGGGTATTAGTGTTCCAATAGGTATTAAAGGGGTTTTTTTCATGTTTTAAGGTGTAAAACATTATTGTACTTCTTGAAAGTGATTTTGAAAACGTGTGTGTTTCATGGGGATCTTATGTGATATTGTTTGAGGTGTCTGTATAACACATGGGGGTGTTTAATAATTTTTTTTGGGGCTTGAAATTCTGTTTTGAATTGGTATTGATTCAATTTTTTTTACTTTAAATATGGTTTTTAAATGAGTTTTATTTGAAAACCTTTGGTACACTATTTTGAATTGTTTTATGATCGTTTTGAGTGGTTTAATTATTTATGTAAGAGGTGAAACCATATTGGAAAACTATTTTGGATTGTTTTTACTTTCAAATGAACCATTTTAAATCTGAATAGTTATGTTATGTGATGTTTATCATTTTTGTAGGGACTTCATAAAATTTTTAAAGGATGTGTTGGATTGTGAAAGTTATGAAAAAAAGTGTTGTGGGCTATTTTGGTGTGAGTTTGATTTCAAAATGAATTTGAATGAAAAGTGGAATTTGTGACTTGTGTGATTTGAATGGGGCTGTTTGGATAATGTGTAATGTCGATGTAATATTTTCATGTGAAAAGTATATTTCTTGGCTTGTTGAACTTGTTTGAGCACAAAGGGAAAACTCGGGTATCTAGGTGGGTGGATGTGTACTAGTATGCTAGTGAATCCGTGGGGTTTGGCCTCATTTTCACTTAGCAGGTTTGATGATTACACCTATAACTAAACTACGATGATGATGATTGGGGACCACTAGGTTATGGGTATTTTCCCTAATAGTGGCTCGTACAGGAGAACGGATAATTTTTGGGGTTACTCTCACTGAGAAACGAGGTACCTGGGACCCACAGCTAGCTAGTGCCTTGGTGTTATTTCCTATTGCTTGTTCTCATTAGATTATTTATACATACCATCGGCATATGTTATATTTGAATGGATAATTCAGTAGCTTTTGACTTTATTTTAAAAGTGTTGATTCTTTAAATTAGCCCAATTGAAAACAGTTTTTTTTAAGTTGCATCTTTTAGAAATTGTAACTAGAAATTACATGTTTTTGAAAAATTTCGTGCTTTTCATCTTTTAATGTTTATAGAATGGAATATCATAGAGTTGGTATCCTACTTGGCATTGGCTCACACCCTACTTACACCTTTGGGTGTAAGTAGACTTGGTTATTTTTTTTGTCTCAGGTTGGGTACAATTTTTTTGTTCCAGTGGTTCGAGTTTCTAGAAGGTCCTTGGTGGTGAAGTCTTGTGGAGGTGGCTTGAGGGAATTACACCACATCATGAGGGTTATTTGGATGTTTAATTTTGGTTTTGTACCTTTGGTATAGTATTTTTGAGTTGTTTTAAGCTATCTATTTCAGTTCTGAATTTTTGTAAAATATTGTTTGGATTGAAAAATCTAGATTCGTTTTATTGGATTCTTTTGTTGTTTTAAGTTTATAAACTCGGGTAAATCATTCCCAATTCTCATTTTATGATACCCGAGAACATTTTCCAGCCCGTGGGGATCGGGAACGCCCTTCAGGCCTTGTCACGGGCCAGGTTTGGAACTGGTTTTGGTGGTGACCAGATTTGGATCGTGACAATACAGGATGTTAACCTACCCCCAACCAAGGAAAAGTACAAGGTAAGTGTTTATTTCGCAATCTACTCATTATCCTAGGGTTTTTATACATAATAATATACTGGTATTTCTTTATCATCCACATCCATGTTTCATCGAAATGTATTTCAAAACATTTTTACTATTTACAAAGAATATGGGTTAAAGTCATTTATACCCTTGTTTGACTTTTTATAAGAGGTTTATAAAGGAATCATTCCATCATTTTCCAAACAAGGTTCTTTTAACCTTTTCGAAAAAATTAAGGTAAGAATGTTTTTTTAACTTATACAGTGGGTGCAGTTATTCTCTGCCATTATAAAATCATTGAAGCTTCCCGTATAAGCTTATAATAATATTATCAATGTAAATATTTTATTTTATAATTATGTGACTTTAAATTATTTAATAATGAATATTTTAAGAATTTGGGAAAGGTACTCTTTATCAAGATCATAATTTTAAATGGTTTAAAGATTTATCTTTCTAAATCATTTTAATTAATTTCTATGTTTTCAAAATGATTTTAAGGTTTTATTTATATGGACATGAATGTTTTGACATGATATTTATTTTCAAAAGTTTCAAACTTTTATGGGACACTTTTATTCAAAAATCACTTTAAAATTACTTCATTTATAAATATGTGACTTTTCAATGATTTTGAGAAAAGTGATATTTCTCTCAAATAGGTTTTATTTCATCTATGTTGACATACTTTGATTTATTTTAAGCTTATTTGAAGTTTATTTATTATGATACAAAAATTTTGTAATGTATTGAAGGTTTTGTGATATGTTTTACTGTGGATGTGTTATTTTTGTACCATTCATGGTTTATAGAGAAAGTATTGACATTTCCTATGATAGTTTTAATACGAATGTTTATGTTATGTTTAAACCTTTTCATATGGGAATTCATTGTACTTTGTAAGTGACGGGTGGAGCCCGCTATAACTTCGTGATGCATAGGTAGGTCTCATGAGACAAACTAGTGTCTTGGCATAAGGCCTTGACAAAACCTTATTTGTAGTCTTGGCACGAGGCCTGGGATATGTGGTTATGATTGTCTGGCATTATGAATTCCATCATTATGAAAGTGGATATTGATTTTTCATGTGATTATTCGATTTGTAGAATATCAATGTGAATAAGTAAATGACGTTATTTCAATTGATTTTTTCCATAATATGTTGAGGTTTAAGTTTAAATGGATTTTTTTTAGTTATACATTTCCTTAAATGTTTATGCTTATTTATGAAAGTTTCAGCTGTATTGCTAACCCTTATGAATCGTTTGAGCATAACCCATTCTATGTTTTATTTTTCCCTGGATTCGAAGAACTATATTGTGATAGATATATAGGGTTAAGACACGGGAATAATGACATTCATAAAGGATTATTTACGATGTTTTTTATGTTATGAAGTGTAATGTAACATTCATGTATGTAATCTATTTCCCAAGACTGCTAAACTGATCGGTCCTTTGGGACTTGATTCTTTGTAATCATGCCAATGTATTAAAATAATGCACCGACTCTGGGTCACTAGGGTCGGGGCATTATAGTTGGTATCAGAGGAAGTTTAGCAATAACCATGTAAAGTAGATTTAGATAAACTCTGATTAGATCACATATCCCTAAGATAGACTTTGAGGATTAGTATAGAAGAACTTCCTAGAATTTTGGTATTGTAGATATTTTGTGAGTTTTCCGAGCAATACATCCCTGTCTAGATACGAGCAGGTAGAGGTGGCTCTCGCAAAAATGTACCTAGGGGTAAAACCCAAAAACACCACTTTGAGCTAGACTCGAACGATAACTGGTGCATGATAACAGGCCTTGCTGCACTCTTGGTTACGATAATCCCGGTGGATATGCTTATGATAATTCTTAATTTATTTAAAAACCATTATGAAGGCCTCATGAGTATATAATTACTCAAAGAAAACATTTTTTATGATTATGGATTATATGCATAAACTGTTCAATTTGCATTAGGAATTATTTATTCTAATTCATAAAGTGACCTAGTTTATGATATTGTTTAGAAATAGTACCCAGTAGAAGGAATGAGAACTCAAGAAATGCACATGATCCAAATAGAAATAAGGATCATATATTTCATGGTCTTAAGCTAGAATTTAAAAGAGAAATAGTCACCCATGTATTATCATCATATGAAGAAATAATATCATGTGTTCATAAGATAAGTAAAGAGTTTACTGAGTCCTATGGCTTTGAAGGGTAGAAAGAGAAGAGAAGGATGGAAGTGGAAAAGATGGATAAAGGGAAGTGGGAAAAGAAGAATTTTTCCATATGTGATAACTGTGGGACGAAACACCCTGGAACTTTCTTGAAAGGAATGAGAGTTTGTTATAAGTGTGGACGAAAAGGGCACAAAGTACATGACTGCAAGGGTAAGAAAATGGTTTCAAATGTACAATTATTCATTTTCAAGGAGTTTGGACACTATGGGAACCTATGTCCTAGTCATCAGACTATGCCACAAATGATGCTATTGGATAATAATCAATTTATGATACTACCACAGATGAAGAGGAATTATTAGAGTTCTTATGTTGATTATGTCATTTGAGTGTTGTATCAAAAAAAATTATTATAATAAGTATGGAGTATATAAGGAGTGCACTGCAGTACTATTTCATTAAGGACTTGAGATTGTGTGGAACAAAGAAAAGTGACTCAATAGTAGGATAATGTTTTGGAAAATATATTTTTGAGAGAATGATAAACCATAATATAGTTCTGATACCGAGGTAGTGATTTTAGAATATGACATGATTGATTTAGATAAATTATATTGGATATTCTTGACTACCTTGTAACTGATTAATGATTTGTATATTCCACCATTGTTGGGGTTTACAAAATTTTAGGATTGAAGTATTATATCCATTATTATTTAAGGAATAAGGGATCATGAATGTAATCAATAAGGTTTTATGGTAATTCAAGATGTTGCAGTGTTTTAAAAGAATACATGATGACAGTGTTCACATGTTATTACATAGCAAAAAGGATATTCATTTTTTTACTAATGAATTTTGGATAGTTCTAGTTTGTATTATTTTTGGATTTCCATAAAAGGAAAACCCGGAGGTTGGGCGGCAACTCGTCGCGTCCGGAAAGGCCGTGAGATTTGAACCCACAACCGATGGGCGACAAGGGTGTATCAGCTACCACTGGCCCACGTAATGTCCGGGATTAAATAATGTACTTCATTTTTTAAAAGATCTCATAGATGAATTATAAATTCATTTTTTTTTGGAACCCTATACGAATAGGATAAATTGAATATATTTTTTACATTCTATTATCTTTTAGAGTGAAAGATGTGATTGTGGTAGAAATTAATTAAAGTATGGAACTCTACATGTCAAGAATATATATTTTTTCTTCTCTTATTCTATGAAGAAATTAATTCTTATAATATATTTAAGGAATCCTAAAACCAAAAATTTGTTATTCTAATACCCTATGTTTTGTTGAACCGATGGTATTTCAAATCATCATAGATTGATGAATTTAAGGACCTCAATTTTACACTTGTTTGTGATTGATGAGCTCAATCACTACCTATAAATATTTACGTTTTACTCCAATTATATTTCTCTAATTTCCACCAATGTTCTCCGAATAGAGATCATAATTTCGTGGTGACCCTTTCAGTTCTCTTTTCCTCTTATTAAGACTAAATTTAATTAACCCAATTTCTGATGTGGGTTTACCACAAAGATATTTTCTATAATCAACATTTTATTTTCAAAGAACAATTTCAAATTGCGAGGAAAAAAATTATTGAAGGAGGGGATAATGTAACACCCCAAGAATTCATAGTGTGTTATTTCTTCAAAATAATTCAATAACTTGCACTACACACAACACCGAGTTCAAGAGCACCATGACTTTCTAAAAAAGTCATTCAAAAGAGGTTCTGAATAGTATTAACTAAATTTTAATCTTTATATAATCCTTATAAATTTATAATCCATATTATGAATTCCTTAGACATAATGTAAGAACAAATTCATTTTTTCAGATAAAATAAATATTTTTCAAAAATGCACCTTTACCAACATTAATAGTGAACCCTTTTTAAATCCAATATTTTAAACATTTATTTGACTAAATAAATTTATTCTTTAGAATTGGGACATAAAAAATTTACAATGTAACACCCCATGCTTCCAGGGTATTCTTCTCTTTGAATAATATAGTAGTGTGTGTTGTACGCAACTTCGAGTTCTAACACACAGTACAACCAATCAAACTAACAGTAATGAATAGTAATACCTACATTTTAAAATATTATTAATTTTATCTCTCAAAATGGACTTCTTATTTGGATTCGAAATATCATAATTTGGCCTAGGGTGAAATTTTTGTACTTTTCGGATAACTTTTATATTTTGATGAATAGTGAAAATTACTAAATTTTAATTAAAAACAACTTTTTAAATTAAAATAATTAGTAGTGATAATTTATTGATTTGAGTGGGTTTAAAGTATATTTAGAATATATTTTTACCATTTAATACAATGTTGGTCATTGGAAAAAATTTCACAATTAAACCGGACATAAACAAGTGTCAATCTTTCGATAGTTATTATCTCTTAAAAACACGCTTTTTGTTTTAACAACGGGAATTAATTTGAAATTAATTTCTGCCACTTCTGGGTTTTGAATTTGGAAAAATGGATTCCATATTTGGAATCAGGATGTTTAAATTGTGTTAATAGGTAACTTTTATTTTTAGACATTTTGAATAATTACTTCGGTAAATATTTTATTTACCATGGTTAAAGGGTAAATCCGGTAAATAAGTGTTAAAAAATAATATTATAATAATAACAAGTTAACCTAAAACGTGTCCTAACCTTATTTTTTGATACATTTCCAAACATGGGAATCTTTGGGTCGATTTTGGGACCCCATGGAGCCACTTGTAAGTGATAGGGACACTTTATTTTAATTAAGATAAAATGAATACAAAAATGACACAAGCATATATCTTTTAGAATTTTTTTTAAATAGGGTTATATATTTTGGATTTTAAAATATAAATATTAATTATAAATCTAAAATTATTTGCAACATAATGTTATTTTATTTATAATTCATATACATTATATAATTTAATTTATTTATGTCACAATGGTGATGCAGTAATTACCATAATAGTGAAAAAGTTGAAAAATTGATATCATAAATTCCCTAAATAAATTTAATTTGAGACTTTTTATAAATACCAATAATTTTCTAGGTTAATATGTAATGTTTTTATTGATTTAATTAACTTTTTTATAGGTAATAATTCTGTTATGAGTTTTTAAAAAAATCAATTATTGAATAGTGTCAAAATTGACATAAAAGAGTTTTTAAAAAACATATTATATTATTAATTGATATTAAATTCCTAAAAAACTATGGTTCGGCCAAGAGACTTATATCATGATAGGTGTATCATTAATGGAATACATAGTGGTATATTGGATGTATATTGCATGTTTATTAATCATGTAATATAAAAATACAAAGAGACATTGTAAAAGTGAAACTAATTAACTAAGAGTTAATAACTAAAGATAAGGTTAATATAGTGACCCAAACCTATATAAATTCTATTGGTTTTGTGATTTTAGACCCATACCCACATTAAACTTAATATAAAACACTTTGGATCCATTATAAACCGAATATTAATTTATTATAACATAATATTTCTAGCTTTTCGAAAAGTGCCCCTCACCCATCTTATAAAAGGGAACTTCGCCTTCTCACTAATTAACATATTCAAAGCTATTTAGTTCGGAAAACCCCTGCCCTAATAAGCTCTAAACTCCCATAACATCATCCTAGAGGCCTTACTTTAGTCATAAATCCATCTTATGTATCCCTTTTGATCAAATCAAAATGAATAACCCGAAGAAGCGGTAATGATTTCACCACACGTTTTCAAGTTCCTTTCTTCTTCCACTTCTTCTTTCTTTGTTATTACCATTATAAAATAATAACTCCAGTATATTATATATAATTTTATGTTATTATAAACATGGTACAACCATATTTCAGTATTCTATCCATCCTTTTAATGACATGTCACCATACGTGCGTACGTACGGCTTACCCTCTCCACGTCGTGGTGTAATTGTTCTTCAAAACATTATTATTTGGATGGGTATAATAATGATGTCTAATTCAAGTAAATAATAAATATAACATGATAATTATTATTTATATATTATATACCATCCAATTATATATTATTTTAATATCAAAAGAATGATATTGTCGCTCGTGCGTACGTACGGACTACCGTCTCCACAAACATGGTGAGATTAATTTTCTATCGTATCCATTCAAGTACAAATATCATTTGATGATTTAAAAATAATGTTTAAGGAAATGATATCATTATGGATATGAATAATATACAACCTATCCATGACAACCAAGTCTTACGTAACAAAACATATAAAAGAAAACGAGTAAGGTAACACCCGAAACGATGATAATACTATTATATTATTAACAATTCAAGGTTAAAAAATCATATATGATATCATATTAATGTATATGATTCTTGTATAATTTAATAACAATTATTTCACCATTATACAGGAGGTTAACCTACCCCCATCCAAAGAAAAGTACAAGTTAAGGGTTTATTTCACAATCTCTTCATTTTCCGAGGTGGTTTATACGTAATAATCTACTGGGATTCCTTTATCATCCACATCCATGTTTCTTCGAAATGTATTTCAAAAAAAATTACTATTTACAAAGAATATCAGTTAAAGTCATTTATAACCTTGTTTTACTTTTTATAAGAGGTTAATAAAGTAATCTTTCCATCGTTTTCCAAACAAGGTGCGTTTATCCTTTTCGACAAATTTAAGCTAAGAATGTTTTTTAACATATACGGCGGGTGTGGTTATTCTCCGCCATTATAAAATCGTTGTAGCTTCCCTTACAATCTTATAAGAATATTTTCAAAGTAAATGTTTTATTTTATAATTATGTGACATTAAATGAGTTCAAAATAAATATTTTAAGAATTTGTGAAAGGTACTATTTATCAAGATCATAATTTTAAATGTTTTAAAGATTTATCTTTCTAAATATTTTTAATTAATGTTCATGTTTTCAAAATGATTTTAAGGATTTATTTAGATGGACATTAATTTTTTGAAATGATATTTCTTTTCAAAAGTTTCAAAGTGGTCTGGGACACATTGATTCCAAAATCACTTTTTAATTACTTCCTTTATAAATGTGTGACTTTTCAATGATTTCGTGAAAAGAGATATTTCCCTCAAATAGTTTTGATTTCATCTATGTTAACATCCTTTGATGTATTTTAAGCTTATTTGAAGTTGATTTATTATGATAAAAAAAATTTGTATTGTATTGAAGGTTTTGTGATATGTTTTACTGTGGATGTGTTATTTTTATACCATTCATGGATTATAGAGAAAGTATTGACATTTCTAATGCTAGTTTTAATACGAATGTTTATGTTATGTTTAAACCTTTTCATATGGGAATGTATTGGACATATTAAGTGACAGGTGGAGCCTGCTATAGCTTCTCGATTCATCGGTAGGTCTCATGAGACAAACTAGTGTCTTGGAAAAATCCCTTGAAAAAATATTATTTTTAGTCTTGGCATGAGGCCTTGGCTATGCAGTTATGATTGTCTGGAATTATGCATTCCATCATTATGAAAGTGGTTATTTATATTGCATGTTATTATTCGGTTAGTAGAATATCCATGTGAATATGTAAATGGAATTATTTCATTTTATTATTTCCATACTATGTTGAAGTTTATGTTTAAAAGGATTTTGTTTTAGTTATACATTTCCTTAAATGTTTATTCTTATTTATGAAAGTTTCCGCTGTATTGCTTACCCTTACGGAGTGTTTGATCTAACCCCTTTCTATGTTTTATTTTTCCCAGGATTCCAAGAACTATATTGTGATTGATATGCAGGGTCATGAAAAGGTAATAATGGAATTCATAAAGATTTATTTATGTTGTTTTGTATGTTATGAAGTGTAATGTAACATTCATGTATGTAATCTATTTTCCAAGATTTCTAAACTGATCGGTCCATTGAGACATGATTCTTTGTAATCATTCCAATGTATTAAAATAATGCACCAACTCTGGGTCACTGGGGGTGGGGCGTTACATCCTCCAGATACTGCCTCGAGCAAACTTCCACTGAGCTTGACTCCTTGATTTCTATAAAGTGGAATGGTTTTGTTAAACGATCCACTACCACCCAAATAGCATCATATCCTCCTGGAGCTCGAGGTAAACCTGTAACAAAGTCCATTGAGATGTCCTCCCACTTCCACTGAGGAATATCTAATGGTAGGAGAAGTACACCCAGAACACGGTGTTCGACCTTCACCTTCTAGCAGACTAAGCATTGGGATACAAACTCTGCAACTGCGTGCTTCAGCCCAGGCCACCAAAACTAACTCTTCAAATCTCAGTACATCTTCATCACGCCAGGATGTACATCTAGAGGTGAACTATGGAACTCTCTGAGAACCATCACGTGCATTGTCAAGGGAACAAAAATCCTTCCTTGATACAACACTATGTGTTTTTCATCCTCATACCAACCATCAGGGGCCTCACCACAAACAACATGGTCTCTCCAGTCCTCCACCTAATGATCCCCCAACTGGGACTCTTCCACCCTCTGCATCATGGATGACTGTACCGTCATCTAGAAAAGACAACCTCTACCCCCAACTTCTCCCATGTCATGATGCAAAGCTGAAAGTTCATCCATTACTCTCCAGGAATCACCGAATTCACGAATAGCATCACTACGTGATGTTCAACTCAGCACATCAGCTACAATATTCACTTTTTCTTATGTATACTATATTTCTATGTTGAATTCCTTAAAGAACTCCATCCATCGATGCTGCCGCAAGTTGAAGTCATGCTGGGAGAAAACATACCTCACACTCTTATGGTCGGTGAAGACCACAAAGTGCTCACCAATGATGTAATGTATCCACAACTTCATATAAAACAACATAGCTACATACTCAAGGTCATGAGTGGAATAGTTGCATTCATGGGGACACAAATTCCAAGACCCATAAGAAACAACTACCCTCTGTTTCATGAGAACACAACCTTGCCCCAGATCTGAAGCATCACAAAAAACATCAAACCGAACTCCCTCAGCCGAAAGACAACGAACTGGAGCACTTACTAACTTATATATTAGATACTCGATGGCTTCCTGGCACTAATCAGTACATATAAAAGCCTGATCATTCCTGTTCAATGCTGTAAGAGGAGACACAACTCGTGAGAAATTGGCTACGAACCTCCGGTAGTATCCCACGATCCCAAGGTAACTTCGTACCTCTAAAACTGTCTTGGGGGATTCCCAAGACACAACTGCTTCTATCATTGAATGATCCACTACTACTCCTTGTTGGGACATAACATGACCCATGAAACAGACTTCTCGAGCCCAAAACTCACACTCCGACAACTTCCCAAAAAGCTGATGTCGATGATGAACTCCCAAAATAGATCGTAGATGCACTGCATGCTCCCCTTTAGATGTGGAGTACACAAGGATGTCGTCGATGAAAACTACCATGATCTTGTCCAGAAACTCATGGAACACATCATTCATCAAACCCATGAACACAGCTATAGCATTCGTCACACCAAATGATATTACAACGAACTCATAATGCCTATGACGATAATGGAATGCAGTCTTTGTGATATCCTCAACCTTCACACACATCTGATGATATCATAAACGAAAGTCGATCTTTGAGAACCAACATGCACCCTTCAGTTGATTGAATATGTCATCAATCTGAGAAAGATGATAGCGATTATTTATTGTCACTTTTTTAAGTGGTGATAATCGACACACAACCACAACTTCCATTAGGCTTCTTCACGAACAGAACTGGTGCACTGCATGGTGACACACTTGGTCGAATGAAACTACACTACAACAGACCATCAAGCTGTATATGTAGCTCTCGTAACTCAGAAGGGGCCATCCTATATGGGGAAATAGTGATAGGAGACGCTTATGGATATAGCTCGATCCCAAACTCGATATCTCGTCAAGGGGGTAAGGATAAAACCACTTCTGAAAAAACATTAGGGTAATCCTCCACGACCCTAGGAAACACAAACTACTGATCCTCTGAAAAACATAGTATCAACTCTGCCATAATGGTTGATAAGGATGGAACTCGCATGTGACCCATCTGAGGATCTCACTCACCAACAAACACCACCTTCTCTCCATCGGCACCAAGGAAAATGACCTTCTTCTTAAAGCAATCCACAAAAGCCTTTACCGAATACAACCAATCCATGCCGAGGATGACATCATATGGTTGAATTCATAAACATAATAAATCTACTCAAGAGCGGTACTACCCCAACACTAGCTCACAATCTCTACATACTTCAAACAAGCTAGCTCAACCACCAACTGGCATAGTCAATGCCAAGGGAACTGGAAGCCTCTATACCTCAAGTCCCAATGCATTGACAATGGTAGGTGATATGAAGGTGTTTGTCACTCTTGAATCGAACAAGGCATACTCCAAGGTAGGAAAAAAGAAAATGGTACCTTGAACGACATCTAGCTCGTCTGGAGCTGGAAAAACTAGGGAATGAAGCTGACCACGACCTCCTCCATGACCTCTCTAACCCTGACGACGACCACCACCATGGCCGCGCTATTCTCTTTGAGGAGGAAGAGCATCATGGGGCTTTCCTCTGCATACCCCATCTACCCTCTAGTGATGTAAAGCTGATTAAACTGGTTTCTGCTGCATCGGATGGAACTGCCTCAACGGAGGATCCTGTAGTGGAGCTCCCGGTGCACGATGAATACCCTGAAAGGTCAGGTACTCCTGTTACTGATGAACATGACCACAACAAGAATAACATTGCATGATCTCTTGGCATAGGCCTGAGTGTTTCTGCCTCCATAAAAATGAGACGTGAATGGTTGGGACTTAACTGTGGATGAACAGACACTCTTCTTCCCTGAAAACTGGGAAACCCGGACCACAGCCTTGCTTCGTGAGGAATTATGATGATTCCCCTCTCGTGATGATATAGTCCTGGAAAAAGTCCTCTCGACAACCTCTGCTATCTCTATCACCTCAACATATGTCTTCAACAAAAATGGTGTGACCTGGTGCTGGATCTCTGGACGCAAAACCTCCTCGAAATGCCTCGCCCTATCCTCCTCATCTGGTAACAAGTCCAAAGAATACCGTAAAAGGTTCTAGAAATGGATTCAAAACTCTCAAAAAGTAGTGCTCAACTTCCAAAGGGTAAGAAGCTCTCGACGACTAGATGCCTTCATAGTCAAAGAATTAAAATCAACTCTAAACTTGTCTGGAAACTGCTCCCACGAGATCGCAGACTCCTCACGATCCCCGAGGAACAGGAGCCACCACTACCTCACTGCTCCACACAACATCGTCACATCCAAGGACACCAGGTGCTCCTTCTAAGCATGGATCAAACTAAATCCTATATCGACCTCCTCTAACCAGTATTCCGTGACTGCATATGAAACGGAGCCCTCATACTTCTGGAGACTCTTGCTATGAAACTCTCGGAGTGTCTTCCTCCAACTGTCATCGTCGTCTACCTCCACCCTATGGCGATCTGCTAGGACAACCTCCCAGATATCTTCTATGAAAACCTGACGAGGACGTCGACATGGGGCCATACCTATAAAATAATAAACCATTAGAGCTCCTAATCATGGAATATGGAAGACTCGACATTAATTAATTAATTTTTTTTCTTATATTCATTTTAGGTTAACCTATCCCAAGATCTACCCATTCAATCACATGCACAAAAAATAATGATGAATGCTCCCTTTCTAGGTCTCTTCCCTTCAACTAATATCACCCTATTTAGTATCCATTGTGTACTTAAAGGTCTGTACATCAGATCACATGGGGCCCTAAACGCCTACGTCTCAGCTGGTCTCCAGTGATTACCTCACTTGATAAACATGAATGACACAAATCCCAAACCAACCCATGAAACCTCACATGTGGCTAACTCAAAACTCCATCCTATCCCTCAACCATACATTTGATACCACTCTATCACGACCCCTCGCAACAAATTATTCCCCTCTTGGGCCGACAATGTGTGAAAGGGGATGATTCCCCCCGAGTCCCGCCTCCAGAAGGCCCCGGGTTGGCGTCTAGCATTAATGGTATAATATCACACAAATGGAAGGCATTACCCTCTAAGAGAACACATGAAGAAGAGAGAGATAATATAGACACCAACCAACTCCAACATGAGTATAAAAGAAATGAAATTACATATATGAAATGACATGAAAATGTACTACAACTGAGATGGGAAAACTAAAAATACCCTAAAGAAATTAAAAACAGCATCGACCACAACCCGAAGAGCTCCTGAAACCCCAAGATAGTAAAAACCGGCTTCTTCTCCAACCTGCTCCATGTGACCTAAAAAACATTTTATATATAAGTAGGGTGAGTATGACAGTACACTCAGTAGGATGCTCCTCGAAACCACTCGTGCAAAATTAATGAAATATTGTTAAAGCACAGTGAACAACAGTGAAACTAACTCATCACCTAATTACGTATACTGATATCCCACCCTCACCATGGATACTCTCACCAAGTAATGCATGCAAGAATATATCATATAATAAAGAATATCAAGGCTAACCTGCTACTACTTCCCCATTGGTTTACTTCTTTTCCCCAATGACATACGTCTTGTGCATCTATCTCCAAAGGCTTACTCGTATAAACATCGGCTAAGCTCCACAATCTTTACCTCATGCACCACAAATGCTTGTCCATAGACACCTGTGCTAATCTCCACATTATCCTCACAACCAAAAGTAACCAGGTAGGATCTGGGAGCCCCCACATCCCGAATAACGTGTATCATACGGCGGGTATTGTTCCTCAAGACATTACAGCACATACACCGCTTAAGGATCCTCAAGCCATCACAACCTATACAAGTTACACCTATAGTAGTCCATTGGATACTACATCCAAAATATATGTGGGGAAATAACCACAATCCATTACAGCCCTATACACACATATAGGGGGAAAACTAACTGCTGTGCCCATGACACTTGTATCTACCAAGGGAAGAGAGTGGGGTTAAAGGGGGTAGTCAGCCATCCATCCTCCCATTGCAATGATGGGGAAAACACCCCCCCCCCCCAGTGGGCTCAGAATCCTCGGGGTGACAGCTTCCCTTACCGACGGGGTGGAGTAACGTATAGAAACACAAAAAGTATAGAATATATATAACTGAAAACTACACTATGGGCATAACCTAGTCATAGTTTCAACTGCATCTAACATCTCTTGGACTTCGTGATTATAGCATCCCGTCCTTTTATAACATAACTTTCATTCCATTACACGGAACTGAAGATTTTAAGGTTTAGTGTCTTGGAAACAAGGAACATAAAACATGAAACAAAAAAAACATTCTTCTTAAACACTTGAAAGGCTTCTCATCATGTTCACCCTAGGCTCATTACTGCATCTCATAACCTGGGGACATACATCAAAAGGAAGGGTGAGCAGAAGGACCAGCAAGGGAAACAAGTGAAACATTTTACATATGAACTTGAGATACATGAATAAAGTCATGAAAATAACTTTAAGGCATGAAAATGAAATCATGAGGCATATCATAATAAAAATAAATCTTTTTCATAACATGAAGATGTGGCTACATCATTTAACATAGACAATCATGAACAAATCACCAAGGTCCATCCCCAATGTGTCATTTGAAAATTACCAAGGTTATTCACCAAGGTATCGTGAAAATTGTAATCTCTAGTGGTTACATCATTACCCAATGCATTGGAGCGCTATCAGGGCGCACCCTTAAATTTGTTTTTATTATCATGTGATACACATATATCATCATCAAAAATTTCATAAATAACCCATATAGCATAAAATAATGGGTTTCATTTTATAATCATAACATTTTAAATACTGCTCTAGAGACATGATCTTTACGTCACTTTAAACCCACGGAAGGGGCGAGCGGGTTTTATGTTTGTAAATCCCAGAATTTAAAATAGAACATTTTTTTATATATGTGAATACCCATGTAGAAATAAGAGCTTTGATTATTCACTTTATAACATAAAATAATTTTGAGAAAAGAGAGGCATTTTGAGACGAAAATTCTGCAGCATAACGGCTATGTTACAAGGTTTTAGAAAACTTTGAAAAGAGAGGGAACATGGGTCGAACAATCATAATTGACCCATAAAACAGTAGAGGGACATAATAAGAAGGATATATGGACATGGTGATGCAATTTCAAGGACATAACATTTGAAATGAATAACATAGAAGGAAGACAAAAATTTGATTTCTCTTATGAAAATTCGGCAGCCTAACGGCGTCACTTACACTTCAACAAAAATGAATTGAACAGAGAAAATAGGGTCTCTCCTCATATTTTCATAAGAGATCAGTATGATAGATATATATATCATACCTCAACATAATAAAAATGAACTTTCAAGACTTGACAAAGAATTAAAACTTTGAAAAGGAGAAGGGTGAAAGAATACCTTAAAAATTCGGCACCCTAACGGCGCCACTTAAAACATCAAAATACAGATTTGAAGAGATCAAATGGGGTCTCTCATCATATGAACATAACAGTCCAGTATGATAGATATAGAGATCATATCCCAACATAACAAAAAGTAAACTTGAAAGAATTGTCATGAAAGTAGACCTTCAAAATGAGAAGGGTGAAGAACCACTTAAAAATTCGGCAGCCTAACGGCGCCACTTAAAACTTCAAAATACTTAATTGAAAAGATCAAATGGGGTCTCTGATAATATGAAAATAAGAGTCCATTACGATATATATAGATATAATACCCCGACATAACAAAAAGGAACTTGAAATAATTTACATGAAA
Source organism: Viscum album (assembly GCA_963277665.1). NCBI lineage: Eukaryota > Viridiplantae > Streptophyta > Magnoliopsida > Santalales > Viscaceae > Viscum > Viscum album. The sequence goes on from OY728152.1 coordinate 1,748,896,927, forward strand.
GTAGAACATCAAAACGAGAAGGGTGAAGAACCTCTTAAAAATTCGGCAGCCTAACGACGCCACTTAAAACTTCAAAATACTGAATTGAAGAGATCAAATGGGGTCTCTCATCATATGAACATAAGAGTCCAGTATGATAGATATTGAGATCATACCCCAACATAACAAAAAGGAACTTGAAATACTTTACATGAAAATAGATCTTGAAAAATGAGAAGGGAGAAAGAATCTGTTACAAAAATTTCGGCAGCCTAACGGCACCACTTAAAACTTCATAAAACAAAATAATGAGAGTAAAAGAGGATCTCTCATTATATGAACATAAAAAGGGCAGTAAGGGGAGTATAAAAGAACATCCCCCAACATATGAACATGGAGAAAAAAAGGAAGGACATAAAAAACGATTACTTGAAATAAAAGAGAGAGGTCGGATCCCTTACCTTAAAACATAACTCTTAAAACTCAAAGTTTGGGACCTTGAGGGCTTGGGTGCACCATGGGAGGACTCCTTGGGATTTAATGAGACCGGAACTTCGTTGGGGGAGAGTGGGGAGTCGAATGGATGTGAGGATGGCTTGGTATTTATAGGGAAAGTGAGGGGACAAGGCATTAATGGCAAAGGGACACCTCATTAGTGGTTTTGGCAAAACCATGGGATTGCCCATGGTATTTTTCACTTGGGACACCTCATACCTTATCTCACTATTCATAATTTGACCATATTGATTACAAACTTAATACATAATTTAATGGTGCCATTAAACACCCGTAAATTAAAAACTGTATTTTCACTATTCATCGAAAATTCAACTTTCTCAGAATAATCCCAAAATTTCACCTTAACCAAATATCAATGCTCTGATTACAAATATGAACTCCATTTTATAAAAATAATTTTCTAAATATTTTTAATTTAATTTTTAAATAAAAACACTATTCACTGAAAATTCATTTTTTTCATAAAAAACCCCAAAAATTACCATAGCATAATATCGGTGCTCTGAGTTCAAAAATGAAATTCGTTTTATAAAAATAATTATCTAAATATATTTAATTAATCTTTTAATTAAAAAACACGATTCACCCGAAAAAACTAATACTTGAATAATAATTTATGAAACTGTTATTTAACCATTTTATTGAATCACATTACTTAATCAAGGTGCCTAGATTATATTAATACTTTCTTTGAGTGAGACTACTAATACATTTGGACACATTACTAATCCTAATCATAAAAGCAGTATTCCTAATTTACTATTCATCAAAAATTAAGTTGATCTTATTAGACTCTAAATTTCGTACTGAACATAATTGTAGAAGACCATTTTTCGAAAATCATTACATATTTTTAATTATTTAATGTTTACACAACCATTTTAAAAAAATCCTTTTTCTAAAATTCATCAAAAATATGCATACTATATTTATCCTGTCATTTGAAAATTCATAAAATTCATCATAAGAAGAAATCCCAATTTTTTTTTAAAACAAAGGATTACACAAGGCAGTTACGGTCTCCTTACATAGCCCCTTATCACACCAGCATAGGACCTAAGTGTAAGGTGTGCTAAGGTGAGAGAATCTGAGGGAGGCTCGGCCAACATCGCACGACTAGTAATTTCTATTAGTTTGAACTTCTCGCGAAGGCGATCCCGTTCTAGCTTCACACGATGAAGTTCAGCTTGGGTTTGGTCCAGAGCAAAGCCCAGTGGTGCTACCTCCTTCCCAAGTTCTGTTAGATGGGATTCGATCGGTCCAAGACTACTAGGTGAGGCCATCAAATCTTCTTTCTATATTAATTAACCAAGATTACTTGTATTTAGAGACAATAATCAAAACATTTAGTTTCCAGCGGTCATATTGACCAATGGTCATATAACAGTCAAAAACCAATGGTATCATTTTAATTATACTCATGTTATCAAATGAAACAATTTTTTTGAGTATAAAAATAAAATAAAATAACACATAGAATTAGGAAACAAGATTTATTCAAAATTTCGGGTCGTTACAATCTTCCCCCCTTAAGAAATTGCATCCTCGCAATTTTTTTCAAATTAGGTTTTGAAATTTCATTGAAAGTCCCACATCGTAAAAGGAGTCAGTAAAAATATTACTTTAAAAGAAATAAAGGGAAGTACGAAAGTCACCCGAGTTAGCCCACACTAGGATTCCATGTAGGAAAACATGGACATGTAAGAAAAAAAAGGGTCATGTTCTGAGGGAGAGTGATAGAGAACATGATTAGGAGAAAGTTAACCATAAGAAAATCCCAAACATATGATGTGTGTAAACGATCTTTGATTACCTAGTAGGAAACGTAAACCAACAACGTTTTTGTTTTACGTTCCTTTCCATAATTTTGAGGAATTCATTTACAACATAGAACAAAAACATAAGGAAATATACCTACCTTCATGTAGAGTTTCATCCTTTAATAAGTTTCTACCAAAACTAATCTTTTCTACAAATGATGAGCATTCAAAACTACATAGTCTCATCAAAACACAAGAATCATCTTCTAGAGAATCACATAATCCACAAAAGATTAGCTATCTATTTCTTCTATCTTTAAACATTATCCCAAAAACAGAAAGGGTAAGGTAAAACAACTCTTCAAAAAGAAAGAATACCATAGGAAGGGAAACTATTTTTAAATCTTCAAAGTTCCATGGTACTACCAAAGTTCATCATAGATCATCCCATAAATAACGGTCCTTAAAATTCCTCAAAATAAACCAAACTAAGATTGAAACCCAAATACAAGAGGGATTTGATAACATAGTCTTCCAAAATAAACTTCATTGTTCATCTCCAAACAACATCAACCACAACTAACATCTTATAACAAAAGTAGCTAACCTAAACATATTTTACCCAAGATAGGTTAATCATTTCCATAAGTAACCTAAATTACTATAAGTCCTCCTTAAATTCATTGATTCTTAAAAATATAAGTCAACCTTACTCCTCAATGAAAATACCGCAGTAATCTATTTACCTTGATCATATAGGGTCCTCAAAATAGTGAACGTCTTCCAAAATAATAATCATCTTTTAATCCCCTAATCATCTTTGTCGTATTAATACGGAAATCGTAGAATTTCCTATCACATTGGTTGTTGGGACATGTTCTTCCATTTCTCACAATTAATTAAGAAAAGAAGCTATAATTAGGGGCTTAAATACTTAGCCAATAATCATGAAAAGAAACTTAATGCATATAAGGATAACTTGTAGAAGAAATGTATACCCTAACTTGTGATCCCCTAGGTTACCATCTAGGTTATCCATGATCATATATTCTTATGTGAACCTTTATTTAATTTTATCTTTGTTCCTTTAATAATGGTTCATACTAAGCTTATGAATTTACCAAAGCATATCCCCCGGGAGTGTCGTAACCAAGAGTGCAGCAAGGCCCGTTGTCATGTACCAGTTCCCGTTCGAGTCTAGCTCAAAGCGGTGTTTTCGGGTTTTACCCCTATGTACATCTGTGCCAGAGCCACCTCTACCTGCTCGTATCCAGACAGGGATGTATTTGCTTGGTAACCCCTTACTCAATACTCACCAAAATACTAGGAAGATTTACTATATTTAAACTTTTCTATAGGGTTCTTCCTAGACTTTTCATATCCTAATTTCCACAAATAACTAAACCATCCTTTGATACCAACTATAGAATCCCGTCTTTTTATAACATAACATTCATTCCATTACACGGAACTGAGGATCTTTAAGGTTTAGTTTCTTGGAAACAAGGAACATAAAACATGAAACAAAAAAACATTCTTCTTAAACACTTGAAAGGCTTCTCCTCATGTTCACCCTAGGCTCATTACTGCATCTCATAACCTGGGGACATACATAAAAAGGAAGGGTGAGCAGAAGGCCCAGTAAGGGAAACAAGTGAAACATTTTACATATGAACTTGAGATACATCAACAAAGTCATGAAAGGAACTTTAAGGCATGAAAATGAAATCATGAGGCATATCATAATAAAAATAAAACTTTTTCATAACTTGAAGATGTGGCTAAATCATTTAACATAGACAATAATGAACATATCACCAAGGCCCATCCCCAAGGTGTCATTTGAAAATTACCAAGGTTATTCACCAAGGTATCATGAAAATTGTAATCTCTAGTGGTTACATCATTACCCAATGCATTGGAGCGCTATTAGGGAGCACCCTTAAATTTGCCATTATTATCATGTGAGCCACATATATCATCATCAAACATTTCATAAATAACCCATATAGCATAAAATAATGGGTTTCATTTCATAATCATAACGTTTTAAAAACTGCTTGAGAGACATGATCTTTACGTCACTTTAAACCCACGGAAGGGGAGAGCGGGTTTTATGTATGTAAATCCAAAAATTTAAAATAGAACATTTTTGTATATATGTGAATACCCCTGTAGAAATAATAGCTTTGAGTATTCACTTTATAACATAAAATAATTTTGACAACAGAGAGGCATTTTGAGACGAATATTTTGCAGCATAACGGCTATGTTACAAGGTTTTAGAAAACTTTGAAAAGAGAGGGAACATGGGTCGAACAATCATAATTGACCCATAAAACAGTAGAGGGACATAATAATAAGGATATATGGACATCGTAATGCAATTTCAAGGACATAACATTTGAAATTAAAAACATGGAAGGAAGACAAAAATTCGATTTCTCTTATGAAAATTCGACAGCCTAACGGCATCACTTATACTTCAACAAAAATGAATTGAACAGATCAAATAGGGTCTCTCATCATATGATCATAAGAGATCAGTATGATAGATATAGAGATCATACCTCAACATAATAAAAAGGAACATTCAAGACTTGACATAGAATTAGAACTTTGAAAAGGAAAAGGGTGAAAGAATCCCTTAAAAATTCGGCAGCCTAACGGCGCCACTTAAAACTTCAAAATACTGATTTGAAGAGATCAAATGGGGTCTCTCATCATATGAACATAATATTCCAGTATGATAGATATATATATCATACCCCAACATAACAAATAGGAACTTGAAAGAATTGACATGAAAGTAGAACTTCAAAACGAGAAGGGTGAAGAACCACTTAAAAATTCGGCAGCCTAACGGCGCCACTTAAAACTTCAAAATACTGAATTGAAGAGATAAAATGGGGTCTCTCATCATATGAACATAAGATTCCAGTATGATATATATAGAGATCATAACCCAACATAACAAAAAGTATCTTGAAATAATTGACATGAAAGTAGAACTTCAAAACGAGAATGGTGAAGAACCACTTAAAAATTCGGCAGCCTAACGGCGCCACTTAAAACTTCAAAATACTGAATTGAAGAGATCAAATGGGGTCTCTCATCATATGAACATAAGAGTCCAGTATGATATATATAGAGATCATACCTCAACATAAAAAAAAAGGAACTTGAAATACTTTACATGAAAATAGATCTTGAAAAATGAGAAGGGAGAAAGAATCCGTTACAAAAATTTCGGCAGCCTAACGGCGCCACTTAAAACTTCATAAAACGAAATAATGAGAGTAAGAGGGGATCTCTCATTATATGAACATAAAAAGGGCAGTAATAGGAGTATAAAATAACACCCTCCAATATAACAACATGGAGAAAAAAAGGAATGACATAAAAAAAGATTACTTGAAATGAAAGAGAGAGGTCGGATCCCTTACCTTAAAACATAACTCTTAAAACTCAATGTTTGGGACCTTGAGGGATTGGGGGCACCATGGGAGGACTCCTTGGGAGGTAATGAGACCAGAACTTCGTTGGGAGAGAGTGGGGAGTCGAATGGATAAGAGGATGGCTTGGTATTTATAGGGAAAGTGAGGGGACAAGGCATTAATGGCAAAGGGACACCTCATTAGTGGTATTGGAAAAACCATGGGCTTGCCCATGGTATTTGCCCATGGTATTGGCCACTTGGGACACCTCATACCTTATCTCACTATTCATAATTCGAACATATTGATTACAAACTTAATACATCATTTAATGATGTCATTAAACACCCATAACTTAAAAACTGAATTTTCACTATTCATCAAAAATTCAACTTTCTCAAAATAATCCCAAAATTTCACCTTAAAAAAATATCAATGCTCTGATTACAAATATGAACTCCATTTTATAAAAATAATTTTCTAAATATTTTTAATTTAATTTTTAAATAAAAACACTATTCACCGAAAAATCATTTTTTTCAGAAAAAACCCCAAAAATTACCATATCATAATATCGGTGCTCTGAGTTCAAAAATGAAATCCGTTTTATAAAAATAATTATCTAAATATTTTTAATTAAATTTTTAATTAAAAAACACTATTCACCCGAAAAAACTAATACTTGAATAATAATTTATGAAACCGTTATTTAACCATTTTATTGAATCACATTACTTAATCAAGGTTCCTAGATTATATTAATAATTTCTTTAAGTGAGATTACTAATCCATTTGGACACATTACTAATCCTAATCATAAAATCACTATTCATAATTTACTATTCATCAAAAATTACGTTGATCTTATTAGACTCTAAATTTTTTACTGAACATAATTGTAGAAGACCATTTTTCGAAAATCATTACACATTTTTAATTATTTAAGGTTTACAAAACCATTATAAAAAAATCATTTTTCTAAAATTCATCAATAATATGCATACTATATTTATCCTGTCATTTAAAAATTCATAAACTTCATCATAAGAAGAAATCCCAATTTTTATTTAAAACAAAGGATTACACAAGGCAGTTACGGTCTCCTTACATAGCCCCTTATCACACCAGCATAGGACCTAAGTGTAAGGTGTGCTAAGGTGAGAGAATCTGATGGAGGCTCGGCCAACATCGCACGAGTAGTAATTTCTATCAGTTTGAACTTCTCGCGAAGGTGATCCCGTTATAGCTTCACACGATGAAGTTCATCTTGGGTTTGGTCTAGAGCAAAGCCCAGTGGTGCTACCTCCTTCCCACGTTCTGTTAGATGGGCTTCGATCGGTCCAAGACTACTGGGTGAGGCCATCGAATCTTCTTTCTATATTAATTAACCAAGATTACTTGTATTTAGAGAAAATAGTCAAAACATTTAGTCTCCAGCGTTCATATTGACCAATGGTCATATAACAGTCAAAAACCAATGGTATCATTTTAATTATACTCATGTTATCAAATGAAAAATTTTTGTTGAGTATTAAAATAAAATAAAATAACACATAAAATTAGGAAACAAGATTTATTCAAAATTTCGGGTCGTTACAGTGATGCTATTTCTAAGATTAGGTATCCTATAAGAATACAACCAATTAAATAACTTCATTAGGTTAATTCATTCCCTTTTTCATCAATTCCACCATATGATAATTAATTCCTCCATCATCAATTAACCATGAACAACCCAGATTAACTTTCTTGGCAACGCAAGAAAAATTTATTTTTCCTTAATGTTACAAAATCACCATTAAATACCAGAATCTCCATCCCTGTGAATTATCACCATTTAATCAAGAATTCATTTTAGAATAACTTTCCCATATTACCAGTGATTCATGAAAAGTATCCTATGCTACTCAATACAAGGTGGATCAACACTGTGAGTAGATATACTACCCATATAGTCATTGCAACCTATAGAAGAAGGTTACGAAAAACCAACTGCCTTGAGCAATGGCATATCCCGCTCGTCTTCTCCCCTTTTAGAAGAAGGGTACAAAAAACCAACTGCCTTGAGCAGTGGGTAATGTAAAGAAAATAAAACACCATAAATCAAAAAACATCCAACAATCACAACCATCTCATTCCATCATCTGTGGTGTCCTCCCTAACACCAACATGCATAAATTGATGCATCTCTCCACTCTTGGAGTCTTCCACTGCCAGAACCAAAAGGCCTCCCTGCCTCCACAAATCACAACACCCCACGAGGGTCACATCTCAACACAAGATATCACATCTCCCCTTCCAGGCTCACAACACAACACAAGCAGTAGGAAAACAATCATTATAACAAATGGGCTCTTGGCCCATTAACAAGGCATTCATCCTTCAAACAACAAACACCAACAATCACATCAAATGGTATTTTATCCCTAATTCACAATAAGAGGGTAACTCCGAACCCTTCAAGGAAGTCCATAAAGTTATTTAACCCATCTTGAATTTAAAGATTTAATTCATTGGTTTCATCATCATGAACCAATTCAGTAAGATAACACCGATTTTAAACATTCTTACAATGACAAATTTTGTTGAAATCAAATTAGAAAAACTACAACAATAGAAAAAACCAGTTTAATTTACATTCAACATTATCTTTAGCCAATTAATTATCAATTAATTCTAACTTTATGTTCTTTATCAATTACCATTAAGAACAACATGCTAACAAGAAAGGCATATATATCAAACTATCTAGAAAACATGAGGCAACAACATACGTTCAATGAAATTTCGTAATCCAGTTAAAATATTTAATTAGGTCAATTCATTTGGGATCCAAAGGGAAATATCATGCTAACTCTACGATTTCACATGACATTGAGAAGCCACAAATCCCATACCTCAAGGATTTTCGAGGAAAAACACAACGGTCGAGGAACACCCTTGAAATCGGGTCGATTATCCACGAATCCTCCTTAGATCTCCTCTCCTATCACAACCAAGACCAAAGCTAATCATTTTTTACATCCACATACCTAGATCTACCCATAACAGGCATTGATCTAAGAAGAAGAGAGAAGAGGAGGAGTAGATCTAAGCAGATCTATGAAACCAAAAAAGGAGGAAAAGTGACCACATACCTCAATAAAACCGCTTTGATCCACCAAGGGATGCCTTAGGATTTCTTCCAAAACGATTGGGAGAGGTTATTCTTCTTCTAAGGAAGGGTTATACCGAGTTTTGGCCAATTAGGGGCTTAATAGAGGTGAGTAAAGGAAAAATGAGTTAGATCCACAATTTTAGTATCTAACTTTATGTGGACGCATGATTAGTCCGCACAGTTTAACAAACCGTGTGCTAACTGTGTGTTAGCTTCTGCCTTGACAATCATTCCTCGGACGGTTAGTCCGCACGGTTAGGAAAACTGTGCACTAACCGTGCGTTAGACACTGCCTCTAAGACCAGCCTTGCACGGTTTGGCTGCACGGTTTAGGAAAACTATGCGCCTCCCGTGCGAAGGCCATTACCCTATAAATTTCCTTAAAAGACCACCCAAATGCACCCCATGCCACATTGACCTTACAGACCACCTCCAACACCACATTTTCACAAAGGAATAGACCGGAGAGGTTTAGGCCATTACATTCATGATAATTGTAAGTGTTTATTTCACAACCCCATTCTAATTATGATTGTTTATTCATGAATTATAGTTGATGAAAATTAATTGATCATTTTCTAAAAAACCACATTTCATTTTATTCTCCACTTTTTATTCATGTTGTTTTCTTTTAATAGTACAATTTTTCTTTAATTTCTCAATTAAAATAATTTTAATTTTAAAAAAAAAATATGATATTATTTCACTCAACAGTTGGAAATATTTTTTACATAAAAACCCTTTTTTAACTTTTTTTTAAAATTCGTTTTACTCATTTAAAAAATTATTCATTATTGAAAATTTTACCCATTTTTACATTTTAAAAAAAATTAAAAATAATATTCATGTTATTTGAAAAATAATGTCGATGATGATTTTATTGAAAGAGTGAAAGGAATCGTTGTTTAAATATGTATGTAATGAATTGAATTTCATTCTTTTATAACCAATTAAATTTTTTAAAACATCACTTTTTAGTTTAAATGATATTTATTTTATAATTTTTTTCACAAATAGTTTTAAAAAGATATATTCAAAATGAAAAATTATTTTCCCAATAATATTTTTAAAAATGTGTTTATTATATATCAGTTCAACAATGACATTAAACCTTCATTAATTATATGATAAGGACATGTTTTATATATACCATACTTATTCTTACTCTATTTGGTTTATGATCATTTTGATAATGGAATGTTTTGACATTCACTTTCATGAATCATATTTATAGTCATTAACTATCCATTGATATATTCAAATTACTTGGATTATTATAAATTAAAATTTTCCACAATAACCATTTTATTGTCATATAAATTTTTTTTATTAAATTTTATATCATTCTAAAATTTGGTGTTGTATATTGAATGTTATTTGTTTAACTATGGGAAAATTGATAAATCAGAATACTATACTCAATATAGATATTTGATGATAATGAAATTTTTCCTGAATTAAATAACTTATTTATTATGTGATGAATTATCTAGACCTATATTCATAGGGGATGTTTGAAATTTTAAATCCACTTGCTGTTTGAGTAGGGTCATAAGGTAAATTACAAGATACTATTAAATGGGTTTTTATATGTAGTCTTAAACATTTCAGTGAAAGGTCTTGAATTAGGAGGAATCATGACGATTGAGATCATGGTTTCCAATAATCAAGAATAACTTTTATTAATAATCCAATTATTATTACCCATGATATTATCATAATAATATTACACCATGATACATTTATTTATCTATTTATTGATTAAAATTCCTTCTTTTGTAGTTTTCCATTCCATTTTAATTTTTTGTATCGTGTTGTAATAGTCATGTTATTGATTAAATGGAATTCATTTTATGTTATTTATCTTTGAATATTGATTATTATCTCTGATATTTTAATATTCATAATGTCTATAGAACACAAATAATTATTAATTTATTAATTAAATGGAGTATGTGTTTCATTATTTACTTTTATATATTTATTATTATTGTTGATTCCTGATAGCTTCTATTGTATATAACCATTACTAATCATTTTAACACACCCTTATATTATTTATTATCTGTAGGATTCTATGATGTGTAAAATATTGATGTGTACGTATATTCGAGAGTTAATATTTTTATTCTTGAATACATAATGTTTTAATTTTTTTTAAATTGAATCATGTATATATTTATATAAATTAACAAGACAACAAAATTATTAAGTATTTCACAATTAAATTATTGGAGTCATATTCCAATGATTGTAGATGAGCCTCATCCTAGTTGGGTTGGTCTCTCTGAGTGCATCCAAGAGACCCATGTTCAAAACCCGGTGGAGGTATAATTCTAAGGTACTATAACAATATTGTAGTAGGTACTTCTGCTTTACTGTGAATGTAATGTAGCCGTATTGTGATGGTTATATAGTAGGTACTGTATCAGGTAATGTACTATATTGTAGCAGTCGAAACAATTCACCTTGGGCCACAGGTTTTGGATTGGAGCCTGTAATGCCTTCGGGGCACCCAGATATTCAGGCCAGTTAGGCTTTTGGGCCAACATTAAGGCCTTCAGTTCAACTCAAGGTATTTGGGCCACCTCAAGGCCTTCTGGACATATGATCAATGTAGTTTCCTAAGACCGGCTCTATAAAAAAAGAGTATCCCCAAAAGAATATTCGGGGTGGGTGCACTCACATTAGTTAAACTAATAGATTTGCAAGAATGATAGGGTATGACTACACCATCATCAACAGTCTATGCTTGCATGAGATGCTTAGCTAGATGACAATATAAATGTGGAGAGATACCATTACGTTGAAGATGCTGAGGAGGGGATGTTACTTGTATTTATATTCAGGTTGAATTCTTCAAGGCCTTCGGGTCCTGTAATGTGACTTAATCCTATGGTCCATGTAATCTCTAACCGTATGGTCCTTTTAAGGGTTCCCTCACATCCCTTGATAGGGGGGTTATCAAAAATAAAAAAAATGAAGGCCTTCAGGCCATTCGGGCATATGCCAATGTTGTAAAGTAGACACCAGCTCCATGATAGGGAGTTCAGGGCCACTAAAATAATTATATCGTTTTTAATAAGAAAGGTTTATGTATATAGATTATAAATGGTAAATAGATAATATAATCAATATTCTTATAAATGTGTTTAAAAAATGTAGAAAAACATAGGAAATGTCTTATATCAGAAATAAAATTTATAGAGGTATTAATAATATATAAAAACTTTTTAATGAAATGAAGAAAATAAATATATCAATAAATCATGAAAGAATTTTATAATTAAAAATTAAATTTACATAATTTTCAGCTTCACAGATGCGTAAATGTGACTCGAATATTTGAAATATTTTATATGTTTAAATATTAACTTTTTATAAATAAAAAATAATTCAAAGATATTGTATAAGAGTAAAATAAAAATTAAATGACTTGTATAAATTAAGAATACATTTAATACATGTCTGATAATGGAAAATAATGAAATTTTATGCCTGTAAAACGGTTAACATAACCATTCTTAATGTTTTGTATGGGTAAAAAAATAACCAATTATTGTGTAAGGATAATATAAGTGTTGTGTAACTGTAGATTAATATTTATATATTCTATTTATGTCTTACTAGAAAACAATTTGAAGGTAAAATTATAAGTATCTTAAATGAAGTAAAAAATTATAAAACATCAGTAAGTGTTTTTTAAAATCATAATGGTGTGCGTAGGAGCATCATGTAAAGGTAATCTAAAGATTACAAATATAATTTTAGGATACTTACAATAACATGTAAGGTTAATATGAATATTATCTGAATTTTTAAAGGTAAAACTCAATTTATAAAACAAGTTTATCATTACATGAAATAATATAGTCCCTTAATGAGTATATAAATGATTTTATATTAGGTGTGAATGGGTAAACAATTATGATGTAAAGGTATGAAAAATCACTACATTAATGTACGTTAACGTGATATGTAAGGGTGGTTAACATTATATATTTATTTCATAATGGTAGGTAAAATAATTATAATTAATATAAAATCCTAGAATCTATTTTATATAAAACCAATTAAACAATTTTCGTACAATGAAAAGTAATGACAAATACCGATATATTAAATTTAAAATATTGATTATAAAACCCTAATATTTAAAATAGGTGAATAATATTTTATGTGTATATGAAACTCAAAAAAAATTATTATAGAATATTGTAACACCCAAAGCAATTATGATATATTTAATTTTTTTAAAATTCAATCTCACTGATATCATATAATGCACACAAAATTGGACTTCAATAAAAAATGATACAATATTAAAATATAATTATTTAAACATGTTTATTATAACCATGCTACTAACATCGAGTCTACGAATAGTAATAATTAAATCACTAAAATTTTATGGTTTAATGTTGTATAAAAATCATTTTTTTCTAATGATTCTAAATAAAATAGGAATTATTTGAATAAGAAAGAAATATTTTATAAACAATGGGTTTTTTCTGTAATCTAGATTAGTCAGGCTCTTCCCACATATTTTAAAATCAATAGTTACCACATTGTGAAACATTATATTATAAAATAATATTTATTTTATAAATCAACATGTAAAATAATTATTTTGGTAAAATTTTGAGAATTATCTAAAAATATTAATTTTTTAATGATTATTGAAAAATATTTATTTTCATTGAAAAAATATTTTGTATTTTAATATTTAAAGAAGATAAATTATAATTGAAATTGGTTTTTAAGAAAAATTATATCAATTATATTAAAATTTAACTTCATATTTTACACAGGAATAATTCTATTATTTAATTTTGATATTAAAAAATTCAGTACATAAGAGAATTTTCACCTTATAATACTTCTCTTTAATCATGCATGTGGTTTGATTTTAAATTATATTCTTCTAATTCGTTGAGTTTAATTTGGGAGAATGGATTCCATATTTGGAATAATTTTTAATTAAAGTGTCTAGTTTTTTATCCTATTCTTTGACCATATTGAATTGCAGAAATAGTTAAAAATAATTATAGTAGTTATGTGTAAAATAAGTATATTGTGGGATTAACTATGATGATAACGGTAAAATATGGACACAAAAATTTCCAACCCTAGATGCTGGCTATATTTAAATCTTATCACACAAGTGGTTCGTAATTTCTCATTCTGAGGACGTTGTAATGATAAAAATTTGTTATCACATTATATTTTCAAAAAATTTGATGAGAGTCCTCTCCGCCAATTATAAAAGTACACACCTTCACATCCCTTTTTCAGACATACATAATAATTTTATTTAGACAATACCTTCCATATTATCATAAATAATTAACACTGTATATTATAGAATTTAAGGTTTGATTAGGAATCCCACCTAAGAAGGGTTTGTGTATAAACATAAAAGGCTCTCTGAATAAGAGGTAAAATTCTTAAACATTCCACTTTGAATTATTTATTATTCTAGATCAATCAAATCATTATTAAAATAATATTAAATAATAACACAAATACACACTATATAATTATGTTTTCATTTCAATGTAATATCTAAATTCGATCTACACTTCCCTCAAATGGGAAACAAAAAGTCACATATCTTCATTGAAAAAAATAGTTGCGCCACTGATGTAATTCATTTTCCATAAACACATATGAATTATAGATGTAATAATAAATTTAACATATTAATATTACATTTATGAAACTATTAAAAATTTTCATTATTATTTCACATATATCTTCATACAATCCATTTCATGGGGGATATGATAATGTCACTCATATGTATGGTGGACTACTACCACATGATACACAATAATTCATTTTTTGTTACCAATTACATTAATGTTATGATGTTTAATGTTAATGACTGTACTAATTATTTAAAACCCAAACACAATTCAGAAAATAAAATATCATATCTAGCTTCTTACCTTCCAATTTGTTGGAGAACAATAACGTCGCTCATGCAAATGTGTCGACTACCTCCACAACATTGTAATGTGAAATATTTTTAATTTTATTTTTCCATCGTTGAGAATAATGATTTATTCAATCAATTTATAATCTATATTTTAAATATTGATTAATTTTCAATGAATACATAATTTTATATTTCCATTCATTACATCTATGAGAAAAATTGAAACATCTTTCATGCATACGTACAGTCTTCCGTCTCCATGAATGATGTAGTTCATTATCGATGTCTAAGATTAATTGATTATTATAAATAAATATCAAATTATTATATATTATATTTATATAATTTCTAAAATTATATATATGATGTAACCATGTTCAAATTAAAAGGTAAAAAATTAATGAATTAAACATTCATGAAAACTCAGAAATTATAACATAAAATAGAGATTTTAATAAATATTTGTTACTAAATGGGTGATGAAAGACTTTAAGTAATTAATATATTATTTCATATATATTTTTGTGGATTTTTAATATAATTATAATAAAATTAAATTTATTATTTATGTTTTTTGAATACATATGAATATGTTCTAACATGTGGTAGGGGTTTTCTTATCTCACTTTTACTTATATGGTACATATGAAATATTAAACAATTTTTCTTTTTGTGGTGTATATACATACAATTTTGATATTTTATATAAAAAGTTTATTTATATTCATGTATTTTAATGTTTCAATGGATGATATTCCTTTCATGGGGCTTATGATTTAAAATATAACAATGTGGAATGTCATTTATGTTTTAAACTATTTGTAATAAGGATTGTTTATAATTTAATTTATAATGAAGAATATTATTCAATAATTGTATATTACAAACCCTTAAAAATATTATCGAATAGTATATAATGAATTTTTTAGTTAATATAACCAATTTTCCTCCCATTGGAAAATTGTATTTTTTACAAAATGTTTTTAATGAATTTTTACTTAATTTCTATCTTCACTAGAAAATCATTATTCCTCAAAATACATGATTTTTAAAATTATTTTCAACAATATATTTATGATTTTAATTATTAATTATTAATTAAATTTTTATCCATTTATAATATTCAAAATAAATTTAATGAAATCTTAATGTCATTTTCAAAATAATGCATGTTTTACTTCTTCCAGAAATTTGAATAGAATATTTTTTTAAAGTGTTTTGAAAGTAAGAATTTTAATATTGTCATTATCACAAAATTTTTTAAATGTTATATTATATTTATAAAAGTTGTTTTAGAAAATAATTTATAAAAATATTTTTTGATTATTTATTTTCTTTAAATATATTTTCATGGTTAAAATTTTTATTTCCTCAAATGTTTTTAAATAACATTCTTATGTAATCTCTATTCAACGATGAAATCAACCCTTTATTTTAAATATTATACTATATTGATATTTTTCATTGATTTATTCCTTATTCTTTATTTATATGTTTTATTACTATTTTTAATCATGATTTAGGATTTTTTATCATTCCCTGTATTATATTAGATTGTATATGATTGTGTTTATTATTTGGGGGTATGCTTTAAAATTTAATTTTCCATTTTTGCAATATCAATGTTTATGTTAATTATGAATTAATCCTTTCAATTGAGAAATTCATTCATCTTAGTATCTGAAAAGTGGGCCTAGTTATATAAATCACCTCAATGCATCGATAGGTCTCATTAGAATTTTTTTTTAGAAAATTTAAAAGGGTTTATACATAGATATCTAAATGGTCTTCTGATGTAATTGAAAATTATGTTTCAGATTTCTAGAACAATAAATTCATTCATTATAAGAGTATTTATTTTTTCTATGTGATTATTTGAATACAAATAATATACATGTATAACTTTCAAGCTCATGTGATTATTATTTTTTGATCAACATTTATTTCATCCCAATTTTTCTTAGTTTATTAATTAAATTGAATGTGTTTCAATTATTTACAATACTATATTAATTATAATTATTTATTCATGAACTTTGATATTATATGGAAACCCATACCGAGCGTCTAAGATAACCCCTTTCTTATCATCCAATATCCCCAATATTCCATCAAGTGTTTTTCAATTGATATGCAAGGATACACTATAAGGAATAATGGGGTTACCAAGTAAAAAACTTTGTGTGTTTGATGTTTGAATGATTAAAGTGAATATAATGTATGTATTCTATTTACCAAGACTAATGAATCATTTTTTACATTGAGATGGGATTCCTTATATCTAGTGCCTATGTAATAATGTAATCAATGGATCTATGAAACTAAATTCGGGGACATTATTACTGGTTTCTGGGAGGGATTTGTAGAAATATTGGGATGATGATTTAAGAAAACATATTTTATGTAACATAACCATATGATAAATATTATATATATATATATACATACAAACATTCAAATGTTTTTGAAAAAAGTAGATTATGTAGTCATTCATACGGCTAAATCAATTTCTTGATTCAACATGTTGATGTGGATTGGGAATGGGTGTTTTTAGGGGTAATAACTCTGAAAATTCATGTTATAATTGACTAGATGGTAACCTAGTACACTGCAATAGATCTTAATGTGAACTTGGGTTGATCCACTAATGTGATAAGGTTAGGTTAATCCAGATTTAATTTATAAACAATCATAAGGGATGTAAATAGATTATTAGCATGAAGAACCTAGATTATATTTAAGGATTCATAAATACTAAATTATGTTTAATGATTTAGACATCCAATAAATTATTCTTTCAATGTATGTTACTTACCACTATGATTAGTGTTTTTAACACTGTGATTTTTGGTTTTAGTCCATGGATGGAACCTGATGTGTCATTAATTAACTCTGGTATTTTTGTAACTCGATAAAATAGCTGGCCCTAACATAGTTCAATACGAATTCATGATCCCCCATAGATTAGTGATTATGACCCGGCATCATAAAACATGGGAGTGGGAATAAATTTTTGAAAAACAAAAACATAGAAGAAGAAAAAGAAACAGGACAATATGCATAAAAAAGGAAACTACATTAGGAGAAATGTACATGAATAATAAAAGGAATAAAAGTAAAAAGTAATACAACTCATATACCAATACATGAAAATAGCCCATGTCTCCAAGTAAACAACTCAACAATTCCAAAGTTCAGTAGCTATATCCACCTCTAAGAGATCATTTTCCCTTATTCGAAAAAAGAAAGAGAATGTTTACAATAGCTGGAAGGAAAACATTGGGTGTGAGATAAAATTACAAGTAAGGTCTCACCATGTAATTCATAATAGATGTCAAAAAATGATTAACTAAACAAATTATTTCAATTTTTAAATGAATAGGTTTGGAATTTCAAATAATATTTAATCAAATCGTGCTATAAAATTAAAAATGATAGAAAAAACTTTATAAAAAATAGTTATACATGATAAAATATTGATAAAATAATGGATTAATAAAAGAATTAATATATAAATGTTTATATAAATTTATAAGGATTGTAACTCAATTTAAAAAAAATTGTAAAATATTTATTTCTCAATTGTAAAACAAGTGAACAACATGGTCTTTTTCAAATAGGCACGATATTATATTGAGTTATAATACTCTTCACACTCTGTGTGATATATACAATATATGTTGATAAAAAACTTTTATATTGAAATTTTATTGATGATAAATGATAAAATTTCTTTCGATTGTGGTAAATATGTCTAATTAGAAAGTATTTGGAATTAAATCATTCATTTTAATATTTGATGAAAATTCCAGTTTTACCCTTTTATAATCACTAGAGTATTTCAATCAGAAATATTTTTATTTGATTTATTTGAACGTATTATGTTTTAACTGTATCTCTTACGTTATGGGATACAACATTTATTCATGACACTATATCAAAATAATGCATTTGAATGGAGTAATTGGGCCATAAATTCAAATGTGGGCGGGACACACCAGAATGGAAAAGATTTTGTATTTCGGCCATAACTCTTCTATTTGGGCTTGTATTAAGCACAAATTTTGAGAGGAGATATAGGAACCATTTCCGCACATATGAGCCTTCTGGAAAGCCACCCAATTCACGAGTGTTTGTGGTCAAATGGGCAGTTCAAGTGGGAATAAAATATTTGGAGAGATTCCCCATTCAGACTTGAAACAACATTGAACCTAGCCTCCCTACCACTCTATAAATTGGGTTTTTTCTCATTTGGTGGGGTTGGGACATGCATTGTGAAGTTTATGGCAGAGGATAAATGGATCCTCTCCAATTATCCAACCATCTCAATAAGGGTAGCTCTCGAAGCAAGGATCCCATCGATGAAGCCTTCTCCTTCTCCTTCGTGTTGTAATGTTTTTTTTTGTGTAATAAACATATTTGTTATTTTTTATTTCTTATATTTTCTTCATTTTTGTTTAAATTTATTCTTCTATTAATCTTCCTCTTTGGGCTGGAATTATTGAGTAGAAGCTTTATTGGGTTATACTAATTATAAACCTTTGCATATGCAAAACACTTCTACGATGATTACACCACCCATTGAAGAGTAGTCTTTTAGTAATCGATCTATCTTCTACCCTCTACATTTAATTATTTTGAATAATTGGGATATTGTAATTAATTTAATATGATCCATGAATTGTGTTTTTAAATTGTATGAAACTAAGAAAACAATTGAACAATTAACACAAAAACACGCGAGGTCGAGATTTACTGTAAATTCTGAGAGCGCGATCTTAATCGGTAATACAAGACCACACGGGATAAATATGTTGAGTTCAAATATAATCCCTAACCACAATTCATCCTAATTTCAAGAATGGATATGTGGTCTAATTAACCACTGACCATGAGCTAAAATTAGAACAACAATCAATGCCGGGTGCTGCGATTACGTGTTCCGAAACTAGCCTAAGGATTAAGTAATTTCATCTTTATGGTTAATTTAACTCTCTTAGGGTTCGAGGGTTAACAAATTCTATGATCATAATTAAGTTTATTTTTATTTAAATGATAATTATTTATATGTAAATGAAGATGTAGAGTTTGATCGATTACACCTTTTAAAATATTTTCTAAAAAATATCTTTTTGTTGTGTATTTTTAATCATACTTTATTTTAAAACTAAAAACAAAAAATACAAGCTTCTTCCTGCAACCTTCTTCTATATTTATATACTATAAAAAACCCCCTTCCATTAATCTAGTGTTTTAATTATATTATATTTTATTTTTATAATATCTTTAATAAGTTGTTAAATTCACTTCCTCCATTGAGAGACGACCTTGGTCAGCCACTCTGTTGCACCTATGTACCCCAAAATCAAACTAATCATTTGAGGGTGCCCACGACAGCGCTCTTTCAAATTGGAACCATTTTCTTAGGAGGTAAGTAATTATTTAATCCAATTATAGGTATTTATTTTATTTTACATTTTATTCTCTTCCTCTCTTCTATATTCCTTCATTACCCAATCAGAATTTTTCTTCTTCTTTTATTTTCATCAACTTCTTTTTGGACAATCAACTCAAACTTATAATTTTTTTTACTATGGTCATCTTTCCTTATTTTATTATTTCATTGATTTATTACATAAACTAATCCCAATGATCTATTTGATCATGACCCTGATATTGAATGTAGCCTTAGCGCATGAATCATACATTCTCAGTCTACGAGAAGTTTCAATATTCAACCAGTTGGAGAAGTCATCCACATTCAGAACATTGAAATTTGAAGCAATAGAAATTCAACGAAAAAAAGAACCAATGGCTGAAAATAATGGAAATGATATTAATATAACCATTATAGAATTGGTTTCACCTGATATTAACTATCAACAAAATTGTATTGCACACCCAAATCTCGAATCGGAATTTGAACTAAAATCTGGGTTAATTCACTTACTTCCAACATTTCATGGCCTCTCTGGTGAGGATCCCAATAAACAATTGAAAGAATTTAATGTGGTTTGATTAACCTTGAAACAAAGAAATCTTTTTGAAGACCAAATCAAATTAAGAGCATTCCCATTATCACTTGATGGAGTAGCGAAAGATTGGATGTATTATTTACAACCTGAAGATGTAACTTGTTGGAACGATTTAAAACGTCTTTTATTGCAGAGAGTTATTCCAGCATCAAGGACCACATCAATTCTTAAAGAGATATATGGGATCAATCAAACATAAGGGAACCAAATGTATGAGTACTGGGATCGATTGAAGAACTTGTTTGCAAGCTTCCCACATCACCAAATCAGAGAGAAACTACTCAAACAGTACTTCTATGAATGACTCACACATATAGAGAGATGTATGGTGGATGTTGCGGCTGGAGGAGCATTGGTGGACAAGTCACCAGTAGTTTCACATGCGTTGATCGAAAAAATGGCCCAAAACTCCTAAAAATTTGTCGATCGAGGTGCACCACATGTTAGGGGAGTACATCAGGTAATTCCATATACTATTGAAAGTAATTTGATTGATACCAAGTTGGAATAATTTACAACAATGGTGAGACAGATTGCTTTGGCACAAAAGACATCCCAACACCCTCCTTGAAGGCCTTGTGGAATTTGAACTGAGACAAGCCACCCATCTGACTGTTGCCCACAACTCCACGAAACATAATATTGTGCAGCGGTGTTCCCTGGGAGACCATATCAAGATCATCAACAACAAACATATCCCAAAAATAAGTTTTATCCAACATACAACCAAGGGTGGAAGGATCAATCGGACATGAGGTATGGCTCTGGAAAACAACAAAGGCCCTCTTTTCAACAAAAATTCCTGCATCCTCCACCTTACCAGCAGGGTTTCCAACAACCCCAAAGGAGATTTGAATCTCAAGAATCAACAAGCCAACAACAAGGGAATCCCCCACCCAAGGTAGAATCTAACACTGATGACCCTTCGAATAAAATTATTATTAATCAACAGAATTAGAATAAATTTCCAGGTTTGGAGTTGAGGGAGTTGATGACTCAAATTATACATATTGCCACCACCCTCTATGAACTAGTAAGTAAGAATTCTGTAAATCTCCATTCCCAACAAACTCCAAATACAAAGGGGAATGATAGTGCCATCACATTGAGATGTGGGAAGCAAATGAACGATACATCTGCACCTACCATTCCCCCGGGATTCACATCAACTCCAGAGAATCCACACTTCATACCAACTGATGAGAAATCTAAGGAGAATGATAAAGGTAAGAAAAAGATTAATGATGTTCCTCCTAAACCCATTACTTTTCCAAAAAAGGATGTTCAAACCAAGAATATGGCTGAAGAGGTGATGAAAAAAGAGGTTTTGGACACATTCAAGCGTGTTGAGATAAACATCCCTCTACTTGAAGACATCAAACAAATCCCAAGGTATTCTAAATTCTTAAAAGAACTATGCACCATTCGAAGTGGGATAATCGGAAATGAGAGGATCAATCTTGGAAGGAATGTCTCAGAACTCATTACACCAACTCTAGTAATGCCGACAAAGAGCAAGGATCCAAAAACATTCACCATCCCATGAACCATATTGGAGTTTCACTTTTCTGATGCACTTAGTGGTTTGGGAGCTTCCATAAATGTGATGCCTCACTCTGTATTTTCTTCATTACAGGTTGGTGAGTTGAAGCTGATGAGAGTAGTGGTGCAATTGGCAAATAGAGCTACGAAATTTCCACCATGAGTCCTTGAGGATGTACTTGTCCGGGTAAGAGACACGATCTTTCCAGCATACTTCTATGTTCTCAAAATGGAGGATGATTAGGTAGGTTCTCAGTCCCCCAATATCTTAGGTAGGACGTTCCTGAAAACTACAAAAACTATAATAAATGTCAATGAGGGTACACTTTCCATGGAATTTGGGGGTGATGTTGTGATATTTAATGTTATGGATTTCATGATGTACCCCTCAGAGGATCATTCTGCATTTTTTATCTCCCATTTTTAACCACCAAGTAAAAACACCATGGAATTGGATTGTCCTATGCTTAGGGAGATTATGAATATTGGTTCTATTTTGATGTTTTAGAGTACTGCCACACATGGTTCTAAGGAACACGACTCTGTAAGATTTGATTTTGAAAAGGAGTCATATTTTGATTTTGATCTTGTGAACTCTGATTATGACCTGCATATAGAGTATGATAATGGATTCGATGATTTATTATCTGATTTTGATGATTTATATTCTGATACTGATGCTCTTTGTGCACATATTTTAGTTCCTTCTTTGTCTCCATCCATACACCACCACACTACACTAGAACTCAAGCCATTGCCACCAAATCTCAAATACTCATACTTGTTGAGTGGTGAGAAATTAGCTATTATCATTTATAAAAATAACCTTTTTGAACATGATGAAAAACATTTGAATCTTTTGAGGGAGAACATCAGGGAAATCAGGTGGACCTTGGCTGACATATCATTTATTAGAACCTCCATTTGCATGCATAGTATTCTTTTCGAGGAGAGGCTGAACTAGTGAGGCAACCACAAAGAAGACTCAATCCAACCCTTCCGGATTTTGTTAAAAAAGAGGATGAAAAATTGCTCCAGGCATGTATAATTTACCCTATTTCTAACTCACAATGGGTTAGCCCTGTCTCGGTTGTTCCAAAGAAAACGGGTTTCTCTGTTATAAAAAATTAAAATGATGATTCAGTTCCAATGAGAGTACAAAATAGTTAGAGAGTGTTTATTGATGATAAGAAGCTAAATCAATCCACTCGTATGGACCATTTCCCACTTCCATTCGTTGACCAGATGCTTGAGAGACTTGGAGGTAGGACACATTATTGCTTCTTGGATGGTTTTTCTTGATGTTTTCAGGTTCCTATTGCTCAGGAGGATCAATACAGGACAACATTCACTTGTACTTTCGGTATGTTTTCCTACTGAAGGATGCCATTTGGACTTTGCAATGCCCCAGGTACCTTCGAGAGATGCATGGTGAGTATTTTTTATGAATTTATTGAGACCTTCATGGAATTATTTATCAACGATTTTACAGTTTATTGTTCTTCATTTGATGAATGTCTAATTATTTTAGGAAAGGTGTTGAATCATTGTCTTGAGAAGAATCAGGTCATGAACTTTGAAAAGTGTCATTTCATGGTTGAGCATGGCATTGTCTTAAGGCATGTAGTGTCAAAACATGGAATACATGTTGATTGATCTAAGGTAGAAATTATTTCATCCTTACCCAATCCTTCATGTGTGCGTGATGTTAGATCTTTCCTAGGGAATGTAGGATTTTATCGGCGCTTATCAATGATTTTAGTATGATTGCTCTTCCTATGCCACGATTACTTAAAAAGGATTCTGATTTTGTGTTCGATGATTCTTGTAGGACTTCCTTTGATGATCTAAAGAAGTGTCTGACCACTCCACCGATCCTACAACCCCCACGATGGGATATTCCTTTTGAGCTTATGTGTGACACCTCCAACTTTGCGGTTGGAGCTGTCTAATCTCAGAGGGTGGAGGGACGTTCACATGTGATCGCCTAGGCATCAAGGAAAATGGATTATGCCCAATAAAACTACACCACCACAGAAAAGGAGTTTATTACTATTATATTTTCTTTAGATAAATTTCGTTCACATTTATTAGGATCTAAAGTAGTTGTTTTTTCTGACCATCCAGTTTTGAGGTACCTCCTAAAGAAGACATATGCAAAGCCAGGACTTATCCATTTTATTCTCCTTCTTCAAGAGTTTGACATCGAGATAAAGGAAAACAAGGGGTCAGAGAATTTGGTGGTAGACCACATATGTAGGCTTACTGCACACTAGAGGGTGACACCTTGGACCAGGTACCAATTTGGGACACCATCCCCGATGAGCATCTCTGTACCATATCAGGTATGCAACCATCGTATGATGATTTAGTTAGTTATATTTTTTCCTATGAAATCCCAGCAAATTTGAAGAAGCATCATGTACAGAAATTAAAAAGTGAGTCTATGTTTTATGTGTGGGATGATCCTTACCTCTGGCGCATGTGTAGTGACCAAGTCATTAGGAGGTGTGTTCCCGATCATGAGTTTGAGTCTGTTATTCATTTATATCATACATATTCTTTTGGTGGACACTTTGGACCCCATCTTACTTCTATTAATGTCATATACTCTGGATTATATTGGCCTAGTTGATTCCATGATGCACATGTGTTTTGTTTGTCATGCTCTCCTTGCCAACACACTGGGAACATTTCTAGGAGACATGAGATTCCCCAACAACTCATACTATTCTGTGAGATATTTGATGTATGGGGAACTGATTTTATGGGTCCTTTTCCTAGTTCATTTGGATTTTTGTATATTTTGGTTTCTGTTGATTATTTGAGTAAATGGGTGGAGGCCAAGGCAACCAGGACTGATGATTCTAATGTTTTAGTTGATTTTGTCAAGGTTTAAATTTTATACAGGTTTGGAGTACCAATGGTCATCATCAGTGACCAAGGGACACACTCCTGTAATTTGAATTTGGCTTCCCTCCATCGGAAGTATGGGTTGATACACAAAACATCATCACCGTACCACCCTAAAACAAATGGCCAGATTGAGTTTTCAAAGCGTGAGTTGAAATAGATTTTAGGGAAAACTGTGCAGCCACATAAGAAGGATTAGAGAAAGTGGTTGGATGATGCATTGTGGGATTATAGGATAGAATACAATACACCCATCGGTATGTCCCCATTTTGGATTGTTTTTGGGAAAGCATGCCATCTCTCTATGGAATTTGAGCATCGGGCTTATTGGGATATATAGAAATGCAACATGGATTTTTTCCAAGCTGGAATCCAATGGAATCTGCAAATTCAAGAGCTTGATGAGATTCAATTATCTTCATATGATAACTCAAGTCTCTACAAAGAAATATCAAAATCATCTCATGTCAAAATGATCCAACAATGGGAGTTTCATGTTGGAGAGAAAGTCCTTCTCTATAGTTCACGACTGAAGTTGATGCCTAGTAAGTTGCGTTCCAGATGGTTAGGTCCTTATGTTGTGACTAATGTTTTTCCTTATGGTGCAATGGAGATCACACATGAGGATAATGTAATGAGCTTTACAGTCAATGGGAAACGTTTTAAGAGATACATTGAGGGACTTCCTACTGATGTAGTGGATTTTATCACACTGCATAACCCCATCATCTCTTGAGCACATCAGGATGTTTCTAACCCTTTAACTTTTTTATTAATTTTCCTATTTAATGTTACACATTTAATGTTCATATATCATCTCATGAGTTCACATTGAGGACAATGAAATATTTTAAGTGTGGGGGAGGGATCCTTTTATGTTAGTAATTTCAATTTTTTCCTGATTAAAAAAACAAACAAAAACGCGTGTTCTTTTCAAATTTTGGGTTTTTATTTTTCAATTTACATTGTGTTTTTGAAATTTTCAAGATGAAATGATTCTCATCGCAATTTTGAAATGCATATCAATGGGTGAAACCATTTATCCCATGAAACTAATCTTAAATGAATTCTGGAAATGACTTTGTTTCATGTTCAAATATTTAGTAATTTCATGAAAAATGCATTGAATTTTGATTCTCATGCCACTTCTCACTTTCGTTATATTTGAACTGTGAGGCTTCTAAACCATTATTTTCATAATATTTACATTAACCTCACTTCTTGAGAGAGTCAAAACATGTTTGATTTAACCAGAATTTGATTTATTCCTGTCAAAACTTGATAGTTTGAGGTACTTATGTTTAAATGATTGAGTAATTTTTTCAGTATTAAAGCCTCTATTTCAAATAATCCCTTTTATATTGGCCTACCATGAACATTTAATCCTTCTATACCTTATAAGACATGCATGAATTATTAGGTTATCCACATTACAAGCCTATTTTCCCTATCCAACCAACTCTTGATGTGAAATTGCATAATATAGTTGTGCTTATTTGTGGGGGACGGTGTCTTATGTTGTGCTACCACATTTTGTGATACTTCGGGTGAAAAATAAAATTCTGAAGAGATGTGTTTTATGTAGAATAAAAACATTATACTGAAACATGTTCCTTTCTAGAGATTTCATGATAAAATAAGTTTTGCCTTTCTAGAGCTTCTAATAGAGGGGCAAAGTTGTGCCTATGTAGAGCTTTCACGAAAATCATGTTTGAGAAGATTTTCATTAATGATTCTAAAATGATTAATCGTGTAAACATTCTAGGACTTTTCATGATGATGGAGTTGAATTGATACTATGGGGATTTAGGAGAATACCATATTTAAGTGAAAATTAGATTAATGCAATTTTGCTTCAAAAAGAGTCATGCCCTCCTCATTCAGCCTTAGAATTTTTCACATCTTAATCCTACCAACCGAAATCCACAAAACAACACTAAAAAGTTCTCATGATAAACATATGTCTTTGACTCACATTAGGTGGCGATGTAGGAATTTATCAAGCCTATGGTGACCCTTGTATGAGTATGGATGAGAAAGACATTGCCAAAAAAATTGATATTTGAGTGATGAGAGAAAATTCAAGAGAGGTAAGTGTTTTGTGCATAGAATGATAAATGAAGTGGAAATATATTCAATTATATAAATGGAGAACATAAAATAATGATTTTTTATGAGGAATGATATCTTTTGATTCTTGGTGTGGAAATGATGGATCTCAATGATATCTGTTTTAAAATTTGTTATGATTTGATATTAATGTTTACTTGATATGAGGTTTAGATTAGGAGTGCAAAAGGGTAAGTGTGGGGGAGTTGAAAAACACTATTCTATTGAATATTTTATTGATAATAAATGATATAATTTCCTCAAATTTTGTTAAATATTTTTAATTATAATGTATTTTGGATTAGATCATTCATTTGAATATTTGATGAAAATTCCAGTTTTACACTTTTAAAATCACTGAAGTATTTCAATCATAAATATTTTTATTTGAATAATTGAACATAATATTTTTCAACTATGTTACATACTTCATGGGTTACAACTTTAATTCATGAAACTAGATCAAAATAATGCATTTGAATGGAGTAATTGGGCCATCAATCAAATGTGGGCTACACACGCCAGAATGGAGAATCTTTTGTATTTAAGCCATAACTCCTTCATACGTTCTTTGAATAAGCCCATATTATGATAGAAGATATATGACCCCTAGACTCACATATTATCCTTCTTGAATGATGGCCAATTCACCCGTTTTGGTAGTCAAATGGGCGGTTCAAGTGAGAAAAAAATATTTGTCCGAGATTCCCCATTCACAATTGAAACCACTTTGACCCTAGCCTCCCCACCACTCTATAAATGGGTGTTATTCTCATTTGGTAGAGTTGCGACATGAATTTGGAAGTTTAGGGAATAGGATAAGTGGATCCACTCCAATTCTCCAACCATTTCAATAAGGGTATCTCTTGAAGCGAGGATCCCTTCGACAAAGCCTTCTCCTTCTCCTTCGTGTTGTATTGCTTTTGTTTGTGTAATAAACATATTTGTTCTTCTTTTATTTCTTCTCATTTATTTTGTTTTGTTTATATTTATAAATCTCTTAACCTTCATCTTTTGGATAGAATTCTTGAGTAGAAGCGTTATTGGGTTATACCCATTATAAACCTTTGCACATGCAAAACGCTTCTACGATGATTACGCCACCCGTGGAAGAATAGTCTTTTAGTAATTGATCTATCTTCTACCTTCTTAATTTAATTATTTTGAATCTTTGAGATACTGTAATTCATTCAATATGATCAATGAATTGTGTTTTTTAATTCTAAGAAACTATGAAAGAAATTTAACAATTAACACAAAAACACACGAGGTCGAGATTTTGTGTAAATTGTTAGACCACGATCTTAATAGGTAAAAAAGACCACACGGGATAAATTTGTAGAGTTCAAATATAATTCCGAAAAAATACATCCTCATTTCTAGAATGGATATGTTCTCTAATTAACCACTTACCATAAGCTAACCTTAGAAAAATAATCAATGCAAGGTGCTGTGATTGCGTGTTCCAAAGCTAGCCTAGGGTTTAAGTAATTTCATCTTTGTGGTTAAGTTTACTCTCTTAGGGTTCAAGGGTTAACAAATTGGGGGATTATAATTAAGTGGATATTAATTTAAATGATAATGATTAATAATTAAATGAATAGGTATAGTTAGATTGATTACTCCTTTTAAAATATTTTCTAAAAAACATCTTCTTGTTGTGTCTTTTTAATCAAACATCATTTTAAAACTAAAAACAAAAAAAATACAATCTTCTTCCAGAAATATTATTCTATATTTATAAACTATAAAAAACCCCCCATCCTTTAAACTAGTGTCTTAATTATATTCTATTTTATTTTTATAATACCTTTAAAAAGTTGTTAAATTCACTTCCTCCTTTGAAAGACGACCTGGGCCAGCCACTCTGCTGCACCTAAGTACCCCTAAATCTCACTAATCATTTGAGGGCGCCCACGATAGAACTCTTTCATATGTCTATAGACACCCCCTAATATTGGAAAAAGGAACCTCATTACCATCCCATCAGGGATGTAACCCACTGTATGTATGTTTTATAATGTTGTAATAGCAAAGATTGTGTCTAAATAACTCACCTCAAACTAAGGATTCCATGTGGTCTTACACAATCAATAATGGGAAATTTATTATAAGACTACTGAAAATAAAATTTAATATCATCTTTCAATTTCAATGCAAATTTTTCATTTAAAATAAATTATTTTTTTATTAAAAATGTGTCTCTTTAACAAGATAAACCCAATAGGTTTCTATAAAAACATTTTAAATCCATTTTCACGGTTTTCAAATCCATTAAAAACCAATTTAATCAATTTTTAGAATTCATATCAAAAATTAAATTAAAAATTTTAATTGAAATTGTTTCCAGCAATTTAAATCAACCAATTTCCATAAATAAACCCAAATCCAATATAAATGGAGGTTTTTCTCATGTTCCCTGAATAAACATTTCAAATATCTAAATTAACTGGAATTTGGTTTTTAGTAAATTAATAGACATAATTCTTGAAAAATTGAATTTAAATCAATAATTGAAATAAACTATCCAATTCAATGTTAATATATTTGGCTTATCATGATGAAACCACCTACCTTTTCCAAAAATCAAATTCCAACAACGACACCTGTCAATGAGAAAGAAGGTGTAGAAGACCTCAAAACTGAACCTATAAATAACAAAAAACATCATGGAGTATATATCAACCAATTTTAGGATGTTCTATTGAAATTTAAAAAGTGTAGATAAAATATAAAGATAGAGAATATAGGGATGGATTTCATGGGAATTAAACCACAAGCACAATCATGATCGAACACCCGATGAATGGATCTAGAAGTGTTGGAGAGAATAAATATCTCTTGGGAAAAGATATGGTTCGGGGGAGTTGAAACTATAGTGGAGGAGAAAAGATATTTCATCAGTGCTACCTATTTAAAAAACACAGTTAGGGTATTTGATGATGTGTAATAAAATGTCACTGCTTGAAATATTTAATATCTGAAATCTTAAAAAGCATGTTTTCTACTATTAAAACCATACATTAAATAACTCATGACATATAATGTTTGTTCATGATGTGTAACATTTAATGCTTTAATCCTTTCATTACTTGAATATATAAATCAATAAACATCGTGTAACCTAGTAACATGCTGTTTGACCCACCTACAGCCTATAAAAGATGTTGGTTAAAGCTGAAAAACCAAAAAAAACATAGACTTAACCAATATAGGTATCCTCTCTATTCATTATCAGCCATAGAGTTTAAAAGAAATGAAAAACCATGAAAAGATTATATAATTTCATGTATGATTGGTAACAAGGTGTTACAAGATCCACACCATAAAAAATTATATCCCCCAAGATCCTACAAAGAAGATTCCATGCCAAAAGAAGAGACCAATGCTCTATAATCAGTGCATCATATTCCTAAATTTCATTATTATTAGAACCAATATTACATAGCCCACAAAACAATGTTATTTTCCTCCCACAATGTACCTTGGTCTCTGAATGAACTATCCAGACTATCCGCTCAGTCAAGGATAAATCATCTTTATTCTCCAGATAACCCCGGATCAAAAAATGAGATGGATCATATAAACATTTTATGACCTATGATATGTAAAATATGTTACATATCAACTTCATCTAAATTATAAGTGCTAAATGGTATGTAACTTTCCCCACATGTTCAATAACCTAGAATGTTCCCAAAAAACAAGGAGAATGCTTCTGTTGCCTCCCATGCCATCAATGACCAAACCGACGTGAAACATTCAAGAACACCTGGTAAACAACTAATAACTCTGAAGGTCTATGGTGAAGATCAACATAAGACCTATAACATATTTTTACTATCAAAAGTATAGGACGAATTAGCAGAATCTTCGCTATCATCTCGGGTACTAGGCTTTGTCTAACCAAGGATCATTCACCAATTTAAAAAACAATGGAGTTTTACAAGTACAATAATACAAGTCCTGAAAATGTGAAATTATGAATAAAAATTAGTAACTATTTTAATATGAATCCTTAAACACCCCATGTAATCATCTCAATCATCCCCAATGTTGGGAAGTCAAGTGCGAAGATTATCCTGTAGAATATATATAGCTCTCTCTGTCTGCCCATCTAACTGTGTGTGGTTGGTCATGCCCAGATAGACCAGAGATCCTAGTTCTTCATGAAGGCCTCTCAAAAATAGAGAAGTCCAATATAGATCCCTATTAAATACTATAATACATGTAACTCTACGAAAATGAACAAACTCTATTTTGTAGAGATTTAACAACTCCTCAACAATTGTTGTATCATGAAGGGGTGTGATGTTAGACAATATGACCATACTATAAATCAATTCCCATATTGTATTTTTAATTCTATGTGTATGAGGAATCCCAACCACAAATTCCATATAGCTTTCATCCCACTTTGATGTAGGGACTGGAAATAGATGAATTAATCCAACATGTTTGCAATATATTGACATCTCTTTATAGCATGTGTAAAAACGGAAAACAAACATAGAAATACCCCATCTCACGCCTAGCTACAAAAAATAATGATGCATGTCATAGAATATCTTATTGGTTCGTGGGTTCACAACCCTCTAGAAATTATGAAAATACCCAATTATATCATTCCATGTCCCTAAGGGTACAAAAAAGTGACTCTGATAGCATGGAACACCGTATTTGGAGAATGAATACTAGGAAAATATCTCTCCACCATAAATAGATTCTATAATGTTATTGAATTCATCATCAATATTTTGATCATACAGAATCATCTCAGAAGTAGAAGATGTCAATTGAACACTGATAAAATAATCTTCATCCCAGTTCTCATGAAGTACAATATGTCATTGTGCAAAGAGATCCATCAAATTCCACTCTTCCGATGATTCTTTAACTATGTGGGTTTGATGTTTCCTGATCAACACATCTACAATAATATTGCTTTTCCCTAAGGTATAGGCATTTTAAAAGATAGAAATATTGTAGTTACTCTATGCAATTCATCTAGTATAGATTCAAATATTTTTTAGAGATGGTGTAACTCTAGATTTTGTAGTCTAAATACATGACAAACCATTCTCCATAAAGTAAATTTAAACAAACTGAACTTTTGAATAATCTTTGTTTCCTAATTTTGTGTGTTATTTTATTTTATACTCCACAAAACAATATATTTTAATTAATGAAGTGAGTTTGATTTAAATGAGACCATTGGTTTTTGACTATTATATAACCATTGGTCAATATGATCGTTGGAAAATATACTCGTAATGTTATGATGGTTTTTTATAAATAAAAATGATCTAGTTTAATTAATACAAAATGAAGTGTCGGTGGTCTCATCCAGTTTACTTGGGTTGTACGAAGCCCAACTGGCAAAGTATGGGAAGGAGGTAGCAGCACTGGGCTTTGTTCTGGACCAATCCCAAATAGAACATCAACATGTTATGCTTGAATAGAATCTCATACAGGATAAGTTCAAGCTGTTAGAAATAACCACTCGGGCAATTTTGTCCAAGACACCCCAAGATTCAATCACCATAGCACACCATAAAATTAGGTCATATGTATTTGTTATTAAGAGCTATGTAATGATGTTTTAGTTACTCTGTCTAATCATTAAAATAGTTACTTCTTATTGTGGTAAAATTTGTGAACAAGGGTAGTTTAAAATTTTTTTGTATACTTTAAAAAACTAATAATGCGATGATATTAACAAAAAATAGTCTTCTGCAGTTGTGACTGGGGAGAAATTTATATTCTAACAAGATCAACATATTTTTTTTTGAATACTAAATTATGAATAACAGCATTAGTCTTATGAATAGTAATTTGAGAAATGGAATATTATCTACACTTATGAAAATATAAATATAATTTATGCATCTTGATTATGTAATGTGATATAATAGTATAACATAATAACTTTTTTTAGAAATTATTAGTTATGTATTAGTATTTTTTTAGGTAAATAGTTTATTTACATAAAAATTAAATATCTCCAAGTTAGAAAATAATTTCCAAAAAATGTATTTCATTTTTAAAATTTAGAGCATTGATTTTTATAAACTATTTCGTATTTTGGTGAATAGTAAACATACAGTTTTAAGTTTCAGTTTGTTTAATGACATCATTAATGATGTATTCATGATGTAATAATTCTGGTTGACTTGTGTACAGTAATATATGTTATGAGGTGTACCAAGTGTCCAATACCATGGGAAAATACTGTGTTCAAGCCCATGGTTTTTCAAATACCACTAATGAGGTGTCCCTGGTAAATTAATAAAATATTCCCTCACTTTTTCTATAAATGCAAACCCATTCCTTTATTACGTTGATTAAAATTTCCTCCTCAACAAATCCCTAGTGTTTTTACCTCCCAAGGTTTTCTCCCAAGGTTCCATCTGGCCCCCCAAGGTCCCAACCATTGAGTTTTTGATGTTACTCATCAAGGTGAAGGGAATATTTCACCCTCCTCTTTTATGAAAGACCTCATTTATGTTATGTATTCAATATTAAATTTTATTTTGTAGGGTATGTTCTTATATATAATTATTTATCTTAATTTTATTTCTAAATTATGAGTGACCCTTTATTCTCTCATCAACTTATTTTCTAAAATTTTATGCGACACAGTTAGGCTACTGAATGTTCGTAAAAGATATCAAATATTCTCATTTTTTTCATCATTCATTTTTATGTGGTATGTGTAGAGACCCGAAGCTTAACGTACATGGACATTACATTACATTTTCGGAATACCTAGTACATAACAAAAACACACACACAAGGATCGTAATAGTTTAGTGTCTTTGGAAACTCGGAACGTAATCTTCTAATTGTGGTGAAAGATCTTCTATATCTCCCATAAAGATCTTCCCTTTTTTTACCTAAAACCTTTCTTTATATCCTGGGGAAAAGAAAACATAAAAGGGTGAGCTCAAATGCTCAGTAAGGGTAAACAAAAGAAATATCAATCACATCATATACACAAGCACATAAATTTTGGAAATCTTAACCTGCAAAAGAGATCAAAATTTCATAACATGGGATAAATCATGGCAGTGAAATGTAATAAAAATAATCATAACTTAAAACATGAAAATTTGTGGCATTCACACATAATAATAGAGAATCATTTCTTGTTAGTCAAGACTCATTGCCAAGACTATCTTAGTGGACAAAGTCCCTTTCTGAATCGAGTAACCCTCGTTTCAGTCCTGTTTCACTGAACCGGTATAACCTACCATTCCAACCATGTCTATCTCATGAGATATAAAATCTTTACCCAATGCATTGGAGGGAGATATAGGTCCCACCCATCTCATAATGATACCATTCTTATGTGTGCCACAAAATCATAAATCATAAATCATTTCATAACCCATGTAATAAAAATGGGATTCTTAAACAACATGACATCATAAAACCATTCATATAAGATAAAGGAATTCATAAACATAATTCCATCACAAAATAGTAAAATCAATGTAAAAATATGGATAGAAACAGAACCCTTTATTATCTTAGATGGAAAATAATTTTGATAAAACACTTGAAATGAATTCTTGAGTAAAATATCCTTTCTTCTTCAAAATCAATTTCTTTTCACAAAACATCATGCAATTTTAAAAGAAATAGATTTTATTAAAAATAGTCATGAAATATTTTGGAGGAAGCTTCATGAAAATAGGGCTTTATAAAACCGTAAAAATCCGTTCGTGCCGTTTAAGTAAAAAAAACATTCTTCGTACTTTTGTCGGAAAAGTCAAAAAGTACCTCGTACAAAAAACGACAAAAGATTCCTTTCATACATATTACTAAAAACTCATCTAAGGGTAAAAATGGATTTAAACAATTGTAGGTGGATGGAAATAATATTACATAGTGATGAAACATGGATGTGGATAATAAAATACACCCCAGTAAATACTTACGAATAAACAATCTCGGATAAAAATGAGATTGTGATATTTTCCCTTACCTTAGGTCCGATTTGCTTCGTATGTGTCTGAACCTCCTGTATAATGATTTAAATAATGTAATTGACTTATTACAGAATCATATTCATTGTTATGATATCATATATGGTTCACTTATGACATTATATTACCCGTTCTTTTGTAAAATCCATGTTAAAAAAGCGTTTTGGGTAAAATTGTTTCATTTATCGTAGGTGATTTGACTTGTTGTTCTTGACATTATTATTACTTATATCATGATTTACTTACATCCAGAATATAAAATATGATTTATATATCATATATATTCAGTATGTATATATATATAAGATAGATAAATGAAATGAAAAACACCGTTCATGGAGACGGTAGTCCGTACGTACGCATGAACGCTGTTTTCCTTTCCTTATTGTCTTGAATGGAAGTAAGTAGATGACATACATATACATATATACATAAATCCAGTAGCTTTATAATGTCATATATTTCATTATTATTTCTTATATATACTTTTTAATCATTCTTAAATGGTTAACATGGAGAATGAATCTCATCGCGTCGTGGAG
This sequence comes from Viscum album, assembly GCA_963277665.1. Classification (NCBI taxonomy): domain Eukaryota; kingdom Viridiplantae; phylum Streptophyta; class Magnoliopsida; order Santalales; family Viscaceae; genus Viscum; species Viscum album. The sequence continues at coordinate 1,748,932,852 of OY728152.1, forward strand.
ACGGTAGTCCGTACGTACCCACGAGCGATGATATCATTTCCATAAATATTTAATTGAATTGGAGTGGATTATACAATATATCAGAATCAATATGATGTTGTAATAACTATGTATAGTTATTCATTACACCATTATACCCATCCATGTAAGGTGGTGGTGGAAAATAGATTACACCACGGCGTGGAGACGGTATTCCGTACGTACGCACGCGTGGTGATTTCTTTTTTCGTAGGATGGATATATGGTGAAATATGGTTGTTTCATACTTATAATAAAACATCAGTATATGAGTGATACTGATTTTATTACTTCATAATGAAACAACCTAAGAAGAAGAAGAGGAAGAAGAAATAAAGATGAAAGAATTGGTAACGGTAATTACCTCTTCTTTGAAGCGCCTCTTTGAGACCTCCTCTTAGGGCACTAAATTTGGTCTTTGAGGAAGACCAGAACCTCTAGGATGTTGCTAGGGAAGTTTAGAAGAGATTTTGACAGGGGTTGGCCGAGCTTGAGTGCTCAAATTGGTGTGAGGAGAAGGGGGAGGAGGTGTCCTTTTATAAGGGAGGAGAGGGGCACCTTAGGAATACCTCAAAATATTATTTTATATTAATGTCAAAATCGGTTTATAATGGTTCCAAAGGGTCTTATTTCGAAGCTAAAGTGGGGATGGGTCAAAATAATATCAACCAATAGGATTTAGACAAGTTTAGGGTATTATTTTAACCTTATCAATTAGATTTAACTCTAAGTTAAATAATTTAACTTTTACAGTGTCTTTTTGTTTTCTTTCACTATATGGTTAATACACTTACTATAACATGCCAAAAGAACCCTAAATTGTTTATTATTAATATATATATCCTTATCTAAGTCATTTGGACGAACCTTAGATTTTTTGGAATAAAATAACAATTAATAATATAATATTTGATTTAAAAACTATTTTGTGTCAATTTTGACACTATTTAGTATATGATTTTTTGTGAAAGTCATAAAAGAATTATATGTTCGAACCAAGTTGAATAAATCAACACTAATATAACATAGTAACCTTGATAATTAGTGTAATTCATAAAAAGTCTCAAATTACATTCATTTGAGCATTTATAACATCAATTGTGTTAATATTTCCTTAAAAGGGTAATTACTGCATCATCATTGTGTCATAAATAAATTAATTTATTTAAAGTATAAAAATTATAAATAAACTATGATTATGTAGGAAAGCTTTTTAGCTTTCTAATGAATATTTATAGTCGAATTTATCTTATGTATAACCCCATATTAAAAATGTTTTAGTTATTAAACTTTGATTTTAACTATTTTAACTATTCATTAAATAAAATAATATTAAATGTCATAATCTAATCCAAGTGGACCTAAATGGTCATATAATATTCATAAGGTTGTTTTTGGTCGAATTACACTTATCCAATAGAATTAGGACATGTTTTAAGGTAATAGTAATATCATATTTACCCTTAGTTACCCTATTTACTATTAACCGTGGTAAAAAAAGGTAAAAAGTTACTATTCACCAAAAATTATTTTCATCTCATTGAACCACATTTTAGTCCTTGATATTAACCGTGTCTCTCGGATTTTCGAAATTCCATTCACAGAAGCGGTAAAATTAAGTTTTATGCAAAATTCAGTTTTTAACCTACCACTTAGTAGTTTCACTATTCATCAAAAATTGAAGTTTTTCAGAACAATGCCAAAATTTCATCCCAAGCTATATTTCATATTCCGAATTCCAAAATGCAGTCTATTTTACCAAATTCATAACATAAAAGTTGCATTAATTAATTTTATAATTAAATCCCGCTGTTAAAACAAATAGCGTGTTTTTAAGAAACAATATCTATCAAAAGATTGACACTTGTTTATGTCTAGTTTAAACGTGAAATTACATCCAATGACCAACATTGTATTAAATTGTAAAAATATATTCTAAATATACTTTAAAACGACTCAAATTAATAATTTATCACTATTAATTATTTTGATTAAAAAAGTTGTTTTTAATTATAATTTAGTAATTTTCACTATTCATCAGAATATGAAAGTTATCCAAAAAGTACCAAAAGTTCACCTTAGGCTAAATTCGATACACCGAATCCAAAAATGAAGTCCATTTTGAGAGCTAAAATTTCTAAAATTTTAATAGGTGGTTATTACTATTCATAACGGCTAGTTTTAATAATATTTTAATAGCATATCGTTGTTTCGTGAAACTCAGTATTACGTACTACACACGTTATCGAGGAAGGTTGCGATTGCGTGTAATGCAAGGCAAGTCAAGGATGCGTGTTGTGCAAGCTCCTTTTTGTGTTGCATACAACACAAGACATTAGTGAAATTAAAAAGAATATTTTTCATAAAATCTCGGGCTATTACAGTATGTCATTAAAATATCTATAAAATTATCTTATTTATTTTTTATTCTATACCAATATTTTATTATGAGATATTTATGAGTGTATGACTCTTTTTCTTCTATTTTTTTGTTTTTTAAAACCATTTTTTTAGTTATTATGCTATTGAATTTTTGTCTCAATGTCACACCCTTTTTCCCAAAAACTTTTCTCATTAAACTTATATGATTACCCAAACTTATTTCATTTCCATTGGTATTCATCAAGAAATAAAAATGATATTTTTTATTCTATAATTAAAATATATAAAACCATAATTCCCTTTCTATGGTTTATAAATGAAAAAAATGATCTTATTTTTAAGAACTTTTTAAAACGTTACGAATTTGATATGATACCCATTTTTTTATTATCTATGGGTTATTTTTGAAATATAATATTATGATCTATGTTGATCACATAATAATAATGAAATATTTTGGGTTCTCTCTGATAGTGCTCTAATGCAATGGTATTGAAATTAATCTCTAGAGATGGTATGTTTCATGATACCTAGGTGAATAACCTTGGTAGTTTTTATGACACCTTGGGGTTCGACCTTGGTGGTATGATCATGAATGTCTAAATTTAATTTTTTGCAACATTTTAATGTTCTTTTTTAAGTTATTATTATTATTATGATATAACTATTTATATAAATTTTCTTATTGATATTTCTCAAGATCACATTTAAACTATTTCACATTATTTCCATACTGGGCCTTCTACTCACCTTGTCATTTGATGTATGTCTCTAGGTTATGATATATATTAATTGTACATATGATTTAATTTTCACGAATCTTTTCAAAGGGATTTAATATAATGGTTTATGTTTTCATATATATTGATCCATATTTTTAAGACAATAGACTTCCATGATCCTTTGTTTCTAAAATATAATGAATGTTTTGAAATAAAAAGATAAGAGGTCATTATTCATATCAAAGAATAGTTTGGTTATTTTTGGAAACTTATACTATGAATAAATTAGTAAGAACCCAATATAAAAGTTTATATATAGAAAAACAACTTGGTATTTTGGTGGAAAATTATGTAAGTTGATTCCGAAAAAATAAATCCCTATCTGGATACGAACAAGGGGATGCAGCTCTAGCACAAATGTACCTAGGAATGAAAACCATGATGAATAGTTTTGGGTTTGACATGGGGTATCCTATGACATGGTAATGGGCCTTTCTACCCTCTTGGTTTAACACTCCTGGGGGATAAGTTTGGTTAATTACAAGATTCTTATGAATCATTATGAATGATTTATAGAGAAATGTAATTGTTGGTAAAGAATACTATTTTTAAACCTGAATTTTTAAGATATAAAAATAATTTATATTTAAAATATTATTAAATTAAATAAGGTTCTATATAAGGTTCTATTATCATAGAAAATGGAGGTAAATACGAGGAACCGGGAAAATGGTTACCATAATGGACCACACGTTGACGACCTTCTGATGGATGCAGGAATGGAAACATTCTTGAGAATGATGACCCAACTAACTCAAGTTATGTGAAATAACTTGTGTCAAGATGAGAGACTAATCTCATAGTGAAGAGGAAAAAATTGTGTTGATTCCTTTATGATCCAACAGCCACTAACCTTTAGTGGATCGACTGACCTATTGATTTTTGAACAGAGTATCAGCTCTATAGATAAGATCTATTTATGCTCCAATTTTCAGAGAAAAAGAAGGAAACCCTGGTAGTTTACTACTTAGAGGGAGAAGCTAATCAGTGGTGGGAGATGATTAAAAAATGTGTCCAAGAGTGGAGGTTGAATCTATGGAGTGGTAAGAGTTCATAGGGGTCTTTTTAAAAAATTATTTCCCTCATTCTATAAGAACAAAAATGGAGAAGGATTTTCTCAAAATGAAGTAGAAGGATAATGAATCTGTTACAAGCTATGAGATGAACAATAAAAGATGTTAATGTTATACATCATGTTTTTTCATGGATCCTAATTGGATGGTTGATAGATTTTTTAGTGGACTAAGACCTCATCAATGGAAGAATCTTGAAAAATGAGACTATGACAGCTATGAGGATATCATACAGAGTGGAATGAAGGTTGAACTGGAGTTTGGTGAGACAAAGTGGTCACATAAATCTAATTAAACAAAGAGATCAATTGAGAAAATATTAAGTAGGAGCTTCAATTAGGGATGATTAGGCATGAAATTTAAATTTTCCACATATAATAAATGTGGGATGAATCATTCATTGAACTTCCTACTCAAGAGTGGGATGTTCTACAAGTGTGGAAGATATTTCCATATCATACGGAGTTGTCATAGTGAGGGTAAACTCAACTTCCCAACACTAACAAAAATGGGAATATGGTGAATTCCCTAACTGATGTCCAATGCTATAAGTGTGGACAACATTTAAAATTTTCCAATAACTTTCCAAATCTAATGGTAGTGTAGGGGAATCACCATCAGCCTTAGAAAAGTCAATGGGAACATGGGCATTATTTTTCTATCACTACGGCTGATGTTGATGCTCAAAATGATGTGTTGGAACGTACTCTTGTGGTTTTTTCAAATATAGAAATAATTTGTTTGACTCTATTTCAACGCATTCCGTTATTTCCTCCATGTTTGAAAAGAATTTAGAATCAACCTCTGATTTTATAAAAGTAGTGTTATCATTCAAGAATCCTAGTGGGATTATCCAAGAATCATCAGTGTTTAGAAACACTAGTATTTAATTTAGTTAGAACAATATTACCCCAAATATAATAGTCATTCTCATGATGGAATTAAACCTTATAATAGGAATGTACTAGATCTAAATATAAAATTGTATGATCAAATGTAGAATCAAGGAAATATGAGTAGTCATGAATGGAAAACCTACACTTATCTTCCAAGGACTAATATCTCATCCTGATCTTTTTCCAGAAAAACCTCATATATCATTTTTAAGTATTTGATTAGTGATGAATAAAAATGAAATGAGAGTATTAGAATATAAAATTTTCCCATTTTCAATGAATACATTTATGTATTTAATGAAGAGTTACCCAAAACTCCCCCAGTATAAGAGGCAGAGTTATCCATTGAACTCTTACATGGATCTCATCTGATATCAAAGACCCCGTATATAATGGAAAATGTGGATCTGGAGAATTGAAGAAAAAAATACAACATCTTTTGGGGAAGGGGTTTATCTAACAGTGTGTTTCTCTTTGGAGAGCACCTATTCTCTTTTTGAAGTATAATGATGGATCGATGCAGCTATGCAATGAGTATAGAGAACAGAATGATATCATAGTAATGAACAAATACCCTCTTCGAAGAATAGATGACTTATTTGACCAACATCTTGGGGATAAATTCTTCTCTAAGATTGATCTTTGATAAAATTATCATTAATTTAAGATGAAGAAATAATATATTTCAAAAAACACCATCCGATCTAGATATGTGAATTAATAGTTTGTTGTTATGCCCTTAGGAATAACTAATGCACCATATATTTTTATGGATTTGCTTAATATATTCTTTACGTGCTACCTTGATTACATTTTGGTAGTTTTTATTGATCATATTTGAATTTATTCCAAAATCCAAGATGAGAATGATGATTATCTAAGGGTTATTTTTTAAACTCTTCAGAATGCTAGTGTTTTTGGATAGTTCGGAAAATCGGAATTTTTGTAAAAACAATTTTCATTATTGGGGCACATTGTAACCAATGATGGAATCATAGTTGGCCCTGAAAAGATGGGGGTTGTAGAGGAGTGGCCTCATCCTACAAATATATCTGAGATTCATAGCTTCCTTGGATTAGCAGGATATTATCGGAGTTTTTTGAAAAACATTTCATGACATTCAAATCAATTAATAATGTTAACTTGAAAAGGGGTCAAGTTAATCTTGATAAAGGAGTATGAGGAATGTTTCCAAGACCTGAATAATAAATTGTTTGCTGCACACATGTTAACTCTTACCTCTAGTTAAAATGGATTCATTATATTTAGCGATGCATCTTTGAAAGGTATTTTTTGAATCCTAATTCAACATGAAAATTTAATTTATTATGCATATCAAATGTTCATGACACATGAGAAGAACTATCCTACTAATTATTTTTATCTAGATACACTCATTTTTTTTCTCTAGAAATATGGTGGAACTATCTTTATGAAGGTAAATGTGATATATACATAGACCATAAATGTTTGATGTATATTTTAAAAAAAAGTGAGACAAAGGCGGTGGTTGGAACTTCTTAAATACTACTATTGTTCATTTCATTATCATCTCAGAAGAGAAAACAATTTCACTAATGCATTAAGTAGTAAAGACCCATTTGTTCTATGGATGATGAGGATTCAAAAATATCCTTTGATCAGTGTCCTAGTGAAGGTTGAAATTGGAATGATAAGGAAGGCGAAATCATTAAACCGAATCCAGATGATTTATTAACTGTAATTATTAGAGAAAATCAAGATGTCTCAGAAAGAAGATACTTTGTTATATAATATGCTTGAGGCTATAAAGATGGGTAGTTTCTTGAGTTCAATATTGATCAAGAAGGTGTATTGAAATTTCATAAAAGTCTATTTGTTCTATGTATTACATAAATAAGGAATGATTTGATGGAATAATCACATAGCTTACATTCTCTATACATCATGGAAGTAATAAAATTTATAGAGACCGTAGTGATCATTATTAGAGGGATAATATGTAATGGGAGAATACTGACTACACTTCAAGGTTCTTGGTATGTCAGCAAGATAAGGAAGAGTGAAAAATTCCTAATGTGGTATTGCAACCACTACCAATACTAGAATATAATTGGGTAAATATCTCTATAGACTTTGTCACTATTCTCTCAAGAACTTACAAGGGAAACAATTAGATATGGGTAATTTTTTACCATCTCACCAAGACTCTCCATTTTATCTCTATTTATGAATATTAAATTCTTGATAAACTTTCCTGGATTTATGTGGTAGAAGTGGTGAGGCTGTATTGAGTTCCACTTCATATCATATTTTATCATGATCCAAGGTTCACATAAAAATTATAGAGAATTCTTCAACATGATCTGACCACCAAATTGAATTTCAGTATGACCTATCACCCCCAAATTGACGGACAAACTGAATGGAATATACAAAAACTTGAGGACTTGCTGGGAACATGCACAATATAATTTAAAGGTGGATGGGATCAACCTCTCCCATTAGTTGAGATCTCTTAGAAAAATATCTTCCACTTGAGAATTAAAATGGAACCCTATGAATCTATTTATGGGAAGCTATGTAGAACTCAAAAATGATGGGATGAAGCTATTGAGAGAATGCTTCTAGGGCCTGATCTTGTGCAAGAGATGATAAAAAAGGTTCATGCCATCCAGCAACACATTAAGGCTTCTAAGAGTCGGAAAAAAAGATATGCTGACAACCATCGAAGGGACATGGACTATGATGATGGTGAACAATTAATTCTTTTAATTTCACCATGAAAGAGAGTCATGAGCTTTAGGAAGAAAGGAATGCTCAGACATAGGTACATTGGACCCTATGAAATCCTTGATCATGTAAGAGTAGTGGCCTATCTTCTTAAAATTTCTACAAATATATCACAAGTTCATGATTTCTTCCATGTATCCCTCTTAAGGAAGTACATAAACTACCCTCCACAAGTATTAAATATAGTGGTGGTACAACTTAAACGTGACCACTCTTTTGAGGAGTAGACGGTAGAGATCTTGGATCATAGGGACAAGGTTCTATGCAATAAGGCTACCCACCTTGTTAAGGTGTTGTGGAGGAACCACATATGTGATGAATCCACCTTGGACCCAGAGAATTTTATGAGGCTGTAATACCCACAAATTTTCTCTTCTGAGGGTATGAGTTAAAATTTAAAGGACAAAATTTCTTAAGGGGGAATAATGTAATGAACCGAACATTGTAATAGTCTTTGTTTCCTAATATTGTGTTTTATTTTTTTTATTCTAAAAATTAATATCCATTAATTAATGAGGAGAGTATAATTAAAATTAGATCATTAGGGTTTGATTATTATATGAATGTGGGTCAATATAACCATTAGATGTTATACTCTTAACGTTATGATTATTGTCTATAAATAGAAATCATAATGGTTAATTAATACAAAAATAATAGTTTATGGACACATCATGTAGAATCAGGCTGTACGAAGCCCATATGTTGGTGCTTGAAAAAGATGTAGCATCATAGGGCGTTTCTCTGGACCATTCTTATTCCAAACCTCAACACGTAAATCTTGAACACAATCTCTTACAGGAGAAGTTAAAGGTGATAAAAATAACCACTCTGACAATGTTGCTCGAGTCACCACAAGGCATATCACCAAATAACAACTACACTTTTGTATTATACATGTGTTATAAGGATATATTTTACTATTCCTTAGTTACATTGTATAATACTCTTGTATAAATAATATTGTTATTTCATATTATAGTAAAAAAGGTGAATTTAAAATATCAAGATATAAATAGTATGAATTTATATAAATTCAATATTATTGGTTAATTGTTGAAAAGAGTAATTTAAAATATTATTTATACATTAAATAATTAATAATTTGAAGGTATTTTAAAAAATGGTGTTCTACAGTTGGGATCAGAAAGAAATTTAGATTCTAATAAAATCAACATATTATTTTGTTAATAGTAAACTATGAATAGTAAAATTACACTTATGAATAATAATGTGATAAATTGAATAGTAACCACAAATAAGAAAGAATAAATATAATTGAGGATTATTAATTAGGTAATGTGATATAATATCATAAGTAAATAACTATTTCAGAAATTATTAGTTAAGTATTAGTATTTTATTCAGGTAAATAGTTTTTTTAATTAAAAATTAAATATCAAATATATAGACAATTATTTTAATAAAATGGAGTTCATTTTGGAATTCATATAATTGATATTATGATATAGTGAATTTATGAGATTTTTTATAAAATATTTTGATTTTTGGTGAATAGTAAAATTACAGCCATGAGTTTTAGTGTTTTTAATGAAATCCTTAATGAAATAATCCTAATGGAATAATTCTAGAAGACATGTGTACAATAATATATTTTATGAGGTGTCCCCAGTGTCTAATACTATGGGTAAATTCCATGGGAAAGCACATGGTCTGACAAATACCACTAATGAGGTGTCCCTTGGAAATTTATAAAATATTCCCTTCACTTTTGATATAAATACAAACCCATTACTTCACATCATTGATTCCAAATTCCTCCTCAACAATTATCTGGCCATTTTACATCCCAAGGTGTCATCGTAAGGTGACCTCAATCCCCAAGGTCCCATCCTTTAGGTTTTTGACGTTACCCTTCAAGGTGAGGGAACCTTTCACCCACCTCGTATAGTCCTGACTTCTTATATGTTATGTCTTCTAGTTTCCATTTTTAATTTTGGGGTATATTATTATATATATCGATTTTATTTCCAATTGATGAGATACCCTTTCTGATCTCATCAAATTATTTTTTAAAATTTTAAGCAATGTCGTTAGGCTGGTGAAATATCGTAAAAAAAATCACATCCTCTATTTTATTTCATGTTTCATTTTTATGTGGTATGTCATTCAAATATCCATACAATTATCTAATTTATTTTTATTATTTACCCATAATGTATTATGTTTTATATATGAGTGGGTTACCCTTGTCCCAACTTCTTTTAATATTTTCTAAAACCATGTTATATAGTTGTTCGGCTGCCGAATTTTGGTCACAAAATATCTCTTTTTCCCATGACATTATGTCATTATATTTTTGTGAGTACCCAAAACTATTTCATTTTTGGGGGTATTCATAAATACATAGAATTGATTTTCTTTATTATATAATTGACATATATAAAACCCTCATTCCCTATCCATGGGTTATAAATGGCATAATGATCCTTTTTAAGAAGTTTTTAAAACATCATGATTTTGATATAAACCCCATTTAATTTTTTATCTATGGGTTATTTATCAAATGTATGATTATGATATATGTGGGTCACATGAGAATAATGAAATATTATGGGATCACTCTAATAGTGAACCAATGCATTGTGTAATGAAATTAATCTATAGAGATGACATGTTTCACGACACCTTGGTGAATAACCTTGTTATTTTTTATGACACATTGGGTTTGGACCTTGGTGATATGATCATTAATTTGTAAATTAATTTTTTTAGCCACATTTTTAGGTTATGTTCCATGTTATTATTATTATGATATTCCTCTTTATTTTCATGTACTTATTGATATCACTCAAGTTCACATGTAAACTATTTCAGTTTCTTTCCTTACTAGGCATTATGCTCACCCTTTCCTTTGATATATGTCTCCAGGTTATGACATACAAAAATTGTAAATAGGATGAAATTTTCATGAATCATTTCAATGGAATTTAAAATATTGTTTTATTTTTTCATGTATATTGTTCATGATTTCCAAGACACTAGACATTAAAGATCCAATGTCTGTAAAATGTAAAGTAATGATAGGAAATAAAAATGTTGGATGTCATAGTAATGCCGGAAACTATTAAGTGTATGCATAATTATTGTTGGGTCAAGTCCATGGATAGGATAATTATTCTCATCTGGACTAATCTGATGATATCCATATGCAACTACAAGATCACACTGCATAAGAACACAACCCAAGACTGAACCTAATTGATCAAAAAATACCACATAGCCATGCTTGGCCTATGAAAGAGTCAACACCCGTGCAGTTTTTGAAAGATGTTTCAGTTCAGAAAAAGAATACTAACATTTATCATTGAAATAAAACATCACCCCTTCCGATTCAGAGCAGTCATAGGGGAAGACAACGTCAAGAATTCCATCAAAAACTTGTGATAAAATCATGTTAAGGATTATAATATTAGAATCTCAAATAAATTATGTGGTTATTCCCATGTCATAAGAACATTCCCATTACTAGAATCATTAAATATTCCTTGTCCAGAAAACATATTTCCCATGAATTTCACTTCCCAAATAAAAAAATATTTTAAATCTTGGAATAAAGCTAGTGATTTATTAGTAGACACGAAACTATTCTCAGATGATGCACATGATCCTCAATTTTTATTGAGTAGATAATGATTTCACCCAAAGAATCTATCACAGTTGTATCCAGATATTCGTGGGAAATCATATTCATTAAATTAATAAAACTATAGAATCATTTGTCAGACCAAGGGATATAAAAAGGTACACATAATGGTAATACATGAACTAAAAGGTGGTTTTATAAATGACATATTAATTTATCCTCAATTCATGGTAACCATAACATTGTTCGATCTTTGAAAACCACTTCTCACCTTTAAAATAATCAAATAGATCATCAATATGTTGATACATATACTTGTTCATTACCATAACATGAAAGATCTTTTAGTAGTCAACACATAAATGAAGGGAACCATCATCTTTCTTACCAAAGTGAACCAACACCACCTAGGTGATAGACACAGGCATAAAATTAATTCTCAATAATATAGTCTAATTCAGACTTAATCCCATTCATTTTGGCTACTACTATTTGGTATGTGGAAATATAAACTAGTTGAGTTTTATTAATTAAGTGAATGGAAACATTGACCTCTCTTACTGGTGTAAAATAAGACAATTCAAAAGGAAACACGTTAGGAAACACAAGAACAACTGGAGACAGATCACCAATCAAATATTCACAGTCCATATCAAAGGAAAACAATGATAATACTTTCCCCATCTCTAGATAAGAAGGTTTGGATTTACACGGCCTCAGTTTCCATTCTCCTTGAATGAAAAGAGACACACCACTATGTATAGTAAAGTTGACTCAAAAAAGATAAAAATAAATCAAATATTTATTATAAATGAGAAAATCCTTTCCATTAATGATGTTATGAGTTTTTATGTTGAGAACTATAAAAATCCAAGCAAGCTTCCCATCTACTAAAGTGAAGACACGAGCTAGACTATGGGGACCTAACTCTCTCATCATTCCATGCGGTGTATTAATATCCATTAAAAAACATAATAACTCTGTAGGATAATTAATAAAATTAACAATAAATGTTGAAATATATTAATGATAAGCACTAATATCAAATAGAGAAGTATCCAATGATGATGTTATAGTAATGGAACCTCTAACTATTTTTTAGACCCATGTATACTTCATATGGTTACTCTTCCACTATGTGAATTACCATATTTGCAAATTCTAATGGGTTGAAACCTTTTATACAAGAATCATATTATTTACCCTTAGCTTTCGGAGGATTTTATGTTCATGTTCCACTATATAGAGTAGAAAATTTATGAAAAATCTTTTCAAGTGTCCTAATCATTCAAAGGATCTACAGTTATTGCGCTCTTCAATAGAATCCCTCTTCGAATGTCCTAGTTTCCCAAACTAATAGAAAATTAAAATACTTTTATCTATCATTGTATGAGGTCTGGAATGAATCTATTGTCTAAGATTTCCCTGAGAATCATCATGCTTCTATGTTCCATTGAAGGATCTAACACTCCCACTTAGATAAAAAGGTACTCCTGATAACCCTGACATCCCAATCAGGTCCATTTTGACCAACATTCCCCTATCGATCACATATTTATTAGTGGGAAGATTCATCAAGAAAACATTACAATGATTATCTAATTGATTTACCAACTTGAACCGTCAAGCCATCATCTTTACATTAAATACAATCTTGGGTGAAAACTACACCAGATCAGTAAAGTGATATGAATAATTTGTCACAGTTTTATTGTCCTACTCAAGAATAAAAAAATCCACAGAATTGGCCAACACCATTGAATATGGATAGAGCTGATCATTCAAAAGTGCCTTGATGTATTTACATTATTATCCCTCATGTTTCAATGTCATCACAATTGTGCCCCACAATCTCCTACTCAGTCCTTCTAGCGTGATAGTGGTATACTTTACCTTGATCTCTTTGGGTGTCTCAAAAAAATCAAATAGACATTCTATATTTTCAACCCATTCCTAATAATGTTGAGGATTAATGGAGCCTTTGAATACTGGTGGATTATAGCGAAGGAACTCTTGAGAATAATTTTGATTAACATCCCACAATGGAACTACAACAGGAGCCTAAATGGGAATTTGAGGTGTTGTATGTCCCAGAGTTTGGAAAATACAGACAATCACCTAAACTATATTTAGGTCCACTAGAAGATTAACTCACTTCAAATTAGTATTAGCTTCCAAAAATATCCAATTTCCATGTCATCTATGAGGAATGATGCTACAAAACATCGGTAGAAAGCAGGAAATACATTAGATTAACACTAAAACTAAGAATCATGGGAAATTATTCCCAACATATGAAATAACTAGATTTTCATTCCACCGTATCCTAATCAGTATAAAAAAGGACAAGATATAATCTATAAGGCATCCATCCCTAACTAACCCTAGTGAATAATGGTTTAATGTAGTCAGAGCTGGCCAGAAACTCAAATATAAAAAAATAGAGGAACATGGTCATTTTCCAAATAGGTATGCTAGGATTTTTTGCTATATGACTATGCACTCTCTATGTGATCTTTCTATATGTGAATAGAAATCCCTCCTAACACTGACCAAAGGAAACTCTTCATCATCCCATTAGGGATGTAGCTCTTTATGGGTCGGTTTTAGAATGCTCTAATAGTATAGAGAATGTCCAAATAACTCACCAACTACCTAAGGATTGCAAGTTATATTAAAAAAATAAACGATAGGTAATTTATTTTAAGAATAATTAAAATAAAATTAAATCCCATTCTTCCATTGCACTGACCATATTTTTATTTGAAACTGAAATATATTTTATTCAAAAAAATTCATCTTTAATAACATAAAACCATTGGGCTTTCTATAAAAAAAATTAAATCCATTTTCAAAAGTTTAAAATCCATTCAAAACCAATTCAAAAAAATTTAAAAATTAATATCCAAAATTAAATTTAATAATTTAGTTTAACTGATTTCCATCAACTTAAATCAACCAATTTCCATAAACAAACCAATGTCCTATGGAAATGTTGTTTTTTCGCAATTTTTGTGGCAAAAACTATTTCAAACCTCACAATTCATTGTAATTGGGTTTTTAATTATTTAATTGAATGAAATTTTGAGAAATTTAATTTAAATTAATAAATTTAAATAAATCAAGAATTTCAAGGTTATCAAATTTGTAAAATTGGGACAGAACCACCTACCATTTCTCAAAACACAATATTGGCAACAACTCCCATCAATAAGAATGAAGTGGTAAAGAACCACAAAAATATACCTATAATTGTGATCCAACATAAAAGGGAATAGATATATCCATTCTAGGATAATATATTGAAATATAATTGGAGGGGAAAATGAGTAAGGTGAACAATATAGTAGAGGTTTTTCATAGTAATAACATCGCAAGTGCAATGACAATCGAATGCCTAATGAATGTATCTATAAGGGTTAGAGAGATTAAATATTTTTTGGATGGATTTTGGTTGATATAGTTGAAAATAGTGTATAGGTGAAAATATATCTTTTCCATGCATCCCATTTAAAAAAATGTTGTTGTGGTATTTCACAATGTGTAATAAAATTTTACATCTTGAAATAGTTAATATCCAAAACCACTAAAAATTCTGTTTTGTGAATTAAAAAACAATCCATTAAATAACTCATGATGTCTAATGTATGATATAATTGTGTAACCTTCACATTGTAATAAATATCATGAATTTACTCATGAAATCATTATATGTCATATAGCTTAATTACATGGTGTGTAACCCTCTTACAGCTTGTAGAAGTAGATGGTAGAAGTTGAGAAACCAAAAAAAATATGAATTAAATATTATAGGTTTCCTCCCCATTGATTCTCAACCCTACCAATTCAATGAATAGGAAAACCATGAGAATGTTAAATTCATACCGGTGAGATCTCTAACAAGGTGATACATGAAGGAATTGAGTTAATGTTGAATGTGATAGATTATTTGTTGAGGAGAAATTTTTTTTAAGATAACTAATCTGATTATTCCTAAATAGTTTTAATGATATATGATTAAAAACATGAACCTTAACAAACTCTCAAACCAAAAAAAGATGATATGGATATATTCTATTATGAGATTAGATAGTGGAGACTAGGGAGGAACGAAATCTCGATTAACTTCATGTCAGAAATATGGAATGAAATCCCTAGAACAATGACTAAAATGTGTAGTAAAATGTACAATGTGTGGAAAATAAGAAAAAAATCAACTAAGTAATGGGAAAAAATTAATAGTATTTTCAATATAATGGATTAGAATAATGGACCTCCAAAGGTATTGCTGACGGTTGAATGATTTAAATGTGGAAAGTATAGATATTATCGAAATATATGTCTAGGGATAAATATAAAGAATAGAATTAGAAGGGTTTTTTCGGTAATGGTAATATTTATGATGATGAAATGGGTAAAAATGTCTTATCAAAAGAAAGAGGTATTAAGTAACAAAATGATGAATCCTATTTTATGGTTTATGAAAATATTAAAATGATATGTGTTAATGTTTTGGGATTAATTAAATATATTATAGTATTATTTTATCAACAATATTCTATTTATAATAATTATGTAATGTATAATGATTATACTTGTGTTCATTTTCAGTAAGTATTTGAGAAAATATGTTGAGTGGTTATGATAACTAATAAAAGTGATTCAATGGGAAGTTGATCTTTTTGGAAAACACATGATGGAGGTAATATAACCCTTACTATTTTCTGGATGGTGGTATAAGAATGATAAATATATGTTTATGGGATATTATTGTTGACTATAAAATTGGATATTGAATTTATGTTTTTTGTTATAATTTATTAATTTTACTACATTTTTGGATTTATATAATATACTAGACATCACGAGATTTTATTTTTGGAACCACACATGTTTTCATTATAATTTTATTGTGAACAAGGTATTAATATATTTAGAATGTGACATTAACTGTAAGGACCTGCGTTCTGAACTCGACAAAAACCAGAAGGAATTTGATCTTTTTTGATTACTGAACAGATTTTTTTAAAACCATGCATTGGAACGGAATTACGAGAGTTGAAATGCTTTGTTGTTTTTTTGTAATTGGTAGAATTCATGGGGTTATCCCAGGTGACTCGGAATGTTTCAAAAACACTAGACCCGAGTTGTTAAGGGGATGCAGAGGGTGTGTGGTTGGCGCACGTATGGACCAAACCGTGTGGCCGAAACCATGTTGCCTTATTAAATGGGGTTTTGGCTTGCACACATGCTATGAACGATTTCCCGAACAGTGCATGTAGCCTATGAAATGGGTGTATTTGAGGTTGCATACTCTGCACGATTTGGGCACAGTATGAAAACCATGCGGGTCAAACCATGCTTTTGGGTGAGTTTAGGTTTTTAATTAAAATTAAAATAAAATTAAATAACATAAATTAAAAAAATAAAACTAAACTCTCCCTCTCCCTCCTCTCAAACACGACATGCAATAGGTGAGGGGATATCCCCTCTGAGCCATGTGACACCCCCTATACAACCTCTTCCTCTTCTCCTTCCCTCAAATTTCTATCGGTTTTGTGCTTGATCCTCCATCAAAAGCCTCTCTCTCCCTTCTCCTCCCTGTTTCTGGATTTATTTTGACCTAGTTGGTTCACAGTGAGGTATGACCAAACCCTAGGGCTTGAGGTGATCCTATTTTCATCTTTCGATTATTCTAGGTGGGTGCGGAAGTTCTTTTGGGGTCCCTGGATGCGCATTCCAGCAACCACCGCCAAAGGTGAAGCGATTCGGGTGGTTTCAAATCATCGAATTGGTTTCGGGGTGAGGTTCTCGACATTCTCTTTATTTAATACTAATTGAATTTGGGTCTTCTAATTTTTATGAGTTCCTGACTTCTTGTTTGTTGTGCGTTGATCTTTGTGGTGTGGTTTCGTCTTTGATTGGGTTTGTCGCCAAAACCCAATATAAGGATTTAATGCTACCTGTTAGTTTCTCCTGACCTAAATGGATTTTGTTTTCTATATTAAGGTTCTTAGTATTTTTTGTTAGTGTGTTAGAGGTTTTGGCATGGTTTCAAGTCGCCAGATTCTAGGAGACTCACTTGTGTGGGCATAGTGGCTAAGTATCCTTGCATGTGTGTGAAGTTGCATACGCTCAGTGGGAGAGTAGCAACGACTCTTAGTTAGACAGCACCAAGAGCCGGAGTGGATAGATGGATTGACCTAGTGGTAGGTCCCTCTCATTTCCCTTTAATTTATAGTAGAGTTGTAAAGACTTATTTTTTCACGTTATTAGTATTTGAATTCTGCATGTTAGTCTTGAATAAATGCTTCTGTGAAAAAATTGCGAGTTTAAGGAATAATTTCAAAATGGTTGCCTACTATCTAAACTCACGATTTAATAATAAAACCCCTCCATCAGAGATGCGCGGTCTTCAAGATAAAAAGTAGTGATATAATTTTTATGCTCTACTTCTAGATTGTTGTGGGGCGTCTTTGATGCTTTGTAAGTGAACATGCATTGTTGAGACAAAGGGAATGAAATGAATGTGATGCTTGTGTTTCAGTCAATTTTCCATGTTGATGAAAATTGATTAAGATGAAAACCATAGTGGTAAGACATATGACTAAATGAATTGTTACCTCTAGAAGGTAACAAAGGGTTAAGGAATGATAAAATATCCTTTATGATGAAATGGTTAAACTAAAAATGAACATACTAGGGTTGTATGACCACACCTTGGGATATTGTTTTGAGTGCAGATTAAGTTAGTAATCTGAATATATTAATTACTTGATATAGATACTTAATAGGAGTTTCTGTAAGTATAAATGTGTTAAATATTTTATTGATGTTATTATAAATACTTAAGAGGAGTTTCCATAAGTATACTAATGATGAATGTGATTATAGATACTTACAAAGAAATGATCAATATGATTGATTGTGAATTTGATATGGTTAATTGGAGAATAGAAGACGTAATTCTTTATGTGTTGTTTGATAAGTAATAATGATGGTTTAACTAAATGGAACACTAGAGGGGGTTAGAGCTTGACCCTGGTGTTTGTTGTTATGATTGTAAGTGAGTAGTATAATTGATTATGGATGATTTTAAATTTGAAATGATTACATGAAATGCATAATAGGTACTAACTTATGCATTGTGATATAAAAATGATGTCGAATGTGTATGTTTCTGGAAGGGAGGCATTCATATCCTTTTCTAGTTTATTAGGGATGAGAGGCATTCTTACCTCGTGCCTGCCAATCACGATTTATGGAAGGGAGGAATTCTTACCTCTTTCCAGTTGACCTATAGGGATGAGAGGCATTCTTACCTCGTTCCTGCAAATTTCTATTTATGGAGGGGAGGGATTCTTACCCCTTTCCAGTTGACCTATAGGGAAAAGAGGCATTCTTATCTCGTTCCCGATAATCTCGATTTATGGAAGGGAGGAATTATTACCCCTTTCCAGTTAACCTATAGGGATAAGAGGCATTCTTACCTAATTATTTCTATTCTCGTTTTATGGAAGGGAGGAATTCTTACCACTTTTCAGATGACCAATAGGGACGAGAGGAATTCTTACCTCATGCCCACTAATCTTGATTTATCGAAGGGAGGCATTATTACCCCTTTCCAGCTGACCTATAGGGACGAGAGGCATTATTATCTCGTGCCCAATAATCTTGATTTATGTGAGGGAGGAATTCTTACCCCTTTCCAGTTGATTTTGGGATGAGAGGAATTCTTACCTCACTCCCACTAATCTCGATTTATGGAAGGGAGGAATTCTTACCCATTTCATGTAGATTTAGGGATGAGTGGAATTATTACCTCGTTCCCTCTAATCTTATTAATGGGTGGGAGGCATTTTACCCCACACCAACTATGACCTAAATTAATTTATATATGTATATTGTGACATGATCAGGTTACTTTAACAGAAACGAGTCGAAGCAGGTATAACCGTCAGGTGTCCCTTGGGAACCTTGACAAGTGTTATTTACTTATGTAATTCTTCTTAAGTATTTATCCATACCTGCTCAACGATTAATTATTATACACTATCTGTATTGGGTTTGACACTAGTGTTTCCAGCCTACTGAGATTCATATCTCACACACTACTCTGGCAAACATTGTACTGGGGTACATGACTAGACCTTCTTGCTTGAAGCACCAAGGTTGTGTGTTGTGTTGTTTGTACTCGAGGAGTTAGGAGAAAAGGACCAAGAATAAGCTTGGGATGCTTAGGGGATTGCCGTCAGGATTTTCTATCCTTTATTTTTGTATTGTTTCAAAATAATTCTGTATTGTTTCATTCTTTCATAATTGTATCGTCATCTGTACATGCAAGCATTGTGAACTGGCGTTTTCTGCCTTTTATAAAATGGTTATTACACATCTCTTTATTTTGCCTTTCAATTTTTTACTGCTTCCGCTATTGAATATTATTTTCATGGATAATACCATTGTGTTACTCTGATATGAGGGTATAGTCTCCCCATTATCACCTCCCAAGAACCTCACTGCCAATCGGTAGCTTCGGGCGTATGGGGAGACGTGCTTGAGGCCATGTGACCTACCGGCCAGGCCACCGGTTCGAAGATAAGTCGGGCCAGGACGTTACAAAGTGGTATCATAGTTGTTTATATTATTTTTCTGTACTGTTTTTGTTTGGTAGACATGAGATTAGTAAAGTGTCTACGCTTAGATAATATTCGTTCCTTGGACTGATCACCCCACATATGAGAAATGACTAATTGTCCAGGGCTGGTAATTTTTTTTCATGTTGTTTTCAATTACAGGTGATATGATTTCACATTGAGTGACCATTGTATTTTATACAGCTTATGGTTTATAAAATTTCTTGAATTTCACACTTGTCCTGATATGGAATTAAAGCTGCATTCCGTGAATCATATTAGGCACATATGAATGAACATGTCATGCATGTGCCATGTCATGTAGTTTCTTCTATGCATGCATATTTAATATTCATAATTGATTATATGACATGATTATGTGTAATAACATGATTTTATGATATAACTTGTTATCTGTTTACTACTTATGATGGAATGTATTTCTTTGGTTGAACCTGGGTTGTGAATGAACGGGAACTAATTTTCGATTGTAAGGTGTATGGGTGCCTTACAAATGGGAAGGGTTATCCTGTATATTAAAACCATTCTGACAATGATATGAATACATTTTTACAGATATTGATAAAAATGTAAAGTTGTGGAAATTAAAATGCTAATATGGTGCGAGCAGGAAGATCCCAAGCGGCGGTGGTGTCTGGGAGAGGCGGTATGGCATGGATGATAAAGCCTCTCTCGATGACAAGATGGTGCACACGTAGCAGGTGGGGACCAAGCAACATCAACCAGCGACGAGGCTGAGCAGACCAGAGGCATGGCGGCGTGACATGCCAGAGGCGGCGGTTCGGGGTGAGGCGGGAAGCTGGGACGGGGGCAGGCGCGGTGGTGGGTGAAGGGGCCGGGACGCCAGTGGAGGAGGGTCGCCGGACGAGGTCGGCAGGCCGGGACGGCGGCTGGATTTGCCGGAGGCAACGGGAGCAAGACCGGGACGGGAGGAAGGTCTGGTGCAGGCTCGGGACAGGGAGAGGGAGGGCGACGCCGGAGAGGTGCGAGCGGTGGCCGGGACTAGGAGGCCGGAGGGCGGGCTGAGAGGGGGGAGAACCGGAGGGCCGGGATGGAGATGGAGGGTGCGGCGCAAAAGAGAGGGGGGAAACGGGGTGGCCGCTAGGTAGAATAGTGTTAGGCCAGGGGAGAATGTATATATATATATATATATAATTGATAATAATAATAAGAAAAGGATAAATAAAACAATGAAAACAAATCTTAACAATAATAAAAATTTATAACAATAATATTAGTAAAACCTTATAATAATAATAATAAAACTTTATGATAAAAATAATCGCTCTATAATAATAACAACAAACCTTCATAATATTATTAATAAAACTTTATAATAATAATAATAACAATAAAATAATGAAAATAAATAAATGTTAATTAATTATAATAATAATTATTATAATCAAAATACACACACATATATATATATACACATACCTAAACATATATATTTATATATACCTATATATGAACACATACACATAGATACAATATATATATCTATATAAACATAACATATTAAAGAATATACATATGTATATATATATACACATATATAGACATATATATATATACTTATACACAGAAAATAACTACAATAATAATACACAACTTAGATAATAATAATAATAAAATGTCAACATAAAAAATTTATAATATTTAAAACCCCGAGTGAACACACTAACACCCCGGCTGAACGCACGGTCACCGCTAACGATTCGGTGACCGCGCAACGGCGCGACACCGCCAATGCAACTAATCTTCGAAAAATTTAAACTGGGACCAAGAAAGGAGAAAAATTTCGGACGTCCGCGGTCGGGGTGTGACACTTGGAAACTCCTAAGGTTGGGAGTGCATCGCATCAAATCTAGTAAATGTGTCCTTTCACGTGGAAGGGAAGATTCTTGGAATGCCTTTGGAAATGGGTTGGTCATGTCTGAATGCCACGAGGCATGCGAGTTTAAAATGTGTGGATGTGTTGGCAGGTGATGACGAGTTCCTTCCTTGAAGATGACCAGTTGTGGTTCGACTGTTCATCCGTCCGGTAGTTTGGTATGATTAGATGGAATCTGTTTCAATCCTCTAGGTGTATTATACATAGAGTGGAGAATGTACCCTATCATGAAATCATCTTAGATGCACTTAGAGAGTGTCATCCTTATCCACACTAATTCTTCTAAGCCATTGGTCTCGATCTGATGGTTCTCTTTCCGCGTTTCACGCGGGATGCACGGATTCTTGTATGGTTTGATCACGGAAATGTCATCTTAAGTCAGGTTTAGGCTTCAGTGAACGTGTTTGTGCTAAACGTATGGTGCCTTGGATAAAGGCATTGTGGTTCTGTTTGAAATAAATCATCCATTTAGGCTGAGCGTTCTTGTAAATATTCAACTAGAGATGGCATGACTCGGGGTCCTCGTTTAATGTCTGCAGTCGGTGACATACCATTATATAGAACATCCTAAGGTAGAGGCGAGTGTGGTTTGTGTCGAATAGTTCCTAATATGAACAACCGGCTCAACATGAGCCTTCATGTCGATGGGGAATCGACCGTTTGATCTGTTTCAAATCACGCTTGGAGCATCATGGGAACGCTTGAGGTGTGCATTGAAAGTTAATTCCAACGGTGGTACGAACCGTAGATTGGAGTTGGTTTCATAACGTTAAATATCTGTGGTGGGATGTACCTGTGGAAGGATTCTTGGAGAGACGACAACGGGTTCATGTCCCTGGGATGATGGGCTCAGAATGAGCTGTCTCGGTGTTTTTGTTATGAAACGAGTGTCGTCTCGAGTTTTGGTTTCTTAAGCATCATAGGGTTGAATGGATACATAGGGATTTGTTTGATGTTTTTGAATTTAGTGTGATCATTTGAACAAAGAATCATGACCCTTGTAGGTTGGGTGATGTGTATGTTTTTCCAAAAGGCTTCTCGGGGACTAGAAGTTCTAATATGGGAAGGTTGTAATGTCCCGTGTTCTGAACCGGACAAAAACCCGAATGAATTTGTACTTTTTCGATTACTGAATAGGTTGTTTTTAAAATCATGCTCCATAATGGAATTGTTAGAGTTGAAATGCTTTGTTTTTTTGGTTTTGTTCTTGTACAAAGGTCTAAGTAGTTCCCAAGTGACTCGACATGTTCCAGAAGCGCCGGACCCATGTTTTTAAGGGGCTACAGAGGGTGCACAGTTGGTGCAAAGGTGAACCAAACCATGCGCCCAAACCGTGCGACCTTATTTAAGGGAAAATGACTTGCGCATGGGATGCGCATGGTTTCCCAAACTGTATGCCTAGCTCGTGCAATGGGTTTCTTGGAGGCAATATACTCCGCACGGTTTGCGCACGGTTTGGAAAACCGTGCTGGTCAAACTGTGAATTTGGTTGAGTTAGTTTTCAATTTAAATTTAAATAAAATAAAATAACATAAATTGAAAACCTAAAACTATACTATCCCTCTCCCTCCTCTCATACGCGACACACACCAGCCAATGAGCTATCCCCTTGGAGGTGATCCGATATTCGTCTTACGCTTGTTCAAGGTTGGTGCAAAAGTTCTCTTGGGGTCCCTGGATGCACGTTCCAGCAACTGTCCCTGAAGGATAAGTGGTTCGGGTGGTTTCATATCATCATATTTGTTTCAGGGTGAGGTTTTTACCTTTCTCCTTGTTTTTCACTTAATTAATTTGGGGCTTTTGATGTTTATGGGTCCTCGGCTTGTTGTGGGTAGTGCGTTGAGCTTCGTAGTGTGGTTTCATCTTCGTTTTGGTTTGTCTTCATCACACGAGGTACGAATTTAATGTCGTCGGTTAGTTTCTCCTTACCTAAATTGATTTCTTTTTGTGTATTAAGGTTTGTATAATTTATCTGTTAGTGTGATGGAGGTTTTGGTGTGGTTTCAAGTCATCAGAGTCTATGAGACTTGCCTACGGGGGCATATGGGCTACGTGTCCATGCATGCGTGTGAATGTGCATATGCTCAGTGGGGGAGAAGCAGATGCTCTTATTTAGAAATCACCAAGAGCCATAGTGGATGGATGGATCCACCTGGAGGTAGGGTACCTCTCCTTGCCCCTTAATTTAATGTAAATTAGTAAAGTGTTATTTCCGCACGGTCTTATTATTTGAATTCTTCATGTTAGCCCTAAATAAATGATTCTGTGAAAACAGTGTGAGTTGTAGGAATAAGATAAAAATGGTTTCCTACTTACTAATATAACTATTTATTAATAAAACCCCTCAATAATAGGTGTGATGTCTTCAAGATAAAATGTACGTATTGACTTTTTATTCTTGCCTGCTGAATTATTGTGGTGCCTCTTTGATGTTGTGTATGTGAACTTGCTTTGTTGAGACAAAAGGGAATGAAATGGTTGTGATACATGTGATTGGGTCAATTTTCCATGTTAGGAAAATTGAGTAAGATGATAACCATAGTGGGATGGCTTAAGTCTAAATGACTTTTTACCTCTAGAAGGTAACACATGGTTAAGGAATGATATACATATCCTTTAAGATGAAATTGTTAAAATATAAATGAACAGACAAGGGTGGTGATTAGTCACTGAAAGTGGCTAATAATAATTGTTAATATCTTTATATTCACTGCTCCGAAGTCCATAAACTTTGTTTTTAGTGCATTACATAAAGAGAACTTCATTTCTCATCAAAAATGCAATTCATGTTTAAAATTCAAATTTGGGCCCAATCATTCATTTGTTTGTTGACAATATTATATTCATTTTCTGAATTTGAAATTTTGAGATATTATTTATCCCTTTGTTTTAAACATTTTATCTTTTAGTTCCGCTGGTTGAATCTCAAAGGAAGATGGATAATTTTTCGCCTGAAGGCAGCAAATTGCTGGAAAAAGCATAATGGGCCTAAGGCCCATCAAACAAATGTGGGTATAGAAACCAAGCCCAATGAAGCTCAAATTTACACAGTAGAAAGAAAATAATATGAGGATCATTTTATTCAACTGTGTCCGGAGCTAATTCGGATTTTTTCATGATGATAATGGGATGTGAAGTTGAGATTTAAATGGTGGACCCGACATTAATGCACAAAAATCTGTCCCACCATTTCGACCATAACATCCAAACCGATGAGCCAAATTTCCTGAAATTTTTACATCGGATATAGAACAAAAGGAAGAAGATATTCGTCTCCAACAACCCCTCATGATTCGGCTTCCATAAATTAACGATTCGAACATCAAAATGGTGGACGAATCTGGACAGTTTTCCGGGTCAAATTCGAAACGTCGATTTCTTTTTGATTATTCACCCTCGTTTTGACACTATTAATTATTGGGGGGTGAATTGATTGTGAGGGGAGTGGAATTAAGGCTCCTAATATTCCTATATAAGGATATGGTGGTGAAAGGAATTATCATCTAACATTTTCCTTTGAATCCATGTTTTTCTTTCAATTGTAATTTCCCGCTTTCGTTTTGTAATGGCATCATCAATTTCTCTCATGTAAGTTTTTCATTAACGTTTAGTATTTTAATAAATTTTATTCTTTTTCACTTTTTATTTTCCTTTTCTTCACACGTTGATAGCATTTAATCGTAGTGTGAATTTATTCACACCCGCACATGTGAATTCATCACACAATGGTGGAGTGTTCATTTTGATTAATGTTTTTTTTCTTTCTTCTTCAATCCCACTTCTTTATGTCAATTACCCGCTTCGATTGATAGAATAGCATAAATGGAAGGCTAACCTTTTTTGGGTTGATCCTAGGGAGTTTCATGAGATAGATTGAATGTTATTTGATGTTATTAAATTCATAAATTTGTTCTTTATTTTAAGAGTTCCTTTTTTTGATTTATCTTCTTCTTTGTCTTCACCGTCTTTAACGACGACACATTTTGAGTGCTAGTACGATAAAATTCCATGGAGTGCTCATTTAATTGATCCTCTAAGTGAATTGGTGATTAGCCTTGAAATTTTGTATGGATTAAATTGGAGAATGATATTGAGGAATTAATTCATATAATGGATACCTCTTGAACCAATGAACAGAAAATCAAAGAAAAAAAATACATCCAATAAAGCCCAAGAGACAACCTAGGATTGACTCACCTTAATTAGTTGTTTTAATTCAATTAATTTTATTTGTTTTGTTCTTTAAATAAAATCAATATTTCTTCAAATCAATTAAATCAAAAGTTGGCCACTGCATAGCCAATCCTGTATCCAATCTTAGTGTCTCAAAGTTTCTTCTTTGGTCATTGTGGATTCGATCCCTACTTGTACTTCAACGACCGCTTTTACCGTTAGGGTAAATTTGGGTGCAACCAAATTTTGGTGCCATTTCTTGGGACCCAAGTAAGTTTTCTTAGACACCCACCTTCTATTCTCACATTACTTCTCTTTTCTCATCTATATTTCTCTTTTCTTTTCCCCTTCCTGTTTTCGTGTGTCCAAAAAAAATCCAAATCCAAATTTCATTCAACTCCAATGGAGTATCATCAACAATTTCCTTTCATAAACTCAGGTTGGAATAAAAAAGAAAATCAACAATGGGAATCCCATTAGATAGAAAATTACTTTGATCAACACTTGAATGATTACCCCACACCCGATAACATGAACAATCTATGGGATGCTGAATGAGTAAAAGATCAATTTCCATACCTATCAAGAATGATATAAAAGATAAATAATTATGAAGTCCATGATGTAAAAACATATATCAACCCTAATCCTGAAAAAATTCATGATCAATTGTGTGAACAAATGGATAAAATGAATTCATAAGTTTCATCTTTTAGATTAGAATTAAAAACCTTTAAGACTTTTGAGGAACCCATTCCCTCTCAAGATGTTCTTTCCTCATCATTAATAGAGGAATATTTTATCCCAAAAACCTCTCATGAATTGAAAAATGAACTAACCTTTGGATATGGGATAACTGAACAAGATCAAGGAAATGTTGAAGGGTATTTAAATCAGGATGAAATTGATTTCATGAATTCACAAGAGGGAAATTTTTCTTCATGGATTTAATGCCCAAAATATTTCTCCTATGATAAATTTTTAGAAACACCAATCATTGAACCATTGGGAGAAATACCAAACATTGCGCCCATTCCCACACCTCAAATTCAACTAGAAACTTTTGGGAATGAAACATATTTTAAAACAGAACCAAATATTTCTAAATTTTTTGGAGAAGAAACTGACCTTCATTCAAATTTCCAATCTTTATTAGGAAATTGCAATCGACCAGAACTCAAAATCATTATCCTTCCTTCCCCAGACAAGAATTCCATCATAGGTGATAAAAAAGACCTTGCAGTTTTAGTTCATTCATCTAATAAAGAAAATAATTTTGGAATGGTCATTGATGTCTTAGGAAATAATATAAGTTCAAATCGATCAACCATTTCAGATATTCCTTGGATTTTACCAATCATTGTGGAAAATAGGATTTTACATGAAACAAATTTCAAAAAAATAATAAATCTCAATCTTATTGAAGTGGAAAAATATGCGTTAATTAAAATGATGAAAGTTGGAATTGGATAAGTTAGGGTGTAAAAGTCGAGCCAACGACGTTAAACAAAAGTGTTGCATGGGTGGAAACCCATGGTTTTCATGTTTTCTAATCATTTTGAATCATTTTCTTTTTCATACCATAGACTGTTGACCTGGTCTTCTTTTATGAGTACGGATGGGTATGAAAGGGGAGTGCCATATTCATCATTGTCACGTGGCATGATCTCTGAGTAATACCTTACCCAGAAATCTAAAAAGAATACAATGTATCATCAGTTTATTTTGTTTTGTTTATTATTATGTTTTTATAGGTAAAAAAAAAATAAAAGGACATGTCGTAAGTCATATGGAGAATCCATTCACCACCATCCAAGCTGCTGAGACTCAAATCTGGGAGTGAAGGGAGGCTGTGGCACGCACTATCATCTTCAACCACCGGTGACTTCATTCCATGATTATCATTTACTCTTTCAAATCCTCCCCTACCCCCTTCTAACATTACTTTTCATTAAACACTGGGGACAATGTTATTCTATGTTGGGGGGAATTGAAATAAAAAATGATTTTTTATGTGAATAAGAACATGCATGAAAAAAAATTCCATTAACCATAAACATGATAACACACATTGCAAACTCTAAATTGGGTATCAAATTATTTTTTATGAGTTGATTCTGATTATATGGCATGTTTATGTTCATGAGCGTAGTTTTTGGAAAGTGCGGTTGTCCGATGTGATTATTCAAAGTTTACATTTTCATCCTCTTAATAAAAATGCCACAATGCATGTCTTCTAGATTGTGGGTGTAAATTTGAGTTCTTGGGTCCCTTTCATTATAGAATAGGGTTCTGGGGACACTTTTAGTTTAATTTGAGTATAAAAAAAACAAAACAAAACAAAACAAAAATAAAATTGAAAAAATAATGACCACATATAGCACTGTTTTGTCCAAATGTGTGGAGTCCGACACTTGGGGATCATGACTCCATAGTTGTCTTGCCCAGAGTTTGGCTTTATATCTCAATTGTAGAGCATTAAATTGACAATATGCGTGGCATCCGGCACTTGGGGATCGTGACTCCATAGTTTTCTTGCCCAGATTTAGTCTTTTCATATATATTGTGGTTAAAAAAATAATATCAAAAATAAAATAATAAAAGGATACACATCTTAAGGATTAATGTGATTCCCACCTAGCACTCCCATTTTTTCCCCTTGAACAATAAAATGGGCCCCATATCTTTTATGATGCACAACACTTTATCATGCTTAATTGGAATTGGATGAAATGTGGCGATGAATTTGAACAAAGTAATGGGCTTGGGCTTAGGATATGCTTATAGAACTAGCTTTTTTTAATTATTTTGAATGGTTTTCATAATTTTTTATGTTATTAGATATTTGGGTGGGCAATGTGTATTAAAGTGTTTTTGGAAAAGGGGATTTGAATTTCATATTTGTAATTTATTTTGCTCGGGACTAGCAAAAATCAAGTTGTGGGGTGTGATTAGTCATTGAAAGTGTCTAATAATAATTGTTAATATCTTTATATTCATTGTTCCATAATCCATAAAAATTGTTTTTAGTGCATTACATAAATAGAACTTCATTTCTCTTCAAAAATGCAATTCATGTTTAAAATGTTAATTTGGTCCCAATCATTTATTTGTTTGTTGACAATATTATATTCATTTTCAAAATTTGAAATTTTCAGATATGATTGATCTCTTTTTTTGAACATTTTATCTTTTAGGTCCGCTGGATTAATCCCAAAGGAAGATGGAGAATTTTGCACCTGAAGGAAAAAACTTGCTGGAAAAAACATAATGGGCCTAAGGCCCATCAAACAAATGTGGGGCCCAGAAACCAAACCCAATGAGGCTCTAATTTATACAGTAGAAAGATAAAAATATGAGGATCATTTTATTCAACTATGGCCAGATCTAATTCTGATGTTTTCATAATGATAATGGGATCTGATGTAGAGATTTAAATGGTGGGCCCGACATTAATCCACAGAAATCTGTGCCACCATTTAGACCATAACTTCCAAACGGATGAGCCAAATATCCTGAAAATTTTACATCCGATAGAGAACACATGTTCTAAGATATTTGTCTTCAACGACCCTTCATGATCCGTCCTCCATCAATTAAAGATTCGAATGTCAAAATGGTGGACGAATCTTGATAGTTTTCCGGGTCAACTTCGAAACGTCAATTTCCTTTTTATTATTCACCCTCTTTTTGACTCTATTAATTGTTGGGGGGTGAATTGATTGTGGGGAGTGGACCTAATGATCCTAATATGCCTATATAAGGAGATGGTGGTGAATGTAATTATCATCTAACATTTTCCTTTGAATCCAAGTTTTTCATTCAATTGTAATTTCCCGCTTTCGTTTTGTAATGGAATCATCAATTTCTCTAATGTAAGTATTTAAATCAAATTTAGTATTTTAATAAAGTTTATTTTTTTTCACTTTTTATTTTCCTTTTCTTCACACGTTGATACTGTTGAATCGTAGTGTGAATTTATTCACACCCACACTTGTGAATTCATCACACAACGGTGGAGTGTTCATTTTGATTAATGTTTTTTTTTTCTTCTTCAATCCCACTTCATTAAGTCAATTGCCCGCTTCCATTGATAGAATAGAATCAATGGAGGGCTAACCTTTTATGGGTTGATCCTAGGGAGTTGCATGAGTTGGATTGAATGTTATTTGATGTTCTTAAATTCTTAAATTTGTTCTTTAATTTAAGAGTTCCTTTCTTTGATTTATCTTTTTCTTTGTCTTCACTTTAACGAAGACATATTTTGAGTGCTAGTACGATCCAATTCCTTGGAGTTCTCATTTAATTGATCCTCGAAGTGAATTGGTTATTATCCTTGAAATTGTGTATGGATTAAATCATAGAATGATATTGAGGAATTATTTCATTTAATGGATACCTCTTGAACCGATGAACAAAAAATCAAATGAAAAAAATACATCCAATAAAGTCCAAGAGACAACCTAGGATCGAATCACCTTAATTGGTAGTTTTAATTCAAGTAATTTAATTTTTTTGTTCTTTAAATTAAATCAATATTTCTTCAAATCAATTCAATCCAAAGTTGGCCACTACATAGCCAATCCCCTATCCAATATTAGTGTCTCAAGGTTTCTTCTTCGGTCCCTGTGGATTCGATCCCTACTTGTACTTCAACGACTGCTTTTACTGGTAGGGTAAATTTGGGCACAACCAGGTGGAATAACCACGCCTTGGGATAATGTTTTGAGCACAGATTATGTTAATAAACTGAATATTTTAATTACATGATATAGATACTTAAGAAGAGTTTTCTTATGTATAAATGTGATAAATATGATGTTGATGTTATTATAAATACTTAAGACGGGTTTCCTTAAGTATACATATGATTAACGTTCTTAATGAAACATATATAGAATTGATCTATATGATTGATTGTGAATATGATATGGTTAATTGGAATGAATAAGAGGTAATGAATTATGTGTTGTTTGATAAGTAGAAATGATGGTTTAACTGAATGGCACACTAGAGAGGGTTAGAGCATGACCCTGGTGATTGTTGTTGTTAATGTAAGTGAGTACAATAATTGATTATGGATGATTGTGAATTTGATATATTTACATGAAATGAAAAAGAGGTATTGCCTTATGAATTGTGATAAAAAAACATTTCGTGAATGTGTCTGTTTATGGAAGAGAGGAAATCTTACCCCTTTCGAGTTGATTTAGGGATGAGAGGCATTCTTTCCTTGTGCCCGCTAATCTTGATTTATTGAAGGGTGGCTTTCATACCCCTTTCTAGTTGACCTATAGGGATGAGAGGAATTCTTTTCTTGTGCCCGCTAATCTCTATTTATGGAAGTGAGGCATTCTTACCCCTTTCCAGTTGACCTATAGGGACGAGAGGCATTCTTAACTTGTGTATGCTAATCTCTATTTATAGAAGGGAGGCATTCTTACCCCTTTCCAGTTGACCTATAGGGAGTATAGGCATTCTTACCTCATGGTTTCTAATCTCTATTTATGGATGGATGACATTCTTATCCCATTTTAGTTAACCTATAGGGACGAGATGCATTCTTTCCTATCTCGATTTATGGAAGGGAGGCATTCTTACCCCATACCAGTTGACCAATAGGGACGAGAGTTATTCTTACCTCGTTCCCGCTAATATCAATTAATGGAAGGGAGGAATTTTTACCCCTTTCTAGTTGATTTAGGTACGATAGGCATTCTTACCTCATGCCCGCTACTCTCAATTTATGGAAGGGAGGCATTCTAACCCTTTCCAGTTGTTTTAGTGATGAGAGGCATTCTTACCTCATGCCCGCTAATCTTATTAATTGGTGGGAGGCATTCTTACCCCACACCAACTATGTCCTAATTGCATTTATATATGTATATTGTGACATGATAAGGTTACTTTACCGGCAACGAGCTGAAGCTGGTATAACTGTCAGGTGTCCCTTGGGAACCTGGATGGGTGTTATTTACTTATGTTATTATGCTTACTTATTTCCACATACTTGCTCACTGTTTAATTATTATACATTTTCTTGGTTGGGTTTGACACTGGTGGTGCTGGCCTACTAAGATTTATATCTCACACCCTACTCGGGTCACCATTGCACCGGGGTACCAACGTAGACCATCATTCTTTTTGAAACTAGGTTGTGCGTTGTGCTGTTTGTACCCAAGGAGTTATGAGGAAAGGACCAAGATGGAGTTTGGGATGCTTAGGGGATCACTGTCTGGATTTTCTATCCATTATTTTGGTATTTTTTGCAAAGCATGTTGTATTGATTCCTGTTTTGATAATTGTATCGTCATATGTACACGCATGCATTGTGAAATGGTATTTTCTGCCTTTTATAAAATGGTTACTACCTGTCTTTTGCTTCTTCCTTTCAATTGTTTACTGCTTCTGCTATTGAATATTATTTACATTGATAATACTACTATGTTACTATGATATGAGGGTATAGTCTCCCCACTATCACCTCCTGATACCCTCACAGCTAGTCGGAAGCCTCCGGCGTACGGGGAGACGCGCGTGAGGCCATGTGACCTACCGGTCTGACTACCAGTTCGATGATAAGCTGGGTCGGGACGTAACATTAAGGGAAACATTATATTTTATTGGTAATATTACGTTTATCTAATAAATTTTCTTATAAATTTGATCAAACATATTTTTGGAAATCCATAAGTTCAAATATTTAGGGAATGTAGAAAGTTGATATTTTTTTGTTATTAGATTACATTTTCTAACCATCTTGTTTTTTGTAATGACATTAGGGGATAACATGTTAATATTTTATGGATATTACCATCTAATGAAAGATAATTTTAGTGATTCATGCATATAAAATAATCTGTAATATTATTTTTTTTGAGTCAGAAATGAAGTAAAAAAATGATGAAATTGACATAAAAAATATTTTAATTAATCGTATTTTCTAGTGTTATCTATCATGATAGTCAAGTAATTTATAAAAATTAGTATAATTTTCTTGAAAAAATAATTTAATCTATTTAAATTATTATTTGATGAATCAAATAACATTTTAACTCATCCCTGATTTAGGGTTTTGAGTTTTAGAACATTCCATATTTGTCAATCAAATTCTTCTGATCTATGATCTCTATCAGTCATTATAATTATTTTTTATTTTGTTCGATGTCTATATCTTCACTTCTCAAAAATGTTATCATATTTTGAAACCTAGTTTTGTGATCATTCAAGATGAATTCTCACCTTCGTTTTTTTATCATCAAAAGGATTTTATATTGACCCTTATTCTTTTGAAGTATTTAAATAATGGTATTTTAAAATGAAAAATCCTTCCCTACAGAGATTGAGATTAAATTCTGAGCACACAATTTATTTAACGAGGTAGAAAGTAACACCATGAGATTTTTAAATTGGAGAATCACATATCATAGCCTATATGACATGAAACATGAAGACTACTAGATAATGTAAAACACTATGAATAAATGATATATTTATCTTTAAATTTTTTTAATATATTTGATATATTTCAATGCACACAATAATGGGTTTGAATGAAACATGATACTCTATTAAAATATTATTATTTAAACATAAGCATTATAACATAGCCATTAGGTTGTTGGATATGAATATTATTCACTAAATTATAAATATTATATGTTTTAAAAATGTATAATAAAATATAATTGTAAAATATTGATATGATTTAAAATAAAGACAATTTCAAATGGAATGAAATGTTTTTTTTTTGAGAACACTGTTTTTTAAAAGGGGGTTTAGTTGTGCGATGAGAAACTAATTTATAATTCATTTTTATAAATATTATAAAATATAGGTGAAAAAATTAACTTCATTTTTAAATATGATGTCAAAAATAATCTTTGTGTGAATTGTTGTAATAGTTTTAAAAAGATTAATTGTTTGCTGAATAGTGTGACATATTGATTTTTGTTGACAAGTTTCTTTTCTTTTAAATTATTTTCACATTTAAATTATATTTAAAATTGGTTAAAAATAATATTTATTAGAATTATATGAAAATATATCTAATTATTTCCATTTTCATCATTTCCATGTTTAATTTTAATATTAAAAAATTATATACTACAAAATTTTCTCTTTAAAAACCCACTCTTTTGTCATGTATATGGTTTAATTTTAAATTAAATTAATCTAAAATTTATACATTAATTTGAAAAAATCGATTCAATATATTGAAATATATTAATTTAGATTATTTTATATGTTAATATTTATTTATTCTTTTACCAATAGTAAAAATAGTGAAAACACTACAATGATTAACGTAAAAAATGGGTTTACCGCAAGTTTAAACTAATAATATAATGGTTATAATTTGATAAATATTGTTAAAATTCAATTTTTGTATCCATATATCAACCACATAAACACAATTACATGAGAATGAAAGATTTTATAGTCTCTTTACATTATAAAAACATGGAACTGGCATTATCTTTAAAAAACATCGTATATGTCCTCATCCCTACTTATAAAATTCCACCCACTCTACTCTATTTTAACACAACTGAAACCATTTTTCAGCCAATACCGACACAAATAACTTCCTTAATTAAATATACACATAATAGTGGCCTAATTTTTAATATAATAACATATTAATAATTATTTATCTAGAATCCTAAATAGGCTCTCCGAAGAAGATGTGAAAATCTCAACCATGCGTATTTGTTTTTTTTCATCTTCCATATCCTTAATAAGAATATTAAAATTTTATAATATAATTAAAATATTATATAATATATACTATTATTTTATTATGTTAAATTAATATCCTATCTCAATATAAAATTCCATTAAATAGGAAATGAAATCATTAAACGTTTTAATGGTTGACTACCAACTCATGAACAAATGTAATTTGTTTTCCATCACCCAAATTCAGGTACACATATATAATTATGGATTTATCTTATTTATATTATATTTAAATATTATTGAAATTATGGAATTATTATATTATATATACATTATTACATTCCATTATATGGGGGATATGAAAACATTTCTCTTATATATGACTTAGAACTACATCTCGAAAAGGTGTAATTTGATTTTTACTTATTATTTACATGAAATTTATTAAGGATAAATTTAATAAAAATATATTATATTTATGATATAACTATACTTGTAAAAATATATTATCACATCTATCTTATTACAATGAAATCCATTGGAAAACAATAAGTTCACTCATGCGTATGTGTGGACTATAACCTCTATGTAACGATGATAAAGTTTCTCGATTTTTTAATTTGGTTAGTAAAAAGGATTTATTTTATTATTATAAATTTATTATATTTTTTAAATATATGGGGATGAAGCCTCATTTATTATTAAAGAAAAATAATTTCTTCTTTATAACAAGGTAGAGGGAGACCCATTATATATCCCCAATGCCCAGTGAACATTTAGCCCATTGCATGGGCCGAATGCCCAAATTTTTGGCCCAAGGTCCATTATGTGAATGGTACTTCATAGTACCTGCCGGCTATAATACCACATAGTACACCCCACTACTACAGTACCTTTTGAAGCTACAGTACCCCACCGCCACTACAATGACCTTCATTTCTATAGTCATGTTCCCCACGGGTTTTGATTCCCCATTTGATAATATTAAATAATAATAATTTTTTAATTTTTAAGTAATTTATTTCCATTTCATTCAATTCATAGATAATAATGAAAACAATGTTCGTGCGTACAATTGACCTACCTTATCCATGAATTGTGTAACCCAATTTCTATCTCAAAATTATTATAAAATATATATATATATAATTAATATATGTGATACATATACCATGTTTAAAATTGTGGATATGATTTAACTATCACAAACTAATAAGTACCAAAATTGCCAAACTAAAACATTCCTGAAAATGATGAAATCCTAACCCAAAATTGTGATTTTAACAAATAATTATTAATAAACATGAGACAAAATACTATAAGTAAGTCATATATGGTATGTGATATACGATTATATGGTTCTATAAAATATTTATAATAATATCATATTAATGATATGGGTTTTATTCTAATATATGAATGATGTTTAAACTAAGTTATGGGTTTTCTTCTCTCATGTGAACTTTCATGAAACATATGACTTATACACTACAAGTTCTATTGTGGAGTATATATACAATCATTTTTTTATATCATTATCATATTTGTATTAATTTTATATAATTTTTCATTTTATGTTATTACTTTTATGGGGATTATATTTCAAATTGTTCCAAAGTGGTAAGGGATTTATGTTTCAATCACATTTTAATCACGATTAGTTACATTTGAATATCAATTAGAGGAAATTATTTAATAATTTTCTAAAATCCCACTTTAATTATCTTCCCCTTTTTTTATTCATGATATTTTCAAGTAATATATATAAGGACCCGACCTTATAACATATCATAATATTGAATTTTGGTCCGGAACTCACTTCATTTCACATTTTGGATCTTTTCATGTTTATAATTTTAGAGATATGAGACATAATACATACATAAAATTTCATAATTTCATAGAAAAGATATCACAGAAATAGTATCTATTTCTTCCAAAATATAAAACTTTTCAAATAAAACATGAGTTCTTTGAAAAATACTCATAACATTTAACATGGATTACTTATTTTTATTACACATACTTATAACCAATATATATAATTTAAAAACGTTTAATGATCACATAGAACATAGTAATGGATATAAAAAATGAAATAAAACACTACTTTATGAGTACTTGTAGTCATATGAAATCATTTTCACAAGGACATAATTTTCACCCATATATACTTTCATTGTGAGACTTGAGATTTCCATTAAATTCACAAAAAAATATTGAACATAAATATAACCATAAAGGTATACTGGAGAATAAAAAACATATATTTTAACCCATGTGTCTACTATATGATTTGTAACCCTCACGACTACCTAACAATATAACCCTCCCATCTACCGAATGGTGTAACCATCACAGTTACTCTGGGACTAACCTAATAAATGACCTACAACATACAAATCATTAATTAATTAGAGGGAGATATAGGTCCTAACACTCATTATAAAAAATTACCAATAACTATAAAATAATCACAAAACATGAATAATTACATAAGGACATTGCTTTTTTTGTTCGTAAAATCGAATTTTAAAAGGATATTTTCAAAGGAAAGTCCCTTACAAATATCATATAATTGAAGTGATAATTAATATAATGAAATTAATATGTGTATACAAAACAAATTCACAAAAAATATCATAATATAAATGAAATTAATCACACAAATAGTCTCATTAGCACATAATTAATGAAGTAGAAGTTTAACCCAATGAATGGAAATTGGGTAATGAATTCCATTACCTCAATTTCATATTAATTAAATCTTATTTAAACATGCTATATAAATGTTAAATTATTGTTATTAATATCTTAAAATCACATATTCATTTTTACAACACCATATATGATCATTTAATAACAACATTTAACACTTTAATTAATAGAATTTTGTTCCTTCCATTGTTTCAGGTGTGTTCTTTACATGAATTCCATGGTAAGTTTGTATTTTATTTTCATAACGTATGGAAA
Organism: Viscum album; assembly: GCA_963277665.1. Classification (NCBI taxonomy): domain Eukaryota; kingdom Viridiplantae; phylum Streptophyta; class Magnoliopsida; order Santalales; family Viscaceae; genus Viscum; species Viscum album. The sequence goes on from OY728152.1 coordinate 1,748,970,761, forward strand.
TGAAATTCCAAAAGTGGAATGATACGGTATTCCTATGATTTCGTAATATTTAACTATACCATTATTCATTTGGTAATCATATATGATGATGAATCATTAGATAAAACATTAATTATATTTGTTTATATCATTTTTGGTGGTTCCTCAATAATCATTTAGTTGTTTCATTATATGATTTAATTTCATTCATATAAGTTCATTATAGTTCAAAAAATAGGATACAAAATAAAATTTAAATTATGTTTCAACAATTAAATTGGTGTTTTAACCATATTTGATGGATCTAAAGAAAATTGGAAATAGATCTCCCTGATTATGGTAAATCGACACAACACTGATGATGTATTTATAAGAGGGGGAGGAGTTGAAGTAAGTTGAGGAATATGTTTTATTAACATGATAACATACAGAATATAAATGATTATGAATATTTCATTCCAATTTGATAAGGTGTGGAGAAGAGAGTATAAAAAATGAAACCGAATAGAAAAGAAAACACGTGAAAATGAAAGAGGATTTTAACCTCTTAATCTCTTCTTATTGACATCGACCTTAAGGCATTTTTTTGCCCTTTTAGTGAGAAAAAAAGGTATTAAAAGTGTGGAATATCACTATGAAGTGTATTGGGTAGAATTTTGGCATCTTACAATGATTGATAGGTGTGAGAGAAAGAGAGGGGGGGGGGGGGTGATGGTCGTATTTATTGTAGGGGAGAGGAAGGGTTTTCCATTATTTTAATTTTTAGAATAATATTTTTCCTCAAGATAATTAATAATATTGATTCATGTTACCCACATAGTAATTTTAGAATACTATTTCTATATAAGGGTGTTTACACCACACACGATTCTTAGAATAGTTTACATACTTGAAAATTCGTATACACTGTATTTTAACGAATTTAACTATTCATAAAAAATTCGGATATCTCAGAAATATCCATAAAATTCACCATACGCATTTTTTGACATATTGAATGAAAAACTGAACAAAATATTCTAATTTTTTTTTTTCAAAATTTTATAAATTTATCTTTTATATCAAATCATGTTTAATCCAAAAATAATAATTTTAAAACTTAAATTAATTTTACATCACCTTTAAAAATTAATCTAAATATAATTATCTTATATCCTTACGAAAATAAAATTACAATACGATTTACTATTCACAAAGATAATATTACAATTCTTATTACTATTAATAAGGGTATGTTATTATTAATTAAAAATAATGTTGGTCCTATCAGACTCGAAATAATTTACCGATCAAAACCATAGATGTCATTTTTTCAAAATAAAAATCATAGTTGTGGTAAAAATATATTTAAACCATGTTTCATTATGTAGAGACTTAGTGATTAATTCATTTCAATTTATTTTTAAAACATTAGGGTGTTACATTCTCCCCACCTTCTGGAAATTTCATCCTCAAAATTTTATTTACCTATTAAACAAGTGAAGGTACATTTATCTCATATCATTTTAAGATTACCATCTTGCTTCTTCAACCATGAGGTTTCTGCAAAAAATTATTACATTGTGGATTAATTTATTCTGCAATTCTTTCTCTCATTGATCAATAATCTGAAAAGGATTCTCTTTATAAGAAATGTTTTCTTCTAGTTGAATGCATTCTGGGCTCATGACATGAGATGAATATGGAACATACTTTCTCAACATTGAAACATGAAAAAAAATTATGTAACTGAGATAAACATGGGGGAAAAGCTACTCGATATGTGATTGGTACCACATTCTATAAGATTTAAAAATGTACAATAAACTGAAGACTTAGCTTTCATTTCTTACTAAAACACATATCACTTTCCCATGGTGGGATTCTAAGAAAGACATGACCACCTACCTCAAAATAAAATATTTTCTTCCTATAGTCTGCCTAAATTTTATGCTTACACTGAGCTATCCACTAGTGTTTCTGTAACATCTTCACTTTTTGAGCCACTTCTTCAACTAATTCAAGTTTCATCATCTAAATTTCCTTTACATTATCCAAAAAATCTAGAGTTTGAAATATCTCGACATACAATGCATCAAATGGTTCTATCTGTATACTGGAAGGAAAAATATTATTATAAGAAAACTAAAAAAACAAATATATTGATCCCAAAATCCCTAGAAGTCCATTAAATAATATTGAATCATTTCCTAAAAATTATGAATCACTGGTAATGCCTTTCGATATGATTGATGATGAAAAGTTGTAATGAAATTTAATTATGTGCCCAAAAAATTATGAAGTCCCTTCCAAAAATTATAAGTGAACCTGGCATCCTGGTGTGATTCAACGGAATAAGGTACTCCATGTAACTTGAAAATATCTTTGAGGTTCAATAAATAATGCTAATCCAATGACATTGTATCTCGAATAGTAAAGAAATGTTTACATTTAGTCACATAGTTAACAATCACCAAAATTGTGTTGTTACCTCTAGAAGTATTTGGTAGTCAAACAACAATGTCCATGGATACGTTTTCCTATTTGAAATCAAGCATTGGAAAGGGTTGATGAATCCACTTCGGTAACTACCGCTCTTCTTTAACTGGTTGAAAAGTCAAACATTTAACGATTAAAACTCCAAAATCTCTTTTCCTTCCATCCCACCAGTAATACTCATGGAGGTCTCTGTACATATTAGTACTTCGAGGATGAACTTAAAATGGTGAACTATGAGAACTATCTAATAAATCATTCTTCGATTAAGAATCACAAGTCACACACAATTATTTTCCAAATCATAAAACAAAATCTTTAGGAAGGTTAAATTATGTAAACATACCATTTTTAAACAGTTATAATTTTTCCTGTAACTACCCATATTCCTTTTATACATACTTAATTATTTCGGTCAAATTTGACTACACAGAATCCTGATACATAACTGAGGAATAATGTGCATCAGTAACATCCAATCCAAAATTCATTAAATCATTAATCAAGGGGTCATGTTCCAAACATAACATGGTTAATGATGCATGTTGTTTTCAGATCAAGGAATATTCCAAATTGTTTTCTTTTCCCAGATGGTAATTTATCATGAAATCCTAATTTTTTATCAATTCAAGCCATCTTATTCGCCTCATGTTTAATTACATGTGAGTGAATATGTACTTCATACTTTTTTGGTGAGTTTATATTTAACATTAGGATTTATATAAATGATGCCTCTAAATATTCAAAGCCAAAACAACACCTTCGAATTCCCAATCATGTGTGGTATAATTTAACTCATGTGGTTTTAATTTTCATGAAGAATACAAAATTATCGAATCACTATGAATCATAAAACAACCATGTCCCTTTAATGATGAATCATTGTTGATGAAAAAATATACATTTCTTAATGGGAAGGGAAAAAATGGTTCATTCAACAATCTATTATATATTGCCTAAAAAACACATCATTATTTTTTTCACACAAATATAAACCATTTTCATTTTAACTTAGTTACATGGCTAGATAACTGGGAAATGTTTTTAAAAACCATCTGTAATAACCTGATAATCCCAGAAAAAATGAATTTATGTAAAATTTGATGGTATTCTACAATCATTAACCACTTTTTTTTGGTATGACCAACTATTATTCAATCCTTATTTTAATGTTCCCAATAAAATAAATTTTTTCAAACAAAAATCTCGCTTTCTAAATTTTCCATACAGTTTATTTTTCATTAGGGTTTAGAAAACAACCCTTGGATGTTATCCATGTTCGTCTTTACTTTTAGAAAACACCATAATTTCATCAATTAATACAACTAAATTATTATCCAAGAACACATTAAATTTTATATTCATAATATCCATGAATACAACAGCTTCATTATTGTACCCAAACATCTTAACTATAAATTAATAATTCCCATATCTAGTATTAAAAACATTATTTAGGATGTATGATTCATTTACTTTAAACTGATGGAACCTTGACCATTGGGCAACCATCAATAAATAATATGCTCCCTAAAGAAAATCAAACAAGTCCTCAATATTTGTCAAAGGATACTTGTAATTAAACATGATGTTGTTAAACAATTTATAATCAATGAAAAGTCTCAAATAATCATCATTCTTTTTAACGAACAAAACAAGTTCACCCCATGTTGATGTGGAAGGATGAATGAATAATTTTTCATGAAACTCATGAAATGTATTTTTAAATTCTTGAATTTCTATTTGATATATTTAATAAAGTAGTTTTGATATTTAATTAGCAATGTCAACTAAGTGAATTGTGAATTAATCTTCCCGATCATCTATAACACTGGATAACTCATTAGAAAAAACATCAAGATATTCATTTAGCACCAGCACATCATTGATATTAATAGTTTTCTTATCTTAAAGAATATGATTAATATAACTTTCATTTACATTTTTCAATTGTTTCTTAGCATCATGAAATATTATGAATTCAATGGTTTCATTATTTTATAAAAAAAACTCTATCTGAAAACAACTTCTTTACCACTACAATCAATATTAGCATGATAATCATAAAGCCAATCCATTCCCAGAATGACATCAAACTCTACTAAGGGGAAAATCAAGGTATTTGGGTAATGTATTTCCATAGAAAATAGTAAAAATATTATTAAAATTTCTATTTGTGGAAACATATTCCACTTGTGTTTTAATAATATGTTCTTGCCTCATTTTTAAAGGTGATATTTCCATTTTAATATAAAATTTATTTGAAATAAAATAATGTATAGACGTCCTATAAAACAATAAATTAGAAAAATATGAGTAAAAAAGTACCTGATACTAGTTCAATGTATGGACCAACATCTACTAACATTGTTTCAAAGGATCTCACTACACCTATCTACTTAAAGCTATCTTCTTTTCATCATTCTGATATTTCATTGTGTGAACATTTTCATAATGAATAATGTCACCGAATTTAAAACACATTAATTTTTACATATTAGGATTCATCATAAGATCATTTTCATTACAATCCTAGGCCATATATACAAACATAACACAAAGAAAACACTTCCCTGTTTTGGTTAGACATTACCCATGATTCTTTTTGCCACACTATTCAAAAACTGGATAATGGACTTTCTTACCATCATATTTATTTGATTGATTCTTACCATTCTTTTTCCATCAAGTCAAATTATTCTTATTTTTTTCAAAGTGCACATGATTATCAAAAAACTTCATTTATACCCTCTCATCACATCAGAAAAGTTTTTCATAACTTCCAAACTAATGGGAATCCAATTCCCTTCGATATATTGGATTCAATATTGAGAAAAAAACTGTTAATTTTTCTATCAATATATATAATATGTTTTTAATCATTACTCACATATCAGGCAAGGTTTTCATCATACATTGCCAATGAATCATCATTTTCATTTTTAATTTATGTAATCACTTATCCATCCAAATTCGAACTTCCTTAAGAAGATATTTTTCAAGGAATAGAATTTTAAATTTTTTCCACTCTAAGGCTAAAATCTCCAATCTATCCCTAATTTTATTGACATTTGACCACAAATATTTATCTTCACCTTCAAAAAGATAAATGGGATGTCTCACCTTTATATTATCTGAACATTCCATATCATCCAATATCTTTTCAAGGGATTTAATCCATCCTTTAGCCGCTACTCGGTCAAAAGATCCACTAATACCAGAGGGTGTTGCCTCATTAAATGTCTACTATCATCATGTTACTTTGTGGTAACTTTTGTTGTTATATTTCATGTATTCCACTGACATTTATTGAATTTTTCTACTGATTCATTACTTCCACAAATTACATGGGTCAAATCCCAACCATTTGAGGCCAGAGATTCATAAGGATATCATTCTATCAGTGCCTTTCCACTTCTACTTCCTTGATTGTTTGGTGAAAACCTATTCTGAACAAAAAAATCACAGTCAATGAAACATGTTAATATTTAAATACTATAACATTTAAAATTATCCATAGAATAAAAATCATTTATGGTATTATTTTAACACCATCCTAACCCCTAAAGTTCTATAAACTATCCTCTAATACCAACTATAAGGTCTCAATCTTATAACAATACATAATCATGAATTTATTCATGAACTCAATTTATTTTCAATTAAAGATATTTTTATGTTTAGGGATTTAGAGATTTGGGACATAATACATACATAACATTCCACATTTTGACAGAGAAAATACAATAAAAATAGTAACAATTTCTTCTAAATTATAAATCCATTCATATAAAACATGTTTTCCTTAAAAAATCTTCATCACATTTAACATGACTTCCTTATCTATCTTACAAATCCTTATAAAATATGAAAATAATATAAAAACATTGTATGAGAAACAAAATCTCAGAAAGGGATATAAAATAAGGAAAGAAAACATTATTTCATGATTACTTGTAGATATATGAAACCATTTTCACGAAGACATACTTCTTACACATATAAAATATCATTATGAGTCATGGGATTAAAAACAGGTTTAAAAAAATCACTGAACATAAATTGATCCATAATAGTTTATTGGGAAATGAATTACTTATATTGAAACCCTCATGGTAACCTTGTGATTTTTAACCCTCACGACTACCATACAATGTAACCCTTATGGCTACAAAATGTTGTAACTATTGAATTTAAACAAGGAGGAACCATATGGATGACCTCCAACATACACATAAAAAATGCATTGAAAAGGTATATAGGTCCCACCATTCGTCATAAAAAATTCCTAAGAACCATAACATAATCCCAAAACATGAATAATTTCATAAAACATTGCTTTTGAATTTCATGAAACAGAATTTAAAAGAATATTTTAAAAGGGATGTACCTTAAAATTATCATATATTTTATTTTAGAATTAATATAATGAATATATTGTTTTTATAAATTGTTAATGTGCATAATGAAACATAATATAAACTAAATTAATATCATAAATAGTCTTAGTAGCACTTAATTAATGAAGTATAAGGTTAACCCAATGAATGGAAATTGAGATAAGAATTCCCTTACCTTGGGATATCCTTAAAAAAAGTTTAATGCTCCCGTATTAGTGTTAAAGGAGTGTTATTAATATCTTAAATAAACATACTCATATTAATAAAACCATATATGATCATTTCATAACATAATTTCCCCCATAAATTTCTTGTATTTTGTTCCATTGTCTAGGGTGTGTTCTTTACATTATTTCCATGGAATGTTTGTATTTGATTTTCATATCGTATGGAAATGATAATAAAAAAGTGTAAGTAAATTTTATTAATATGTATCAATAATATTTAATGATACCAAAAATCATTTTTATCATATATGTTGATGAACCATTACATAGAACATTAATGATATTTGTTTAGAACAATTTTTTGTGGTTCCTCAGTAATCACGAACATGTTTCATTATATAATTTAATGTCATGCATATAAGTTAATTATAGAACATAAAATAAAATAAAGAATAAAATTTGAATTAATTTTAATCCTTTAAAAAAGTTTTATAACTATATTTTAATGAAGTAATGGAAATTGGAATGCCATCGTCGACAATTATGGTAAATCTACACGACACAAATGGTGAATTTATAAGAGGTGGAGGAGATAATGTAATTTGAAGAATTTTTTCCATAAAAATGATAAAATCCATAATATTTATGATTATGAAGCTTGAAATCTTCTTTTATAATGGTAGTGGAATAAATTATTAGAAAAACAATTAATTAAAAATAAAACACAAGAAAATGAATGTGGATTTTCACTTCTTGATCTCTTCTCCTTAAGAAGCACCTTAAGTCCTTTGGTTTTGTCTTTTTGGTAGGACCAATAGGTCTTGGATGTGGGCAAGAGCCTTTTAAAGTGTATTGGTTAGAATTTTGATAATGTTCAAATCTTTAGAGGAGTAATAGGAAAAGGGGGTGAGGGTGGTATTTATTGTGCAGGTGAGTTATGGTTTTCCATTATTTTAATCATTGGTTTAATATTTTTGCTCAAGACTATGTATAGTATTGATTCATGTGACCCAAATAATAATTTGATCCTTTGAGGTCCAACCAACTATTATTACATCGGCCATGATTCTATGAATAGTGAATTTAAATGAAAATTTGTATTCATGGTATTTTACCATATTTCACTATTCATACAAAATTCAAGTATTTCAGAAAAATCCCAAAAAACCGCCCTATTTTTTTTGACATGTATAATTCAAAAATACAATACTTTTTTTGGAAATTATTTTATAAATATTTTTAAATTAAATTTTAAATATAATCATATATTATTACCAAAATAATAATTTTAAAACTATAACTCATTGTATATAAGCTTGAAAAATTATTCAATATCTCATTATCTTACAAACATAAGAAAATAAAATTATGATATGATTTTCTATTCACATGTTTCATATTAAAATTAATATTACTATTCGTTAGGTTATGTTACTAATCACCAAAAATCATATGGGTCCTATTAGACTCCAAATTACTTTGTGATCGTATCTATAGATGACGTTTTTGAAAAAGTCAAATCATCGAAGCAGAAACATTATATTTAAAAATATTTTCATTAAGTATAGACTAAATGATTCATGTATTTAAATTTATTATAAAAACCATGTTTTGTTAAAATGAACCATGTTTTCCCTTTTTTTTAACTTAAAATTACTGAGAAATTGTTTTTATGAAAATCCAACTTTATTTCTCTCTTCAGTCTAAAATACTATTTCCTCACAATGAATGATTTCTAAGAAACATTCAGAAACCTTTTTAACATTTTACAAAAGATTTATTAATTATTTTTAAACAATTTTTAAAATTATATAGTATTTTATGAATGAAATATTCATGTCATTTTTAAAATAAGGCATTTTTTTCTTCCTCAAAAAAAACATAAAGGAATATTTGTTTTAACATTTATGATATGAATAGACTTCACTATCCTCATAACCACTAAATTATTTAAATATTACCTATTGTTTTCAAAATCTATTTTAAAATAAATTTATTTTAAATATATTTTATGATGATTTAGTTTTATTAAAAATGATACATTCTAAATGAAAATGTAATTTTCCTCAATAAGGATTTTAATAACAACATTACTGTATTTCTATTCATCAATGACATAAAACCGTTATAGTAATTATTATCCACTGCAAATATGTGTTATTTATATAAGATTTTTTTCTTTTTTTTATAGTTTATGATATATTGAATTATGATGTACAATTTTAATATCATTCACTATACTACTCTAGATAGATTAGAATTCTGTTTATTTTTTTTGTATTATGTAATAACATTTTTTATTTTTGTTCTTAAATAAGAATGGTCGTGTTAACTATGCTTCAACCCTTCATATGGGTAATTAATTAGTCATATTAATTGTGGGGTGGGACCCATTTACATATATCCCCAAAGTGCATCGATATGTATCACGGTAAAAATGACTTGGGAAAATCTGATGGGTTTATTCACACATATTTAAACTAACTTGTGATAGTTATTGAAATAATTTTTCTTATTTCCATAAATATTGATTACAATATTATGAGATCAATTATTCATGGATATTGGATTATTTTCTTAGATATAATACATATGTTTGTGTTTCAATCCCATGTGAGTATTAATATGGATTTCATTTACAATTATTTATTTATGTAACTTGATGCTCAATTTTTTAATTAATTGAAGTATTTTTATATTATTTAATTTTAAATGTTTATTATATTTATTTATTCATTAATAATATTTCATAGTAAACATACCCCTACTGAGCAGTAAATCTCACCACTTTCTCACAATTTATTTTTCCTGGGATACAAGGATGTGTTTTGTGATTAATGTGTAGGGATATTCTATTTTGAGTAATTGAATTCTTAGAGAAGAAACTTTTTACCTTTTATATTATAAAATTTAATGTGTATTTTAATTATGTATCAATGTTAAGAATAATATTAAACTATTTTTCCAATAAAAATGTGATTCATAGTACATAGTGCTAATGTATGAAATTTACCTCTAGCACTAGGTTACTAGAGTCAGGGTGTTTACACTGAGAGGAATTTGTATATTGAAAAATATGAAGTATAAATGATCCTAAATTATAACAAATTATCCAACATTAACACAATTGTAAGGGTAAAACCAATTAGTAACATAGAAACCAAAGAAAACATTAAACAAAATTGGATACCACACACCCAAAAGTCAATAATTTATGAATATTATCATTGATTATCATCCATTAAAACAGGTAGTCAGAAAACATTAATAATTCATCATAGATGTTGTTTCACCATTCAATATGAGAATTGCTTTTTAGTATAACCACCAAAAATGGATGCGGAATTGAAATTCTTCCAATAAAAAACATCGAACAACCACTACAATAATGACATAGTATCCACAACACAAAAAGGGAATAATATATGATTCTAATTTTCCATTAATAGAAAAAGTATAATTTTAAAATAATTGAAATAATAGGAACACTCTAACATAAACACAAAAATATATATAATAAAAATATGATAATATATATATAATTTTTATAATATAATATAATTTTATAAATTTATATCATTATTCGATTTTTTATTCATAATTTATTCCACTTTTTCGTTGAGGATATTATCTACTACATTCTTCATTTACTTGAATTTTTTAATGTGATTTTTATATGTTTTAAAAAATATTATTTTCATCTTCCAAATTGAAATGTGTAAAAAAATTTATCAGTATAATATAAAATTTGATAAATAAAATGAATTTCAATGATTTTATATTAATGAATAATGTACATGTTGGATTAAAAGATTAAATTACCTATGTCTCCTTTATAAAAATATTTTTATATTAATGAATCGAGTATTGACGTTTGGTGCACCTAGATTTGGAAGAGCGTCTACTACTATTGTTTGGAAGGAATAGAATAGAATCTATTCTATTCTTATTAGTGGTTCTAAAGTTTTTTTCCCATTATATTTTATGTTTGGGACATTTGAGGTCCAGTAAGCATCCCAAAGATAAGTGATAATTTGTTAAAGGGTTGTTACAATGAATATCTGGTAGAGATATAGAGTCATTAAATACAGTATCACCACCAATATTATAATTTTGATATTTTTTCATGACTAAAATGGGACTAAATTGAAGGGGATATACAATGTATTATTTTTTTCATGTTTCTAGAATGTGGGACCAGTTCATTTTAAGAAATTGTATTGTTTTCCATTATAGATAGTGGATTTTTTTCATAGGTATTATTAGGGTGATTGGTTCTCATGTTTAATTTCAGCATGCATGTTGTGTATTTGAATTAAAAGTGAGTTTCTTGTCTGGAATTCACTAGACCTATGCAAGATAATAATATTTAGCAATGTCTTTTATTTTGTGATTTTTGTTTTTTTGATGTTTTTATGTATTTTTTGTTATTGGAATTCATCATATGAACATTGATGAGTTACTTAGGATGTTGTAAAAGTGGGGTGTTCAACCAATTAAAAAAGAATCACAACTAATACATAGGGGGGTGAACCATGAAGAGTGGAGGAACATATATAGGATATAGAGGGATTATAAGAGAATAAGAAATATGAATAGTGGGAAATAATTTCATCCATTTAAATTTCTTTTTTACTATCATTCATTTTCTTTCATATATTGGTTTTTTTACTATTTTCTAGGAGTAAATTATAATTATGTTTTGATAAATTATGATATGTTCATGATTTTTTTATTATTTAACGTATAATTTTAATAAACCTTATACATAAATAATAATATATATATTATACTAGTAAAACATATAATTTTATTCACCTACACCACTATTTAGAAAACCTATAACTTTAATCATCCATAATGTTATGTTAATAATTAATAATAACATATATTATTTATTGTGGTTTGGTAAAAATTTAAATAGAATGGCCTAACCACTTAAACATTGAAATAATTTAAATTTTTATGAATTTTGATAAAAATATTGAAATATACTGTATGATAAAAATTGGAATCCAAAAATTATAGGAAAATAAAAATAAATAAACATCATCTTTTTTTAAATAATGTTATAAATGTTGCATCACAATTATATCAACAAACTGTTATTAATTAATTATTTCATAATTGAATAAGTGTAAAATATTTATCAAATTGGTACCATAGGTTTTTAAATGCATATATTAGAAGTTACAGGTTCTCTAACAATACATATATGTCAAATTGATGTTCTGTGACAATGATTTAACAAATAAAAGATATGTTAATTATAGAGCACCATGAATTTTTCAGTAATAAATAGTTATTAAAGGATATGTTATTATCAATTCTTTTTGTATTGGACCAACAGAATTTGTGCTTGAAGTAGTTTTACCATAATTGGAATGGCATGTTCTAGAACATGTGTCATCCAATAATATGAAATAAAAAAAATAATATAATAAGTATTTATTTTAAAATGTTAAAAATTGGATTGATTGTGATTATAATGGATATTAGTACAATGATAACTACCAGGGAGTCATTTTAGTTAGCTATGTGTTTTTAATTTTCTTTTGACATTAATTTTTTAAGTGTTTGGTTCATATCCACATTCATAGTTCTGATTGTTGAATGCATAAATTTAATTTATAATAAGAACCATCGTTAATATGTTGGAATTTAATTCCATGGGGGGAAAATAATAAAAATTATACAAAGAATAAATTTAAAATAAATGGATAATTAGAAACTAAATATATGTTGTTGAAAAAATGAATTAGATAGGTGTGTATAATTAATGCATCTCATAGTTGAAAACAAGTTTTTATTATAATTTGCATAACTTATTTTTCAATAATATCTATCTATATTATTCCACTCTTATCTAGTCTATTAATTTCACTCTATGTATGGTGAACTACATAACGAGTTATAAAACAGTAAATAATAATTTCAAAAGTTTAATATTAGGTGAAAAGAGTTTTTTAGTTAATTAATAGATCATGATTATTCGAGCATTTTTTATGTAGAAGATGCAATGTAGGGGTTTAACCATATATTTTCATCACATTAATTATTTATTTTTTTCATATTAGTTGTATATGATTCATAATACAAACCAAATATTATCTTTATTATATGACCGTTAAAAACATTAAATTCTATATCAGATTACAAAACAGTAAAAATTATAGTGCAATGAACATTAACCTACAAACATAATGTCAATATATAGTTTTTTACATAATAAATGATTTGCAACACACCCTTCAAGATTAGTTAATGTGTTTTAATATTTTCTTACTTTTGATGTGTTGTACCGATATTGACGATACACTCATTGATGTTGTTAAAATAGGACTATACAGGTATGATGACAACCGCAATGTAAAACCTAAAAAAAGTTAATAGTTAGTAAAATACAAATAACTATTAAAGAACTGTTATTATTAAATAATTATCCAAATTAATAGATAATTATATTGTTCAATAGTTTTTTTAAATTCATTATACTTATAAATGTATGAATTTCTAAAAGGTATGTATTCAATAAATTTTTTACTTGTGATCATTCTTGTAGTTATAATGTTACAATTTTTACTGATGTTTCAATATAAATTAATGGAAACAATTCGTAATGTTGAGATCTAAAAACATTCATGAAAATAATAGAGATGCAGAATAAAGGATAGTCATTTTTCCCTCATATGATTCACAACCAACACATGTAATAAATATTTTAACCCTTTCAAAATATCATTTATTTTTTTATAAATTTATCCCATATGTAGCACCATACATTGAAACATAAATAAATATTTTCCATTAATGATTCAAATTTTGTGTAACAGTAAATAAATTTCAAATACATTTTTTTAAAAAGTACTATATATGTTAGAAAACCTACCATTATGTATCACAACTGTAACATCCTAATTAATTAATGAATAATAGATATTCTTATCTATGTCTATTTAGGAATTAGATAGTGTTTTAGAGGCATAAAATGAGAATAAATCCAATCGTAAGCATGAAATACACTAATATTCTTAAAATATTGTTTTGCTCCCTTTTGATGGAAAACCATTTTTAAATAAAACTATTGACAATTTTATAAGATATATTTTTGGAAATAAAGTTATTATTTATTATTGGGACATTGAAATTTAAATTGGATAAAATTTTATTATTTTTCTGACAATGTTCATTTTTTTAATGAATATTGAAAAATACTGCATTTTACATCAAAAATGCTTTCTCATATAATTTAATTATATGCTTTGATTATCTTTTTAGTTGGTTTTAAAGTTTAAATATAATATATTTTTACCATGTAATCCAATTCTGGTCATTGGGATGAATTTCACTTTGGAATTCAGCATAAACAAGTGCCAATCATTTCATAGAAATTGTTAAAAAAAACCCGGAATTTGTTTTGACAACGAGAATTATTTTTATATTAATTATTTCAATTTATATTTATGGAATTTGGTTAAATGGATTCCATATTTGGAATCAGAAGGTTCAAATTATGAAATTAAGACTCTTTTGTTTTTGGACATTATGAATTGTAACGATCGTAATTATCTTTAATTATCTTGATTAATGTGTAATCGGGTAGTTAAGGATAATAAAATAATATCATAATAATAAAAAATGACCCCAAAATTTGTCCTAATGCTACTGGTTGTCACATGGCCATCCATGGGATTCCTTGTGCGAAACTTGGGGACCCCATGGAATCACTTTTGTGTGGAAGTGACTTTTTATCTTTTTATTTTTAATGAAAGATAAAAATAACAAAGACTGTGTAACCTGAGTAAAACATTTTTAAGTTTTTCTAAATAAATGATTTATTGGACTATAAATAATCTTTGGAAAGATAAAAATATTTCCTACATCATAATATTTTATTTATAATTTTTATACATTAAATAAATTAAATTATTTATGACATCATTATGATGCATCGATAACCTAATTAATAAAGGATTTAAATAAAATTAAAAGATAATGTTAAAACTATATCATACACATGTCAATGTCCTATTGGATGAGTATATTTTGAACCCTTATCACCTTATCCTCTAAATATATAAATTTGAGTCCATTAAAATCCGAATCTCATTTGAAAATAAAGTAACCTTTTATACCTTTCCAAGAGTGGCCCTCCTCTCCTCTTATAAAAGGCCCCCACATCTACCTCCTAACCCACACCTCTCAAGCCTTTTCCTCGGAAAACCCCAGATCATTTTGTCTCTAAACATCCCTCTAGTACTCCTAGAATCCTCACATTGGGAATAATTCTTCCCAAGGAAGCCTTTGAGCTCAAATAAAAAAGAGTTACCCGTTTTAAAGGTTGTGTTTTCTCTTGTGCTCTTATGTTTTATTTTAATTCTCCAACCCTCTAAACACTTTTTATTACATTCTTTTGTAACTACAAAAGTATCTTCAATATACTAGGATGTTTTTATAATAAGTATTCGAGCTACACTTACACACACATACATCTAATGGTTAAAAAACATATTGTTTCTGTGGATGGTGAATTTCTGCCTCACGAAACGTTGATTGTTCAACACTCATATAACACCTTCAAAGGTGGACATTAATATGTCACTATATTTATATATGATATATAATATGTTTATGTTTTACTTAAGCTTATGTATTTTTCATTTACGGCATACCTTTTTGGTTTCCATTATGGGTAAACGCGATATCTTCATTTTAGGAAGTGCGGACTACCGCCCCCTCAAAGTGATTTGATTGTTAATACCATATGTGGTACGTATAAAGGATAGATTGAATGATATTATATATCATACAATACTGGAATTATAATAATATCATGTATCATTATGTTTTAATTCCATTAAATATGAAATAGAAATGGAAGTAGCGTTCATGCGTACGTACGGCTTACCGTCTCCATGAACGGTGCATTTCATATCTTACCTCTAAATGATAATGTAATATTATAAATGCATGTATATACTGGATATATATGTTATATATGATATCTAAATCATGATTATAACTCTGGATATAATGGATACAGGATCAAATTGTAATTATAAAGGGTTTATTATTGAGTTAAGTACCAATGATCGTTAAAACGACCGTTGATAAGTGAAATAATTACATTGTGTTCCTAACATGGTTATAAGTGATATAAAAGTAATAATTAACATGAAAAAGGTTCTTATGAAAGTATAAATTAACTCAAGTTTATTATTCAGTACGTTAAAGAACGATCGTGTCAAGTCGGACCCGAGGTATGGGACTTCGTCTCAATCTCTTTTCATTAAGGAATATTTTGTTTTATACAGAACCTTCATTTTATACGGTGTATAAACCACTTTTACTTTTACATTTATCCAAAAGGAATATTTTTATACGAAGTTTTTTACTAAATGAAAAAATGGAATGTTTTTGTCGTACGTATGCGGCGACAACGACTTCTCTGCCGTCGTGACCATTATTTGAGTTTTGGCATCCTCTACAAGCCATACATTTTTTTATATGAAAAATAAATACCATGTTTTAATTTTCTTTTATTTTTGTATTGAATATTTTTTTCATAATTTTTTTATTATATCAATGTGTTGTATTGATATCTTGTGATTGAAATGTGGAAATGTTATGTTTCCTTTATGCATGTTTTATGTGATACGATTATGTTATGGTTCATGGGCATTGTTATGAAGATGGGTGGTTCTGTGAAAAACTAAGGGCAGGTGAGCCCAATATATCTCTCCAATGAAATGGGAACGTGAAGGGGTTAAACGTTAAGGTTTATCCGAAGAGATTTAGGGAATATATTGTGATGGGTATTCTAAACATAACCAAGAGGGTTACTCCCTACGTAAGAATGTTATGAATGCCTCAAGTTACCTTCATGTCTTATGATTTCTATGTTTTATTCTTGATTTGATGAGGTATGTTAACGTTCATATGTTTTATGAGTAAAGTATGATTTCATTTATTCTTATGTACACATGTACTCATGTTTCCTTTCAATATTTTTATATCCCTTACTGATCTTTTTATTCTCATCCCATGTTTTTGAAATGTTTTTCACAGGTCAAGGGAATGGTACATGATGTGATGATAGTGTCAATGAAGTTTCAATAAAGAATCCATGTTTTATTTAAAATATCTTTCCGTTGATGGGACAAATGAGTAGTATCTTTTATATAACCACTTTGTCTAAATGTGGAATGTAATGCATGTTTTATGATCTAATTCTCTAAAAATTTAAACCTAAAAAGATCCTCAACTTGTATTCTTGAAGTAACTCAATATTAAGTAATGTTTAAGGCTAGGGACTTATAGTTGGTATCAGAGGTTATTTTAGATAACTTTAGGAGTTAGAATTCTATTAAATGATTATCCAAAAATATTTTTTTATGGTCAAATTGAAATGATATAGCATTTGATGTTTACTATGTTTCTTCATCTAAGACATGTTTGTTCAGAATGGTTTTCCATAGAGGAAACAGGGAAGCCGTGCTAGGAAGGAATACAAAAGGAAATAACCTTTCGAATCAGCATCCTGAGATGGTCGGAATTGGAACTGAACTATTTGTTGCAGTAATGGAGTAGTTGACTGAAGAAATAAATGGTGGTGGTATCGATGCATGAGATCAATCAGATCAACCGCAGAGGAACATGTCAGTGGTGGAACATTTCATGAAGCAACATTCCCCATCATTCAGAGGATCATCTGACCATGTGCTAGCTGAAGGGTGGATTAAAGAACTGGAGAAGATTTTCGATGTCATGGGGTGTTCAGATAATTAAAAGGTTAGTCATGCTATTTACCGTTTGGAGGGTGAGGCAGATCAGTGGTGGTCGATGGTTAAATATATCAGGGACGCTGATGAGATTGATTCTCTTGACTGGGATGAATTCAAAGGTATGTTTCTTGAGAAGAATTTTCCTAAGGCTGTTCGACATAGGAAGGAAA
Organism: Viscum album; assembly: GCA_963277665.1. Classification (NCBI taxonomy): domain Eukaryota; kingdom Viridiplantae; phylum Streptophyta; class Magnoliopsida; order Santalales; family Viscaceae; genus Viscum; species Viscum album. The sequence goes on from OY728152.1 coordinate 1,748,988,736, forward strand.
CACAATTCATGGAATTGAGGCAAGAGTAAGACTCTGTGGATGCCTATGAAGAGAGGTTCACTCGATTGGCAAGGTATGCTCCAAATTTTATTCGATACCTTGATAGTAAAATCAATCATTTTTACATAGGATTAAAGCCAAAATATCGAATGGCATTGGCTTCTCGTGAGTTCAAAAGTTATGAAAACCTTGTTCGATGTGCTGAGAAGGTGGAAATGGAGTTTGTCGATGATAAAATGTTCTATAACAACCAGCAGAAGAAGAGACCGAGGTGGTAGGATAAAGGAATGAATTCTTCAAAATGGTCTGACTGTAAGAAAACTATGTTTCCAATTTGTGATAAATGTGGTAAAAGTCATGCTGGGGAATGTCTTATAAATTCTAAAAAGTGTTACCGATGTGGTAATATGGGACATAAGGCTCATTATTGCACTGAAAAATATCAGGGTGATGGTAAGACCAAATTTTATTTACAGTTAGTGAAATGTTTTATGTGCAATGAGATGGGTCACTATGCAAACAAGTTTCCAAAAAAGAGCTCGAGTGACAGGAAGAAGTTAGACTACAAGCAGAAAGGGGTGATGGAATCCTTTGCAATTACTTCAGCAGATGTCGGGCCATCAAATGAAGTTGTATCAGGTACATTGTTTGTTTCATCAGATGATGACATTGTGTTGTTTGATTCAGGGTCTACAAATTCTTTCATCTCTGAAAACGTTTATTGTAAAATGGGAATACCATCTCAAGAAATGAATCCTGAACTTTTGGTAAAAACACCTGTGGGAAATGTTGAGGAAAAAAGAATTTATAAGAATCTTCCTATCCTTATCTGTGGAAAGAAACTACTTTCAAACCTTATTGGTTTACGTCTAGTAGATTTTGATGTTATCCTGGGTATGGATGGGCTCTCTATTTACCATATTAAGATTGATTGTAGAGATAAAGATGTTTTTTTTCAGAAAGACTTTCAGTTCTTGTACAAGAATGAACCCTTACTGTTGATAACATATCAAGAGGCCGAGCATGTTGTAAAAGATAGAAATGAATGTTACCTTGCACATATTGTTGAAAACAAGGGAACTGTTCAGATTAATGATGTGCCAGTGGTAAATGAGTATCCTGATGTTTTTCCTGATGAGTTTCCTGGAATAATACGAGATCAGGAAGGTGAGTTTACTGTATACTTAGTTCAAGATGCTAATCCAATTTCAAAACCCCCTTATCGAATGGCTCAAATTGTACTATTAGACTTGAAGGAGCAATTGGACGATTTATTGGAGAAAGGATTCATTCGACCTAGCACATCACCATGGGGTTCTCCTGTTTTTTTTTGTTAAAAATAAATATGGTTCTATGAGACTTTGAATTGATTCTAGAGCTTTGAATAAAATCACGGTTAAGAACAAATATCCGTTGCCTCATATCTATGATTTGTTTGATCAGCTCCAGGGAGTTCAGTTTTTATCGATGATTGACTTGAGGTCAGGGTACCATCAGTTGAAGGTAAAGGAATCGGATATTCTAAAGACTGTGTTTTGTACAAGATATGGCCATTAGGAATTTGTATTAATACCCTTTGGGCTAACCAATGCACCTGCTGTATTAATGGACATAATGAGTATAATTTTCCATGAGTTCTTGGATATGTTTGTGGTTGTTTTCATTGATGATATTTTTGTGTTTTCTAAAAGTAACGAGGAGCATGAAAGACATTTAAGGGTTATTTTTCAAACCTTAAAATAAAAGAAATTGTATGGGAAATTCAGAAAGTGTGAGTTTTGGTTACAACAAATTTCTTTCTTTGGCCACATTGTTTCTAAAGATGGGATAACTGTTGATCCTACAAAAACAAAGGTTGTTGAAGAATGGACAATACCCACAAATGTAACTAAGATTCATAGCTTCCTTGGTTTGGAAGGCTATTACCAAAGGTTTGTTAGAAATTTTTCACGGTTATCTAGTCCAATGACTACGCTATCATAGAAGGGTGGTATGTTTATCTGGACAAAAGAATGTGATGATTGTTTTGAGAAATTGAACAGAAGATTGGTGAATGATCCTGTTTTGGCACTACGTTCCAGGAAAAGGGAGTTTGTTATCTATAGTGATGCTTCATTGAAAGGACTTGGTTGCGTCTTAATGCAGAATGATCAGGTAATTGCTTATTCTTCACGACAGTTGAAAACTCATGAGTTAAATTACCCTACATATGATTTTGATTTAGCTTCTGTTGTTTTCACTTTACAAATATGGAGGAATCATTTGTATGGAGTAAAGTGTGATATATATACCGATCAAAAAATTTTAAAGTATATATTCACTCAAAAAGAATTGAACATGAGACAGAGGAGATGGCTAAAATTAATCAAGTATTATCATTGTACAATTCATTAGCATCCAGGAAAAGCAAATAAAGTGGATGATGCATTGAGTCAAAAAAGTAATGCTTCATTATAAATGTTACATTTGGAAAGTGATACTTTGGATAATGATTTGATGAAATTTGGCATAGAAGTTGTTGGTGCAAGATGTTCATCTGTTTTGTTTTAGGTATCAGTGAAATCTTCTCTATCAGACAGAATTAAGCAAGCACAAAAGCAAGACAATGAGTTGCAAAAAAGGGTAGAACTGGTTCAGAAGGGTAAGTTTCCTGAATTAAATATTGATAATGATTTTGTTTTGAGATTTGGGAAGAGATTGTGTGTGTTGTGTGATTCATAGTTGAATAGAGATTTTTTATGTGAAGATCATAGTTCTCCGTTTCTAGTCCATCCGGGCAGTACTAAGATGTATAGAGATCTTCAGTAGTATTACTGGTGGGACGAAATGAAATGGGATATTGCTGATTTTATTGTAAAGTGTTTGACTTGTCAACAGGGTAAAGCAGAGCGACAGTTACCAAAAGAGATTCTTCAGCATTTATTAGTGGCAGAGTGGAAATGGGAAAATATATCCATGGACATTGTTGTGGGATTAACGAATACATCTCGAGTTAATAATTCAATCTGCGTAATTGTCGATCGATTGAATAAATCTGCTCATTTCCATGCTATACGAGATAATTTTTCCCTAGATCAACTTTCCCGTTTGTATCATAAAGAGATATTCAGGTTACATGGTGTTTCTCTATCCATTGTATCTGACTGTGATCTCAGGTTCACTTCTAACTTTTGGAAAGGCCTTCATAAGTCATTGGATACTGAATTAAATTTTAGTACAGCTTTCCATCCTCAATCAGATGGGCATTCAGAATGAATAAATCAGACTTTGGAAGATATGCTATGTGCTTGTTCGATTGATTATCAGGGAAGTTGGGAACAACATATTTCTTTGGTTGAGTTTTCATATAATAACAGTTTTCATTCCAGTATACAGATGGCACCATTTAAGAGTTATATGGGAAGCGGTGTCGAACATCACCTTTTGGGATGAAGTGGGTGAAAGGATGTTGATGGGACCAGAATTGGTAGAAGAGTTGGTAGAAAAAGTTCAGTTGACACAAAAACACATGAGAACAGCTCATAGTAGGTAGAAGAGTTATGCAGAAAACATGAAGAATGATCTATCTTTTGAGTTAGGTGATCATGTTTTTCTCAAAGTATCACCATGGAAAAGTGTGATGCGATTTGGTAAGAAAGGAATACTGAGTCCAAGGATCATTTGACCATATAAAATTCTGGAGAGAGTTGGATCAGTTGCATACCGAGTGGCTTTACCTCTGAGTTTATCTCAGGTACACAATTTTTTTAATGTTTCGATGTTAAGAAAGTATATGCCAAATCCATCTCATGTTTTGAGTCCTGAGGAAGTTCAGCTGGAATAGAACCTATCTTAGGAGAAACAACCATTCTAGATTCTTGATCACAGGGAGAAAGTGTTGCGAAACAATGTGATTTATCAGGTAAAGATTTTGTGGAAAAACCACATGATTGAAGAGGCAACATGAGAATCTGAAAATGCAATGAGGGCTAAATACCCCCACATATTCGATAAGTAAATAAATTGAGGGGATGAAATTTTCTAAAGGGAGGGAAGGATGTAACATCCCAAGTAATTAATGAATAATAGATATTCTTATCTATGTTTATTTATGAATTTGATAGTGTTTTAGAGGCTTAAAATGAGAATAAATCCAATCTTAAGCATGGAATACACTAGTATTCTTAAAAGATTGTTTTACTGCCATTTGATGGCAAACCATTTTTAAATCAAACATTTGACAATTTTATAAGCTTTATTTGTCAAAATAAAATCAATATTTATGATTGGGACATTGAAATTTAAATTGAATAATTTTTTGGTATTTTTCTAACAATGTTCACTTTTTTAATGAATAGAGAAAAACACTGCATTTTATATCAAAACTGCCTTTCCATCTAATTTAATTATATGGTTATATTATATTTTTAATTGGTTTTAATGTTTAAATAGAATATATTTTTACCATTTAATCCAATGTTGGACATTGGGATGAATTTTACTTTGGAATTGGGCATAAACAAGTGCCAAACTTTTTGTAGAATTTTTTTTAAAAAAACCCGTTATTTGTTTTGACAACGTGAATTATTTTTAAATTAATTATTGAAATTTATATGTTTTGAATTTGGTTAAATGGATTCCATATTTGGAATCAGAAGGTCAAATTTATGTAATTAAGTCTCTTTTGTTTTTGGACATTATGAATAGTAACGACGGTAATTATCTATAATTATCTTGATTAATGAGTAATCGGGTAGTTAAGGATAATAATATAATATCATAATAACTTAAAATGACACCAACATGAGTCCTAATTATACTTGTTGTCTCATGGAAGACCATGCGATGCCTTATGCCAAACTTGTGGACCCCATGGAATCACTTTTGTGTGGAAGTGACTTTTTATCTTTTTATTTTTAAAGAATGTTAAATAAAACAAAGAGTGTATAACCTGAGTAAAACATTTTTAAGTTTGTCTAAATAAATTATATATTGGAATATAAATAGTAATTGTAAATATAAAACGATTTCCTATATCATAGTATTTTTTTAATTTTTAGACATTAAATAAATTAAATTATTTATGACATCATGATGATGCAGCGATTTCCTCATTAATAAAGGATTTAAATAAAATGAAAAGATAATGTTAAAACAATAACATACACTTGTCAACGACCTATTATATGAGTATATTTCGAACCCTTATCACATTATCCTTGAAATAAATCAATGTGGGACCTTTAAAATCCGAAACTCATTTGAAAATAAAGTATCCTTTTATACCTTTCCAAGAGTGCCCCTCCTCTCCACTTATAAAAGGCCCCCACCTCTACCTCCTTACCCACACCTCTCAAGCCTTTGTCTCGGCCAAACCCTGCTCATTGTGTCTCTCCACATCCCTATATTACTCCTAGAAGCCTAACTTTGGGCAAAAGTCTTCCCAAGGAAGCCTTTGAGCTCAAATCAAAAAGAGTTACCCATTTTAAAGGTAATGTTTTCTCTTTTGCTCTTATGTTTTATTTTGCTTCTCCAACCATTTTAACTATTTTAATTCATTTCTTTTGTAAAAAAACCAGTATATTAAATATACTATGATGTTGTTATAATAAGGATTCGAGCTACACTTACACACTCCTACATCTAATGGTTAATGAACATATTGTTTCTGTGGATGGTGAATTTCTGCCTCACAAAACGATGATTGTTCAACACTCATATAACACCTTAAAAGGTGTCCATTAATATGTCACTATATTTATATATGATATATAATATGTTTATGTTTTACTTAATCTTATGTATTTTTCATTTATGGAATATTTTTATGGTTTCCATTATGGGTACACGCGATATCTTCATATTAGGAAGTGCGGACTACTTCCCCCTAAAAGTGATTTGATTTGTTAATACCATATGTGGTACGTATAAAGGATAGATTAAATGATATTATATATTATAAAATACTGGAATTATAATATTATTATGTATAATTATGTTTTAGTTCCATTAAATATGAAATATAAATATAAGTAGCGTTCATGAATACGTACGACTTACCATCTCCATGAATGGTGCATTTCATTTCATACCTCTAAATGATTATGTAATATAAAAAATGAATGTATATAATGGATATATATGATATATATGATATCTAAATCATGCTTATAACTCTTGATATAATGGATACATGAACAACTTGTAATTATAAAGAGTTTATTTTTGACTCAAGTACCAATGATCGTTAAAACGACAGTTAATAACTTAAATAATTACATAGTGTTCATGACATGGTAATAAGTGATATAAAAGGAATAATGAACCTGAAAAAGGTTCTTATGAAAGTATAAATTAACTCAAGTTTATTATTCAGGACATTAAAGAACGATCGAGTCAAGTCGGACCCGAGGTATGGGACTTCGTCTCAATCTCCTTTCATTAAGGCATATTTTGTTTTATACACAACCTTATTTTATCCGGTGTATAAACCACTTTGACTTTTACATTTATCCAAAAGTAATATTTTTATACGAAGTGTTTTACTAAACGAAAAAAGGGAATGTTTTTGTCATACGTATGCGGCGACAATGACTTCTCCGCCGCTGTGACCATTATTTGAGTTTCGGCTTCCTCTACAAGACATACCTTTTTTAAAATGAAAAATAAATACCATTTTTTAATTTTCTTTTATTTTGGTATTGAAAATGGTTTTCATAATGTTTTTATTATATCAATGTGTTTTATTGATATCATGGGATTGAAATGTGGAAATGTTATGTTTCCTTTCTGTATGTTTTATGTGATATGATTATGTTATGGTTCTTGGGCATTATTATGAAGATGGGTGGTTCTGTGATAAACTATGGGCGGGTGAGCCTGATATAGCTCTTCAATGCATTGGGTAACATGAAAGGGTTAAACGTTAAGGTTTCTCAGAAGAGATTTAGGGAATATACTGTTATGGGTATTCCAAACGTAACCAAGAGGGATACTCCCTACGTAAGAATGTTATGAATGCCTCAAGTTACCTTTATGTATTATGATTTCTATGTTTTATTCATTATTTGATGAAGTATGTTATCTTTCTTATGTTTTATGAGTAAAGTTTGATTTCATTGATTCTTATGTACAAATGTACTCATGTTTCCTTTCTATATTTTTATATCCCTTAGTGATCTTTTTATGCTCATCCCATGTTTTTGAAATGTTTTTCATAGGTCAAGGGAAAGTTACATGATGTGATGATAGTGTCAATGAAGTTTCAAGAATGAATCCATGTTTTATTTTAAATATGTTTCTGTTGATAGAAAAAATGAGTACTTTCTTTTATGTAACCACTTTGATTAAATGTGGAATGTAATGCAAGTTTTATGATCTAATTCTCTAAAAATCTAAACCTGAAAAGATCATAAACGTGTATTCTTGAAGTAACTCAGGATTAAGTAATGTTTAAGGCTGGGGCCTTATAACAACATACAAAATTGTATTGAAATATACTGATGTACTCAATACATCGTAATGATAAATATGTCAAATAATATATATCAATTTCATCTAAATTACATATCATTAAAAATTTATTTATTAAAATTTACAATATATTGTATAAAAATATACAATATTAATGATGTTAGAATTGTAGTGTTGGGTAATGTGCAATGCACATGGAATTGTTCATTACAAGTACATAAATGGTTTATAATTTAAATATTATAAATTTTATACAGATATAGTTTAGGGAAACACAACCTATTATATTTTACATTTGAACCTAGTTATTATTAGTGTCATTATATTCGATGAAATTAAACCTAAAATTTGGATATTTTATTGCATTATGCTGAACATGTGTGCTCCAATTAATGATAATTATGATATTTTTTTGAGTTTCTAAATATTTTCATTATATCATAGTGATTTGAAAAAAAAATTAATGTAATATAAACCCCCCTAAATGAGTGATTTGATCTTGGAAATTATATGTCAACCAGTTATTTTATCCTGAATTTTTTACCTATAGAAAAAAATTAAAATATATTTAGAAATAATAAAAATATATTTTTCAAAAATTTAAAAGAATAGATAATGAAAGATAAAATATTGGAGAATAAATTTAAATTAATGTACATAAAGGCACATAAATTAATATGAGGTCAAAAGAAACTATATCTTGTATGAATTTAATATATTTGTAAAACAAAAATTCAAAATTCAGATGTCAAAATTCAAATATTCATCATCATTGATACTAATGACATAAAATAGAGTAAATGTGAATTCCCGGGAGAAAAATTTACACAATTCAAAAATGAAATTATGAAACAAAATTATTATAATTGATATTTTCTATGCCATTTACTCTATTAATGGATTAAATTTTAAAAAAAAATCATTTTATAAAGTATGTGTCATTAATTTAGAAGGTTTCAATCAAGTATCTTGAATTAATATTTTATTCTTTTTTTATTAAAAGTCTTGATATCACAAAAAATAAATTAATAAGATAAAACAATGCCTCTTAAGATATAAAATGTAAGAAACAAGATTTTGATGAGGTATTTCCTTCTTTAAATTGTTTGTTTAAATCTATCAAATATGGATGATGGATTTTTTATTTAGTTTATGAGGATGCCCAAGGGTATTCTAAGGGTTTGAGACATCAAATAATGTGAAATATGACCATCCAATGCATGTTCCATAGTTGGTTCCTGGTTTGGGATAATATTTTCGACAATCCATTGTAACTAGGAGGAGGGGTTCACATCTAAACAATCTGTTAAAGTAGGGAGAACAAACCATGCATAATTTAACAGAGGCATTCCACATAGTTGGTGCATGGTTTATCAGACCATAATGAATTAAAAGTTAACTCTATGACTTGGACACATCTTGGATTTAGTGTGTAGAATGGTTGTCACATAGTTGGGAAAACCGTATAGCCAAAATGTGTGACCCATTAAAAAGTGAAAAAGTTCCAAACCATAACCTTATAATTTTCCATTTCTCACCTAATTTTCTCCCCATTTGTTCCTCCCCCAACCCTAGTTACGAACATAAACCACCAAATCATCACAAGGGATGATTTCCTTATATTATGAGTTGCTTGGAATGTTTTTATTTATGAATCAAAGCATTGGGTTTGTCTAATGATCCTCTTTCATCCATTTTTCTGTATTAGATCTTGTGGTTCAGTTTTTCTTCTTCTAAAGACTTAAAAACCTCATATCATAAGTATCAAAAGTTTGGGCTTAAAAGGTTGATTGAATCAGGATCAAAGGATAAGTCTAGGGGTTTATTCATATTCAGATTCAATGCATGTGGTCTACAAGTTATATCCCATAGTTTTATTGTTGATTCTTTCATGTATAGTTTTTATATTTCATTCCACATGATGTGCATTTGACCACTTAAGTAATATTGGTAAAATGGTTTTCTAAATGATGACGTAGACCACTCGTGATCCCATTGAGATATTGTGTGAGTGATTAGACCATTTAGGACCACCTTGGGGTTTTCTAATATTCTTAAACAAGGAAAAATTATCATGATAAGCCTAAATTTCACTTGAATTGAAATAGATCCCACAATTAATTAGTTCAAAATTTGTCTCAAATAGTAAATAACTACTATCAATAGATATATATATTTGTTTTCATTTCTAAAAGGGGTTTTTTGAAAAAATGTGAACGATTGTTTAAATGGAATAAGGAAAATGGGTCAAATTAATAATGTTTGTGTAACGCAAATTTAAAAATGTGGATAAAGAATATGGGTATATAAATTATATGAAATGGGTTATTGTTTGGAAATTTTTTAGTATGCTAAATGGGTTAAGGTATAAAAATTAAATGGTATAAATATTCTTGCTATGTAAATGGTAAATGTGCTAATGAGAAAATTGTTAATGATGATTTATATGTGGAATAAAAAAGGAATATTACATTTTATATGGAATTTTTTGAATTATTTCGGATATGGTATATATGGTAATTGAATAAAAAAATATATGTTTGTGGCTTGGAAGGTTTGTGGTATTGGAATTGAGGATCTAAACCCACATGTTAGGTTATAATGACACTCTAAAACCCTCCCCATAATGAATGTGTTAGGTATGCGTTAGGAGGATCTATACACCAAACAATTTCATTTGATGATACTACCTAGACCAAGGCTCCAAGGTATGTGTGATGTTTTTTATGAAATGTTTATCCCTAGTGTGTTAGGGAACATGACGTATCTTCATATGCATCATAATTGAATGTTATATTCCATTGTGTATATGCTGTAAATGGCTACCCATGTAACATGTTATAAAAATAAACATAGTAATGAAGATGGAATATGTTCCAAAAATGGGAATAATGATGGAAATTGTTAAAGTGAATATTGTAAACTAATGGAACCTCGAGTTTCCCTTGATTATATTTTCATTCCTTTGATTCTTATATACACAATCTATTTAGACTAGATATTTTGTAGACAATGTTGGTGGTGGCATACTGAGTTTTATTCACACCTTTCATGAGCCACCATTTGGTTTCTAAGTATATTTCTTAGTTATAGGACAAGATAAGGGAAAGGAACTTATAATAGGGCGTTGAGTTGGTCTTGGGATGTTCATGGATGAGGATCTGGACTATGAATCATGACCCATTTTGGTGAATCATCTATTTATTCTTAATTTTTTTTATTCTTCCACTTGAACTTTAGAGCATGACATATCATATTTAATACTTGGATGTTGGTTTTACCCCGGTTTTGGAAATGGTTGGTAATGCATGTTTCTAAATATTTTTTATTGTAACATTATTTCTTATGGTTATCTGATTTTGGTTTCTCAGATAAAGATGGTATATTATCCCAATATATTACAATTGACCATCACTTATTGTAATAAACCTCTAGTATATAGGGTAGCTCCCTTTAGGTCATGTGATGAAATGGATCAGGGCACCAGTTAGTGGCTTCTTGGTCAAGGATGTCAAAAAGTAGTATTAGAAGAGTTATTTTCTGATGTATTCTTATTTGATGATGATATATGAGAGATTTGGACACATTGGGTGTTAAAAATGATCTCATTATTGGGTTATGCTAACCCACGTGTGAGGGAATAGCTATGTTCCCCTGGTTGGATTATTTTTCACAGTGTGTGGTGTTACATTATAATGATACTTCACCATTGGTTAAAAAACAAGTTGTGGGATGTGATACTTTTCTGATATTTTGTAGTATATGTAATGGAATGAGGTTATTCAGTCAAGAATCATTAAAGCCACCTTGGGATATAGGTGGCATGGAACATGGTCGACACATATGGTATGGGTGTGTGGGACATGAAGTGTTGGATTCATTTTTCTTTCATGAAATTTTAATGAAAATGGTATTCGATTAATATGGTTCTCATGGGTAAATAGAAATAATGTTAATAAAGGGTTAAAAAATTCAATAAATATATAGTGAAGAATGAGTTAAATGTGTGTTGTACAAGTTGTGAAATGGGAAGTGTGCATAATAGAAAATATTTATGTTTTGAGTGGGGTAATGGTTTTAAAAAAGAAGTTAATGAATGGTTTATTACATTGTAGGTTGGATTACCCAATATTGAACAAGACCATGATTTGGAAGGATTATGGTATTTTTTTTGTGTGTTTTGATATCTATTCGTATAGTGTATGTGATATGGTATCTTATGGCTATTGGGGGGACATATTTTATGTAATGTATTATGATTTGTGTTATGTGTTCTAATACTTGTTCATGGAATTGTAGGATGATCCCACAATGACAACATGATTCAATTATACAATACGAATAAGTCACTAAGAATACTCCTCCAAAAGTGGGTTTGGACATTCCGGTGGTTCATGGTAATAGGGGAGAGGAGAAGTTTGCTGAGAACATTTTTCATTTTATGAATAATATGGAATGGGACCTAGGGTGGGTAGTGCAGAGAATGTTTGATATTACCAGAGAGTTTCATTTGTAACACCCCTCCAATGTGTTTTAGATAGTGGGACTCAAGGATAATGTGTTCTAGATAGAGTCCATCCACACAATCATGGATCAATTGGAGACTCCTACAGAGATGAGATTCAAGTTGGTAGGATATATATTGTGGGGACCGATTAAGAGTTGGTGGGAAATCAAGGATAATACTCATATGGATGATGATATATAATGGAAGGATTACTAATAAAATCTTCTGTATCACTTCTATCTGGTGACATTGATACAGGAGTGGGATGTCTAGTTTATGAAGTTAACCCATAGAAAAAAGTCAGTTTTGGATTATGTTTGTTTTTTTAGAGACTAGAAACACATTGTTACAGCATTGAAATGGTATGCATCCGCTATGATAAGATGTATTTATGATAGACATTAACATGAGATTATGTATTTTTAATAAGTTGATGACATGAACTGGTTTCCCAATTCATGCCCCCCAATGTAATTTATTAAAAACAAAATGTATGCAGTAGAAACTCGAGGTGTAATGAATTTACACTAGTGGGGAATTAAAGAGGATACAAGAAAATGAAAATGAAAAACCATAGAAATATTTCAGATCATTAGTATGTGATCACAGCTGTGTTTCTTCCATTTGAGACTCTATTTCAGCATCGAAGCGCTTCCTATTGTTTCAGCAGGTTCACAATACAGTCATCCTACATGATATTACATTCCATGATGAACTATTCATCAAAAATTGGGAGCCTCCCTTGAGCATCTCCGAGAAAAGATCCAGTTTTAGACAATCATCAATCACCTCCATAGATCAAAGAAGCAAAGCATGATGTAAGAAAAACATATAACATTTCAGTACAAAAGGAAACAGGGTTAGCAGAGTCTTTCCTTCGATCAGAGAATAACCAGTATGAAGATAATCATATGGATAGTATGGGAAACCATGAATGAAGGTAGAATGATTCATCACAAATATACATCATATTCAGCTGATCTCATTGGAGGATACTCAAAGAGGATTCAGAACAGTTCACCAAAAAAATTCAACCAAAGTGAGTATAAGAATTCCCAAGGACTAGTTATCAGAGAACATTCAACTCAGACTGAGAACTCATAAATTCAGAAACCAAGCAAGAAGATAAACAGAAATGTATTATTTTATCCCTTCATATCAGTAAAGTAAAGCATATGATTCATCCTTGGATTGAGAATAGAAAGAAGGTCCATTTGAAAAAAAATGCCTTTTCTCCATCTGTCTTGGAGATTTTTCCAGAAATCCAATGAAGACATTTTTTCTCTTTTCATAAATTTAAATTGAAATTTAAGATATCATTCTGAAATGAATTAAAAGAAGTCTAGCCAGCCACAATATAACTTCTCAGAGTGTGAAAAAGCCAAAACCAGCAACCTCCAGAGAGACTAAATCAGGCAATAAGAAAAAACTATTGAAAATCATACAACCAACCATATCCAAAGAAAAAAACAGATTGGATAAGAATCTAATAAATGTAATGCCCCGAACCTAGTTACCCAGAGTCGGTTCATTATAACATAACATTTGCATGATCAAAAGAAAGATAAAATCTCAAAAGACCGATTGGTTTAGTAGCCTTGGAAACACTAGATGTATTCATAAGTCTTACATTACATCATAAAATGAAAAACTACTACAAAAACGCATTGTCTCCACAATCAACACTCACATCCCCATATAATATCCCTGCGGGTCATTCATAATTTACCTCTTCACTTCCTTTGAAAACTAAAACATAGAAAAGGGCTGATCTCAAATGCTCAGTAAGGATAACAATATAGCAGAAACTTTCATAAATAAGAATAAACATTTAAGGCAATGTATAACTAAAACAAAAGCCTTTCAAACGTGAACTGTCAACATAGTATGTCATAAATAAAATGAAATAATGCCATTTACTTATTCACATGGATATTCTACTAATCGAATAATCACATGAAAAATCAATAACCACTTTCATAATGATGGAATGCATAATGCTGAACTTTAATTTCTTTGTCAAGGCCTTGTCCCAAAACCTTGGGGCTAACTGTAACCGGAACCCATCCCAGAGTGCCTCTAATAACCGGACACCAACCCGGAGTGCCTCTAATAACCGAAGAACAAACCGGAGTTCCTCTAATAACCGGAGACCAAACCGGAGGGCTTACTTTTACCGGTCCCCAACCCGGAACATACTTGTCTAACACATTCATCTGAATGAAAGGTTGAAATATAACATAAATATTCGGATTAAAAATAACTTATGAAATGTCAATACTTTAAACAAAAACCATGAGTGACATATGAATAACTTATCCACAGTCAAAAATATCAAAAAACCTTCAATAAAATATGGATGTTTTGTATCATAATAAATCAACTTCAAATAAGCTTGAAAGCCATCAAAGGATGTTGACATAGATGAAATCAAAACTATTTTAGAGAAATATCTCTTTTTTTAAATCATTTTAAAAGTAACATAATTATAAAATAATACATTCAAACTGAACAAATTCTTATAAGCTTGTAAGGGAAGCTTCGACGATTTTATAACGGCGGAAAATAACCACACCCGTCGTATAAGTTAAAAAAACATTCTTACCATAAATTTGTCAAAAAGGTTAAAAGTTCCTTGTTTGGAAAACGAAAGAAAGATTCCTTTCGAAACACATAAGGGTATAAATTACTTTAACCCATATTCTTGTAAATAGTAAATTTTTTTTGAAATACATTATTAAGAAACATGGATGTGGATGATAAAGAGATCCCAGTAGATTATTACGTATAAACAACCTCAGATAATGAAGAGATTGTGAAATAACCTTTACCAATTTGGTATCTTATGAAACATACAACCCATGAAAGAGGTATCATAAAATGAATATGTAACTACTCATAAATTTGAGTGTATTACACAAAGAATATAATTATGGGTAGTACATACACCACACAAAAGGTGATGGTGGCAATATGGCATGAATCTCACGGGAATAAGGAGTGAGATGAAAACCCCGTACCTTGTAATTTTCCTTGGTTGGGGTAGGGTAACCTCATGTATAATGGTGAAATAATTGTTATTAAATTATACAAGAATCATATACATTAATATGATATCATATATGATAATTTAATATTGATTTTATAATAATATCTTAGTATTATCGTTGTTTCGGGTGTTAACATACATGTTTTCTTCTATATGTTTTGTTACGTAAGCCATGTTTGTTATCGATAGGTTGTATCATATTCATATCCAGAATGATATCAAGTCCTTAAGCATAATTTTTAAATCACCAAGTGATAATTATACTTTAATGGATACGATGGAGAATGAATCTTATCGCGTTCGTGGAGACGGTAGTCCGTACGTACGCACGAGCGACACTATCATTCTTTTGATATTAAAATAATATATAAATGGATGGTATATCATATATACAGAATCATTAACATTTTATATTTATTATTTACATGAGTTACATATCATTATTATACCCATCAAAATAATAACATATTGAATAACAATTACACCACGACGTGGAGACGGAAATCCATACGTACGCACGTATGGTGACATGTTATTCAAAGGGTGGATAGAATACTGAATATGGTTGTACCATATTTATAATAACATCACAGTATATATATGATACTGGATTTATTATTTTAGAATGGTAATAACAAAGGAAGAAGAAGTGGAAGAAGAAAGGAACTTGGAAAAGGGTGGTGAAATCATTACCTCTTTTTCGGGTTCTTCCTTTTGATTTGATCAAAAGGGATCCTTAGGTTGGCTTTCTGATCAAACTAAGGCCTCTAGGTTGTAGTGAGGGAAGTTGGGAGAGTATATGGGCAGTGTTTTGCCGAACCAAAAGGTTTTTAAGGTGTGAAGAAATGAGAAGTAGGAGTTCCCTTTTATAAGAGGGGTGAGGGGAACCTTTGGAAAAGCTAGAAATATTAGTTTATAATAAATTCATATTCGGTTTCTAATGGATCCAAAGTTTATTATTTAAATTTTAAGGTGGGTATTGGTCCAAAAAAACTCAACCAATAGAATTTAGACAGGTTTGGGTACTTATATTAACCTTATCTTTAAGTATTAACTCTAAGTTAATTAGTTTCACTTTTACAATGTCTCTTTGTATTTTTATATAATATGGTTAATAAACAAACTATATACATCCAAGAGACCCCAAAGTGGTCCATTAATGATGAACCTATCATGATATAAGTATCTTGGACGAAACTTAGATTTTTGGAATTTAATATCAATTAATAATATAATATTTGTTTTAAGAACTCTTTTATGTCAATTTTGACACTATTCAATAGTTGATTTTTGTGAAACTCATAACAGATTTATTACTTCGAAAAAAGTCAATTAAATAAATCCTAATATATCATATTATCCTAGAAAATTAGTTTAATTCATTAAAAGTTTCATATTATATTTATTTGGGTATTTATAATATCAATTGTTTTAATTTTTCACTATTATAGTAATTAATTCATCATCATTGTGTCATATATAAATTAAATTATTTAATTTCTAAAAATTATAAATAAAATATCATTATGTATGAAATCTTTTTATATTTCTAATTAATATTTATAATCTAATATCCAACATATATAACCCTATGTAAAAATTGTTTTTCTAAAAGATATATGCTTGTGTCATTTTTGTATTCATTTTAACTTAATTAAAATAAAGTGTCCCCATCACCTACAAGTGGCACCATGGGGTCCCAAAATCGACCCAAAGATGTCTATGGTCGAACATGCATCAACCAATAAGGCTTGGAAACGTTTTAGGGTAATTTAGTATTATTATAATATCATTTTTAAGCCTTATTTACCGGATTTACCCTTAACCATGGTAAATAAAATATTTACCGCAGTAATTATTCAAAATGTCTAAAAATAAAAGTTACCTATCTACACAATTTGAAAATCCTGATTCGAAATATGGAATCCATTTTTCTAAATTCAAAACACAGAAGTGGCAGAAATTAATTTAAAACTAATTCCCACAGTCAATACAAAAAGCGTGTTTTTAAGAGATAATAACTATCAAAAGATTGACACTTGTTTATGTTCGGTTTAATTGTAAAACTATGTACAATGACCAAAATTATATTAAATGGTAAAAATATATTCTAAATATACTTTTAAACCACTCAAATTCAAAATTTATCACTATTAATTATTTTGATTAAAAAAGTTGTTTTTAATTAAAATTTAGTAATTTTCACTATTCATCAAAATATGAAAGTTATCCGAAAAGTACCAAAATTTCACCTTAGGCTAAATTCGATACTCCGAATCCAAAAATGATGTCCATTTTGAGAGATAAAATTTTTAAAATTTTAAAAGGTAGGTATTACTATTCATAACGGCTAGTATGATTGGTTGTGGTGTGTTAGAACTCGAAGTTGCGTACAACACACGCTACTATATTATTCAAAGGAAAGCATACCGTGGAAGCTTGGGATGTTTCATTTTAAATTTTTTGATGTCCCCCATTTAGTCAAATAATTTAAAATATTGTATTAAAAAGGTTTCACTATTAAAAGTTGATAAAAGTGCAATATTGAAAATAAATCTGTTCTTGCATTATGTCTAAGAAACTCATAATATGGATTCTAAAATTATAACGTTTATATAAAGATTAAAATTTAGTTTATACTATTCATAACCTCTTTTGAATGCCTTTTTTTTGGTAAGTCATGGTGTGATTGAACTCGGTGTTGCGTGTAGTGCAAGTTATTGAATTATTTTGAAGAAATAACACACTATGAAATCATGGGGTGTTACATTCTCCCCTCCTTCAATAAATTTCGTCCTCACAATTTGAAATTGTTCTTCGAAAATAAAAGGTTGAAAATAGAAAATATATTTGTGGGAAAACCCACATCGGAAATTGGGTTACTAATATTTAGTCTTAATATGAGGAAAAGAGAAATGAAAGGGTCACCACCAAATTATGATCTCGATTAGGAGCACATTGGTGGAAATTAGAGACATATAATTGGAGGAAAAACATAAATATTTATAGGTAGCGATTGAGGTCATCAATCCCAAACAAGTATAAAATTGAGGTCCATAAACTCATCAATCAATGATGATTTGAAATACCACCGGTTCAACAAAACATAGGGTATTGGGATAACACATATTTGACGTTTCAAAATATCTTAGTTTAAATCCCACATCAAAAAATGAATTAATGAGGCCTCTATTTAAAATAAAGAGTGGAAAGTATGAAGATTACCAAAAATAACACAAAATAGGGTTCCATGTAGGAAAATATGGATATGGAAGACACAATTAACCATCAATTATCTGATGGAGTGTGGTAGAGAACATGGCTATAAAAAGGCCAACAATCCGAAAGCCATAAATTAGTGATGATTTAAGGTACCATCTAGGACAAAATTTTTGTTCTAAGTTCCTTTTATTAATGTTGAGGAATTTATTTATGAGATTGGCTAAAATCATAAGGAGATATACTTACTTTATAATTAGAGTTTTATCCATTAATAAATTTCTACCACAAACTCAACTTTCACTCTAAAAAATAATATAACGTAAAAAAAATTTCTATTTATACTATTCGTACAGGGTTCCAAAATAAATGAATTTATAATTCATCTACCAGATCTTTTAAAAAAAACTACATTATTTAATCCAGGACATCTCATGGGCTAGTGGTAGGTGATACACCCTTGTCGCCCTTCAGTTGCGGGTTCAAGTCTCAAAGCCTTGCCGGACGCGACGGGTTGCCGCCCGACCTCCGGGTTGTCCTTTTATGGCAATCCAAAATAATCCAAACTAGAAATATCCAAAATAATTCTGTCCAAACTCACAGTCCAACATTTATAAAGAAGTTAAACATAATGTAAATCCTTTTTACCCCGTAATAGCATATGAATACCTTCATCATGTATTCTTTTAATACACTGAAACATCCTGAATTACCATATTCCTTATTGATTACATTCATGCTCCCTTATTCCATATAGAATGCTGGATATACTTCATCAATCCAAAAATGTTTTAAACCCCAACAATGATGGAATATTCAAATCATTAATTAGTTCCAAGGTAGTCAAGAATATCCAATATAATTTATCCAAAAAAATAATGTATTATTCCAAAATCACTACCTTAGTATCAGAACTATATTATGGTTTATCATTATCTCAACCATATATTTTCCAAAACGTTATCCTGCTATTGAGTCACTTTTCTTTGTTCCACACAATCTCAAGTCCTTAATGAAATATTTCTTCAGTACAATCCATATATAATCCATAATTATTATAGCAAGTACATTGTTGATATAACACTCAATTGACATTATCAACATAAGAACTCAAATCATTCCTCTTCATCTGTTGTAGTATCATAACTTCATTATTATCAAATAGCATCATTTGCGGAATGGTTTGATTACTGGGACATAGGTTTGCATAGTGTCCAAACTCCTTGCAAATAAAGAATTGTACATTTGAAACCATTTTCTTACCCTAGCAGTCACGTACATTGTGCCCTTTTCCTCCACACTTATAACAAACTCCCATTCATTTCAGGAAAGTTCCAGGGTGTTTCTTTCCACAGTTATCACATATGGGAAAATTCTTATTTTCCCTCTTCCCTTTATCCATCTTTCTCTCTTCCATCCTTTTCTTCTCTTGCTTCCCTTAAAAGCCATAGGACTCAGTAAACTCTTTACTTATCTTATCAACACATGATATTATTTCTTCTTATGATGATAATACATGCGAGACTATTTCTCTTGTAAATTCTGTCTTAAGACCATGAAATATATGATCCTTCTTTCTCTTTGTATCATGTGAATTGCTAGAGTTCTCATTCCTTCTACAGGGCGCCATTTCTAAACAATGGCATACACTAGATTAGTTTATGAATAACAATACCTAATCCCAAACTTGTAAGACACATAACATAAATTAAATAGTTTATGGATATAATCCATAATCATAAAAAATTCTCATTTGAGGAAGTAAATCCACATAAACCCTTCATAATGGTTTGTAAATAAAATGAGAATTATCCTAAGAATATCCCCCGCGAGTGTCGTAACCAAGAGTGCAGCAAGGCCCGTTGTCGTGCACCAGTTCCCGTTCGAGTCTAGCTCAAAGCGGTGTTTTCGGGTTTTACCCCTAGGTACATCTGTGCCAGAGCCGCCTCTACCTGATCGTATCGAGACAGGGATGTATTGCTCATAAAAATCACAAAATCTCTACAATACCAAAATTCTAGGAAGTTATTCTATACTAATCCTCAAAGTTCATCTTAGGTCTACATGCTCTAATCAGAGTTTATCTAAATCTAGTTTCCAAGGTTTGTAGTAAAATTCCTCTGATACCAACTGTAATGCCCCGACCCTAGATACCCAGAGTCAGTGAATTATTACATAACATTGGAATGATCACAAGAAAGATGAAATCTCGAAAGACCGATTGGTTTAGTAGCCTTGGAAACACTAGATATATTCATAAGTCTTACATTACATCATAAAATGAAAAAATACTAAAACAACATATTTTCTCCATAATCCACACTCATATCCCCACATAATATCCCCGCGGGTCATTCATAATTTACTTCTTCACTTCCTGGGAAAAATAAAACATAGAAAAGGGGTGAGCTCAAATGCCTAGTAAGGATAACAATATAGCGGAATCCTTCATAAATAAGAATAAACATTTAAGGCAATGTATAACTAAAACAAAAGCCTTTCAAACTTGAAATTTCAACATAGTATGGAATAAATAAAATGAAATAATTCCATTTACTTATTCACATGGATATTCTACTAATAGAATAATCACATGAAAAATCAATAACCACATTCATAATGATGGAATGCATAATGGTGAACATTAATTTCTTTGTCAAGGCCTCGTCCCAAGACCTTGGGGCTAACTTTAACCAGAACCCAACCCGGAGTGCCTCTAATAACCGGACACCAACCAGGAGTGCCTCTAATAACCGGAGACCAAACCGGAGTTCTCCTAATAACCAGAGACCAAACCGGAGGGCTTACTTTTATCGGTCCCCAACCCAGAACATACTTGTCTAACACATTCATCTGAATGAAAGTTTGAAATATAACATAAACATTCGGATTAAAAATTACTTATGAAATGTCAATACTTTAAACAAAAACCATGAGTGACATAAGAATAACATATCCACATTGAAAAATATCACAAAACCTTCAATAAAATATGGATGTTTTGTATCATAATAAATCAACTTCAAATAAGTTTAAAAGCCATCAAAGGATGCTGACATAGATGAAATCAAAACTATTTTAGGGAGATATCTATTTTTTTAAAATCATTTTAAAAGTAACATAATTATAAAATAATACATTCAATCTGAAAATATTCTTATAAGCTTGTAAGGGAAGTTTCGACGATTTTATAACGGCAAAAAATAACTGCACCCACCGTATAAGTTAAAAAAACATTCTTACCTTAAATTTGTCAAAAAGGTTAAAAGTGCCTTGTTTGGAAAACGACAGAAAGATACCTTTCGAAACACATAAGGGTATATATGACTTTAACCAATATTATTTTAAATAGTAAAAATGTTTTGAAATACATTATTAAGAAACATGGATGTGGATGATAAAGGGATCCCTGTAGATTATTACGTATAAACAACCTCGAATAATGAAGAGATTGTGAAATAACCCTTACCAATTTGGTAACTTATGAAAAATACAACCCATGAAAGAGGTATCATACAATGAATATGTAAATAAAAATAAATTAGAGTTTATTACACAAAGAATATAATTATGGGCAGTACATACACCACATAAAAGGTGATGGTGGCAATATGGCATGAATCTCACGGGAATAAGGAGTGAGATGAAAACCCCTTACCTTGTAGTTTTCCTTGGTTGGGGTAGGTTAACCTCCTTTATAATGGTGAAATAATTGTTATTAAATTATACAACAATAATATACATTAATATGATATCATATAAGATCATTTAATATTGATTTTATAATAATATCTTAGTATTATCGTTGTTTCGGGTGTTAACTTACTTGTTTTCTTTTATATGTTTTGTTACGTAAGTCATGTTTTTTATCGATAGGTTGTAACTTATTCATATACATAATGATATCAAGTCCTTAAACATCATTTTTAAATCATCAAATGATAATTGTACTTTAATGGATACGATGGAGAATGAATCTAATCGCGTTCGTGGAGACGGTAGTCCGTACGTACGCATGAGCGAGAATACAATTTTTTTGATATTAAAATAATATATAAATGGACGGTATATCATATATACAGAATCATTAACATTTTATATTTATTATTTACATGAGTAACATATCATTATTATACCCATCAAAATAAAAATATATTGAATAACAATTACACCACGACGTGGAGACGGTAAGTCGTACGTACACACGTATGGTGACATGTTATTCAAAGGGTGGATAGAATACTGAATATGGTTGTACCATTTTTATAATAACATCATAGTATATATATTATATTGGAGTTATTATTTTAGAATGGTAATAACAAAGGAAGAAGAAGTGGAAGAAGAAAGGAACTTGGAAAAGGGTGGTGAAATCATTACCTCTTCTTCGGGTTCTTCCTTTTGATTTGATCAAAAGGGATCCTTAGTTTGGATTTCTGATCAAACTAAGGCCTGTAGGTTGTACTGAGGGTAGTTGGAAGAGTATTTGGGAAGATTTTTTCCGAACCAAAAGGTTTTTATGGTGTGAAGAAATGAGAAGGAGGAGTGCCCTTTTATAAGAGGGGTGAGGGGCACCTTTGGAAAAGCTAGAAATATTAGTTTATAATAAATTCATATTCGGTTTCTAATGGATCCATAGTTGATTATTTAAATTTTAAGGTGGGGATGGGTCGAAAACAACTCAACCAATAGAATTTAGATAGGTTTGGGTACATATATTAACCATATCTTTACGTATTAACTCTAAGTTAATTAGTTTCACTTTTACAATGTCTCTTTGTATTTTTATATAATATGGTTAATAAACATACTATATACATCCAAGAGAACCCAAAGTGGTCCATTAATGATGAAAATATCATGATATAAGTCTCTTGGCCGAACCTTAGATTTTTAAGAATTTAATATCAATTATTAATATAATATTTGTTTTAAGAACTCTTTTATGTCAATTTTGACACTATTCAATAGTTGATTTTTGTGAAACTCTTAACAGATTTATTACTTCGAAAAAAGTCAATTAAATAAATAATAATATATCATATTATCCTCTAAAATTAGTTAAATTCATTAAAAGTTTAATATTATATTTATTTGGGTATTTATAATATCAATTATTTTAATTTTTCACTATTATAGTAATTAATTCCTCATCATTGTGTAATATATAAATTAAATTATTTAATGTCTAAAAATTATAAATAAAATATCATTATGTAGTAATTCTTTTTATATTTCTAATGAATATTTATAATCTAAAATCCAACATATATAACCCTATGTAAAAATTGTTTTTCTAAAAGATATATGCTTTTGTCATTTTTGTATTCATTTTAACTTAATTAAAATAAAGTGTCCCTATCACATACAAGTGGAACCATGGGGTCCCAAAATCGACCCAAATATGCCTATTGTCGAACATGCATCAACCAATAAGGCTAGGACACGTTTTAGGGTAATTTAGTATTATTATAATATTATTTTTTAACCCTTATTTACCGGATTTACCCTTAACCATGGTAAATAAAATATTTACCGCCGTATTTATTCAAAATGTCTAAAAATAAAAGTTACCTATTTACACAATTTGAACATCCTGATTCCAAATATGGAATTCATTTTTCTAAATTCAAAACACAGAAGTGGCAGAAATTAATTTAAAACTAATTCCCGCTGTCAAGACAAAAAGCTTGTTTTTAAGAGATAATAACTATCAAAATATTGACACTTGATTATGTTCGGTTTAATTGTAAAATTATGTCCAATGACCAAAATTATTTTAATTGGTAAAAATATATTCTAAATATACTTTAAAACCAATCAAATTCATAATTTATCACTATTGAATATTTTGATTAAAAAAGTTGTTTTTAATTAAAATTTAGTAATTTTCACTATTCATCAAAATATGAAAGTTATCCGAAAAGAACCAAAATTTCACCTTAGGCTAAATTCGATACTCCGAATCCAAAAATTAAGTCCATTTTGAGAGATAAAATTTATGAAATTTGAAAAGGTAGGTATTACGATTTATAACGGCTAGTTTGATTGGTTGTGGTGTGTTAGAACTCGAAGTTGCGTACAACACACGCTACTGTATTATTCAAAGGAAAGTGTACTGTGGAATCTTGGGATGTTTCATTTTAAATTTTTTGATGTCCCCCATTTAGTCAAAATGTTTAAAATATTGTTTTAAAAAGGTTTCACTATTAAAAGTTGATAAAAGTGCAATACTGAAAATGAATCTGTTCTTACATTATGTCTAAGAAACTCATAATATGGATTCTAAAATTATAAGTATTATATAAAGTTTAAATTTTAGTTAATACTATTAATAACCTCTTTTTAATGTCTTTTTTTGGTAAGTCATGGTTTGATTGAACTCGGTGTTGTGTGTAGTGCAAGTTATTGAATTATTTTGAAAAAATAACACACTATGAAATCTTGGGGTGTTATAATAAAGGAAAAAGTCTATCACATGGAATGTTTCTGAAATTAATGTTGGGGTTCTGGAAAGATAAAAATAGCAAGAATCCAGCAAGCATGCATCTTTAGGTGCAAGCGTTCCCATAAAATCTGAATCCAGAAAAAAGATAAACCACAATCCTGGTTAGGAAACCACCAAGGCCTCAAAAAGATTCTGAGTCAGAATAGTCAGAATAATCTGGTAGGGGCTCAAGAGAGAATAGTTGTGGAGTCACCTCAACAAGTTATGCATCAGGACCTTATTTTAGAAGTCAACTTGAGGGAGGCATCAGGTGACGCATATGTGGTTCTAGTTAGATAGAGTAGTGATGTATCTTCTGAAGCAAAAAAACTATTTTTTCAGGAATCTCCATCGGTGAGGTAGTGTGCAGAGTATTCATATGATATGGTCTTCTAATGAGGATGCTAATCATGTGTTTTTTATATGTGTGGCAGAATAAGGCACATGCATGATCAATGCCCCCAGTAACCAGTGCAATGCTGAGTATATGATATAATGGTTTGTGTGAAAAGGCTCTATATGAACCATCTATGGCTATGCATAGGTAGATAATTGAGGTTGATGCCATGTACAATAAAGGGGTTGGTTACTCTATATCAGACAAGATGATGGGGATCTACACTCCATATTGGTAGGGGTGGATGACGTCAGCCTATGGGACGAGAACATCCTCATTAGTTGGGTAGGAATGCACCAGGAATTTAGAGTAGGGCCTAGTGTAGAGGGGTATTCCATCTCCATGTATTTCAGTCTACATTTGAAGGTAGTGAGGAAGGACCTTTAGTTGTTTGAGGTAGGATTCTTGGGGCTTCCATGCTTTCTTCTATTTTATTTGACATAGATGACACACACTCTGTTAAATATACACAGTTTTTTGTTATCGTAGGGATAGCAGTGGAATATAGGTGTGAGTTCATGTTGATAGATACACGATTATGGGTGATATTAGAAAATAACATTAAATGATAGGGTTGTGCGATCGAGGTTGATTGGTACCATTTTTTGTGATTTTTTTTATAATTATGATTTCATGTTTTGATCTGATGTTGGGTATATAGTGATAATAATTATACCTTCACTATATGGAAAATTATCATAATATGATAACATTCACATATCTTGAGGGAGACAAGTATGTACATCATGGTAAATGGGATGTCCTGGTAGGCCATTTAGTGCCGGTTTTTCAGCATTTAGGTGAAATCATATCCCCAGTGTCTTGTTATAATCTCAATGAAGAGGGTGTATAGAAACCTATCCTCTCTTGTATCGTGGATCATTTCCATGATGTGTTTACTGATGATTTTCTGGGTCTTTCCACGTGATTGATATGTCAAGTTCACAATAGAGTTTCTTCCTTGAGTACAACTAGTTTCCATTCTTCTAAATAGAATGGAACCAAAAAAACAACAGGAACATATAGTTTAGTTGGAGGAACTAAAGACCAAGTGGTTTATTCTACCAATAATATCTCCAGGGGGATCTCCAATGTTTTTATCCAAGGAGTATAATGTTCCCTAGAAGTGGTGTGTTAATTTTAAGAAGTTGAATCAGATAAAGGTTACGAATTGATACCCACTACCTTTAAATGATGATATTTTTTACTTGCTACGAGCTCCATCACTGTTATCTATGATTGATCTAAGATTACAGTAGATTCAGCAAAGGGTTGTACCTTATGAAATACCAAGTACTATTGTTGGGAGAGTGAATGGGTTGTATAATTTTCTTATTCCATTCAAATTAACCAATGCGCTATAAGTATTTATGGTCCTAATGAACCAAATATTTCATTCTTACTTGGATCAATTTCTAGTTTTCACTATATATGACATCATAGTGTACTCCAAAACTCATGATGATCATCCCAAATATATTGCCATAATCCTAAGTAAACTGAAGGAACATAGAATATACACAAAGCTATCCAAGATTAATTTTAGGATAGATGAGGTGCATTTATTAGGGAACCTAATCTCTATGTAATGTGTGTAGTAGACCTAGAGAAAGTACATGTAGTTGGGTATTGTGAGCAGACTAAGAATGTTTCTGATGTGCCAATATTTCTTAGTTTGATTGTCTATTACTGAAGGTTCATTAAAGACTTATATAATTTGGAATCAACACATTCAGGATTGACAAAGAAGGAACTCATGTTTGAGTTGTCTGGGGCATGTGAGAATACAATTCAATAATTAAACAGGATGCTAAAACCACAAAAATTTGTTTCTTACCCAATATAGGTAATAAATATTCTTGATTTGTGAGGTGTCTTTTGTTGCGATTGGGGAAATTTTGATATATGATGAAAAACATGGGGAATAAGAGTGATGATATTAGAGGTGTCATGAAAGAAATTACCCTCTGCAAGATCTCGAGCTAGCTATAGTAAATTGCTCATTAATGTATTGGTATAATTACTCTATGGTTGAATGGTTTATGGTGTAAATTGATCATAAAATCCATAAATACATAACCTTTTAGTGTGACTTGAATTTTTTTCAATAGATATGGTTTGAGTAAATGGAGTTTGTTGAAATTTTTTAGGATTAGATAATGATAAATGGAAATAGTGTAAAAAATTATTTGAGTAAGAAGACCCAAAATTCAACAGTTCAGTAATCATGTTTGGAGTAGAATATGGTGGAAATTTTCTTTGGGATTTTCCTAGAGGTGAAGGGTGTACATGGAACAAAGAACCTTGCATCCCCTTGTCATGGAAAATATTCTTCTATGCCAAATCAGTGTGAGGAAGCATCAATATTCAGAATGATTGTCTCGAAGAGATGGTTTAAAAGATGGTGTGTCACTATAAAATTGGACCATAAGGGATGATGGGTTTATTTATAATCATTGTCATGTGGTAGTGCCAACATATATTTATGAATATTTAACATGAGAGTTTCATGCATGGAATTGGCCAGTTCATCCTGGTTTGACCAAAATGTATCTTGATGTTCATATGTAGTATTGGTGGATAGGTATGAAGAATGTGGTTGTAGGTTTTGTGTCATGGTGCCATCTTTTTATTTTGGTTATGTTCGATCATTAGCAGAAGGGTGGATAATTTCAGGAATTACACATTCTGGAATAGAAGTGGGATGATGTGATGATGGATTTTGTCATAGGACTTCTTCGGATTCCTTGAATAATGATTTGATCAGGTTGGTGGAGGCTCATTTTACTACGGTGGATCATTTATTTCCAACTAGAGACAATTTCACAATTGATTATTTGAGTAATTGTTATGTTCAAGAGGTAGTATGGTTCCATTGGGTACCCTAATCTATAGTTTTGGATATTAAAACTTTCTTCACATCGCACTTCTGGTTCTCATTATAGAGGGAGATTGGTACCCATGTGTTTATGATTATATGCTTTAACCCACATATGGATAGGTAATCAGAGCATACTATTCTAGTACTTGAGTAAATGTTGAAGGCATGTGTCCAGTTTTTTTGTGTACTATTGGAAAAAAACTCTTTTCTTTTTATGTTTTCATACAATAATTGTTATCAGGCTATGATTCAGATTGAATCATTTGAGGTGATATATGGTAGACGATGTAGATATATGTGGTATTGGATGGAAGAAAGGGAATCAGAGTTTTTGTGACCAATTCACATGTATGAGATGTTAGAACAAATGTATTTGATTCATAAATGTATGAAAATAGATTATATTCGGAATAATCCATTCAAAAATCGGCATCGTAGACCTCTTGATTTTTTGGGTGATCATGCGATTCTTCAGGTGTTGCCATGGTTAGGTCACCATCAAATTTTGAAATAGGGATTGTTAATGCCTAGGTATGTGGGTCCATTTGATATGTTGGTGAAGATTTTACTTGTAGAATACGTATTTGAATATCCACATCAATATACTAATATGAGTGATGTTTTTCATGTGTCACAAATTTGGCAATATCACCCCAAACCATATCATGTGAATAATGTTGAGGATGTTCAGCTTGAGGATAGTGTTTACTTTAAGGATTATTCATATTTTATTGTGGATCATAGTGAGAAAGTCTTGTGGGGAAAGATTGTTCCACTAGTTTTATTTTTATAGATTCTTAATAGTTGACATGAAGAAACATGGAAAGATCGTAATATATGCAGGCCCAGTGTCCTAATCTATTTTCATTAGTGGCTTTGTGTTTCAATGATGTGTGTCCATAAGATAAACCATTATAAGTTTGAGAGGTTATATGATCTCAAACATCATAGAGGTATGCCATTGTTTAAATTTTTATTATAAATAACTTAATTTTATTTAATGGTATCCTTACTATGTGTATGAGAAGGTATGAGGGTGTTCTGGGTGTTCTGAACCCAAAATGAGGAAAAAATGACTATCTAGTGCATGATGAAAAATTTTTACATGGTTAGGGATAACTATTCACCCCAACCATGCTAACCTGATGGAGGGATCCACAGCTAAAAAAACCACAACTGTAGCGATTCCAAAACTGTGCAGACTTGGATAGAGTTATTATTCATGGGAGGCACATAGTTTTTCAATCCATGTGTAATTACTAGCTAACCATGTGACTTTGACCTCTATTTAATGGTGGTTGCCACATAATTGGTTCATTGATTGTTCAACCATGTAGGAAAACTATGTGGCACCTTAAAAAGTAAAAAATTGCCAAAAAACCCCTTATTATTTTATATTCCCCACTTAGTTTTCTCCCATTTCATCCTCCATCCCTAGTGAAAAAACCATCCCAAAAATTCTTACCAAGCATTGATTTTCTTAAATTATAGGCTGTTCGGAGTTTCATCGGTGGCAGATTGAAGCTACGGTTATGTCTAACACTCCTCTAGCTTCTGTTTCATGGATTATGAACTTTGGATTCGTTCTTCTAACTCTGACGATCTAAACCCCACTTTTATTGTAGGAAATAGGTTTGATCTTCAAGGGATGATTGAATCCAAATCTATAGAAAAGGATAAGAGAGTGTTAATATTAGTATTAATGGTTAGTGGTCTATAATCTATATCCCAAGGTTTTATTTTCAATTTGTCTACGTCAAGTTTTGATATTGCATTCCTCTTGATTTGAATTTTATTCCATAATGACAATCTAGTTAAATGGTGGATAAATGATGATTTAGAACCATCATGACCCCCTTGGTATTCATTGAGATTGATTATACAACATAGGGAGACCCATGAGGTGTGATAATATTCCCGAACATGGAATATTTGTAATGTTTAGCCAAATGATTACTTGTACTGAAATAGATCCCATTATCAATATTTAGAAATGTTTCTGCAAATTGTAAAGTGACACTAATGGTAGTTGTGTATTGTTTTTCGTATTGGTATAAGGGTTGTTTAAGAAAATGTGAAAGAAAATTTAAATGTAATGAAGTTATTATTTCAGATGAATTATAATTTTGTATTGGAATTATGAAAAGGTGGGTAAATCATATGGGTTTATGAATTATATGAAACAAGTTAATGTATGGAAATAATTGAATACTATAAATGGGTTATGGTATAAAAATGAAATTTGTTACATGGACAATGATATGTATGTCGTAATTATGCTAATGGGTTTTGGATTGATAATGATTCTTCTATTTAATTATATATTAATAGTACATGTTATTTATATAATGATTTAATTATTTTAGATATGATATATGTGTTATCTCAATAAATAATCATGTATATAAGGATTGGTTGTTGTGGCGTAATGAAATTGGTGGGTCTACACTCATATGTAGGGTTAGACAGAGGATCTAAACGCCACATTATAATACACAATTTTTATGAAGGGGAGAGAGTTTATATTCCCCTAATGGTTTCATTGTAAGATACTACATGGATATAGGTTCCAAGGAAAGTGTGATGTTTTTGTTTATGAATTGTTTATCACTATTGAGATAAGTAACTTGAAATTTTCCATTAGTCATGATAATTGACTAGAATGGGCCATTCTATAGATGATGGAAATTCCTAAATTATGGAACATGTGATGAAAATGATCTATGTGATGAAGAAGGAATAAGTGAAAAATTGTGAATAATGAATGAAATGGTTAATGTGAATCCTGACAACTAATCGAAATCCATGTTTCTTTGTTTTATATTTTAATTCATTTCATACATCCGTAACTATCTATTTTGACTGGATATGTTGTAGACACTGTTGGTGGTGGTATACTGATTTGTATGCACACCATGCTCATGCTAATATTAGGTACCCGAACAGATTTCTTAATTGCATGATAGGACAACGGAAAGGTCCCTATATTAGAGAGCTCAGTTGGGATTAGTATGTTGATTGGTGAGGATTGGGACCTCGTTTTATTATGGATTTTCTTTTATTTTTCTATTTATTCTTTCTTTTGATTTTTATACAACCTGAAACATTTGAGCATGACCTAGATTATATACAATTTGGTTGTGGGTTGTAACACGTTTTCGGAAGTTTCTAGTAGTGGATGTTTATGATTAATTTTTGTTGTACATTTATTTTAAATGGTAATATATTGTGGATTTCTCTGATAATGAGGGTATAGTCTCACCACATATTACATTAGACCCTCATTTCTTGTCAGAAACCTTGGTTGTACAGGGAGGCATTCTTAGAGTCATCTGATGACCTAGATCGGGTTACCAGTTATTAGATTTCAGGTTAGGGGATATTATATAACACAAAAATAGAAATATAATTAAATAAAATATATTAATATTCATTTAAAATGTTATAGTAATATGATACATATCTCTTTGAATCTTTAGTGTCAACCTTATACTATAATTAAATGAAATATATTATAAGTTCCTTTGGAAACTTCAAAACATAAAAAAATAGTTCATATGGGAAGTAAATATTCTACCAATATATTTTTCATATATAGAACCCTTATTAGACATATATCACCTATTAACATTATTAATTACATGGTGAATAAAAAATAACAAATAGTTGAGTTCAAATGATTAGTAAGGGTAAGAAATGGAGATATCTGGGATCACATAAGAATATCATGAGAATACGGGAATGATATTATGATATTAAAATTAGAAAATGTTAATTTACGTATTTTCGATCATAAAATTGAATCATTAAAAAATAATCATTGTTCAAAATATTTGAGACATCAAGGGAACAATTTCCACAAGTCATTATATTTTAACATTTCATTATAATTGTATTTTTGGCATGCATATAAACTTATAATATTGTGAAACTAAATAAAAAAATTGTTTCACTCAATTAATTAAAGACATTAAATAATGACCTAATACAATCCTATAGACATGAAATAATGTCGACAAAAAATGTTTTTTATATAATTTAAAATTAAAAAAACATATCAGTACCTACTGAATTGGTTTTAGATATAGGTCCCACTAATCATTTGTTATAACGTGACCATCATATTTGGTTATAACGTAACCACCATCATTAGTTTTGATATAACCACCATCCTGATTCATAAAATAATCACTATCCTTTTCTATCATGTAACCACCATAAAATAATTAAAATTTTATATTTGAGTGCAAGAAGATCATAAAATAGTATTTAAAACAAAAACGACCAAATGATGTTGGTTTCAACAACATTTCATTACAGTATAACCTATGGAAAAGTAATAGGGTTCATAAACATTTTTTCATCCTAAACATAAAGAAACTTGTGGAAAAATGAATTTTGTATAAGTGGATAATATCCCATTTAAATCATCAGTTTCATTAATAAATATAATTTTATATGGAAAGGGTTTTTTAAAATAACATGATACATTACTTGAGGAAAAAACATTTCAGTGAAAATAAATTTTAAAAATTAAAAAACTATTTTCAAAATAAATTTCATTGAAATCAGTCATTTAAACATTTATAGTAGGATTACTAAAAATTAATGGTCTTAATTTTAGGAAATTTTCATGCCATACATTTTAAAACAATAATTCCTTTAAAATTTTTTCTAAAATCCAAATGTGATTTATTTTGAATAAGAAAAGATTAATTTTATGAAATTTTTTATTAATAAAAACATGGGTAAAAATTGACTTGATCAATATTTATATAATATTAATATAAACTTTAAATTAGTTTTATTAAACATTTATCTAGAAGAAAAAATGGATTTTCGGCTCTTCAGAGATATAATGAAAATATTCACTATAAACATTCTTTTGGAGTTTTTGGTGTATAAAAAGATTAAAATTAAGTCCACACTAGTATTCTCGAGAAATATACAGAGAATAATAATTTTCTATAATTTATTGAAAAATATATCATAATTTTTCACTATCGAAATCATAACCATAAATAGTGTCATTAAATAATAAGATCGTAACATCAAGATCATACCTCTTTGGTAAATGTTGAATTAAAATCCTCAATAATGAATAAAATAAAATTGAACATTAATCATTATTAATAATTGAATATACATTAAGTATCTAATTATTGTTTTGTTATATATACCTTTTAAAATAATATAGATTCAAAACATTAAATATGTCTCAAAGAACGAAAATTGTGAAAAGATCACATACCATATATCTCAAATTTGTTGATCATTATTGAAAAATCATGTATAATGTATATATATTTATTATAAATATTTTATTGAACAATGACCATATTTATCATACCATATATGATCTTCTTATTTCATTATATTAGCTGTTTATTAATAATTTAAAGTCAAAATCACTTTTTATGTAAAAAATGCTTTGTTTTCTCATGTATGATTTGGTTTTTTATAATTGGTTCTATCATTTTTATCATTGATACATAATATATATAATTTTATCTAATATAAAAATAAAATGTATATTATTTTTATAATAATTAATATTAATCCATTAATTCTTATATAGAAAATGATTTACATCATTCATGGGGACAATAGGCCACACATACGCATGAATGTTGTTTACTTTTTCTCGACTGAGGAAACAAAAGAATGGTTACTAGTATAATACCATAAAAGATACATTTTATGATGTTTATAGCACTTTAATTAATTAAATTTTCTATTATTAATTTCAATTCAAAGTGTAAGTGACATATGAATCATGTCGCTATGAGAAGTGATAGTCCATCGTACACATGGACGATGTGACCATATACCCTATAGAATCATATCCTAGAATATATATTTATTATAATAATTTACAAAGTATAATTATTTTTAAAATATAATATATAAATATATATACATTTATTTAATCTATCCTTATTAACATCCATGCAAAACGTAAATAGAAAACACACCATGTCGTTATGTGAGAGGGTACTCTATATTACACACGAGTGACCTAATTGTTTTCCAAAAGGTTTGTATGTAAGAAGTTATATGTTCTATTAGAATTAAATATATATAAACATATCATAAACATCGTATATAAATTTAAAATTCATCATTATATGCATCCAGGATAGGTGGTGATGGAAAACTGAACCTTCAGTATATGAGGCAGTATTCCACCATGATCGTCAATTTTGATTCCCATTTGATGGATGAGGACATAGAAATAGTTTAATAAATTAACATAAAAATATATTTATATATTTATAATTAATTTTATATTATATAAATATAATTTATGATGATTTTTTTAGGTGGAAGAAGAAATAAAACCAAATGTAAGGTTATGTTTTTTACCTCTTCTTTAAAGACACAATTTGGTTAAAACCAAAATCATTCATATTATTGATTCCTAATCTGAAAAAAATATTGGAGGTGGATTGGTATGAAGGGAAGATTCTTGGGATTTTATTTTCTTAAAAAATACATTTATTATGTGTTAATTTCTTAGAGTAGGATGTGGACTTTTAAAATTGGGTGAGAGGATACAATAAGATGTTTTGAATAGAAAAAAGTTGACCTAAATTTTTGAAATAAGAAAATGTTATAAAATTAGTAATTATAAAACCTAATATGTTATAAAGATGAAATATGTTTATAAATATGTAATTAAAAAAGATAATATGTAATTAAACCCCTTGTAATTTTAGAATAACCCTTAGCAAACCTATTTTCTGTTTAACATCGTTAAGTAATTTTGACATTTTACTATTCATTTTGAAAAAAATTACATGAATATATTATATAATATTATTTATTTGGATTAAAAATATATAATACATCATTTAAAATAAAATTCACATCATTGATAATTTTACTTTAAAATTAGACAAACAGACTCGATTAAAAATTATTTTTCCAATGAAACAAATTGAAAACATATTAAATTGTTCTTATTTTAAAATTCAAAATTTTATTAACTTTATTATCCAATATATTATTATTTATAATATATTTTATAAAATGTTAATTTTAAAAAATTTTAAAATTATATGGAACTATATAAATTGTTTAAACAGAAAAAAATAGTTCAATAAAAAATAATTTTTCACTATTCATCAAAATTTAATCATTTTATTGGAATCCAAAAAAATTTCGCTAGTATTTTGACATGTAAATTTATAAAATAATGTTTATTTTTATGTATTCATCTTTTAAAGATAACATAAATTAATCATAATATTTTTTCACAAAAAATAATTGATTTGATTTTTTGGGAAAATTTTTATTTTTAGAATCATAAAAATACATTACACAAAATAAAATACATTTTTATCAATGTCATTTTTTTATATAAATCTATTTTATAAATTTTTTAATTTTTTTTAATCAGCCTAATAATATCATATTTAATGGAGATCTAATAATGATCACATTAAATTAATAATATTACTAATTTTGTGTTGTTCTTTAAAACTAGGTTTTCCAGGTAATACAAGCAATCAGATAAATTAATTTATTTGGAAAAATATTTTATAAAATAAAAGGGTGTAAAATTATACTCCCCTTCAAATGAATATATCTTTTTAAATTCATCCACTTATGTACAAACAACTGAGGAAACTTCTACCTCTTAAAACCATTATATCACATATAGCTTTATCAATCTCGCTCTATTGCTGCAAAAGTTAGAATTTGTTAGTTTTTATGATTCATTGAACATTATCAACATGATCTAGAATCTAAAATGGTTATTAATAACATGAATTATAATAATCTAGTATTATTTTCACTGAGATCAGTACATAGGATTGATTAGGTTTGTACCTCCTCTGTAGAGTTATGTAAAACATGTCATGAACCTAAGAGAGATATGTTGGAATTATAAAATGATAAGGTTTGGTTCCTATGAAATCATGAATTTCAAAATGGATCTATATAATGATGACTTATTTTTTCATTATTTTTTAATATAATTACATAATTCCATCTACAAATTTGTAGAAACTAATTATCACTAAAATCAAATTCATGAACACATAGAATATTTTTAACATATGTATTCTAGAGAATTTATGCTGCCTTAATGTGGTGTTGGATGGTTATAACCTTTTATACCAATTTTTTACCTAGGTAAATACCAAATATATTTATTTGTAGCTTCATTATAGTACATTGGAATTTCTAATTTTATTCTGTATTGGTTTTCATAAGGAACATTAATATTTATAATGTCAAATCTATTGCCTTATTAAATCTCAACTAGATGATGTTATTGATCCCTACCAAATTTGAATCCTATATAATAGGAAACTAAATTATCCTCTAGATTTTAGTTTTTCTCCAATAATTAATATCAATATGATGATGAAATGTATTTCTAAAGCAGAAATCTCTATCAAGATCCCTCTAAAAAATATTCCAGAATGTCAAGGTAAACCACGTATTCTGATCAGATATAATTGGTTGTCGTACACCCTAACACCTTAAAAATTCATCAGTTTGAATCATAGGAAGATAATCTATAGATAAATCCTCTCTGATAGTGATGATTCATATTGACATTGTGTGGGGATCATTAAAAATCCAGACAACATTATTCTCTTTAAATTTTTTTGAGAGTTTGATGAAAAAAATACATGGTGATGTTTGATCATTTACTCTCTAGTATTGTTAATATTTGTCATACCCATTAGAATAATTACACAATATCTTAGATTGCTGACATATCATGTAATGATATAATAAATCATCAATATATATCTTTATTTAATCCCACCAAAAATAAACTTTTTAATATATACAATTCTTCGTACATCCAGGATGAATAGAGAATGAAGAATGATGATCGTCCCTTAATATCACCCTCTTCAATTAATTTATGTGTGAGAAACAAAAAATATTCCAAAATATTATCATTTGATAAAAATCACTATAAATTTTAGCAATATATATCGCTTTCTTTTAATGCTATATATCTTGATTTTGTGGAATAATTATCATTATGTGCTTGGATGGTTAAACACTCGTTTTAGAGATAAAATTTTTCACCAACTTTTATGATAAAAAAATTCATCCAAAGATTATCCATTAAAATTTTATCATTTTTGATCTATACCATAGATAATACAGTTTTACCCGTTTTACCCAAAGCATTTTACACCTTTTCCTCTTTCCTTTGGTAGTGATGATTTGAGAAGTCATAAATCTGATTTTTTTCCTACCATGTTCTTTGATTCATATTCAACACATTCTATGTGAATATATACATTAAATTATAATATTTAGTGAATAAATCAAAATTTTCCCTATAATGGTAATTCTTATTTTTATTTTCTATCAAAATTATAGTATCTATCTCCAAATCATGTGTTGGGTAATAGTTCTCATAATTCAACAATTTTCACGACGTATAAGCTATAAAAATAAAATTATGTATAAGATTGCATCATAATCCATTAATAGATTCATAATTATATATTATAATCCCTTATCCATTAAAAGGAAATGTAGTCACATGGTCATGTAACAATATTCAATTTAGTTCCCGGAAATTTCCCACATATTCATCTTTGTAGAGGAACTTCGATCCCTTCAAATTTTACATAGTGAGTAGATTCGAGATAACAAAGAAATTATACACAATACAAAAATAAAATATATTAAAACCTGGAAAATTTTGGATCTCAGTCAACATTTATATTCTATGACAATATTAAATTACCTCTATTATTGTTGGATATACCTGTAAAACCTCTCTTGAGATTATGTGGAATCAAAATGAAACATTTTCTAGCTAAAATTAAAAGATGGTAGATTTTTCATATTTTTCACCTAACATAATATATTTATTAAAATTATCAATTTAAATTCCTGCCATTAATTTCTCATTGAATTAATGAGAGTATGATCTATAATGAATACCAAGAACTGATCAAGATAATCTCTAATGTTTCTATTAATTAAATCTATGATAATAAAGGGAAATTAATAAGACAAAATGTATTAACAATATTGTAATCCTTTGTGTACATTATATGAAACCCTGTATTTGGTATATCCTCTTTCTATAACCTTAATTGATGATATACATAATTAACTCCAATTGGGAACAATTATTGATCTCTAGGAAGTTTTTCAATCATGTCATAATTATAGGGTAGATGATTCATATTATTGATAAATATCTTTTTCAAAACTCTATAATCAATAATGAGTCACATTGATGCATATTTATTTTTTAGAAATAGAAAAATATCACCCAATTGATACAACCATTTCCCAATTACTCACTTATCATGGTTCCCTATGATTTTCTTCTTTAATTTTAGCAACTCAATTGCGGGAATTCTATACAATGTGATAAAAATGTGTGTGGTCCAAGGTGTGAGTTCTATTGAGAAATCAACATCATGTATCTATTGTTGACTAGGGAACTCTTCCAGAAGATATCAACAAACATCCAAACAATTATCATATCATTGATTTTGAGTTTCTACACAACTATCATAGATTAACACCCCTTTGGAATATGAATTAAGACCTATAAAATGGATATGATTTCCATTAGATGTTCATATTTATCTTGACAGTAATTAATTATCATAGGTTTTTCTGAATAACAAGATTTTATTACCATAATTTTAAATTGATTTAGGGTTTAGGTAAAAAATATATTCCATGTCTATTATAACATCAAATTAAACAAGAGGTATAATAATGATGTGTGTAACAAGCACTTCCCTTCAATCTCAACTTGGAGACGAATCATATACATCTGATGCGATCATTTTTCTATTAGTGTTTTCCCTACTAAATCAACACTTATCATTGTATATATGAATTAAAAATCCTTAATAATTTTCATTATGTAATTGAATTTATATAATAAACCCTAAAAAGATACTTCAATATTATATGATATTAATCACCACATCAGTTTCATTAATACGTCTTCAATTACATAAAAAAATGGTTTCCATGAACATCATGAACCATTAATAAAAGTAAATAATCATGAATAGTCATTCACAGTATTCCTTAATCAAGTTACTTTCTTTCTATCTATGAAACCATATATTTAAATCGAAAAATCATGGACATTATTTAACTATTAATGGTGGTTCATAAAGTGAATGTTATTTTCTAGATAACATACCCCTAGAATTTCAAACTAGTTATGTAGAAGAGCTTGATGTTATACACCATGTGATGATCGAGTTCATCTAAATATTTTATTTTCAGAGTTATTACCAATAGTTACATCTCTTTCATATCCACATCCACTTATAGTATCAAGGATTCTAAGCATAGATATACCTATTGGGAGAACATACATACTCATATATACATTAGACATACTCTTGAAGGATATTCTAAAGGTGGGGATCCTGTTATCATTTTCCGAGGAAGGACAATGATATATATGATGTTGTCGGAGTAGGAGTTGTTGGATTTTGATACGTCCCCTTTGGTGGTACATCTAGGTTCGGAGAAATTGAACCAATTCTTGTGACCTCTTTTTTGTGGCATTATTTAAACAAGGGATTTGTAGATTTTCTCTCTATATTCCTTACATGTCAGCAAGTGAAGGCTAAGCACCAAGTTCATGAAGGTTTAGCTCATCCCCTTGAGGTTCTATAGTGGATGTGGGATTGGATATCTAGGGACTTCATGATGTTATTACCATGTACGTCTACGGAACATGATGCTATTTAGGTGATCATAGACTAACAAACAAAGTCATCCAACTTCCAAGATATTCAAGATCAGTGTTTATTAGAAATTTTGTGATTCCTATATGTGAAACAGATATTATTAATCAATGGATTTCCCTCTATTATTGTATCTAAATTTTTTTTCTCTCCTAAAATCATGATTATGGATGGGTTTAAAGTAGGCCTTTGGGACTAAGTTATAATTCAGAACAATATATCATTCCCATACTAATGTGCGAACAAAAAAGTCCATCTAGGTCTTGGAGGATGTACTTTAATCTTTCATGCTTCACATATTTCATAGTGGGGATTATCAGCTACCCTTTTTGGCATTTGTGTACATCAAAAGCTATCATTACACCATTAGTATGGATCTAGTCATGGATTTGTATGGGAGAACATATTGGTCACCACACTATTGGATTGATCCAAATGAGTCATCACTAAGGGCTGAGAGTTAGTGAGAGCTTCTATATTGAATCTGAAGATCATCTATGAGTAGATGAATATAGCACAAAGATATCATATGTCATATTTGAAATGACAATGTAGGCCTCTGGAGTTTTAGGAAGGAGGATATTTGTTCCTCATGGTCTAACCCCAATATTTAATGATTATATTTAGACACTATGATAAGTTATCTATGATAACCTATTGTAGAATCTACATATTTTGTAGAGTTAGAGAGTTGTAGTGTCTCTTATCGATACCACCACAGATTGATAGGGTACTTGATTTCATTCATGTGTCGCACGTAAGATAGTACGTGTACGAACCACTTCATGTTATCATCTGGGGTACGATGAAAATTGAATTTGTAGTTACCATTATGGTATACGTAATAGAGATTGAGGATCAAAAGAAGAAGATACATTGAGGGTGATCGATTCACATTGTGTGTGTCTGGTGGCAGAATATGAATCTTCAAGAGAGCCCATTGGACTGGGAGACTTTGATTTGTGCTCAACACCCACATCATTTTGTGTATCCCTTGTATTATATTTTCAATGTGTAAAACCCTATGTTGAGGAGTATGTAACATCTTATATTTTTATGTGTATTTTGTTTGGATATTATATGTAATATTTTAGAGAATATGCACTTTGATGACGTGA
The DNA here is from genome assembly GCA_963277665.1 of Viscum album. Lineage (NCBI taxonomy): Eukaryota > Viridiplantae > Streptophyta > Magnoliopsida > Santalales > Viscaceae > Viscum > Viscum album. The sequence goes on from OY728152.1 coordinate 1,749,029,569, forward strand.
GATTACGAGGCCCGGAATTCCCAAAATAAATTTTTGAGATATATTAACTCTATTAAATAGCATGTTTGTGTGGTTTTCCAGAAATTATAGAATAAATCCCAAATGGGTTCCCAAATTAGAGATATGATCAATTAATTGGGTTCAAATTGTGGGTTTTACCCTATGTGTGACATCAACATAGTCGGTGCATACCATTTGTGAAAAAAAATTCATGGGTGAAATTTTTTTAAAATTAATTTACATAAATATTTAATTTATATTTTTCATCATTGTGACCTACCTCTACATTAAATATAAAATGATAGAAATTTTATCATGGTTTTCTACCAAAACCCTAGAGTCCAAGGATCCATTATAGTAGTGAATTCTTTTTGAATGATGAATTTTTGGGACCAAATCAGGGATCACCATGTCAACCTGGTTCGAGGATATCATCAATAGCAGAAACATAACTAATCTTCATTAATGATCAATCAAAACTGAAAATAGGGTAGTTATTTAAATTTTTTCACTTCCCTATTCATAATTCATACAATTAAATATTGAATATTATCCAGTGAAATGATACGTGGATCGTACGTTGTTGTAGGTTAGGATTATGGTAGGGTGATTTTGGGACAATTACTTTGGATTTTTTTATTTATTAAAAATTATTCTCTAAGAAACTATTCACGATTGACAAGAAAATCAATAAAATTTTGTTTGTCTCCTTTTTTATTGTTCTTTTCTTCCCTAGTCCATTATTCACTATTCTTATTTTTCATTCGGATAGGGGTTAGACATATCATGATCAATTAGTCATTTCACACCAATTTCTTAGCACAACAATCTGATATCGTAGTTCGGGTATTAGAATAACATGATGGTGGAGGTGGTGGTCACTGAGATAGTTTAGGATACCTTATTTAGTGTTCTTTGGTATTCAATATTTTTCAAAATGATTATTTGTGTAGATTCATTTTTTGATCTAATTCTAATCTATTTTCCCATACATCAGTGTTGACAACTCATAGAAGAACACTAATTTGTATGTTCTAGAAATGGTGGAGGCTCTAGTGATATGTGAGATGATTTAGAGAGAATCTGCAAAATCCCATGAAACATAGAGTGTAGTCCTACATTACATGTCATTTGGCCACTATTTGTAGCACTAGGGTTCTGGTTGAAATTATGGATTACACAGGTTGTGACCCATGTCAAATGGTGTGTGACCCTCCCTATATTATTGATCAGGTACCTCGGTGGGTACACAAACATAGGTTGGATTACACAACAAGATATAATTTCATGTACTCCCACAAAGTCATGGCCTATCCTTGTGTACACAGTCTTAGCCACTTAGTAGTACATAGGTAGAGTACACGGGAAGCTGCAAACCATGTACTCCTACACAATCATGGCCATGGGAAATGGGAATTGAACCTTGTAACTTTAGAAAACATGTAATAAAATAAAATTCCATGTATTTGTAGACTACATGATGTTTGAGACTCTTCCACATATGATGAAATGAGGATATATGGACACTATTTGTACCCCATAGTACATTCTTTTCCCCACTTCATGATTTTATGTGGCTCTAAATTTTCATACTACGGACTGGTATTGGTTTATTGCATTCCATTGATCATTTTACTAGAGGTTACAATGAGTAACTACATTAATATAAATTGATTATGATACCCTATAGAGGTTGAGTCTTATATAATATTTTTGTTGTCCCTTAGTGACATTAGACTATGATCATGTATCATCTTTCTTCCCTAGTTGGAGATTGTGGAATCCATGTGACCTCCCTACGTAGGGATGAGTTTTTGGTTTCATTGAAATATGATCCCTCATATAGCAGGATGATCCAGATTAGGTTTGTGGTGCCTCACACCAATTCTAGGTATGACCCCCTATATGTTCCTCAATGTCTTTTTAGACCAGTTCATGGGTATGTCCCACTGATATAGAACACTTCATTGATATTCTATGATGATAACATAGATTGTATTGTAGATTCTATATTACCATGCATTAAATTGAGTATAATCTTAGGGTAGACAGTTGGTTATGTTCTCCTGGTGGCATGGTGTCTTTGCTAAGTATATCCAGGGGTTTATAATATCAATGTATTGATATATCTTGTATTGAAATAATTATACATGATGATTCATTTTTTGTGTTTTTGGGGTGTCATACTATATATTTTTATACTCAATCATGCATGTGATCTTTTCTCATGTGTCATGTATTTTGTAAAAGATGAACCCTTTGACGGTTTCATGAGAGGATTTGGAGTGGGTGGAGTGTAGCCAAAACCTGACAGTCCGAGGAATTATTTCAAGAGCTCGAATTTGACTTATTCATCACCCTTGGAGCATAATGGATTTTTAAATTTTTTGGGATTGTATTTAGGTCCTTTTTATACTTTTAATACTTTTAGTATCATAGTTTGTTGTTGGATCATTGTTGTATGCAAGCATTACTTCAGTTGTATAAAATTTCATCATTTTGATTAATTTTATATGTGTATGTGTGTACTATTAATTTAGTATAATTCCTTCCATTAGTGAGATTTACATACTCAACATTGATCACCATCCCCTAGCCTATTGAAGGTGGTATTTAAGTTATCCTAGGTTAGACCTTAGTGTCTCATGTTGTGACGAGAGATATGTGATTTCATTCATGATGAAAGGGTATCAATGGTTTTAGTATATATTTATTTATATTGGGAGGGAAACCAGAAAATTTATGTTCCATGAAGTATATATAATGGAATCCTACATTGAATAAATTTAATTATGAACCCAACATATAATGATTAAAAAATAGAATTTCATGTAAAAGAACCAGGGAAATTTCCCATATCCTATGGTCTATCATCTATATAAACAACACATGAAATAATCTCATTGAGTTCGATATGGAGATTAATTATAATTTTCATGATGGTAAGAAGGTGGTAGATTTTCTATTTTCCAATGGTGAAAAAAATTTAGTTCTTAATATATTTAGTAAAATTTGATCCCTTCCCCATTATTGTATGAACATTTTTCATAGAAAACCCTAGGGATCCACAACTATAGACCCCCTTGAACTCATTATTTTTATTTATCACCATCCATATAACATATTTTTATTATTATTAAGGCTTTTTTATGGAATGTTTAATTTAAATTTATTGTATATTATATCCTTCATTTTTATATAATTTTATCTTCGAAGGTTGATAAAAGGAATAAATGAGTTTCAAGTACAATGTATTTAGGAATAAGGCCATGTATATAGGTATTGCATCTTGGGATGTCATTTTTCTTATAACTTTTGTTCTCAAAAGTTTTTTAATTAATTTAATTATTTTATCATTCATATTTTATGCCAATCTTGATAATTTTTTTAATTTAATTTTTTATTTAATTTTTTTAATCTAAATCTTATTTTTTCATTTTTATGAATTTAATATTTATCAATATAAAATACTAAATATAGGGTTTTTTAATTCTAATTTGGTTTGTAATTTTTTGTTAATTATAAGGGATGAATTTTTTTATTTCTAAATATTTAAAACATTTCATGTAATTTGTTTAAATTGAAAAATAATAATAATGATATATAATGTGTCTATATACTAGTTTTTAATTCTAATTGAGGGTTTCTATAATATTCATTGTAGTATTTTTTAAGGTTATTCTTTATGTCTATGGGGTTTTCAAGTGCCAAATAGGAGTTGCATCACAGAGAAGATGATGCTGAAATAAGTTGGGATTTTTACAATTTTTAATTCTTTTAACCATTACCTATGTTGAACTATTAGGATCCAATACACCATTATCATTACTCAACCTCTTCAATTATTTGATAAATTAAATTTAATATGAATTGTTTTTTCCAATGTCTTTTCTTAAAATGAGCCCACTAGTTGCTCTAATTGGTTAGAACACCCAATCACACATTATCTACTATAATCACAAGATATTACAACATACATTTATTCAGTAGCATAGAGTCCCACAATGAATTTAAAAGTCCAAACATAATAATAGTTTCATACTAATGTATTCCAACAAATTATTATGAAACAAAATAACAAATAAAACATCTAAATGTTTATGATTCCACAATAAGTGTAGAATATTTTTATTTCGAGCCTTAATGATAAATAAAATATTATGTATTAACAAATTGAACAGTTCCATTGAATACACCCTTCCTAAAATGTTATATATCATGGATTATCAATTATATACTACACAAATAGTCTTCCAAAATACGTATATGTGCATGAAATAGAAATAGAATAACATGTATTTTTTTAGTGAACTGTCGGTACAAAAATAATCTACTTCTCAAACTGATGGTTACTTTCATATATAGTATTGTATACTGTCTATATATATATATTTTTTCTTCTTGAGAAATATATCGAAGCCAATAGAAATAAATAATTTTTTGAAAAATCTCAATGTTGAAATTCAACACCATTACAGAATACTCTGTGATTCTCATAATATTTATCTTGTATGTTCAAAACACCGTATCAATGAAATATACTATTATTTATATACAATATATATGGGTTATTTGTTTCAATTATCACATGTTTACACAGACATCATATGTATCAGTATAAAACCACTCATCGAAGTCTATAAATATTCTTAGATACATGTCTTTTGTACAACACATTAACCATGATCCGTTAAATCTTCAAACCATGGCCTTGTACTATATGGAATTCTAAGTATAATCTCATATGTGAACAATTGAAGTCATAAAAATAGTCTTCATCCCCCATTCACTATCCATTAAGCTTCATAGCGAAGCATTTTCTACCGTAGTGATTAATCAAGATCAACTATCATGAACAGAAATTGTACTCATATCAACTTCATCACAAAGAACTTTCATCATAGAAACTCCTGTTGTGGATTTCTTCATCCATAATATTAGTCATTTTCTGATGATCATGGTATTTTTATTCACTGATTAGCATTCACCCATGGAATAATCCATGGAGTATATTTTTGATGATACACCTCATCTAAAAACCAATGTCATCGTGAGTAATTATTCTTCCTCTATATATGTCCTCATGTTGTTCCTTTCGAAGTACTCATACTGCGTTCAGATCATACATGTCATTATTTACAGAACCCTATCCATTAACAACATTAAATTCACAAAATTTATTGATGAAGTGAAACTATCCAAAAACACCTCCTCAAATGACCATTGTGAATTCCATAAGAAGTATCACATGGAAACCAAATTTGTGGGTTCTGAGTTCTGTAAACCCTCATACATTAGGATATTCATCTACGATGATGATGTTCATGAGGACAGTAGAAGATCTTCTATGATATTTCAAGGTGTGCATTCGGATGGGGCAATCTGATCGTATGTCCACTATTCATTCCATCATTTTAATTAGAGGGTGAACATTGCACGTGTAGAATGGTCTTACATTGAAACATATACACATATTATATTAACCTTATATCCAAATCCATTCCTGTGGTCTATCATAAATCCCGACCCCCTACCTTTGTGCTTTCCCACAATTGCGAATCACCTCTGCTATTCCAGGTACAACCTGACCGAGCTAATCTGCGCCTCTAAGCCTGTGCTCTGTAGGCCCTATTCATAGACTTGTTGTCGTGCATTCTACCTTTGGTAAGTATTCACTGGGGGTGGACCCTGGGTTTATAATAAACATGTTTTAGGGCTAGTCCATTTTGTTTATTCACAGTTATGGGTTTTTTATAAATTCCACCTCAAAATACATATTTAATTTCAATGAAAAATTAAAAGCAAAACCATCAAAAATAAGACCTTAATCAACTCCTAATTCCAAGTGCATCTCCCTTCAAATCATCTACACCTGTTTTAAGTTATGTGTACACATTATCCCATGTCATTTGAAGATAAATATTATCCCAACAATCACCAAAATTAAAATACCATGATTAACTATCCATGCATGACATCCAATTCCATATAAAAAAGAATTTTTGATGTGTGATGTCAAATTCTATTAGATGAATCCAAAAAATGATCCATTTATTATCTATTCTTCCATAAAAATTCTCTCAGTGTCACCAACTATTAGAAATATATCTACAATATGACAAAAACTGTCACACAATTGTTCATCAATATGCCCCTTTGTATTTTCTTGTCATCATAAATTCTAATATATCCCAATAATTTATATATATGCAGATAAAAGGAAATATAAGTTTTTCTTTTACTCCCACTTCAGACAAATCAAATGAAAAGGTTATGTGGTGTTTTCTTAACTCATATTTCATCTTAATAACTTCTTCCATTTTTAAATTAAAATAATTATATCTCATGATAATAGAAAAATATCATTTAGTTAATCACCTCTAATTATATGTGGGAAAACCCGATGTATAATTTTAGAAATACATAACCAATTGAATTGTATTTGTTTTTCAAAATTTTAAGCTTGTGAAATCATTCTCAGAAACAGTCGAAGAAAATATAAGATGGGTCACACACTAGACAAACACATTATATTGTTCAGGTACATTAGAGTAATTTCCACTTTCCTCAAAATTTTCTTACAAAAAGTACTCTATTTTGATAAATAAATTTTTTAATGATATAATAGTGTGATTGGATTACTTATGTAACACCCCAAGTAAATAAAGAATATGACATTTTCAAATTTATCCATATTTGTGAATAAAATATTAATATGACTTTAAAGGGGACACTATGCTCGATGGCGTACCCAACACGCAACAACGAGTTTCTTGGGAATCTTACGTTGCACTCTAATAATAAAATAATATTATTTTAAATAGTAGTTAACCCCTAGCTGTTGTAATGGAGGGAATGAACAGAACTAACTAAAAAATGATTTATATGTTTGTAAAATATTTTTACTTTTTACAATAAATGTTAGAGGATTAAAAATGCGAATGAATCCAATTTTAAGTGTAAACACTCTAATATTCTTTAAAAGGTCGATTAACCGCCTTTTGATGGAGAAACTCTATGAAATCCATTTTTTGTCAATTTTATGTGTTATATTTGACAAAATAAAATTCTTCTTTAGAATTGGGACATCAAAATTTACTTTGTGTAATTTTTTGGTTTTTTCCAAAAAAGTTCAATTTATAATGAATAGTGAAAAAATGTTGTATTTTAATTCAAAACCTATTTTTAAACTAATTTATTTATAAGATTAGGTTATATTTTTAATTGGTTTTAAAGTTAAATTAGAATATATTTTTACCATTTAATCCAATAGCGGTCGTTGGAATTAATTTTACTTTGAAATCGGACTTAAACTAGTGTCAATCTTTTGATACATTTTGTTTCATAAAAACACACTATATGTATTGACAGCGGGAATTAATTATTAAATTAATTAATGCAACTTATAAGTTTTGAATTTTTTAAAATCGCATTAATTTTTGAATTCGGAATATCAAATATAGCTTAGGGTGAATTTTTGGTAATTTTCTGAAAAACTTCAATTTTTGATGAATAGTGAAACTGCTAAGTGGTAATTATAAAAACTGATTTTCTGTTTAAATGAAATTTTACCATCTTTGTGTTTTTAATTTCAAAAATAAGACATACATGTTTGTCATTAATAAGTAAAATGTGGTTCAATGGGATTAAAATATTTTTTTTTTGTGAATAGTAACTTATTAAGTTTTTAATCGCGATAAGAGGTAATTAGTGTAGTTTAATGTAAAAATTATGTTTTAATAAACTTAAATGACATATAAACATGTCCTACCCTAATTGGATGTGTCATGTACGACCAAGAAAATCCATGGGTCAACATTAGGACTCCATGGAGCCACTTTGGTTGGAAAATGACATAAATACCTTTTTATTTAATGTTAAAGTAAAAATAACACAAACATGAAATGTTTTACTAAAACAATTTTTTAAGTGGGGTTATACAAGTCATAGTTTTGACTATAAATAGTCATTGGAAAGATAAAAAGATTTACTACATCATATTATTTTTTTTATAATTATTAGACATTAAATAAATTAAATTATTTATGACATCATGAAGATGCAGCGATGACCTCATTATTTAACGATTTAAATAAAATGGAATGATAATGTAATATCTAAGACCTAAACATGTCAAAAACCTATTGGATGAGTTTATTTCGAACCCTTATCACCTTATCCTAGAAAAACATCAATTTGGGACCATTAAAATCCGAAACTCATTCTAAAAAAAAGTAACATTTCATTACTTTCCAAGAGTGCCCCTCCTCTCCTCTTATAAAAGGCCCCCACCTCTACCTCCTTACCCACACTCCCAAAGCCTTTGGCTCAGCCAACCACATCCCATATTGTCTCTAATAATACCTCTCTAACTCCTTTAAGTCTCACTTTGGGCAGAATTCTTCCCAAGGAAGCCTTTGAGTTCAAACCAAAGGGAGTTACCCGATTTTAAGGTAATGTCTTCACTTGTGTCCTTCTGTTTTATTTTGCATCTCCAACCCCCTATAATCTTTTTATTCATTTATTTTGTAACAAATAAAGTATATTCAATATAATAGGATGTTTTTATAAGAAGTATTAGAGATGAACTTACACACACCTTCGTCTAATTGTTAAAGAACATACTGTTTCTGTGGTTGGCGATTTTCTACCTCACGAAACGATGATTGTTCAACATTCTTCTAACACCATCAAATGTGGCCATTAAGATGACAATATATTTATATATGATATATAATAAGTTTATTTTTTACTTAAGATATTTTATTTTTCATTTATGGCATACCTTTATGGTTTTCGTTATGGGTAAATGTGATATCGTCATTTAAGTAAGTGCGCACTACCGCCCCCTCAAAGTGATGTGATTCGTTAATACAATATACGGTAAATATAAAGGATATATTTATTTATATTATATATTATAACATACTGGAATTAAAATAATATTATGTAACATTATGTTTTAAATCCATTAAATATGAAATAGAAATGGAAGTAGCGTTCATGCGTACGTATGGCTTAGCGTCTCCATGAACGGTACATTTTATATCTTGTCTCAAAATGTTATGTACTATTATAAGTACATATATATAATGGATATATATGTAATATATTACATATAAATGATTTATATCATTCTGGAATTATATCATATATATATCTGTCATTTTTTTTAATTCCGTTAATATGACAAAAAATTAAAGTAGCATTCATGCGTATGTACGACCTACCGTCTCCATGAACAGTGCTTTTAATTTTTTTCTACAAATTCTATGGAATAGTATAAAATGAATATATATTGGATATATATGATATTTATAACATAAATACTTTTCTTGATATGATGTACCTATAACTACATGGAAAACTATTTTCCAATAAGTTCATTTTTTGACTCGAGTACCAAATATCGACAAAAACATCTGATATGAACTCATATTATTAACCAATTACTATAACATTAAAATATGTGATATGAACAGAATAATAATCATTATAGGAGGTCCTTAAGAAATTATAAATTGACCAATGTTTATTATTCAGGAATATAAAGAAACGAACAAGACAAGTCGGACTTGAGGTAAGGGACCCTACCCCTCTCTTTCTTTTTAAGTACACTCTTTTATGTCATTCCATTTAAGCTCATATTTATTGTGATCGGGATTTTCTTTTATATTAATATTACTTTAAATTTTATGTTCATATTATGAGAGACCCTATTTCCTCTCATCAATCTATTTTGGATGTTTTAAGTGGCGTCGTTAGGCTGCCATGTTTTCGTAAGGGGTGTTTCTTCTCACATTTATTCCCGTGAGATTTATGCTACATTTTACAAAATTTACATTGAGTGGTGTATGTACTTCCCATTATTATACACTTTGTGTAGTATAATTTCATTTATGGGTATTCACATCTTCATTGTATGACCCTTCATCCATGGGGTGTACGTTTCGAAAGTTACCCAACTCGGTAAGGGGACCTTTCACCCTCCTCTTTTTAAAGGACTTCTTTTGTTATATCTTTTAATTCACATAATATTATGTTGGGATATGTTATTTTATATCCTTATGGATGTTAATTTTATTTACAAGTGATGATATTCCCTTTTTATCTCTCATCAACTCATTTTATGAATTTTGAAGCGATGTCGTTAGGCTATCGAATGTTACCAATGGTACATTATAACCCAATTTCGATTTCTTTGGGTTCAACATGTAGTTATTGAATATGTCATCTTTTGAATATGTCTGAATGACCTTTTATTGTTTTAAACATAATATCCACTTATATTGGGTGTATTTATATTTTTCACACATAATTTTGAGATTGAATTATCATTAATTTATGGATACCTTCTTTATAAGGGAATTCATCACATTTGACATTTCTATTGAGACTTCATTGTTGTTATGCACCAATTCACTCTTATATGGTGTATATACTGTGCTTTGGAATATTATATCATGAATCCATTTATTCTCATGATACTATAATGTTCTGACTAAATGTTATTATTCAATTATTGTATTCAAGATCCTCTAATTTTGGTAGAACCCCTTTAACCAAAATATTGCATTAAATGTTTTAATTATTTGTTCTTATTAATTTCCATGTTTTCAAAATGATTTTAAGTATTTATATGGATATTAATGGTTTAAAATTTTAAAATAATCAAGGTGTTATGGGACACTTTGATTCAAAAATCTCTTTATTAAATGTTTTAAATGGTTTTGGAAATGGTTTCTTTTTGAATGGATTCATTATTTCAATATACTAAAATGTTATATTGTGATTGAAATGTGGAAATGTGTTTCCTTTATGCATGTTTTATGTGATATGTTTATGTTATGGTTCTTTGGAATTGTTATGAAAACGGGTGGTTCCGTGATAATCTAAGGGAGGGTGAGCCCGATATAGCTCCTCAATGCATTGGGTAACGCGAAGGAGTGAAAAGTTAAGGTTTCTCCGAAGAGATTTAGGGAATATACTGTGGTGGGTATTCCAAATGTAACCAAGAGGGTTACTCCTTACGTAATAATGTTATGAATTCCTCAAGTTACCTTTTATGTTTTATGATTTCTATGATTTATTCATGATTTGATACGCCTATGTTTTATGGGTAATGTATGATTTTATTCTTATGTATATATGTACTCATGTTTCCTTTCCATATTTTTATATCCCTTACTGAGATTTTTATGCTCACCCCATGTTTTTTTTGAAATTTTTTTCACAGGTCAAGGGAAAGGTACATGATATGATGATATTGTCAAGGAAGTGTCAAGAAAGAATCCATGTTTTATTTTAAATATGTTTCTGTTGATGGAAAAAATGAATACTGTTTTTTATGAAACTACTTTGTTTTAATGTGGAATGTAATGCAAGTTTCATGATCTAATTCTCTAAAACTCTAAACCTGAATAGATCCTCAATGTGTAATCTTGTAATAACACAAGATAAAGTAAGGTTTAAGGCTGGGGCCTTATAGTTGGTATCAGAGGTTGGTTTAGAAAACTTTAGAGGATAGGGTATTCTCTAAGCATAAGTGACTTTACCATAGTGGCTAGGATTTCAGAAAGTGTCCTAGTTTTAGATAAATTGAATGAGTAAGTATATCTTAATGGTTATCTTCCTCATTAGTACATGATGGTTTTGTTGATATACTCATGCTGACATTTCTGTTTTTAGTGAATGGATGGATCTAACAGGCACCAAAGTGACAATAGCTTTGAAGGAAACTATGGTGGTTCTCTGATTAAGAGACTGGATGAAATGGGGAATTCAATGAGGAATCTTGTGGTTGTTCTAAACCAACTATCAAGGAGTCATGATCAACCACATGAACCTTGGTATGTTATATAATTCATCATGTACGAGATGACCAACTGATTTGGAAGTTCAGGTAATAATTATAAAGGTAACCATTGGAGTTTATATGATCCTTACTTTTGATGTAATTATGGGTTATTATATGTTATGATGGAAAATTAATGGAATGAGATAAACTTGACGTTAAAATATTTTATGGTCATTTTTTGAAGATTTTGTCTCGTTTTGGGGAATGTTTTATGAATTATATAGTTTTGGAAAAAGAACAACACGCAGACCGTGTGACAACCCATCGCGTCGGACAAAGTTGTGGGAATTAAACCCACAACCAAATAGCAATTGGTATTTATCGCCTACCACTGGACTACGTGAAGTCCCTGGTTATTTTGACTGATTATTTTTAGTTAGATGATTTTATGAATTAACAGTAAGTTGATTTTGGGTTATCTATGGAAATTTATTAACCTATCATGGAGGATATATTATTAGGTTAATTAATTTTCAATACGAGACTTTAAGAGCAACTGATGTTTTTTGGAGATAAATGTTACGATTTAACTTGGAATACTATGTGACTAAATCCTTAAAATATTTGGGTTTAAATCTTAGTTTAGTTTACTTTGAATAATTTTATGGATAAATTGTTTATCAAATGGTACTCATTGAAATTTGGGTTTTGTTGGAAAAATTTTGGAGATTAAGAATATATTTTATTTTTATAAATGGTTATCCTTTTCTGGATTATCTGATCTTGTACTAACATTTTTGGTTTTTGTTTTGGTTAATGTATAAAGACATGGGAAGTATATAGTTCTCTTTTGTGGATTTGGTGATTCTCTAGAAGTTGATTATAGTGAACAAGTCTTCCTAAATACTCGTGTTTTGGAGAAAATATGAGTTTGATTAAGGAATCTAGTAAAAGTTGAAAGTCAACATGACAAGTAAGTATGCTTCCAAAAGATCAAAAATAAATTAATCAATGAAGAGTAACTTAAAACAAAAATGTTGTCTATTAAATTTTCCTACTGAGGAATTGAATACCATTTAACCCATCACAAGTTTGTGATTTTCTTATTATTAACTTTCTTCTAGAAATGTTTACTATCACTCTCCATCAGAACATGGCCCTTTGTTTTTTCCTCCAAGTCCATTTTTTCATACTTGGAATCATAGTATGGATTAACTCGGGTGACCTTTGTACTTATATTTATTTATTTTAAAGTGATTGTTTTACTGACTCTTATTCAGATGTGGGACTTTCAAGGATGTTTCCATGCCCAATTTTAAAATTATGAGGACGCAATTCCCAAAAGGGGGGAAGGATTTAACACCCCAGGTAAATAAAGAATATGAAATTTTCATATTTATCCATATTTGTGAATAAAATCTTAATATGACTGTAAAGGGGACGCTATGCTCGATGGCGTACCCAACACGCAAAAATGAGTTTCTTGGAAATCTTATGTTGCACTCTAATAATAAAATAATATTATTTTAAATAGTAGTTAACGCCTAGCCGTTGTAAAGGCAGGAATGAACAGAACTAACTACAAAATGATTATATATGTTTGTAAAATATTTTTACTTTTTACAATAATTGTTAGAGGATTAAAAATGCAAATTAATCCAATTTTAAGCGTAAATATTCTAATATTCTTTAAAAGGTCGATTAACCACATTTTGATGGAGAACCTATTTTAAATACACTTTTGAAAATTTTATGTGTTATATTTGACAAAATAAAATTCCTCTTTAGAATCGGGACATCAAAAGTTACTTTGAGTAAATTTTAGGTTTTTTCCTAAAAAGATCAATTTTTAATGAATAGTGAAAAATGTTGTATTTTAATTCAAAACCTCTTTTTAATATAATTTATTTATATGATTAGTTTATCTTTGGAATTTGTTTTAAAGTGAAATGAGAATATCTTTTTACCATTTATTCCTATAGCTGTCATTGGAATTAATTTCACTTTGAAATTGGACTTAAACTATTGTCAATCTTTTAATACATTTTGTTTCATAAAACCACTCTATTTGTATTGACAGGAGGAATTAATTATTAAATTAATTAATGGAACTTATATGTTATTAATTTTTTAAAATTGAAATCATTTTTGAATTAGGAATATAAAATATAGCTTAGGGTGAATTTTTGGTAATTTTCTGAAAAACTTCAATTTTTTATGAATAGTGAAACCACTAAGTGGTACTTATAAAAACTGATTTTCCGTTTAAATGAACTTTTTCCATCTTTGTGTTTTGAATTTCAAAAATATGACATAAATGGTTTTAATTAAGAAGTAAAATGTCGTTCAATGGGATTAAAATAATTTTTTGGTGAATAGTAACTTATTAAGTTTTTAATCGCGATTAGAGGTAATTAGTGTAGTTTAAGGTAAAAATAATGTTTTAATAAAATGAAATGACCTATAAACATGTATTACCCTAATTTGATGTGTCATGGCCGACCAAGTCAATACATGGGTCAACTTGGGGACCCCATGGAGCCACTTTGGTTGGAAAATGGCATAAATACCTTTTTATTTAATGTTAAAGTAAAAATGACACAAACATGAAATGTTTACTAAAACAATTTTTACATGGGGTTATACAAGTCATATTTTTTACTATAAATATTAATTGGAAATATAAAAATATTTCCTAAATCATGGTATTTTTTTATAATTTTTAGACATTATATAAATTAAATTATTTACGACATCATGATGATGCAGCGATGACTTCATTATTTAACGATTTAAATAAAATGGAAATGTAATGTAATATATAAGACCTAAACATGTCCAAAACCTATTGGATTAGTGGATTACAAACACTTATCACCTTTTCCTCGAAACACATCAATGTGGGACAATTAAAATCCGAAAATCATTCTAAAATAAAGTAACATTTCCTTACTTTCCAAGAGTGCCCCTCCTCTCCTCTTATAAAAGGCCCCCACCTCTACCTCCTTACCCACACTCCCAAAGCCTTTGTCTCTGCCAACCCCTTCCCATTTTGTCTCTCCACATCCCTCTATAACTATTTTAAGCCTCACATTGAGCAGAAGTCTTCCCAAGGAAGCCTTTGAGATCAAACCAAAGGGAGTTACCCGATTTTAAGGTAATGTCTTCACTTGTGTCCTTTTGTTTTATTTGGATTCTCCAACTCCCTAAACTCTTTTTATTCATTTCTTTTGTAACAAATCCAGTATCTTAAATATACTAGGAATTTTTTATATGAAGGATTAGAGATAAAATTACACACACCTTCAATTGTTGGTTAAAGAACATACTATTTCTGTGGTTGGTGATTTTCTACCTCACGAAATGATGATTGTTCAGCATTCTTCTAACACCTTAAAAGGTGGCCATTAAGATGACACTATATTTATATATGATATATAGTATGTTTATGTTTTACTTAAACTTCTGTATTTTTCATTTATGGCATACCTTTATGGTTTCCATTATGGGTAAACACGATATCTTCATTTAAGGAAGTGCGCACTACTGCCCCTCAAAGTGATGTGATTCGTTAATACCATATGTGGTACATATAAAGGATATATTTAATTATATTATATATGATACCATACTGGAATTAAAATAATATTATTTATCATTATGTTTTAATTCCATTAAATATGAAATAGAAATGGAAGTAGCGTTCATGTGTATGTACGACTTACAGTCTCCATGAACGGTACATTTCATTTATTGTCTCAAAATGTTATGTACTATTATAAGTACATATATATAATGGATATATATGTAATATATTACATCTAACTGCTTTATATCATTTTGTAATTATATCATATATATATATATCTCATTTTGTTTTAATTCCGTTAATATGACAAAAAATTAAAGTAGCGTTCATGCGTACGTACGGCCTACTGTCTCAATGAACGGTGCTTTTAATTTTTATCTCCAAATGCTATGGAATAGTATAAAATGAATATATACTGGATATATATGATATTTAAAACATCAATAATATTCTTTATATGATGTACCTATAACTACATGGAAAATTATTTTCCATCAAGTTCAATTTTTGACTCATGTACCAAACATCGACAAAAACGTCTGACATGAACTCATATTATTACCCAATTACTATAACATTAAAATATTTGATATGAACAGAATAATAATAATTATCGGATGTCCTTATGCAATTATAAATTGACCAATGTTTATTATTCCAGAATATAAAGAAACAAACAAGACAAGTCAGACTTGAGGTAAGGGACCCTGCCCCTCTCTTTTTTTAAGTACACTCTTTTATATCATTCCTTTTAAGCTCATATTTCTTGTGATTGGGATGTTATTTTATATTAATCGTAATGTAATTTTTATGTTCATATTATGAGAGACCCTATTTACTCTCATCAATCCATTTTGGATGTTTTAAGTGGCACCGTTAGGCTGCAGAGTTTTCGTAAGGGGTTTTTCATCTCACTTTTATTCCCGTGAGATTTATGGTACATTTGCCACAAATTCTTTTGAGTGGTGTATGTATTGACCATTATTATGCACTTTGTGTAGTATAATTTAATTTATAGGTATTAACATCTTCATTTTAAGACCCTTCTTCCATGGGGTGTACCTTTCGAAAGTTACCCATCTCGGTAAGGGGACCTTTCACCCTCCTCTTTTTAAAAGACTTCTTTTGTTATGTCTTTTAATTCATATAATATTATGTTGGGTTATGTTCTTTTATATCCTTATTGATGTAAATTTTATGTCCAAGTGATGAGCTTCCATTTTTATCCCTCATCAACTCATTTTCTGAATTTTGAAGTGATGCTGTTAGGCTATAAAATTTTACCAAGGGAACTTTTTAACCCAATTTCGATTTCTTTGGGTTCAACATGTAGTTATTGAATATGTCATCTTTTGAATATGTGTGAATGAAAATTTATTTTTTTAGACTTAATATCCACTTATATTGGGTTTATTTATATTTTTGACACATAATTTTGAGATTGAATTATCCTTAATTTAAGGATACCGTCTTTATAAGGGAATTCATCACATTTGACATTTCTATTGAGACTTCATTGTTGTTATGCACCAATTCACTCTTATATGGTGTATATACTTTCCTTTGGAATATTATATCACGAATCCATTTATTATCATTATATTATAAATTTCTGACTAAATGTTATTCCTCAATTATTGTATTCAAGCGTCTCTAATTTTGTTAGAACCCCTTTAACCAAAATATTGCTTTAAATGTTTTAATTATTTTTTCTTAATAATATCCATGTTTTCAAAATGGTTTTAAGGATTTATATGGATATTAATGGTTTAAAATTTTAAAATCTTCAAGGAGGTATGGGACACTGTTATTCAAAAATCTCTTTATTAATTGTTTTAAATGGTTTTGGAAATGGTTTCTTTTTGAATGGATTCAATATTTCAATATACTAAAATGTTATATTGTGATTGAAATGTGGAAATGTTATGTTTCCTTTATGCATGTTTTATGTGATACATTTATGTTATGGTTCTTGGGAATTTTTATGAAAATGGGTGGTTCCGTGATAAACTAAGGGTGGGTGAGCCCGATATAGCTCTCCAATGCATTAGGTAACACGAAGGAGTTAAAATTTAAGGCTTCTCCATAGAGATTTAGGGAATATACTGTGGTGGGTATTCCAAATGTAACCAAGAGGGTTACTCCCTACATAAGAATTTTATGAATGCCTCAGGTTACCTTTTCTGTCTTATGATTTATATGATTTATTCATGATTTGATACGCCAATGTTTTATGGGTAAAGTATGATTTCATTCTTATGTATACATGTACTCATGTTTCATTTAGATATTTTTATATCCCTTGCTGAGCTTTTTATTTTCACCCCAAGTTTTTTTTTGAAAATTTTTTCACCGATCAAGGGAAAGGTACATGATATGATAATAGTGTCAATGAAGTGTGAAGAAAGAATCCATGTTTTATTTTAAATATGTTTATGTTGATGGGAAAAATGAATACAGTCTTTTATGTAACCACTTTGTTTAAATGTGGAATGTAATGCAAGTTTCATTATCTAATTCTCTACAACTCTAAACCTGAAAAGTTCTTCAATGTGTAATCTTGAAATAACTCAAGATTAAGTAAGGTTTAGGGCTGGGGCCTTATAAAATAAACATCATAAATAATCACCCTCAAGAGATGCATCCACTTTCTTCAATATAGAACAGATTTAAATCCATGTTGAAAAAACATATACTTAAATTTCCAACTTTCTTATCACAACTACTATGAAGTATTAGGGAATTAAGAGGTAACACTATATTTTCATCATGTATGAGGATAAGACTTAACATGAAGTATCACCCTCAACTAAAAAAACCTCTCTTATGGCATTTCTTTGGTGAAAATATCAGCTACATAATGTTTAGTATAAATATATCCAAGATTGATATCTCTATATTCCATATTTTATTTGATAAAATGATACTTAATATAAATTTTTTTGGATCTTGACTGATATACAATATTTCCAGATATCCAAATAGAACATTGATTACTAGATGAATTTTTAGTGGTCTGTCAATCTCAATTTTCAAATATACAAAATATAATTTAATCCAAATTATTTTGGTATATGAATTTGAATCGGCAACCTATTTATCCTCATTAGTGCTTAGATATATTGAATTTTTCTTCTTTTTGTATCAACTAGAACATCCATATGCCAAAATAAGTTTCCCCTAAAATTTGATCTCATGTCAGTTCTATCACCTTCTTAATCAGAAAATATTAATACCAACGGCATCAAATATTCTAGGTGTCTATATAAAATTCCATTATTCAGAGTTCCTTTCACATATTTCAGAATTATTTTATCTTCCAATATGTGAGAAATCATGGGATCACTCATAAATGTGGAACATAGAGTCACAACATATGTTATTTATGGACATTTTGTGGTTTGATAAGAAAATCAAATTATTATATTTAGTTATATTATATTAACAACGTGGCTAGTTTCATCCTTGAATAATTTTATTCCATTAGAAATGGCTATTGGAACATATTTGTAGTTTCCATTTTAGAACTCATTTTCTAACTCAATAGAAAACATTTTCTATAATATAAATATGGAAATTCATTTCTCCTCAACATGAAATCACAAAATATATGTCATCTTACGAAGAATGGAGATAAACAAATTTTTTTACATTTTTTTTGATAATTAATGGTAGAGACCTTCATTTCCCTAGTAAATATGATTTCATACACATATACAATGACAATGAGAGTGTCTATATTAATATCTCTCAAATAATGTTTACTATCAACATTTCCTTTGGAAAAAAATCTTATCCCTTAGACAAAAATCAAATTTGAAATACCATGATCTAAGGGCCTATTTAAATCCATAGAAATAATTCCTATACTTTCATATCATTCATCCATCACATTAAAAAACAAATACATAAGGTTGTTGAATATAGAATTTTTCTTCATGATTAAAATTTAGAAAGGAATACTCCACATCAATTTGATAAAATATTTAATGTTAGTTTGATGAAACATCAAGGAAATTTTAATGGTTTCCTGTCCTTCCACCAGAGAAATTATTTCCTAAAATTAAATTACACACATTCAAGAATATCTATTACACACGATCCAACATTTTTTTCTTGATAATTCACCTTTAACATTTAGCTAATTTCTAAAAACTGAATAGGTACCAATAATATTTTTATTATTTGTTCATGCTAGAAGATCTCGTGTGGAGTTATTTTCAATCAGATCAAGCTCCTAATTTAAAGCTTATACCCATTCCTCATGATCAACTTATTATTCCATTGTATGTTGTAAAACATGATAAATAAGTGTATTTTGATCCTTAATTCTCAATATTATTCTTTTTTGAATATGATAATGTTTCTTTCATAAAATATTATTAGTATCAACATATATATTTTAATTTTTTGTACCATTTTATCTCATTTTCCTAAAAATCATCTTCATCAGTGGTATGTTCAAAATAAACATCAGTACTATTTGGTAAATTCTTAGAAACATCACCATTATTTTATTATATTCAAAGAAAATTTTCAGGTAAATCATCTAAATCTGGACCAATTATGTTATCTGATTTGATCTTATATTCCATAATTATCACACCACTATAGTTAACTATAATGTTCATATGTATGTTCAAACACCTATTTCCTTTACAATCAAATAGTTATCTCATGAACGCTCCTTCATATTACTTTTCTTCAATTATTTCATTAATTGATGTTGTAGATTTTTTAATAAAACGGATTCCAAAAACTCTGAGGTATTTAACTTTTGGTTTTTTGAACAATACATAGTCAATTTTATTTTAATTTCTTGGTCTTAATTGAAATTTTTTCTATATTTTTATGGTAGTACATATATATTATTTCCATAAATACATCAGGGTATTTAGTTTGGATTAAATAGTTATACTTATATCAATTATACATTAGTTATTTCATTTAGATACCCAATTTTTCTATGGATAATACATTCTGTTGTACAGACACATGATTCCATGTTTGGAAATATAATTTTAAAATTCATAACAAGGTATCTTTTTCCCATTATCTGATATCATCTACTTGATAAAGAGAACCATTTATTCCTCATCATTCCTTTTACATTTTTGGGTCATTTTAGTTTCCACTACGATTTTATCTATAAACATGAAATTATAATTTGAGTATATTCATTAACAAATGTAAGGAAGCACATATATACCCTATTAGAATTTTTTATCATCAGGAAACATATTTCATTACTAAAATGCTAAAGTGGTCTATATGATAAAATATCCACCCCTTTGTGTGATCATTGGATGAATTTATCTTTTTAGAAGGTTTCCAATATTTCATCCCTTTACCTCTTTATATTGATCAAATATGTCACAATATCATGTTTCAAGATTATAATTGTACCCATTTGTCTAATATGGACAATAAATATATGTTATAGATCATTCTCAATAATGTCACTCAAATAACATGAATCGATAGAATCACTAATTTGAAATAGATTTTCATTTCTTATTTTCCATTGAGCGATGAATTTTCCTTAATTTATAATTTTGATGATATATGAATCATTTTTGAATAATACCTCATGTTTATTATCAAGCTGGTGGCCCATACAAAGAAAATTGGGCTTCATCCATTCAACAAATAACACATTATTGGAATATAGGTTTTTGGATTCAAACATTGGTTAGCATAAAGTCTTCATTTTCAGTGAAAAATCATTTACAAAGGACACTACTCCTCCTTCATGATTCTCAATGTTGTTAATAGTGTTTTCATCACCATTCATGTTTTATGAACATCCACTATCAATAATTCCTGATTTTTCTACTATAATTAAAATTTTTTTGTAAAACACGATTTTTTGTTCTCTCATTATTTGATCTCTATTACATTAAATAATTTTGAAGGTTTCACCATGCATACTACTCATCCACATAACAATAATATGAACATTATTGTCATATTTCAACATATTTCTTCTAAACATTATTTTTTTCTGACGTGATAGATAAGATGGATTTTTAAAAAATACATGTTTATTTTTTATATTTATTCTCCTGTTTTTAGAATAGATCAACCTTGTTTCATTTATAATATCTAGAACGGAAATGTTATACCATCATTAATATGCTTTGTGCCAAATCACTCCCCGAAACTCATAGATTCCTTTGAATCATGATATTCCAAACTGATATTATATGTACCTTATTTATTGTTCTTGTTATCTATCCAAAAAATAGGACTTCCCAACTAATATTATCCATTCCAAATCACTCCCCAAAACTCATAGATTCCTCTGAATTTTAATGCTTCATAATTTTGAGATGATTCTTCATTGATATGAACACACTTGTTAAAATATTATATGATCTTATTTCAGTATTTTATATGCTTTAAAAAAATTTGATTGATCCTTTGACTATTCTTATTATTTGAGAGAGTGTTTATCTTCGAATACATTTATAACATTTTACAGTTCACTAACTTTTAGAAACTGCCTTTTTTATTTCTACAATGTGAACAACCCATTTCAATGAACACTATCCATTTTCTTATATTGACTTTTTTTCTTTCAATATATATATTTTCTCTTTCTTTAGATTTCCATTTTTCTTAAGACAAGAATCTAATTATTTTTTTAACATGTTCCCTATATATTTTTATTTGCATTCATCATCATTACTTTCTAATGTTTCAAACCCCCTTTCAACAGGATTCATGAAGTGAGTTTAATCTTTTGATTTTCATATTGTAGTGGTGTTAGATTTATCTTCCTTTCTCAGTAAACATATTATTTTAAATAAATATTTCTTCCATAAAACATGGTTGTTGCTTTTGAACGCTTTCCCAATTTAGTTTCCTATAGATTTTCATCATATATTTTAGGTTCCACAAACATCCTTTTAGGAAAATTTACAATGAAATTATAATTACATTATTGTATTAGAACCTTGGAGGTAATTGACTTTAACTATTACCATTCCATTAAGCTATATTTTTGAAAAAAGTAAAATTATTCTACTGAAATAATAATATTAATTTTAATTTTTACAATTAAATGATTCTAAAATTCCATCATCTCTGATTTTGAGTTTTCTCATGGATTCTGAAGCCTTAACATCTTTGATATTCTTCTCAAATTCAAGAATTTTATCATTTAATATTCAAATAGTATGTTATGTAATTCATCGAGAGTAATATAATATCTTTCCTAGATATTTGAGACATTCAAATCATGCCTCTATGGAAAACAATTATCACTAATTTTTTTATAATAGTTGAGTCATCCATATTATCACCAAAACCTTGAATATTTCTAAAAATTTATTTGAATATTGTTTAATAGTCATCATTGTATTCTTACTTACCCATATTGATATATTTATATGTTCATCTCCAAATTATCTATTTTTACTTGTTGAATTTCCTATTTCCCTCGTTATTAATTTCAAATATATCTCAAATTAATATTGAATTTTTTAGTCCAATAATCATTTGGTAAATATTTTTTATAAGAGATATAGAAATGAAATTTTGAGATTCTCAATATATTTCCATATTTTTCCTTACAATAATATCTATATTATCTTCATTAAAAATAGTTGGTTAACCAATATTAACTACATAATTAACACCAAGGAAAATATATTGAAGATAGAGAAACAACATATTCATCCAAATGTGACATTTCTTACCAAAAAACATAGAAACACCCTTAATATTAGAATAATTAATATTGTCTATATTTAATACTTAGTAGATACTGAAAAAGGGAACCTGGTTCTCTAAAACCTATTGAAATAAATAGGATGATTTTCCCCACATAGAAGGGGGGGGGGGTTGAATTAGTGGTGATTCCAACATTTATAATTTTTTTTAGAAATTTACCTATTTTAAGTTATTAGAATCTTATAAAATGTTATGATTACAAAGCTTTCACTATAACAGAAAAATCATATTTTAAAGGAGAAAAAATAATTTACAATGATTATATTTAAAATGAGCCTACTCCTTGTTGCGAGTGGTTAGACTCCCCAGTCCCAGTTCATCTTCTATAATCACTACTGAACTAAAACAAACATTTTGTTACTAGAATAGAGTCCCATTATTCAAACCAGATTCCCGCGAGAATATTTTTTTCACAATACTTTGTAATAATAAATTATTATAGAATAGAAAAAATTAAAACATCTGAACGATGTCATGTTCTGTAAAAACTGATTTATGTCATTATTTTGTGTATTTAAGATAAATAAAATATTATATTATCACAAACTAAAGAAGTCCACTAAATAGATTCTTCCTCAAATATCTAGTCTATTCACATTGGAAATATAAGATTATCCAATTATATTCTAGAATATATTTATGTGCATGAAATATTTATGACATAAAATTATTTATTTTGGTGAACTATCTGTACCAAAATACACTATATTGTGAATTTATTAATGTATTCATATACATTGTCATGAATTGTCTACAAATAAATTACTTTTCTTAATGAGAAATATATGAACATTGAGAGTGATAAATAATTTTTATAAAATATTATGCATTGAACATTAATGCTAATGCATATTTCATATTATTTCTAAAAATATTTCTATATTCTATGTAACAAAAATCATCCTTAAATGAGTTAGATATTTATAAGAAAAAATTCACTAGTTGTTTTGTGATGTTATCACATGAAATCATATACATTGGGAAGAGTATTTTAAATCATTATTTTAATGTTCAAAATGCTACATGGATAAACCTCTTCTGCAATCCACTTCAACCATGAACTGTTGCATTACCAGGTACCCCAACGAATTCAATGAAGCATCTCATCCTAGAATGGAAGCATCCAGAAAATTACTCTTTATATATGAATCACTATTTTTGTAGCTTCAAAATGCACCATTTTCTACCAAGGATATTCATCCCGAACATCAAATATGAATAGAACCTATCTATATATCATAATTATCATGAACCACTATCTGCATTGAAACTTTTTCAACGAAGTACTTCATCCTCAAAATAGTTTATTTTTGGATTTTCATGGTATTTTTATTCACTATGAATCATTCCTTCTGAGAATCATTAGTGAATAATTTTCACCATGAGGAACCTTATATGAAAAGTAGTTTCATCAGGGGCCATTCTTCATCCTCAAAAAATTTCCTCAAGTTCTTAAATTTGATGTAATCATTCTTCACGACCATCTCACATGTCATCATTCAAACAAGACTATATATAAATATTTTTCAGTGTAAAAAATTCATTCCCTAACTGAAATAGTATGTAAAACCCTGCTTAAATAACCACCATGTACTCTATGAACCATCTCTTAATATACATGATACTATGGGTGCTCAGTTCTATAAATATCTTATATGAGGATCTTCATCTCTAAAGAATAATTTCAAGGGAGGTAGATGATATCTCCCATTTGATCAGATGGTGTTGGTTTGAACGAGGAAATCGAATCAGGTGGACTTCATTATTTCCATATATTTTATTTGTTGGTGAACAATATACATGTAATGACATGCCACATACAAACTACATTTTGGATTTTCAAGAATTTATAAGGACGTTAATTCTTGGGTTCGATCTGGAATCTTAACCCCCTGGTGATGTGCTTCCCCACATAGTGGGGTCCCCTATACTCCTTCATAGGTAACCTCGAACAACCCATGCTTTCTTTCATGTGTGTGCACTACGGGACCTACACATAGGCCTAATAATATTAATGCTACTATAGTCTGGACTTCCCATGGGGGTTGACCGTTAGGTCCCCTTAAATGTGTTTTAGGGATATCCTATGGTGTGTCTAGTATGTATTAGAATATTTCATAAAAAAAGACTCATTAAAATAATTACATAATTACAAATCACAATGAAATTTAAAACTATCTCATGTAAAAACTCAAGCCACTCTAAATTCCCAATTCCCCTTCCTTGATATCTTCTACACTAATTGTAAACAATATGTCCTCAATAAAACATGTCATTTGATATTAATGATCAGTAGAAAAATCTTTAAGATAAAAAATACCATATATAAAATTCCATGTGTGAAATCTAATTTCACATATATAATAACTTCCCATGAGTGAAATCCATTATTATTAGAAGTATTTATAATAATTATTTATGCATCACCCTTTCTTCAGAACAATTCTTTGGTCATTACCACTAAATACACATATTAGCACACTATGAAAACAAATGTATCAAAATGGTTCAATATGTTTTTGAAACATTTTAATTTCATATAAAATTTCATATACGTTATTATATATGTTTAAAAAGAATTTT
Source organism: Viscum album (assembly GCA_963277665.1). Classification (NCBI taxonomy): domain Eukaryota; kingdom Viridiplantae; phylum Streptophyta; class Magnoliopsida; order Santalales; family Viscaceae; genus Viscum; species Viscum album. Next base: position 1,749,055,275 of record OY728152.1, read on the forward strand.
TTATAATTTTTAATATAATATTCCAATTTTTAATACTAAAAATTTTATTGAAGAAAAAGTGATATATTTTTTTTATTTAATGGATTTATTTTACAGAATTTATTATATTTTATTATTTAAATTAATATGAAATATAAATTATTATTAAATATGAGTTTTATAGTGTTTTTTTTATTTTTTATTTTTTATGTAGCTTTGAATCATGATGTTTATTTTAATTATGGGTTTTCATAAAAAATATTTGATAAAATTTCCTCCTAGATACGCCTAGATGAATACTAAAGAGAAAAAAATTGGAGAATTTCTAGGATCTAATCCTCTAATAGATCAAATTTTTCTTGAATTGTTTTTCATTCATATTAAACTCAGCAAAAATATGGTTTCTCTAAATCTAGTTCAACAGTTATTGTACACCATATTATTTCAGGACATATTTCCCTTTAAATATATTTTGTTTATTGATAGCTTTTGATGCACAAAAACTAAATTCTAAATGATCAATAATATATTATAAAAATATAATCTAGCCATTAAAAATGTATAAATAATTGGTATAAAAAATTTAAATAGAAAATATAATTTTTTAAGATGAATCATTGATAATTATATTATCCTTTTTAGTAATGTCAATATAAGATTTAAAAAAAAATTCTTCCCAAAACATATTTTTTACTTATTTTTGGGACCAAATGAAATAATAAATTTCTTCAATTTTAGAAAATTTGATTATCAAAATGATCATCATATTAAAAATTATAATGTTTGAATTATCTAAGAGTGATATTTTTTGACTTATTTGGAATGACCGATTCGTTAAATATTTTCAAAAAATAAATATTTTTTTGAATATTGTCATTTCATTTTAATAAATTTAATTTGTACATTTTATTTTAAAATTTATTATATGTATAAATAGATCATCTAAATTACTAATAATCCAGATATGGTCATTAAAGAAATTATTTTTATATATAATACCTTTATACCGAAGAAAACATTTTTTATGACAACCCACTTTTCATCATGTTTTAATTGTTTAGTATTTTATTATATGATAATAAATTTGAGAATTATATTTTATAAAATGGATTCTATAATTTAATCAAAAAATGTTTATTTATAATAAGGTTAACTTAGTTTATTTCATAATGAATAGTAAAATAAATAAAAATTCATTATAATGGTTAAGGTTAAATCATATTCAACATGGGATAAATAAAGAGATAAAATAATGTTTTCAAGTTAAAAATGTCTAAATACTTCTTTATAAAAATATTATGACCACATCCTTTCCCACCATCTAATTTTATATCAATTTGAAATAAGGTTTCATGATTTTACCATTATTATATTTAAATCTTTTAACAAATCCAATGTCTATCATCCCCCTAATAAAAGTACCCCTTTGTTTCTCAGAATTACACCATATTAATCCATATATATTAAAAAATCCATAAAATTATAATATAATAGTCTACTGAGAAAAATTATAGGTTATTATATTTTTAATCTACTTCAAGGACCATGAATAAAGGATCTCTAGTTGGCTTAAGAAAGAAGAAGTCATTATCATACCCCACCTATTTTAGATTCATTCATTATGTACATAAATTAAATAAATGAGGTTGATCTAAAAATAGTATTTTTATTTTCCAGAATATATTTAAATTCTTAAATTATTTCATAATAATTATTATTCTCCCTCTTTTCCAACAAAATTGTTGTCAATGTATCTCTCAAACATACTTGGGGACTAACACCATTAAGTAGTGATACTATTAATTTTTCATAACAATATATAATAGATGGTTATTGTCTATTTATATATTTTATTTATGATATAAGGTTTTCCATGAATTATAATTTCTTTTCTTCCTTCACTCATTCACATGTGTTTGTAAATATACAACTGATTGTGTGTACATGTGAAGAACAACCTCTTTGTTCCGATATAATTAATTTTTCATTTTTTCATTACATGGATGATAATTGAGAAAATTTTAATTCATATTTATGATATACTAAATATTATAAAAATATATCAAATCATTTTACTTTTATATATTGAATCTATAAACAATTTAATACAACATTACTGTGTGAGTGTCTCATGCTGACCCAATAATGTTTGTAAATCAATTTTCTATATCTAAATATTATAGTTAAAATTGTATATATATAATGAATATATATGATATTTATATTATAATTAACAATTTAGATATTATTTTACCATTATCAAATAACATGGACCTGAACAACCAAACAAATATTCTTAATAAAAATGATACAGTTAAAACCGTTAAATAATGATTTTGATAAGGAATTAACATTATCTAGGATTTTGATGATTGAAATGGATCATTTACGATATTATGGGTATATATATGATTAAATTAATGATTTATAATAAATTAAAATTTCTTATATTTGAGGTTATAGTTCTTTTAATTCAAGATTATGTTCATCTAGGATATTTTTATCACAAATTTATTCTTCTGAGACACATTCTATATTCACTACTTATTTATATTATATAGTGTATATACCAACTATAAATATCATTTATGTTTTCATTCTTGAAAAAAAATCATATATATAAATATATATAAACTTCCCTTTTCTATGATATTTTAATTCACAGATTTCCAATGTTTTAAGAGCATGTCTTCTAAAATTTTCGTTTCTTGGGAGATTCGTTATGTTACGCACAAATATTATTATATGAGGATTAATTACTACCCTTTAAAGTTTTATATAATGATTTAAAATTCTCACATTTTACATAATTTTTCATTTGATGTAACATTATCATTATGATTATGTTGTTTATTTTACCAATGTAATATGGAATTTTTCTTACAATGTCATTTTTTGTTTGGATTTTTTTTATTACATTTATAATGATAAAATAATTTTGTGTTTATTTTAATAATCACATGAAATTTATTCTGTTGTATTTTTATATAGATGAAAAAGGTTTTAAATTAATTTTTATTTCATTAATAACTCATGATAATTAAAGAATTATATTAAAGAAAACCCACATAATTAATATCCTTAGTCAAAAATCCCTTTTCTTCAATATCCATGTATTATTAAAAAAATTAAAAAAATATTTTTCAAATAAACCCGTGATTTATGATTATATTTTTTAACCATAGATGAATTTTGAAAACAATACTTATTTATAATTAATATTCTAATATTTTTTCTAAATGATGTATTTTTTCCCTTTTTAAAAATTATGAAATGAATAACTATTTTAACCCACAAACCATGTTAACAATTTCCCACCGTCCTGGTTTATCACTGTTTTGAAAACATCTTTATATTTATCCAATTTTCACATCAAATAAATAATTTACATAATATATTTTATTTTTTGGATTTAAAATAATTAATTTCTATTTATGACATAATTTCCTCGTGAAATGACCAATTAATCTATTAAATTGATTTTTATAATATTATAACTTATATTGATGATTCTTATGATTTACAGGGATTATGATCCTTGGATTATATGATTTTTTTTATTTTTATGGTTTTTTATTTTGATGATGAGGTTTTTAAGAAACCCATTTCTCTCCCACGAGTTATGCTACATTTAAACGATGAAGTGATTATGTAACACATTTCCTATCTATGTGTTATGATATATGATGAATGTTTTATGACCATAGGGAATATATCTGAAAAAATAATGATTATAATATTTTAGGTTAGAAAGTATATATCCCTCTAATGAATTAGGTGAAAATCGATATCTCATGAGATATTAAGGACTATAATGGTTAGTTAGTCTAGTTATATAAGGGAGTCTATCCAATATGATATTATTTGGAGTAATAAGTTTCTAAGGAAATGTGGAATGGGGTGTGAAAAAAATTCACAACGATTGTTTTTTTAGTGAATGTTGACTAGGTAAATTCTATAATATTCTTATATATATGCCACAAACTTATATCTTACTCTAATTTTAAGAAACCATGGCTCAAATTCATTGATTAATTTATGATTTTTTTATTATGAATGTACATGATTTATTTTATGATTAAATATTGGTATCTATGAAATGTTATTTATATTTCTCAATTGTTATGATCATTTTCTCATTCACTTATAATCATGTTATGCTTAAATGTTCATTGACATCACAATTTATTACCTATTAAAATAAAATACAATTAACCTTTCTTTTGGTTTCATTCCCTAGTTTATTCAGTATGATTTGTTTCTTGATCTGTTATTAAATATTCGTACTAATAAAGACAATAGTGGGACTTGGTTTAAATCATTTTTGAATAATTTTGTAGTGTATCCATGATTTTTATTATAGTATTGCAATAGTATTTTCATGTGTATATTCATGTTTTGTATTTATTATTCATCTCATAAGAATTAAAATATATGTATGAATAGTATTGATAACTATATTTGTTTTAGCGCATGGTTTAGTTACTATATAAAATAATTATAGGAATATTTTTTTAAGAACACTTAGGATAACCCCATATATATTATAACATCATAAGTTATGGTAAAAAAATGAGGTTGGTTTTCATAGTACTACTTACTTCCAGGGATTCTATACGTGGAAAAGGTTTTAGAACCATATAAACCCATGTTAATAACACTAAAAGAGACTTTTGATTATATCATAGACGTCATTATAGTGTACGGTGATTATTCCCATAATACATATGTGTTTTGACACACTATTCATGGACTTGACCTTAATCATTACATATTTTAGTGTTATTGAGATACAACTAATATTATTAAAAAATCAGGGATTCATTTAGTTTAGAGTTTCATATAATTAAAAATAATACTTATATAGTATTCCCATATATTATAAGTGGACTATTATACTTATTATCCTTTTATTCCTCCAAAAAATTGTCCATAAAATATTAACATAGTTTATCATTGGTAAAAAACGTTACAATTTACCTGTTGAAATAATCCTTTTGGATAATATAATTTAATCATTCTAAACATGGGATGAGAAAATAATCATCACTAAGGTTTATAAGGAAAGGGAGCTACTATTCCAATGAAAATCCATAAACAAAATCATGAAAACATATATTTTCTCCTTGAAAAAGGAATCATATTTTAAAAAATGATAGTAATATTTAATATATTTTTATATAATTTACATAATTTTCCAAATCACTCTTACTAATAAAGTAACTGATATGTTTGACTGCCCACTCTAGAATAACCGATGAATTGGAGGATATAACCTAACCCATCCATATTTTATCAGAGAACTACCTATCATTATTTAATAATGTGACCACTCTTATTTGGTTTATCATGTAACCACCCTTTATTGCATTATAACATAACCATAACTAATAAAAAAATAACAATATCCATATTATAATCATAATACATGAATTATTTCTTTTTTAAAAAAAATTCCTTTATAGAAATATCATGTGAATAATCTAAAACACATATTTTTAGAAAAGATGTTCAATTATGAAGGAAAAAAATTATTTGAAAATAATCATTTAAATTTTCCAATTAAGAATAACATAATTAATTCCTCTTGATTGTGGAAATATCCCCTGATTTCATATAAGTTAAGAAATAATTACTTCTGTATTTTTGTTGTAAATGTCACATAAAACCTTGTTCAGAATGTGGGGAAAACAATCCTTTCAAACTATTTTCATAAAGTAAAAATTGATTATAATTGACTCTAAACATTCATATAATTATTTTAAAAACATGTTTGTTAAATAATATTAGAACATACATAAATTGAAAAAATGGGTTTTAGGAGAATCTTTTGAAAGAAAATTTATAAATGAATGTATTATATATTTATTGTATTATTGAAATGAGCATTAATCAAATAAATTAACTATGTGTGTTAGTTTTAAATCCCCAAAAATGTTTGAAAATAAAACATAATATAATAAAAAGACATATTACACATAAAATAAAGATTACATAATCAATGAAGTAGAATTTGAACCCAATGAATGGAAATTTAGTTATCAAAATCCCCTACCTCTGTTTTGACATCGCTAAAACATATTGAAACCCCCTTTTAATGCTTTAAATATTTTTATTAATTTATTACATAACTATATTAATATTTAGATTTCCTTATGTGATCCTTTTATAATATATTACCACATGTTTATTAATATTATTTCTTTATTTTCACTATTTCGCATGTGTTCATTATTTGGTTTAATGATCGGTTCATCTCTGTATAAATATTGATTTTCTTGAAAAATGAGAATAAAAATCCATGAGTGGAATGAGATGTTATTAATTCCCTTATAGAAATATAAATGTTCCCATTTATAATTTTTATTTTTATGTGGGTTATTCATTTAACAATGATACTAAATAAAAATGGTTAGTTTGTTTTTGATGTTCTTTTGATTGTCGGTAACTAGTTTTATTTCATTTAATATTTTTCATATATATATTTTTTATAATATTAAATAATTTATAATATAAATAATAATATTATATTGAATAAAAATGATATTTTTATGAATATACATGCATGTGGTAATGTGAAACAAACACTCAATATCAACGAAGATGGTTAATAACCATAATTTGGAAAACATTTCGTCTCTTTGAATAGGAGGAGATAATAAAAGGGAATTAAAGAAGATATTCCATTTTAAGATTATTATTCAAGATTGTAATTGATATTTTATTTATTATTCCATTATATAAGAATGTTGTGAGTATAATTTAAAATATGAAATGAAATTAAGAGATGTATTTCGGGAAAGTTACCACTTGAATATATCCTCCTTGAAAGACCCTATAAGTATATTGGTATTGGTATTTTGGTAACACCCTAATAACATGGTCATAGAGATTGTGGTTTGGATAGGGTTTGGAAGATATTTTGTGAACATAAATTATTACGAGGATAATGTATTTGATGCAAGGTGGTATTTATACTTGAGGAGGGGTTGTTTTAAGTGAATAAAGGATGATTATTTTATAATAAAAGCCAACTAAATTTGAGTTGAAATAATTCCAATGAATAAAATTTATAATTAATTTTTTAAAGAATGTATGTTTCAGATAAAAAAAATAAAAAACCATTAAATGTTTAATTTTATATGTATTTTATGACTTTACATTTTAACGTTATTCTGTTTCATTGTTGTACCTATATTGTGGTAAATATATATTTACCACGGTATATTTTTATTTCTTATAAGTTAAATTAGATCTAAAAAATAATTTATGCATTTCAATAAAACATGCATTCTATTTTAAAAAATTAAATTTACTTAATTGGAAAAATTGAATTTAAAATTGAACTCAATGACATGATGAAAAAGTGCGTTTTCAAGATGTGCATTTTTCGTGGAGAAGTTTATTTTATATTTGCTCTATAAAAAAGAATAATAATAATATGAAACTCAATTAATATTTTATAATATATTATATATATATAATTTAAAACATCCCACATTATGGATTATTTTGATTACTATAAAATGATAAACATCTTGTACTTTAAAAAAGTTTTACGAAACATCCCATTTTTAATCCAAAAAATAATATTATTACAAAATAAAATAAAAACAAAGATTAAAAATAAATTAATTGGATGAAATAATATGATATAATAATATTAATATATTAAATAAAAATAAAAAAACAATTTTAGTTTTCAATTTTTTTATTTATTGAAATCAAATTAGATTTTTACAAAAAAAACAAATTTTCATTATTTAGTGAAAAAATAAACTTTTAAAAAAATTATTGGAGAATAAGGAATGGAAAATTATAAAATTACAAATTAAAAAATATATTTTTTTTCAAATTATAATTATATAATTTAAAATGATTTTTTTAAACATAACCTTATAAGAAATGTGTTTTATAAATTATTTTTTACATAACATATTTATAAATAATTTAATATTTTATTCCTAAATACTAATAAATATTAAAAATATTATTCTTTGTGTTTCTAGGTTATGAAATAACCCCCCCCCCCCCCCCCCGTCAAATTCATTAAATTTATTACCCCAAATTTTATTTTATTTCTAATAAATATTTATACTTCTATCATATATAATTTTTAGATTTCCATGTTCCTTCTTCAAGAATATGGTTCCCTAACTAAACCTTAACCTGGAATATTCTATTTTCCCAGATTACAGTCTCAATATAATATTTAATCCAAACTGGTTATTCCTCATTGGAAAGAATCTCTTCCCACTGAAATAATTTAGGTCAGAAGAAATTATATGAATCAAGCACATAATTTCATAACATCAAAAAATAACAAACATTATGTACCTAGGATAAACGAAGAGGAAAAGACAATCTATATGAATCTTATCCAATATTTTCCATGATCTCATATGGTATAATTAACCATTTATTTTTCATCCCCTTATTAATACAATTAATAAATCTTTTCCAGGGATATATTATAGGATGTACATGATCACCTACCTCAAATGAATGATCTTCCCTCCTATTATCAACATAACTTCTCTGCCTACTCTGAGATATCCTCATACGATTCTAAATCATTTTTACCATATTATAAATATACTATATGTTTTTTGGACCCGTAAAATTTATTTCACCTAATTCATCTGGAAATTATGGATTTCTTCTTTACTTTCCAAATATTGATTTAAAAGGACCATCTGTTTACTAGAATGAAAACAAAACATAAAATTGATATTGATCACAACTTACTTGTTAATAAAATATAAAATAATGAATAATGTATTAAAAGGTATAGGTTTTTCATTTTTACAATCCATTAGTATATGGATTAATTTTTTTGTTGAAATATAATTCAGTTCCATCCATAGAAATATTAAAATTCATCCTGGGATCATGATATGATACAACAGAGAGAGAAACTACTTATAACCTGAATATATTCTTAAAATAAAACTTAAAAAGTTATTCTAATTATAAAATAAATCATATGGGAATGAATGTTTAATATTTATACAATTAATCAACAAAAACCTATTTTTTATTATAACATAGTGAAGTATTTGGTAATCATAATATGAAATACGTGGATATGATTTCCCATTTTATAATATAAAATTGGAAAAAATTGAATCATCCTATTTGGTAGTTTCAATTAGGGTTTTCCATATTGTTAAATCAAACATTCCATGGTAATGTAAAAAATATACCATTTCCTTCCATCCCACCCATTATCCTCTTGATGGTGTCTATACATCATAGAATATCAAAGATAAACATAAAATGGGGAACTGTGATCTTCATTAAACAAATCCCCCTTCAACTGGGAATCACTAGAAAAACATAATCAATTACTAAATTTAAATAAAAATTATTTATCAATATTAAATTTTAGAAATATAATCTTTTTAAACAAAAATAAATTTTTCTATATCTTATGGTCTTCTGAGATTTTTTTTTTTCAAATTAAGTTGATTGCACAGAAACTAGAAATAAAACAAAGGTCTTTCCTCCATTCAAAAAATCATTCCCATGTTCATCAATTTGTTACCAAAATGGTAATATACCAAATATAACTTAGCTAATAATTCATGTTGTTTATTTACCCAAGGCATCATCCATTTTTATCTTTTCTATGATGTTAATTGATTATGAAATCATAATAAATTATTAGATCCATCAATAATTTCATACTCCTTTTCAATTGTTGAATTTTAAATATATAATTTAGTGTTCTCTAATATGTATTTATTTTTTATATTTTTATATATATTTTATTCATAAAAATTAATAAAGAAAAAAATTGCAGTTGTTAATTCAAAATCATGTGTATGATGGTTTTTCTCATGAATTTTAATTTTAGTGAATAATAATAGATTACCTAATCAATCCTTATTAGTGATAAAACAATTCAATTCAATGTTGCATCACTTGAGATGAAAAAATCACCATTAAATAATGGTAGGTCGAAAAGTTTGGCATCACCAAAACATCTTTTTTAGTTCATGAAAACAATTATCACATTTATTTGTCATGATAAATTAATCTCCATTTGTGTTTTCTTAGTTCTTGGGGAATATAAATGTGAAATGTTTTAAAAAACCCTAATAATAGCCTTATAACCCAATTAAACAATGAATATCAGTAATATTTTTGAATATTCATCATTTACCAACCAATTTTTTTTGATAATCATTAATTGAATCGTTATTTATAATGTTCCCATGTAAATAAATTTATTGTTACATGAAATAAAATTTTACAATTATTCCGTATTACTTATTTTAATTTTGGGTTTAATAAACAATCCATATATGCTTTTCTTGGTCTTGATAACATTTTGAATAAACCAAAATATCATCAATAAAAACAACAAAAAACTTATGAAAATATTCATTGAATACTATATTCATAAAATCCATAATTAAATTAGTGTATTTTTTAAACTAAAGGTAATAACTAAGAACTCATAATGCCAAAATCTAGTACAAAATTAATTCTTAATAATATCTTACTCCTTTATATTCAACTAGTGTTTTCTCGAACACAGATCAATATTTGGAAAGCATGGTGAACCTAGAAGATGATCGAGAAAATTATCAATCTTAGGTAAAGGTTATTGCCTATAATAGAGATGTTATTCAGTTCCTTATCATCAATAAAAATTTTCTTGGAACCATATTTTCTTTAAAAAAATATTATCAATCCATGGTGAATTTATTTTTCTAAGAATACATTTATAATGGGACTCCTAGATTTTTTTCAGTTCAAAAAGTTCTACTCGTACCATTTGATAAGGATGTTTTGAAATGGGATTACCATCATGGATTAATTACATAGTAAACTCAGTATCTCAATCAATAGGTAAAACATTCTATTCAAGAGTAAAAACATTTTGTTGTTAATTAAAATATTGAACATCACTAATCTAAATAGTTCCATTTTGTTCAATTGAATGTGGTATATAGCTTTCACTACAATTTATAATAAATTTCACATCTTTATGGTAGGTATTTATGTGTAGGAAATAATTAAATGATACTTTATTACTTCTTCAGTCTATAATTGCATGATAAAAAAAATACACAAAATATTTTAAAACTCCACTATTGGTAGTTCAATAAGATTTTCAGGAAATACCATTTAATCTGTAACTATATAAATATTACTCTAAATATTGGTTTGTTTAATAATTTAACTATGAGTTTTTACCAAATCATATATCATAATATCCTGATGTGATATTACCAGTTTTCTTGAAAATTTATTATTAATAAAATAATGCAATGTTCCATAATAGAATAGTGTATTTGAATAATTAGAATACAAAAATAATATAATCATTTCATTTGATGCACCAATATCAACATATTAGTATAAAAATATTTTTCACACACAATTCTATTTCTGATCATTCTAATGTCCACCCAGAATGACTAACTTTTGACTTACATTAATATAATGGGATAACTCAATGAAATTAGAGTATCTTACCATAAGATATTCAATATTTATTAGCTTATTTTACTAAAATCCTTGATCCATGTTAACAATGTTTCAACATCCAAAGATGTTTACATATTTTTAAAGACATTCCACATGGTACTTCATATAATTTTTTTTAAAAAAAGATAATTTTATTTTCATAAAAAATAATTTCATTGATGAATTTTTACCAATACCTAATAACCTGAACACTTATTATTCTTATCACCATCTGGTATATATATTTCAACAAACTCCATCTCAATTATTTCAGCACATTGAAAAAGTTTCTCATAGATTTTAGAATCTCTTTAAGCCAATGATATTTGTAAAATTAGATTCTAACCAGATTATAATATATTAATTTTACTATCTGGTTGCCAAATATTTTTGCACATACTCGCCGAGTCTTGTAAAAACAATCATCATATGTAGGTAAAGAAAATTTTCCTTTTACCTCAGTTCCATGAATTTTTGCTCCATTATGATTTGAATAGAATTATAAAGATATTTTTATAGAAAAATTATATCAATATCATCATACTAAATAACATCAAGAACATTATTTTCTATTTCACTCTTATCTATAGACCTCCATCAATCGACTTAATGTTCAAACTGATAAAATTTATCATTATTTATCTTTGTGAAAAATCTTCAAAATTTCCCATTTATCTCATTATTTTCCCTAATCTTCCTTAAACCCTATGAAAAAACATTAAAACATGTCATCAGTAAAAAAGGAATCATAATGTAAATAATAAAAGGAAATCATTAGCCTTTTAAAACCCCAAATAAACATTTTCATTAAAATATCACCTATTCAACATGAAAAATGAATCACCTTTTCAAAAGACATAATTATAATAATTTTTGAAAATTAATCAATTTCTCCGAAAACTAATTATAAATAACATTAAATATAAGTTAGTATCCAATGAAATAATTTTCCATATCATTATTGAAATTAGATTAACCAATAAGGACATACTCTAACTTTATTGTACCTAATGCATTGGAATTTATAACCTAACCACTCATCGATGGTTTGTCATGGAACTACCCATCAGTGGTTAATAATGTTACCACCCATATCTGGTTTATCCTAGAACCATCTATCATTGGTTGATAATTTAACCATATGACACCACATACTTATCCCGTGAACCTTATCATAATCAAAAAATGAACAATATTACATTATAAAAATTATCTTAAGGAAAATATCCCTTTCATTTTTTAATTCACACTTCTTTAGAATATATGTGAACCTATAAATGAAAAAATTATATTTGAAAATAATAATGTAAAATTAAAATGTATGCTTCAAATAATTATGGTTTCCTGATGTTAGGAAAATACTCTAATGTCAAATAAGTTTTATAAAAATTCCTCTATTATTTTTTTCACAAATGTCCCGAAGAACATCATTTTGAAAATAAAAAATATAATAAATTCAATATATTTTTTTCAAAGTAAAAAATTTATACATATAGATTTAAAAAATAAAAATTTAATTCTAAAAACTTTTTTGGTAACAATTTTAAAAAACATGAACATGAATGAAAATGTAGTTTTATGGGAAACATAAAAAATGTTATTTTTAAATGGGCGTCGCTTACAAATATCATATCATTAAGGAGAGCCTAAATCAAATGATTTGATTATGTGTACCAGCTATAAATTCATGTAAAATATGTCTACATAAATAATAAGATAATTAAAATTCATCTTACATGTAATATTAACATGTCATAACCAATGAAGTAAAATTTTTACCAAATTAATGGAAATTAAGTTATGAAATCCCTTACCTAAGGTTCATCTTACATCAAACATGTTCAAACCTCATGTATAATGGATTAAAGAATGTTATTAATTTATTATATATTCATATATAATACCTTATAATACCCTTCATAATATCATACAACATTTTTATTGACCATATATCAGTATTTTGAATGATTTGGGTGCATTCATTTCCTGGTATCATGGTCCATTCATTTGTGTATATTTATGGATTTTATTTTAAAATATAATTAATTATCCAATATTTGAAAAAAAATCTTAATAATACCCTTCTATATGTATTGTGGTCCAATATATCACTTTAATTTCTTGTATGGGGATGATTTATTTGATATAAATGTTAATAGAAAATGGTTAGTTTAATTTGACATTTCTCAGACTATCCCTAACTATTTTGGTTTTATTTAATATTATTCATATATATTAGTGAAAAACTTTAGATAACATATAATATTACTATTAAAATATTATTTAATAAAAATAATATTTTCATCACCATCCTTGAATGTTGTATTGGAAAACTGACAATTGACATCTATATAGATGATTTCTGTTCATAATTTTGACAATGATTTCATTTATTTGAATAATAGTGACCTTAAAATAGTTGGATATAATATAGTAAATGATAAATATAAAATTAAAGTATATAAATTATATTTTAGTTGTTATTCTTTGATGGATGAATATTGTTAGGAGAATGCAGAAGATGAAAATAAATTATTATAGGTTGTTTGAGGATGTCACCTATTGAATATATCATCCTTAAAACAGCCCAAAATGATCATGTAGTTTTCCTTTTGGTGAGACCAGAAGAAATTAAATGAGGGGAGAGTGTGTAAAAATGAGATAAGTAGATATTTTAAGATCTATAATGCTTTTTAGCAGAAATTGGGTGGGGAGGATTTTTATTTATACTTTAGGAGGGTTGGTTTTAAGCGATTAAATGATGATTATTTTTTGTTTAAATACAAAGACATTTTGGTCACCTAAATTAAATAAAATTAGATTATTAATTAATTTTTAAAAATCATAAATAATCTAGAAACACATCAAATACCCATTTATTATTTTACTATATATGTGATTTATGATTTACCATTCAACTTTAACATATTTCATTATTTTACCTATTCTTTAGTAAATAATTTTTTACCATGGTAGAAGTTTTATTCATATGTATTAAATTGAATATATAAACTAATAATTATAATAAGATTATAAATATGGAATAAATTTTACCAGGTTCAATTCCCATAATTGATAAAATATATTTAAAACAAAACCCATAAATGTGGTAAAAAATATGGGTTACATGAGTTATATTGTTCAAGGAAAAGATGATATTATATTAACTCGATGAGTAATAATAATCATTGTATGAAACTAAATTAATATTTAATGACATAAAATATATAAATTTCATTTCAATATTTTCCCATTAAAGATTATTTTAATTAGTTAAAATAGAGAAACATTTTGTCTATTAAAATAGTTTTTATAAAAATCCCATTTTTAATCCTTAAAATAAAAATATATTATTATATAATATAAAGATAGTTAAAAATAATAAATTTGGAAAAAATATAATTAAATTATTTTAATGTTACAGGAATTCAAAATCAAAATAATGTGGGTCTTTTTAATTTCACAATTTACCGAATATAAATGAAATTTTTTCGAAAAAAAATATATTTTCATTATTCCCTAATATTTTAATCTTTTCATAAAATTATAAATAAATTTTTCAAATATAATTTATAAATGATGAATCCAAAAATGAAATTAATTTTTTCAAATTAATATTCTATAATTTGAAAATTACTCTTATAAATATAACACTGTAGGAAATGTGTTTAATAAAATTATTTCATTGTTAACATATTAATAATGAATTTAACTATTTAGTTAATGAATACTAATAAATGTGAGAAAATCCCAAATGGAGAATCTCATGAATGGTTATCTTGAAAACCCTACTTTATGATTCTTGGAGATGACTCCTATTTTCATTGTTAAATATGTACTACAATGGCTTCCTTTGATCCGGATTGGGGGAAAACCTTCTAAAGCGACGCACCTAATGTGATGGTGTTGGAAATTCCACCCGCAAATGTCCTTTGGGATTTGCAACAACCAATCAAAGGGATCTCTTTAATTAAATAACATAAGGGACTATATCTACAAATTATTTTCTCAGTGAAACCCCCAAGAATTAAAAATCTTGATGATGGATACCTTTTGGTTGAAACGGACCCTGACTCCATACAAAGGTAGAAGAAAATGTGTATGTTTCTTTTCATGGTATCATTTAATATCTTCAAGGTGACAAGTTGTGGGTAACTAATGATATAAATCCTAGGATTGGAAATTACTTGTGATTCAACAATTGGAAATTAGATCCCATCCAGAGAGGCTATTTTCACGTTATCTTGCACTCACATGAGGAATTAGATCAAGTATGGAAACATATAAATATACATATGAAACTAAGAATACTTTAACTATACACTTGGGATTATGAATTCAATCCTTTTACTCATATAAAATACATGGAATAAATATGTATTCGATTTAATGGGCTAAGTTGGAACTTTTTTCACCCCAAATTTTTAAATGATCTCACCTCTTTCATAGAAATCCATTTAATTATTGATTAGAGAACTCTGAATGGTGAGTTGGGAAAATATTCAATAGTCATGGTGGATGATAAACTTGAATAGAAATTTCTTCATGTCATTTCCTTTAATTCCATGGAATATATGACAATGGTAAGGATTTATTATGAACATATTCCCCCTTTTGGTGATTATTTCAAAATCATTGTTCATACTCTTATAAATTGTCGTGTGATAAAAAAACAAACCTCTCTATTGGGATAGATTGGATTGAATTTAGGAAAGGAAAATAGGATGATAAAAAATTCTTCTAAAAGGCTGATAAGAATGTACAGAAAAAATAAAAATTGATTAGGAAGAGTGATGATAATTATACCTCAAATGTTTCCCAAAACATACATGGGTAGATATGGTTGATATTGAGAATCTTGAGAAATAGGAGGAGTCTATTTTTGACGAAATAGTATATATAGTTCATGACACTCTCAATATTACCATCCAAGATGATACTATTGAGATGAATATTAATTCTATAAAGGGAAAGGATGTGAATATAGATGAAATAATATTTTTCATAGGCCTTTCATTAAAAACGATAAAACCTTGGTAGGTTAGACTCTTGATCCTAAAATGAATGGTTCATCATTTGATTTTGGAATTTCAAAAATAGCATTACATTCTGTCTTTGATCATATTCAATCCATTGAGTAGAGTTTTTCCATGGAACTAACTTGATGTTATAGATTCATGGTTCCTTCTGACCCATATATTATTGAGACTTGAAACCCCAATAGCTTCAGACTAGATGATATTAGTGAAAAATATTCATGTGCATCTGAATACAGACCAACAAGATGTCAAACAACTCACTATATAATAGGTAAGGGAGATTTGATGACCACAAGAAGAAGAGTTAAGAAACACTGCTCATAATATGGTTTCCCCTCATACTACACAGAGTCAACTGTCCTCAAGAAATGACGATAAACATATGTAGCCTACACCTGAGGGCAGTATGTAGGGTATACATAGGGAACCATAGAATATGACTAAGTTGACCACTATAGTCCTTGACTGCATCACTTGTAAACTATAAGAAATGATTAATGAAGAAAAGGGACAAATATATTTTAAGTAGGGGGAGAAAACCATACCAGCGCACCAAAAAATATTTTAAAACTGACATGTGCATCTCATGACAGTACAGTGAAGGGAGATGTAATAAATATTGAATCTAAGTTATGCAGACCTTCTTACAATCTGAATCACCCTCATTAAACATAGTATCTAAAAGACCCTAGGAATGGCAGCACATTTTTGCGGCCTATATCTAAGGGAGTCTATTGGACATGAAAAGGCCCTTTTATATACATTTGATGAGCACTCCAATCCACAACTCCAATATTCTAAAACTCTTGGAAAAATTAAAGAGGCAGATGGATATAAAAAATGACGAGGAAGGCATGCAAGTATAATAGGAAGGGGGCCTAATAAAAATTAGATTAAAAGAAATTTCTCCTAACTCTTCCGTGTACTTGCAGGAAAAAGATGAAAACAAGGTATCTCCCAAGAAATTAAAAAAATCAAAATACGGAATGAACTCTTGAGGTAGTAAAAATACAGGGCCATCACCAAGAGAAAGTATAAATAAATATTTTCTACAATAATTTTTAGGGTATTTCTATGAAAATAGATTCAAAACATGTAATAATGATTTCATTACACATAAACCTAGTATTGTCTCTATATTGAAGCCGAAAATTAATTTTCCTATGGTTTTAACTGTTTGAATAAATATATTTATATTTTTATAGGTGCAGCTTCTAGTAATATAACATGTGGCACCTTGTGGATCCTTTCTCATATATCTATATGTAACATCCATATTTATAATTCTGTTAATAAATCCTTAACACGTGAAATAAGATTTCATATGGATACATTATTTTTTACTTCTATTTAATTTTGAAATATACATCAGTATATAAGAACTCTTTAGAACAATTTGTCCTCCCTTGACAACACTATTCATGATCCTTGTGTCATTGTTGGTGACATTAATTATATTCCTAAACCTAGTGAACAAAAAGGTCAATTATATTATAATCCCTCCATTAAAATTTTTAAACTCTGTATTGAGGACAAAAACCTATTAGATATTAGTCTTTTTGTTGTTAAATACACATGGTATAGAAGACAAAACAATATAATTTTAGTGAGTAAGATGGATTGAGCATTCACAAATTTACAAGGTCTTGATAAATGGAATACCATCTCTAGTATTAAATTTCCTAATCTAAATTCTAATCATCATACAATTAGGTTGAGCCTAAAACCTAGAGGAAATAATCACATTCTTCATTGTATGTTTAATAATTCCTGGAACAAATTCTTAAATTGTAACAAGATTGTAAAGGATACATGGAACTCTACTAACTGAAATTATTCATATTCATTCATTATGAAGCTTAAAATTCTAAAACAAAAATTAAAGGTATATTGCAAAGACAAAATAAAATAAACTGATATTGAAATTAGCTCCCTATAAGATGACCATAACCAGATTCAAACCTGTTTAACCCAAAATGACTTTATTACGGGTCCAACTCCTAAAATAGAGATTAATAGTAAACTCAACACTCTTATTTCATTAAAGTATACTACCAAGAAACAAAATATTAGAGTCAACAGGCTAGAAGATGTTGAAAGAAACACTATATTATTTTATGCTCTCAAAAGGTATAGAATGGCCAGTATACTGATTTCCATACATAAAGATGAGGATAAAATCATTGAAAATCAGGGTTATTTGGACAATCATGTCACTGCCTACATTAGTAACCTCATTAATAGGCCTTCATGGGATAAGGATATCATGCTTGATATCATTCTTCTCTTGGTTTGGGACATTGATAATGTCATTTTGAATATTATTCCAATTTATCATGAAATTAAGGAAGTGGTCTTTAGTTAAAACATGATAGTTCCCCTGGACCTGATGGTTTCCATAATGCCCTTTTTCATCATCCTTGGGATATTATATTAATTAATGTTTGTTGCCTGGTTAAATGTTTTTTCAATAATGTATACCTCCCTTATGGTATACATGCTCAATTTTCTACCCTCATTCTTAATGTAGAAAATGCTTTAAAAATTTATCTTTTTAGACCCAATTCTCTTATTAACACTATTTATAAAATTTTATTCAAGGTTTTTTCTAAGTGAAAGGATCATATTTCCTACATGATTATACCCTGGAATAAATTTCTTTTCATTAAAGGTGTAAATATATAATAATTTATATTCCTTGCCTCTTAAATAAAAAACTTGCTAAAAAGGAATCAAATAGGGGGAAGAATTTCCATTAAATTGGATATTAGGAAGTCTTTAGATACCATTGATTGTAGTTTCATCTAAAAAATCTTATATAGTTCTGGCATTAATGATAACCTTGTATGAAAAATAAAAACCTCTTTTAACCATGATCACATATTTATCTTAATCAATGGTTCCCCTAAGTAATTTTTACTTCTATAAATGGTGTAGGATAGGGGGGCCCTTTATTCAATTCATTTTCTTATTACCGAATAATACCTCAGGCGGCTTATCACTGATTCTATTAATCAATGTAATATAAATACCATTTTCCCTCTATAACATTGACTATTCCCTCACATCATTAATATGCTGATGATATATTTTTATTTAATCAAGGAGATTAGAAAACTATAAATAAATTAAATATGTCAACTCCCATTATGAGGATGTCTCTAGTCAATCCGTAAATTAGAACAAATTATTTATTTTATTTTGTAAAAATTTATCTTCCCCTAGAAAAATTGATGTCGTGAATGAACTTGGTATAAATAATGGATTATTCCCATTTAACAATCTTGGGGTCCCCATCCTCTAGGGGATTCCCCAAAACACTTATCAAACATTTTTACCAGATTAGTAACCAACTCTCCTCCTAGAAGGAAAAAAATCCGATGGTTGGATGAGTTTGTGTTTTCAATCACACCATGGATTATAAAATGATTTAATCTATAATTATGTACAAATGTCTTATTGGAATATTAAAAAATGTCAATATATACATTATTTATTTTTCTGGAGTAGAAACACTCTTGAAAAGAAAACTTGTCATTGTTCCCTAGAGAAATATTTTCACTCTGATTTGTAATGAGGGAATATGTATTAACAACCATAATAATTTCAATGAATCCCTTCAAGATAATCTTACATGAAATATTATTAATAAAAACTCAAAAACCTTTGATTTCATTCATGATATATTCTACAATAACCTTAGAAAAAGAAAACATTATTATATGGACTCATCTATTTGGACTTCTATCAAAAATATATTTTTCATAAATCAAGGATTAAACTAGATGGGTAGTCAACATAAATCCCGCTCTTTTTGGGTTAGATAACTGGAATGGAATGCCTCTCTATAACATTGTTGATCCCATTCCTTTTCCACAAATTTAAGCATTACCATCATTGATTATTTATGTTCTCCTAATATTTATTTACCAGATGATGTCTCTTCTATTATAAATATCAATACCTATATCAACATAAAATATTTTATAGATACTGAATGACATCATAATAGTGTGCTAAATTACTAGATTTAATATAGGAATAATGTCACTAACATTACTAATTCTTTTTCAATGTAAAATAATTTTATCAAAAAAAAGTGTTAGACCCTCCCGACACACTCTAGTTTGGAGGATTGCTCATAATAGAATTCCCACTGATTGAAATCTTCATATGTGTGGTATACAACATTGTTCCAAATGTTTCATCGGTAACAAACACAGAGAAGACACAAATCACTAGTTTATATCTTGTCCTACTTCTTCTGCTTTATGGTCTTACATTTTTGACAATGTATTATTTTATATGGTTAGTTTTGGACTCTATTGGATTATAGCTTCAAAAAATGAACATCTAAGGATACATATCCTCAAATTTACCAACATTTCCATGCCACTATGGAAGAAATAGTTCATATTATTTGGTATTAAAGACATTTAATTAGGCACAAAAGTAATAATTTTAATTCTTGTGAAGCTCAAATAAAAATATGCACTGCGATTACGGAGGTGCGAATCAAGAAAGCAGGGAATTGTCACAATTCAGTTAAGAATTTATATATCTTTAGTTGTCTTGGGATCAAAAGATGTTACTACACCCAAAAAGGTCTACTTGAAGTATTCTAGAAACCTCTTATTCCTTGATGGATAATGCTTAATGTGGATGGTCCTGCAAAAGGAAACCCATAACTTTCTATCTAAGTAAACACTTCCAAAAACAACAATGGAGTCATTATTGGGTGTTTTTATGGTTCATGTGGTAATTTAACCTCCCATGAAATAGATATGTCAAATGTCATAAATGTTGATTATTTTATAATGAATAAAGGCTAATTCATTTTTTGGATTGAAAGTGATTCAATTTCTATTGTTCAGGCTCTTAGAAATGGAACAATTTACCTACCAGAGACCCTCACTGCTAAATAGATCATCTGTATGCATTACATATTAGGTACCATTCATATTATTACTCACACCTATTGAGAGGTGAATAAAGTGTAATATGACCTTGTAAATAGGGGTGTTGATGGAAATCACACATACATGAAGATCCTTCTGGATGAATTCACTACTCCTCACAAGAAGGATTGTAATAAATTTACCTCCTTTTGACTTGTGTATGATTTAACATTATTTATTTTACTACATTGGACTTTTCATTAGGGAATCATCTTTAAAAAAATAATAAATATAAAAACAAATTATTATATCTATACATGGCTTTTCACAGTCTTGGATATTTATAGGATAATCCATATTTTGGTTATGAATCATTATGAAGAATTATAATAGATAATGATCTCAATTAGACTATATTAATCATATGGTATCATAGAATAAAATAAATGGGTTAAGACATAAATATTCATTGAAATGTTTTTCATGGTAGATAACTCAAATTATAGATACATTATGGTCATGATAACCATTTTAGATTTATTAATGTATTTATTATGGGATAAGGAAGTTGAAGTTTTATTAAGTATGATCAAAATATTGATGTATATTTTATATCCTCTTCATGTAAATTATTTTATATCATAAAAAATATCACGGATTTTCAATTACTATCATATTTTTTTCTTTTTTAATTTATATTTGTGACATTTAATACTATAATTATCACATATAAAGTCTATGATAATGATATGATTAATATATATATGGGAATGTTCTTCTTTAAAATTATGTTATTTTCCATCAATTTCAATTGGATGTTACTTTGGGAATGGGTTTTCTTTCATAATATAAAACCATATACGTTTCAATTGACCGGATTTCACATTTGATATTTCAAAATGTTCTATAATAAACTATCAGTGTGATAAAATATATAAACGTCAAATGGGAATTACATTAATTAAATGGGTGTTTATTTCTATTCCGAAGGGGTGTTTATCTTGGACTATGGGGGTGAAAAAAACATCAATTACATTCTATTTGTAATGGAATTTATATTGGTATTTTTGAAATTATATCAATTCATTACCGCAAATCATGAGTTTGAGTTTCCAATAGATCTCATGAATGGAGTTACAATTATTTCAAATAACCCATATTGAATGGACCTGATTATGTTTTTGGAATTCAAGAAGAAACTCCAATGAATTCAATCATCCAAATATATCTCTTTGAGGATCCCTTGTTCTTTTTGTTATGATGAATGATGAATCAGTGTAAATATGAATTTATTATCAATAACATAACATGATCATAATCAAGAATAATTATCCTTTGTACAATATTTATTATTTTTATGATAAATTTCATGGTGGTTATTATTATTAATTGATTGATCTTTGATCTACATACTATTAGTTGTGTGCCAGTAGTGGTGACATACCAAATATGTAATTTAGTAATAGGTATGAACACTTTGAATATGAAGTGATGTAAACCAGTCTTACTAATTACACTTCTATCATCATAGACATTTAGATTAGATTCCATAGAGATTACCATGACTAGATTATGTTACTATTTATACCATATATTCTTATATATTTCGCTTTTATGATAGTTCATAAAGATCACACATGGATTTTACTGGAGACCCCATGAAAGGATAAGATGTATAAAAAATTACCATGTGTGGATATTCGTTATAAAATTTCTTTTGGGTCCTCTACATTGATGTGAGGATATATTAGTGAATCCATCAATGGAAGAAGTTGTTGAAAATTTTCTCAGGCCATCCACAATGAGTGATATATATAGTTTTCTTAGATTATACAATTATTTTCAATGTAATAGATCATTTATCATGAATTTATAATCCACCAACAATGATAACCTAGAAGGGGATAAAGTTATTTTAGATAGATTAATGTGAGGAATATTTCATGTAAATAAATTAGATATTAGTCTATACACCGGTTCATAGACAAATCAATAGTGTAGAATTACTTGTGATATATAGTAATGTATCATAGAATGTACTTGGATTTATCCTCTTGTATAAAGATATTTTTATATTGTGTTCTTAATGACAGTTAAAGGATCTTGAATAAAACTACCCAATTCATGACTTGAAGTAATCAATTGTGAATTTCTCATTAATTTCATAGAGTTATTATTTTTACAGATAATATTCTGAAATTAATACCATGACTTAAACAATACATAACACCAGAGTTGAAAATCCAAGGACTTAAATTTTTAATATCCTGTAAGTTAGATTCATAAATGGCATGACATTAAAATTGATCATATATGATTAACGTATGTGTTTGATCAGAATGAGTTGAATATGATCCATATAAGATGGTTTGAGTTGATTAAAATTAATATCATCTCAATAAGTTATAAAAATGTGAATTTGAATAAATTGGTTGATTCTTTGATTAAAAAATATCATAAATTAATATATATATATATAATAATAATAATCATAAAATATCCAATATTTTTGTATTTTCAAAGGATGGATCCTTAAATATTCAAGGAGTGGAAGAAATTTATATTTCCCAAATAAGGTTTCAACCATCTATCTAAGTGATTATTATAGTAGCACGTATAGAAGATGTACTACTACAGAATAACGGTCACATATGTTCCCGAGTTCACCCATTATTGTGATCGAATGATAAGGTTTATGAACAATGTTTGTGTTCCATCCATACTATATTTTTAGAAAATAGTTATGGATGATGATAATAGTTCTTATTTATATTTTCATCATGGATCTTAAAATATGTAATGAGATTTGAAAACATATTTCATTTTATTCAACAAGAAAACAGATATCAAAAAGTGATTGTGTACTTACTTTTTATGTCAGACAGATAAGTCTATGATATGTAATTTAAATATAATGTTACAAACCCTTCACATACAATAAATTGAAATGGGTAAATATCATCATGTTTTTTTCATTAGAATCCCCATAATATATAATGTTCATTAAATTATTTAGGTTTTAGTTAATCTCCTAAACATTCCATGCGATTTATTTCCGTCAAATAATATTTATACCTTGATCATAAATCCAAAATATACATTAATGAATTTTTAAATGTAAAGACCCGGAAATTTATAGGACATTTTCTCTTAATTATTTGGAATTTTATGAGTCCTTCAGTTTCTAACGGCACTTGATTCCAAGGCCAAGTGTTCCCTGAATCAATTTCTGTTTTTTTTTTCGGGTACATTTAGTAAACATACATGAGGGTTTATTATCATTTGAACTGTTGTTCGGAATTGAAATCTGGGGGCACTGATGAACTCACAACACTGGTATTCTCTTAAGGGGAACATTACCGCAGTTGCGTTTTATGCGGGTTGAAAGTTATAATTTGGAGATTTATCTTAAAATTAATTAATATTGTGGTTATACATAATTTTATTTTAATAGGTTTTTATTTCCTCAATAGTAAGTAATGGGTGGGGCCCACACCCCATATAACCTCCCATGAGAGAATTTAGTGTGGTGGGTCCTACACGAACCCAAACCCTTTCACGTCCCCTAAACTCCCTTAAAATCCACATTAATTCACCATTATTTAATTTGACAACAACTCTCATTTATTATGGTGGAGTCTCTCCACCTCCCACACATTGATTATGCCAAACCATATAATTAATTACTACATTAATTATTTGGCACCTCTTTTGAATAAATTTGAATTGAATGAAAATTCTCTTAAATTTGGGTAGCTTTTATAATATTTTCTTGGAAAATATTTTGTTGAGGAAACCTCTAGAGAATTAGAAGAAAGGTGTTCATTTCTCGATAAATAACATAGTTCTAAAATGAAGAACATTCCTGACGAATAATGAAAAGAACTTATTATAATAGGGACTCAGGCATGAGACCAGGGATTTGATAATCTCCCTCAACATCCTAACACAGGTGGGGGTGCTAGAGAGAGCCCTTCTAGTGGAGAGTTTTCTCACTGAGCAGTCACCTGCGGCGAGACCCTCTGAAGAATGGCACGTAGCAGAGACCTCTGAAGTCAAAAGTGGATAGTTGACGCAGAGGTCCAAGAGGACCAGGCCATCAGGTGGGAGACCTCAGGATATGGGTTCAGTTGTGCAGGGCCCACGATACAAGGCCAATTATACGAGGAGCGGGCGATGCTTTGCATGTGCCAGGCAGGGTCACATGGCTCGAGACTACCCGACCCACCCTGCAAATGAGCAGCAGGAAGAAGAGGGACCTCCCAGACAGAGGCAGAGGTTTGACCATGGTGGTCCGCCAGGAGTAGGCAGAAGTGGTAGATGAGCTAGTCGAGCAGTAGGTGGTGGATGACGTTTCGATTCCCTACTATCACCACCTCCAGGGGGTCCACTCCAACTATAGAGAACGATTGGATATGGGAGAGCTCATCTTGAGGAATCTAAGGCCTACGACCATAGTGCTCTAAGATTAGGTGGACAGGAGTGGGACTAGCTCCAGGCATGGAGACTTTTGGTCATGATAATTGTAGTTTTGTTGATGTCGTTGTTTTTGGTTTCTTTGTGTCTTTGAACTTTGACCTGTTTAAATAAAAGACACATTTCCATGTGATTTTTTCTTTCCCACCTTTTAATATGGTTGATATTGAGAGGTTCTGGTTAAACACGTGGACATGATCCTCACATTTGAGATTCCTACTGGAGGAGACCCATTGACCACACACTGCTACCAAATGTGTGACTTGACCCTTGGAGGCGAGAGTAATAGTTGAATCGCATGGTAGTAGCATCGAGGCCTTACGATGTCGTCCATGGCATGAAATAGTACAGTTCGTGTCAGGATTGACTATATTAGGAAAATAACATGGTTCATCCAAGGGATGAGACCAAATTTATCTTTTCGTAAAATGAGAAATCTAAGCAACTCTTGTATGGAATATGCGAAAAATGGTGTAGTCGAGTTCTTTACAAAGGGCTAGTCACGCCCATAGTTCATTGAGAGAATGGTTTACAGTTTACTCTAATTTCAAAAGCCACAGGTGTGTCTTCTCATAGAAGGACCTGGACCTATGACGGTGATGTTGGATTGACTTCCTCCGAAACTTTGACATTGAGATAGTTTATACTCTTGTGTAGGAGAACGTTGTAGTAGATTCTCTCAGTAAGAGATCAGGGATTCAGGTGCTAGGAGAGACGACAGAGGAGCTGGCCGCGTTGTAGATATCATTTGTGGATAGGGATGGAGAAGCCTTTCTGCAGTCCCTCACAGTCACTCCTCCACTACTTCTGCGAGTTAGAGACGGTGAAGGCTATGACATAGAAGCTGCTGATCATCCAAGAGCGGATGAAGACTGCACAGAGCAGACAAAAGTCCTATGCTGATAAGAGACAGAGACCACTGATGTTCGAGGATGGCGACCACGTCTTCTTACAGGTCTCACCTCGATGAGGTCTATATAGATTTTTCCAGGAAAAATGTTGTCTCCATGAATCATCGGACCATTCCTGGTCCTCACCAGGGTAGGCGAGGTGGCTTACCGCCTGGCCCTTCCACCTCAGTTGCATCGGGTGCAAGACGTCTTCCACGTATCTCAGCTGAAGTGATACGTGCATGACATTTCCCACATCATCGACCATGTGGAGCTGGATATTGATGATGGGGAGACATCTATAGGGGACCCGGTGGAGATTTAGGATCGAAAAAAAGGGTCCTACATGGACGGTCGATTCCTCTAGAGCGCATTCGCTAGTAGCACGAAAATCTCCAGGAGAGCACAAGGGAGCGGAAGGATCAAATTCTTTCTCAGTACCCTCTTCTATTTTCCTAGTGTATGTTGAAGCATTACGGGGATGTATAACCCTGCATTGGGGGTAATTTAAACAACCGAAATTTTGAATGATTTTTTTTTCATAATTCTTTGAAATTTTACAAGTCTGTAGTTCTTGACTGCACTTGATTCCAAGACTCGATCTTCCCAGAATCAATTTTTGAAGTTTTGTTCAGGTACGTTCAGTAAACATACATGCAGGATTTTCTATCTTCTGAACCGGTGCTCGTAATTGAAATCTGAGGCATCGATAAACTCGCAGCGCTAGTATTCACTTAATGGGACCTTTATTGCAATTGCGTTTTATGAGGGTTGAAAGTTATAATTTGGGTAATTATCTTAAAATTAAATAAAATTGTTGTAATACGCAATTTTATTTTAAGAGGTGGTTATTTCCTCCAAGAGGAAGTAAGTTGTTGGGCCCACACCCTACATAACCTCCCCTTAGAGGATTTAGTGTGGTGGGGCCCACACGAACCCAAACCCTTTCACCTCCCCTCAACCCCCTTAAACTCTCCATTAACTACCCATTATTTAATTTGACAACACCTCTCATTTATTATAGTGGAGTCTCTCCACCTCCCACCCATTGATTATGCCAACCCATATAATTACTAACTACATTAATTATATGGAACCTCTTTTGAATCAATTTGAATTGCATGGAAATTCTATTAAAGTTGGGTAGCATTTATAATATTTTCCTGGAAAATATTTCAGTGGGGAATCCTCTGGAGAATTAAAAGAAAGGTGATCCTTTCTTGATGAATAACAATTTTTTACAACGAAGAACATTCCTGATGAAGAACGCGAAGAACTTCTTCCAACGACGCTTCCTCCTTGGACGAATCCTGACGTCAAGTAATCTACGTCATCTTCGGATTCTATTCCCGCATCACGAAAAAAACTCTTCCTCCAACGTTGATGGTATGACACCGTTATATGCGACACCATCTTCTGCGACGCCCGACTACCAGGATGCTTGTTTCCCACGGCTCGTCAACGTGCGACGTCAATTACGAGGTAGGGGGTTTGTATTATTTTAAGTGATTAAATTTTACTTTATTCTTCATTCAGAACCTTGAATTGTCTCGGGCCATATGGTATCGCCTAACGTAGAGAGTTTTGGCTGAACAAACATGACTCGATGACCCTATGATGGTTCACGACGATTTTGGAGGTGGCAATCAGAGGCGATGGAGATCGGAGGAAGCGGCGACCGTGATCCTTCCACATAGAGAAGAACCGTGGATCAACGAGGGCGCCGTGCTGTGGAAGAATGTCGCCCGAAATCCGTGGTCTACTCAGACAAATAAGAACTGGCCGACCATAACCGTCTAGACAGGGAGACCACAATGCAACAAGGGGTGCCGTGCTTCGGAGGACGCCGGCCCACGCTCTGCGAGCCGCTTCAGCGGCGAACCAGCTGGCCGCCTATCAGCCGGGTTGAAGGCCACTACGCCCCCTGGCACCGTGTGCGGAGGACAGTGGCCCCCAACCCCAGGCCACTCGTTCCGGGAATATCGGATATCTTCGGACGACATGGCAAGAGGTTTCACGCCCCCATGCGCCGCCGTTTCCGAAAACCTGGGGCCACGACCCCCGGACTGCTCGACCAACAGGCAGAGTCGCGGCCTGCCTGTGGGCGGGGTCACACCCCACCGGGCCGGGCGGCCTGCCACCGGGCTGAGCTGCAGCCACCGAACGGGGACGCTTCCTACTGGGTCGGACCCAGACCCAGGTCCGGTCAACCTAGTTCGAACCGTCCTAGGGCAGGATGGGCCGGGTTGGACCATACCCAGACCCCCCTCTTCGGACCCATTTTAGTATTTCACAATTAACATTTACTACAGACCTCCGATCTATTAACCATTAGTTTCCTAGGATTCCTTGGATTGATATAGACATTTTTGTATATTACACTAAAGGTTTTGGCGATGATTGGGTACGGCCGTATTGGTTCAAACTCGAAACCAACCAGTACCTCAGTGAGAAAACGATTATAACTTAAGGATCAGACGTCTGATTGATGTTCCGTCAAGTAAGTTTGTTTACATTTGATGAGATGGTCCTTTTGGAATAATCCACTCATTATTCGGATGAGATTCGAGTATGACCATTTTGGATTGCAACCAAAATCCAACCAGGCCCCTGAAATAGAAAAGCTAATAACTCTGAAACCAGGCGTCTGATTGAAACGTCTTCTATTGTGTTGGGTTCCTTATGATGAGATAGAACATCTAGATACATCAACTAAGGACTTTATGATATTTTATGTGTCGAACCCCTTTGCTCAAGGATCAGACCCTCCAAGATTGGAGCATACTATGTGCGGGAAACCTAGAGCTAACTGCAACAATGATGACTTCCATACGAGGATCCTCCATTGGTTTGGAGAAGACATATACCGTACTAAAATCCTCCATTGGTTCGACGGTGATGAAATCAGTACTAGGATCATCCGTGGATTCGATGACAACGTCTACTATACTGGAATCCTCCGTGGGATCGATGACGATGAATTCCGTACTAGGATCTGTAGTGGGTTCGATGATGAAGTCTACCGTATTGGAATGATCCATGGGTTTGACAATGATGACTTATGTATTGGGATCCTCCATGGGTTCAACATCATTGAATTCTATAGTTGTATCCTGAGTGGGTCCGACAGAGTAGCTGGTCTTGTATCCTGAGTGGGTCCGACAGAGTAGCTGGTCTTGTATCCTGAGTGGGTCCGACAACTTAGCTGGACTAGTATCCTATTGTGTCTGACAGCTTAGATGAATCAGTAGCTACATCTGATCATCTCTATCACTATAAGAAAGATGTATACTTATGTGAGATGAGTCTTGACATTAAATATTTATCATCGATGTGGTTGACTTTACTTCTCTTGTGGACTGGGTTATTCTTTGGCTCTAGAGTTAAATCTGAACTAAGATTGATAACTTAGGTATATGTATGAGCATATACCTAAGTAGGGTTGGTAAACAAATCGTGTTTGTATCTCTTTAATTTGGTTTATCTTTAGTGGATTTTGGGAGTCCTTTTCGGGTCTCGGGGTCCCAACTGAGTATCATATACTCACCCCTGCATGGGATATTCCTGCACTATGTTGTGTTGGATACAGACGATAGACAAAACTGATCTAGGTAGAGACTTGTAAAGCTGGACAGTACCTGGGGGTGGACCACTTGGTGAGATGTAAATGGAGTAGATGGACGGACCTGAGGTGCCGAAGAGGTCATTTGTACCTTCCCATCAGGTGGCATTCCCCGAGGATGACTCAATGGTTGCTGTTTTACTTTACTGTAATTGTACTATCTTTTTCAGTTGTACTGTACTTACTGTTGGGCTTGTATTTCTAGCTCCATTCCATTCAACACTAAATTTTTTATTATGTATTACATAGTGCTTACATATGATGCATACTATGTAATGTTTGATTACTTTTATAGAGGCAATGACTCCCCTTTTTTATTGGGATTTACACCTTCAGTACTACTCGCCAACCCCAGGTCTATGGAAGGCTGGCTTGGGGTAGTCATGGCTCGGGCCCTGAGGACGGGTCGTGATAATAAAGTTAGATATAGTTCCACATTTTATTGTATTTCATCTATATCTAATTAAAAACCGTTAGGTTTTGGATATTTATTTAAAAATATAAGGATTCATAGTTATTTGTTAGTTTTGATTATCATTCATAGAATCATAGTTAGTTTCAGATATCTATAGAAACCATATAATATATTTTGAGTCTTTATTATATAGATTTCAATGGTTGTTTAGATCAACATATTCATCTAGTCATGTCATTGAACATCAATAAATTTCACTTGAGAATTCAGATGTCCCAATATGAATACCTCTTCTGATGGAATTGAAAAAAACAAATTTATATTGAGGAATTTTGAGAATTAATTATATAGGGACAAAGGATAACTATGGAATTGGTAGATAAATTTTGGGAAATTTTTTACCATATAAAGGAACTCAAAGTTGATAGAAATGTTATTATGATATTAATTAGGGAAATATATAATTTGATTTTGTGTAGAAGGTATTCATAACTTTTCTACATGAATGAAATATATGAGATCCAGTATGAATGGAAATATTAACACAATTTATTCTGGCACCATCCGTATTCTGGAATGAATATGGATGATTTCTTGTCACATGGTGCTTCTAATGAACCTCTACCATGTTCACCAGGAGTTGTTTTTATCTCTCAAAAGAAAGAACTTATGTAATCCACCACATTTTATAAACATACACATTTTACTAAGGGATTATAATATTTATTATTATGTATAACTAGAAGAAATTTTACATCATAATGAAAAAATATTATAGAATAATAAATAACTTTTTTTATTTTTCTATATGGGAATTAGAATTATGTCTAAGCTACATAAGAACATGGGGATGTGATAAAAAAGTTATACCCTCATTTTTTAGTTTTATTTTTATACAATATTATGTTTGAATTTTCATTTATGTTTTGGTAGAATATAACATGCTATTATTTAATGATGTATTTCTATTAATTTAAATTTATCTTCTATATAGTATGGGGTACCCACAACTGCATGTCCAAATGATCCATAATATAGTTTACCATTATATCCAATCAGTTCAATTACAAATATTAATTGTAATTATAGTATTTTAAAAATAATTAATGGTTTTCGATAAATGAAATATATTGAAAAATAAGTACTCAATATTTACAATGTCACTTTGTGCATTAAAAATATATTTATTATTTAAATTTAGGTTTTATTTATTTTTGTCTGTAAAAAAAAATAATTACCATATTCCACTTATAGAATATTTATTTTACAGAAAATCAACTAATTTTGTTTAATTAGGATTTAAATAAAATCTTACATTTAAATTTTTAGGATTTTCAAAAAATAGACATTTTTAATGAATAACGAAAAATAATCATATTAAATAATTGAAGAATTTTAAAAGTTTTATATTATATTAAATTTATATAAATGTTATGTTATTTAAATTATAAATTTGACAATTCATTTAAAGTCATTGGAATTAGGTTTTTGTTTCATTTGGTTATAAAAACATTTTATTCCTAAGGAAAAATTTGTTTTTATTGAAAGCCACATTTCGTCATGTTTTTTGGTTAATATTAAATTTAAATATTACCCTTCCGTGAATTTAATTTGATATAGTTTAGTTCATATTTCAAATCATTATAAATAATTTTATATAAACGGTTTGAGTTAATTTTTGCTCAAAATGAATAGTAAAAAAGAAAATATCCATCATCATATTTCAGGTAAAAACATGCTTACTTAGGGGTTCAAATAGGATGTAAGTTTCTGTTTCCCAATTAAACATGAATACATACTCTTGGTTGAAAATATAAATAACTCAAAATATCTGTCATTAATTTGTTGTCTATTTTGGATCATTTTTATTGAGTATGAAATTATAATATTCTAATCGTTAATGAAATTACAAGTGTTACCTTTACCCAAAATATAAATGGACATCCCACATTTCCCACCATTATATGAAATTGAGACATTAAATTCAAAAAAAAACCAAACCCATTTCTGTAATAAAATTCTCTTAACACAATATATAGGTGATATTTTTTGTAAAAGACTTTTCCAATGGTCCATAAGAATGAATCTAAATGAGTCCTACAGATGAAAAGGTAATCATCGACCCCACACCCTTTAATTTATTTATTCTTCTAACTCTCCTTAATATTTAAATTTTTTTAAAATAATATCTTAATTAAACCTAATATATATAAATTTTATTATGAGTATGAATTAACCCTTATTCACCGTATTTTACATCAAATTGAATGTGAAACTATTTCAATAAAATTCATGTGTAATAAAATATCCACGTAGTGATATATATATATATATTTGTGTTATAATTATGTTTATTTAATTTTTATATCATTTCTTTCTTTTTTACGTTTCCATCATTTGAAAAATGATATGGTATCTTCTATATATATATGGATAAAATCCTTCACATGTCGATGTGATTAATTATTCATTTTTGATTTACATGGATGGTAATAAGGATAAGTTTGTTGAATTTATATATTATATATTATATAATAATATTTTTTAAAATTTTAATTATTATTTAATATTATTTTATCCATCCATTAAAAACTAAAAATGATGTTCATGCATATTTATGATGTATAGTCTCAACGAATAGAGTAAAAAAAATTTTGATCATGAAATTATCAGATAAATCAATTTATATATAAATAATATATATATATATATATTATTTATATAATGACAAATATTTAAGATATTATGGAACCATGTTCAATATATATGTATGGGAACTACTAAACTGATATTCTTTCGAAAAACATAACATATAACTCGCAGAAAAGAGGAATTTGATAATGAATTATTAATAAATTGTAGATGAATTTTTATATATTGATAAAATATGTTATCATATGTTTATAAATTAATTTTACTACAATATAATAAGATTTATTATATTTTAAATTTTTTAGATATTTTTATGAAATTCAATCAATATTTAAGGGATTATTTTATGAATTTTATTTCTTTGAGATACATCCCATATTCAACAGTTCCTTCCATTTTGTAATGTATATACATCCTATGAAATTATTTCATGATTTTTTCATGAAAATTATTTGGATTTAATAATCCCCATAATTTTCTAACTTTCAGGGGGTATGTATTTAACGATTACTAAAATGGTAAGGAATGTTTCCTGATATTGTATTCTTTGATACATATGTTATGATTTGTACCTATATTCGTTTTTTTGGTATAATTAATATAAATTAATTTTTTTTATCAAGAATAAATTTATTTTCAAAATATGTATTGTTACATTTGATGTTATTCTTTCATGGGGAATACTGTTGAAATGTTACAAAAGTAGTATGGGAGTTATGTTATAGTATTCTTGTCTATCCAAATTATTGGTGATTATGATTCTAATAATGATAATTTATAAAAAACATTTCAATAATATGATAAATTAACTAATTATATTGTTATATACTGATATTATAATTTTTCCATGCGTTTCCACTATATATTATCTCAAGAGACGTGAATAGAGTTTTTGTTGAAAACCAAGGTTATTTTACTCTTTGGAAAAAAATTATTTTTCATCTAAATATTTTTTTATAAAAACAAATCCAATTTTTTATAGACTCATATTACAGTTTAATAAACTATTTAAACATGATTTATTTTTAAAAAAATGTGTAAAATTAACGACTTTTTCATCTTTTTAATGTTCTACTCTTCAATTTTTTACCGAAAATGTGGAAGGAATTTTTGTTTTGAAATATAAATCACGAAAAAAAAATCCCACCAATAAAAAAATTCAATGACATGAATACTAACATACTTGTTTCTATGGTGATTTTAAAAAATATTCCTTAACACTAAAGAATTGTTTATATTTTCAATATGTTATTTTATTTTGAAGAGGGTATTTTCATCATGAAATATTCTTCTGATATTTTGAAGAAATTTTTTATCTGTGATTTTATATTATGTTGTTACAAATTATTTACTATGTATGATTCCATAACACCATCCATACTATTTCTCAAGATTATTTATGATTACTGTGATTAGATTTTTATCAAACCAAATTGATTTCCTTGGGTTATGATATGGTAAAATGATGAAATCTTTATGAAATAATTTTCATTTCCAATGGTTATAAAATATGATTATTTATTTACAATTTTCTTTCAATAATATGAATGTATTATTATTATGTTATTTTTAGTCTTAAAATTAAATATCCATTCAATGGTTTTGGGAAGGATGGAAATTCACTGAGATAATAAGTGTTGAAATAGTGAGTGAACAAAATTAATTAAGGGATGTTTGTCACGACCCATCCTCGGGGCCCGTGCCGTGACTACCCCAAGCCCGCCTTCCACAGGCCAGGGGCTGGTGATTGCCACCAAGGCGTAACTCCTTGTAAAAAGGGGAGGCATTTCCTTTGTAAAGTAAAAAAACACAACAGAGCAACCAAGAAAAGAAGTAAACACTAAGTAAAACTGAGTACAACAGTATGTGCAGAAAAGTAAGTGGGCCAGTATACAAACCCAAACTGAAAGTAAAGTACAACTGGAAAGGGAAAACAGCAACTGTAAATTAGTGTCGCACCATCGAGCCGTCCTCTGGAAGTCCCACCTGAAGGGTGGGTACAGATAGCCTCCACTGCTCCTTGGGTCTAGCCGACCGCTGCGAGTACGTCCCGCCCAGTGGTCCCCCTCCGGGTACCGTCCTACTCCGCAAACCTCAACCACGATCAGCGCTGTCCGTCGTCTTCAACCAACACAACATAGTGCGGACATAGCCCATGCAGGGGTGAGTATAAGCTACTCAGTAGGGACCCCGAGACCCCCGAAGGTCTCCCATAATCCACAAAGGATAATCCACAAAAGAATGATACAATCACAAAGTAACATCCGACACCACTTAGGTATATGCCCATACATATACCTAAGTCATCAATTCTTGTTCGGTTCCAACATCCGAGCCCAAGTAAAACCCAGTCCACACAGGAAAGAAAAACGTAAATCCACACTGGTTAGCACAACACAATCCACCTAGGAAAGAAAAATAGGATTGAGCTCACACAGGTATACATCTTCGTATAAAGATAGAGATGATCATATATTGCCACTGATTCATCTAAGTCGTCGGACCCACAATAGATCGATAGGTACTAACCCACACAATGACCCAAATATGATCTGACCCACAAAGGATCGATAGGTTACTAACCCCCGCAAATACCCACACAGGATCGGACCCACATAGGATCAGTAGCACTGATCCACGTAGGATCTCTTTGTGCTCTAGTCATCGTCGTTGAATCCACTTAGGATCTCTGTACAGTCGTCGTTGTCGTCACAATCGCTAACACAGCCAGCTCTAGGGTTCCCACACACAACAAGCTCGTTCGGGAGGGTCCGCTCCCCGAACTGAGAGTCTGATACATCAACTGACACAAATTACAGAGTTGATGTATCCTAAAGTTCTGTATCATCAACAAGAACTCAGCATCACTGACGGCGTGTCAATCGGACGCCCGGTCTGGAAGTTATTGGCTTTTTCGTCCCAGGGGCCCGGTTGGTTTTTAAGTCAAAACCAACCCGACCGTACTCCACCTGCATCCAAACCGTGGGCGGAGTAAGCCAAAAGAACCATCTCTCTAAGAGGAAACCATCAAAGTCGACGACACGTCAATCGGACGTCCGGAGCTCATGTTACAAGCGTTTCCTCTCCGAGAGCCCGGTTGGTTTCATGTAAGAACAAACTCGGCCGGACCCAATTTATTCCAAAATATTGAGTGCGATATACCGGAATGACCATCATGATCCAAGGATCACATCGCAACTAACGGTGCGTCCATCGGAGGCCCGTAGCACATGTTATGGGCGTCCGACCGAAAGATATTCGGTATTACGGGGTTCGGGCCCGGTCCGACCCGGCCCGATACCCCCAAAGTCACCCCGAATCGGGTCGACCCGAACTGGTTCTGGGTCCGGCCTGGCCCAGCCTGGGCACGGCCCGGCCCATCCTGGGCACGGCCCGGCCTGGAGGACCGGCCAGGCAGCCCGGCCGGCATGGGCGCGGCGCGCTGGGCGCGCTGGCCAGGCGCTCGGCCAAACGGCCGAGCCGTTGAGGGGGGGGGGGGGGGGCGCCTTCCCCCTAACTCTGTAACCATGGCCCCCATTAAGGGGTCTGTTGAGCTGGACGCTGGGGGTTCGTAACCCCCGTCTTCTCCTTGACCAACCGGCTCACTTGGTCGGCCGACTTCCACCGCCACGAGACCTACGACGGCCGGTCCCCCCTGCTCTGACACTGGCGGCCCGGAACTGGCCATGGCCTTGGTTCGTGCGGCACGGTGCGTCAGTGTCGTGCCCCTTCGCCGCGGCCCCGCTACGGCTGCGGTGTCTTTGGGTTTCTCTGACACGGCGTGACGGCCCTGTGACCTTGTTCGGTTTCACGGCGCGGTGTGACGGTGCCGCGCATTACTTGTCGTATGATCCGCGCGATGTGACGGCACCACGCCATTCCCGTTCCAATCCACAATAGAAACAACAACATGGATAAGGTAGGAGGGTCGGCTGTGTTTGTGCGGTCCGACCCCCTCTCGTTAATCGATATCAATTGGTCATATTTCACGAAGAACGACAAGGTAGTAATAATGAAGAAAATAAATAAATCCCCTACCATGAGTGTAGCTTGAATGGAGGTTCGTCATAGAAATAACTGTCGCAGAAGAAGACGTCGCAGAAAAAGAGAGTCGCGTCGCGGGGATGGCGTCGGGTCTTCGATCTCCGAGGAATCTCGCGTTCTTCGCGTTCTTCGCGTTCTTCATCAAAGAGGAAGAAGTTCTTCAATCTCTTAGATTTTCTCCCAACGATTCTCAAAGCAACAAGACTCCAACAAAAAAAATAAGCCCCTTAATTATTTTATTAACACAACATGAGTTTGAGAAATGAAAAGATTGAATTAATCCACAAAATTAATTATCAGAAGTTGTCAAAATTAATGAAAGGTTATGGAAGGTTAGAGAAGGTGAAGGGGTAGGGTTCGTGTGGGCCCCACCACCTTCATAACCTCCAAATGGATGTTGGGTGGTTTTCCCCAACTTCCACTCAATGCTTAATCCACTTAGAGTAAAAATAAAATTGATGCATAATTTTATTTTTATCTTCCACAGAAATTTAACAACTTCTCTCGTGTAAACTCAACTCTGGAAATGGTGTTTCTAAGCAATTACCGGCGCTACGTTTCCATCGGTGCCCTCGGAATTCGATTCCGAGCACCAGTTCATGAGTTAGAAAAACCCGTTCATTGTTCACTGAACGTAGCCGAGCCAATCATTGAAAAAATGATTCCGGGCACACTGGGCCTCGGAATCAGGTGTCGTCAAGAAACAGCATTCTTGTAAAATTACCAAGAAAATTACGAAAAAAATTTCTTTTATTTTTACGGGTCTTTACAGTACTCCCAGATCAGGGCTTTACGTACCCGTAAAGATACATCGAAAACTAGGGAAACAAAAGTGGGTACTGAGAACGCATCTGAGCCTCCCGCTCCCAAGTGCTCTCCTATAGATTCTCATGCTGCCATCTGATGCACACTAGAGGAATCGACCTTCCATGTAGAACCTGCTCCTGTCAATCCACAATCTCCACTGGGATCTCCGTAAAAGTCACCCCATCATCAATGTCCAGCTCCCCATGGTCAGTGATATACGATGGGTCATGAACCTATCTCCTCAGCAGAGATACGTGGAAGACGTTGTGCACCCGGTGCAACTTAGGAGGTAGAGCCAGGCGATAAGCCACCTCGCCAATCCTGCTGGGGACCTGGAATGGTCC
The DNA here is from genome assembly GCA_963277665.1 of Viscum album. Lineage (NCBI taxonomy): Eukaryota > Viridiplantae > Streptophyta > Magnoliopsida > Santalales > Viscaceae > Viscum > Viscum album. Next base: position 1,749,093,922 of record OY728152.1, read on the forward strand.
GATGAAGCATGGAGAGAACTTTCCGCCTCGACCAAATCTTCATAATCCACGTCATGGTGAGACACGCAGGAAGACGTGGTCGCCATCCTCGAACTCTAGTGGCCTCCGCCTCCTGTCAGCATAAGACTTCTGCCGGCTCTGAGCTGTCCTCATCCGCTCCTGGATGACCTGGACCTTCTCTGTAGTGGCCTGGACCGTCTCCGGTCCCACAAGTGCTGACTCCCCTAGGTCTGTCCAGCACAAAGGGGATCTGCAAGGTCAGCTGTACAATGCCTCGTATGGTTCCATCCCAATGGTGGAGTGGTAGCTGTTGTTGTACGCAAACTCCACCAAGGGTAGGTGGTCCTCCCAACTGCGACCAAAGTCAAGGAGACATGCCCGGAGCATGTCCTTGAGAGTCTGAATGGTCATATTCGTCGGACCATCCGTCTGAGGGTGAAAGGCAGTTCTCAGACGTAGCTGCGTCCCGAACGCCTCTTGAAACCTCTTCCAAAGCCGGTAAGTAATGCGATCATCTCGATCAGAGATGATAGATGATGTCACACTGTGAAGCCGTACAATGTCCTGAACATAGATACGTCCCAAGCTCTTCACTGAGCCCTACTCTCTGATGGGTAAGATGTGTGCTGACTTGGTGAGTTGGTCGACAATCACCCAACTGGAGTCGTGACCTCTGGAAGTGCGTGGAAGTCCAGTCACGAAGTCTATAGATATCCAGTCCCAATTCTACTCCGGGACCTCCAAGTGTTGTACCGAGCCTGCTGGTACCTGATGCTCTACCTTCACCTACTGGCAGGTGAGGCATCGAGAAACGAACTCTGCCACAACCTTCTTCATGCCCGGCCACCAGTGTTGTCGTCTGAGATCCTAGTACATCTTCTCCACTCCAGGATGTACCGCCAAAGGAGAAGGGTGAAACTCTATCAGCACCTCCTCCTGTAAAGCAACTGGTACCATGGTACGTCCTCTAAAAAGGACTTCGTGCTCTGCTCCAAAGGAGACACCATCTGGTTCATGTCCTCAGGATATTTGTGCACATCGTGTCTCACAGTCACCGTCCCCACGCTGTGCCTCTCTGACACGCTACAGTAGCAGAGGAGTGACTATGAGCGTCTGAAGGAAGGCTTCTTCATTTCTATCCATGAAGGATATTTGCAAAGCGGCTAGCTGCTATGTCGCCCCCTCAAGTAGTTGAATGCCCGTCCTCCTGCTGAGAGCATTGGCTACTACGTTCCCCTTCCCAAGAGTATAGAATATCTCAATGTCATTGTCCTAGAGGAACTCGAGCCATCGCCATTGTCTCAGGTTCAGGACCTTCTAAGATAAGATTTACCTGAGACTCTGATGGTCAGAAAAGACTGTAAAGCACTCACCCATCAGATAGTGTCGCCATGTTTTCAGAGCGAAGACCACTGCTGCTAACTCCAGGTCATGGGTAGCGTAGTTCTGTTCATATGGCCTCAACTGACATGATCCATAGACGATCACCACCCGCTCCTACATCAGGACACATCCGAGTCCGGTCTCTGATGTATCATAGTAGACTACGTACCCTACTCCCTCCTCAGGAAACCTCAAGATAGGGGCGCTATTCAATCTCTGTCTCAGCTCCTGGAAGCTCTGATGACATCTTTCTGATAACACAAAGGGTTTCCCCTTCTTCGTAAGAGCTGAGAGTGGTGTCTCAACACTGTAGAAGTCTGGCACAAATCTCTGATAGTATCTAGCTAGTCCCAAGAAACTCCGCACCTCAGTCACGCTCCTGGGTGGCTCCCAAGCCAACACTACCTCGATCTTCACAGGATCCACCGCAACTCCAGCATTATAGATGATGTGTCCCAAGAAGTGGACCTCACGTATCACGAACTGGCACATCTAGAGCTTACCATAAATCCGGGGCTCTCATAGTGTGTCTAGTACAACCCGCAAGTGGTAGGCGTGCTCCTCCTCAGTTGTCGAGTAAATAAAAATGTCTTCATTGAAGACCATGAAAAATCGATCAAGGTATGGCTGAAAGATCTTGTTCACGAGGGCCTTGAACACTGCTAGAGCATTGGTTACTCCGAATGGCATAACCAAGAACTCATAGTGCCCATACCGACATCTGAAGGCCGTCTTCTACATGTCCAAGTCCCGAACTCTGAGCTGATGATAGCCTGACCTTAGGCCTATCTTCGAGAACCACCGTGCTCCCTTGAGCTGATCGAAGAGGTCATCAATCCTAGATAGTGGATACTTGTTCCTCACTGTCACCTGGTTTAGGTGATGATAGTAGACACAAATTCGCAAGCTCCCATATGCCTTCTTGGCAAACAATATTGGGGAAGCCCAGGGTGAAACACTGGGTCGGATGAATCTCTTGCCTTGCAAGTCCTCCAACTGTACCCATAGCTCTCGAAGCTCAGCGGGGGACATCTGATACGCTGGAGTTGATATCGGGGATGTCCCGAGGTACAGGTCGGTATAAAAGTCTACCTCTCTGCGAGGAGGTAGCCCTGGACGTCGTCGGGGAAAACGTCCGCATACTGATCCACCACTGCAGGAAAACTAGGACTTCGCACATCAACTGCTCCTAGGATGAGGCTAGCCAACTGATGAGTGAGGGGCTATCCTCTCCTCTATGAGAGTCCATCCTGTCTTGCAAAGGCTCCCTTCTCGCCGGTGAATGTGAACATACTCCCATCGATGCGTACACATCACACCTTGCGCCTAATACAGTCAATCTGAGCATGGACTGTTGATAACCAATCCATGCCCAAGATGACGTCGTAAGGCCTCGATGCCGCTACAAGAAGATCCCATCCGAATACCACACCTCCTAGAGTAAGCTCACACTGTCGGCACCATTGCGTAATCATCGAGCCTGCTACAGTTGGAGTCTCTAGCCGTAAGGAACGAGCCAACGGCTCTGTCGGAATCTCCCATCTCTGAACAAGGGCAGCGGCTATAAAATAATGACTCACCCCTTTGTCTATAAGTACTGCAGCAAAGGTGGAATAGACACAGATAGTACCTCGAATCATATCAGGCATGCCGTGGTCATAGGCCTCCGCTGCCTGGACCTGTGCATGTCTATGCCCACCAGCTCCCTGTGGTCGGGGTGGACCTCCTGGTGGTGGTGGTGGTAGAGCCTCAATGTGTTGGCCACCACCTACTGCTCGGCCATCTCCTATGCCTCGTCCGCCTGCTCCCTACGGACCACCACGGTCGACCCTCTGCCTCGGCCTGGGTGGTCCCTCAACCGTCTGCTGCTCCTCGGCACGGCAGGTTGGGCAGTCACGAGCCATGTGGTCTTGCCCGCCGCATGAGTAGCACTGCCTACCCCTCGAAAGACTTTCCCTACGCTGTGTGCCCCGCACAGCTGAGCCAGTGTCCTGAGGTCATCTGCCTAAGGGTCTGATCTACCTGGACCCATGAGTCATCCGTCGACTGCCTGTGGTAGAAGACTCTGCTACGTGCCGCCCCGCGGTAGGTCTCACTGCTGAAGAAGGCTCAGTAAGAAATCTCTCGATCAAAAGGGCTCGCTCCAGTACTCCTTCCTGAGTCGGAATGCTGAGGGAGATCAGTGATTCCCTGATCTCGTGTCTCAGTCCCTTGTCAAAGGTCTGGGCCTGGAAGAATGGGTCACATACCATGTCTGTCGAGTAGCGCGAGAGATCTGTAAATCTCGCCGAGTACTGGGCAACTATCAAGTAGCCCTGCCGAAGCTGTAGAAGCTCATGGATGCGCACCGCTTGGAGGGTGGCTAGGACGAACTCCGTACAGAAGAGGCTCTCAAAGTCCGTCCAAAGGAGAGAATCTTCATCGGGCACCTGGAGCATCAAGCTCCACCATCGGCCCGCTGCAGCGTGCAGTAGGCTCGCTGCGAGGATCACCATGAGGTCTATTGGTGTCCTCACTAACTGGAAAACTCACACCACTGCCTCCAGCCAGTCCTCGGCTACCTGGGGGTCCGTCTCCCTGCGGAACCTAGGCAGTAGCTGGCGCTAAAACTCATGCAGTGCACTTAGGCGACATGCATCGTTAGCATCTGGGGCTGGAAGCATCGGTGACTTGGCGGGTAGATGTACCACCGGTTCCTCAGCTGTCAAAGGGCCCTGTACCGAGGCCTCATCGCTCGGTGGGATGTCGTCATGCTCAACTCTCAAATCCCTAGATGGCTGCCGTCGTGTGGCCATCCTGAAAAGGAAACAAGTGCGCCACGGTCAGAACAGAATACATGGTGAGCTGACACAACGTAATCACAAAGAAAACATGAAACACACATACAATCAATTTTTTCTTGCATTAAATCAGAAATCAAAAGTCAGGGTCCTGGTGTACGGATACGTCTGCCTTCACACCAACACTCGACTCCCTGAACTGATAACCACACTCAATACGCTTAACATTATTGTTTCACATAGAAAAAGATCAGAGTCCAAAGTCCTACGGTAGAACCGAACACCTCTGATACCTATTTGTCACGACCCATCCTCGGGGCCCATGCTGTGACTACCCCAAGCTTTCCTTCCATAGGACAGGGGATGGCGACTAGCACCAAGGCGTAATTCCCTGTAAAAAGGGAAGGCATTGCATTTTTAATGTAAACAAACACCACAGAGAAAGCATGTAGTAGAGGTAAACACTAAGTAAAACTAAGTACAACATTATGTGCAGAAAAGAATGTGGGCCAGTATACAAACCCAAACTGAAAGTAAAGTAAAACTGGAAATGGAAAACAACAACTCTAAAGTAGCGCCGCAGCTTCGAGCCATCTTCTAGAAGTCCCACCTGAAGGGTGGGTACAGATAGCCTCCACTCCTCCTCGCGTCCAGCCGACCACTCTGAGTACGTCCCGCCTAGTGGTCCCCCTCCAGGTATCGTCCTGCTCCGCAAACCTCAACCACGATTTGCGCCGTCTATCGTCTGCAACCAACACAACGTAGTGTGGGCATAGCCCATGCATGGGTGAGTAATAGCTACTCAGTAGGGACCTCGAGACCCCCGAAGGTCTCCTAGAATCCACAAAGGATAATCCAAAAAAGAATGATACAATCACGAAGTAACATTTGACACCACTTAGGTATATGCCCATACATATACCTAAGTCATTAATTCTCATTCGGTTCCAACATCTGAGCCCAAGTACAACCTAGTCCAGACCGGAAAGAAAAACGTAAATCCACACACGATAGCACAACACAATCCACAAAGGAAAGAAAAACAGGATTGAGTTCACACAGGTATACATCTTCGTATGATGATAGAGATGATCAGATATTGCCACTGATTCATCTAAGCCATTGGACCCACAAATGATCGATAGGTACTAACCCCCGAAATGACCCACATATGATCTGACCACAAAGGATCGATAGGTAACTAACCCCCACAAAGACCCACACAGGATCGGACCCACAGAGGATCTGTAGGCGTTGTCTCACACAGAACTGCTGAGCACTGACACACACAGGATCAGAACCACACATGATCGGTAGCACTGATCCACGTAGGATCGCTGAGTGATGTAGTTGTCACCATTGAATCCACAGACGTTCTCTGTACAATCGGCGTCATCGTCACAGTCGCAAACACAACCAGCTCTAGGGTTCCCGCAAACAGCAAGCTTGTTCGGGAGGGTCCGCTCCACGAGCTGAGAGGCTGATACATCAACTGAAACAATGTCCAGAGTCGATGTATCCTAAATTTCATTATTGTCAACAGGAACTCAGCGTCACAGACGACGCGTCAATCAGACGCCCGGTCTGGATGTTATTGGCTTTTTCGTCCCAGGGGCACAGTTGGTTTTCAAGTCAAAACCTACCCGACCGTACTCCACCTATATCCAAACCTCGAGCAGAGTAAACCAAAATATCTGTCTCTCTAAGAGGAAACTAAAAAATTTGAAAGCACATCAATCAGACGTCCGGAGCTCTAGTTACAAGCGCTTCCCCTCCGAGAGCCCATTTGGTTTCGTGTACGAACCAACTCTACCAAACCCAAAGTATTACGAAACCTTGAATGTGATACACCAAAACGACCGTCTCGATCCAGAGATCGCATTGCAACGGACGGTGCATCCATCAGAGGGCCGTAGCACAAGTTATGGGTGTCCGACCGGAAGAGATTCAGTATTAAGGGGTTCAGGCCCGGTCCGACCTGGCCCGATACCCCCAAAGTCGGCCCGAACCGGGTCGCACCGATCCGGGTTTGGGTCCAGCCTGGCCAGGCAGCCGGCCCGGCCTAGGCGCGGTGCGCTGGGCGCACTTGCCGGGCTCTCGGCCAAACGGCCGAGCCATTGAGGGAGGGGATGCCCCCTGACTTTGTAACCGCGGCCCCCATTAAGGGGCGCTGTTGAGCTGGCTGCTGGGAGTTCGTAACCCTCGGCTTCTCCTTGACCGACCGGCTTCCACCGCCATGGGACCGGCGACGGCCGGTCCCCCCTGCTCCGACACCGATGGCCTAGAACCGGCAGCGGCCTTGGTTCGTCCGGCACGACGCGTCAACGCCGCGCCCCTTCGCCGCGGCCCCGCACCGGCCGCGGTGTCTTTGGGTTTCTCCGACACGGCGCGATGGCACCATGACCATGTTCGGTTTCACGGCGTGGCGCGACGGCGCTGCGCATTCCTTGTCGTATGATCCCGCGCGGTGCGACAGCACCACGCCATTCCCGTTCCAATCCACAGTCGAAACAACAACATGGATAAGGGAGGAGGGTCGGCCGTGTTTGTGTTGTCCAGCCCCGTCTCGTTAATCGATAGAAATTGGTCATATTTCATGAAGAACTTCAAGGTAGTAATCATGAACAAAATAAATAAATCCCCTACCTTGAGCATAGCATGAACAAAGGTTCGTCGTGGAAATAACCATCGCGAAAGATGACGTCGCAGAAAAAGAGAGTCACGTTGCGGGGACGACGTCGCGTCGTTGATCTCCGAGGAATCTGGTGTTCTTCCTGCTCTTTGCATTCTTCGTCGAAGAGGAAGAAGTTCTTCAAGATCATGGCTTTTCTTCCAAAGATTATCAAAGCAACAAGAATCCAAAAAAAAATAAGTCACTTACTTATTTTATTAAAACAACTTGATTTTGAAAAATCAAAAGTTTGAATTAATCGAAATAATTAATTTTCACAAGTTGTCAAAAATAATGAAAGGTTATGGAAGGATAGAGAATGTGAAGGGGTAGTGTTTGTGTGGGCCCCACCACCTTCATAACCTCCAAATGGAAGTTGGGTGGTTTTCCCCAACTTCCACCCAAAGCTTAATCAACTTAGAGTAAAAATAAAATTGATGCATAATTTTATTTTTATCTTCCACATAAATTTAACAACTTCTCTCGTGTAAACGCAACTCCGGAAATCATGTTCCTAAGCAATTACCAGTGCTACGGTTCCATCGATTCCCTCAAAATTTGATTCCAAGAACCGATTCAAGAGTTAGAAAAACCCGCTCGTTCATTCACTGAACGTACCCGAGCCAAATTTTGGAAAAATGATTTCGGGCACACCGTGCCTCGGAATCAGGTGCCGTCAGAAACTGCATTCTTGTAAAATTCCCAAGAAAATTAAGAAAAAAATTTCCGTGAATTTTACGGGTCTTTACAATATTGACCGCAAAAATATTCATGAAAATAAACATTTAATAATGTTAATATGGAAATGGGATTTAAAACAGTATTCTATTATAGTCTTGGATGTGAGCCTTAAGAAATTAAATGGTTTTATATTCTCATGTGTGTGTGACAATCATATTTTTTATACAAATTTTATTCCATCATGGAACATGTTCGTTGACTTCTTTATGATTCATTCCTTATAATCAAAATGGATTTATTATATTATTAATGATTATGATCTTTTATACTATATACATGGTTTTCAAAAGTTAATATCATATTTCATTCCATTTTTCTCGTGTTATGGTGAAATGATCATTGATATCTCCCTTTTTACCCATACAGAACATCAAAGTTGACCCATTTTTATGTTCTATTTCCCCTATTTATAAATAATTAATTTATGTATAATATTTATATGATGTAATGTTAGCTATGAATTGAATATTGGGATATGTTGTAGGAATCCTATGAACTTGTTGGTAATACACATCTCCAATGAAATAAAATATGGTTCTATTGTTTATTGATATGTCAAATATTGAATTTTAATTTAATAAGATGTACTATTTATTTATGAAAATTATTTTTTGTTATGTTGTAACAAGGTTAAAATGTTATGAATCATAAATACTCATACATTTTCTTAGGAAAATAAATCCCATCATGAATAATAATATCTTAAGAGTATTAAATAAATATTTAATAATATGGTAATTTATATTTCAGTCAACCTAATGTACACAATATTTATTATTGATAGTCCAATATCGAAGTGTTATATGCCTATTATTTAGTGTAACACATTGAAGGGTGATTTGTTGGAATATTTTTTTATTTTTCTCATTCAATAGTATATTCATATCAATATGATATTTTCAGGAGATATAGATTTATTTACATGAGTAGAATGACCAGTTGGTGAAGGATTCTTCCTATAATTTTAGTTAGTTACCATCATATATTTCCAAATTTTTATTGTGTGATCTATTAGAAGTTTAATTACATATAAAATATATATATTTCTACCATCAATTCAAGGTGTATCCTTTTAGTCTAACCTCCTATGTGGTGTTGATGAAGAAGGACAATGTGATCCAATTATTTTTGGTTGGTTTTCTTGTTATATGTGATTTATTACTTATACCTTTATGTAGGAAATATAATTATAGTAGGGAAAATATAAAATATGTTGTAATATGAAGGATTTCTGTAATATAATGTGACTTTCCCTTCTCATCTCGTTTGCTTATTCCTTGAGTCATATTATGGTCCTTCATTAGTGCTACAAGCCAGGGCGATAGATTCCTACATTTCAGGTAAATACTCCAACCTAGCCAATTTTTAGCCAATTGATTTATCTAAAATGATTCTACAAAAGTTATTTGAATAAGAAAGTAAAATCTTATTATACACTATTAAGGCACCCACATGTTTTTTCTTCTAAATAAGATATTGATGTGTTAATGTATTTAGGTATTCCATTCATTTTATAATATCCTTACATAATGATCATTTAATTAAATTAAAATTATATCCTCATTTTAATTGGATTTATGAGTTTTAATATTTGGGAAGTTATTTTGTCATGTTATTTAATATTACTCATTAGTATCCTAAATTTATTCTTTAGGAGGATTCCGCTTAATTAGTGAATAAACAATGAAATATTTGCACATATTGTACCATTATTTCTCATATTAAGTCATTTTGATTGATTGTTTATTAAAAAATATATAGATAAATGGAAAAATATATGGGGGGATTCCATTATTGGATGATCAATTTATTTGGATTATGTTTGTGAAAAATATTTTCTATCCCAATATTGATGATGTTATTCATTTTTAAAAAATAATCATATTATACCCCTAATTAATAGTGATCTTATATGTATTCCACTTATAAAATTTTCATTATTATTAAACAATTCATTTATATGTTAATTATTCCCTCTTGATATTGATTCATATATTTAATATGTAATGTAATCATTATATCATCTCTAGAAAATTATTTTCAGATATATTTTCTTAGAGATCAAGATGATTTAATGAAGATAATTGTCAACTAACAGAGTCATTTTTAATAATTTTATTTCAACATTTGTTAGTAGTGTACTTTTATTGAATTTAGGTAAAAATATATGAATATTTTAGTGATATCCATTGGAATTCATATTAAATTTTTATAACTCATGGGATTTCTACCTATACAATATAACAATGAAAAAAACTATATTTTTATGTTCATTTATAATAAGTAATCCACTATTTCACTTCCTTGAACATTTGTATCTCCTACAGTACAATCCTCATGATATACCCTATACTCCCCTCTCTATATGTATTCAAGTATATATTAGGTTCTTCTTATGTAAATTAATTATCTTTCATAATACTTCCAAGTCAATCCCTATAATCTCTCACTAATATCACTCATTGACCATGGGTTTTTATTATTGGAAATTTCATTTGTTTTAACTGGGTATCTTTATCATTAGTCCTCACAAACATGACAAAAGTATCTAATCTAATTTTGATTTTATGAAACCTACTTGACAAAAATATTCATTGTTTTTATAGTTTGTGGCTCTATGAATACTCCATTATTGATTTAAAATTGTGTAATTTATGTTTAAATTGTTGTTGTTAAATTAATTAAAAATAATAATATATTACTTTTATTAATCTATTGCCTTCATTTATATTCCATCAACACCATTATGTTTATATTTTGGATTTCCTAGGATTCATGTTTTAAAACCTGTTTCAAGAAAAATAATGCACAAAATGTGTTTATTAAAATATGACATATGATTTATATTGTGAAAATTAATCCAATTTGTAATTATTATTTTCTTATGAATTATAATATATTACAAACATGTTTTTGGTAATATTTTCAAAGGTTATGAATAATTTTAGTCCTTTAAATTTAAACTTTTAATATATGACTAACGATTTAATCCTCAGTTCATTATATGCTTATAAAATTTGTAGCTATATTATAATGAGTGGATACCATAGAACCTATATTTTATTTAATAAATGAATCAAATTTATCGTGTTTTAAAATCAATAAATAATTGGTATTCTATCCTATATAATGATATTTCATTTAAATTTTTATTATTCAAATAAGTAATTTCATAGGATATGGATTAGTCATATGTGATCTTCAATATTTTTATGAAATTTTTATTTTTATAAGGGATGATTTATGAAGGTTAAGATGAGGTGAGTGATGACGTTACATGTTTCAATGATATTCATTATAAATAATTTAACATGTAATTGTATTGATAGATCTTATATATATATATATATATGTAATTTGAAACCATTTTTAGTAGAGAGATTCTTCTAGGATGAGTGTTTCCCTAGTGTATAATCACAGTCTAGATAATATCCAAAAGAAAGTAATTTTCTCTAATAATGATATTTGACCTCTTAGTTTTATCACAAATGGTAAAATTGATTTTTTGGTAGTTATGTCAAATGAAATTCCAATTAAATGAGTCTTTTTTTCATTATATCATATCATCTTGCAAGGATTACTAGGGTTTCCCATGACAACTATAATGATTAAAAGCTATAGTTATATTTTAAATATTCATTATTAATATTGTTTTATCTTTTTTATATAATCAAAATAGGATTTTTTATTAATGAATAAAAATAATGTTATTTTCTACTAAAAGATTATTTTAGTATTTAATTATTTCAATTTCTTTAAAAATATAACCCCTTTTTCAATTATATCTGTTACAACATCGAATAATTTTTTTATGAAATTCATTATTTCCTTTCATTAAATATTCTACATTTTCATTTCATGTAATTGAAATTATTCTCAAAACATAAGGTTATATTTGAAATTTTATATTTAATTTATTTATTAATATTTTAATAAATTATTTTATCATTTAATATTATGTAAAATTCTTAAAGAACCATTTTATAATGTTCTTTTACCCTGATAATCTAAAAGGGTTGATTTATTTATTAAAGGTCATTTTTTTATTTTTTAACATAGAATGTATATTTTCATGTCTGTATTTTAAACTAAAATTTCATGTATTAGTCTTTAATAATTATTCATTGTGTATAGGTTGGAAACCCAATGAGAATTATTTATCACCACACATATATTACTAGTTTATCATATATAATGTTAAACATTAGTTGAATGTTAGTAGATTTGTTTTGGTTCTGATAGAAGTGACAGTTTAAGTCACTCTATTTTTACATAAAACAATAATAGTTTAATATAATTGTCATGTTTTATTTATATTTTTTGTTTTAGATCCTTAATGAAATTATCCCTCCTTTTTTCCACTCATTCATATTTTAATTTACTCTACAGTATCCTTGGATAGTAAATATTTTTTGGATGATGATCTATGTATATTGATGTTTATGATGTTGGAATGCCTTTTTTTTGTTTTTGAAATTGATTCCTTAATTTTTCTTACCTATCCAACATGTGTAATGGTCTTATTAGGGATAAAGATGAAATATATCATCCTAATTATATTTTACATGATATATATAATTACAATATATATATGGGTTTATTCCCCAACACTTGTTCCCAAAATAGGTCAATATGGAATGAACCATGGGCATGTGATGAATGATCTCAATAGATGTGGTAAGATAAATAAGTTTCTTCATCATAAAACATATCATATTTTGAGAAAACTATCTCATATAGTTGGTGGTTCAAAATTATTGAAATTTTGTCTCACACTATTGTCATCTCAATTATTTATGCACTCATTTTATACTTTGTGGACAAGTATTTTAGTTTTTTTAATTGTTCCGTAAAATATTTTAAAAATTTATATTAATTTATGAAGTTATTTTTTTTTCTATATATAAAAATATATGTATTATGAATATATTATAATGATATTAGATTTATTTAAAATTATCATGATGTTTTTTTAAAATTTAAATTTAATAAATAATAATAATTAGTATGTAACTTGTTATATAGAATTGATTTTAATTTTCCATATATTATAGATTATATGTTATAATCTTGATAGATATATGAGAATCATTTGATTTTAATTTATTTAATTTTACAATTATTTTTCTTATCATAAATTGGCTAATGTTATTGGTTTTTATATATTTTTTATAATTCGGTTAGAACCACAGTAAATCTATTCTATAATGTTTATTAATAGAACACTAACAAATGAATGGTATTTTTCAACCATCCACGTATATCCTCAGCTATAAAAGGTAAGTAACTCTCTAAAAAAATGTAGAAAACTGAAAATTAGAGATTTCTCTGAAACAAATACATGAATAATTTCAATTCATTTAGGATTTATTTAAAATATAAATTATTTTATATTTTATCCAATATTTTATTTTTTTAATTTTTTAACAAGATTTGATTAGAAATTCTCTAAAGGGGAATGAATTTTTTTGCTTTATTATGTATTTTTTATTATATATTTACTATTTCGTATATACATCATAGTTGATCTATTTTATTTTATTATTTCTATTATAAAATTTTATTCATGGGAATGTTTTAAATGTGTAATACATTGTGTATTTTAATATTTTTTCCATTTTAAATATATATGTGAATAAATTTAAAACTAATCTGTGTTAATTTTGTTAATATATCAATTATTGTGAATTTATTTTTAACGTCATATTGTTTTAAAAATATATTTACTCTATCTTATAAATAAATTTTGTTTTAAAATTATTTGACATATTATACTCACAATATTCATACATTTTATAAGTAATATTCACCATAAAATAAAATAATTCACACATTTTTGGTATTTAAATTTTATAAAACAATGCTTTGGTTTTCTGTCATATTTTAATATGTATATACATATAAGTAATTGAATTTACATATATTATTTTAAATAACGTGTTTTAAACTTTTATACATATATTAACTTTATATTTTCATTTTTTACCATATTAGAATAATAATAAAGGTTTCATTCTTATTCTAGTTATCATAATGGAAAATCTCATTAATCATTAAATTAGTGCACTCGATAATACCATAAATAAACAAATGACAAGAATTATATATTAAGAAATGTATCCAAAATCCAAAAATAATACAAATTAAATCAAGAAAAATAAATCGAAATCCTTAAATAATATTGGTGCTAATATTCCTCCCAAATTATCAAGATAATGGATTCTAGTGTGATTTTTTTATTGATTAACATCCAACTAAAGTCTAATAGATATTATTGGAATGATATTTTAATAAGAAATTTGTTTTTACAAATACTCTTGATAAATAAATTTTTTCATGCTTCCTTAATTATAAAAGGATTAATGAATATAAAATTTCCATATATCAAATTATATCTTATTTCTTGTATAATTTAATTATGTATACAAATACCGATATGGTTGATATTACCTATATATAATTTTCTTTTGTAGAATTTAATTTAAATTAATAAATTACATATTATGTTATTTTAGTTACATTAAAGTATAATTATTTGTTGTAATAACCAATAAATCTTCCATAATTTTTTTTTCATTATATGATAAAAAGTGTTTTTATTTAATATATTTGTATCTAATTTAATTATTACATAATTTATTTAATATAATGATATAAATTTTCTTATTATGTTAATGTATTTTTTGATTATTGTTTAATAAAAACATATAAAATTGAATTATTGTTAATTTGTTTTCTTCATTATTATTGATAGAGTCTTTAAAATATTGAGAATATAGCCTTATCATAACTTTTAATGAAATAATAATGAAATTGTTAATAAAATATAGTGAGGTTTATCAACGGTAAAAAAAATTGAAAATGTATACTTTTATCAATTATAAGCTTTTCATGGAAAAAATGGTTATTCTTAATAGTTTTCGTTTTATAACTGATTTAACAAGACATACCCTTATATATAGTATTTTATTTTTATATACACATTTCATTCGTATTCTTGAATATGATATAGTATAAAAAGCATACAAAACTGAATAGAAATCTTAAAAATTTATTCAAAAAATATTGTACACTACATATGTAAAGTAATTTTACTCTATAAAATTAAAAATATTTTTTATCAGAATAATAATATAGAAATATAACATTAGAATAATTAAAAAATGATGAACATTATAGTCCCCTTTTATTATATTGATTATTAAAATGCGATAAATTCTAAAAAAACATTAGTAATATGATTAAAATGTTGAAAAATATATATTTAACCTTGAGATAAATAATTATTAATCATTTATAAAAAATTAAATGTAATTGTAGGAATTATAAATGAAACATGTCCGTTGTAATAATAATATTACCATTAAAATAATAACATTAATATTAGAAATGTATTCGCACCCTTATAACTAAAACTAGAAAAATATAACAGTAAAATTAATTTAGAATATGTGTAAATATAACCGAAATGTTTAAATTCAATTAAGGGAGTTTTATAAAATAAGCACTCAAAATAAAAAAAAATCAATGAAAATATATATTTATTTTTTAAATAAATTTAGTTTAACTTATCTTAAAAAAATTAATTTTATGTAAATTTTTTTTTGACAAAATTTAATAGGATAGTTTTTTATAGAATAAATTTAATTCTTGGAATCATCACACTAAAACAATTGAAGGGTGAATTTTCTGTAATTTTTTAAAAATTAGTATCATTAGGTGAATTGTAAAAATAACATTTATTATGATGTGATAAGGAATAAATAAATATATAAATTTTTCTAGTTAAATATCTATTTAATTACATAAAATAATCATTTAGAAAAAATAAAATTATTTTCATTGATTGAATAGTAATTTCATATGTCTAAACAAAGAAATTATATCATTGAAAATCAATATTTTATATCTTCCATTCTTCATTTATTTCTACTATAAATGTAGTGTAAATGTTATATTAATGCCATAAAATACATAAGTAAAATGAACGACAATTTATATCCTCAAATAAGACAAATATTATAGGTTTTGTTCTTGAAATGATATTTTATTCAATGATTTAACCCCAAATACCCCTTCCTTTAAATTTAAATACCCCCACTACTCTCTATGGAAAATCAATTCTAAAATCATTCTAATTTTATGACATATATCTATTAAAATTCCAATAATACTCCTTTTATCATTAGATACGTTCATGTTTCACTAACACGAGGTCCCCATGGATATAGTATTCTATAAAAGGGGTAAACATTAAGGAAAGAGGTAATATTCCTTCATTTTTATCCATTCATGTTTCGTATTTCATTTTTATATTCCCCTATTCCACTCTAATCCAATGTAGTGGAAATTATTACATTCTTATATAAGAATTATATTTATGATTTTTTTTAAATAAATTTTAATATTTCTATGAATATTAATTCTCTCCCCCAATTCGTCTATGTTTTTGAAAAATACTATAAGTTGATTTTTTAACTTACATTAGGGGAACTGCGATAGGTAAACTTATTACCATTTACATGTATGGATACTGGATAATATATATTATATTTATAATTTTATTTCAATTTAATTTAAACTTTTATATGTAATTGTATAATAATCAAAATTACAATGTACCGATATGATGAAATCGAAATAACAATGGGATAATTGAAAACAGCATATATCAATACATATTATCTCCATTAAAAGGATTATATATAAAATATATGATTTTAATATAACAAAAATTATATAATTTAATTTATTTTACATCAATTTTAATTAAAAACGATTTTAATATATTTGAGAAATAAACATGTCAAATAAAAATGGGATTGGATGTCAGAGAGAACTTAATGAAAACCATTGAATTTTGAATTATATTATCTTTCTAAATATTTTTGTTATTATTTTATCTAAAATAACCTTCCAATGTATTTTATTTTCATTCCCTATTCTAAATTTGGGGATTTGTGGATTCTAACTCTATTGAAGTACATTCTTAACCATCTTCATGTGTATTGATAGTCTTCATTCTTAAACACTATCATTGAATCCTCTTTTGGTTATTATTTAATAATCATCGAACTAGTACATTTTTTAGTAAATATTATATTTGTATAAACAATATTTTTATGCGAACAACCATGATGAATGATTAACATGTTATTAACAATAAAATTTTTTAAAAAATTATTTTGTTATGGTTTTAGTACATGTAAATTATCAATATATATTCACATTATAAATTGAATTCATGATTATAATATTTTAATAATTAAATGTGAGGGATAAAATTTAATATAACCCACTAATTCATTATTTTTATTTGGGTATATCTTGATATTATTTTTCATGAACGTGATTATTTCATTTTTTTAGATTCTATGAATTATGATTTATACACATATGTTATACATGAACATGATTATATCATTACTCACATTATATTCATGGGATTTTACAAAATACTATGATGTTAAATTGTTATCAATTTTTTGTTTTCCATATCCACTTCTAATTATTTTCTAATACTTATAATGATTATATTTTTCATAAGTTAAGAGGATAATGATTATGTGCGACCATGTACAATATTAATTTCCACCACATGTTCAATTCCTATTATTCCTCAACTTAATTGTATTTTATATCACGCTTTTTTATGTATATCTTTTGGCTATTATATATACTAAGGATAGTTTGATAATGTATAGGAAAACAATGAAGAATGTTTTAAATTACATTTAATATTTTAAATATATTCTTATTACATGAAACTAATTTTTTCAACATAATAATACTATATATTTTATAAATTTTATTTTTTATATTTTTTGATAAAAATTGTGTAAAATATAATTTTAATTAAGAATTTTATTGTAGTTGGTATCATAGAATGGATTAGTTAATTTTTGAATAAGTCAATTAAAATAAAACCTAGGAAAATCATAGGGATATAATTTGTTAAAATTTTATAAATTTGTATTCATGTGGATATGTAATTTACCCATGGTTAGTAAACATATGTTTTTTTAAAAAAATTCTTAATTTTGAAAATATTATAAATAAATGAACACCGATCTAGATATCAATGTGATTGAAATTTAAAAAAAAAATTAATGTAACTCTTAATGGAATGATATATGGTGTTTCAAACCTCATGGAAGTTGTTATCTACTTGTCCAGTGTTAGAAACAACATCATGAATCATGTGGAATGCCCACATATACCTAAGGGAGAGAAAAAATATTCCTTCATCTGAAGATGACCACCAAAATTTAATGGAAATTACAATTCACTAATTATAGAATAATACGTCCACAACATGAAAAATATATTTTTCAAATTTCATTATTCTCATAATGAAAAAGTCACTATTAATATTATTCATTTAGAATTAGAATCATATCAAAAATAAAAATTTATCAATATTACAAATCATAAAGATAAAGATGATGTAATTTAGGGAGAATAATTTAATTCAATATACATTATCATGTATCTTCACTAAACTATTTATAGTGATATAGATAGAAAATTTTTAGATGTTGAGAAAAAGGAAAATGAATATATTAAAAATTACGAGATAAAACTAAAAAGGATTTCGAGGTACACCCAAAGTTATTTTTCAACCATGATAGTGAAATAGTTATATTATTAAGAGTTTTAACAATAAATCATAAAAATAATCAAGAAATTTGATACATTGAGAGATATGAATAAGTGTTTAGGTATTCTCTCAATGTAGAGAGGGGATTTGGAGGCTAGTAACGGTTTTTTCAAGAGGAAAAATGAAGATTGAGTATCCTGATTATGGATCAAATGGAAAAAAAGAATATAAAACCTTTCATGTGTCAATAATTTTGAATAACCAACTATTAAGGTTTCTATAAATAAATTCATAACTTCATCAACTATAGAGAATTACGGAATAAAGATCATGAATGATGAAAATAATTGAACAATATAACCAATATGATTTATGAAATGAAGGCATTACCCAATGAACTATATATGGTCCAATATATAAAATTAAAGGAACATATACCCAGAATAAATCTAGTTCCCCAACCCAAGGTACTTTTAGGGTATTATTAATTAATATAAATCTAGGTTTGGTGAGTAAGTGAAAGAGAATTCCATATCAATCATTATGGTCGATCCATAAAATTTTATTGTGCATGGTATAATTATAGTTTAATTAATAGTTAAGAATGTTTTTTTGGGTAAGGTTATAAAAAATCCATTACATCCAACATGTTACCTTATACACTATAATTACCTCTTTGAAACATTCAATAATAGATTTAAATTAAAACACCTAGGTGTGTATTCATTACTCCCCTCAAGATTGAATATTTTCTTATTAGAATTTATGGGATAATTTACCCTTAAGATCACATAATAATTATTTTAGTAGATAATGATTCTATATTGGGACTGAATTCAAAGTCATGATATAAACAATTCACATCAACTACTAAGAAATGGAAATCTATTTAATTATTATAAACCATTCCATGTGCCTATAAAAATTAAATATTGTCAGTCAAAAATATTTTTAGATTCATTAATGGATTTTTTTGTTAATAACTGATAATGTTGAATATAATTCATAAACTATTAAGAATAATGGAAATTTTCAACAATGACGAGATTCCATTTGTGAGGGAATATACAGATGTATTCTGAAAGGATTTTTTACTTCCTCTATATTGTGAGTTTTTATTCTCAATATAACTAATAATTGATGTAATTATTTATCATTGACCCCCTATCTGTGGGGACCAATAATACTAGAGGTGTTATATGAAAAAAATTCAAGCGCACTTGTATAAAGGGTTCACATACTATACCATTTAATCTTAGGGCACATGAGTGATTTTTTCAATGGAATGAACAATCAGTGAATTTGTGAATTGACGTTTATTATCATAGAAAGATCACATTAAATATCATGTATCCCCTAGTATGTTTTAATGAATTATTTTACAAAAAAGACAGATGTTAATACATGTCAATACTTGATCATTTATTTGGACACCAATAGTTAATGTTGAAGAGAATCAATATTCGGAATATATATATATTATGAACACAATGAGTTATTTTTTATTCCATTTTCACTTAAAAATCCCAGTAAATATTTTTGTACACTATTAATATAGTCCTTGGAGACTAACATGGTATATTTGTTATATAATTTATTAATTATAATCTCATATACTCATTGATCAAGTAAGTACATGAAAAAATATAATTATTTTCTAATAAATTAATGAGTTAGAGGTTATATTTAATTACAGAGATTTCAAAATTTGGATTTTTAAAGTCACATAATTTCGGTCTGTGAAAAAATGAGAATAAATTTTCTAGATCACTAAAAAATGTAGATTGATAAATGTGATAGATATAAATGTTTAATGGGTATCTATATTTTTTATAAATTAGATGGTTAGTAGTAAAGAATAAAATTTATATATCATTATTATCTAACCAACAAAACATTTCGACACAGATGGGGTTAAATTATTTCTTGATAGAATAATGTGAAGAGAGATTTAAGGAGCCCAAGAGGATATCCATCGGTTCACATGTAATAACAATTCCATGAAGTGGGGAAGGAATTTTTATACATAGTTATGCTTTAATAAAATGATTGGGATTCATATTATCTCTGAAATAATAAATTTATAGGATATTACATATGATAATTAATGATACATGAATAAAACTACCCCATGCATGATTTAGTGTTAGCTGCTATGATCCATTCATTGTAGAATTAGAAGAATTTTATCAGTGGGGAGAATTATAAAATATATTAAGAAAAATTGATATTAATACATGTATTCATATAAAATATGATTGATACAAATCAATGATGATGGTTGGATTTAATTATGGATAATTATTACAGAATACACAATTGTACTTAATTTATTTATACGGTATTTTATTCTATAAGAAGAATGAAACCATTAACATTATTCATGATTAGAATGTAGAAAGGCCATATCTACATGTTTGTATAATCAATATATTTAAAAGTAATATTTCTTGGGAAGATATCATACCATTTCTAATTCCATACTATCAGTAAAATGTAAAATAACGGTGGCATAAGTAGATAATAAGATGTTTTAAAATATGATTTGGGAAATAGAGGAATGATAAATTCTCAAATTTATCATTGATAATGATGGAATAATTTTATTTTTAACAAGAATGTATATTTATTACCCACCTTAGATAATTAATCAGTTACTGTTTGATTCAAATATTTCATATTTCTCCAACTCTCTTCGATGTACTGTGATGTACCATGATATATGACTTCTACACTATTAGAAAAATTAAAAGAGGGAGATTTATGATTAAATCAATGATATTTTTTGGTAATTAATTGTTGGAATAATGTCAAAATTTAAAGGTGGTGACTATACCATTACCCATACCATCACTTATATGGGATAAAATTATAATACACCCTGTCATTTGTCTTTTAAATAAATATAATAGAAATAACTCAATAATAATTGTTGCGGATCAACTACAAAATATGATAATAGAAGAGATTCATGAAGTCTGGAATAAAGGTAATGATCATACCTAGGGTTATTTCTCCATTAATATTCTTAATGTTATAGGATTTGTGACATAGAGACTACCACTACAACCAAATCTGGTTAAGCTATATTAAGTGTTCCATGTTTATAGATAAAATAATTAAACACACGATCCCTCACATTCATTAAATCTTATGGTCATACAACAAAAGAATAAACATTATTATCTGGAGCATCTAGATGAAATCATAGACTGTTGAATCAAATTTCTATAAATCATGAAAAAATCACATTTTCGGTGTAAATTGGATAATCCAAATTTATGATGATTTTATATAGGAACCTAAGGATGCAAGGAAATAAACATACACCTATCTATTAATGAAAAATTAAATTTGATGAAATATTGATGAAGATATTTATAAGTGGGATAATGTCTGAAGATAAATATTTATATTGTGATGTTTCCCTCTGAATTCACATTTGTGTTATATTTTTTAATTTTATATAGTATAAATCACATTTAACATGTATTAAAACCCGTAAATATTTTATTTTATCCATATAATATGAACGACATATTGAATAAATACACACTATAAATTTATAATTAGTAAAATCCGAGAATGAAACTAAAAATGTATCAAAATAAAAATTTGGAATACTAAAACATTATCATACAATTGATATATTGTGATAATTATCAACACAGGAAAAATCATGTAATCATTAATATAAATTTAATTTTTCCAAATTCTTATGGAACATTGATATGAAACTGTGAGAAGGATTACTATGATAAATCAGTGGTATTTATACGATGCATAGTTGATATTTTACCACCTTAATAATAATATGACCATTAGATTAGTAATATTTTAATTATTATAATAATAATTCTCTTAGAATAGTTGTTTGTAAAATAAAATCTAAAACAACCTACAAAATAATAGTTACATTAAATAAAACGATTAAACAAAAATAATATTGTATCATTCAATTAATATCATAATTAATGAAATAAAATAATATATATTTAATGTAATTATAAATTTATATTTCTATATATATTGACCCACCATTGGTGGTGGGGTGATAAAGTTTTTTAGTAAGGGAAAGGTCGTCGGTTCAAGTCCCCAAACACGCATGTTTAATAAATTTAATTTTTTTATGTTGTATTCTTCTATGGTGGATTTAATAAGCTATGTACATTTTAACATATATATTTCAATACATAATTATATGTTAATATTTAAATATTAAAAATATATATTGAATTAAAATATTTTGATATTATGAAATTTATTTTCTGAATCAAAACATTTAAATTAAAAATAAATTAGTTTTTTTTTGAGATTTTCATAAAAATATGAATATATAATTGAATAAAAAAATATATTTTTTCATATACATATGTTTTATGATTTATTAATGAAATTTTTAATCCTAAAATTGTTTATCAATAACACAATTGATTTAATATGATATTTCGATCATTTAAAATCAATATATTTAACGCTTGCACCAATTCATAGCTACTCGACTACAAAGAGAAATATTATACCATTAAATTGTATTTCTTCTTCCATTATTTTTTTAAATAATAAATTCTATTCTTAAATATTTTTAATGTCATAAAAATTCTATTTTTTTTGAAAATATTATTTTTAGTTTCATATAAGATCACAATTACATCCTTTTATATGAAATCCAATTTTATTCAACTATGTAATCCAAAAATTCCCTCTCTCATTATATGTTATAGAGACCATGTCTGTTATAAATATTATAATATTATTTTTCAAAAAAATATACAATTAATGAAAACTAAGGTTCTAGACCCCTATTATATTTGGTACACTAGGATCCTAACACATCAATATAAAACTAAATATATAACATCATTATTTTAATTTCTATAATGTGCTCCAAATTAACATTAATATTATAATAATGTATAAGATAACAAGTGGAATACATAATGTAATGTGGTGAAATATATAATTAGATGGTTTGGGAGGTAGGAAAGTATAACCCATAAATATTTTATTAGAAAAATAAAATTAGGAAGAGAGATATTAAATGGTATATTTAAAAATACGGGTATAAAAATCCCCATGTGGATAAACATTAATTACTGATAAATAAAAACTTAAGACCCTAAAGGACAAACTTGAGATTGAAACTTTAATTTACCTCTTTAGAGAGTGTATTCGTAACATGATTTTCTTCCTACTAAACATGTGTATCATCCGGGAAGATATAATCTACATGATAATGAAAACTAATCCAAGAAAACAAAATTATCCAGTGTACATTCCTATATTGTCCTTTATAAATAGTGAAATGTTTATCTAAGTAATGGAAGTTGCATTATATTGGATTATAAAAGACAAAAAAAATTTACATAAAATTATATTATAAAAATCTACATACCTAAATAATAATTTGGAATCATTGTATAAATAATATAAAATCATAAGAACATGGAATCATCGGGATGTGGAAACCATATAATAAAATATATTCTAATCTTAAGTCAAAGATCACTATCAATATTTCATCTTGGTATAAATAGTCTAATAAAGGATTAGGTTTACTACTTAATTCCATCATATAATCTTAAGATATATATACGTTATCTATTACACTCAAGTGATTATTAGGACCCCCATTAAACCATGTCCATTAATATCAGAGGAATATAATGAAATAAAACATAATAAATATGAAAAATAAATACCCATTCAATGTAATGGGTCACATAATATTGCCTCCATGAATACTAAAATTAAATTTCATAAATATTCCCAAGTGTATAAGGAATTAAATATTTTGGATTATAATATATTAATCAATGAGAACCAATATTAAAATGGAGTTCATTTGAAGAAAAATTAATGTTATGTGGTATAAAATTTGGTATAAAATTAACTGTTTAAATCATGTTTTTTAAGGATTCAATATAGATTTTGGAATACCTATATCAACAAGATATTTCCTCAAGAAAGATTAAAACTGATGGGTAAGTATACAGTACATTCTCATTTAAATAATTTTAGAAAATTAATTTGTCTCAAGATACTACTGAGACAGTAATGGGAAATTTATAACTAGTACCCATCCATACTTGTACATCCAACTCATTCGACATATATTAAATAATCGATTTAATTCATGGACAATTTGTCTTACCATTGAATATCTGTATTGAAGAAATAATTTGGATCATCGTTATTTTTCACAACCAATCAAAAATCAAGGATCTTAAAATATTTTATGTGTAAATGAGATATTGTGTAAATATTAATTATATCCATGATAAATAATATGAATATTTAGGTGGAATTTAATGTCCAATGATCACTAGAAACTAAATATTTCAAGGTAAAGTTAATGTCTATAAAAATGTATCAAGAAAGTGAGGGACAATAGTTTCCTTGATCAAAATGATAATTAACCAACAATATAAATAATATGTATAGTAATAATCTAATATATACCAATTAATGTAATATTAAAAGTTTCTAGTCATTGATGAATAGAAAAACCATTAAAATATCATTAATAAACATTCTTGAGAATAATATTTTTTTCATTTTAAAAATCACTTTTTTAAACTTAAACATCAAAATAAATTTTTAAAATACTTTTATTTAAATATATTTTTATAATTTTATAATGAATCCTTTAAATAATTGGCTGGTCATGATGGTAGGAAATTCTATACATGATGAGTATGTTAAAACAAAGCTTCCATTCGGGTTTTTGGAAGAATCGAAAATTAATTTATTGAAAATTATATGAATATTCCATTAAAAAATTAAATCATAAATATGTGTAATATTTTTATTTATAAATCAATTTTTAAAGGTGAAAGAATTTTTTGAAAACATTTTTTGGATTAAATTTTTTTTTGACTAAATAAAAAATGATTTATTATTTTAAAAAATCATTTAAAAAATTATTTTAAGTACCAAAGTGTGTAAATAAATAATATTACTTAAAAACATAACGAATAACCATAGGAGAATAAAATTAAACTGTTTATTTAAAAAATTATTAAATAATTTCATTTAGTGGAATTTCAAGTAAAAACATCCCTGATTAATATGATATTATAAAATAAATCTTCAAAAAGATCATAATGTTGAAGTGAGAATTAACCATTGAAACAATTATCTATATTATAAAGAAAAATAAATAAAACAACTATATATACAAACATGATTAATTCAAAATACAATAAACACATAGTCATATAATATCCCTGATAATGAATAAGTAACATAATCGAATGAAATTATATTTTGTTATTAAATTCATTACCACTTATAAATTGTCATGTCAAATCACATTCAATTAAATAATTCAAATTAATATTTTAAAAAACAAAAATAATTCTTTTTTCATGATATTATATGCTAAGGGTGAATTATACACACCATATAAAAGAAATTATGTACATAACACTATATGATGCCTCAATGAATGGTAATTGAGATGATGTCCATTACCTCAATATTATTTTTGAATGAATATGGCATAAAATAATGGATAATGGTTTTAAACATGTTATTATCTTATATTATAACCATAATAATATTTTTAGTATCTTGTATTATAACAACCCTGATTTTCATTACACACTTAAAAATGATTTATTAAACAAATTATTCACTTGATAAAACATGGAATATCGATATATCTAGTGTCATTGTGGCTTAGGAAACTTACATGACGACATAAAACATGAAACAAAACATCTTTATTGAATACATCTTTCACATGACCACTACATTGCCTCGTAATTATCATAGCAAGGGATAACGTGAGGACATACATAAGAAAAGGGTGAGTTATAAAGCCTAGTATGAAAATAAACGAGAAAAACATGAATAATATAATACATGTTACAAAATATGCATATAAATGGAGCATAAAAGAAACATGGACATAATGGCATTTTATAATATGATTATCATAAAATGGAAATGTGGAAACAATACATTACATATTATTAACACGAGACTAGGATCATTACACATGGAGCATAGGTAAACAATTATTTCAGTTGAATTATAATGAGTAAACCATGATTTCACTTGACGTATAATGAAACTAATCTTTACACAATTCATTGAAGCGCTATATGGGAGCACCCTTCTCAATCATTTCATTTTATGCATAAGTGTGCCACATGTATCATATAACATGGATTCATAAAACATCATCATTTATTCAATAATTATTGAATTAATAATTCATAAATGAAACTCTATAATCAATATGTAAATGTTTATAATGGTGAATATCCCTGATAGGGGAATGGGAATGGTATTCACTGCACATTGACATTGCCTTGGAATTTCACAGTGTAATTTTGGCAGCATAATGTTGTGACATAGTAATTCATAAAAAATAGTTAATGAGATAGAAATGTTTATCTCATCATATGTACATGAAATGGAGGGTAATTGGTCCTATAGATACATTTCCCAACATAATTAATGGAATTTTAGATTCTTAATACAAAATAATTACTTGAATGTAAATGAGGAGATAGAAATTCCTTACTGAATTTCGGTATGGTGACAACTGTACATGGGAGGCATTCATGAGAGAGAAAGGGGTATCTCATTAATAAAACATAGGGAGGGAAGTATGGGGTAGTTTCTAAATCATATCCGAACACATTCTATTTGAAAATAAATTGGCATAACAATATAATAAAATTTGGACAAATGAGAAAGAATGAAATCCCTTACTTGGATGTAAGATCCCAAAAGCTTAGGAGGGGCTTAAGAAGGGCCTATTAAGAGTTTGTGGCACCTTGGGAGGATTATAGATAGAGTTGGGCAGGTTTTGATCATGATATATAGGACTTGAGTGAATAGTAAGTGGGAATATTGGTGGGTTTATACAGGAAAGGAGAAGGAATTATTAATTATTTAGGTTTGGGACACCACACATTAAACTAATTGAATCCACAAAACAGCCCATATTTTTTCAAAAGTTGAGTGGGAAAAAATATTTTATAAGGACAATGGCATAAATTATTAAAATATTAGGCTTGCTTTTGATGATTTGAGTTATACTTTTAAGTAAATCAGTTATAAAACTTAAAATGTTTTATAAGTCTTGGAAGCTCCACTAAAGAATTTGAAAAATAAATCAAAAAACATAAAATAAAATTATTTTAATGGTAAAACCTATATTTTACAAAAATTATGTCTATATAATTTAATTACAACACTTTTGGTTCATTATGATGTCATAAAAACATTATATATTTAAACGGTATTCAATTTTTACCCAAAAATTCGACAGTCTCCGAAAATTATGAAAAATTCACCATTGGATAATTTTAACATCCTTATACCTAAAATAATACTCATTATACCAAAATAATATTTAAATATGTGAATGTTTACTTTTAAAAAAATGACAATTATAAAAAATTAATGGGTTTTGACAAAAATTGTTTTCAATCCTTAATAAAAATAAAAATCATATACATAATAATTATACAGTCATTTATATATTATAAAAAGTAATGTAGTAATAATATTTTATTACAATATTATTTAATTCCAATATTTATTAATTCGTCAAAATAGAATTATTAATTAACTAAAAATGAAATTTTTTCTATAAAAAACATTATACAAAGTAACAATAATTAAATGAATGTATATTCTCTATAAAAAATAATGGACATAATAATAGTACTAGGGTCTCATTAAATAACCCCTTATAAAACCTGGATAAGACCGAAGAGTAAGGTGAGTGATGGTGACAGACTCTTGGGGTGGCTTAGAAAACATCACTCGAGTGGTAATATCTATCAACATCCACTTCTCCCGTAGGTAGTTTTGTTCGATCTTAACATGGTAAACCTTGATTGAGATTGGTCAAGAGCGAGTCCCAATGACCCCACCTCTTTTCTGAGATCTGAAAATGGGGTTCATATGGGTCAAGTCTATTGGATTAGGCCATTTCATCCTTTGTTTGAGTTAATAGGATCTGTAAAATCCCTATATTTGTAATGATCATGTGATCAAGGTTCAACATCTATATTTGAAATGGTAACAATTATTAACAATATTTTGAAATAAAAAAACATAAAATAAATGTACTACATAGTTTTTATAACCATTTTACATAATAAAAAATTTAATTATATTATGATGAATTTTCATTAATAAAAGTTTGGGTCATTACAATCCCCCCCGCCCCCGCTTAAGAAATTTCCCCCTTGAATTTTTCTTTTCCCACACTAAAATAGATACGGTTAAATATGTTTATGCACTTCCTATAATTCCCACATTTCCTCTTAAAAAATATGGTTTCACCACAACACCTTGGTGAGGGGCATTATATTTGTTTTTAGATCATTTTCTCTAGGATCTAAAAACATCACATGCTTCTATTCATAGGAGAGGTAATACACCATTGAAAAAACCTCTAGATTTCTTAAATGATATGGCTTTGGTATGTACTTCCTCAAGAGTGATACATGGAATACATCATGTACATAATATAGGTTCGGTTGGAGTGTTATTTGACAGTCCACTGCTCCAATGCCATCCTGGATCTCAAAAGGTCCGATATATCTTGGACTATGCCTTCCCTTTTCCCAAATCTCATAACCCTCATCCACAGTGAGATGCAGAGGAATACCTTGTCTCTATCATCAAACTCTAGGTTTCGTTGAATATTATCATCATATCACTTTTTTCAACTCCGAGGATATTTAGTTTGTTGTTGGATAGTCTTAACCTTCTGCACTATTTCTTCCACAATCTCTAGATCGAGGAGTTTTCACTCCACAACATCATCCCAATGTGTCGGTGTTCTTCACCTCTTCCCATACAAGGCTTCATAAGTAACCATTTGGATTCTTTTGTGGAAACTATTGTTTTATGAGAACTAAATAAGTGGGAGGGGTTGATCCCATCATCCTTTGAAGTCCATTGAGGATTCTATCAACATTTCCTCAAGTGTTTGGATAATCTGCTAAGATTGGACATCAGTTTGAGGATGATAAGCCTTACTGAAATTCATCTATGTATCCATTGCATATTTAAGTCTCTTACAAACATTATAGGTGAATCCTGGATCTCAATAAGATACAATAGAAAGTGGTACTCCATGAAGCCTTACCACCTCTCTAATGTACAACTAAGCGAGTTGATCTAGTGAGAAATCCTTCCGAATAGAATTGAAGAGTCCAGTCATTGTAAGGCGATCCAAAACAACCCAGATAGAATTGATTACTTTGAATGAATTCAAAATTACTTTGACAATGTCAATAGTTATATTCACACATTTTCATGCTTGTATGGGTAATGGTTGACTTATCCCCTTTGACTTCAACCTCTCAGCCTTCACTTCTTGAAATACTAGGCATATTGATGTCTACTAAGTGATCCCTTTCATATTGTTATAACAACACTAATGATCTCAGAGATCTCAATAAATATTTGTGTTTCCTGGTTAAATGGAGAAATATGAAATATGTGCAACATCCAAAATTTCCATCATTAACTTCGGATTCGATGGAAGACATTGTATTGACCCAAATCTCACACTTCCTTCTTCATTGACATTGAACTCTGAGAATTTTCCTTCTATGATAGTTTTCACCCTCTTCTGAATTACCACATCATCCTTTTGATAATCCTTTATCCTTTTCAAAGGAGACTGTAAAGAAACCATTTGTGAAAGGATTTATGATGTTCCCTTCTTTAAGATTCCCATGCACATCTTCACCAAATCTAAAATGATTGGATCCTTTTCAATTCTCATCAATGATAGAATCGATGGGTCCTTTCTACATAGAGAATCTGTAACATTGTTGGGTTTCCCAGGGTGGTAATGGATTAAGCATTCATATTCTTTACTCATCTCTAACCATCTTTGTTAGTGTATGTTCAACTCTTTTTTATATCAATATATATTTGAGTATTTTTTGGTCCACATATATTTAACACTAATCTCCGATGAGATAATGTCACCAAATTTTTAAAGTGATGATCACTACAGCTAACTATAGGCCATTCATTAGATCATTTTTCTCATGAACATTTATTTTCCTTGAATTATAGGAAATGACTTTCAATTTTCATCAACACATTTCCCTATCCCTTCTTTGAAGCATTACTGAATACCACAAATATTTCTCCACTTGTGGGTAATATAAGCACATGCACAATGATAATCCTCATTTTCAACTCTGTGAACCTCTAACCGCATTCATCACTCCATTAAAACATTACCCCCTTCCGAGTTATCAAGGTAAGAGGGGTGAACAATCCTGAGTTGTTTCTCACAAATCAACAATAATATCCTGTTAACCCCTGGAAGCTATGTATATCCATTATCGATGTTGACCTCAGCCATCCCTCAATTACAACTACCTTGGAGGGATCTATAGATAACCCATGGCCTGTGATGATAAGACCCAAGAATGAGACCTTTTTCAACTAGATCTCACACTTGAAGTACAGTTCATAGAGGTTTTCCATTTTCAATGTTTCTAGTACAGTTCTTAGATGCTTCTCATGATCCACCTTGATTTTGGAGTATATTAGAATATTATCTATAAAGACTACCAGAAACTTTTCAAGATAATATCAAATGAATCTATCTATATTGTTCAGGAATATATCTAGAAAATTAGTGTGTTTCAAAAGTCATTACTATGAATTTATAGTTCTTGTACCCTGTACAAATAAGTTTCTTGGGGTTATCCTCCATCTTCACCCTTACTTGGTAATATCCTGACTGCAAATCCACCATGTCAATGTATTGTGCTCCACATAACTGGTCAAACAATTCATCAATTCAGGGAAGTGGATACTTGTTATTTGTCATGATTTTGTTGAGCTCACGATAGTCAATGAAAAGGCACATTACCCCATCATTCTTCTTGATGAAGATGGCTGGTCCCCCCCCCATGGTGAAGAACCTGGACTTATAATACCTTTATCCAAATTCTACTGTAGTTTTTTTTAATATCGCCAAGCTCCACAAGAACAATTCTATATGGATTCTTGGATACTTCTACCACCCTAGGTATAATATCAATTGAGAATTCAACATATCTTCTAGGAGGAATACAAAACAATTCCTTCAGAAACACTTCAGTGAATTCCCTCACAAAATTCATGTCTTCATGGTTGGATGCATCATTAGAATCAACCATCTAATCCAGATACGCGTGCTCATAGGGAACTATTATCCACACTTGAGATGATAGTGCTAATGTATATTCATCTTCCTCATTGAACATGTACAGAATTGGGGGTTGATTTTCCGTATAGTGTGTGAATTTCCTCTCACTGAAATTTATGTTGGATCTATATAAGGAAATAAAATCCATCCTGAGAATGGAATCAAATTATAAGAGAGTGAGTATGATGAGTTTCTCTAGAATTTACAATCCACATATTATGTCTGTGGATGATTTATATTCATGGGATTCAATGATTAGCCCTTTTTCCATTCTCATAGTCATCATTATATCAATGATTTGGGGTGGTGTTGGGATTTTTATAGTAAACCATTAGGATATAAAATAATTCCTACAACCAGAATAATAAAGTACATTCCCTATTCTTGAATAATTTACTAGTGTAACTAGAACCACTTCATTGTTGGGGTTCACTTCAGTAGTAGTGATAGAAAAAGATTTCCCTTCCTTCCTTTGAATTTATTGGTTGCCGCTAAAAACCGTTGGCTTAGGGAACTTATTTTCAAGGTTACCTAGTTCCTTGAAATTGAGGAAAATGATAAACATGCTGAGAGATGAATAGAGAATTCTTCTCCTCTATCACAACTGTGGGTTTTTCTTGTTCGACGTTAATGGCTTGGTGGCTTCTCTTGTACACCCATAACATTTCCTCACCCTCGTTCGAGCAATTTCTGGGATGCCTCATTCCGTACCATTGGCAAGTGAGGTGCTATATTTTCTTAGCACCATTGGATTTATCCACCAGACCTCCAAAATTGAATTCTATCTTATGATTCATATCCCCATGATACACCTAATATTTGCCGATCTCCATTTCTACTTTGAGGGACATCAGAAAATTTCTTCATAGCCATCATTTTCATGGATCGCTAGGGATTTCGGTTGGCTAGGTTTTTTCCAACCAAAGTCATGGTGAACCTTGAATTTGGGGGTAACAACAATGCTAGAGGCCTATCGTGCATGAATTTTGACGTTTTACTCATATGCTCTGATCGATTCTCCATCTTTATTCTTAGGCGCAAGGAATTCCCTTTTTATCATAAGCGGGAGGGTGAGAGTAAAATATTTATTGGAAAACATTTTCTAGAAATAATTCCATTCCAACACCTCGATATCCTCCTCAAGATTTATATTTTCTATAAATATACACCATTGATCATCTTCACGTTCCTAATGATAAGAAGCCAGAAGTACCATCTCTTGATCGGAACATTGATCGATGGAGAATATATTTTCAATGGAGTAGATCCATTTTTTGGAAAGTGAGGGATCATATGCCTATTAAATGATAGAGGTATTTTTCTCATTATTCTCTCAATTACGACTTGTTCTTTCTTGGGGTGGGGGTTAAAAGTTATTGTTGACCCATGTTTTTATTTAAATCTTGAGTTAACTGAGAGATTATTGTGACAATGTTTGCGATTCCCGCTCCAATTGGATTCGACATCTCATTAGAACAAAAGTCACATTGATCTTCGCATTGGTTATTAGACTAAGTCCTTCTATTACCTACAATTGTCTAGAATAAAACGAATGTTAGGCATAACACATAAATTTTAATAGAAGGAAAACATGGATGACTTATAAATAACATTTATTTCCTTAACATATGGATCTAGAGGATTCAATCTGTGTTATCCATGATCTACATCACAATATATATTCTTAGGGGAATTTTTTAATTCACCTAACAATGGTTTATACTATTCTTTTGAATTTACCAAAGCATATCCCTTGGGAGTGTTCTAACCAATAGTGCACCATGTCCCATTTTCATGTACCGGGATACCCCGAGTCACGATCGAAACTCCATTCGGAGTTTTCACTCCAAGCACATTTGGGCTAGAGATGCCTCTACCTGCTTGTATCCAGATAGGGATGTATTTGCTTGATAAAACGATTACTCAATAATCACCAAAACATAGGTATAGTTTTATTATATTTAGTCATTTCCCTAAGGCTTTCACTAGGGGTTTCTAATCATAATCCCAAAAATAACTGAACATGTCCTCTGATTCCAACGATAACAACCATAATTTTCTTTACACAAATAAACATGATTTATTAAAAAAATTATTCACTCTATAAAACATGAAATATCAAGATTTATAGTGCCTTTAGGGCTTAGGAACATTAAATGAAAACTTATATTAAGAAACACAACATCTTTATTGAAAACATCCTTCACATGACAACTACATTAACTCCTACGTAGCATTTCGTGGGATAACCCAATGACATACATAAAAAAGGGTGTCATATAAATCCCAATAAAGGAGTAAATGAGGAATAATAGGAAGAATACAATACATGTTTGAAAATAGGCATATCGATGGTTCATAAAAGAAACAAGAACATAAAGGCATTATATAACATGATTATCATAATATGGAAATGTTGAAACAACAATTATCATGGTATTGGTATGATCCAAGGCTAATTGCACTTGAAGAATGATTAAACCCAAATTTAAATTGATTTATGATGTGTAAAACCTCATTGCACTTGAAGTATTATGATACTAATCTTTACCCAATGCATTGATGCACTATCAGGGCACACCCTTCTTAATCATTTCAGTTTATGCATAAGTGTGCCACATTGATTATAAAACAAGGATTCGGAAAACATCATCAATTATTAAAAAATAATGTAATGTGGAAATTATATATTAAACTACATATTTGATAAGTAAATGTGCATAAATTTGAATACCCATGTTAGGGAAATGGGCATAGTATTCACTACACAATGACTTTGGCTTGCAAAGTCGCGGTGCAATTTTAGAAGAATAACGTTATGACATAAGAATTCAAAAAAATGGTTGATGAGAGGTAAAGAGTTGTATCATCATATGTACTTGAATTGGACAATAATGGGTTATATAGATACATGTACCAACAAAATTAATGGAATTTTAGATTCATAATACAAAAGAATTTCTTGAATGTAAATGAAGAGAAAAACATTTTTACAAAATTTCGGCATAGTAACTAGTGTACATGGGAGTAATTATTAAGAGATAAAGAGGTATATAATCATTTATAAATAAGGAGGGAATTATTGGGAGTTTATAAATCAAACCCTAACTTTTTTAATTGAATATAAAATGTCCTAACAACATAATCAAATTTGGACAAAATGAGAAAAAAAGAAGTCCCTTACATGGAAATGTGATCCCAAAGGTCTGGGAGGGGTTTGAGAGAGGTTTATTAAGAGTATAGGGAGATTTGAGTGGATTATAGGGAGAGGAGGTAAGGGTTTTGTCATGATACAATGGATTTCAATGAAGATAATGTAGGATCTTTGGTGGGTTTGTATAGGAAAGGATAAGGTATTTTTTGTTATTTATGTTTGGGACACGACACATTATACTAATAAAAACCACAAACCAGACCAGTGTTTTTCTCATGGGTTTTGAAAAAGGGTAGTGAAAAACAATATTTGAAAAGACCAACGGTCGAACATCTTAATATATTAGTCTGGCATATGAGGAGGTGAGTCATACTCTTATGGAAATAAATTAAAAAAGTTAAAATGTTTTATAAGTCTTGGATGGTCCACTAAAGCTTTGTAAAATAAATTAAATAAAACTAAAATCATATTAATTTAATGGTAAAACATATATTGTCTGAACATAATATGTAGATTATTTTGTTACATCACTATTAGGTCAGTGTGATGTCATAAAACACATTATATATTTAAACGATATTTATTATTTTCCTAAAATTTTGACTGTCTCCAAAAATAATGAAAAATTCACCATTTGATAATTTAGAAGTCCTGATTCCAAAAATAATATTTATTTCATATAAAAAATTTTCTAAATATATTAATTTTTTGTTTTAAAACTAAAACTAACATTTATCGAAAATTCATAGGTTTTGATAAAAATAGCTTTCAACCCTTAATAAAATCCAAATAATATTCATAATAATTATAATATCATTTATATTATATAAAAAGTAATTTTTAAAAAATAAATAATTAAAAAAAATATTAATTCATTAAAATATATTTATTAATTATTTAAAAATGCTATTTTTAAAATAAAAATTACTCAAAAAGTATCATTAATAAAATGATTTTATATTCTCTATACAAAAATATTTTACATAATTGTACTATAATTGAATCATTACATAACCCCTTATAATACCTGTATAATACTGATGGTTGAGGTGTTAATTGGTGAAAGACACTTTGTGTGGCTCAAAAAGCATCACTCGAGTGGTAATCTCTATCAACATACACTTCTCCGGCAGGCGGTTCCGTTCGATCTTAAATTTTATTTGATAAAGCCCTATATTTTTAATGATTTTGTGATCACTGTTTAGTGGCTTGATTAGAAACGGTAAAAACTCATAATGGTATTTTGGAATCAAAACATATTAAACCAAAGAGGTTCATATTTTATATAACCATTTTACATAAAAAGATATCTAATTAGATCAAGATGAATTTTCATTAATAATAGTTTTGGTTGTTTCACGTATGATCCTTCTAAGATAAGGGATGAATAGAGTGTTTATCTCTCAATAATGAATATACTATCTCTCATAATATTAAAGGGTACGAATCTAGAAACCCAAATAAGTTCTATGATAACATTCTAAGTCATTTGGACATGTTTTCAGCTTTTGGATCTCACTATAAGGCTATTTATTGTTCCATATTGGAGTATACTATGTTGAAGAAATAAAAATGGTCACAGTTGCTTCGTTCTGATATCCGAGGTTGGTTCACGCATAAAAAATAGAGTATAAACTAGATAATATGTGGTCTGTGGAAGAATTTTTCAGCAAGAGGAAAAATCGAGATAACGATCTGGTGTTCGCTATGGTCAACTAGAGTATGTTTCGGTCATTTGACAAATCAGCAAGCTTGGTGGAAGATGTACTTGATTTAAGAGGGTGATTGTGGAGTTGGTTCAGGTCTTCAGATTTGGGAATCTTCATCCAAGATGGATGGTGGCGAGCATATGGATCTGGGATCGATGGAGTGATAAGAAATGGGTTGTCTACTGCATGGTGGAAGATCCTCGGACCAAAAGTGTTGATTGACAACATGAGGGTGATGGATCTGCATCATGGATGATGATATTGGCGATGATCAGGTCACATGGGTCCCCGTCTTTTGATTGGTTATCCTCGGGACACAACATGGGTTTTTTGTATAGGGTGAGGTGGTGCCCGTCTGAGGTTGATGCTCAAAAGTCAAGTGCGTTGACAGGAACTGATGCAGAGAAGCGTGACCAGAGGATGCTAGGAGCAGGGTAGTTGGTGGATAATCTAGATCTATTCGGAGGCAATGAAAACATTGTGGGAGTGGTCCTCAAGATGTAAATAGGGAGCATGATTTTATCTCAGGATGTAGGATTTTGCACACTAGAGATGAAGAATATAGGATACCTATTCTATTTTCGTTTAGGTGGAATGGGCTATATGGTCATGGGGCGTAGGCATGATGACTACACAAGATGGGAACTCAAATAGGTGAGACCAGTGGAGGACAACTGACCGCCACAATAGGTAAATCATGGTCTTGGAAGGTATTTATTGTCGTACGGATGAATAGGGAATTATTATGGGTGATTGCTTGTATTTATGGATGATCTTTTTAAGGTAATCTTTCTTATGTGCGTTTTGGGACCGTTTCACCTAGTTGATGCACTTTTTATCTAGTTGTATTGTTTGAAACATTTTTCCTCTACCTTTTGTTTGGTGGTTCCTATGCCACATTTATGTTACATTGTCTCCGCATTACTTGTATTAATAAAATGTTGGGACCAGGTACGTTCAAATCCCAAACCTTCTTGGAATTATCCTTCTCTCTCATCTTATCACTCATTCCATAATAATCATTAATTATATTCATTTTTTTGAGGCTTAAATTACTGGTTATATCATGTGTTTTCTGTCAATAATGGTCTAGTTCTAGTGAATTTTATATTATTACATAAACTCTATAAAATTAATCATGAAATAATTATCATATTTTTTTCATACAAATAAATAAATAAATATGCTTTTGTGAAATTAAGAACATTGTGATCTTGGATATGATAGGTCATACATATGCATGGGTAACATTTCCATTTTTCAATGTTCATTATAAAAAATATGTAAGTAATATTTTTTCTACACATAATGATAATAATATCATAACTATAATTTGATATAATTATATATATATCATCTAATTTGTTTTGTTATCACAAGTTAGTCAATTCACTTCTTAAAGGTTGTAGTGAAAAGAAATAGATGTTATGTTATCATTATTAAGTGAGTGAATATTTAAGAAATAATTTGATATATTACCATTTATGAATGAAAAATATATTTTTAATATCCTAATTATTTTATTTATAACACACATATTTCTGAAATATACCAACAATTCCTTCAATCTAAAAATGTTAATGAAAAAATGAATCACATCACATCAATAGTTGGTAGTCCATCATAAACATGAGTGATGTTATCTTATATCCTACGGAATGGAAATTAAATTAATTTAAATAATATTTAATTACTAGAGTAGTATAATTATCTTATAAATATCATATATAATATATATCCATCACCATACCCAACTGTATGATGTGGTATTGGGAAAATTAATAACATCGGATCACGAGGTGGTAGTCTGCGGTACACAAGAACGATGATTTCGTAACCCATTTGATTAAATTTTATATGAATGTATTTAATGCCCGTAATAGAAAAACATATTATTATATATATGATACTGAAAGTATTATATCATAATTTATGATAATAAATTTATGGGGTGGAAGAATAAAAAAAATTCTCATTGAGGAGAGTTACCACAATTTCAAGTAACCTCTAAAGGATTGCACAAAAAAATTACCATGTTTTATTTATGCACCAAAAAGGATACTTGGAATAGAATATGATTTCTGTGAAGTTATTATTCCAGGTTTTCGATTAAAAATTGTCTTATAGTGTTAAAAAGAGAGGATATGGGTGGCCTTTAATTTGTGAGGTGAATTGGAGACTTGTGATTTTTGAAAAGAAAAAGGTGTACCCACATTTTCAACATTACAAAAGTTTAAAAAATGGAATATAATAGAAAATTTAATACTATTGAGTCTATATAAATCTATATAATAGATTTTATTCAAGTTTTATATTAATTTTATATCTTATAACATAAGTTTAGGACCCATTAAATCCATTTTTACCTTAACTTGTGTAAATAATTTTAAATATTTCCCTTTCCACTATGGTCAAACATTTATTTGAAATCATTAAATAATATAAATTAATATAATTTCCAAAAGATAATTCATATTTTATAATATCATTCATATATGAGTAATATGTTAATTTAATATTAATACCACATTTTCAATGACAATATGGGTTTTAATGGAAATTGTTCAAATGCTTACAATATTTTTATATAAAAAAATCATTATGATTGCTCTTTAAATGAACCAAATTAAATAATTTCATATATAATGCACCAAATTTTATATTAAAAATAAAATTAAATATAATTTATCACTATAAATTGTTAATATGAAAAGCCAACTTTCAATTGAAAATCATTATTTTATATAATTTAACAAAAAATGATAAACTTTAAACACAATTACAAATATTCACCCTAAGATAATTTCATCATTATGATATAAAAATAATGTTAAATTTATCATGTAATTATTTGAAAAGTGGTAAAAATTAATTTTAAATAATGTGTGCAAAGTGGGAGTAATCCGCATTTTAGAAAAAATATATATTTTAGTAGTATTTTATTTTTAATTTAAATAATTATTATTTAATTTCAATTTAGTAGATAGATATATCTTAAATAATTTTGAGAGTAATAGTCATACCAGATAATTTATTTTCTTCGTTATAATGGTATATAATATCACCATTCATTTAGACTCAGGGTTTCATGTTTTACGAACTACTAATGAAATTTAATTAAAAGAAATATATTTCATTGGTTTTTTAAGATTGATGTTGTGGGATAGAAATACTATTAAATAAAAAAATATTATTTTATAATTTAGGGGTGTTACATTTTATCTAAATTAAATAAATTTTAACATTGAAATCTAAAATATATCTCAGTAATCAAGATTTTGGTATTTAATAATTCTTTTTTTGAAATCTAACACCATAAACATAGTTATTAAATCTTCCACTTTTTAAGAATTAATGGGAATTAAAATGATCCCATGTAATAAGGAATAACTAGGTTCTCATGTATTATAACATTAGTGGCATATGAAGAGATATTAATGGAATAAAATTATATATTATTATAGAAAATGATATAATTTATTTAATATAAGAAATTAGAATGATCAATTAATAGTTTAGGACCTTGAATAAATATATATTAGATGTTTTTTAAGACTATATCACTCATTTTTCTTGAATTTAAAAGAAAAAAAAATTAGTAATATAATCACTTTCCAAAATTTGAGGAATTATTTTAATACCTAACAATATAATTACTTATATATACATGATACATTTCTATTTAAAAATAATAATATAGTCCTTTGGGTGTGCTTCTATCCATTTATAATCTTTCATGTAGTCTATGAAACAAATATAAAAAAACAAAATTTTTATTCATAAAGTACTAAAATTAAATTTTCTCAGATCATATGAAATATAAAAGAGTAAAAAAAATTTATCCCAATATCAATATTTTTTCCAATACCAATATGGTTGGAAAATTTTATCTAACATAATATATTAATCTATAAACCTCTATAGTAAATCCACTAGTTCGTAATTAATATTTATATCTCAAATTGATTAAATAATGAAATGTTAATCATGTTATGATGTAGTCTAGTGTTATATAATAAACATTTACAAGTATTCTGTTAGGTATTAAATCCATGAACCATTTCCATATGCAATAGGTTTTTACATTTTATACAAGTTGTTCTTTTTCTAAGACCATATTAAAATAATTCATACAACATTACCCAATGTGTAATTACCCATAATTAGTAAATATCAAGGATAAGATAAACCCTAAATGTTTCCAATAAAATTATACTTATTCATACAAAAAATAAGGGAGTTTTTTTATAAATTAAAATTTATAAGGTTATATACAAAACCAATGGGTTTTATTCCCATGAATGTTTTTGTAAAATATACTTAATCGTATTATATTCCTACCCCAAAAAATTTCAAAAGGGTATTTTAGGAATTTTAACTAATTATAAACAATAAACTCACAAATTGATGATCATATCCATAAATAATATATCAATGAAGACAAATATTCGTCTCAAATTTATCATAATCTATATATTCGTAATAATAATTATAAAAAAATAGCATTGGTAAAAAATAAAATTTAATTGTTGAATTTCAAAACATAAATACTACATCCAATTTATTCCCACATAAGCCTTTATGTTATCTAGGGATTACAATTTAAAATATGTAATTGTCTTGAATATTTATAGGGATCTAGATATATATAACAATGAAATATAAATATATCCCTATGATGAAATTTATTTCCTTCTATTATACTCTCAATTTTTCCTCGGTAATTTTTATCATTATACCCTTATTTTCCTCACATAAATCATTTTCTTTTATCATTGACACACTTTTCATGGATTCAATTTCCTCATTTCTAACATGATTTAAATTGACCCATCATTTCTATATGGTATACACTACTAGAGATCTTATAAAAATCCATGCTTCTCTTCTTTGGCGAGTCATAGAGTTTGTCATGGTATAAATTATTAATAATATTTCAGGATAACTCATTAGGTTTAATCATGATATCATTCATTCTTAACATCAAAAAATTTTGTTCATAATGTCACTACATATTAATTCATATTAAATGTTTTCATGATGCCTTTGGGTTACAATCATTGACTAAAACTATAAATCATAGTGTAAAAAAAATCATAGTTCTAGAAAAAAACCTGATTATCAATTTATTGGATTTCAAAATTATGAAACACTATTTTCTAGCTAATAAAATTAATGTTTAACCATATTCGTTAATTTTAATCATCTATTCAAATCCATTATAATTGTTCGTAATGAAAATGTGTATTAGGCATAACATATCCATTAAGAGTTTAAAACAAGTTTCCTAGTAAGGCCCATATTCATCGATGAGGTGATGATCATGTGAATACCAATGTGTCTTTTTCATGTGAGTATCCCTATATAGTACTATTCCTGAACAAAATCCAATTGTATTAACAGTAAAGGGATGCATTTCAAGGGAAAACAACATTATCTTTAACTTATAGAAACTTTAAGAAATTTGTCTATACTTATCCTAAAATTATATCATATGGTTATGATCTATAATATATCTTTTAAGGCTA
Organism: Viscum album; assembly: GCA_963277665.1. NCBI lineage: Eukaryota > Viridiplantae > Streptophyta > Magnoliopsida > Santalales > Viscaceae > Viscum > Viscum album. The sequence continues at coordinate 1,749,135,686 of OY728152.1, forward strand.
TTTAATAATGTTTCTACTAAAAATTATCTCATACCAATTATCATTTTCCCAACCGTAGTTTATTAGAGTTATTATTTACTTTATTAAATTAATAAAACGATACAAGGAATCATATCATGCTAGAATGAATATTTTTTTAATCACATTAGACTAGATACATATGTGATTGTTTCATTACATTTTGAAACACAAATTAAATAACATTTTTTATTCATTATCATTATTCCCTCAATAATATCATTTTATATCTGTCACAATAAACATAATAGATTCATGGGAAAGGAATAAAAATATAGATGTTATAAAATGATTAATTAGGGTTATGTAAAATAAAATAAATCCTTAATTAACAAGAATAATAAATTTTGTAAATGAAAATAATTGTACATATGATTCATTTAGAGAGAATTATTATCACGATAAGATAATAAATAATCCATATGGATAGGTAAACAACTAAAAAAATTCATTTAATAAATAAAATGACTATCACAAATTGATAATACATAATCAATATGGAAACTTATATAACTGAGAACACATTCCATATAATCTATAAATTGAGAAATAAATTCATCTAGATATAATATAATTTCCAAAATATAACAAATAAAAATAACTGAATTATCAGTGGATGAAATGATTACTTTTTTTAGGTCATGATCAATGGTGTCATCATAACTCGACGATGAATATCTTTTATCATGACAAAATAAAACTGAAGTATATGTATACTACATAATCCTACTTAATTATGGATTGACAATTAATTCATCTCATGAGACAATAAATTCATTGAGAAGCAATTTAAAACAATCCCTGTTTGTATATTAATTTCTATGGAATTATTCATATACAAAATAATGAATATAATTCATGAACAATATGCATTACCATTATATATCAATATTAATGAATGAATGTTGATTATAAATATTTCCACAATTAGTAAAATAACCTCCTAATTTAAACACCCTATGTATAAATGAGATAAATTTTAAGTGAAAATATTTTCCATGATAAATAATATGGTTATTTACGATATATTTTTTATCCAATGATTATAGGAATGTAGATATTTAAGGTAAATATAATTAATGAAAAAAATTATTCAAGAATATGAGTGGGAATAAATTCCATGGTTAAAATAATAATAAACCATAAATAGATAAATAAGGTTATTATCAATCCACTATATACCCATTAAAGAAATAATAACGGTTTTTTATTCTTTATAAATATAAACATAATATAATTTCATTAAAAAAAATTTGAAGTAAATAATCCTTTCATTTTATAAATCAATTAATAAAAATAAAATTTTACATTACTTTTTGAAAATAATTTGCTTCACAAAATCCATTAACACTTATAAATTTGGTTTTAAGGAATTGATTGGTTATGATCCTAGAAAATTTGTATATTTTTAGTATGTTATATAAATTTTTTGGGAATTTTTTATAAAAGCAAAGAAAAGACATATTTTAAAAATAAAAATATGATACAATTGATTTTTATTTTATAAAAATTCTAAATGGGTAAAAAAATTATTAAATAAATCAATTTTAACTGATTAAGAATATTTTTAAAAATAAGTTTATAAAACAATGTTTTACATGTAATTTAGTTTCAATGTAAAGAGAGAAATGAAATAGTTCTTTCTTAAAAACTTGTTCTCGTTTATTTTACGTACCAATGAGTGGAAATGGTAATATTACATGAGATAATAATTAAAAACTATGGGAGTATAAAATAAAATAGTGTTATTAAAATTGATCTAATAATTTTTGTCAATGGATATTCATGTATAAACAATCCAGATTATAATGAGATTGTTAAAAAAGCCATGCAATGATCATAAAACTGATGTGAAAATTAACTAAGGAATTTATTATTTATATAAAATTTTAATAAAAATAAAAAACATTATATACAAAATAATTTATTAAAAATTCATTACAAACATATATAAAGAATATCAATGATAATGAATAAGTAATACAACCCAATGAAAATAAATTTGTTTAGGAAATTCATTTCCACATTCTAATATTGAAGTAAATCCCCATGAATTAAATAATTAAAATTTAAATTTAGAACAATGTGGATAATGATTTATTCCGGATATTAGTTGTCAATGGGGAACTATATACACCATACAAAATAAATTTGGTGGATAACATTTCATAATACATCAATGAAGGGAAATTGTGAAGTCATCCCTTACATCATGCTTCCTTTTGGTGGAACATTGTTTATAATCATTTGTTTTGGTTATAAACTTGTTATTAGCTTATTATAAAACCATATTAATATTTATAATATAAATATTATATTTTCACAACATCTTATAACCCATTCGTTAATAATCATTCATTATTTTTTATGTTTCTTGTAAAAATATCATTAATTTTTATGCATGTTTTTTTGAATGGTACATTAATTATTAATACAATATAGTTCAATAATATACATAATAATAGTCATGAAATTATTATTATATTATATTTTATTTAAAAATATTTAAATATGGTTTTGATATATGAGGTACGTTACCATCATAGAGATGGTAGGACATATGTATGGGTGGCTAGAATTTTAATTTTTAAACAATTATTATGGAATGGATTTAAGTAATATCTTATAATTTCATAATGATAAAAATAAAATATGTTCCAAATTATATTAATATATATCTTCCATCTGGTTTGTTGTCGAAAATTGATTCACATATCTTTGAGAGTGCTATTGTCCACATATACATGAACGATGTTATCATATTTAAGTGAGTGAAAATATAATATATAAAATGATATATTGTAATTTATGAATGAAAATATATCATTAATTTCATTAAAATATCATTAATATTAGTTGTATTTATTAAATGTTTATTTATTACTTTCCATGTAAAGAGATAATGAAAAAATTAATGACATTGGTTTGTGAGGATGTTCTCTGCGGTACTCACGAGCGACACTATCATATCCCCTACAAAAGGGAAAGTAAAAAAGGTATATATGATATCATGAATAGGTAGGAATAATTATATTATAAATATAATATATAATTTATATACACCATAATACAAAGCTGTAATAGGTGGTAATGGAATGACGAATGACATCAATTCATGAGGCGGTTGTCCGCCATACACATGAATATGGATCCAATAAACCATTCAATGAATTTTGGGAAGGGTTATGGAAATAAAATAAAACAATATTATTATATTTAATGTTGAATTTATATAATATAAACATGTTTTAATAATTTTCAAGGATATTGAGGAAAAAATAAAAGAAAAATGCTCATTAAAAAAATTACGTCTTATTTATAAAACCTTATTTGGATTATACCAAATTCCATCCTCGGTTGGTTTTCTACATAAAAATATGTCTCATAGATAGGTATATGTGAATGTGGGATATTAAGTAAATGTTCATTGCATAACCAATAGGGTTTGATAGTGTGATGAAGATAAGAGTGGGGTGTACATTTATAAGAGAGGTGAGTGAAATAGTAGTAATTTTAAAAAATAAAATCATGTTACCACATTTTTATCATGAAACAAGGGTCCAAAATGAAGTATAATTGAGAATTAAACATGATACAGACATAATAAATGCATAAAAAAGTTTTTAGATCATTTTAATCTAAATCATTTTTCTATTCCCTAAAAATACATTTTTACAATAACTAATAAATAATAAGAGTAGTTATCACTATTTATTTCTGACAGAAATTATATTAAACTTGTCAGATAATAAAAATAATTAATATTCCAAATATGGAATATATTTTTCAAAATTCCATTCACATCTTTCATAAAACTCTATTTAAATTAAATCCCATCGAAGCGTTGAGAAGTGGGGTTTCGTAGTAAAAATGATCAAAATTTTATAATTTTTTTACATCATAATTCAATATAATAATGATTCCAATGACCTAAATTAGATGACTAGATAAATAACGGTAACGTCCCGGTTCTGGGTACCACTCAACGGGTTCCCCGAACCTGGTTCGCCACGTGACCTCAACCGCATTTCCCCAAATGCCAGAGGTTGCCGAATAGTAGCGAGGGACAAGGTCTGATAGAGGGGAAACTATGCCCTCATTTGTCAAAGTGTAGCGCAGCAGAATATAAATAAACATACAATAACATCGGAAGTAGTAAACCATACAAAACTATATTAAACAACTGCACTAAAAGATAACCAACAATTTTATAGATAATGATGCAACATGTCTCATGTTCTATGAAAATAGCCAGAACATGTTACACAACAATAAAGTACAATACAATACAGATTACGGAAAAACAAAACAAAATAGCTGGTAGCATCGCAAGCCTAATCACGGTCCAATGCTCCCCTACTCTTCAGTAGCAATCATTTACCTATATAAGGACACTTTCCTTTATCCACACTTAATGAAATGTAATCTGTTTAGGCCGAAAAGCATGAACCAAACAGGGTGTGAGAAATAAATTCATAGTAGTCACCCACCAAAGGCCCATGCTCAACTATGTGTAAATATGCAACAATAGTGTGAAAAGGTAAATGAAATAAACTAAGAATTACTCACAATTAACTAAATTTACTAGTTATATTTCCATTTAATTATTCATTTAATCCATTTAATATAAGAAAACACCACAGTGAATTTTTATGTAAACAGACAACGTCCTCAGTCAAACAAAATATCACCCTCAAGTAGTCAGAATCCAACCCGTAGGTACTGCCCTCAGGCATAATAGAAATTTCCCTCAGGCGTACGAAGTGTCGCCCTCAGGCACAGAGTTGATTTCCCTCAGGCTCGGAATAAGTTTACCTCAGGCTAATAGAACGTCTCCCTAAGGCTAATAAAGTCATGCCCTCGGGATATAGTAAAACACTGCCCTCAGGCACAAGTAACTGGGCCATTCCCAACATGTAAATAAGAAGTTCACATACAATTCCTCTCAAGGAAAAAGTAATGCGAAAAGTAAATAAATCTTACCCTTGAGTAGCCTTTCCAAACGGTTAAACAGAGGAACGCACCCCTGGGGTGGTCCTGGATCCATGCAAGGATCCCAAACAGCATTTTAAATATCACATTTAATTACCTATACAATTAAATTTATTTAAAATATCCACGACCTCAGCCACACGACACCCCAAATATGGGTTCATAGCTCAAAAACACACAAAAAGACATGACAGTTGGAAATAAACACCAAGCCACCTACCTTATACGCCAACGAACTCTATACGTGAACGTTGATTCCAGAAATGCCCAAGACCGACGTAGATCTGAAGTAGAAGAAAATCTGTTTAAACTTAAATAACTCCAATTAGGGAACTAATTGGCAAGAACTGCTTAAGGATAGTAGAGGTCTTACCCGTGCGGTTCTAACGAGGTCGTCTGGGGCGGAAACGGATTCCCGAAGAACGCTCGGTAGATCTCCAAAGCTTCGACCTCCTCTCCTAAGCTCCCACTTATCGTTTTAATCATTCCTTGTAAACATGGGAGGATACTTCCCATTTTATGTGAAAAAAAATAAAGTACACGATGTGTACTTCTGAGTACACAGAGTGTACTTCCCATTATTAAATTGTTCCTCTGGCGGATTCCCGATAGCATGGCACTGTTCACCTACCGACATGGATACACGGCATGTATTCATGAGTGCACGGCATGTGCTTCCCCACAATTGGCAACCGCCTTACTATTTTCTGGCCGACTGACTACACTGCATGTAAGGGACCACTACACGGCGTGTAGTTGGTCCCTGCACCCTTCCTCGCCGACATGACCACATGCCCTGTGTAGTCATTCCACATGGCCAATAGTAAGTGACATGTACATTCCAATTTTTTGGGATTTTCCCTATTTTCCATATTTTCTCAAAAACCCTTAAGGAAAAGAGAATAAAAGAAAACCCATACCTCATAACTAAGAACCATGTTCTTAAAAACATCCCCCATTAGAGTATTTCACCCTCGAATTTTCCTTCCAAGGGTGGTGAAGATAGAGATGAGAATAACTCTGGCCACTGAGCACGTACATCAGTCTCCCACTCCCATGTTTGGTCTTTCACTCGGCCATGCTTCCGTAGAACTCGTATGAGAGGAAGTGATCGGCCTCAGAGAACCTACGTGCTCCTGTCGATGATATGAAGCAGATTCTCCTCAAAGGACACATCTAACTCAAGCTCAACATCCTTGGGCTGAAGGACGTGAGAACGGTCTGAATGATAGCAGAGTAACTGAGATACAAGGAAGAATTTGTGCATGGCTCGGTACCTCTTCGGTAACTGTAACCAATAGGAAACTAGCCATACTCTCTCTAGGATATCAAATGGACCAACATACCTCGGTGAAAGTTTACCCTGTCTCCTCATCCGCCTATGTCCCAGCCTCAGCGAAACATGCAAGAAAACCTGATCCCCAACCACGAACTCCAAAGGTCATCTGCGACGATCATCATAAGATTTCTGATGAGACTGCGCAGTATCCATCCGCTTCTGAATCAACTGGATCATCTCAGAAGTCTCCTGTATGAGACATGGTCCCAGCAAAGCTGCCTCACCTACTTCTGACCAGCAGAAAGGTGATCAGCATGGCCTACCATGTAATGCCTCATACAGTTCCATCTTAATAGTTGTCTGAAAGATGTTATTATTGGAAAACACAACTAGGGGTTTGTGCTTCTCCCAAGAGCCCCCAAATTCTAGGACGCATGCTTGCAGCTTGTCCTCAAGAACCAGTATAGTATGCTCTGACTTGCCATCAGTCTGTGGTTGGAATGATATGCTCAAAAGCACATGTGTACCCAGTGTCCACTAAAACCTATACTAGAAAAGAGACATAAAACAGGCATTCCTATCTGAAATGATAGAATGAGGAACCCAATTAAGATGTACGATCTCTTAGATACACAACCTTCTAAGGTCGTCAACATCGAAGGTCTCCATGATTGGAATGAAGTGAGCTACCTTTGTGAGTCTATCCACAACAACCCAGAGGACATCATTGCCTCGAGATGACCGCGGCAACCCAGTCACAAAATCCATCATGACATCATCCCATTTACACTTTAGGATGGTTAACTGTTGTAAGAGTCTGGATGGCCTCTGATGTCTGCCTTCACCTGCTGACAGGTGGAAAATCGCATAATAACACCAGCTACTTCTCTCTTCATACCCGACCACAAATACTGATGTCTCATGTCATGGTGCATATTGGTAACCCCAGGATGAACTGCCCAAGCTGAAGCATGAAAATCCCGCATTACCTCCTCGCGTATATACCCTGGAACCCAAACTCGTCCATGGAAACACGGAACCTCATCATCTCCTATCATCCAACTAGGAGGACGGTCCTCACTTGCCACCGACTCCTATAGAACTAGCCCTTCTGAAACAGATAGATGTCTCATCCTCGCTCTATCCAGGAGGGTAGAAGTCACAGATAAAGAGGAAAGATAAGTTTGGCCCGGACTGTTGTGCACCTCCAAATTCATCTTAGAGAACAATGTCATGAGGTTTCACTCATCACTGGCCTCCTGCATAGCCTGTATCTGAATCTTCCTTCTCAGTGCATCAGCTACTGAATTACCTTTACCAGGTGCATAAGCAAGCTCGAAATCGAAGGACTGAAGGTACTCAACCAACCTTCGCTGCCTCAGATTCAAGTCACACTGAGTAAAGATATAATAGGGACTTTTGTGATCCGTAAAACCCACAAAATGTTCTCCCTACAGATAGTGTCCCCAACAACGCAATGCATGAACAACTGCAACTAACTCGAGATCATGCGTCGGGTAATTCCTCTCATGTGGCCTTAACTGCCGAGACCCGTACGCAACTACTCAATTGCACTACATCAAAACTGCTCCCAGACAAATACCTGATGCATCACAGTAAGCTGGATAGATCTTCCCCTTCTCTGGGAGTATAAGGCCCGCTGCTGATGTCAACCTTACTTTGAGGTCCTGAAAAACTGTCTCGCAAGCTTCCGACCAAACAAACTTCACACCCTTCTTAGTCAAACCAGTCAATGGTGCTGCAAAGCGGGAGAAGTCCTGGATGAAACGCATGTAGTAACAAGCCAACCCCAAGAAACTCCGTATCTCAAACACATTATTAGGATGCTTCTAGGAAACTACTTCTATCACCTTCTCTGGGTCTACCGAAACTCCTACCTCTGAGATGATGTGACCTAGGAAGTGAATATGGTCCATCCAAAAGTGGAACTTTGAGAGCTTATCATATAGTTGATGCTCTCTCAGTGTACTCAATACGATCTCAAGATGGGTGGCATGGTCGTGTCGAGTGTGAGAGTACACCAAAATGTCTTCCATGAATACTACCACAAAAGAGTCATGGTATGGATGGAACACATGATTCATCAGATCCATGAAAACTGTTGGTGCGTTCGTGAGTCCGAACGGCATAACTATATAATCGTATAGACCATACCTGCTCCTGAATGCTGTGAGAGGTATATCAGATTTTCTAACACGCAACTGATGATATCCTGAGATCATGTATATCTTTGAGAACACTCGTGCTCCATGATGTTGGTCAAAAATATCATCTTTCCTTGGAAAGGGATATCGGTTCTTTACCATCATCTGGTTCAGCTTCTGATAATCCACATAGATTCTGAGGGTACCGTCTGCCTTCTTTGCAAAGAGGACTGGAGAACCCCATATATAAGTACTGGGTCGGATAAAACCATTTTCCTATAACTCCTCTAACTGCCTCTTGAGCTCCTGCAACTCAGGTGTAGCCATCTTATAAGGAGGAACGGACACCGGCGCTGCTCCTGGAACAAGCTCAATAGAGAAATCTACCTCACACTCTAAAGGATGACCAGAATAGTCGTTCGAGAAGACATCCCTGAAATGATAAACCACTGCAGGGAAATCTGTCTGAGAAGTCCCCTGGTCATCCATAAATAAAATTGCAATCTGGGCAGTGATACTACCTCGCCCACGATGATCTGGACCAGCTCGACTTGCCTGAACATCTCATTCTCCCTTATATATAAACTCTTTTCTCTCATGTGATGTGAAACTCACCCTATGACGATAGCAGTCTAGAAAGGCTCGAAAGGGAACCAACAAATACATCCCGAGAATGATTTAATAAGATATCATCTCCATGACATAGAGGTCCCAATTGAATTGACACCCACCAACCTCAAGGGGGAACTCCTTGCACTGACGCACACCAGCCGTCCTAGTCCCCAACAGAGTGTCTAGCGTCATAATATCAGAAGAAGTAGAAACCCAGAGCCAAAGGCTCTCCACTACGGGTGCAGATATGAAACTATGTGTAACACCCATATCAAAAATTAATGAAGATAAGATAGAAGCTACTAGAATAGTACCTCTGACAGTAGAAGGTCTAGGATCCTGCTCCTGCTGGGTCTGTTGCATTGCATATGCTTGCCCAGTGCAGCAGCCCTGTGACACAGCCTAGCTACCCTAAGCTCTCCCGCCCAGCTGCCTCTGAGATCCTGGTGTTTGTCTACCACGGCCACGACCACCCTCTCTACCTGCACTCCCTGACGCATTCCAGTTCCCTGACTGGTAAGAAGCCACTAGTCCTACTCCTGCATGCAGAGCCTACACAGAACCTCTCTCACTATCCATTATTGGAAACACCCTACAAAAGAATTGCATGTGACCTATCATGATGCAAGATCGGCACTCCACTGGGTCTCGTGGACACTACGGTCTCTTGTGGCGCTCTTTACCACACTGGTAGGACCTGACGGTCCCACCTGAAAAAACTTCCTGGCTGGTACTGCCAACCTTAGAGAAGTCCATCTGTCTCTTCCTCTTACCAGTAGAAATAGGACCAGAAGCTGGTGCTGAACCACCCTGGCCCAAACCACAAGATTCTTGTAGGTTCGTCTATGTAATCAGTTCCTGGTTCATAATAGCATGTATAGTAGGAAACCTTAAAACATTCACCAGTGCTCAGATGTCATACAGAAGACCATCCTCGGAGCACCTGGCTCTTAGCGTCTAATCACACACCAGCACAGGTGAAAAGTGTTGATGCTTGGTGAAATGATTTGAATAGTCCATCACCGAAATAGCGTCCTGTTGTAGATTCATGAACTATCGATCTCTATCTACCCTCAACGTCTCTGGGAAGAAGAATTCATAGATGACTGCCTAAAAATCGTCCCACGCCATGTCTCTATGATTATCTTAGTGGGTGTTAACATCCCACAACCTCTTGGAAGAATCTCGTAGCATATATGTCATGATCTTTTCCCACCGCCTTGGAGGCATCTCAAGAAGCTAGAAAATAGTCTGTATCGATCCCAGACAAGACTCCACAGCCTGTGGTCCACCATCCCCTGAAAACGTAGGGGGATGTTGCTACTGGAGGATACGAGACAGCTCAGCCATAGATGTGGCAGCCGGAAGTGCTCCTTGTAAGGTCTACATGAACTGCAATAATCCTTCACGGAACTGCGCCTTCACGCCTGTGTTCGGTATAATAGCTGGCACCGCATCTGGCTCTACTGGAGGATCCACTAACAGCCCATGGCCCACTATCTCTGGATTTTTCTCGATGCTTGTCTCCTGGCGAACAACACGCGGTCGTCTCGGTGGCATGACTCTACATGTTTACACACACACCTTATATCAAGATTTATAACAACCAAAAACAATGGAACACGAAAAGAAAACTCGAGGAAGAAGGCATTCTAAATTTTCAAAACAATACTGCATGGAGTTTATACTAACCTCATGACATGTACTTGACTCCTCTTCCCCTGCCCGGGTCCTTCAATATGGCTAAGCCACACTGCTTCCGTATGAAAAAAACTACACGGCGTGTATAGCATCTACATGGCGTGTGTGGTGTTATTTTCCAACTGCCCATGTCGTCTGTGACACGGCCGACTACTCGGCTTGACACTACACGGCGTGTTACACCTACACACGACATGTACACAACCCCGTTACCCAAACACATGGATAAATCCACATGGTCTATCCTCAGAGAAGACTACACGGCATGTCCCACAGGTACACGACGCGTTCTAGATGAGCCATGTCAGCCCGTGCTGTTAGTTACATGGCCAAATACACGGCTCAACCCACACAGCGTGTTCTATATACACACGGAAAGTACATGAAAGGATTACCCTGAATCGTGTTTTTAGTTACACGACCGGGTTCCCAGGTCACACTACACGGCCTGTTCCACAGTGGACACGGCGTGTATGTCGTAAGGTTTCCACCGCCCTTGTTGTTAGTTAAACAGCAGACACTGGGTCAACACTGCATGGTGTGTACATATGCTACACGACATGTTCTCCCCAAGCTCTTCCCTTCCCCATGTCGCCGCCCACATGGTTTGTGACATGGGAAGAGACTACACAGCGTGTAATTAGGGTACACGATGTGTACTCAAAATGTTTAGTTTTCTTCCAGAATAGAAGAACAGACATGATGTGTCTACAGTACTACATGGCATGTATACTAGGTTTCCAGACAGTATGCCCTAGAAACATCTCTGGAACCCTGAAAACACTAAAAAAACACCTATCTGCCATCTTCTGATCCGTGAGGGCCCATACTACCCACAAATCAATGTCTGCACTTGTGTATGTGTTATAATGAAATAAACATTCAATGATCCACCAAATTCTGGTAAATGGGTGCCCATAATCCCCAAAGACCAAAGTTTGGCATCAATTTAATAAGCAATCTCACAGAAAATACCATATCACATAGCGGGTATTTATAATGCAGTTATCACAACAGCATGCTTTTCTAGCACAATATCTATCACAATAACATGGAATTTTTGTTTCACCTACATGGAATGGAAACTATGCATGAAATTTGACTTCTAGCATGTTCCTAAATAATGCATGATATGGAATACCCTCATCTCATCGGGTTTCAACTAAATAGAACCCATGAATAAAATAACACAGCATAATACAAGTGCGTCAACACAGCACAATACAAGTGTGTCACCCTTCGGTGAAATAAATCAACTGTAAATTAAAAAATCAATAAAATTTCAATACGAGGTGAATTGGTTTTTCTTTGTATATGGGTTAGCTATGCCCGAGAACAAATTATTACCAACTTCTATTCTCATCCTATCCCTGACTAAGGATCCAAATAGTAAGTCAAAGAGAGGAATCCCTATGATAACACTTTGTAACGTATCGGTTTCGGGTGCCACTCAATGGGTTCCCTAAACCCGGTTCACCACGTGACATTAAGCGTATTTCCCCAAACGCCAGAGGCTTCTGAAGAGCAGTGAGGGCCCTGGTCGGATAGTTGGGAAATTATGCCCTCATTTTTCAAAATGTAGCACAGCGAAATATAAATAAACATACAACAACAGTGGAAGCAGTAAACCATACACAACTGAAATAAACAAATGCAGTAAAAGATAACCAACAGTTTTTTAGATAATGATGCAACTTGTCTCATTTTCTAAGAAAACATCCAGAACATGTTATACAGTAATACAATACAATAGAATACAGAGTATGGAAAAACAAAACAAAACAGCTGGTAGCATCGTGAGCCTAAGCCCGATCCCATGCTCCGCTACTCCTCAATAGCAATCAAGTAGCTGTATAAGGACTCTTACCCTTATCCACACCTGCAGAAATGTAATCTGTTTGGTCCGAAAAGCATGACCCAAACAGGGTGTGAGAAATAAATTCTCAGTAGGCACCCACCAAAGGCCCATGCTCAACTGTGTGTAAACATGCAACAACAATGTGCAAAAGTAAATGCAATAAACTAATTAGTACTCAAAATTAACTAACATTACTAGTTATATTTCCATTTAATAAATAATTTAATCCATTTAATATAAGAAAAAACCACAGTGAATTTCTAAGTAAACAGACAGCATCCTCAGACGGACAAAATCTCACCCTCAGGTAATCCGAATCCTACCTGCATGTATTTCCCTCAGGTGTAACATAAATTTTCGTCAGGCGTACAATGTTTCGCCCTTAGGCACAGAGTCAACTTACCTTAGGCTCAGATGAAGTTTCCCTCAGGCTAAGAAAACGTCACCCTCAGGCTAATATAGTCATGCCCTCAGGCTATAGTAAAACACTGTCCTCCAGCACAAGTAGCCAGGCCATGCCCAACATGTAAATAAGCAGTTCACATACAATTGCTCTCAAGGAAAAAATAATGCAAAAAGTAAATAAGGCATACCCTTAGGTATCCTGACCAAATGGATAAACAGAGGAACGCACCCCTGGAGTGTCTTGGATCCATGCAACGATCCCAAAAAGAATTTTAAATATCACATTTAATTACCTATACAATTATAGGTATTTGAAATAGCCACGACCTCAGCCTGACAACACCCCAAATATGGGTTCATAGCTCAAAAACACACCAAAACACACTACAGTTGGAAATTAACACCAAGCCACCTACCATATACACCAACGAACGCTATACGTGAACGTCGGTTCCAGAAACAGCCTGGAACAGCATAGATTTGAAGTAGAAGAAACTTTATTTGAACATAAATAACTCCAATTAAGTAAAGAATTGGAAAGAACTACTTAAGGAGAGTGGATGGCTTACCCGTGCGGTTCCAACGAGATCGTCTGAGGCGGAAACGGATTCCCAATGAACGCTCGGTAGATCTCCAAAACTTTTACCTCCTCTCTCAAGCTCCCTCTTCCCGTTCTAAGCCTTCCTTGTAAATAGGGGAGGCTATTGCCCATTTTAAGAGAAAAAAACAAAGTACACGGCATGTAATTCCGCGTACATGGTGTGTACTTCACATTTTTAAACTGTTCCTCTGGCGGCTTCCCACCAGCATTGCACTGTTCACCTCCAGACATGGCTACATGGCATGTCTTCATGTGTACATGTCGTGTGCTTCCCCACAGCTTCCCACCAACTTATTATTCACCTTCCGACCGACTACACGTCGTGTAAGGGACCACTACACGACTTATAGCTGGTCCCTACACCCTTCATCGCCGACATGGCCACATGCCCTGTGTACTCATTCCACATGGCCAAAAGTACACAGCTTGTGGACAAAGTACACAGTCTGTACTTTTCAAATTTTTGGGATTTTCTACATTTTCCATATTTTCTCAAAAAAAATTTAGGAAAAGAGATTTGTCGAATCTCGTACCTCAGAACTAGGAACCGAGTTCTTATAATAATTTAAAAAAATTTCTTAAAACTACTAAATAATATAATTTATATTTATGAATAATTTAAATGAAAAGAAAATTTAAAATTAAACTTCTTTTTATTTCACTATTTATATAAAAATGAATGATTTTAGAAAAATATCAAAAAAATACAATTAAAGAATTATAGTATGAGTATTTTAAAAATGAAGTTTATTTTAACATTTTAATTTCATAATATTGGTGAAAATAAATTTTAAATTATTTCTGAAATGTTTGACTAAACATTCTTGGAAAAATAATACAATATTTCAAAAAAAATCATTTTATTTTATATGATCTTGATTTTTTTTATAAAAAATTGATAACATTAGTGTTTATTATATAGTAATTACTATTCATATCATCCAATATAATATTTTTTATAATGGTATCCTATATTATGGTTCTTTAATACTCAGGGTTATTTATTGTACAAGCTATGGAAGAGATTAAATATAAGTAAATAAAATTTATGGGTTGTTTAAACTCAATGTTGTCTATCACAAATGATATCAAATATAATGATCATATTTTAGAATTGTAGTGTGTTACAAATAACCATAATAATTAATGGGGAATTATGATAGTTAGATATATAATAGAAATGTTTATATAATTTAAAATAACACTATAAGATTAAATAGAGAGATAATGTGATGTTGATTGAAAAAGTTATAACTCGAAGAAAAGAGGGTGTTTGGAACGTTCTCTTAGCCCATGTAAAAATTCTCGTAGAAAATTTAATTAAGATTATAAATAATGAAATTATTTTTATTATAAACATTAACTAGAACATAATTAAACTATATGTTATTTATTATAAATAGTTATCTTATTTACTAGTCCTTTAATTGAGATATCGTTTCTTTATTTATAGTGCCATGTTTATTCATTTCATGAGTTAAACATTGTATCACTTTTGGGTGATTATGTAAGTTAATCATGAGATCATACCAAATTTATATAAGTATAAATATATATATTTTATATTTCACTATAAGAATTAAATGTTCTTAATATCCAAAAATGGTAATAAATAACTGTGGTATTAAGAGTTTATGTTTTATTGTAAAACTAATAGATTATTTGGGCTATTTTTCAACAATCAGGAAAAAACATAGTTTTATTTGAAATTAAGAGTACTTATAGTTAATAAAAAAGAATATATTTATATTAATTTAAACCATAATAATTGAATTTAAAATATTATTGATGATGATTTTGGAAAATGAAATCTAATATTTATGACAATGGTTAATTCACCCTGATATGAACATTGTTTTCAATTAATAAATGATTCTTGGGAGTGTGGAAATTATATGATAATACATAATAAAAACATATTATTATATTTTCAATACTTATATTTCTATTTCATGTTATATATGATGAATATGGGGGTGTTATAAGGATCAAAAAATTATGAGAAGTTGGATTGATAAATTATTTCATACTTTGGGTGTCCCCTATTACATCAACAACGACTTATTTCTTAATGTATTTATCTTATAATGTAATATATTGTATATTTAATTATTTAAGTATTTAAATAAATTCATATATTTTAGAAAGTACTAATAATTTACCCTAACAATTTTTAAACTTATAGATTCCAAAAATGACAACATAAAAAAAATAGAAAAAATATTTTTAATAAAAATGTATATTTATAAAACATAAATTGTTCTTAATCATATTTCATGATTTTCACTAATTATATGAAAATTAATATGTAATTATAAATAATTAAACCCAAAAGTTTATTAGAATTATCACTTTAGGTGATCAATATATTTTATAAATAAAACTATAAATAACAATGAAAAAAATATTTCTTTAAAAATACTTTGTTTTATATTAAATTTTTTTAATCACATACTATTACAATCTATAATTTATAATCTTACCATTCAATTTTTTCAATCCATTAATATTAGAAAATTTTTATTAATTTTATAATAACTTCATATTATTCCTTAAAAATAAAAACCTTTGACGAATAAATATATATATTTTTTGTAACATATAATTTTAATTAATTATTATTTTTTATTTGCATCCTGAATTGATCGTTTTTTGAGAATTATATTTTTCTATTTGGATATTCCGAATTTCACTAAATTGTTGTTCCTATTATATAAAAGTATTCGATAACCCAAACTTTTATTAATAAAATTTCAAATATGTTTTTATTAAATATCTTATACTGTAATATGGTTGTATTAAACACATAAACTCATTCAGTTTTATTATATCCTATGAGATTTAAAATACCATTAATCACAATTACCATATTTAATATATGAATTGAATAAGGACCACATACATAGAATAAATAGTAGTTTTAACAAATCTAATGGACAAAGATAAATGAAGTACTTCCCTCAACCAATAGGATCAAACACTACGAAGCCTTTTTATCAGGGCTTCTAATGGAGATAATATTACTTGTACTTTCTAATAATCAATATAATCCCATAGCCTCAAACATTACTTAAAATTGATATATTTCAAGAATAAATATTGAGGATCTTTTAGGGTTTATAGTTTTAGAGAATTATATCATAAATCATATATTACATTCCACATTTAAACATGGTTGTTACATAAAAGACAGTATTCATTTTTCCCATCAAAGGAAACATATTTAAAATAAAACATGGATTCTTCTTTGACAATTCCTCGACACTATCATCACATCATGTATGTTTCCCTTGACCTGTGAAAACCATTTCAAAAACATGGTATGAGCTTAAAAAGCTCAGTAAGGGATATAAAAATATGGAAAGAAATCCTTAGTCCATGTATACATAAGAATAATTGAAAACGTACTTTACTCATAAACATAAGCACTTTAACATACCTCATGAAATCATAAGATTTATGAATAACTCATATCAATAATAAGAAATAAAGGTATCTTGAGGCATTCATAAAATTCTTACGTAGGGAGTAACCCTCATGGTTACGTTTGGAATACCTATCACAGTATATTCCTTAAATATCTTCAGAGAAACATTAGAATTTAACTCCTTCATGTTACCCAATGCATTGGATAGATATCACAGGATCACCCACCCTTAGTTTATCGTGGAACCACCCGTCTTCATAAACAATTCCCAATAACCATAACATAATAGCATCACATAAAACTTGAATAAAAGAAACATAACATTTCCACATTTGAATCACATGATATCAAAAACACATTGATATAATCAATACATTATCAAAACCATTTTCAATACCAAAATAAAATAAAAGTAAAACACGGTATTTATTTTTCATTTTAAAAAAAGTTGTGGATTGTAGAGGAAGTCAAAACTCAAATAATGGTCACGGTGGCGGAGAAGTCATTATCGCCACATACGTAAGACAAAAATATTCCCATTTTTATTTTAATAAAACACTTCATAAAAAAATATTCCTATGGAATAAAAGTCAAATTCAAAGGGGTTTATACACCATATAAAGTAAATTTGTGTATAAAACAAAATATTCCTCAATGAAAGGAGATTGAGACAAAGTCCCATACCTCGTGTCCGACTTGACTTGATCATTCTCCAATCTCCTGAATAATATAATAGGGTTAATTTATAATTTCATAAGAACCATTTTAAAGTTAATTATCCCTTTTATATCACTTTTTACAATGTTATGAACACTTTTTAATCATTTAAATTAATAACAGTCGTTTTGTTGGTCATTGGTACTTGAGTCAAAATAACCTTCTTATAATCACAGGTCGTTCATGTGGTAAAATATACATTATATCCATAATTATATTCATGATTTAGATATCATATATATCATATATATATATATATAGTATATACATACATTTATAATATTACATAACATTTAGAGGTAAGAAATGAAATGCACCATTCATGGAGACGGTAAGCCATACGTACGCATGAATGATACTTTCATTTCTATTTCATATTTAATGGAATGAAATAAAAATTATATAATGGTATATTATTATTCCTATATAATATCATATATAATATCATTAACTCCATCCTTTATACTTCCCACGTATGGCATTAACGAATCAAATCACTTTGAGGGGGCGGTAGTCCACAATTCCTAAAATGAAATTACCATATTTACCCATAATGGAAACCATAAAGGTATGTCATAAATGAAAAATACAAAAGAATAAAGAAAACCTAAACATATAATATATCATGTATAAATATAGTGACTTCTTAATGCCATCCATTAAATTTTTTAAAAGAAGATTGAACAATCATTGTTTCGTGAGGCAGTAATTCGCCACTCACAGAAACAGTATGTTCATTAACCATTATACAGAGGTGCGTGTAATTGTAAATAAAATCCATCTCATAAAAACATCCTAGTATATTGAAGATACTGTTTTTTGTTACAAAACAGATCAATAAGAAGATTTTAGGGGGTTGGATAAGAAAAATAAAACAAAAGAACATAAGAGAAGGCATTACCTTTAAATCGGGTAACTCCCCTTGGTTTAATCCAAAATGGTATCTTGAAGATCTTTCTGCCTATATTAAGACTTATATGATGAATATATGGATATTTATAGATACAATGAGAAGACTTTGGCCGAGGGGCTTGAGAGGTGTGGGTAAAGTGGTACAGGTGGGGGACTTCCATAAGAGGGAGGAGGGGATCTCACGGAATGTCAAGAAATGTTACTTTATTATATAATGAGTTTCGGATTTTAAAGGCCCCCAATGATATATTTCAAGGATAAGGTAATAAGGGTTCTAAATAAACCCATCCAATAGGTTTTTGACAAGTTTAAATCTTATATTTTAAATTATCTTTTCATTTTATTTGAATCGTACATTAATGACGTAATCACTACATTATCATGGTGTCATAAATTAATTAATTTATATATTGTCAAAAAATTATAAAAAAATACCAGGATGTAGGAAATATATTTATATTTCCAATTAATATTTATAGTCTAATAGATAATTTAAACAGACAAAACTAAAATTGTTTTACTTAGGTGTTACATACTTTTTTGTTATTCTCCTTTATTCAAAAATAAAAAGATAAAGTCTCACTATCACCCAAAAGTGATTCCATGGGGTCCCAACGTTTGGAAAAAGGAATCCATGGTCGGACATGACATAACCAGTATCATTAGGACACATGTTAGGGTCATTTTATATTTTTTTGATATTATTTTATTACCCTTAACTACTCGATTACAAATTAAGCACGATAATAAAAGATAATTACCCTCGTTGCTATTTATAATGTCCACAAAAAAAGAGTAATAATTACATAATTTGGATCTTCTGATTCCAAATATGGAATCCATTTTACCAAATTAAAAACACAGAAATTGTAGTAATTAATTTAAAAATATTTCCCATTGTCAAAACAAATATCTTTTTTTTTTTGAAACAATAACTATCAAAAGTTTGACAATTGTTTTTGTCCAATTTATATGTTAAATTAATCCCAATTACCACCATTAGATTAAATGGTTAAAATATATTATATTTAAACTTCTAATCTAATTAAAATGATAATCTATCCATATAATTAAATTAGATGAAAAATTAGTTTTGAAGTAAAATAAAGTATTTCTCACAATTCATTAAAAAAAGAACATTGTCAGAAAAATACCCAAAATTATTCCAAAGTAAATTTAAATGTCGTAGTTCAAAAGAATAAGTTTAATTTAAAAAATAGTGCTTATAAAAATGTCAAAATATATATCTAAAAATGGTTGTCTAGAAAAGTTGGTAAAATAATCTTTTATAAATATTAGTGTATTCAATGCTTAAGATTGGATTTATTCTCATTTTAAGACTGTAAAACACTATATAATTCATAAAGAGACATAGATATGAAAATACATAATTCATTACTTACATGGGATGTTACATCCTTCCCCCCTTTTGAAAATTACACCCCCGCAATTTATTTACTTATTTAATAACTTGGGGTATTTGTCCCACATTGAATTTCCAGATTCCCTTGTTGCCTCTTCAATCATGTTGTTTTTCAACAAAACCTTTACTTGATGAATCATCATATTCCGCATTACTTTATCCCTGTGGTCAAGAATCTAGACTGGTTATTCCTTATAAGATAGGTTCTCTTCCAGATGAACTGCCTCTGGACTCAAAACATGAGATGGATCTGGCATGTACTTCCTTAACATTGAAAAATGAAAAACATTGTGTACCAGAGATAAACTTGGAGGTATAGACACTCGGTAAGAAACCGATGCAACACTCTTTAGAATTTCATATAGTCCAATGAACCTTGGACTTATCTTCCCTTTCTAACCAAATCATATCACCCTCTTCTATGGTGAAACTTTGAGGAAGACATGATCACCAACCTCATAAGAGAGATCTGTCCTCCTATTGTCCGCATAAATTTTCTTCCTGCTCTGAGCTATTCTCATGTGTTTCTATATCAGCTGAACTTTTTCTCCCAACTCTTCTATCAATTCTGGTCCCATAAACTTCCTTTCACCCACTTCAATCCAAATAACTGGAGTCCGACACCACTTCCCATATTATGCCTCAAATGGTGCCATATGTATACAGGAATGAAAACTGTTAATATACGAAAACTCAACCAAGCAATGATGTTGGTCCCATCTTCCCTGATAATCAATCAAATAAGCACGTAGCATATCCTACAATGTCTGAATTGTTCGTTCTGACTGCCCATCTGATTGACGATGAAAAGTTGTACTAAAATTTAATTCAGTACCCAACGAATTCTAAATGCATTTCTCAAAATTAGAAGAAAACCTGTGATCACGATCAGATACAATGGAGAGGGGAACTCTATATAACCTGACTATCTATTTAAGATACAAATGATAAAGATGATCTAGGGAAAAAGTATCTATTAGAGCAAGGAAATGAGAAGATTTACTCATGCGATCAATAAAAACCCATATAGAATTATTACCTCAAGGTGTTTTTGGAAATCCCACAACGAAGTCCATGGATATATTCTCCCATTTCCACTATGTCACTGGTAAAGGCTGAAGCATCCCATTCGGTAACTGCCGCTCTGCTTTAACCTGTTGACAATTCAAACACTTCACAATAAAATCAGTAATGTCTCTTTTCATTCCGTCCAACCGGTAATACTCTGGAAGATCTCTATACATCTTAGTACTGCTTGGATGAACTGAAAATGGAGAACTATGAACATCACACAACAAATCTCCCTTAAAAAATGAATCAAAAGTCACACACAATATCTTCCCAAATCTCATGACACAATCATTATCAATGTTGAATTCGGGTAACTTACCCTTCTGAACCAGCTCTACCATTTTCTGCAACTAATTTTCTTGCTTCTGAGCTTGCTTAATTCTGTCTGATAGAGAAGATATCAATGATAACTGAATGAAAACAGAAGAACATCCAGCACCAATAACATCTATAACAAAGTTCATAAAATACATAACCAAAGGATCATGTTCTAAACGTAAGATGGTTAATGTAGCATTACTTTTTCGACTCAAAGCATCATCTACTTTATTTGGTTTTCTCGGATGGTAATTAATTGTACAATAATAATCCTTGAATAATTCTAGCCATCTCCTCTATCTCATGTTAAATTCTTTAAAAGTTAATATATACTTTAAACTTTTATTATTAGTATATATTTCACACTTTACACAATAAAAATGATACTTCCAAATTTTTAAAGAAAAAACAACAACAGTTAATTCCAAATCATGTGTAGGGTAATTTACCTGATGAGTTTTCCACTGACATGAAGCATAAGCAATTAACTGATCATTCTACATTAAGATGCAACCAAGTCCTTTCAATGAATCATCACTATAGATAACAAACTCACCATTCCTGGAAAGTAGTTCAAAAAATATAGAATTCACCAATCTTCTTTTCAAATCCTAAAAACAATCATCACATTCTTTGGTCCAGATAAAATTAACACCCTTCCGAGTTAGCTTAGTCATTGGACTAGATAACCGTGAAAAATTTATAACAAACCTTTGGTTATAGCCTTCCAAACCAAGAAAACTACGAATCTCAGTTACATTTGTGGTTCTTGGCCATTCTTCGACAACCTTTGTTTATGCAGGATCAAAAGTTATTCAGTCATTAGAATCATTATGACCATAGAATGAAATTTGTTGCAACCAAAAGTCACATTTGCTGAATTTACCATATAATTTATTTTCCTTTATGGTTTACAAAATAACCCTTAAATGACTTTCATACTCCTCTTTACTTTTATAAAAACACAAAATATCATCAATGAAAACATCCACATTCATATCCAAGAACTCATGGAAAATTCTATTCATAAGGTCCATGAATACAGCAGGTGCATTGGTCAAACCAAAAGGCATTACTAAAAATGTATAATGGCCATATCTTGTACGAAAAGCATTCTTTGGAATATCGGCTTCCATCACCTTTAACTAACAGTACCCCGATCTCATGTCAATCTTTGAAAAATACTGATCTCCTTGGATATAATAAAAAAATCATCAATACGAGGCAAAGGATATTTGTTTCTAACAGTGATGTCTTTCAAGGATATATATAAAATGTAATGTCTCATTGAACCATATTTCTTTTTAACAATTAATACATGAGCACCCCAAGGTGATGTTATAGGTTGAATGAAACCATTCTCTAATAAATCTTGCAGCTGATCCTTCAACTTTAATGTTCAATTTGATCCATTCGATAAGCGGGTTTTGAAATTATATTAGCATCAGGAAACAAGTCGACAGTAAATTCAACTTCCTGATATGGTATTTTTCCAAGAATCTCGTCAGGAAAAACATCAAGATACTCATTTATAACTAGCACATCATTAATTGGAATAGTTACTTTGTATTCAACAATATGTGATAGGTAACATTAATTTCCATCTATTACATGTTTCTCAACCTCTTGATATATTACCAATAATAAGGGATCATTCTCGTACAAAAACATAAATTATTTCTAAAAAGAAACATATATAGCTCTGAAATAACTCTTATCATTGTAAAAAGTGAGCCAATCCATACCCATGATAACATCAAACTCTACTAGAGGAAAAACAATAAGGTTTTCATGTAGGTTCGTTCCACAGATAAGGATAGGAAGATTCTTATAAATTACTTTTTTCTCACCATTTCCCCAAGGTGTTTTTACGATAAGTTTAAGAGTCATTTCTTGAGACGGAATTCCCAATTTACTAGAACTTTTTTCATAGACGAAAGAATGTGTAGACCCTAAATAAAACAACACATTAACATAATCTGAGAAAATAGAAAAATTACATGATACCACTTCATTTGATGTCCCAACATCTGCTGATGTAGTTGCAAAGGATTTCAACACACCATTCTTCTTTTAGTCTAAATACATCCCATAATTTGAGCTCTTTGATGA
Source organism: Viscum album (assembly GCA_963277665.1). Lineage (NCBI taxonomy): Eukaryota > Viridiplantae > Streptophyta > Magnoliopsida > Santalales > Viscaceae > Viscum > Viscum album. The sequence goes on from OY728152.1 coordinate 1,749,159,297, forward strand.
ACACAAATTTTCATAATGACCCATCTTATTTCCCTTGAATCATTTTACTAACTATAAATAAAATTTGGTCTTACCATCACCCTGATCTTTTTCAGTGCAATAACGAGCCTTTTGTCCCATCATACCACATCGGTAGCACTTTTCAGAATTCAAAAGACATTCACCAGCATGCTTATTACCACATTTATCACAAACTACAAACATAGTTTTCATACCATCAAACCTTTTTAAAGGATTCTTCCCTTTCTCTTTACACCTCGGTCTCTTCTTCTATCAGTTTTTATAGAACACTTGATCATCGATAAACTCCATTCTCACCTTCTCAGCACATCAAAAAATATTTTGATAACTCTTGAACTCACGTGAAGCTAAATCGCTTTGATATTTTGGATTTAATCCTGATTAAAAGCAATTGATTTCAATATGAAGGTCTCATATAAAATTTGGAGCATACCTTTCCAATAGAGTGCACCTTTCTTCATAAGTAGCCATTGAGTCATCCACTTGCCTCAATTCCAAGAATTATTTTTCCATCCTATGTCGAAAATCCTTAGGAAAATATTTTTCAAGAAACATACCTTTGAATTCATCCCAGTCAAGAGCGTCAATATCATCCGTGTCCCTGATATTTTTAACCATTGACCACCACTAATTTGCTTCACCCTCCAAACAGTAAACATCAAGACTAACATTTTGATTGTATGAACACCCCATGACATCGAAAATCTTCTACAGGGCATTAATCCACCCTTCATCTAGCACAGGATCAGATGATCATCTAAATGATTGGGGATGTGGCCTCATGAAATTTTCCACCACTTTCATGTTCCACTGCGGTTGGTCTGGCTGATCTCGTGCATGGATACCACCACCATTTATCGCTTGAGTCAACTGCACCGTTATTGAAAAAAACTGTTCAGTTCCAATTCCAACCATCTCAGGACGCTAATTTGGAAGGTCATTTCCTTATGTATGTGTTCCTTTCACTGCTTCCCTTTTTCCTCTGTGGAAAAACATTCTGAAGAAACATGTATTAGATGAAGCAACATGGTAATCATTAAATGCTCTATCATTTCAATTTCACCAAAAATATATTTTTGGATAATAATTTAATAGAATTATAACTCCTAAAGTTATCTAAACTGTCCTCTGATACCAACTATAAGGCCCCAGCATTAAACATTACTTAATCATGAGATATTTCAATAATAATCATTGGGGATCATTTCAGGTATAGAGTTTTAGATAATTCAGTCATAAATTATTTATCACATCCCACATTTAAACTAGGCGGTTACATAAAAGACAGTATTCATTTTTCCCATCAAAGGAAACATATTTAAAATAAAACACAGATTCTTCCTTTACACTTCCTCGACACTATAATCACATCTTGTTCCTTTCCCTTGACATGTGAAAAACATTTCAAAAACATGGGATGAGCATAAAAAGCTCATTAAGGGATATAAAAATACGGAAATAAAACCATAGTCCATGTATACATAAGAATCATTGAAAACATACATTACTCATAAAAATATGCACATTAACATACCTCATGAAATCATAAGATTTATGAATAACTCATATAAATCATAAGACATAAAGGTAACTTGAGGCATTCATAACATTCTTACATAGGGAGTAACCCTCATGGTTACATTTGGAATACCTATCACAGTATATTCCTTAAATATCATCGAAGAAACCATAGAGTTTAACTCCTTCGTGTTACCAAATGCATTTGAGAGATATCACAGGCTCTCCCTCCATTATTTTATCACAGAACCACCCGTCTTCATAAACAATTCCCAAGAACCATAACATAATCGTATCACATAAAACATGCATAATGAAAACATAACATTTCCACATTTCAATCACATGATATCAAAAACACATTTATATAATAAAATCATTATCAAAACCATTTTCAATACCAAAATAAAATAAAAGTAAAACATGGTATTTATTTTTCAATTTAAAAAAACTTTTCTGGCTTGTAGAGGATGCCGAAACTCAAATAATGATCACAGTGGCAGAGAAGTCGTTGTCGCCGCATACGTAACATAAAAACATTACTTTTCGATGTTTAGTAAAATGTTTCATATAAAAAAGTTTATTTTTTAATAAATGTAAAATTAAAAGGGTTTTATACCCCATATAAATGAAATTTGTGTATAAAACAAAATATGCCTCAATGAAAGGAGATTGAGATGATGTCTCATACCTCATGTCTGACTTGACTTGATCGTTCTTTAATATCCGGAATAATATACTTGAGTTAATTTGTACTTTCTTAAGAACATTTTTCAAGTTCATTTTCCCTTTTATATCACTTATTACCATGTTATGAACATTATGTAATCATTTAAATTAATAATGGTCGTTTTGGCGGTCTTTGGTACTCGAGTCAAAAATAACCTTGTTATAATCACAAGTCATTAATGTGGTAAAATATCAATTATATCTAGAATTATATTCATGATTTAGATATCATATATATCATATATATCCAGTATATACATGCATTTATAATATTACATAACATTTAGTGGTAAGAAATGAAATCAACCATTCATGGAGACGGTAAGTTGTACATATGCATGAACGCTACATTAATTTATATTTAGTATTTAATGGAATAAAATAAAAATGATATAAAGGTATATTATAAAATCCAGTATAATAAAATATATAATATCATTAACCCCATCCTTTATAAGTCCCACATATTGCATTAACGAATCAAATCACATTGAGGGGGCAGTAGTCAGCACTTCCTAAAATGAAATTATCGCGTTTACCAATAATGGAAACCATAAAGGTATACCAGAAATGAAAAATACAGAAGAATAAGGAAAACATAAACATATAATATAACATATCTAAACCTAGTGACATCTTAATGGCCACCATTAAATCTGTTAAAAGAAGATTGAACAATCATCGTTTCATGAGGCTGTAATTCGCCACTCATAGAAACAATTTTTTTATTAACCATTAGAAAGAGGTGAGTGTAATTGTAAATCAAATCCATCTCATAAAAAAAATCTAGTATATTTAATATACTGTTTTTTAACGAAATATATGAATAAAATGAGTTTAGGGGTTGGAGAGACAAAATAAAACAAAAAAAACATAAGAGAAGACAATACCTTTAAATTGGGTAACTCCCCTTTGTTTGAACAAAAATGTTTTCTTGAAGAGATTTCTACCTAAGTTAAGGCTTCTATGATTAATATAAGGATTTTGAGATATAAAATGAGTAGATTATGGCCAAGGCAATGGGTAAAGTGGTATAGGTAGGGGCCTTTTATAAGAGGGAGGAGGGGAACTCTTGGAATGTCAAGAAATGTTTCTTTATTATATAATTAGTTTCATATTTTAAAGGTCCCACAATGATATATTTCGAGGATATGGTGATAAGGGTTCTAAATACACCCCTCCAATAGGGTTTTTACATGTGTATGTCTTAGATTTTACATTATATTTTCATATTATTTAAATTGTCCATTAATGAGGTAATCACTGCATCATCTTGGTGTCATAAATAAATTAAATTATATAATGTCTAAAAATTGTAAAATAAATCTCATGATGTGGGAAATCATATTATATTTCCAATTAATATTTATAGTCTAAGAGATCATTTACATTGACAAAACTAAAATTGTTTTTCTTAGGTTTTACCTACTTTTGTGATATTCTCCTATCTTAAAAAATAAAATGATAGAGTATCACTATTACCCAAAAGTGATTTCATGGGGTCCCAAAGTTTGGGAAAAGGCATCCACGGTCGGCCATGACACAACCAGTAGCATTAGGACACATTTTGGGGTCATTTTGTATTTTTATGATATTATTTTATTACCCTTAACTACCCGATTACTAATTAATCACGATAATTAAAGATAATTACCATCATTACTATTCATAATATCCAAAAACAAAAGAGTCTAAAATAAATAATTTGGAACTTGTGATTCCAAATATAGAATCCATTTTACCAAATTACAAGCACAGAAATTTGAGTAATTAATTTAAAAATAATTCTCGTTGTCAAAACAAATAGCGGGATTTTTTGAAACAATAACAATCAAAAGTTTGACAATTGTTTATATCCAATTTCAAAGTGAAATTAATCCCAATGACCACCATTTGATTAAATAGTAAAAATATATTATATTTACACTTTGAAACCAATTATGAAGATAATCTATAAATATAATTAAATTAGATAAAAAATAAATTTTGAAGTAAAATGCCGTATTGTTCACTGTTCAATAAAAAATGAACATTGTCAGAAAAATTCCAAAAAAATTCCCAAAGTAAATTACAATGCCCTGATTGTAAATAATAAGATTATTTTGACAAATAGATCTTATAAAATTGTGAAAATATTGATTTAAAAATGGTTCCCCATCAAAAGGCGGTAAAACAATCTTTTAAAAATATTAGTGTATTCAATGCTTAAGATTTGATTTATTCTCTTTTTAAGACTCTAAAACACTATCTAGTTCATAAATAGACATAGATATGAAAATAAATAATTCATTATTTACTTGAGATGTTACATTAAATCCCAATCTAAGATCCATCAACATGAACATGGGTGGGACCATCTACGAGATAAGTGCAAGCACATCAAGATCACGACCCAAACCTAATACACTGAACCACCCCATGAAAGTCCTACCATCATGCCCCATACCCTTACTGAATTTTCGTGTTCATTAAAGAGATATGAATCAAATCACTATAAATATTAGTTAATAACTTATTTGGTATATAATATTGAATATATTTTCAACCAATTATTTTTACGTTATTAATATTTTCTATTAAGATACAATAAAACAAAAAAGATAATTTTTCTTAATATTACAATTCAATTAAGAAATTTCATTTGATGAATTAATGGAATTTTAAATAAAATAATAAAATAATATATTATTATTATTGTATAATATTTATTAAAAATAAATGGTCAATTAATTAAATTAATTCAAATGTATTTTTCATAACGTTTCAATAACTGTTAATGTTAAAAAACGCATAATTTCGTAAGAAATATAAATTTTATCATAAAAGTGATAATTCAAATATTTAGAAAATTATTTATATAAAATTAATATTTTTTTCAAATCAGAGTGTCTAAATTATCATATGTTGATGTTTTCATTATTTTCATGAAATAGTCATATTTTCAAGTAAAAATTAAATACCATATAAATATACATTCTGTACTAGAAAATCATAATGAAAAAAAATGATGTAATAATAAATATAAATCATATCCACAATTAAATATATATTTTCTATTTAATTTTATATAATCTTATTATTTGGTAGGTTTTATAAAGCCTTTATAAATCCTCCAAAACCAATAATATATGTTAAGGTTTAAAATAATATCATTAAGTGTATGACTCACTTCCAAATAAAAATTTGCATTATTTTATATTTTTATTCAATTTACCATATTATATAATAAAAACAACTCACATTGGGAAGAAGCTGTGGGTATGACCCATTGGATGCATTGTGTTTTTTTTATTTTATTATACGGATTCCAAAACATTTTATTGAGAAATAATAATGAAATCCACACAATTTTCCAATGTAAACACACCCAGACTCCCATTTATATTCACTAAAAATATTTTTAGATTTTCCTTACTCTAACATCCCCTCTCTATAGTCCTACCAAGTTTCTCCAAGATCTCCTGAAGTTCTTCTTCAGAATTTATAGGCACACACTCAAGTATGGGTCCTTTTCTTTCTCCTATTTATTAAATTTCTTCCTTATCCTGTGAATTCTATTTCAAATTTTTTATTATAGGGATATATTTTTATATGTCCCTATTATAACCCATTTTATATAAAAATAATTGGAAACCCATTTCACAATCATAAACATATTTTATGAATATTTATGTGATGTTTATCAGCTGTAGAAGTTTCACCATGATTTTTCATTCCAAAACAATTCTTTTGTGAACACCATTCCCATATACTCTCAAGATTGTTCACATTTATACAATTATACCTCATTGAAATGGGACTTACATATATATATTCCAAAATAATTTATCAGGGAATGAAATATGATGATAAATGAATCCATTTGGTATGGTTTACCTGGATCACTTAAGCATTAGAATGAAACTAATGTGATGAGTGCACCTAAAATTATATTGTTCTGATGAATTGGATAATGTTCTATCTTATGAGACATCATTTCAAGATTGGGAGTGAACCTAATTCCTTTATTATACTTTTTTCATCATGATGTTTTTGTAGTTATCCCTCACCTATGTTTACAATGTAGTGTTTTATATTTATTCCACATTTCCTATGTAACCATTATGATAGTCATACTATATCATTCCTTTTTTTATATTACTCTTATTACCCCTTGATATGCCTATTTATTAAAATGTTTTACATTATTCCATGATTATTCAATTACTGGGATTATTAGCTTACCCCTTTATTATGTATGTCCCCATGTTATCCCATGTTGTTTTAAAATTAATGGAATTTTTGAAGCATGTTAAGGAGTTTTTTGATAATGATGTTGTATCACATATTCGAGATGTTTTTATGTCTTCGTAAATCCAAAATAAACTATAATTATCAACTTTAATAGTTTTATTATATAATTTATTTATAAAAAATCGTTTATTAATGCTAAATGAATGATGGGGTTTTGTAGTTGGTATCAAAGTAAAACTTTAGTTTTTTGCATTAGGATTAACAACCTATTATAAAAGACTTGGGAATTATAATATTTATAAGAAAAAAACCCTTTAATTTTCGTACGTATAGATTATATTTTTTATCAATATATTACATCCTGTTCTATATACAAAAAGTAGTTTTGGGTTAGGAATGTATGTACCTACTGGTAAAAACTCTGGAAAGGTGTGTCTGGCCGGACTTGGTGTAACATACTACTTAAAAACATGCATTACAACTAAATTGGTTTGACACTCCTAAGGTAGATTATTTTTTAAATTCCTAAGATAAAAATGAACCATTATTATGGGAACATAAAATGAGCATAAGAATATATATTAGAAAATAGATCATGGATAACTTTGATTAAGGACTAGAATTTCATTAGTTATGGAGATAAATGTGATTATAAGTTATACATTTAATATCATTGAATTACAATTTATTAGTTTAATTGTATAAAAATAATCATCCCTAATTTTCCATTTCTTGTAGCCAAATATTCAAAATATAAGCAATCAAATAAACAATCAATGTGACATGCAATGTGTTGACTACCCCAACGACATGCCCAACCCAATGGGAGTGGGAATCACATAATTTGTGATGATACCCTCTTAGAAAACTCTAGTTTTTAATTGATAACTGGATCAAGAGGATTGTTAGATCCACCTAAAAAATAATATGTTGTAATTTAGTTTATTATGTGAAAAAGTCTTGTAAATTTGTGTGGATCATTTGATCCCTTAATCACAGAATAATGGATCAAATCCATTGATAAGATCTTATCCCCCATATATGTTATAATAACGAGATACTTCAACTTATAGTTTATCATATGAAGGTATATATTCATTAGTGGTGGTCATTGACCATGAATACAAATCATGAGGAAGAGATTGAACTGCTGCGGTAGAAGCAATTCGAGAAAATATTTTTCGAGAAATGTTTTCCTTGAAATCACATTCTCAAAAATGGAAAATATATTCCTTTAAGTCAAGAAAAATGATGATGAATCTATTGGGGAATAGAAGGAAATATTCACATGAAATTCATGTAATTCATATGGGTTTTTCATTATCCCCAAATTTAATGTTGATTGATTTTTTTTGGGATAAAACCTGGTATATGAAAAGCCCTACTGTTCCAAGACATTGATATGTATTATGAATATCTTGACATTACCTCAACTTTGTAATGGAGAGTGGTGAATATGAAGTGTATAATAGGGATAAATAGATTAATGTGGAGTTTAATTTTGTCCATGTGATATAAAAATTATATAGTTCCATGAAAATTCATCATCCCGCTTGTTAAAGGTGTGAAATGAAGAACCCTTGAAATTTCCTAAGGGGTATGAGGAAATATGTTAGGTGTGGCACAGAAGGGAACCTTACAATAGATAAATGAAAAGGGAATACCACCAATGTGATAGAGGATGGGAACGTTTCGATCAACCTTCATAGAATTGTTCATTACATCAACTACAAGTAACCAGGGAACATTTCATATCATATCCCAAAGTCATGGGTTTTTAGAGACAACCAACAACCTGAATGAAGGAAAATATGAAATTTTGCTATCACAATCATTGATGTGGATCCTAAAAACAAATTTATGACACATACAATAGTTATTAATTCAATGATAGGGAATTAACTATTTAATTCACGTTATACACATTCCTTCATATTATGAATTCTTAGAATAATAATTCAGACACCACCACAAATCATAGAAGTGGATTTATCATTGAAAATGAAAAATGGGTAAATTATTGAATCTGGGGTCCATAACTCCTCCCATGTAATAATTTAGTTTATTACCTTTCAAAAAACATCTTTATACTCCATTTGGAGGAATTTTAGACAATATTTTTTATCTATTTTATTTCACTATATTGAGCTGACATAAATTCTGCAAGAAAGAAATCACTCTCTATATTGCGACTTGACCCCCAATTCAGTGAAAGTGTAAGGATGAGGTAAATCTTTTTTATAATATAAATATCAATATTGGGTATTATTATCCTATAGGGGGCATATATAGCTCAAATTATTATGTCTATAGAATGAACTATCCTTGAATACATGCCTATAGTGAGGGGATAGATGATGTGTTTCCTAATAAATTATCTATTCTTCCTCCAATATAAGTGCGTAAATTGTAAATTTATATTATTATTTGTGTGCTTCCATTATAAAATACTTCATTAAATGGATATTGAGGGACATTACAAGATGAAGAAGCAGCTGGAGGGTAATTTTAATAAAGGTTTTATATGCCTAAGTCCTTAACCATAGGGTGAACCTGTCCACATCACCAATAAAAGGGATCATTCAATGCACCTTTTTATTGATCATCCTGATATCAAAATTATTGTGATAATGAATAATAATCCCTTGAAAGATATTAATGAATAATTCGATCAACTATGTAGAGAAAAATACTTCTCAAAGGATGATATCCATTTGGGATATTACAATGTTAGAGTGAAGAAGGATAATATCCACAAAACTTATTTTTATATAAGATACGGGAACTATTAGTTCATAGTGATTACATTAAGACTCATTGATTCTATCATAATCTTCATGGACATGATTAATATAGTCTTTAGTTATCATCTTGAAAAAGTTGTGTTAGTCATTATAGATGATATGGTAATATTTTCCAAAACCGAAGAGTGTGAGGAGAAACTGAGAAGAGTACTAAAGACCATGTGAAAGGAGATGAATTATTATATGTATAAAAATTTGGGTTTTAGATAATGTAATTACCATTACTGGGGTATATCATCGTAATTAATTTCTTATTAGTGGAACCATCTAAAACAAAATTATTTGAAGGATGGAAGATCGAAAAATCTATGAGAAATACAGAATGTTTACTCAGATTAACTTGGTATTATAATATATTTGTGATAAATTTCTCATGATCATATAACCCAATAGCTAAGTTAACTCAAAAGTATACATGTATTAATGGAATTATGATTTTGAATGGATCTTAAAGGAGATCTAAAGAATGATTATCACTGAACATGTGCTAAAACATCCCAAAATTAGAGAAATTTTCATAGTATTCAGTGATGCTTTTAATAAGGGATTGGGTTGTTTATTAATTAATAATGAAAACATATAATACATTGGTTAAATAAAGTTGAATTATCATGAAAAAAACTACCAAACACATGATCTATATATGGATGATGTAATATTTGCTTTAAAAATATTGTGATATTATCTCTTTAGGGAAAAGTGTAAAGTATTTATGGATAAATATCCTCTCAAATATATAATCACATGGAAATAGATGAATATGCACCAAAGAATATGGTTAGAGGTGATCATATAATATTATTTCTAAATTCACTATCATCGCACGAAGGTGAATAAAATGGAATATGTTATATGTAGAAATGATCCATCAATTATATCATTGAAGAAAATTTATCAGGATATGATCTTATTAGATTTTTAAAGGATATATGTGTTGACCATAAAGTAAATACCATCATCTATCATTTTAAAATATATTTCAAAACCATATATTTGGGATATTTTAATGGATTCTCAAATATACACTGTGAAAATTCAATAGAAAGTGGATACTATAAAAAAAGGTAAATTCACAAAGCTCAATGTTAATGAATAAATTATTGTGAGATTTGGGTCATGACTATGTTTACCATCAAATCATGAGTTAAATTTTGGATTGTTGGATGATGCACATAGCTCACACTTTTCCATCCACCTATGATGTATAAAGATGTATAAATATATCCTATAACACTATTCGTGGGATAATATGATGGAGAATATCGTAGAATATACATCATGTTATATTGTGTGTTAGTATGTGAAGGTGGAAAGAAAAAAATATAAAGATATTATTCAACCATTACACCTACCTACATGGGAATGGGAAAAAATCACTATGTTCTTTATAAATAGTCTTAGAATGACATCAAGAGGGAATAATGTTATATGGGTTGTGTTGGATTGTCGTATAAAGACTATGCACTTCATTATAATTCAGGAAGACTTTTTACTAGATCAATATACACAGATATCCCTTAGGGAAGTGAAAAGGATACATGGAGTACCAAAATCAATTGTAGCTAATAAATATATGAGACTAACATACATATTTTGGGAATGTCTCCAACATCACAGAAAAAATGAGATGAACTTCAGTACGACTTATCATCCTCAAACTAATGGACTATCTAAGAAGACTGTTGAGATACTTTAAGACATGTTGAGATAATTTTCAAAGGATTTCTATGGAGTAAGGGACCAATATATTCCTCAGAATGAGTTCTCATAAAACAAAAAATTCCACTCATGCATCCAAATAACTCATTATGTTATACATTATTGGTATAGGTATAGAACATCTACATGTTGAGATGAGGTTGGGGAAAGAAAATTTTAGGTCTTGAAATAGATGAGGAAATTTTGGAAAATGTTAAGACCTATTAACTGTATATCTAGGCTGTTAAAAGACATCAGAAGTGCATTGATGATAATTGTAGTTGATACTAGTTTTTTGATGTTTTATATGTGGTATTCCTCTTCACTTATCCATGTAATAAAGTGATAATATTATGAAGAAAAGAAATATTATTTCAAGATACATCTTTCCCTTGGATATCCATGACCTCATAAGAGTGGTGACCTACCGACTTGCACTAACACCTACCCTATTTCATGTACATGATGCATTCCAAATATCCCTTTTGATAAGGTACAAATAAGGCCCCAAATATTTTCTAAATCGAATTGTGGTACCACTTTAGAATAACCATAGCAATGAGGTGAAGCCAATGAAGAAATTATATCATAGAGACAAATTTTATGAAAGAAGGAAATACACCTTGACAAAGTTTTTTCGGAGAAACCACATGTTTAATGGATATACAAGGAAACTAAAGGTTGTAATGAAACAATGTTAGCCTCTTTTGGTTTAGTGTGGGAAATAAAAATTTTGAGGGTAAAATTTATAATTGGGGAAGATTGAAACAACCTGAACCATTATAATAAAACTTTTCCCTATGTTTTGATTTAAATTATTATTATGTAAAATGATTATAGAAAAAAATTCCATTATTTGGTTTAGTTACATCATATAATATTTAAAATACCATTATGAATGTTTACCATTTACAATATAGTCATTGAATAGCGACCACATCCATAGTATATATATAATATTTTTAAACATTCATATTATCATAGAAAATTGAAGTGATGAACTCAACCACATGGATCGTACCCTATAAATCCCATTTATTAGAGATTATGTGGAAAATTGAATCATTGGGATTTTCCCTCGTCCTAGCCCAAGCTGAGATCCGACAACTTATGTAATAACCAAATTATATATAAAAAAATTTGTTTTCATATTATTATTAATGAATTAAATACTAAAATTCATTGTGTTCCTTTAAAAGTATATAATTTTACTAAATTAATTTATACTTTTTTATTATTTAAATAAATAACTTTACAATTATATATTTTTAATGTAATAAAAATAATTTTTTTTTGAATTTAGCATATTGAAATTACTGTAGTATGGATAGTTGATAATTGTATGGAAAAAAATTAATTTTTGCTGCATAGTAAAAAATTAATAAAGTAATTTTATACACTGAAAAAATGAAGGGTGGGTTCATGTATTGATAGTTTGTATCAGAGTAATGATCTAGAAAAATTTGAAAACTATGTTTTTTTATTTGAAAATATATTAGGTAAATAAGTTCCCTTGTAAATTATTTCACTTCTTAATTCTGAGGAAGGAGATTAAGAATTTTTTTAATTATAATGAAATTATTGTGAGGGAGAAATTAATTTATGTTATGGAGAATGTTACAACCCATGTAAATATAGAAAAAATTGTTTTAATATTATTATTATTTAATTTAAAATATTTTTTCATTATGTTCATTTTAATGTAAATAATTTTATTAAACTAAGTTGTTAATTGTCTTATATTTAAATGATGAATTTTAAAATTTTACATTTTTAATTTGACAAAAATATTTTAATTTTTGAATTGACCATGTTAAAATTATCTTACTATGATTTTCAGAGAATTTTTTGAAAAAATATTGATAGTAAAAAATAGTTTTTATATATATCATTTTTCTGTGTTGAACCATGAAGATTAGATTCAGTTTTTCAGAAAATGATAATGAGAAAAATGATTATTGTAGAAGTTCAATCTCCATAAGATTACAACCCAAACCATGTACGTAGAACCACTCCATTAAAGTCTCAACATCTCCCACCTTAATCATACATTGATTGTGGGTGTATTAAAGGTATATGTATCAAGAACCTAGAAATAGTAATTTGTACATTGTTTTATATAGTATATTGAATATATTTTCATCTGATTATTTTTTCATTATAAATTATTTTTATATTGATACAATAAATCACAAAAAATTATTTTTTGGGTAATAATAAAAATCATTTAAAAAAAATTATTTCGAATAATTAGTTGTTTTTTAAATAAAATATAATTATGAAATATTTTTTATTAAATATAAATTCATATATAATTTTTATAAGGACAAATTTAAATTTTATAGGGGTTCTAAAAGTGTTTCTGTTAAAATAAGTAATTATTAATAAATTTTGATATTATTTTAAATGTTTAAATTCACATATTTATAAACTTATTTTGATAAACTGAATATAAATTTTTTAATTGGAAAATTGAAATTATCTTGGTGTGATTATTTCATAATTTTCTAAAATAGTCGAATGTTCTAGTAAAAAGGAAATACAATATAAATATATATTATGTATTATGATATAAAAATGACATAAAAGTTATGTAATAAATAATCTAAATTGGATATAGAAATTGATATATGTTTTAAATTTTAAATAATTTGATTTTGTGTTTATTTGGTTATTTCTTAATGCCTTTATGAACCATCAAATACCATTGATGTATTTTACCATTTTAGAATCAATTCTTTAAGAGTATGACTTACTTCAACATAATGGATGGTATTATTTTATTAATGGTTCCCCTAATACTTATAATCTAAATAAATGCACTCCAATTAGGAAAAAAGCATGGGAATAATATATGGGTTTTGTGGTTTTGGTTATTTTATTATATAGTGTCCAATACCTAACTTTGATAAATATTACAAAAATACACACGCTTATCATATACAAATGCACCCGTGCCCCCATTTATCATCACATAAAATTCATGGATCATGTAATTAATATTATCTTTCCTCTCTATAGTCCACCCAAGGTGCACACAAACACTCAAGAATATCATCTAAAGAATTTGGAATCACTCACTCTAGGAAGGTTTTTTTATTTATATTATATATTAAGGATTCTTCATTATCTGATACCTTCAATTTCCTATTTATTTATATGGGATATGATTTTACATGTAGATATTAATCAAAAATTGATCTATAAATGATGATAGAACTGTATCCCTTTCATTAAACAATTTTATGGATTATATATGACGTTTTTATGCTTCATAAATTTCACCACCATATTCTGTGCAAAAACAATTGAGTTTTGAATACCATAATCTTTTCCTATCATGTTTTTTCACATTTATAAATTTAAACCTTATTTTAATAGGATATAAATGTATTTCTTTGACACTCCTTTATCAGGGAATGGAATATGATGATGTATGAATCCATGTTTTATGATCTATGTCATAGACTTAAGCAAATGAATAAACTGAAAGTGACATGTCTAGATATAATTATATAGCTCTACAAAGAATTATGAAATTTTAAGTCACATGATATGAAATATGGGGACAATAGGTGAACCTGATTTGTTTAGGGGACTTTTCTTAACAGAAAAACATAGAAGATAGCCTTGACATATGTTTATGATGAAATGATTTATGTTTTAGCCCCATTACCAATGTTGCATATATAATTATCATGTAATATCATGTCTTATTCTTCAAGATTCTTTTATTCCCCATTGATATGCCTATTTTGTTACATGTATTTCCTTATTCCATTATTATTTGCTTACTAGGATTTATAGCTCACCCATTTATTTTGTATGTCCTAGGATATCCCATTCAATTTTAAAATCTATTGAATTTAAGAGGCATTTAAAGTATGTTTTTAATAATTTTGTGGTATCCCCTGTTCAAGATGTTATGCTATGTAACTAATTACCTATATAACTAGACATCTGGATCAACTGGGTTTATGAATGTAATTTTTTTGTAATAAATCATGTATTAATGTGAAATAAACAACATGTTTGTTCTAAATTATACCAAACAAAGATATTTTCGATAAAAATATATACAACTAAAAAATATTGAATTATTATACATCGAATGAAAATATATCCAATTCCCATACATATGATTATCATATTACATTCCAATATATACCCATATATAAATATCTAAAATCATTCACACAACTCAATAACTTGTTTATCAAAATGTATATATATTTCTAACAATATTTATTATTTCAATATTTATCATTGTTGATATGTTCATTATGGTAGATCATGATGATGAGATTTTCAACCTTGCATAATTTTTATTAACTCATGGATTCATTCATTTAATTATTTTACTAAAGAACTTTAATTTTGTTATTTTGAAATGTATTTCGTTTAATATTTTAAAAATATACCATAAATTAATATGGATTTGGTCCTTCTAGTAATATCATTATTTCATCATAAACTATCGAACACATAGGATTTATTTAAATGGAAATACATACAATAATAATTTTAGTTAAATTATTACTGTTTTAAACTAATTTCACTCATTATTTTTTTATTCAAATGTAAATCTAGAGGTTCCGTTTTCTCAATACATATTCATGTTACAATGTTTTTTCATAAAACATGTGATTCCTCTATATAAAATTAACAATGTGTGTGTTCTTTTTTCATCGTAAAATATCTCCATAAACTAGGATTTCTATGTTTGTTTTAAAATAGGAGAAATAATGTTTTTATTTTAATACCTATGAGTTCATTTTATAGAGTGTATCTAGTATGTAATTTTCCAAAGTGATGCGTGAAAAACATCATGCACTTGTGATGGATTCAGTAAAATTATAAGGCTATAAGCTACCATCACCATATGATCAAGGATTTTCTA
Organism: Viscum album; assembly: GCA_963277665.1. NCBI lineage: Eukaryota > Viridiplantae > Streptophyta > Magnoliopsida > Santalales > Viscaceae > Viscum > Viscum album. Next base: position 1,749,175,200 of record OY728152.1, read on the forward strand.
GGGCCAATTTATTTAGTTCTCAATATAAACATCTTTTAAAATCACAAATCCTTCATCTTTAATTATATACCAGTGATACGTCATCTCTGATTTCATAATAAAAATTTCAATATTAATTATCAGTATATCCATTTTATTGACATTTTTTCATTTTAATGTGTCATTAAATGGTTATAAAATTATTTAACATTTCAAAGAAGGATCTTGTCTCATACAGTTATTTTCATTAACGAAATCCTACTATGTGGGTCTTATTTAACTATTCCCATAGAAAATATTCATATGCCTTAATTTGATTGATAGAGTTAAAATTTTCTTCATATGAGAACTCTAATAGGGGATGTGTTGATACTATCCTTTGTTGAATTACATAAATAAGAGTCTCAACTTATATTTCATGGTTTTGATATTCCTTTGAGGCTGACCATCAGTCTAAGGATGATAATAATTACAGAATATAATATCCAAATCCAATTAATATTGATGAAAAACCAAGATATTTTTGGTATATCTAATATATAAATATGATATAATTTGGATTGATACTCCCTGTAGGATTATAACATCTTTAATATATTTTTCATCTTATTCTTCAAGAGAAAAATATCTAAAATATATATGAAATGTTATAACAAATTTTTTTTACCATATCCCAAATGGTATATAGTAATTTAGTTCTCTTTGTAAAACCAATAAAAAAATACCTAGTGATATTATCTATTTTATACATAGGTATGGAAAATTATTTAATCATCCCCTTAGATATTTGAAATTTTAAATTAAGTTTTGAGCGAACAAATCATTATGATATATAATATAAAATACCCTTGTTTAGGTTGTCCCATTAATAATTATCCTTCGTATTTATAAACATACTATTTTATTCTAGGATGGATAGAAAATGATTGTAAATTACCATCATCCAAAATATCTATCTTCTATTACAATATTTAAGGGACAAATATTCATTTATAAAATTGTATAATTCCATTAATGACAACATAAAACACTTGAATATTACATACCTTCATTAGTTGATCTATATCTAAAAACTGTGATATTATAAATAATATTTCTATTAAATTAATTAAATCAATTTTATATCATGTGGTAGAGGGAACATTGAGACTTTAATAAAAGAACACTATATTTTATTGTGTGTATGACACACAATATCATGCGTAAATGAATAGTGGAATACTATTTTAATATAACTATTATAACCTAACTATAGAATTTTATGGTATGAAAATGATTATCAAAATGATGATATATATATATAGATATGTATTTACTAATCAATAAAAATTTATTTATCAATTCTTTGTAAATAATTACTCCTATTTTTTTAAAGTCATATTATGATTTGAAATACAATTTCCACAAAAAATGTTTTTATTTTTATGCATATGTATTGAATAAAAATATAAAAATAAAAAATTATAGAATAATATTTTATAAAAATAATAATGTTTTTGAAATCATTAATTCCAAATTATCTTAAGTTTACATTCTAGTATTTTTTCAAAATGGTTTATTTTTCAGTGAACTGTGATGATAACTATTTATTTCAAATATTATTATGTATTTTCATCAAACTAATTCATTTTAAAATCCCATCAGTGTGTTCCAAATTATTCAAATTATTATTCAAAAATTGATCTAGTTGAGAATATAATATCATGATTTTTGAGACACCATTCATATCTGGTATGTAATATCATTGGGCCAATCATCACATTTCTTATTATGTTGGCTTTTAGCATGAGTTCTCATATTTTCACCCATTAAATAAAGAATCATATATAAAAATTTGGGGGGGAGGGCTTGAATACAATGGTAATGATAATCCAAAAAGAAACTACGAAAACATAAGGATATAATATTAAATGAATAATATATACTGATTTATGATTTCCTAGTTTAAAATCATGGTTATCAATAGTGATAGAGTAATCCTTAGGGGTTTTACTAAATATTTCTCTCTTTAATCCCAAATAAAAATAAATTGTGCAATGATACAAATTATACAGACTGTTTCCTCTAAAACATGTTATTATATGATTTAATGCATAATTATCCATCAATTACAAACCATGAATTGATAAGTCTCATTTCTTAGGAAGATTGGGGGAATAATTACAAATCATGAAATGAAAAATATAACAATTTTTTCATCATCGTAATGAGATCCTAAAATCTCAGGAGATATTACATCTCTGTAAGATAAACTACATAATAAATTTAAAAAAGGGATGAGCTAAAAATCCATTATGAGAGTAAAAATGGGAAAGATGTACACACGTTATATGGAACAACATAATATGATAAATGGAATTGTTGATAAATAAGAATATGGAAGGAACAACATATAAAACATGGGATCATATGATCACGGAAACATAGGATGTTTTCTGCATCATAAAACATGACATAAACAAGAGTCAAGGATAATATCCAATACTATATCGCATGGTGGATAGAGTCATATAATGGACTACATTTACTCCATAATCCAATAAATAATGTCTTTTGAGACTAAAACACTAAAAAATTACATGGAGAACTATCTGTTTGAACGCATCATATAATGTTCATGAATATTTGTTTCATATTAAAGAATTAATCACAAGGAATAAACATAAGGGTTACCCATGGAAGGAAATGGGTTTTTAAATCATGTCACATGGAACAACCAAAGTATGTATCATATTATTTACATAAAGTAATGGATTAAATAAATATTAAACATTTTTAAACTATGAAAATTCGTATATTATGAATAATTTTGTACAAATGAAGTGTACTCATGTGAAAATAGATGTTATTTTACTTTTGAAATGTGCCACATAAGTTGAGTTTTTAAGGAAAAGGATAAAGAGTATTTAAAAGGGTTAATAGAATAAAACCAGAAGTGAAATAAATTTTTTTTACTTATATAATGATAAATTTTAAAAAATATTTTTGGATTAAATAGTTTTATGGAGTGTACATGAAAATTGGTATGTAACAAAGAAGTTCCCTCTCTTCAGGGATTCCTATCGAGAGGGAATTCAAAGGGAAACTTTTAAAACATTCATTTACCCATCAAGTAATCTTGAATTGAAATAGTAACATATGTGTCGAACATAAAAAAAATAATTTTGTGTTTTATAAGATAGTAATTATGATATAAAATCAAAAATGATAGAGAAAGTGTAAACTAAAGGGAAAATAGTGGTTTGAATAAATACCTTACCTTATGTATGACTGTGTTGTGTACTTTCCATTAATATAGTGGATAATAAAATTAGAATATATAAATAATTAATCAATAACCATCTATAAATTTTTTTAATTTTTTTTAATTTTATTAATATCATTTTTAGTTATTTATGTGAGTTATAATGTCAAATTTCATAATTCCGAGAGAATTTGTTTTTATTGTTTCATAGTCGATTTACTTAGATATAATTATAAAAGTTCTTATCTAATGAGAGTAACTTTCTTAAAATGAAAGTATATTTTATAAATACACTTATTGAATTTTTAGTGTTCATATATAATTTTTTCTCTCTTTTGAGACTGATTCATTTGATAAATTGTTCCTGATAATTATTTAGTTTATTTTCATTATTTTACAGAAATAACAAACATGTATCATTTTATTTAGTAATATATTTGTATATTGGATAGAGAACATTAAATAATTTATAAAATAAATATGAAAAACTGATTTTATCATAATAATGGTTTTATTACTATCCCTGAAGTGGAAATTGAAAATGAAAACACTTCATCCACAGAGGTGTTGACCCGACATATCACATACTATTTTTTCTCTTTTATGATGAAAGGAGAATAGAATAGATTTGATTATTGATATTCCATGAATATAATAAAATTAAACTATATATATTATATATTTATTTATCATGTATCATTATATAGGGGTGTGGATTGGGTTGAAGAAAGAAATAATTTAAATGATAATGTTGTAAGATTTTACCTCTACTATGTCGTCTCCTTGAGAACCTCTTTAATGATGTTGGGTTTGGTCTTCTTTTTATACCAGAAATAATATAAAATGAGGAAAATACTAAGGAAGGTAATTGGGGAGAATATTGTATTAATCCAATTATTTTATGGGTTACAGAATAGGGTTCGCGATAGTGATATTTATGAGGGGAGGAGAGGGGTGTTTTTTATTATTCTATTCATTAGATTATTATTGTGGTTTAAGACTATCAGTACTATTGATTATAATGAATAAATAAAGTAAGTGGTTTAGAATTGTCTGAACTAATGGGTTCTTAGAATATAAATCACTCAAAACATCATGTATTTTCATTTTAATGCTAAATACCACAAATTATTATATTTCACTATTCAAAAAATATTCAACTATTTTAGAAAAATCGCTAAATTTGAATCTAGCCAATTTTTTATGACTAGATTTAATAAATGGAATACATTTTATTAATATAATTTTCTATATATTAGACATTATGTTTTTAAATGAAATCATCATTTATTACAAAAATAATTATTTTAATATTAAACTATATTTTTTAATCAATTGAAAAATGAATTAAGTTCTCCTGAAATTATCCTATAATTCTAGTAAAACGTAATATAATTGTGTGAATCTATTTTAAGAATATAAAATTCCTTTTAATTCATCAGTTTGATTATAAAATTTTAAATAATAATTTATAACTTACCTAAATAGAAATGCATAATTTATTATTTTTAAATGATTTTTTACTTATAGCATCATAAAAATATATATATTCGTATTTTATAAGAAACATTAATTTTTGTTTACATTTATAAGAGAGGTTACAATTTTGATAGCTATATTTATATTCATAAAGGTCATATTACTATTCTAATAGAATGATTTATAATGGTCACATTGGGTTTTTAATTTCTATAAATACATATCTTCTCATTAACATTTATTTTACATTATGGTTATATACATATCAATTCATTTTCAAAATGAATAGTTCAATATTAGATGTATTTTTTATTTCTACATCATTGTTTGTGAGTTTGGTTATTCTATTGGATTGAGCATATCCATATTTTCTTATTATTATTATAATATTGCCTATTTATTATCCTGTTGTAATATTTTGAATTCCGGTTGTTTTATTTTATAACTAATGTATAATTCATCAATTATGAGAATAATAATTTTTTGTATATTATTTATGTGACATATGTGTTTTAGGGCATAGTAATGGATATTACATTGATAAAATTCTAGGTCATTACAATAATATTCTATATTCTGTATTAAATATATTCATATAATGATATGGAATATTGTTTTATGAATTGAGTATATCCTTCTATATATAAGGAATTCCTCATAAATGCATTGACTGGTTGGTCCAAGAGATATATATCCACTTGACGCAGCGATGGTCTCAGGATGAGAATAATTATACAAGCATTAAATGAATTTTTATCAATTGTTTTAAAATTTCATGTGAATGGTCCTAGTAGTATATATATCAGGATTTTTAGTATCGTGATATCTAAAAATAATCATTTCGTTTATTAAGAATATATTTATTATTAACCAAGAGATTATTTCATGGATATTTTCAATGGATGATTTTTATCAAGTTACTATTTTGAAATAGAGGATGTTTAGTAATGTTTGATTCCATATTGATAATCCCTTGTCTAATCATGTTAGTCAAGTTATTGATTAAATGGAATATTTGTTATGTTATTTGACTTTACATATTGATATTTACATTTTTATTATGCTTTAATTATTCATGATATCAACCTATATATGTAACTCTAACTGAGAATTTTAGATATACAATATCGTGATTTCATTCCAAATGATATGTAGAAGGAATATTTCAATGATTTAATGGATGTGAAATTTCTACTTTCATAATGTTTTATATTATTTTCATCAATTGTAATGTGATATTCAAGTATGTAGATAATTTACAATGACTACTAGACTATTCAGTCAATTGGGATGTGATTTGTTGTATTTATACCCAATGTAATGATGTTAACAAAACCTCTAGGATACTAGTGTTGAGTTTTTTACAGTCAGACGTAGAGTAATATAATTAAAAACCATCGAAGTTATATTTAAGAAACATAGATTTGGGAACATAACCCTTTAATAGTCTTTTAGGATGATTATAGAATAACTTCCTATATTTCATGTGGGGGTATTTTGTGTTTTTCCTAGAAATACATCACTATCTGGATACTGCTTGTGGATGTTGAAGATACAGATCAAGAATAGTAACAATAATGAAAAGGGAATGTTGATATTGTAATTGATCATCAACTAGTGCAGGTATGATACTCCTAGAGGATATGAATTGTATAATTCAAATTTTCGTTATAATCAATTATTAATTATTTCAATAGATGATAATAGTGAATGACCTAGGATAATCCTATGGTTTCTTAGAATATAAATAAGGTTTCATGATTTAAAAATCCTATAAATTATTATATGGTTTCCCCAATATGACCCTTATTGGCCCCATTACGTTTTTTAGTGTTAGTAAAAGGATGGAACCTAAAGGAATCATGTTTACATTGAATACAATGGAAACATTTTTCATTAGGGGTTATGAAATGTGAGGATAAATGTAGTGAATGATATAATGATTATGAATAAATATTTATCGTGATAAATTATTAACAATATATAATATAACCAACTCACAGACTCACTAATATAGATAAAGATGGTGTCTTCTAAGATCTTCAGTAGTCGAGAGCATGAATGAAAAAGAACTCGATTTCCATCAAGTCAAAAATTTAGAAAGATCCTCCTAATAGAATGTACCATTAGATAATTAAAATGATTTATATGAGGAAAATACAGTCACATGGAATCTTATTTTTGAGGAAATGATTGTATTTTTGTGGAGATTAAAATATCATCCTAGGAATTAACATATATAAAATTCTCTTCAATGTGGGAAACCTGGGAATTATCCATGTAAATTATTTATTTTTAATTAAAATGTATAGACCATATACATTCCTCGTAACTATGAAATATATCATGGAATTTTTCTGGATGTAGGTGCTGAGATGACATATTATTTTGAGACATAGTGTGATCGAGCTTAATTTTATAAAAATATTAAATATATTTTGTATCATGAAAACAAAATTCATCAGTAATAATATGATATCTCATCAGTAGAGTCTATGAAAATAAATATGAAACCATATTTAAATTTAGAGGGTGTGATTTACCTAATGGACGAACTAAAGATTGTTTTTATGGGAAATTCTATAGATATTACCTTTAAAGGGTGTGCATTATTAAATATATAATTTATTTATTTATTTTTAATTAGATGAACTAAACTTTTTAAATATCTATAAATAAACATTGATGGATAATTCCTGGTTTAGTTATGCAACCCTATTATTGTCTTGGGGTAATTTCATTTTCCTCGTTACCAGACTCAGGGAAAACTATTACCAATATTCAAATTAAGGTGAATCGAGGAGCATCAAATGTAATAGCTTATCTCTTTCTTTGACAACTATGTTCTTCACCAATGATTGATCTAAATCAAATTTTGACTCATCGTCTATTGTTTCAACCATTTTGAGTAAAATATTAATCATAATTAAATCAATTATTGTTTGGTATATTTTTACATAAATACTTTGAGATATCCTAGGAATTTCATTTCAATTGTTTCTTTAATTTATTCTTCTTATGACATTTTTGGACCTTTTATTCCATGAATCTATATTAGTTGGAGAAGAACACATAGAAAAATATTTTTAACCATTTTTTTACCCATCAATTATTGTGTTATTATCTTTTAAACTATATGGCCATGGTCAAACATTTGTGGGTGGGTTAGAGCTTGTTTAAACACCCATGTTTAGGGAAGACACACATGTGTTGGATGGTTTGGTGACCTATAGATGTATTTTAGAGTTTTTTGGGATGTAGTTGACACCACTATGTATCTGGGATTCATTGAGGAATAGGTAATAACCATTAGTGGAAAAAAATTATGTATTTATATAACAGTACCAAAGTCAAATTTCAAGACACCAGAGGGATGTAATTGACATACTGATAATGTTTCCCTCAATTTGAGGCGTCCAAAGCTAGAAATCGAGTTAGAGAAACCAGATCTAGAAGATGTGGGAATTCGTATTCATATTATTTAAAATAATAATATTAAATATTTTTACCATGATGAACACACACACTACAGTTTGGTTTATGTGAAATCTAGGGTTTTACATTGGATTTATGTACCACATTTTGTTCGGAAGGGGGCTCTTGGTATATGACCCTATCTATACAACATAGTGCGTACATTGAGTACACTCCCAAGATCCATGCATCACTACACTCTGTGTATGACATAACAAAAACCATATAATGGAACATTCCTAGTAAACATGGGAAGGTCCGAGGATTCTAAGACACACCATGTAGTACACTGACTAACTATGTAGTACTACATGGCTAGTGAAATGTGTGCTGGAAAGTAAATAGCTAGGCAGCAGAGTGGGACCAAAAGTCATGTGGGTCGTTTACATGTCGTGTACCCCCTCAATAAGATCCTAGCTATCATATGTGCATTTATTAAACATTTATTTTGGCATGTGGGTATCCTATCATGAGATATTATCAAACAAAACATGATGGTTTCATTAATTGTGTATTTTGATATTTGATATGTGATATTATGATCATGGAAATACTTAAAGTGGTGATCCATGATAGAAGTGATCAATAAGGACAATAGAAAAGGGAAACCACCTAATGGATAAGGGGCATTGAATATGGATTTTGAAAATTGTCTGGGTCCAATATCTACCTTCTAAGTGGTACCCCGTGATGGAATATGGTGTGGATCACATATCTACTTAGTGGTACCACATATCATACTAGGATGAAAAAGTTTATTTTATTATTACGTGCTACTCCACTAATGTATTAAGACATGGGCCCTCTCTCTATCTACTATGTTTTATCCCCTTAATGTACTAGGGCTGGGATCCTCTATCCATTTATCGAGTGGTACCCACTTGATGGATTAGAGAGAGGGCTATATGACTTCTGAGCTGTACACATTGACACAATAGGGTTTGGTTCCATATATCAAACTTATTCCCCCAATTCTATGAGGAATAATGGTGTGGTGTGGGTTATCCACATGTTTTTGTCTTGGGAAAGACATGTATGATATTGGGAATCGACAATGTACCATTGGAACTATTGGTGGAATCTTTTCATGCGATGGTCAATGATTTGGAGAACCCCTTCCCCTATCATTTAGGTTTTAATGATTATAAATTTATATGTTTACAGATTTCATTTATCTATTTCAATGGGTTGAGGCACCTGCTTATAAATTATCTCTCATTTGTCCATCACATTTTTTCCGACCATCCTAAAGGGTATGTATATATCATAACTTTCAATAGATTTCATTACATGTGTTTTGTCCTATGAAGATAAAGGGTTGATCAATGGTTATTTCATAGGACCATAGTGATAACATAGTACATTTGACCATTGGGCGCAGGTTGCTGTAGCAGTACTGTAGCAGCGGCGGCACTGTAGCAACGGCGGGCACTGTAGCGGCGGCAGGTCACTGTAGCGGCCGCAGAGCACTGTAGCAGCGGCAGGAACTGTGCATTACTGTAGCAACGCAGGTACTGTAGCAGTACTATTCACAGAATGGGATTTTGGGCCAAAAAAATGGGCCTACGGGTCATGTATTGGGCTAAATGCCCACTGGTCCTTCGGGCTATGTAATGGGTCTCCCTCTACCCAGTTAAAGAGGTCTTTGCTTTGCTTTAATAATAAAATGAGGCTTTGGCCCCAAACTTTTAAAAAAAAATAGTACATTTGACCAAAAGTAGTGGTCAGAGCATGGATATTTGGATATGGGATCTCTCAGTTTTTACTTTTCATGTTATTATTTGGACAAGACATCATTTTGGTTTGGTGTGTGTTTTGTACCTTTATTTTTTATATTATATTTTATTACACATGTGTTCTCTAGAGGGTGTACCATTCTTGGATGTTACTAAAGATGTTACATTCTTTTATATTTTTCATTCTCCATTTAATAATGGAATCATATGGGTGCATGTGTATATGTACATAAAGAAATGTCCTACCATATTAGTTATTCCTTTTAATTATAATTAATAGACCTATGACTATGGTGGTGTAATTTGGGTAGTTTCATATTTTATTTCCCCCATCTAGGTAGTATCTGGTGGGTCATTCCATGTATCATTATTATCATAGGATGGTTTGATCAAAGAAATTATGTTTTGTGTTATTTTCACTTGTGAGGATTAGTTGGGAACATTGGGAAATATCATCAAAGTGGATCGAGTGTGGCCTTTAGTCATGAGAAACTAGTGTTGGTCTAGAATGTAATTTATCCATTCACATGGACTCTGAGTACCTCCATGTCGACACAACTAACTGAGACACTATTCACAGGGAACATTTTTACATGAATCATATAGGGTTGGGTTTGTTTGTATAACCTCATTGAGTCACATCTCGATATATATATATATATATACTCATTTTATTGTGGTACATAATAATTAATTCAAGGTTCCTCCACAATGTTAACCAACAAAAATACCAATTAAGGGAGGTGATAATGATCCAATGAGTGGTGAGGACACTTTTTAGGGGTCATCACATGAGATATTTCATCTCAGATGATAGGGAGAAGAAATGCCTCCCATCAAGGTGCAGACTATACCAACATAGTAGGATGAGTATGAGTGTAATCTTAGAATACTCTGATTTCCCTCACAATAAGTTACTGAGTTTCTACGGTGAGCCAGATCCCTAGGCAATATAGGATTTGAATAAATTAGTGATCTATGTTTTCATAGTTTGATGGACCATAACTAACCAGGTGGTTGAATAGGAATATACTATTTGCCATAAAAAATATGGGTATGGTTATATTTAGCCGAAAAAATTCATGATGAGTTAAGACCCTCATTGTATGACTTCCAATGAATATTATAGAAGTATTAGTGACCATATTAGTTGTGCTTATTACAGATTTATAATATTCTTGAGCTAGAACATATATGTATGGTAGTTTTTGTTTATCTCACAGGTTTCCCTAAACATAAATGACAATCCATCAACATGATTCATGATGGATACTTTTGGGAATTGAGATTTGATAAGGGTTTATGAAGAGGAATCATTATCATTGTGGTGCCCCTATCAATCCAACTTATGTTGGGGTGGTAAAGTGATAAATAGTTATATATATGTTTCCATCAAAGAGATTCTATGTAGGTGGAGTTTATAAAGGAAATCATATGGTGGATTCATTTTATTAGGCTTACTGTTGATAGTCAGTAGAGTATTGGTGTCTGGGATTCCTTTGTTGGTTGACCCGGTCACATGGTCATGTGGCTTAGAGACGATGTAGAGGAAAAGGAAAAATAGGACAGGAGTGATGTTATGCATGTTATGGGTGAGGTCACATGACATGTGATTTCCCAACCCGACTAGTTGAGGAGGGAATACAGGTAGAAGATAGAATACCATGGTAGTGGAAGCACACTGATCTTGGGCATTCTATGCGAGGTAAGGGTGGTCCCTGGGGGGTGGACCTAGAAATGGAGAAGGTGGGTCTCCATGAGGAGGATCTATGAGGGGTGTATGATATAATGAGGGCCTTCCACTTCCAAAACCTATTATCCTACATCAGGCTTAGGGAGAAGGAGGTTGTGCCCATGGGTAGCTGCAAGATATGGAGGAATATGTCCTGACATCTCATGAGATGATTATAGGTATGATATGTTTTTATTATACTCTTTATTCATGACTAGTATAAATATATTTGAGTCACTCATTCATCTTCTTAATTCTATTTAAATATCTAAAACTCTCAATTAAGACTTTATCATAGAAGTTTTTATTTGTGACTCATACAAGGAATGATTCTTAAATATCATTCATCTACAATTAATGAAAGATATTTTTTGGATGAAGGACGTTCTCAGGTGACCTTTTTGTCTTCATGTTGAGACCTTATAACATCATAATGTGAATAAAATGGTTTTCTATAGTATAATCGATGATTTTATTCAACCTAGATCATTTGGATACATCACTAGTACAAAAACATTTTTTTACGTCACCATTTTTCACGTCGGTTTTTTAGAACCGACGTGAAAATATCTAAAAATAGATTTTTCACGTCGGTTATATAAGAACTGACGTCAAAAATCCATTTTATTTGATTTTTCACGTCGGTTATTATATAACCGACGTTAAAAATAATTTTACATCACTTTTTCACGTCGGTTATTAAATAACCGACGTGAAAAATCATTTTCCAGGATAATATATTCAAATTTTCACTTATTTTTCAGGTCGGTTATTAAATAACCGACGTGAAAAATCAATTTTCGTGACTTTTTCACGTTGGTTTTTTCATAACCGACGTGAAAAATGTTTAAAAAACTGTAGTTCATTTCTCAGGATTTAATTTGACAGGTCACGGAGCTCAAACGGAGTTACGGATTAAAAGTTATGGCCTTCAGAAGTTGATCATCTCTAAACGATGTCTTAAGGATGTCAAACTTCGGAAGGCCATAACTTTTATCCCGTAACTCCGTTTGAGCTCTGTGACCTGTCAAATTAAATATTGAGAAATGAACTACATTTGTGAGAACATTTTTCACGTCGGTTATGAAATAACCGACGTGAAAAATACCTTTTAACGTCGGTTCTTAAATGTCCGACGTGAAAAAGTCATGAAAATTGATTTTTCACGTCGGTTATTTAATAACCGACATGAAAGAGTGATGAAGATTGATTTGTTACGTCGGTTTTATAATAACCGACGTGAAAAATAAGTGAAAATTTTAATATCTTTTCACGTCGGTTATCATAAAACCGACGTGAATGAAAATTTTAATATCCCGCGAACGCGAAATTTCAATTTTTTTACAGCGCGGCATCGAAATTTTGAATTGCCGCCTAAAATTTTTAATACCGCGTTTTCTCATAGAATATCAATTATATGTTTCCATTATACACCCATCTTAATTTTACGATCATTTATTTCAACCATTATCGTTCCCCCAAATCGACTCTTTTTCTCTCAAACGCGAATCAATTCTTTCTTCTTTCCGCGATCTCGTCAAGGTATATTTAATCATACATCCATGGTTTATGGTTTTTATGATTTGTTTTCTTAAATGACATACCATTTTACGATTATTTCATTCAACCATCATCGTTCCACCGAATCAACTTGTTTTATCGTCAACGTGAATCAACAATTTCTTATTTCCGCGACCTCATCAAGGTATTTGTAATTATTTTACCATGATTTATATTTTCTATGAGTAGTTTTCTTAATTGATATACCATTTAACGATTGTTAATTTATTATAATGATGGATGATTCTTTATATCATGATAAAACTACAAATCCTCCTACGGATTAAAAAATTCTTTCTAATATGAAGCTACGGTTGGCTCATTCAATCTTTCCTCGAAACAAATATCAAACTTCTGATGGTCATAACTTTTGATCCGTAAATCCGTTTGAGCTCTATGACCTGTCAAATGAAAGCTTAGAAAATTTTCTACAATACTGTAAACATTTTTTACGTCGGTTATTAAATAACCGACGTAAAAAATGACTTATAACGTCGGTTTTTTCAAAAACCGACGTAAAAAATGGCTTCTTATCGCTATTTCCAGAATGTATTTCACGTCGGTTTTTTTAAAAACCGACGTTAAAAACTATATTAGCCCATTTTTTACGTCGGTTATTAAATAACCGACGTAAAAAATCATATTTTTAACGTCGCTCGCAATAACGTCGCCTAAAAACCGACGTTAAAAAGCAAAAAAAAACCGACGTAAAAAATGGTTTTTGTACTAGTGCATTTTGAAAGATGGGATGATATTTCCTATGTGGGAGACATAGATATAATAGTAGAGTGAGTGGGGATTGGTTTCTAAAACCTAAAACCGATCACCCATCAGTTTTTGAGGATTTCCCTTAGAACAATGGAACTTTAGGCATTTATAATTATAACGACCCATACTTTACATACATTGTAAATACTTCAAAATTGAAGCACACTTATTACAACATATGACAAAACCACAAAGGACCGTATAGGTATAGTGTCTTTAGAAACTGGGAAACATAAACAACTGGTTCATAAATCTTCTACAGTGTCTCCCATTTATTTCATCATATCTAGGGTCCCTTTTAGAATATTCTACTTAATATCCATCTTCCTGACCTGGGGAAAAGAAAACATAAAAGGGTGAGCTCAAATGCTCAGCAAGGGCAAATAAAGGAAATAAAAATCATATCATATCTTTTTGAAAATCATAACCTGCAAAAGTGATCATAATATCTTAACATGGAATAAATCATAGAAGTGAAAATGAGATCCCCATAATCATAATATGAAACTTGAAACTTTGTGGCATGCACACATAATCATGGAAAATCATTTCTTTTTAGTCATGACTCATTTCCAAGACTATCTTAGTGGACAAAGTCCCTTTCTGAATCGAGTAACCCTCGTTTCAGTCCTATTTCACTGAACCGGTATAACCTACCGTTCCAGCCCTGTCTATCTCATGAGATATAAAATCTTTACCCAATGCATTGGAGGGAGATATAGGTCCCACCCATCTTATAATGAATCCTTTCTTATGTGTTCCACATAATCATAAACCATACATCATAGCGTAACCCATGTAATAAAAATGGGATTCTTAAACAACATGACATCATAAAACAATTCATATAAGATAAAGGAATTCATAAAAATAATTCCATCTCAACATAACCAAATAAATGTAATAATAGGGATAGAAACAGAACCCTATGTTATCTTAGATGGAAAATAATTTTGATAAAATACTTGAAATGAATTCTTGAGGAAAATATCCTTTCTTCTTCAAAAACACTTTTCTTTTCTTAACATGTCATACTAAAATAAGTTGATTAAAAATAAACTTGAAAAATTTTAAAGGAAGCTTCTTGGAAATAATTTTTTTTTAAAAATCCATTCATGCCATATAAGTTAAAAAAACATTCTTCGTAATTTTGTCGGAAAAGTCAAAAAGTACCTCGTATGAAAAACGACAAAAGATTCATTTCATATCCTTTACTAAAAACTCACCAAATGGTAAAATTGGATTTAAACAATTTTAGGTGGATGGAAATAATATTACATATTGATGAAACATGGATTTGGATAATAAAATACACCCCAGTAAATACATATGAATAAACAATCTCGGATAAAAATGAGATTGTGATATTTCCCTTACCTTAGGTCCGATTTTCTTTGTACGTGTCCGAAGCTCCTGTATAATGGTTTAAATAATGTTATTGACTTATTCTGGAATCATACATATTGATATGATATCATATATGTTCATATTCGTAGTTTCTTGTTAGTAATATTTCATTGTTACTTGTTACTCGGGTCTTTATTGCCTTTTGTTCTTATGCGTGTTTTGCCGAATAAATTCTTATTCTTCTTTTAAGGTTATAAATACCTTATATCCAGAATGGTATTAGTGTAACATATTTAATATTTATTCCTTCAATTCATTTATATAATTACTATGTAATGATGATCATGTAGAACGAGTCGCATCACATCGTGGAGACGGTATTCCGTACGTACGCACGAGTGATGATATCGTTCCTATGATCGTGGAATTGTATTGGAGTATATATATATTATTTCAGTATCAATATTACTTTATAATAATCATAAATAGTTACTCATTACACCATTATACCCATCCTTGTAAGGTGGTGGTGGAAAATAGATTACACCATGGTGTGGAGACGGTATTCCGTACGTACGCACGCGCGGCGATTTCATTTTTCCGTAGGATGGATAGAAGGTGAATTAGGGTTGTTTCATATTTATAATAACATATCAGTATGTATGTAATACTGATGTTATTAATTTATCATGAAACAACTAAATAAGAAGAAGTTGAAAAAGAAAGAAATTGAAAAGATCGGTAATGGATATTACCTCTTCTTTGGAACGCCTCTTTGAATCCTCCACTTAGGGAACTAATATTCATCTTTGAAGAAGACCAGGACCTCTAGGATTATTCTAGGGAAGTGGAGAGGAGAAAATGGCAGGGTTTGGCCGAGCTTGAGTGCTCAATTTGGTGTGAGGAGGAGGGGGAGGAGGTGCCCTTTTATAAGGGAGGAGAGGGGCACCTTAGGAATATCTCAAAATATTATTTTATATTAAAGTCAAAATCGGTTTATAATGGTTCCAAAGGGTCTTATTTCGAAGCTAAAGTAGGGAAGGGTCGAATTCCTATCAACCAATAGGATTTAGACAAGTTTAGGGTATTATTTTAACCTTATCAATTAGATTTATCTCTATAATAAATAATTTAACTTTTACCGTGTCTTTTTGTTTTCTTTCACTATATGGTTAATACACTTAATATAACATGCCAAACGAACCCCAAATTGTTTATTATTAATATATATATCCTTATATAAGTTATTTGGCCGATCCTTAGATTTTTAGGAATAAAATAACAATTAGTAATATAATATTTGATTTAAAAACTATTTTGTGTCAATTTTGACACTATTTGATATATGATTTTTGTGAAAGTCATAACAGGATTATATGTTCGAACCAAGTTGATTAAATCAGCACTAATATATCATAGTAACCTATAAAATTAGTGGAATTCATAAAAAGTCTCAAATTACATTTATTTTTGTGTTTATAACATCAATTATGTCAATATTTCATTAATAAGATAATTACTGCATCATCATTGTGTCATAAATAAATTAAATTAATTAATGTCTAAAAATTACAAATAAAATACCATCATGTAGGAAATATATTTATATTTCTAATGAATATTTATAGTCGAATTTATCTTATGTATAACCCCATATTAAAAATGATTTACTTATTAAACTTTGATTTTAACTATTTTAACCCTTCTTTAAATAAATTAACAATAAATGTCCTAATCTAATCCAAGTGGGCCTAAATGGTCATATTTTATTCATAAGGTTGTTTTTGGTCTAATTAAACTTATCCAATAGAATTAGGACATGTGTTAGGGTAATAATAATATCATATTTACCCTTAGTTACCCTATTTACTATTAACCGCGGTAAAAAAAGTAAAAAGTTACTATTCACCAAAAAATTATTTTTATCTCATTGAACCACATTTTACTTACTGATATCAACCGTGTCTGTCAGATTTTCGAAATTCCATTCACAGAAGCGGTAAAATTAAGTTTTCTGCAAAATTCAGTTTTTTAACCTACCACTTAGTGGTTTCACTATTCATCAAAAATTGAAAGTTTTCAGAAAAATACCAAAATTTCACCCTAGGATAATTTCGATATTCCGAATCCAAAAATGAAGTCCATTTTGAAAAATAAAATTTATAAAATTTCAAAAAGTAGTTATTACTATTCATAACGGCTAGTTATAATAATATTTTAATAGCATATCGTTGTTTAGTGAAACTCGGTATTGCGTACAACGCAAGCTATTGAGGAAGGTCGTGATTGCGTGTAAAGTAATCCAAGAAAGTGTGTAGTGAAAGATTCCATTGATGATATAAAAACAAAATATTACTCATAAAAATCTCGGGTGTTACATTCTACCCCCCTTAAAAAGAATTTCGCCCTCGAAATTCGTCACTTTGTAACAAACAGATGAGGATACTTCTCCCTCATCATATCCTCAAGCTCCCATGTTGCTTCTTCAAGTTGCTGGTTCCTCCATAAAACTTTCACCAAGCGAGTTGTCTTGTTTCGTAGGACTTTTTCGCTACGATCCAGAATCTCTATCGGTTGTTCTTCATAAGAGAGATCTTGCTCCAGCGGTACAACTTCTGAGCTGAGTACATGTGAAGGATCAGGTATGTACTTTCTCAGGAGAGATACATGGAACACATCGTGAACTTGAGAGAGATTCGGTGGAAGCGCCAATCGGTAAGCTACCTTCCCAACACGATCCAGTATTTTGAAAGGACCGATATATCTAGGGCTCAACTTCCCCTTCTTTCCAAATCTCATAACCCTCTTCCAGGGAGACATTCGTAAGAACACTTTATCACCCACTTCAAACTCTAGGTCTTTTCTTCGGTTGTCGGAATAACTTTTCTGTCGACTCTGAGCTGCTCTTATGTGTTGTTGAATAGATCTGACCTTTTCTGCCATTTCATCAACAAGATCAGTTCCTAATAGATTTCTTTCCCCAAATTCATCCCAGCAAGTTGGAGTCCTGCATTTCTTTCCATAGAGAGCTTCATAAGGAGCCATCTGAATACTGGAGTGAAAGCTATTATTATAAGAAAATTCCACCAGAGGTAGGTGTTGATCCCAACCTCCTTTGAAATACATAGAGAAAGCTCTCAACATATCTTCTAGGGTTTGAATTGTTCTTTCAGACTGACCGTCTGTCTGAGGATGATAAGCAGTGCTGAAACTCAACTCTTTATCCAGAGTATGCTGATGACTTCGCCAGAACTTCAAGGTAAATCTCGGATCCCGATCAGATATAATAGAAAGTGGTACTCCATGCAATCTTACCACTTCCTTTACATATATCCTGGCAAGCTGATCTAGAGAGAAATCCTCTCTAATAGCAATGAAGTGTGCAGACTTTGTAAGACGATCAACTATGACCCAAATAGCATTATTGCCTTTGGATGTTTTAGGAAGTCCTGTGACAAAGTCCATAATGATGTTTTACCATTTCCATTCGGGTATGGGTAATGGTTGTAACATCCCCTTAGACTTCTGTCTCTCAGCTTTAACTTGTTAACAAACCAAGCATCGAGAGACATATTCAGCAACATCTCTTTTCATGCCATCCCACCAGAAGTACTCTTTCAGGTCCCTATACATCTTCGTGCTTCCAGGATGAATAAAGAATGAAGAACTATGAGCCTCATCCAGCAGCTCCTTCTTTAATTCAGGGATGGGAGGAACACAAACCTGATTCCTGAACTTTATTATCCCATCACAATCAGGGTTGAATTCAGGAACATTTCTCACCTTCTTTTGTAACTCGACATCTTCTTTTTGTGCCTCCTTAATCTTCGAATGTATGGATGGTTGAACATTCATTTGAGAAAGATAAGATTCTTCCGCTTCCATTATAATTCCAAGATCCATCCATTGAAAATCCATAAATATTGGATCTTTTGTGATCCTCATCATGGATAAACTAGCATGTTCTTGTCGACTTAATGCATCTGCCACCTTGTTTGCTTTCACAGGGTGGTAATGGATTGAGCAGTCGTAATCCTTAATCACCTCCAACCATCTTCTTTGACGCATATTCAACTCCTTTTGTGTGAAAATATACTTTAAACTTTTATGATCAGTATAAATATCACACCTTTCACCATAAAGGTAATGCCTCCAAATCTTTAATGCAAAGATTACCACAGCCAACTCCAAATCATGAGTTGGGTAATTTTGCTCATGGATTTTCAACTGTCGTGAGGCATAAGCTATCACCATATCATTTTGCATATGAACACACCCCAATCACTTCTTGGATGCATCACTGTAGATCACAAAACTTTCTCCACTACAAGGCAGTGTGAGCACAGGTGCACTGGATAACCTTCTTTTCAACTTCTTGAAATTATCTTCACATTCCTCTGTCCAAACAAACTTAACTCCTTTCTGAGTCAACTTGGTGAGTGGATTAGATAATCGTGAAAAATCCTTTACAAAACGTCGATAATATCCATCCAAACCAAGAAAACTTCGGATCTCAGTTACTGTTGTTTGTCTTGACCATCTTTCGATAACCTCTGTTTTTGCTGGATCCACAGATATCCCCTCTTTTGAGATTATGTGACCCAAAAATGAAACTTTTTGAAGCCAAAATTCTCATTTGGTAAATTTGTCATAAAGCTTCTCCTTTCTCAGGGTCTTCAATATAATTCTCAAGTGATCTTCATGCTCTTCCTTGCACTTTGAATAAACAAGAATATCGTCTATAAAGACTACCACAAATTGATCAAGATAGTCTCTAAAGACTCTATTCATTAGATCCCTGAAGATAGCAGGGGCATTAGTAAGACCAAATGACATCACTATAAATTCATAGTGTCCATAACTTGTACAGAAAGCTGTCTTTGGTATATCCTCCCTTTTGACCCTTAATTGATGATACCCTGAACGAATATCAATCTTGGAAAAGTATTGAGCTCCGCGCAGTTGGTCAAATAAGTCATCAATGCGTGGGAGAGGATATTTGTTCTTGATAGTGATCTTGTTAAGTTCTCAATAATCAATGCAGAGTCTCATTGATCCATCTTTCTTCTTAACAAATAGAACAGGTGCTCCCCAAGGTGACGCACTAGGGCGTATGAATCCCTTATCAAGATTCTCTTGGATTTTCTTCTTCAATTCCTGCAAATCAATTGGAGCCATTCTATAAGGTGTCTTTGAAATTGGCAAAGCGCCCGGTACGAGTTCTATTGAAAACTCAACTTCACGATTTGGTGGAAGACCCGGTAATTCCTCCAGAAATACATCATCAAACTCCCGTACAATGGGAATATTCTTAATCGTGAGTTTCTCACCAACCATTTGAGATAAATAACCTTCATTTAGTGGAATCAATACCCATAAGATGGAAGAAATTTCCACTGGAAGGTTATGTTCATCCTTGCATTGATATACGATCGTAGATTGATCTGGAATATGAAATGTGACTTCCCTTATTTGGCAATTGATATGAGCTCCATGTAGAGAAAGCCAATCCATTCCAAGAATCACATCAAATTCCACTAAAGAAAGGATCACAATATTTTCAGGAAGCACTTTCCCACAAACTTCGATCGGAGAAGAATTATAAACTTTTGATGCGACTGTTGTGCCATTAGGTGTTGTCACAGCTAACTCAACATCTAATTGTTGAGGTAGTACTGTGATACCCTTAGAAAATTTTTCAGAAATAAAAGAGTGGGTGGATCCAGAATCAAATAAAACATTTTCTACATTAGAGTGGATGGTAAGTGTACCTTTCACCACTTCGTTATCGTACTCCACATCGCTGATAGAAATTGCATGTGACTTTCCTTTGTCTTTAGCCTTAAGATTTTGTTGACGTCGACCATCATCATCAACCCTTGGATTTGGGCATTGATTGGCATAATGCCCCATCTCCTTGCACTTGAAACATTGAAGTGTAGTAGGTTCATTCTGTGTATCCCTTCCTTTGTTTGCATCATTAGACATCTTCTTCCCATTATCGCGGCATTCAAATGCCCGATGTCCTTCCTTTCCACATTTAAAACATTTACTTGTCCCTTTAATACAACTCCCTCCATGTTTCTTTCCACACATTGAGCATAAGGGAAAGTTCATCTTCTTTTCAGTGTGCTCTTTAGATTTTCCTTTGAATTCCATCTTCCTCTTCTTATCAAACCCATGTGACTGATGGGTTACTCCAATCTCCATCTCGACTTTGAGAGCACATCGAACGATTTCCTCGTATCTATTGAAGTCCCTTATGGCTAACGCCCTTCGAAGACTTGGTTTTAAGCCACTAAAGAATCGATCGATCTTACTCTCAGGTTGGATAATAATACCAGAAGAGTACCTTGCAAGTCTTGTAAAATTTGCTTCATAGGTACCAACAGATTCATCATCCCTTTGCTTCAGTTCAAGAAACTCTTTCTCCATCTTTGTTCGGAGAATACGAGGGAAGTACTTATTGAAAAATAAGTTCTTGAACTCGTCCCATTCCATAGACCCAATTTCATCCCTTTGCCTCGTATTCTTAATAATATTCCACCATTGATCAGCATCTACTTCCAAACGATACACTACTAGGATGAATTTATCATGCTCAGAACATTGAAGAACTGAAAATATCTTTTCATTAGTACTAATCCATTGTTCAGCAACTAATGGATCAGTATACCCGCTTAAAGAAGGTGGACGCTGCCTCATGAAGGATTAAATAGAATGTTGCTCCTTCCTTTGCTCATTTGGAAGTCCTGCATGATTCATAGATTGAGAAAGTTGTGTGAGCATGGCTACAAGATTTTGCATTCCAGCTCCCATATCGTTTGGTTGCTCAGGGGGACAATCATTGCATTGCCCATCGCATTCCGCATTAACACGGTTCCTTCAGGTTCCAGCCATTGACTAAAACCAAGAATAATAGTGTGAGAAACACTAATTATAATAGGAAAACCACATAATTCAAGAATAAAATTTGCATGCTTAAGGTCTTATCCTAGGGTATTCATGGCCATTTCTAAAACACTAAGATTGTGTTCTATGCTTAGACTTATCCTTAGGGTTCTTACTAAGACTTTCACATCCTAGTTTCCAAAGGTTGACTATACCTTTCCTCTGATACCAACTATAACGACCCATACTTTACATACATTGTTAATACTTCAAAATTGAAGCACACTTATTACAACATATGACAAAACCACAAAGGACCGTATAGGTATAGTGTCTTTAGAAACTGGGAAACATAAACAACTGGTTTATAAATCTTCTACAGTGTCTCCCATTTATTTCATCATATCTAGGGTACCTTTTAGCATATTCTACTTAATAACCATCTTCCTGACATGGGGAAAAGAAAACATAAAAGGGTGAGCTCAAATGCTCAGCAAGGGCAAATAAAGGAATTAAAAATCATATCATATATTTTTGAAAATCATAACCTGCAAAAGTGATCATAATATCTTAACATGGAATAAATCATAGAAGTGAAAATGAGATCCCCATAATCATAACATGAAACATGAAACATTGTGGCATGCACACATAATCATGGAAAATCATTTCTTGTTAGTCATGACTCATTGCCAAGACTATCTTAGTGGACAAAGTCCCTTTCTGAATCGAGTAACCCTCGTTTCAGTCCTGTTTCACTGAACCGGTATAACCTACCGTTCCAGCCCTGTCTATCTCATGAGATATAAAATCTTTACCCAATGCATTGGAGGGAGATATAGGTCCCACCCATATTATAATGAATCCTTTCTTATGTGTGCCAAATAATCATAAACCATACATCATAGCGTAACCCATGTAATAAAAATGGGATTCTTAAACAACATGACATCATAAAACAATTCATATAAGATAAAGGAATTCATAAAAATAATTCCATCACAACATAACCAAATCAATGTAATAATAGGGATAGAAACAGAACCCTATGTTATCTTAGATGGAAAATAATTTTGATAAAATACTTGAAATGAATTCTTGAGGAAAATATCATTTCTTCTTCAAAAACACTTTTCTTTTCTTAACATGTCATACTAAAAGAATTTGATTAAAAATAAAATTGAAAACTTGTAAAGGAAGCATCTTGGAAATAATTTTTTTTAAAATCCATTCATGCCATATAAGTTAAAAAACATTCTTCGTACTTTTGTCGGAAAAGTCAAAAAGTACCTCGTATGAAAAACGACAAAAGATTCATTTCATATCCTTTACTAAAAACTAACCAAAGGGTTAAATTGGATTTAAACAATTGTAGGTGGATGGAAATAATATTACATATTGATGAAACATGGATTTGGATGATAAAATACACCCCAGTAAATACTTATGAATAAACTATCTCGGAAAAAAATGAGATTGTGATATTTCCCTTACCTTAGGTCCGATTTGCATTGTACGTGTCCGAAGCTCCTGTATAATGGTTTAAATAATGTTATTGACTTATTCCAGAATCATACATATTGATATGATATCATATATGTTCATATTCTTAGTTTCTTGTTTGTAATATTTCATTGTTACTTGTTACTCGGGTCTTTATTGCCTTTTGTTCTTATGCGTGTTTTGCCGAATAAATTATTATTCTTCTTTTAAGGTTATAGATACCTTATATCCAGAATGGTATTAGTGTAACATATTTCATATTTATTCATTCAATTCATTTATATAATTACTATTTAATGATGATCATGTAGAACGAGTCGCATCACATCGTGGAGACGGTATTCCGTACGTACGCATGATTGATGATATCGTTCCTATGATCGTGGAATTGTATTAGAGTATATATATATTATTTCAGTATCAATAATACTTTATAATAATCATAAATAGTTACTCATTACACCATTATACCCATCCTTGTAAGGTGGTGGTGGAAAATAGATTACACCACGGCGTGGAGACGGTATTCCGTACGTGCGCACGCGCGGTGATTTCATTTTTCTGTAGGATGGATAGAAGGTGAAGTAGGGTTGTTTCATATTTATAATAACATATCAGTATGTAAGTAATACTGATGTTATTACTTTATCATGAAACAACTAAAGAAGAAGAATTTGAAAAAGAACGAAATTGAAAAGATCGGTAATGGATATTACCTCTTCTTTTGAACGCCTCTTTGAATCCTCCACTTAGGGAACTAAGATTGGTCTTTGAAGAAGACCAGGACCTCTAGGATTATTCTAGGGAAGTGGAGAGGAGAATATGGCAGGGGTTGGCCGAGCTTGAGTGCTCAATTTGGTGTGAGGAGGAGGGGGAGGAGATGCCCTTTTATAAGGGAGGAGAGGGGCACCTTAGGAATATCTCAAAATATTATTTTATATTAAAGTCAAAATCGGTTTATAATGGTTCCAAAGGGTCTTATTTCGAAGCTAAAGTGGGGAAGGGTCTAAATCCTATCAACCAATAGGATTTAGACAAGTTTAGGGTATTATTTTAACCTTATCAATTAGATTTAACTCTAAGTTAAATAATTTAACTTTTACCGTGTCTTTTTGTTTTCTTTCACTATATGGTTAATACACTTACTATAACATTCCAAACGAACCCCAAATTGTTTATTATTAATATATATATCCTTATCTATGTCATTTGGCCGAACCATAGATTTTATGGAATAAAATAACAATTAGTAATATAATATTTGATTTAAAAACTATTTTGTTTCAATTTTGACACTATTTGATATATGATTTTTGTGAAAGTCATAACAGGATTATATGTTCGAACCAAGTTGATTAAATCAACACTAATATATCATAGTAACCTATAAAATTAGTGGAATTCATAACAAGTCTCAAATCACATTTATTTTGGTGTTTATAACATCAATTATGTCAATATTTCATTAATAAGATAATTACTGCATCATCATTGTGTCATAAATAAATTAAATTATTTAACGTCTAAAAATTACAAATAAAATACCATCATGTAGGAAATCTTTTTAGATTTCTAATTAATATTTATAGTCGAATTTATCTTATGTATAACCACATATTAAAAATTATTTACTTATTAAACTTTGATTTTAACTATTTTAACCCTTCTTTAAATAAATTAATAATAAATGTCCTAATCTAATCCAAGTGGGCCTAAATGGTCATATTTTATTCATAAGGTTGTTTTTGGTCTAATTACACATATCCAATAGAATTAGGACATGTGTTAGGGTAATAATAATATCATATTTACCCTTAGTTACCCTATTTACTATTAACCGCGGTAAAAAAAGTAAAAAGTTACTATTCACCAAAAAATTATTTTTATCTCATTGAACCACATTTTACTTACTGATATCAACCATGTCTGTCGGATTTTCGAAATTCCATTCACAGAAGCGGTAAAATTAAGTTTTATGCAAAATTCAGTTTTTTAACCTACCACTTAGTGGTTTCACTATTCATCAAAAATTGAAAGTTTTCAAAAAAATACCAAAATTTCACCCTAGGCTAATTTCGATATTCCGAATCCAAAAATGAAGTCCATTTTGAAAAATAAAATTTATAAAATTTCAAAAAGTGGTTATTACTATTCATAACGGCTAGTTTTAATAATATTTTAATAGCATATCGTTGTTTAGTGAAACTCAGTATCGCGTACAACGCAAGCTATCGAGAAAGGTCGTGATTGCGTGTAAAGTAATCAAAGCAAGTGTGTTGTGAAAGATTCCTTTGATGATATAAAAACAAAATATTACTCATAAAAATCTCGGGTGTTACAATAATCGTTCATTCTTTAATGATTATATATACTTATTCATTTAGTACATTCTAAGACTATGACTAAGGAGAGATATTTATATCTTCATGGACATACACCCTATAACCTCTATAATATGTTATATAGAATATCATATAGACCATACCATGTTTCAATAGCATGGGTTATAGTTTTTGTACCATTGAGAGAAGGGTTTAATCAAATACAAGGTGTCCCCTGGATAGTTCCAACATTGTTTTTGAAGAAGTTATATGATATCATATTTTATTTTGTGTATTATCTTCAATTAAACAAGAAAATTATAGTGAAAAAGTTCCCTTGGTTGTTGATTGATGACCACATTAATCCATGTGAGGTTTAAGATGGTTCTTGAATATTGATCTCTTGTTGTACTATATCTAGTTGAGAGTTCATGAGACTGATATTCTAATGATGGTATTTTAATATCGCATTATACAATACTAGTACATGGTAATACCTTTTCATAATGAATTACCCCACTATTTCTATGTATTTTATGAACAGAATATTCCATCTATAGGTGGAATTATTTTTTATTATCTTCATTGTTGAAATAATTAACTACTATATGTTAGATATGGATCATATAGAGCACTTGATTATGGTCCTAGACTTGAAAATGGTGCACATTCTTTAGAATATGATCATGAAGATCCTTTAATTGATCAATGAGGTTATCTTTCTGGTCAATGTCAATTTTCTGAAAGGATTAGCAGTGGTACAAGTGATGATTAATGCTGCTCTTCCTTGGGATCCACCTTATAGCATTTTAGAGATGTATTTTCTTTTTGCCTTTATGGTTTACTACAGGAGGTATGCTGAAAACATATCCTTGATATTAGCCCCATTAACCACCCAAACATAGAAAATTTAGTCACTTAGCTAGACAGACTAATACTCTAAATCATTGGAGGATCTGAGGATGAGATTGATAAGTACACATATTTTTAGACTATTGGTGGATATTGTTAACAGTGTACTATACTACGAGACCACTAGAGATTGGAATTTTTTTACTAATTTAGTGAAAGGTAGTAATATCATATGTGTCAAGATGGTTGAGAGACTAAGGAGATAACTATAAAACTCTTTCCTTGAATTTGGCAGTAGTAGTCTTGTCTCTAAGGGTGTAGAGGCACTAAATTCCAAGAGAGTTCTTTGTTGTTTTCTTAACCATCATAGTGCTAGTTATTTCCTCACACAGAGAGACATGAACCTAATAAAGTAGAACTAATATATGTTCCTATAGTAAATCAACATTGATATATTGTATAATAAGGTGAAGGGAAACATGGTTCCATATTCCATTAGTAGGAAGTGTCAGACTTGTTTGTTGGAGGTGGTGTATGGGGAGTTATATTCTTTGATTTTGACCATAGTAGTGGATGAGGGTGCAACTTATCTTCCATATATAATGTAGACTCCTATATTTCAGCACTGTATGTGGGAGTATATGTCATTAGACATCAACTATTTATTATTATTTTTCAAATATACTATTAGAATATTCACCCAATAAATTTTCAGAAGTATGGAATCATGGTTTCCTATACACTAAATGGATAGTGGTCCCAGTCATGTTGTGAGAGGAGATGATGATGGGGTTTCACAAATACAATTTGCGTGAACATATTAGTTGAGGAATGGTGTACTGAGAATGTTAGTGGATGTTTTAGTGGTTTAAAATAAGGTAGAGCATGGAAAATATCATCTATCAGTGCCTTAAATGATAGTAGTTGAAGGATGAGCACTAGGTTCCAACTATTTTGTTGTAGCCCTATGAGATACTAGAGTGGAAATGAGATATAATATCTATATACATCATGACAGGGCTAACCGTATAGTTAGAGTCCATGATTGCATCTTGGTTATAGTTGTTTTAATTAAAAATTAATCACACAACCTTTCTATCTGGTAGAAAATTTCATTGGAATGTATATGATATTTGAACATATAGATATCATACTCCATTGGGTTCCCTTAAGGAATGGCTATGAACATGATGCCCCGTTCACACCACAATTATGTAGTGGATTGCATGTCGAATTTAGGAAATAGATGAGGGTGAGTCTATATTTTCCTCGAAGATATATTTCATTAAATAGTGCACTACATAGTTTCCCGTGGATATGCTAAGGGATTTCATCATAGACATTGTCCAGAGTAGGGGGAATTATTTATCCTTTATGGAGTATTATTATAATAATAGATATAACTATACCTTCAGTAAGGAAACTTTTGATTCCTTATATAGGATACCTTGAAGGTCACCCATAAGATGGACTGAGATTGTTGAGGTTTGTATTATTGTGAAAGAGATAGAAATGGAAATGTCAGTGTGGGTCTAGGTGATTCTTTAGTGGATGAGGGAAGCATAGAGAATGAATAAATTTAATTCAAATAATTGTCATAGGATCATAGAGTTTTTTCAGGGATAGCAGGTTTCACTAAGGTTCTCCCCATGATGAGGATTAATGAGGCTCATTTGGGGAGGCATGTTATCATTAAGGGTAATCAGCTCATTTGAGATGTTACAAAGGATTTTGTGGGATGTTTACCATCTCACCTTACCCACAAAATTCTTGGTGGTCCATGAAATTTTCATCATGTCGTGATTGGGGACATAAAATAATGACCGCACACATCATACTAACAATGGAGAACTAGACATCAAGGATATATCCACCTTCATTGAGTTCCCTTTGGGGATCATTGATCAGAAGTAGATGATCATCCTTGTATAGATCATTCCTTTGTTCCATGTGCTGTGGGAGAATGGGAGCTTGTAAGAGTTCTCTTGGGAGTAGGATAGTTACATGTGGGATTAGTATCCATACATTTTCCTAAGATTTTTATTTTCTATGATGAAAATATTTAATTAGATAATAATAAAATTATCTGGTTTTTTTCAAGTACGACTTTGAAAGAAATCAAGGAATAATTTTGTAGACAGGCCCTAAGACAATGTCCAGTCTCGAGTCCTGTTGTGCCTAGAATTAATTATATAATAATATTAAATATATTTCACATCACACACGCAGTTTTCCCAGAATAATGGTATATATCCAGAAAAATGTATTAGGTAAAAAATATGAGACCATGGCTGAATCAAAATAACAGAAGTTACCCTAGGTATTACCTAATGTTTATCGGAATGGGAAGTCTAACCGAGGTGATAGTAAGAAGTTGATTTTAAATAATTAAATAATTTATTTTTTTAACTTGAATTAAATAAACTAAAACATATAAACATCTATAATTATGATATTGTGGAAAATAATCATGGTTATACACAAATCCATATAATTGTTGGGAGGTAACTCATGGTTACTCATTGGTTATTTGTGGTTAGATGACGACCAACATATATATCAAGGTGAATCATGGCACAATGAATGCAACATGTCATATCTATTATGGATGACTACATACATTACAAATGATCAAAATCAATTGAGATAAGACTGTTAATCTTTGGGTTATTCCCTTATGATTAAAATATTGATCCTAATGAAAGATTTTATTCTATGGCCTATGTGTAAATAAACCCTTCACATGATCCCATGAATTGTATTGTATGTTTTTACTCAATTATTTAATGTTAATCCATTTCTCTCACAATGGATTTAAGAAATCAATATTTGTTGGCCACTAACACTGATACAACAATTTTTCACCTTTTCATTATTTTCCCCATATTTCATCATGGTCTTCACCATTGGCCTATGGGGAATTGGTTTGACATTTTTAGGAGGATTCATGTCTGATCATACAATTACATTTCTAAAATATTCAAGGGTGACATATTTTTTTTATAATTTACGTCTTAATTGGGGAGTTATTCATGATGTTCGTGATTCCACCATGGATCAGTGATTTAGTTAGGCGGTTTGAGGAAATGCAAGTGATGGAAGGCTTGTATATTATTGTTCAATAGGGTGAGAATTCAACTTTCAAAATTGTAGGGTAAGAGTCAATGTCTAGTGGAGTATTACACCAATTTTAGTGTTCCAAAATGGATGAAATTTAAGTATATAAAATAAGTGTATAATATTCATCAGTCATAATTCAGATTCAAAAAAATGTAAATATACATTGTGACATTAGATAACTGACTCAGGGTTTACATGGAGCCAATGTAAACTTACATGTCATGTATGGTGAGGAACACAACACGTATTGGAACATGGACTGTGATCATGGGTAGGTTTCAACAGTCTGATACATACTGTGTTTTACTATTGAACACTATGTAATACTACATGAAAATTTAGTGGTGTGTTGGGTGGTACCCATCAAGGAAGTAGGGTTATACCACATGTTGTATGGGTACCCTACACATGGTGTACCACTTTAAAAAACATCTACCTATCATAACTCATTTGATTGGACTTGTATTTCATCCAATGAGTAGCCTATCCTGAGTGTTTTCCCATGTAGAACATGATGGTGGCCTTCATGGTGGATTTTAAGATACAATGTACGATTATACAAGATTAACAATTATTTACCTGGTTCTCGATGATAATAATGATTGGGAAGGATCATATGAGACTAGTAACCCCAAAATAGACTTGGGTGGGACTCACTTATCTACCTATTGAGTCATACCTCTCCGATGGACAAGGATGTGGGTCTTTTGTTTATAGATTGGTAACCCCTAAAAAACTATGGCATGGTTCCTCAATCAATATACTTATAGTTACTCCTAGATAGACTAGGGAAGGATTCCACTATCTACTGATTGGAACCCCATAAGGAACGGAGGTATTGTTTCTCTATCATTTTAGTAAGTTGGACACCATTATAGGCTTCTTTGTGGTCTATATTTCTATCTACTAAGTGATACCCACATGAATGACTAGGTTGTGTTTACTTTATCAATCTTTTAATAGGTACCCACCTTACAGACAATGTTGTGGGTCCTCTCCCTTCAAAATTATACCCCGTGACACAATGGTATGTGGTTACTCTAATAAAGGATTATTTCCCTTAAAAAATATTACACAAAGGTGAGTTTTAGGTAATCTATGTGGATATAATTTTTTTGGGAAGACACATGATATATTATACATTGATGATTGTCATTGGGAAATATTGGTGAACTTATTTACTAGGATTAGATGTGAGATAGAGATCCAGTTTATCTATTTTCTATGATTCCATTATGTGTATTGATTCCATTTCAATTAGATTTTTTTCTCTTATGCTATGTGGTGAGATGTCTAGATTTATTATATTTATATTTTATCCCACTCTAGTTTTACAAGTGTCCAACTGTGTATGTATATTCCCACCATTCATGGGATATTCTTCCACGTGTCATGTATTGTGCAGATGGCAGACATGTTGGTGGTGATATCAGTGGATTTTAGGGATACCTTATCACATATGACTGTGTACAACATTCAAATCATAGATATTTGGAGCTGGTAAATCCTAAAATTTAGTTTTCTGGTCATTTAATGGGTGGTAAAACATTATTATTAGTTGTTAATGGGGGATATGAGGTATTAACCACTTGAATCTCAGCTAGAAAAGTAGGCACTACTGTGTTGGTTTATGACATCTAACCCCAACACTGAGGATAGAACAATGTTAAAGGAAAAGGGTTGTAGTATTTATTTATCTAGTTTAATAAATTATAATAATAAAGTACTTTTATTAATAATACTTTATTTTAAATAATCATAAAACATCTATGGATTGTGTTATTTTTTAAGCATAAATTTTTTATACTAAGACTTAATTTTAAATTATATATACCATCATGGCTTTATAAGTTTATGTTTTTTTAGTTGTTGAATATCATAAACACTCATTTTATGGTTTTTGGTTATGGGAGTTTATCAAGATTAATGATATTTTCAAAAACATTAATTGATATAATACCCATTGATTTTTTATATTAATGAAAATAATGAATAATTACTTTAAATTTTTTGGGCATATGAATAATGTAATTAATGATATTTTTCTTTTATCTTATATTCTACATTGTGGAAATTCTGGGACATCCCAAATTGGGAATTTTATTTGAATTATATTATTATTGTTTTTCAAAAAGGACAACCTGCATACCATGTTAAAACCCATCGTATCCAATGAGGCTATAGGGAATGAACCCACAACTACAGGTAAATAAGGTTTATGTTCGTACCACTAGTATATATGATGTAGTAGTCAATATGGAATTGTTTCATATGACCCATTAAAAAGAAATTTTTATTTATTTTGGGATAAATATTTTTTTTCATATTCATTTATTAGATTTATAGATGGTGTGGAAATTGATAAACTGACAACGAACACTACAACATAAAAATCCTTTAGCGGAAATTTTTTAGCGGTGGTTTTGTAAACATCTGAAAAACAATTCTTTTAAAAGGATTGGTGGTGGTTTATTATCAACTGCCACAAAACCCATTTATTTTTTTATATTGATGACATCCCCGCCACCTGAGCCAATGCTCTCTCCCCCCGACCCCACGAGGCTTCTCCCCCTGACGAGTGTGAACCCTAGATCTGCCCTGCTCCCCTCCCCTCCCATGTAGCTGGTGACCTCACCATTGGTCGATGATAACCCCACTTCCCCCCCACCCCCTGACACCCGTGACACCGGTTTCTCCACCGACCCCATAGAGTTCATACACTAGGTATGCTCCCCTCCCCTGCCGCCGGTGGGATCATCCAGTTACGGTGGATTTTTTTTAATGGTTAGTGCAATCTTCTAGACAAAAAATTCATATGTTTTTATGAAGATTCATTATTTTTAAGTCATTTCCATAATTTATTTTGGGTTATCTTCAAATTTGGATGAATTCATTTAATGGATTGATTTCATATATATGGGTTTTGTTTAGAAATGAGATCTGAGGTGTTCTATGAGTGATCCATACCCCATTGCTTAAAGTTACAGTGAGGATACATAGTTGATGTGATGTCCCTAATGTATGACTAATTATATTAATATGGAAAAATTATCTAAATTAATTATTATTGATTTGAAATATATATTGTAATTTTTTTGAGTTAGGTTATTGAGATGGTGTTGGTTCCTAGAGATGGAATTGATGAGGATGGAATGATATTTCATAAGGGGATAACTATATGATCAAGGTATATTATGACTAATTTTACCATAGGATATGGTTGTGCACTTATTGTGTGGATTGAAATTTAATGTAGGTGGGTATGTGACATGAATGGGATACATGAGTTATTTACCTTATGATACATGAGGATAGATATCCTTGTTGTGTCCATAAATTTTCATTAGTATGATGCATTGATTATAGAACCATTGATGGCTATGGTATATATGCGAGAGGCTTAACTGTAGGGAAATTAAATCACCAATATGGTGTCCATCATGTATTTATGGGTCAAGTTATCTATTATGGTCTTGTTTTAGGTAATTTATTATCTCCAAATTAAATTTCTAGGGGAGAGGCAATGGGATGATGTGGTAATGGTTATCTATGGAATGGTAATCTATGAGAACATATGAATGACCCAGTATGGAACCATGATAGGTTCATTTTCTTGATGAGAAATCAATATGGACAATATGGATAATTATAGTTTATACAAACCTTATGTGTTGGGAATGTGGCCCTTGACATATGTTTATCCCATATGAAGGGGTGAGATACCTAGGGAATGGAACCGTAAGAGGTGTATTTATCATCCACATTAATCAGTTTGCACAATATCAATATAACCTCAAAATTAGATTCATTATGTCAATATAAACATACCAATCACACTGAAACCACACTAATGATAGTAAGGGAATAACTACTTCCTCCTCTAAATTGTTCTTTTTATTAGGGGTCTAATTATACTAATATCAGTGCATTATATCCCTTGTTATAAACCAGATTCAATTTGACACCATTTATTATCTTAGTTAAGACTTGGAAACCTCTTTTTATTCTAGAATAATTCCTTTTTTATGTAATTCTAGATTCAACAAGTGACTTTACATCAGCATGAAACTTCTAGATCAATTTTTTAAGAAAAAAAGTGGTTTCTTAAAACCACTTGCAGATTCATGATCATCAATGACACAACTTGATAATATTTTATATCAAATGAGACTTCAAATAATTATTACATCACTTATTTCATGCATTTTTTTGGTTTTAATTAGTTCTTCCTTTAGTTGAATAACATGTACTTTATTAGCACATCCATCGCATGGATCATATAGTAAATCTTTATGTAACATATTGATATATTATTTCAACTAGTATATATGAATCTATTTCCCTATTTAGTAATAGTTATGTGTTTTAATTTTTTTTGTTTAGGCACATTGTGATATAAATGGAAAAAATCTGGATCACATTACTGAGGAACGCACCTCAGTATATTAAGGGTTTGAATGAGTTTTTAGATTTTGCAATTTCTAATCGATCCATTGAAGGGAGAATAAGATTTCCATGTACTAAATGTAAATTTAGAAGATGGTTGAAGTGAGATGAAGTCTATGAATATTTAATATTGAAGGAATTCCCTGGTCAATATTTGTGTTGGATTTGGCACGAAGAATTTAATGTTATAGAAAGGTTGAGCACTTATGTCAATCCATAGATTGACCACCCAAATTCATCGGCAATGTTAAATGAAATGAAAACAACAATAAAGGATGCATCCCCCACTGAAAGAGACCTCCATCAACCTTAAAACATATTAGAACAACCAGATGAGGGTGCTACAAATATCAACGAGAAAATGGATGTCCTTGAGATAGTAGGAAAAAAATTTCTAGATTGAAACATATCAGTGGATCTTTTTCTTGATTCTATTGAGACTAATGTAATAGAAAACATTACTATGGAAAATACATTCCATGATTTAGTTGATGATGGGAATCATGAGTTTTATAGTAGGTGTTTTAAATATTCAAAACATTCTTTTATGCTGAAGTTTTACCATATCAAATGTCTATGTGGAATTAGAAA
Source organism: Viscum album (assembly GCA_963277665.1). Lineage (NCBI taxonomy): Eukaryota > Viridiplantae > Streptophyta > Magnoliopsida > Santalales > Viscaceae > Viscum > Viscum album. Next base: position 1,749,210,243 of record OY728152.1, read on the forward strand.
TAAGGAAATATACATGATTTTGGAACAGTTTCATGATGCATTTCCTAAAGCAAACATCCTTGTGTATTTCTATAATACGAAAAATGTTTTTAACATGCTTGTTCTGAATTATAAAACAATACATCTGTGTCCCAATGATTGTATGCTTTATTGGCGAGAGGATTCAAGTAGACAGAATTCTAAAAAAATTTCTTGTTCTACATGATAGTCAATGGGTGATGTTAGAAGTATGAATCAACATACATTCATGAAGAGGAAGAAAAGGAACACACCAGCAAAGGGTTTTCATTACTTTTTTTAAATCCTTGATTTCAATGATATATCATGTCATCGAACTTCGTCGAACACGTGATGTGGCATTCTGTAGATAATAACAACGATGGGTTAATGAGACGTCCATGAGATTCACAATCGTGGATGAAATTTGATTTATTACATCCATATTTCTCAGCTAATCCTAGGAATGTTCGATTGGGATTGGGTAGCAATGGATTCAACCCATTTGGTACATTGAGTACTAGTTATAGCATTAGGATAGTTGTTTTAATCCCTTACAATCTTCCTCCGTGGATGTGTATCCAACAAAAATCTTTTATCATTTTGATAATTATTCCTTGAAAACTCATGCCGGGAAATGATATTGATGTATACTTGCTGCCCTTTAATTGAAGAATTACTGTAGTTGTGTAGCAATGGTATTGAGACAAACGATGATTCTTCTAAGACTATGTTTAAAATACATGCTACTTTAATGTGGACTATTAGTGACTTCCATGGTCTTGGGAATTTATCTGGTTGGAACACTTACACGGATTTGTCTTGTCTTGTTTTTTAAATCGATTTTGATCCCAAATGGATACCTCAATGTATAGAACGGTGCTTCTTGTGCCATAGATGATTTCCCGATGCATCTCAAATATTTCAGCTGAACAAATCAATGTTTAACTGTTTCATTGATCGTAGACCACCTCCAAAGTTGTTAACTGGATTTGAAATATTGACAGAACATGGATATGCTGAAACAAAATATGGGAAGGTTCAAAATTTTAATGATAGCGGGAAACGTGTTCGAAGTGCATCATCAAGTGAAATCGGAATGAAAAAATGTCAGAAAAAAATATATTCTTCAAACATATGTATTAGGAATTTAATCTGTTGCGGCATAATCTTGATGTGATGCATATTGAGTAGAATTTCTATGAAAATTTGATTTTCAAATTTCTTAATGAGCATGGAAATTCAAAGGATATTCTCAATGCTCGCAAAGAATTAAAATAATTGAACATAAAACATGATCTCTTGCTAGATGGTAATGAAAAGTATTCTCAGAGAATTTTTTCAATGAAAAATAGGGTTACAGATACATTCCTTTGAATTTTAAATAATTTTAAGGTATCTGATGGTTATTCAAGTAACATCTTGAGGTGTTTTGACATGAAGAATCATATGTTACATGGATTTAAATGTCAATATTCACATATTTTGTTACAATAGTTACTACCATTGGCATTGCGTAAATTATTACCTGAAAAAATTACTGTTGTTGTACTCCAATTCTGCACATTTTTCATACAGCTATGTGAGAAATCACTACATCCATTTCAGCTTGACATCCTTAAGGAGTGGGTTGTATTTACCCTTTGTGGAATGGAGATGATCTTTCCTCCATTGTTTTTTACTGTAATGATGCATTTAATTGTGCATTTGGTTGAGGAAGCTAAATTAGGAGGACCTGTTCATTATTGATGGATGTATCAAATTAAGAGGTAATTTATTTATATTTTTTTCATTTAAGTAAAAAAAATTTGGCACTTAATTAATTTTATAATTATGTTTATTTTATTTTACATATATCTAGGGCATTTGAAATTATACGTGAGAAATAATGCTCAACGAGAAGACACTATTGCTGAAGGCTATTTGGCTGAGGAGTGTCTTACATTTTGTTCTCAATACATGGATGATATTGAGACAAGATTTAATTAAGTTGGACATGTTGATGACACATCGACTCAATCTCAAATAAATCAGAAATCAAAAATATTTCCTACTATTGACTGATTAGATGGGAGGACCTCAAATGTGACACTAACAGAATTGGGATTATTAGAGGCACATAGATATGTTCTACTAAAAAAATGAAATTCTAGATCCATTTATTGAAGAGTTTAGGATACAAACAAATAAAATAATTAGAGTCCGAACCCAAAATGAGAAAGATAAAACAAAAAATGTTAATAAAGATCTTCTAGAATGGTTTTAACGACGTGTAATATTCTAAATATTGAAATAAATATAAATATTAGTTTCACACATATATTTTGTAATTCAAATAAAGTATATTTCTTTTTTTTAGATCGGGAATATTGATACTCGAGCAGAGGTGGTAGATGATTTGATGTTTTTGGCTCGAGGTCCTCTAAAAAAAGATAGAATTTTTTATGCTTACAATGGGAATGGCTTCAGATTTCGTACAGATGACCGAGAAGAGGGTTTGAAAACACAGAATAGTGGTATATTTACATTTGATTAAGTGGAATACAATGGAAATATGATTATTATTATTTTATTAAACTACCACAGGCATTTTATAGTTTTTTTATTCAAATGAAATTGGGTCGATATTACCAGAGGTGTTAAAAGAGATTCCTTGCAATTTACTTCATTGAACTTCTCTCACATGATGATGTTAGTGATCATGAACTACATGATCCATATATAATATCATCTCCAGAAAAAATGTAATATTATTTGAATGATATTGTTGAATAAGGGTGAATTGTGGTTGCTCACGTAATACAATGTGATTTGTATGATATGGGTGATGAAGTGGAAGATTTGACCTCTGAAATCGAATCTTATCAACAACACGATGTAGAAATATTTGTCCGTCATGATATTGAAAATATTAGTCTAGAAAGGATGAATGTTGTGGATGATGTAATGGAGTAGGAAATAGACATGATTGAAGGGGAAAATGATTGTATGTGCAATTATTTATTCATTCAGCAACCACTTATTTCATTTACGCAGTCATTCATTATCATTATTATGTATATTTTGTTTGTTATTACTGGGCATCTTTTATCATTTTTAATTTTTTTTCTGCAATTTTTTTTTGAAATATATGTTTTAAACATAATTTTATTTGATTAAATGATAGGAATGCCAAGGAGAAAGCGATACACTCTTTCATCCACTACTGCGACAAATGAAAATTCATCTCTCTCCATATTTATAGCATCTGAGCCATCAGCTGCCTACCCCCTACACCATCTCCCCCTGCACCATCTCTCACACCATCTGTGAGCGTCCCTTTAGATGTTGATTCGTCGAATCCCCCTTCAACAACCTCATCATTTTGGTGGCGGTTTTCCACTTCCAGTTCATCCCATACATACTGGAGGGTCACTAGCATACATATAAATTTTAATTGAATAAATTTATTGAATTTTGATTATACTTATTTTTTTCTCATTGAATATGAAAACAATAAAATTGTGGAGAAAAACATAAAATGTTCAGATGTTTGGAATATGAATAGTGGGAAGATAGTTGTGTCATTTTATTCTTATGGGGTCCCTATGGATGACGTCGTGGGGTTACTAGGAAAGATTATTTTCCAGATGGCAGTAGAACCCATTTCCCTTCCTATTTCTTATGATTATTGGAAATATATGCCTCCAAGACGGAAAAATTATGTTTTTGATTCCCAAATAATGGTAATTCTATTAAATAATGTTTTAATTTAATGTCATGTTACTAATATGTTCAAAATGAATTTTTTTATACAGATGTTCTTCCCCTTTACAGTTTCTGATGTGATAGCACTGAAGTGGACGTTGAAAATTCATGTTAAGAAATGGAATGATTTCAAATGGTGATTTTTGTGTGATTTCAACGATACTTCATTGACTGTGGAACAAATGTATGTGAAGCTAACCAGTGGGGTAACGAAAGAAGAGTGGATAGTTTTTGTTGACATACATCGCGATGAGAAGCGGATGGTATTGAAATATATAATATTATATTATCCTTATTTTAAAATTATACATGTATATGAAGAGGATATGACACTGAATACATTAGTATTAAAAATAATTTTATTTATTTCAGGATCTCTCAAGAAAAAATTCATCAAGTCAGGAAAAACTAATCATCCCTCACACTACGGGGTCACAAATCTTTTCTAGAAGCCGATCGTCTTGGGTAATATTTTAATTAGTTTAAATATTTATAAGACAATATTATCTGTTTAATATATTAAATTATTGATTTATGATTTATTAATTCAGTCATAGAGTTTAGGGAACGAAGCATCCCGAACTAAACTATGGTTAGATGTTCATAAAAATCAGATTGAAGCGTTGTTAATGATCCTGATAAAGAAGTTGGGGTATGAAATAAATTTTTTATTAAAATAACTTATTATTAGTTTTTACTGTTTTAATATATATTGATATTTGGTTTATAGGTTAAAATTAGATAACTATGGGATGCATATCCTGGGTAGTCTTACTCAGTCTCCCAGGATGACCCGGTTTCTAAAGACCTTGGGATGGAGCATCCTGGTAGAGTGTGCGGGATGGGTTTGGGACCCATACCATCCGAGGTTTTTAGAAGGACACTAGGTATGGCAGCTGCATCTACTTCTAGCTGTATTCATCCCATACATGGAGATTCTATGAAGGATATTGTTTCTTTAAGAAGCATAGTTCAAGAGTAGGGGGATCAGATATCCGTATTGCAGAAAGAGTTGATTGAAATACGTCAGCAGATGAGTAGATATGCCCCCATTGGTACTGTATCGAATGGTGGTGAGTAGGTAAATCACAAAAATTAAAAATCATTTATTTTACAATATTTTATCGGTTTTACGATAAAATAAAAATATGAAAAACTATTTCATTTTCAATATAATGTTCTTAGGGGTGGTATCCGATAGTGGAGATGGAGGTGGAGTGGGTGACGATATGTGTTCATCATCTAACAGTGATTAGTTTTATTGTTGATATTTTGGATGTGGATAGGGTGATGATATGTGTTCATCGTCGGTTTGTATATGTATCAAGTGTGGCACATAGTTTCCACCAAACATTTTCATGACGTAACAATTTATTTATTTTTTATTTTTACTTTATGTATTATATTGATTTATGATGTTTCCTTTTATGTTTTGATTTCTTGAGTGTGGTATACATATTTAGGACACAACAACCTACATCAGTCCCCTAGAAATTCTTTAACAGAACCAACCATTCACTTTCAAACAATTGTACCATAGTGAAGAATAGGGAAAATATTAGAAATGAAAGGGTTGAGGAATGTCATGGTATGCATATTATATATTGTTTTCTCATATATCATAAATATGTTACTATACATAAAAAAGTGTTGTTATGCGGGTAACCATGAAAGGGTTGAGGAATGTCACGGTAATTTAGTGTTCATGGTATTCAAAACACTCTGAGTGGTTTTGGTATTTAGTTCAGGGGAGAGGGCAGGGTCAATTGGATAGCAATAATTTTATATAGAGATCTTAGGTTTTCATGATAATGTTGAGAATATAATAGGTAATAATACTAAAATACCAATAAGGATTAAATTTTACAACCTAGTTGCAAGTCACCTCAAGAAGGTAAAAAGTAGTGTCTAAGATATCATAAGTCTTTATATACCAGATGTACTTAAACATGCCATATTATGTATTACCACCTAGAATAATGGTTGTTCTTATACAATGAAGAGGTAGAAACTTTAGATTAGAGGGTACTAAACCATTGTTTCAAGACAAATTATCTAAACCAATATCACCTCTTAGAAACAATATCAAGGATTTCATCCACACAAAGTCATATGAGTGTCACCTTTTGGTGTACTAACCCCATTAGAGGACCCAACTCTCATTGAGAAAACCACATTGAAAGTAGTGGTACCTATATCCCAAGATAGATGACCTACACATCATTGGTGGGAGAGTTCAATGATTTATGATCCATTATATGGGGGATCCACACCTTGTCAGGTCCAAGTGAGAGTTGATTATATTCCTTAACTTGGAGGACCCACAATTTGAGTATATGGGGGAGTATCAAGCCCTATGAAGAATGTAGGATACCCATGCCTTATAATAGATACATTTCCAAGGGAGTAACCAACCCCTTGCATTATCCAATCATCTTGCCCAAACCTATTCATTAGACCTATAGAGATAAAGAACACAAATTTATTGAATTTCTGAATGTTTCACCTCTAATTCCAAAGAGGATCATAACACTGTGATATATATGGAAAATGCATTAAATGGACTATTCACATTCCAATATCCATGTCTCAAGAGGGAAAATAGGGTAATAGTATAGAATTCCTAATATATCTAATTTACTATCATGTAGAAAACATGTATGTATCATGTTAAAACTAAGAATTCCATTAATTTCTCTGTAGTGTGAATTCATCCTCGACTGCATGTCCTTGTGGGATGATCAATTTTTGGGACCTATAATTTAGTTAGAAATGTATCTTTGATACACAAAATCATGTTATCTTAATATATGTGGTGTGTTATCCAATGATACATGAAATTTGACTCTACATGGTTAGTTAGTGTGTATAGACATGATCTTATTCATGTTCCTAATATTATACACAACATACACCCCTACCGATATGCCATGTTTGGACATGCAGAAATCCGTGTTAATGATATATTCTTGTAATTGTATATTTTCATGGAACTTGTACAAAACAGTTGTTTTTTTTGTAATTTTGGTTTTAGCGGTGGTTTAAACTGCCGCTACATGTCATCATTTTTCACTTAGCGACGGTTATAACTGCCGCCAAAAGCATCATAACAGCCGTGATGTTTGACATCTACGATAGTTTCTAAAAACTGCCATGAAACGCCTTTAACTACCGACAATAGTTTTCCAACAAACAATTCAGAGGCGGTTTTCAGAAATCGCCGCAGAAGCACATAGTGGCGGTTTAAACCGCTGCGAACAGAAAATTTTCTGGTAGTGTAAAGGATTTTATTGTGATTATGAAATATAATAAAAAAAATTAATTATATTTTATTATATTTTAACCCAGTAAAATTAGTCCTTATGTATATGAAATGATCATGAGTTAAATTTTTTTATCACCATTGTATCATATGTATCAAATAACTTTTAAGTAATCAGTGGTTCATGGTTTTTGGCATTTAAATTTTTCTATACTGTTCTGTTTATTTTCATCAATGATCTCTATCCCTCCTAATAATCATTTATACTTATCTTCCATGTCCATTTTTTTATAACATGTAAATGTTATATTACATGTAATCCTAGTTGTTATTTCTTTTTTATGGACTTTTTACCTCAATTTCTCTATTTTAAGTGTATTTTTTGTTAACCCATTTTATGACGTGGTTATTCAACACTCAAATTTTCAAATTTCAAATGCTTCATTTCCATGTGAAAGTTAAAATTATAATGATACAATTTATTGATGTTTGGGAGAATTTCACACCTTTATATTTTAATGTTAGTTTCATTTAAATATATTTTATCTAATTGATATATTATGTTGAACACAACCATGTGAAATCAATTGAAATACAGTATGTTTGATATCATATGTGACATGAAACAATGAGCCTAAAAGAATAGTGAGACTCTATTTATATGTTTTTTTATAAAAAATATAGTGAATTAGGAGGAGGTATGAATAAGATTTAATGAATTATAAAATATATCTATATATTTTGGTCCTAATAATCATAAATTTATTTATAAATACTTATTATTTACAAACTCATGTTTCAGTAAATTTAATTTTTTACTTCAAATTACATTTTCTTCCTTGAATTTTTTTATATTAAATTTTTTTGATTGAAATTATAATATATATATAGAAATTTCAAACATTTTAATTTTTTGAAAATATTATTATGTTATAAATATTAATATCAATAGAATATTATGGTAAAATTTTTAAGATTATTCTAAAACAGTTGTTTTTCAAGGGAATTGGGAAAATATCGATTCTTCACATATTGATATGATATTTCAATAAATTAATAAATTATAAATTAATTTTATCATTTATATTTTATTTTAAAAATTAATTTTCATTTAATTGTTATATTAAATCTAATAAAATAAATTTTAGTCATGTATACCAAAATATGCAACAAATTTTATTTTTATGCTTAATAAATTATTTTCTAATTTTTTTTAAATGTGTAATGTTCGACAATTTTATTAAATTAAAAACACATTAATAAGGAATTATTTTAATTTAATATTAAGATTATATATATAAATATAATATTTTAACTCCATATGATAACGATTATTAATCATACAGTTAATGTAATATCATATTATACTTGAAAAATATAATTATTGAAAACTGTTTTTGTCATGATTCAAATGTTTATTTTTTATTGCATTATACCACTTCTATGAATTGAATTTAATAAATTTTATTTCATAATTATAATTACTATATATAATATAATATTAATATATATCTTAATTTTGATCAAAAGTAATATTAAATATAGTAATATATGTTTACAGTAATAATGTTAAAAACATGGTTTTTTAGGTTTCATGCACTTACGTTAAAATTAAATTTTCAAATACATGAAATTATAATTGTTTTACAATATATTTCATACTAATAATAAATGTGTAAAAAATATCATATAAGGAAAAATTTATTTTTGTACTGAATGATTATTTATATATGTTACAACAATAGTTACCATGGTTAAAACATAAATGGTAAATGTAAATAAACACAGAATATAAGTGAATAACATGTTTAAAAAATGTGCACATTCATGTGTTTTAGGTTTTTCTCAAACTTAACTTCTATAAAATCCATTATTTTCTAATTGTGGAGGCATGTGGAGTGTGAGTGACTTCACATTATAGAACTATCTTTTATATTTATAGAAAAAGCGCCTCCTCAGCAATTATAAAATAAAAGTCACTCCCATCACTGATTAACACATATAAATAAATTTTAATAAAATTAATATTTCTAAAATCTCACCCCAACTCCCTTGTACATGTTATAGTGATTGTGGTTTTATGATAATAGAGACTGTAATATCCATAAGAGGATATCCAATGGTTCTCTCTCTAAGTGAAGGAAAACATTTAAACGAATATCATTCAATTTCATTATTTTTAATCGCATCAAATATATGTTTAAAATTACAATATAATAACACCATAATATCCAATATAATAATATTTTTTTATTTTTAGGGAAAAATATTTCTCTATATCCACTTCCAAAAAATGGGAAACAAAGTTGTCGCTCGTGTGTATTTCAGACTGATTCCTCGTAAAATGATATTATTTATCTTATATCACTAAGTCATGTGTATATTGAAAATTATTGAAATATTTACTATATATAATATATATTACATGATATTAATTATATAATACTGATATACCATTCCCTTTTTTACCCTATCACTCATTTGGGGAATTATATTTTTGCTTCTACATATGTATGACATACCATCTCCTTGAAGTGATATGAGACATTACCAGTGTCCAGTATTCATGCATGGTTTTAAAAATGAATAAATTATGTAAATTTGATACTTATGAAGTTTAAAATATTCATAAAATGATGTTACCATATCAAATACAATGATACCAAACATTCATGACAAAATATGCATGAGAACAAAAAGACAATTCACACCACAAACAATAATAATGAAACAATATTGTTAATTAAAAAGTGGTATGATTTCATAACAAGATAATATATGATATTTTAACTATGAATATGGTAATTTAATAAATTAATTACATTTTTAGAACCATTTTTCAAGAGATAAATGTTCATTCAACCAAAATAAAGCATCATGTAATGGATTTTGACTCAATTTATTTCATAGAGGTGTATCGTGATGTTTTAAATCTACTTTCTTCTGTATAGTGTATATATTTTCCATCTTACATGTCATGTCACGAATAATTTCTAATTCAAGGTATTTGAGGTTTTAATTTCAAATATTTCCTCCAAGGATACTTGACTTTAAAAAAACCAAGCAGTAAACAATTTCATAAGTTAAATTCTTATCATTTGATATTATTACATCTTTAGTGTATTTAATATTCTATGATTATTTTCGTAATTACATTTGATTATCTAAGAAATTATTTCCACTATTTTATGTTGATTTATATTTTATTAAAATAGTGGAATAATTTATTAATTATAAATTTATTGTCTTGATCATTGTTTGGGTTTCTTGACTGAAATTGTCTTCTTTGGGTCATATGTTTTGATATACGACTATCTTATTTAATGATCTAAACACAGTAAACCATTAATATTAATATCATTAATATTTTTATATTCAAATTATTTAATTTTTCATTTGATGTTTTTCTATTTAGTATTCTAGCATTTTGAAATGTAAAAAAGTTATATTAAAGTAATATTTTAATATAAGTTTAATTTGGGTTGTTTGTGATAGATGTTTTATTGAAAAAAATTAATCTATCATTTCCTAATAAAAACCATTATTTTTTTCTCCTATGGTTAATCATGATTTTTTAATGTGAATGAACTGTTTTCCTCTATTTTTTCTTAAAGTGATTCAAAAAATAGTTTTCATAAAATAAGTCATCATTTCCATTTTCAATCAAAAATATATTTCATTCAAATTCATGTTTTCAGAAACTATTTTAAATATATTATTACTATTACTTTTAAATTTTATTTTTACGCATAATTTTAATTTTCAAAATATTAAAATGAATAATCTTTTCATGTTCCATGATATTCACCATTGAATTTTTGAACAAAAATATGAAATGACTAGTTTTTAATATAATCATCGTTAAGGGAACATTAGTACCCCTATGAGAACTCATTTATTTGTATAATATTTTACATGTTTAAATGGATTCTTTAAAAGAAAAATTTTTTAATTTTTTTTGATAAATTATAATTTTCAAATTTTAAAGTATTTTTCATCAATTTAATTAATGGTGTTTGTATGGATCTTCAATTCATCAATGAAAAAACCCTTTATTACATATACTTAAAGAGAGATGTTTGATAATTATACCATCCTTATTCTATCCCTAAATTTTTTATGACCAGTTTAGTCAAGGAAGGTGTTGAAATTTTCCTTCAGGATAATTTTTTTTAACCATTAGCATCCCCATGAAATATTAACATTCTTTTTATCATTGGAAATTACATTTACCCTAAATTTTTCATATATATTTTTATCACATAATCTATATATAATTTATATATATGGTGTTTAAAATTTAATGTAATAGGATTGGCTTAAAAAATATTTATATTTCATATCATTTATTTAATACATGCAATTTTTTATAAATAATATTATTTAAAAATTAAATCAATAATTTAATAAATATGGGGAATGATATGTCATAATGTGATGTGTGGCCCTGAAATTATATAACTCATCGATGCATTGACCATCTCATGAGGCAAATTAGTATGCTAAAATTAAAGGGTGTTTTATCCATAGTTTTAAACCACCTTTTTAATTGTCTTGATGGTACATATACCATGATGTATAAAAATAATAAATTACTTCATTAAGAATTTAGTTAACAATGCCCATGAGTTTATTTCATATATTTTATTAATGGATTCATCGTTTTTTTGAGTAATTTATTGAATAGATTTGGTGTTCATTTATTTTACATTACATATTTATTATTCCTTATCTAAATATATACTATGTGATTGAGTAAATCACATGTGAGTTGAAATATTTACCTCGCTATTTTGATTATTAATTTTTTATTGTACATAATTTATTCTTAGTAGATTATGATTTACATCACTTCAATTGAGAGTTTTAACTCACCCTTATTCTGATTCTTTTCTTCAGTATATGAAGAGAGAATGCCTAAATGACCTTATGGATTAAATATTTTAAAATTTACTATGACATATATTTTTTTTTTGAACGTAATGTGAGAATAAAGTATTTATATAGTTCATTAAGTTTTAAAAACATTGTATCCTTTGGGATGTGATCACTTGTATCTATAACCAATTTAAGGAGCTAACCATCAACACTTTGTTACTGAGGTTATGGTCTATAATATATTTTCATCTTACACCATCTAAACCTTCACATAGATAGATAGTTGAGCATAAATTTTGGAAATAAAGGTTTTATACCCTTCCCATAGAATTAAATAGTCCATCCTCAAAAAATACATGAGTATTTGGTCTATTTAAATCCTTATTATGTATATTATAACATAATACATGATATTCTAAGAATTATCTACATTGCTTTCCATCCCGGGTGGTAATGTGTTGAGGAGCCATAGTCTATGATTATCCCAAACCATATGCTATGGAATATTATTAAATCCTACCAGGTGATTTGTTACACATTAATATTTTTATGAGATATTTTTTCCTTAAATAACATCGTTTCAGTGATATCATATGTTTCAGACAAAAATCACTTTATATGATTAATTTATCATTGTTGAATTATTATGTTTCAATTTTATATTAGTTTTTTGATTGCCAAATATTAATTGTAATAACTAAATAATGGATAGTATGTTTTCTACCCATTTATAATATTAATTAATTATTTATAATTATAATTACAATTTAAATAAAAAATGAAATAAAAGTAATTTTTTTCAAAAACAAATTTAATCATATAATATGTTTTATATATTAAAAAATTCATTAATCATGATTAGTGAATTGATTTAATGAAATTATACTTTATATACTTGTTCAAATGATATAAATGATCATAATATATGTATCTAATCATAAGATAATAAAAATTCATATTCTTCAATTAAAAATTATTTTTTATAAAATTTAATTTTTATATATTTTTGCCTATATACATTAAAATTAATGACTAAAATTTATATAGAATAAATTAGGTAAAATTAATCATATATTTCTAATAAATTGGTTCAAATTTTTTAAATATTCATTCTTTGTATATGGTTTATATAAATTGTAACATGGGATAAATATTATCACATCGATAAAGGATAAGTCGGGTTAATAAAGATTAAAAGTAAGTGATAATGGATTTTTTCCTTCATAATCCTTATTGGATTAGGAAGAATTTACCATTAACACCATATCCTCTAAATTGTGTTATTAAATGGGAATTTGTCTTTGAAAACTACTTATATTATATTTAAATCTATGAATGATAAAAAATGTCAATTTATTAGTATAAAATATATTTTAGGTGTCCACATACTGAAATTTTTTATGAATGAATTATTTTTGTAATGTTTTAATAATTAATTTATATTGATTTTGATAATTTATTTTAAATTTTTAGGTATTATATATATACCATAAATACTTACACAACACCATAATAGTATTTATTCATTTTTTTAAAAAGCAAGTAAATTATTTTAAAAAATATAAAATAAAAGTAGTAGGAGTATATCATAGTGTTACATGAATTTGATAGTTTAATATGAAATGTTTGTTTCATATTAAAATATTATATTTAATATCATATTTTTCCTTTATTTATTTTCAGAGAATACAATTAATTGTTTCAAAATTAACAATAATAATATTTAATCAAGAATAATATTATATTAAAATATTTAAAAATAATATAAATATTTTAATATGATAATTTGATTATGATATGGTGTAAAATGTCAATAAATCTTATTTTATGGGAAAATTTTCACCTTATAGGTTAAAATAACTACCCTTTGATATTAAACTTGTATTTACAATACTTAAAATACAAATTTGTAAACTATGGTTAATACAAATGATTATTATTAAAATGATCCAAAAGACATTGTAAATTAAAAATTTTAATGATATAACATCCATATCCTACCATATATTTAAATACATAGAAATTTGGATCCATTTTTCATGAAAATGATTTAAATATAATTTATTCATTTTAGAAATTCCAAAATTTCTTCTCGTAACAATCATATAATGGAACCTACTACCTCACTACATAACACCAAATTATGAATTTTATGTCGAGAACAATCAACAATTTTATATTTTTAACTTTCCAATCCACATTTTAGAGTATCTTTTAATCTGAAGTTACTATGCCAATAATCCTTTGGAGGAGATCTAGTTGAGTCGTTTCAAATAAGAGGTAACCACATTAACCGATCACCTTATTTTATACACTTTATTAACTACTATAAATCTATGATATTTAACATTAAATAATAAAAATACTATAAATTTTCTTAAATATTTTTATGAATAAAGACACATCATTACACATTTTATCTCAACAATTATGAAGTGACAATATTTCTTGTTTGTATGTACGACTTATCATCTCAAGGTAATGATAATGTTAATTTTTCATAATCAATCATTTTATAGATGGGTATTAGGTTTGGTTTAATTTTTAAAATTTATATTTATAAAACAATTATAATTTTCCAATTATAATATCACAAATACATATCTACTATAAAATCAATTGGGGAAAGGTAATATTGTTTTTTCATATGTGTGGACTATCACCTCCATGAATCGATGTGAATATTTATTCATATATATATTATTTAAAATATATTGAGGAATATTTTGATAAATATATATGATATATATAAAAATTAAGAATGACCCTATAATTGGTAATTAATATTTAACTTTATTCTATTCCATTTTAAAAAAAATGTAAATAGTGTTCACGTGTACCTACGTCCTACTATCTCTATAAAAGAGAATTCATAATTATATATATAAGTATTTTGGATTACTTTATATATGTATATAATGAATATATATGATATTTATATTAGGATTAATATTATATACATTAGGTAACCAATATAATTATAGAAGGATTAGAAATAATGAAAAATGAAACAGCCAAAAACCAAAAATGTTTTTAATAAGGAATTTTTGATAAAATGGTGTTTTGAAAGGTTTTAAATGATTTATATATGATATTATATATTTTAACATAAATATTATATATAATTATAATAAATTTTAATTTTTATAAAAGAGATTATATTTCTATCGACATAAGGAGAACTTAAGATAAGGGTTTTTATGTTACCATCTCATTGTTTATGGATATAGATTATTATTATGTTATGATGAAAAATTGTTATGATAAACATATCAAAAAAACAATTTGATTTAATTTACACTATTTATTTCTTGGAAATACATGGCCTCCTTTTATTTTCATCACCATATGTAATCAAGTGACAAAAAGAATTGATTTATATAAAATGGAAATAATTTTGAACATCATCCATAAAAACATTTTCTTCCATATCTATGACTTTTGAGAAATGTTATAGAAAAGGATTTCTACTCTTCAACTAAGTTTTTTTAATGTCTCTTTTCCAATGTTTTAGTTTTTTTAATAATGGTTTTAATAGAATATTTAATCACTCCCAAAATGTTTTACTTTTTGTCTTCTGTAACAATAGTATTGATGGAATGTTTTCTTAACATATATGAAATGAAAAAATATTCATAACATCATGAATTTTGTTTATATGAATATTATAATACAATATGAAAATTTTATTTTAAAATAAATTTGATTCCATTATAATTATGTAGTTATTAACAAGTTATTTTAAAATGGAAAGGGAGTTTTTCTCAAGAATGTTTTAATAATCATTTTATGGTATTTCTATTCAATAATTAATAAAACAGGATATCACTTTTTCTATATGGGGGATATTTTCCATGTATAATATACTTATTCTTTAATGAGATGTTTCAGGTTTAGGATGATAATATTTTTAAGAAACCCATTTATTTTCCATAAGTTCTGATGTGATGAAAGGTTTATGAAACACATTCCTTTTCATGCGTTATGATACAATGAATGTATTATAATCTCATAGAATGCATATGTTTAATCTTTATTGTGTGTTAGGTGTGACCTATATCTCATTCCAATGGATTGGGAAAAAATTAATATCTCATGAGATAGACAAGACTCGAATGAGGAGTTAACTGAGTTCAGTAAGGGAATTTATCCACTATGATAGTCTTGGGAGTGAACCATGACTACTATGATGGGTTAGAATGTTAACCCATTAAACTATTATAATATTGGAAAATATCCTTATATAGTAAGTAATTTATGTTCTATGCTTATGTCTATTACACGGTCTAATTTCTTAAGAATATGTTTAGATATCATGGTTCATTATCATTGAATACTATATTAACCATGTTTTATGAACTCTATGACTTATTCCTTGACTCAATATTATGATCAATGATATATAGGTTATGATTTTCAAATGTCATTTTCATGTTAGTATACACTTTTTCTCATTCTATGTTTATATGATCATTGATATATCCCTTGTTTTCTTGTACTGATATTATGATATCATCCATTTCTTATGTTTCCTTTCTATATGATATGAATATCTTTGTTATATATTATGTGTCAAATAAAGGTAATAGTTTTTTATGAAATTAGTGGGATATGGTGTAGATATATTTTGTACTAGTTATTTATACATCCAATTTTATAATGATATAAGACCTAAAAGAATATATCATTGACTTTTTTATTATGTATATAATTATTATCTATTAAGATTTAATATCAATTTATAAAATTTAAGGGACTCTGTAGTCATTATAAAAGCAATTTTTTAATAAAAATTGATAAATAGTGTGAGGAAACATTAGTAATAACCCTATTTATAAGTCAATTTATATGAAAAAATCATAATGTTTTGGTAATTATAATGAATAAACTAGGTTAATCCTATGGTTACATATAAGAAGGTGTCATAATTTAGACATTTTATAAATCATAATTCATGATTATTTGGTTTCCCACTATGATTATTGATGTGCACACTATGTTTCTTGTCTCTATGAAATGAATAACACCCAATGGAATCATGGTATTTCTAAATGTGATGGAAATTGCAATGTTTTTTTACTGAGAAACTGAATGTCTTGTGATTTGGAATGAAAAAAAATGTTTCTATGCCCATAAAATATTCTCATTATATGAATCCCCAAAGTCATAAAAATGTGTAACGGAGGAAACAACATACTTTTGAATCCTTAATGAGTCAACATACAACTTTTATTAGTGGTTCCACTAATCCAATATTAATTGAAAAATGGATATATATATATATGTGAAATAATATTTTATGTTCATTAGTTATTGGAAAAATATAATCTTATCATAGTAATTTATCATTTATAAGAATAAATAGATATTTTTTTGAATCATATAAAAATTATAAGATAATCACATGAAATTGAATCAATAGAGTATGATGATTTTAAAAGTTTATTTTTCTACAAGTACATTCCGTGTATTGTTTTTAAGATAATGTAAATTTATTTAATTTATTAAAAGTATATATTTGATGATTATATTGGTACTTTTGAGGTAAATTCAACAAGACATGTGAGGTATGGTTCTATTATTATCATTGAACCTAAAAGTAAGGTTGAATGACACTTCTCTTGCTTAAACCATGTATTATAAGGGCATCATCCATAAGGCACTTCAATATCTAGAAACAAAATTTCTTATGTTCTCTCAATAAAGTGATAGATATTGTAAGTACCAATCAATATCTTTGTATTGTTAGGAATGTTAAAATGGAATTCTAATAGAACTCTAAAAAATATATAGTTAAAAATGAACCTTCCTTTATGCATTAATTTTTGACGGAAACTAGTTGGAAGTTATCTAAAGGGAACAGGTAAATTTTTCATGTGTGAGAAATAGGGTCAATAGGAAATAAAATGTTGAAGTGATAAAAATAATATAGGCAATTAAATAGATAGAGATAAATATCTATTGAATTAACGACCAAAAATCTAGTTTTTCATATGAATTAAGGATTGGAATTGTTTTTAATAGTTCCCAAATAAGAAGGTCAAGTATAATGATATATGTATAGAACCTCTTAATCCTAGAGATAATTTGAAATATCATGTTATCGCTATTTATTATTAGGGGTTTGATATTGAAAACATTAAAAGAACACTTACCGCCCACACTTAAATTTTTAATTTATTATTTGATTAGTTATCTACCCACTCTTTTATATCCATATACTTTTCAAGTGTATCATAGTACCTCTTCAAATATTATATTGCTAGTTGTAGTAAAAATCACTAATTTTTTGATGATCGCATACCATTCCTATTAATATTTACTAGTTGATGTTTTTTGAAAGAATTTCTTGTAAATAATTTTATTCATCATGAATTTTAATTTTATGTTATAGTGGGAATTGATTGGATTTATTTCATAAAACAAACATAAATTTCCATAGATTAGAATTTATGTTTGATATGCCATGCCAACCATTGACCTCCATTCAGTATGATGAAAAAAATTAATATCTAATGGAAATTAAATCAATCACGCTGTTAATGATACCTTCTCAAATAGGTTTATTATCTTTGATTTTTAGGAAGAAACTCATCATCGAAGATATTCCTATTTTTTGGTCTATAATTAGTTTAATTTTTAATCAATTACCAAGTCTTCCACCAATTCATTATGTTATAAAACTCATACACAGTGCTATAACTATTTCAAAGACTCTAAATAAAACGTCCCTAATGGGGTGGTTTGAATTGAATAATGAAATTCATGAGAATGTTGGTAAGGGATTCATTCATCCATGAGTGTCCCATATATCTGTACATGTTATTTTTATTAATAACAAGGTTGGATCATTGAACCATATCACTTATAATATATAGTTTAACAATATCACAATCATGAAAAAGTATCATATAACTCATATTGATGAATGAATTTATTATTTGTGAAAGGATCAATACTTTTCTATGATTTAAATTCATTATAGATCTCACCAACTGAAGGTCTAGATGAATTATATATAATGGATATCACATTTTATAATGTATGGACACTAGGAATCTATTTTGACTCATTTTCAATAAAATAATTCTCAAGATATCATCATTGAGTTAATGAATAGGGTTTTATAAATAACCTTCATTGGTTATTGGAAGTCATTATGGAATATATTATTATTTATTAAATGGGAAAGAAGAATCACGAAGCTCATTTAATAATTTCGAGGAAGACACTATGGAAGGAAATGAATTATGAAAAATTCACCATGAGTGAACTTTGTCATTGGAAATTTTTGTTCCCATATCAGTGTGAATCATTGTTATTGGAGAGGGTGAATCAATGATCCCTTTAATAATTTTATAAATTGAATCTTTTCAATTAAAAATCTATAGCTGGATAACACCTCGACCAACTATTTTTGTGTCTATCATACAATCCTCAAGTTATATTGTATATATAAAAGGCATTGTACAAAAGATTTATTAGGTTTGGTACTAATACATACTCCTTACTATTTTCTATATTCCCTCCAGAATTGATTTTTCACAATAATATTATTATGAATTGTAAATTTTAATCCAGAGTTCCATTTTATATCTCATGAGTCCCACAAGTGGGTCTTTATATTGTATCCCACAGTGTCACCAGAGTGCACTGGCATGCACAATAGTCCCACTAAAGACTTATTCTCCTCCCTGAATGACATATGGTTCATCTATCGCTTGAGTCACATGAGAATATTCCTCTATGAATGATTTTTCGTTCAACATAAATGAAATGATTCTCTTTCCCCATGGGCTTGCTGAATCACACATTCATGTCTATCACATCAAGAATATTCAAAAACCTTTAGTATGTTTTGTTGTCCTTTCTCAATAATGTTGATCAACATTGTGATCAATCATTAGTTCAACAATGCTCAGGAAATTAATTTTTTTTTGATAAATTCTTAACCTCACTGATGTGTGAAAAAATTATTAACACAGCTTCTTCATGAAAAATTATATAAAAGAATGATCTTTCACTATATCAACTCTATCTATATTTAATACTCAATTATTGTCAACTAGTTTACAAGATCTTTTATAACTATGCCCTATATCAGTCTCAATTCAACTTCACCTCATGCATGGATTTCATGACATTCAATACCTCTTATTTTGGTCATCTCAATGAATTCTCACATGTTCTTGTGATTATACATGATTGCAATGTATTCTATTTTTCATAAACTCTAACACTTACTATTGGCTTGAATTAATGGTATAGTTATAATGTATTAGTCTCATGAATTTACACATTCCCTATCCACATAGTGTCCTCACTCAATATGAACACACAAAAATTCTTCTTCTTTGGTCATTCGAACATAAAAACTTGTTTTTTAGTTTAGGACCTATATATTTGTGTTACATAATACTGGACTGGGTTTAGTCTTTTATGTGTGTTCTTATTCTTTCTTCCTTCTGCTTAATAACATGTGAACACAACCTATCTCTTGATTTCTTTTCATGTAGATGGTCTCAACTCCTCAACATGTTTTAATTTCTACCAAGCAGGAATTCTCCACCATTCTATGCACACACACACACTCACACTACCTTGTGTGTCTGTGTGAGTTTTTTTCATTTTAATGTAATGGGTATGCATGGATATTCCCACATAACTGAGGATTCTTAATGGAATCACCTCACGCAAGGGTTTCACGGTTCTCTTATGAACCGAGTGTTAGGAACCTCCTTTTCATTGGGTGTGCCGACCACATTAATGAACTATGATTGTTCACAGTATTATTCTTTGAGACTGATAATGGTACACGATTCTCCCTCATTCTAGTGATGCAGGAGACCAATTCTTCATGAGAATCATCAATAGTTCAAAGAACATTTTGAATTAATGTGGTTTATCATTTCCTTCACATAGAAAATCTATGTAAAACCAATAATCAGTGCTTTATTTCTACGTAGAAATAATAGCAATATCAAAATCTTCAAGACCATGACTAGTCGATGGACCCAACCTTTTATAGGTGCGGATCAATGTGTTTCTATGCATTCAAATCCCATAGGTTATTCCATGGGATTCAAATCATGAAATACCTAAATATACTAGTTTTGAAATCCCAAAACTACAGAAAATGATATCCCAAGAATCTCTGTTTGTTTCCAATCGACATGGGCTCCTCATTTCATTGTATAGTTCTCACATTTTTGAGTTATGAGTCACATGTAAATCTAAATCATGGACCCTTGAGAACTGTGCTATCTGAAAGCTTCATTTTCCTAGGCCAATTGTGAGATCTTCTTTTTATTCACATGCATTCTATTTTAATTTCATGTATGAGTTAATGATCTTTATATGATGCTCATTCATTTAATTCAAGCATTAATGGTTTCCAAAAGTGATATACATGATGTGCGGTTGTTCTCCGATTGTACAACAACATCAGGTGGCTCTTCATGCGATAATAGTTTGAAAATGATGGTGTGGTTGATCGAACTCCATTTGATCAACTCATATCGGTCATGGATAGAAGCGATTTGATCATTGGATGTGAGATTAGACAACCATAAAAGATATTGCACGAGATCAAATGGATGATGGGGACTGCTTCAACATTTTTTAAATATTGTCTCACAATGAAACGTGTCACATTATGTGGCTTAATAATATTACACGCCTCTTCATAAACTTGAAATATTACTCTCTCCCCCTCCCTGGTACCACCCCATTCAAGTTCTATAGGAGCACTCTATGCCCAACACATGCTCTCTAACATCGTGCCACCTCGCACGATTGCTATCTCATCTATTCTCTCTCATTCACCCCAATGGGTATGCTCTTTTATGCACGGTCCTTTCCCAATGCTCTCCTGCCACTTCCCAACTGGCCATTATGGCTTCCCTTAGGCGTGGTTGACCCTATCCTACCTGTGCCTAGTGTTCAAGATGTTACCTAGATGGTGGAAGGCCCTATATTTTGTAAGTAATCCCAAAAAAATTCTCTTAAGTTAAACATTCATGTCTACATAGTAATTCAAACATGCATGGAATCCTCTCTTCATATTCCAATCCCATGAACCTCTCATACTATTTACCTCTTCATTATTTTCATTTTGGAACAATAATCCCATGCCACTATCAAGAATATACCTAATATAAAAACTATTTTGTAACACCTCTTAAGCACTTAAGATAAAAAGAAATCTATCAAACACTTAATCCAACCAGAAACTAATTTATGGATCTTCAAAACTCATCATGCCATAATGTATTATATTAATTTATTCGAAATTTTAAATAAAGTGTTATTCTTAGACATATATCTTGGAACATAAGATCATTTCAAAAATCATATGTTTTTCTATGGGGAATGATCACGAAAGACATCCAATGTTAAATAGTAATTATCCAATTTCCATTAATTGTGGAACAACATTATAATAATTAAATGGAAACTTTACTAGGTCAATAAACATTACAATAATAATCACCAATTCAATAATGGTCACTGATATAATCATTACATTTATATACACATATTGATACATTGTTGACAAAAAATGTGAAGCTATTCTCAACAATATCCCCTTTGTATTTTATTGTCAATATCACTTAAGAACTCTTCGTATGCGTGAATATGTGTGCCAATATTTTCTCTCTCTTATTGGAAACAAATTCAATGGTTTAGTGGGGACTATTAAAAAACCTGATCTCCACCCATTAAATAATATCATCTTGAACATTTCTAAGAGAGGGTTGATATCACATGGTTCACTAAGTAAATATCCTTTATATAATCAACTATAATTATGTTTGGGATAACCTGGTGTAGTATACAGGTGATATATGACCAAAGTTTTCAATACAGTCCTTAAAGAAATATACATATGAAAACATGCTCAGAGTGAATCAATTCATTACCAAGGGATTGTAGATAGACATATTTATCAATGAAAATCTAAATCCCGCACATACATTATAACATACAAGTAAATAAAGAATAATACATTTTAATATTAATTAATATTTGCGAATTTAATATTAATTTTACATTAACTGGGTTTTTATGTTCGATAGCATACCCGATACGCAACAAAGAGTTTTTTTGAAATCTTACGTTGCACACTAGTAATAAAAAAATATTATTTTAAATGGTAGTTAACACGTAACCGTTGTATTGGAGGGAATGAATAAAAATAACTAAAATATGATTATAAATGTTTGTAAAATGGTTCTACATTTTTCCAATAAAATATAAAGGCTTAAAATATGTAAAGAAATCAATTTTAGGCATATATACACTAATTTTCACTAAAGGTCCACTTATCACCTTTTCATGGAGAAACTTCTTTAAATATAGTTTGGCCACTCTTATACATTAAATTGGACCAAATAAAACTCTTCTTTAGAATCGGGACATCAAAATTTACTTTCTGTAAATTATTGGTATTTTTATGATAAAGTTCATTTTTAATGAATAGTGAAAAATGTTGTATTTTAATTCAAAACCTCTTTTAATCTAATTTGTTTATATGATTAGATTATCATTTAAATTGGTTTTAAAGTGAAATTTTAATATGTTTTTACCATTTAATCTAATAGTGGTCATTGGAATTAATTTTACTTTGAAATTGGACTTCAACTAGTGTCAATCTTTTGATATATATTGTTTCATAAAAACATGCTATTTTCTCTGACAGTGGGAATTAATTATTAAATTAATTAATGCAATATATATGTTGTTAGTTTTTTAAAATAGACATCATTTTTGAAATCGGAATATCAAATATAGCTTAGGGTTAATTTTTGGTATTTTTCTGAAAAACGTCAATTTTTGATAAATAGTGAAACCACTAAGTGGTACTTAAAAAACTGATTTTTCATTTAAATGAAAATTTACCACCTCTGTGTTTTGAATTTAAAAAATCCAACATACATTTGGAACGAGATCCTTTGTTTTTTGATTTGATGAACTTTGGCATAAATGTTGTTGGTGCAGGATGTATTTCTGTTTTGTTTTAGGTATCAGTGAAATATTCACTATCAGACAGAATCAAGAAGGCATAGAAGCAGGACAGTGAGTTGCAGAAAATGGTAGAGCTGATTTAGAAGGGTACGTTACCTGAATTCAACATTGATAATGATTCTGTTTTGAGATTTGGGAAGAGATTGTGTGTGCATTGTGATTCACAGTTGAAGAGAGAGCTATTATGTAAAGCTCATAGTTCTCCGTTTTAAGTTCCTCCTGGTAGTACTAAGATGTAAAGAGAGTTGTGGGAGTATTACTGGTGTGATGGATTGAAAAGAGATATGGATAATTTTACTGTGAAGTGTTTGACTTGTCAGCAGGTTAATGCATAGCAGAAGTTACCGAAAGGGATGCTGCAGTCCTTACCGGTGCCAGAGTGGAAATGGGAGAATATATCCATGGACATCGTTGTGAGATTACTGAAGACATCTTGAGGTAATAATGCAATCTGGGTTATTGTTGATCACTTGACTAAATCTGCTCATTTCATGCCATACGAGATACTTTTTCCCTAGATCGACTTTCTTGTTTGTATCTTAAAGAGATAGTCAAGTTACATGGAGTTCCTCTATCCATTGTATCTGATCGTGATCCAAGTTTTACTTCTACCTTTTTGGAGGGCTTTCAGAAGTCATTGGGTACTGAATTAAATTTTAGTACAGCTTTTAATCCTCAGTCAGATGGGCAGTCAGAAAGAACAATTTAGGATTTGGAGGATATGCTACGTGCTTGTTCGATGGATTATCAGGGATGTTGGGATCAACATCTTTCTTTGGTTGAGTTTTCATATAATAAAAGTTTCATTCTAGTATACAGATGGCACCGTTTGAGGCATTATATGGGAAGCGTTGTCGAACTCCAGCTTTTTGGGATGAATTAGGGGAAAGGAAGGTGATGGAACTAGAAATGGTAGAAGAGATGGCAGAAAAAGGTCAGTTGATTCAGAAACACATGAGAACAGCTCAGAGCTGGCAGAAGATGTCACGACCCGTCCTCGGGGCTCGTGCCGTGACTACCCCAAGCCCGCCTTCCATAGGCCAGGGGCTGGCGACTAGCACCAAGGCGTAAATCCCGGTAAAAAGGGAAGGCATTGCCTTTGAAAAGTAAACAAGCACTATAGAGTAAGCAAGCGGAAAAGTAAACACTAAGTAAAAACAGAGTACAACTGAAGTGCGGAAAAGTAAATGGGCCAGTATACAAACCCAAACTGAAAGTAAAGTAAAACTCGAAAGGGAAAACAACAACTATAAAGTAAAATCTGTTACACCGAGCTGTCCACTGAAAATCCCACCTGAAGGGTGGGTACAGATAGCTCCACTGCTCCCCGGGTCCCACCGTCCGCTCCGAGCACGACCCGCCCAGTGGTCCACCTCCAGGTACTGTCTTTCTCTGCAAGCCTCAACCACGATCAACGTTGTCCGTCTTCTGCAACCAACACAACGTAGTGCGGGCATAGCCCGTGCAGGGGTGAGTATAAGCTACTCAGTAGGGACCCCGAGACCCCCGAAGGTCTCCCAAAATCCACAGAGGATAAACCACAAAAGAAAGAAACAATCATGAAATAACAACCAACACTGCTTAGGTATATGCCCATACATATACCTTAGTCATAAATTCCAATACGCTCCAACCTCCGAGCACAAGTACAACTCAGTCCACACAGGAAAGTATTCGTATTCCACACAGGAAAGAAAAATGAAATCCACACAGGAAAGCAACAGGATTCTGCTCACATAGGTATACATCATCGATAAGGTGAAAGAGATGATCAGACATAGATACTGAATCATCTAAGCTGGGACCCACATATGATACAAGACCAGCACAGATAGAACCCACATAGGATACAAGACCAGCTGTCTTCATTGATTCATCTATACTGGGACCCACATAGGATAAAGACCAGTATTGAATCATCTAAGCTGGGACCCACATAGGATATAAGACCAGCACAGCTTGGACCCACATAGGATACAAGACCAGCTGTCTTCATTGATTCATCTATACTTGGACCCACATAGGATACAAGACCAGTATTGAATCATCTATGCTGGGACCCACATAGGATACAAGTCTAGCACAGCTAGGACCCACATAGGATACAAGACCAGCTGTCTTCAATGATTCATCTATACTGGGACCCACATAGGATACAAGACCAGTATTGAATCATCTAAGCTGGGACCCACATAGGATACAAGACCAGCACAGCTAGGACCCACATAGGATACAAGACCAACTGTCTTCATCGTCGCAGTCCACTGAGGATCCCTGCACAATCGTCGTCGTCACAGTAGCAGTCGCAGCCAGCACTAGGGTTTCCGCCCACAGCAAGCTCATTCGGGAGGGTCCGCTCCACGATCCGAGAGGCTGATACATCAACTGTCACAAAGTCCAGAGTTGATGTCTCCCAAAGTTCCGTATCGCCAACAGGAACTCAACGCAACAGATGGCGCGTCGATCGGACGCCCGGTCTGAGAGTTATTGGCTTTTTCGTCCTAGGGGCCCGGTTGGTTTTTAAGGAAAAACCAACCCGACCGTACTCCACCTGTGTCCAAACCTCGGGCGGAGTATGCCAAAAGATCTGCCTCACTAAGAGGAACTCAACAAAGCTGACGGCACGTCAATCAGACGTTCGTAGCTTAAGATATGAGTGTTTCCGCTCCGAGGGCCCGGTTGGTTTCGTGTACGAACCAACCCGGCCGAACTCAAAGTATTCCAAAACCTTGAGTTCGATATACCAAAACGACCGTCTCGATCCAAGGATCGCATCTCCGCTGACTGTTCGTCATTCGGAGGTCCGTAGATCATGTTATGGGAAAAAGAACGAAGTCGATTCGAAAACGGGGGGTCCGGGTCCGGGCTGACCCGGCCCGACTGTAAAGACCCGTAAAATTCAAGGGAAATTTTTTCTTAATTTTCTTTAGAATTTTACAAGAGTGCGGTTTCAGACGGCACCTGATTCCGAGGCCCGGAGTTCCCGGAATTAATTTCCGAAGTTTGGCTCGGGTACGTTCAGTGAACGAACGAGCGGGAATTCCTAACTTTTGATCCGGTGCTCGGAATTGAAATCCGAGGGCACCGATGAACTCGCAGCGCCGATATTCGCTTAAAGAGACCTTTTCGGGAGTTGTGTTTGTTGCGAGTTGAACGTTAGTTTTGGGGTTTTCAGTTGAGTTAAATAAAATTTGTGTAAGACAAATTTTATTATAACTTCTTAAAACCTATCAAAGGAGGTTGGAAGTGGGACCCACACCCACTTAACCTCCCTTGGGAGGATTAAGTGTGGTGGGGCCCACACAAACCCCCACCTTTTCAACTCCCCTCTCTCCCTCTTAATGGCTTGACAAGTTAACTTCTATTTAATTATACAATTCATGTATATTAAATAAGTGAGTTAATTTTGGAGTTATCCATTTTGAATTTCAAACCTTTGAAATTCTATTGTGTTATGTGATAATAAAATAAGATGTTGTCTTATTTTATTTTTGGTTGAATGGTTTGTCTTCTTGAGAGGTGGAGAGCATCATTTTCTTCTTCTTCTTCATCTCTGACGAAGATCACGAAGAACGCTCAACCTCAACGAAGAACGTGAAGAACGTCGTTCTTCAACGAAGAACTTCTCCACCGAAGAACACGTTCCATCCGCGACGCCGTATCCGCGACGTGACGTTCTTCTTCCGCGTCATCTCTTCCGCGACGGTTTTCCGCGACGAACGCCATCGACAACGACTCTTCCTCCGACGTCAAAGGAATCGACACCGATATTCCACGACTCTGTCAACGTGCGACTATCAAGGTAAGGGTTCTTGAGTTCGTTGTTTCCTTTTTATTTGACTTTCCTCGGGACTTGACGTAGAACGCTCAAGTTCCGACGAAGAACGCCGCTCCGCTCTTCTTCGTATTCGGTGTCAACGAGAGAGAACACCGCACCTTCCTCGGACAACCTTCGTCGGCGTACAAGGATTCGCCAACGACGTGCCTCTTCGGACGCGCCTCTTCGTCGTTGAATTTGACGAACGACGACCGCGACGCCCGACTTCCGCGACGCCGTCTTCCGCGGAACGTAGACGAATCTTCGATACTTATACCCGAGGTAGGGGTTGTTGGTTCATTATTTATTTATTCTTTTTCTTGAACGTGGATCTCGCATGTCTAACTTGATGCTTGAATGTTTAAGTTGAATTGTTTATTTTAACGTGAGGGGGGCCGGACCGCATGAACACGGCCGAACCCCCTCCATCGTTCATGTTTATTTTGCGGAAGAAAGCAAAGTGGCGTGGTGCCGTCGCACCACGCGGATGATCGTACGAATAATTTACGCGGCGCCGTCGCGCTACGCCAAGGAAAAATCTTCAAGAACGCGACGCCGTCGCGCCGCGTTGAAAGGATTCATGGCACGGCGAAAGGGGCGCGGTGCCGTCGCACCGCGCCTGACGACGAAGACCGCGGCCGGTTCCGGGCCGCGGCGGGACGAGAAGACCGCGGCCGGTTCCGGGCCGCGGCGGAAGAGGAGACCGGTGGCCGGGCCGCCGGCGTCGGATGTCAAAGGCGGGACCGGAATTTCCGGTCCCGTTGGTAAAAACCGGCCGGCCAGCTGGCCGGCCGGATGACTTAAAACCGGGGAATTTAATTCCTCGGTCGGTTCTTTAAAACCCCCCTCATAATGAGGGGGGAGGTTCCATGGAAGGGGGGGGGGCAGCAGCCCCCCCGGTTTAATTAAAAACCGGCCCCCATGTGGGGGGCCGATTTGTTGCAAACGGCGCGGCAAAGCCGCGCCGCCCTTCTGAAGAAGCGGGGGTTAGCCCCCCGCTTGCCACCCACGTGCGGCGCCAGGCGCCGCCGCCGCGGCCCGCCGCCGCCGCCGCTGCCCGCCGCCGCCACCGCGCCCCGCCGCCGCCGCCACCGCGGCCCGCCGCCGCCGCCGCCGCCGCCGCACCGCCGCGCCGCCACGCCGCCGCCGCCACGCCCCCGCCGCACCGCCGCGCCGCAGCCGCCACGCCGCCTTCGCCACCGCCGCCGGCCGCCGCGCCGCCCCGGGGGGGGGGGGGGGGTCGGGTCGGGTCGGCCCGGACCCGGACCCCCCCGTTTCGAACCAGATTTGGTTTTTGGCTCATAACATGAGCCTCGGACCTCCGAACGACGAACCGTCTGCGGCAACGCGATCCTTGGATCGAGACGGTCGTTTCGGAATATCGCACTCAAGGTTTCGGGTTACTTTGAGTTCGGCCGGGTTGGTTCGTTCACGAAACCAACCAGGCCTTCGGAGCGGAAACGCTCATATCTTGAGCTACGAACGTCCGATTGACGTGCCGTCAGCCGCGTTGTGTTCCTCTTAGAGAGACGGATCTTTTGGCATACTCCGCCCGAGGTTTGGACGCAGGTGGAGTACGGTCGGGTTGGTTTTGCCTTAAAAACCAACCGGGCCCCGGAGACGAAAATGCCAATAACTCTCAGACCGGGCGTCCGATCGACGCACCGTCTGTTGCGTTGAGTTCCCATTTACGATACGGAACTTTTGGTATCCTTCGCCCGAGTTTTGGATATAGTTAGTAGAGGCCGGGTTGGATCGCTCCCGAAATCCAACCGGGCCCCTGGAACGGGAAAGCTAATATCTTTCAGACAGGACGTCCGCTTGACGGACCGTCAGCGGCGTTGGTGGTTACGTTGAGTAACGGTCCCTTTGAGTTTACCCTATGGGAGTTCGGGGTACAGTTGAGATACGGCCTGGATTGGTTTCGCTCTCGAAGTCAACCGGGCCCCTGGGACGAAAAGGCTAATAACTCACAGACCGGGCGTCCGATCGACGCGCCGTCTGTTGCGTTGAGACCCCTGTGACGAGACGGTCCTTTGAGACACTTCTTTGCGGGACTTTGTGATACTTGGATTATCGACCAGTAGCTCGTGGAGCGGACCCTCCCGGAGACGAGCGTGCAGAGTACGGAGACCGTGTAGCCGGCTGAGACCTGACGACTGCTTGACCGACTCGACTTGGAGTGAGTCGACTAGCCCAGTGGACGGAGCGCCCGGTATTTGGCGGCAGACCCACGGCGGACGGAGCGCCAGGTAGATGGCAGCAAACCCGCGGTACTCGACAGGAGGAGTACCTCAGTAGGCTATTTGGGCGAGCGCCCGGTATTTGGCGACAGACCCTCAGCGGACGGAGCGCCAGGTAGTTGGCCGCAAACCCGCAGTACTCGACAGGAGGAGTACCTCAGCAGTCTTAGGTTAGTGAGCGGCGGCCTCAGAGTCGTGACAGGACCACTGTACACTCTAGAGACGGAGCTCTTCAGCAGTTACGGTTTCGATAATGAAAATCCTGGTTTGAGCTGAGACTTTTGACCTTGTGTTTACTTCATGATTGATATGGGTCACTTGCTAACTTTGGTATATGTATGGGCATATACCCGGGTAGTGGTTATCCGTCGATTTCACAATCCTTGTGTTTCCTCATGATTGAGATGGGTTACTTGATTACTTAGGTATATGTATGGGCATATATACCTAAGTATGGTTTATCTGTTGAGATCTTCTTGTGTTTATCCTTGTTGGTTTTAGTGAGACCTTGAGGGTCTCGGGGTCCCTACTGAGTATCGTTATACTCACCCCTGCACGGGCTATGCCCGCACCTCGTTGTGTTGGTTGCAGACGACGAACAGTGCTGACAGAAGCCGAAGGTTCAAGGACTGGACGGTACCTGGAGGTGGACTATACGACGAGGCGGTACCCGGAGGTGGACACTGGGCGGGACATACTCGGAGCGGATGGCGGGACCCGAGGAGCAGAGGAGCTATCTGTACCCACCCTTCAGGTGGGATTTCCAGTGGACATCTCAGCGTAGCAGCTTTACTTTTCAGTCGTTGTTTTCCCTTTCGAGTTGTACTTTACAGTTGGGCTTGTATTTCCGGCCCCTTTTTACTTTTCAGCTCTTCTTTTTGTACTTAGTGTTTTATTTCCGCTTGTACTCTGTGGTGCTTGTTTTCTTTATAAAGGCAATGCCTTCCCAGTTATCGGGATTTTACACCTTTGGTGCTAGTCGCCAGCCCCTGGCCTATGGAAGGCGGGCTTGGGGTAGTCACGGCACGGGCCCCGAGGACGGGTCGTGACACCGACCCCCCCTGGGTCGGCCCGAACCGGGTCGACCCGACCGGGGTCCGACCCGGACCGGCTGGCGGCGAGGTCCGGCGCGGCGATGCAGCCCGGCGCGGCGGCGCGGCCCGGCACGGCGGCACGGCTGATTACGGCGCCTTGGATCAAACGGCCCCCCATGTGGGGGCCTACTTTTGAGAAAAACGGGGGGGCTGCCTGCCCCCCTTTGTGAAACCGGCCCCCCTCATTATGGGGTGCCAATTAGGCAGCCCGGGGGAATTTAATTCCCCTGGTTTCCAACAATCCGTCCGGCCCGACCTGGCCGTCCAGCTTCTTCTCAACAGGACCGGCAAGGGCCGGTCCTCTTCCGTCTTCTGGCACTGGCGGCCCGACTGGCCGTCGGTCATCACGTTCCGCCGCGGCCTGGAACCGGCCACGGCTTTCGCCGTCCGGCGCGGTGCGACGGCACCGTGCCCCTCCGCCACGGCCCCGCTCTGGCCGCGGCGCCTTCAGTTTCCTTCGACGCGGCACGACGGCGTCACGTCCATGAAATTCTTCCACGGCGCCGCGCAATAATTGTCGAATGATATCTGCTTGGTGCGATGGCATCAAACCATCACGTTTCATCCGCAAGAAACATTCAAGAGTTAAGGAGGGGGTTTCGGCCGTGTTTGTGTGGTCCGGCCCCCCTCTCGTTAGATGATAACACATAAACATTTATCCTCAAGATTGTCATGCTAGAACCAAGAACGAGAATAAATAAATTAAACAACAACAAACCCCTACCTTGAATTCAAGTGTGGAGCACGTCAACAAACCGCGGAAGACAAGCGTCGCAGAGGTCGGGCGTCGCGGTAATCGTTCGTCGATTCTGTTGACGAAGTGTTACGTCTGAAGAGGTATGTCGTTGGTGAAACTTCGTAAGCCGATGAAGAAAGTCCAAGTAGGAATCAGCGTCTCCTTTCGTTGATATGGGAAGAAGATCGAAGAAGCGACGTCGTCGACCTTTGGAAACGCACCGGCTACGAAGAAGAAAGAAGCGGTGTTCTTGAGTGTTCTTCGTCGGAGCTTGAAGAAGATGGAGAGAATTCTTCAAAACCTCTCAAGATGGCTAAGGAGACCAACCAAAATAAAATAAGATAAGGCTTATTTTATTCACACAATTATCAATTAGAATTTCAAAGGTTTGAAATTCAAACAACTCTCTCCATTAAATAACCAAGTTGGCAAGATCATTAAGAGAGGAGTTTAAGGGAGTTTAAAAAAAAGGTGAAGAGTTATGCTTCGTGTGGGCCCCACCACACTTAATCCTCCCAAGGGAGGTTAAGTGGATGTGGGTCCCACCTCTAACTCCCTTTGGGAGAAAATAACAAACAAGTTAAAAATAAAAAGTGTTTCCACAATTTTTTTATCTTCTTTTAATTCTTCCCAAAACTAACTTTCATTCCGCATAAAACGCAACCTCAGAAAAGGACTCCTTAAGCGAATATCGGCGTTGCGAGATCATCGGTGCCCTCAGAATTTGATTCCGGGCACTGGTTCAAAAGTTTGAAATTCCCGCTCGTTCATTCACTGAACGCACTACGGGAAAAATGGGTATTTGCGACGGGGGTATTTACCCGTCGCAAATAATTAGGCTTTTGCGACGGGATTGCTTTCCCCGTCGCAAATAGTTTTCCCGCGATGCGCGTCAAATCGCGGGAACCGGCGACGGTAAAAAGTATTTGCGACGGGAATATTCCCCCGTCGCAAATAGTATGTCGGCAGGTGGTTATTTGCGACGGGACCCGTCGCAAATAACTATTTAACCGTTGACCGTAATAAATGTTGGCTAAGGTATTTGCGACGGGTACCATCTCAAATAATACTATTTGCGATGGGAATCCCGTAGCAAATAATCTAACCTATAAATACCCCCATCCGTTTTTTTCAAATCATTCTCATTCTGTATCTTCTCCTGCTCTCAAACTTGTGTTTCTAAAGTTGAGTTTTTCTTTAGTTTAATTTTTGTTTCGGAGCTGATATTAATGTTTTGAAGAACAATCAGAGCAGATCAATTTTCAAGGTATTTATGTTCATTTTAATTTAATATTTATTTTTAATTTTTTATTAGTTTCAATTATTGTTAATTAGTTGTAATTTAATTATGTTTATATTGTTTTCTTACTTAATAAATTTAAATTATTAGTATTGTTCATAGTTAATGGTAATTAGGAATAATTAGTAATAATTTTTAATAATTAAGAATAAATATTAATAATTAGTAATAAATACCAATAATTAGGAATAACAGCATTATTACATTATTAGTATATTTTATTATTAATATTAAAATAATATAATTTTTTATATATATACAATTCTCTTTTCATCTGTGTGTTTACTGTCTTCACATGTATTATTTGTATGTGGAGATAGAAAACGCACAGATGAAAGGAGAATTGTATATAAATCAGAAAATTATATTATTTTAATATTAATAATAAAATATACTAATAATGTTATTATTTGTAATTATTGGTAATTATTCCTAATTATTGGTAATTATTCATTTAATTACTAATAATTAGGAACAATTATCAATAATTATCAATAATTAAGAATATTTAGTAATAATTAGTAATAATTACCAATAATTAGTAATAATTAGTAATAATTATCAATAATTAGTAATAATTAGTAATAATTACCAATAAGTAGTAATAATTAGTAATAATTACCAATAAGTAGTAATAATTAGTAATAATTACCAATAAGTAGTAATAAATACCAATAAGTAGTAATAATTATGTATAATTTGGAATAATTACCAATAATTAACAATAATTAGTAATAATTAGTAATAATTATCAATAATTACCAATAATTAGTAATAATTAGTAATAATTACCAATAATTGCCAATAATTACCAATAATTACAAATAATTAGGAATAATTAGGAATAATTAGGAATAATTAGGAATTATTAGGAATAATTAGGAATAATTAGGAATAATTAGGAATAATTAGGAATAATTAGGAATAATTATCAATAATTATCAATAATTATCAATAATTATCAATAATTAGTAATAATTATTAATAATTAGGAATAATTAGGAACAATTATCAATAATTATCAATAATTAAGAATAATTAGGAATAATTAGGAATAATTATCAATAATTATCAATAATTAGTAATAATTAGTAATAATTAGAAAGAATTAGGAATAATTAGGAACAATTATCAATAATTATCAATAATTAAGAATAATTAGTAATAATTAGGAACAATTATCAATAATTATCAATAATAAAGAATAATTTGTAATAATTAGTAATAATTGCCAATAATTACCAATAATTACAAATAATTAGGAATAATTAGGAATAATTAGGAATAATTAGGAATAATTAGGAATAATTAGGAATAATTAGGAATAATTAGGAATAATTAGGAATAGTTATGAATAATTAGTAATAATTAGGAATAATTAGTAATAATTATTAATAATTAGTAATAATTAGTAATAATTAGGAATAATTAGGAATAATTAGTAATAATTAGTAATAATTAGTAATAATTATTTATAATTACAAATAATTACCAATAATTACCAATAATTAACAATAATTACCAATAATTACAAATAATTACCAATAATTACCAATAATTACCAATAATTACCAATAATTAGCAATAATTAACAATAATTAACAATAATTACCAATAATTAACAATAATTACCAATAATTTGCAATAATTAGTAATAAATACCTAAAATTAGGAAAAATTAGAAAAAATTAAGAAAAATTAGGAAAAATTAGGAAAAATTCTCAATAATTAGTAATAATTACCAATAATTAGTAATAATTACCTATAATTAGTATTAATTACCAATAATTAGTATTAATTACCAATAATTTGTAATAATTAGGAATAATTAACAATAATTAGTAATAATTACCAATAATTAACAATAATTAGTAATAATTAACAATAATTAATAATAATTACCTATGATTACTAATATTTAGTAATAATTAACAATAATTGCCAATAATTACCAATAATTGCCAATAATTACCAATAATTGCCAATAATTACCAATAATTAGTAATAATTACGAATAATTAGTAATAATTACGAATAGTTAGTAATAATTACGAATGATTAGTAATAATTACGAATAATTAGTAATAATTACCAATAATTAGTAATAATTACTAATAATTATCAATAATTACTAATAATTATCAATAATTACTAATAATTAGTAATAATTAATAATAATTAGCAATAATTAGTAATAATTAGTAATAATTAGTAATAATTAGGAATAATTAGTAATAATTAGTAATAATTAACAATAATTAGTAATAATTAGTAATAATTAGGAATAATTAGTATTAATTAGGAATAATTAGTAATAATTACCAATAATTAGTAATAATTATTATTAATTACCAATAATTATTAATAATTACCAATAATTAGTATTAATTACCAATAATTAATATCAATTACCAATAATTAGTATTAATTACCAATAATTAGTATTAATTACCAATAATTAGTATTAATTACCAATAATTAGTATTAATTACCAATAATTAGTATTAATTACCAATAATCACCAATAATTACCAATAATCACCAATAATGACCAATAATTACCAATATTTTCCAATATTATCCAATAATTACCAATAATTACCAATATTTTCCAATAATTATCAATAATTATCAATATTTTCCAATAATTACCAATATTTACCAATAATTACCAATATTTACCAATAATTAGGAATAATTACCAAAAATTATGAATATTTACCAATAATTTGGAATAATTACCAATAATTTGGAATAATTTCCAATAATTTGGAATAATTACCAATAATTTGAAATAATTACCAATAATTAGGAATAATTACCTTATTACATTATTTGTATATTTTATTATTAATATTAAAATAATATAATTTTCTATATTATATACAATTCTCTTTTCTTCTGTGTTTTTTCTGTCTCCACATGTAATATTGGCATTCTTTTTCAAAATTATCAACCTACTCGCCAATGGAGAGGTGAAAGTGAATGCCAATATTACATGTGGAGACAGAATATGAAACAAACAGATGAAAGGAGAATTGTATATAATATAGAAAATTATATTATTTTAATATTAATAATAAAATATACTAATAATGTAATGATGTTATTATTATATAATTAATATTTATGAAAAAAATTATATTAGTATTATTAAAAAAAAAAAAAATCAATATAATATTAAAATTATCAATATTTGTAACAGGTTTTGCTTTATTCTCAATATATTCAATCCTTGTTTGTGTTTTCTCTAACAAATTATTCAAAAACAGTAATGCTTTTATATTTTATAGAAAAATATGGAATAACGAGGTCGTCAACAGTCATTATTAGATGACCGCATATGGATAAATCAACGTAGAAATCCAAATGGTTCTGGTTTAAATCCAGTATATATAGAGGGTGTGGAGATTTTTTTATCATTTGCGGCATCAAATACAGAATTTGTTTCAGAAGGAAAGATAAAATGCCCTTGTAGAAAATGTGCATTGAGAACGTTTGACACGTTTGACAAAGTGGGGGAACATCTCTTGCGTTTTGGTTTTCATGCAGATTATGTTTTTTGGTATCAACACGGTGAACGCAGTTCCAGAGCAGGTGATACCAACTTGATTCCGGATCCATCCCAGTTTCAAGATTTAGTACATGATGTTGCAGGTTCATCTGTTCAACATACAGAAACTCCGGCTGATATAGCTTCAAATCCTGAGTTGGGACCGTCTGAATTTTATGAGTTGTTGAAGTCTGCTGAGGATGCATTATATCCTGGCTGCAAGATGAGATAATTAGAAGCAGTTGCAAAATTTATGGCTATCAAATCAGATAACGGAATGTCAAACACCTGTTTTGACCAGATATTTTCTTTGCTGAAAACACTGTTACCCGAAGGAAATGTTTTACCTGCAAATTACTATGAAAGTAAGAGGTTGGTTCGAAATTTGGGACTTACTTGTCAGAAGATTCATGCATGTTCAAATGACTGCATTTTATATTCTGGGGAAAATGAGTCGTTGGATAGTTGTCCCACATGTGGGCAACTGAGATATAAAGAAGGACAACACGGGAAGTCTGGTTTGATTCCTGTAAAACAGTTGAGATATTTTCCGCTTACATCCAGACTTCAGCGTTTATTCATGTCTAAGAATACAGCGACAATGATGTCATGGCATAAAGAGAATAGTTCAACCGATAAAAGCTTGAATCATCTAGCCGATGGTGATTCATGGAAACATTTTGATAGAGTGCATCCATCATTTGCTTTAGAAGCTAGAAATGTTCGACTGGGCCTTTCCATTGATGGTTTCTGTCCGTTTGGATCTTATGGTAGTCAATATTCATGTTGGCCTGTTTTTTTAACTCCGTACAATTTACCTCCATGGATGTTGATGAAGGAGCCATATATCATTTTGACTTTACTAATTCCAAGACATCCGAAGAAAAATATTGATGTTTATTTGAAGCCATTGATTGGTGACTTAAATTTATTGTGGAGTACTGGTGTCAGTACATATGATGTTGCAACGAAATAGAATTTCATCCTGAGAGCAGCATTGATGTGGACAATAAGTGACTTCCCAGCTTATGGGATGTTATCTGGCTGGAGTACACATTGTCAGAAATCATGTCCTTACTGTATGGGAGAGAACAAAGCATTTATGCTCATTCATGGAAAGAAACCTTGTTATTTTGACTGTCATCGCAGATTTCTTCCAGATGATCATCCTTTTCGCAGAAACAGATCTCATTTCCGAAAAGGAACAGCTGAAAGGGATGGACCTCCAAAAATGCTATCAGGTTCGGAGTTAAAATCGGGTGTATTTTCATTACCTCCCATCACTTTTGGTCCCACAATAAACCAACAGAAAATTTCTGGTTTTGGGAAAGAACACAATTGGATTAAACGTAGCATATTTTGGGATTTGCCATATTGGTCTGATTTGTTGGTCTGACACATGTTAGATGTCATGCATATTGAGAAGAACTGTTTTGATAATTTGTTTCATACAGTTTTGGATACGCTAGGAAAGAGCAAAGACAATGTAAATGCACGTTTAGATCTTGCCCAAATTTGCAGGCGTTCAGAATTGGAACTATTTGAGAATGTCAGAACAGAAAGGTTACTGAAACCAAAAGCAGCTTATACACTGTCTAAAGAAAACCGTTTATTATTTTGTCAGTGGATTGCAGATTTGAGACTTCCAGATGGCTGTGCTTCCAATTTGGGTAGATGTGTAAAGAATGGTCATATTACTGGATTAAAAATTCATGATTGTCATGTTATAATGGAGAGACTTCTACCCATTGTATTAAGAGGTCTCTTGAAATCTGTGATTTGGGATTCCATAACAGACATGTCTCATTTTTTTCGGGAAATTTGTGCGGCTACGGCAGATTATGATGCTCTAGGAAAACATGAAAAAGATGTTGTTGTAATTATATGTAAACTGGAAAAAATATTTCCGCCGTCTTTCTTCGACTCAATGGAACATTTGATGTTACATTTGCCATATGAAGCAAAATGTGGAGGTCCGGTATAGTTTCGATGGATGTACCCATTTGAAAGATGAATGCAAAAATTGAAAAGAAAAGTACGCAACAAAGCATCTGTTGAAGGATCTATTGCAGAAGCTTATTTGCAAGAGGAAATATCTTTTTTCTGCTCCCATTATTTTGAATATGATTATCCTTCAAAACACAACCGAATGGGACGGAATGAGAGGAATATTGATGAAATCGACAATCAATTATCTGTTTTCAACCAGTCAGAGCTTGGTTTTGGTGGAGTTTCTGAACGCTGGATTTCAGATGATGAACATCATAGAGCTCATACGTATGTTCTTCTCAACTATGAAGAGATGACATCAGTTGTACTGCAAGTGTTTATATCACTTATTCTATCATTAATGTTACAGTAAATAACTTTGGTTTTTATAGGTTGTATGATAATCATATCAAGAAACAAATTCCACAAATTACAGCAGCTGCTCTCGAAGAACGTCGACTGAAAAATTTCTCTCAGTGGTTTCAAAAACTGGTAACATAAATTCTTTATCTTTTAGCAACTCATTCAATGTATAGT
Organism: Viscum album; assembly: GCA_963277665.1. Classification (NCBI taxonomy): domain Eukaryota; kingdom Viridiplantae; phylum Streptophyta; class Magnoliopsida; order Santalales; family Viscaceae; genus Viscum; species Viscum album. The sequence goes on from OY728152.1 coordinate 1,749,249,423, forward strand.
TTACTATATTGATAATTATTTCACAAATTTTCAGGTGTCTCGACATGCTGATAAAATTGACAAACGGCTGTGTGTATTGAGTAACCCACCTTCCAAAATTGTTAAAACTTATAATGCATATGTGGTGAATGGATTTCGATTCCACACACATGCATATGGGGAATCGAAAAAAACAATGAACAGTGGAGTTAGCTTGAGAGGATCTCATCATCGAGAAAATGAAGTTGACTTTTATGGCATACTTGATGAAATCATTGAACTCTGTTATCTTGGACAACATTATATAACCATGTTCAAATGTCGGTGGTTGGATACAGAGAGAGGCGTGCGTGTTCATACGACTCATGGAATCATCGATATTAAATGTAAAAGTGTTCTCGCAGTAAATGAACCATTCTTATTGGCTCAACAGGCATATCAAGTTTATTATGCAAAGTACTGTGCAACATCAAGAGACTTGACTGATTGGTGGAGTGTAATAAAAATCAAAATTCGAGACAATCAGTTTAGTCAAAGTGAATGTGCTTTCACTGATGTGCAAAGAATTGAAGTTTTTCAAGAGAGTACTCAAAATCAATCTTTTTTACAAAGAGACATGAGTATCGATGACGACACCCCACATTTAAGAGTCGGTGATGACGATGATGTTAATGATGTCACATATGAATTTGAAACGGTAAGAGATGAAGAAACTGTAACTCGAATGGATATCGATGATGTTGAGGAGGAATATGAAGATGACATTGAAATATATAAAGATGATGATGAAGATGAACACTGATAGCATTTCATGGTATTTATATACAATCATAATATGTATATATGTATATATAATAGTAATTATCAATTATTTGCTACCATTAACATTTTCTGTTTCAGATGGACGATGCCACATTTCGTGCGTTGGCGGATGCTGACCTGACTTTTGATGCGGATGAGTTGCTGACAGATGACCCTCAGCCTGCAAGTGCTCCAGGGAGTACGCAGAGGGGGCGCGGTCTTGCACGATTGATGATTCCTGACCCCGTACCCGAGCGACGTCCACGTCTTGGGTTTGATCCATGCACATGGAGGTGTGATAACCTGTGTGATAACATGTGGATTTGACTATGATTTCATTAATCTATTCACATAATAAATGTTTATTATTTTTTCAGTTTTCGGCATATAGCAGTCGGACAGGGCAGCGCTATTTTGCGCAACTATTTCTCTTAGCCATGGACCACATGGGAGCAGATTCCCATTGATGTGCAGCAGGCCAAGTTCGGCCATTGGTTGGTACGTACGTAAATAAATAATTTTTATTTTGAAAATTATTTCATTTCTAACTTGATATTTTGATTTATTTGTAGGGTTTATGGTATCCGATCGAGGATACCATGCGTGACGCCATCCACGAGGCATGGGAGGTGGCCATGCATGATCGTCTTCATCAGTTTTTGCACAATTTAAGAAAAGCTGCGATGAAGAAAGCAGGAGTGTCAGATTTTGAGGAGTCATGTAGAGAACACCGACCAGAGTAAATTTCATCCCATGTATGGGATGGATTATGTGCGCACTGGTTGAGTGGTGCCTTTCAGAGGAGATCATCGGTGGGGAGGCAGAATCGGGGGAGACAGGAGGTGACTCATCGAGCTGGGAGTCGTTCTTTTAGTACTCATAGACAGCATCTGGTACGTACATTATTTATAAATATTTTATATAACTATAAATATTAACAGTTTATTTTTTATTCTTATAGGCTGTCGAGCACCCCGATATTACAGAGTACGACGTATATCGGAGGATGTATAGTTATCCTGCTACTGGGGAGCTCAGAGGTGATCGTCAGCATCACATCGTGGTCAGTATTATTTGTTTTCAAGTTTAAAAATTAACTGTATATAATATATTCACAATTTTAATTTTAAATTGCAACTATAGGAGTCATATGAGGCCGCAGCGGCACAGGCCCAGCCTGAGAGTCAGGCCGAGTCATCAGATCAGACCACTGCCCGTCAGTTTGATGAGGCGGCATGGATGCATGCCACCCATTATGCCTTCGAGAAGGGCCGGGTAGTTGGTATCGGCTCTCGAATGACTCCTGGAGATTATTATGGCAGTGCTGCGATGTCGGCGTCCAGCTCGAGAGGAGCTCGTGTATCTTCTTCTACACAGTATGAGGATCAGTTGTAATCTCAGACTGCACAGATAGAGAGTCTCCGACAGGAGCAGGAGCAGATGCGTCAGCAGCATGAGGAGGAGCGTCGACGCCAGCAGCAGCTGTACGAGGAGCAGTCGAGTCGGTGGCAGCAGCAGCATCAGGAGCAGATGGAGTACATGCGCTGATTCACTCATGCTTTAGGAATGAAGTTTCCTCCACCACCATCTGCAGATCCCCCACCTCCCCCCCTCCCCCCCTCCTTCAGATTAGAGTTTGTATTTCTGTTATAAAATTTGTGAAATCAAAATATTTTTTTTTCTATTCGTAGTTTCTGTCTCATTATAAAATATTAATAATATTATATTTTTAAATAACAATATTAATATGAATAATAATATTATTTATATTTTATAATATTAAATTTTATATATATATTAAAATTTTATATATATATAAAATTTTTATAATATTATAATTTAATTATTTTTTTTGTAATAATTGAATTAATTTAATATTTGAATGTAAAATAATTCTATTATTTTTATATTAATTAAAATAACTTATAAATATTTTTTTTATTTATGAATTATAATTGTAATATTATTATATTAATTAAATCATTTATTAATATTCTATTATTTTTTATTTTTGAATTATAATTCTACTATTATTATAGTAATTAAAATAATTTATTATTTTCATTTCTAAATTATAATTCTATTATTATATTAATTAAAATAATTTATTAATAATTTATTTTTTTTATTTTTTTTATAGTATTTGCGACGGGATACAATGCCCGTCGCAAATACTAGTATTATTAATAGTTTATTATTTTTTTAAAAAAATAGTATTTGCGACGGGATACTACTCCCGTCGCAAATACTAGTATTATTAATTTTTTTATTTTTTTAAAAAATAGTTTTTGCGACGGAACCGTCGCAAAAGAGATTGTGACGGGTGCCGTCGCAAAAGGTATTTGCGACGGGTCCCGTCGCAAAAACTATTTTAAAAGTTTTTTACAAAAATACGGAATACTATTTGCGACGGGGAGAATGTCTGTCGCAAAAAAAGGCTTTAGCGACGGGCTCGTCGCAAATAAGTGTAGTTGCGACGACGTTTTCAGCAACGGGCTATTTGCGATGGGACCCCGTCGCAAATACCTGTTTTTCTAGTAGTGGTACCCGAGCCAAACTTCGGAAGTTGATTACGGGCACTCCGGGCCTCGGAATCAGGTGCCGTCAGAAACCGCGGTCTTGTAAATTTCCAAAGAAAATTAAGAAAAAATTTCCCTTGAATTTTACGGGTCTTTACATTACTCCCACCTCCCGGCTTTACGTCCCCGTAAAGCTTCAACACAAACTAGGGATACAAAGGCGGTGGAGCTAGGCGGTAATCCATCTCGCCAATCCTGTTGTGGACCTGGAAGGGTCCGATGAAGCATATAGACAACTTTCCACCTTGGCCAAATCTCTGTAATCCACGTCGAGGTGAGACCCGCATGATGTCGTGGTCGCCATCCTCGAACTCTCGTGGCCTCCGCCTCCTATCAGCATATGACTTATGCCGGCTCTGAGCTGTACTCATCCACGCCTGGATGACCTGGACCATCTCAGCCGTGGCCTGGACCATCTCCGGCCCCATAAGATCTGCTAAGATTTATTCTTTTCCGATAAGATAAATCTGGTCCTATCCCCTGGATGAACCACATTCTTTTCCTAATACGGTCAATCCCGACATGGATGATACTAATCCATACCAAGGATGACGTCGTAAGGCCTCAACGCTACTACCAAGAGATCCAACCGTTACTCTCGTCTCCAAGGGTTAAGTCACACTATCGGCATTAGTGTGTGGTAACTGGGTCTCCTCTAGTAGATGTCTCACAAGTGAGGGTCAAGTCAACAGTAAAAACTGGAACCTCTTAGTAACATCACAAAAGAGGACAGGAATGAAAACATCACAAAGGTATGCATCTTTTATTATTGCAGCTCATAATACAAAGACGCTACACAATAGCCACAAGGAACTAGAAGTACAAAGGACGTATCCACTAGTTCTGCTCCTGTCCATCTGCTCCCAGAGCTCCATGATCGAAGGCCTCGACTGCCTGAAGCTGAGCTCTCGCCTGTCCACCTACTCCCTGCGGTCGGGGAGGACCTCCTGGTGGTGGTGGTGGCAACCCCTTGAAGTGTCTCCCACCATCGGCTACTCGGCCAGCTTATCTTCCTCGTCCGCCTGTACCCTGCAGACCACCGTGGCCGAATCTCTGTCTGGGAGGTCCCTCTACCGCCTGCTTCTCATCTGTAAGACGAGTCGGGCAGTCTCGAGCCATGTGACCTCGCCCAATGCATGCGTATCAATGTTTGCCCCTCGCGTAGCTGGCTCTCCTTTGGGTGCCCCGCACAACCGAATATTCATCCTGTGACTGCCCATCTGATGGTTTGGCCCACTTGGACCTCTGCGTCACCTGTCCACTGCCAGCTACAGAAGACCCTGCTACGGGCCGTCCTGCGGAGGGCCCTGTCACTGGAGCCTGCTCGGCGAGAAAACTCTCCACTAGAAGGGCTCTCACCAACACCTCTGCCTGTGTCGGAATGTTGAGGGAGATCCTCGAAGCCCTGATCTCGTGTCTCAAACCCTGCTCGAAGGTCCGGGCCCAGAAGAATGGGTCCCGTGCCATGTCAGTCGAGTAGCGCGAGAGATCGGTAAATCTCGCCGAGTACTGAGCGACCGTCATGCTGCCCTGCCGCAGCTGAAGAAGCTCCTGAATGCGTACCGCACGGATGGTGGCTGGGAGGAACTCAGAGCGGAAGATTCTCTCAAAGTCCGTCCAGAGGAGTGATGCCTCGTCGTGCACCTGGAGAATCAAGCTCCACCATCGTCCTACTGCTGCGTGCAGTAGGCTCGTCACGAGGATCACCAGGAGGTCTGCTGGTGTCCTCACTAGCCTGAAAACTAGGACGACCGCCTCCAGCCAGTCCTCGGCTGCCTGGGGGTCTGTCTCCCCACGGAACCTAGGTGGTCGCTGGCACTGGAACTCGTGCAGAGCTCCGAGGCGTCATGCATCGTCAGTTGCCAGTGCTGGAAGCATCGGGGGCTCGGCGGGTAAAGGTACCTCCGGTGCCTCTGCTGACAAGGAGACCTGCACCGAGGCCTCGTCGCTCGGTGGGCTGTCATCACGATCCACTCTCGGAACCCAAGCTGGCTGCCGTCGTGGGGCCATCCTGAAAGAAACAGGTGCACCACGGTCAGAACAATATACCTGGTGAGCTGACACAAGTAATCACAAAGAAAACTTGAACACATGAAATCAATGTTTTAGTGCATTAAGTACGAAATCAGAAGTTAGGGTCCTGGTGTACGGATACGTCGGCCGTCGCACCAACATTGGACTCCCTGGACTGATAACCACACTCAATACGCTAAACATTATTTCTTCACATAGAAAAGATCAGAGTTCGTGGTAGAACCGAACTCCTCTGATACCAATTTGTCACGACCCGTCCTCGGGGCTCATGCCGTTACTACCCCAAGCCCGCCTTCCATAGGCCAGGGGCTGGCGACTAGCACCAAGGCGTAAATCACGATAAAAAGGGAAGGCATTGCCTTTGAAAATTAAACAAGCACTACAGAGTAAGCAAGCGGAAAAGTAAATACTAAGTAAAAACAGAGTACAACTGAAGTGCGGAAAAGTAAATGGGCCAGTATACAAACCCAAACTTAAAGTAAAGTACAACTTGAAAGGGAAAACAACAACTGTAAAGTAAAAGCTGCTACACCCAGCTGTCCACTGGAAATCCCACCTGAAGGGTGGGTACAGATAGCTCCACTGCTCCTCGGGTCCCGCCGTCCGCTCCGAGCACGACCCGCCCAGTGGTCATCCTCCAGGTACTGTCTTGCTCTGCAAGCATCAACCACGATCAACTTTGTCCGTCTTCTGTAACCAACACAATGTAGTGCGGGCATAACCTGTGCAGGGGTGAGTATAAGCTACTCAGTAGGGACCCTGAGACCCCCGAAGGTCTCCCAAAATACACAGAGGATAAACCAAAAAAGAAATATACAATCACAAAATAACAAACAACACTGCTTAGGTATATGCCCATTCATATACCTAAGTCATCATTTCCAATACGCTCTAACCTCCGAGCCCAAGTACAACTCAGTCCACACCGGAAAGTATTCATATTCCACACAGGAAAGAAAAACAAAATCCACACAGGAAAGCAACAGGATTCTGCTCACACAGGTATACATCATCGATAAGGTGAAAGAGATGATCAGACAAAGATACTAAATCATCTAAGCTGGGTCCCACATAGGATACAAGACCAGCACTGCTAGCACCCACATAGGATACAAGACCAGTTGTCTTCATTGATTCATCTATACTGGGACCCACATAGGATACAAGACCAGTATTGAATCATCTAAGCTGGGACCCACATATGATACAAGACCAGCACAACTAGGACCCACATAGGTTACAAGACCAGCTGTCTTCATTGATTCATCTATACTTGGACCCACATAGGATACAAGACTAGTATTGAATCATCTAAGCTTGGACCCACATAGGATACAAGTCCAGCATAGCTAGGACCCACATAGGATACAAGACCAGCTGTCTTCATTGATTCATCTATACTGGGATCCACATAGGATAGAAGACCAGTATTGAATAATCTAAGCTGGGACCCACATAGGATACAAGACCAGCACAGCTAGGACCCACATAGGATACAAGACCATCTGTCTTCATCGTCGCAGTCCACTGAGGATCCCTGCACAATTGTCGTCGTCACAGTAGCAGTCGTAGCCAGCACTAGGGTTCCCGCACACAGCAAGCTCGTTTGGGAGGGTCCGCTCCACGAGCCGAGAGGCTGATACATCAACTGCCACAAAGTCCAGAGTTGATGTATCCAAAAGTTCCGTATCACCAACAAGAACTCAACACAACAGACGGCGCGTCGATCGGACGCCCGGTCTGAGAGTTATTGGTTTTTTCATCCCAGGGGCCCGGTTGGTTTTTAAGGAAAAACCAACCGGACCGTACTCCACCTGCGTCCAAACCTTGGGCGGAGTATCCCAAAAGATCCGTCCCACTAAGAGGAACTCAACAAAGCTGACGGCACGTCAAGTGGACGTTCGTAGCTGAAGATATGAGTGTTTCCGCTATGAGGGCCCGGTTGGTTTCGTGTACGAACCAACCCGGTCGAACTCAAAGTATTTCAAAACCTTGAGTGCGATATACCGAAACGACCATCACGATCCAAGGATCGCATCGCCGCTGACGGTTCGTCAATCGGAGGTCTGTAGCTCATGTTATGGGAAAAAGACCGAAGTCGATTCGAAAACGGGGGGTCGGGGTCCGGGGCGACCCAGCCCGACCCCCCAGGGGTCGGCCCGAACCGGGTCGACCCGACCCGGGTCCGACCCGGCCCGGCCGGCGGCGCGGCCCGGCACAACGGCGTGGCCCGGCACGGCGGCACGGCCTGGGCATCGCTTGGGTGCCACGCGCTGGGGGAAAGCCCCCGCCTCGTCCCTCTACTAGTGGCGCCGCTGATTGCCGCCCCTTGGATCAATCGGCCACCTCGCGTGGGGACCTGCTTTTGAGAAAAATGTGGGGGGGGGCCTTCCCCCCTTTGTGAAACCGGCCCCCCTCATTATGGGGGGCCAATTAGGCAGCCCGGGGGAATTTAATTCCCCCGGTTTCCAACAATCCGGCCAGCCCGACCTGGCCGGCCGGCTTCTTCTCAATAGGACCAGCAAGGTCCGGTCCTCTTCCGTCTTCTGGCACCGGCGGACCGGCTGGCCGTCGGTCATCACGTTCCGCTGCGGCCCGGAACCGACCCCGGCTTTCGCCGTCCGGCGCGGTGCGACGGCACCGTGCCCCTCCACCGCGACACCGCTCCGGCCGTGGCGCCTTCAGTTTCCTTCGACGCGCCGCGACGGTGTCACGTCCATGAAATTCTTCCACGGAACGGCGCAACGGCGCCGCAAAATAATTGTCGAATTATATCTGTTTGGTGCGACGACACCAAACCATCACGTTTAATCCGCAAGAAACATTCAAGAGTTAAGGAGGGGGTTTTGGCCGTGTTTGTGCGGTCCGGCCCCCCTCTCGTTAGATGATAACACATAAAAATTTATCCTCAAGATTGTCATGCTAGAATCAAGAACGAGAATAAATAAATTAAACAACAACAAACCCCTACCTTGAACTCAAGTGCGGAGCACGTCAACAAACCGCGGAAGACAAGCGTCGCAGAGGTCGGGCGTCGCTGTAATCGTTCGTCGATTCCATTGACAAAGAGGTACGTCCGAAGAGGTACGTCGTTGGTGAAACTTCGTAAGCCGATGAAGAAAGTCCGAGTAGGAATCATCGTCTCCTTTCGTTGATACGGGAAGAAGATCGAAGAAGCGACGTCGTCGACCTTTGGAAACGCACCGGCTACGAAGAAGAAAGAAGCGGTGTTCTTGAGTGTTCTTCGTCGGAGCTTGAAGAAGATGGAGAGAATTCTTCAAAACCCCTCAAGATGGCTAAGGAGACCAACCAAAATAAAATAAGCTAAGGCTTATTTTATTCACACAATTATCAATTTGAATTTCAAAGGTTTGAAATTCAAACAACTCTCTCCATTAAATAACCAAGTTGGCAAGATCATTAGAAGAGGAGATTAAGGGAGTTTTAAAAAAAGGTAAAGAGTTATGCTTCGTGTGGGCCCCACCACACTTAATCCTCCCAAGGGAGGTTAAGTGGATGTGGGTCCCACCTCTAACTCCCTTTGGGTGAAAATAACAAACAAGTTAAAAATAAAAAGTGTTTCCACATTTTTATTTAACTTATTTTAATTCTTCACAAATATAACTTTCATTCCGCATAAAACGCAACCTCAGAAAAGGCCTCCTTAAGAGAATATCGGCGTTGCGAGATCATCTATGCCCTCGGAATTTGATTCTGGGAACCGGTTCAAAAGTTAGAAATTCCCGCTCGTTCGTTCACTGAACGTACCCGAGCCAAACATCGGAAATTGATTCCGGGCACTCCGGGCCTCGGAATCAGGTTCCGTTAGAAACCGCGCTCTTGTAAAATTCCAAAGAAAATTACGAAAAAATTTCCCTTGAATTTTACGGGTCTTTACAGAAGAGTTATGCAGATAACCGGAGGAAGGATCTATCTTTTGAGGTAGGTGATCATGTTTTTCCCAATGTTTCACCGTGGAAATGTGTGATGTGATTTGGTAAGAAAGGAAAGCTGAGTCAAAGGTTCATTGGACCATATGGAATTCTGGAGAAAGTTGGATCAGTTGCATACCGAGTGGATTTTCCTCCGAGTTTACCTCTGGTACACAATGTTTTTCATGTTTCGATGTTGAGAAAGTATATGCCAGATCCATATCATGTTTTGAGCCTAGATGAAGTTCATTTGGAAGAGAATCTCTCTTATGAAGAACAACCATTCCTGATTCTTGACCGTAGAGAGAAAGTGTTGCGGAATAACGTAATTCACCATGTAAAGGTTTTGTGGAAAAACAATATGGTTGAAGATGAAATGGGAATTTGAAAATGCTATGAGGGATAAATACCCCCACTTATTTTGATAAGTGAATAAAATTGTGAGGAAGCAATTCCCAAAAGGGGGGAAGGATTTAACAACTCAGGTAAATAAAGAATAAGAAATTTTCATATTTATTAATATTTTCGAATTAAATATTAATTTTACTTTAAAGGGGTTTCTATGTTCGATAGCGTACCTGATACGCAACAAAGAGTTTCTTTGAAATCTTACGTTGTACACTAGTACTAAAATAATATTATTTTAAATGGTAGTTAATACGTAGCCGTTGTATTGGAATGAATGAATAGAAATAACTGAAATATGATTATATATGTTTTTAAATGGTTTTACATTTGTCCAATAAAAGATAAAGGCTTAAAATAAGAAAAGAATTCAATTTTAGGCATATATACTCTAATTTTCACTAAAGGTCCACTTATCGCCTTTTCATGGAGAAACTTATTTAAATATAGTTTTGGTCACTATTATACATTCCATTGGACCAAATATAAATCTTCTTTTGAATCAGTACATCAAAATTTACTTTGTGTAAATTTTTGGTATTTATCCGATAAAGTTCATTTTTAATGAATAGTGAAAACTGTTGTATTTTAATTCATAACCTCTTTTAATATAATTTATTTATATTATTATATTATCTTTTGAAATGATTTTAATGTTAAATTAGAATATATTTTTACCATTTAATCCAATATTGGTCGTTGGAATTAATTTTACTTTGAAATTGGACTTAAACTAGTGTCAATCTTTTGATATATATTGTTTAATAAAAACATGCTATTTGCTCTGACAGCGGGAATTAATTATTAAATTAATTAATGAAACTTATATGTTGTGAATATTGTAAATTATACATCATTTTTGAATTCGGAATATCAAATATAGCTTAGGGTGAATTTATGATATTTTTCTAAAAAACTTCAATTTTTGATGAATAGTGAAACCACTAAGTGGTACTTAAAAAACAGATTTTTCGTTTAAATGAAATTTTACCACCTCTGTGTTTTTAATTTCAAAAATCCAACTTACATGGTTGTCATTAAGAAGTAAAATGTGGTTTAATGGGATTAAAATATTTTTTTTGGTGAATAGTAACTTTTATGTTTATTAATCGCGATTAGAGGTAATTAGTGTAGTTTAATGTAAAAATAATGTTTTAATGATATGAAATGACCTAGAAACATGTCATACCCTTATTGGATGTGTCATGGACAACCAATAAAATCCATGGGTCATCTTGGGGACCCCATGGAGCCAGTTTGGTAGGAAAATGACATTAAAAACTTTTTATTTAATGTTATAATACAAATGTCACAAACATGAAGTGTTTTACTAAAAAAATTAAAAGGGGTTATACAAGTCATATTTTTTACAATAAATATTCATTATAAAGAAAAAAATATTTCCTACATCATTATAGTTTTTTATAATTTTTATAAATTAAATAAATTAAATTATTTATGACACCATGATGATGCATTGATTACCTCATTATTTACCGATTTAAATAAAATGAAACGATAATGTAACATCTAAAACCTACAATTGTAAAAAACATATTGGATGGGTGTATATCGAACTAATATGACTTTATCCTTGAAATATATAATTTTGGGACCTTTAAAATCCAAAAAGCATTTTATAATATCAGTAACATTTTATAACATTCCATTAGTGCCCCTCCTCCCCTCTTATAAAAGGCCCCAACCTCTACCACCTTACCCACACCTCTCAAGCCTTTGGTTCGGCCAATCTCTGCCCATTGTGCATATCCAAATCCCTCTATTACTCCTAAAAGCCTCACTTTGGGCATAATTCTTTCCAAGGTAGCCTTTGAGCTCAAATCAAAAAGAGATACCCGATTTAAAGGTAGTGTCTTCTCTTGTGTTCTTATGTTTTATTTTGCTTCTACAACCCCATAAATTCTTTTTATTCCATGCTTTTGTAACAACACCAGTATATTAAATATACTAGGATTTTTTTATGAGACGTATTATATCTACACCTACACACTCCTTCGTCTAATGGTTAAAGAACATACTCTTTCTGTTCTTGGTGATTTTCTGTCTCACGAAACGATGATTGTTCATTCTTCTTTAAACACCTTTCATGGTGGCCGTTAAGATTTAAATTTATTTATATATGATATATAATATGTTTATTTTTTTACTTAAGTTTATTTATTTTTCATTTATGTCATACTTTTATGGTTTCCATTATGGGTAAACGCAATATCTACATTTTAGGAAGTGCGGACTACCGCCCCCTCAAAGTGATTGGTTCGTTAATACCATATGTGGTACGTATAATGGATAGATTTAATGATATTATATATGATATTATACTGAAATTATAATATGCATTAATATTATTATTATTTTTTACCATTAAAGTATGAGATAGAAATTAAAGTAGCGTTCATGCGTACATACGGCTTACCATCTCAATGAATGGTGAATTTCATTTCTTATCTCCAAATGTAATGTACTGTTAGAAGTATGTATATATAATGGATATATATGATGTATGTTACGTATAAATGATGAATATAATTCTGGAATTAAAATATACATATCTCTCATTTTGTTTTAATTCCATTAATATGACATAGAAATGAAAGTAGCGTTCATGCGTAAGTACGACTTACCGTCTCCATGAACGGTGGATTAATTTCTTACATCTATATTATTATGTAATATTTTAAATGAATATATATATATACTGGATATATATGATATATACGACATCTACATAATGAATATAATTCTTGAGATAATGGATATTTGACTTGGTGAACAACTTGTAAATATAAGAAGTTGACTTTTGACTCAAGTACCAAATATCGACAAAACGACCGTTATTATCTTAAAGGACTACATAATGTTCATAACATGGTAATAAGTGATATAAAAGGAATAATGATCTTGATAAAGGATCGTAAGAAAGTATAAATTAACTCAATCTTATTATTCAAGACATTAAAAAACAATCGAGTCATGTCGGACCCGAGGTAAGGGACTTCGTCTCAATCTCCTTTAATTGAGGCATATTTTGTTCTAATACAATCATTTACTTCTATATGGTGTATAAACCCCTTTGACATTTACTTTTATACAAAAGGAATCTTTTTCTACAAATCATTTTACTAAACGACAAAAATGAATGTTTTTTTTAACGTATGTGGTGACAACGACCTTTTCCGCAGTCGCGAGTATTATTTGGTATTTGGCTTCCTCAACAAGCTATAATGTTTTGTTAAAATGAAATAAATACCATATACTCTTTTATGTATTTTGGCATTGAAAATGGTTTTTATAATGGATTTTTTATATCAATATATTTATGTGATATTTTGCGATCAATGCGTGGAAATGTTTTCTTTCCTTTATATTTGTTTTATGTCTTATTATTTTATAATGGTACTTGGAAATTTGACGAGTGGTTACGTGATAAACCATATGATGGGCTGTTCCGTGAATACCAGGATGGGTGGTTACGTTATAACCTCCAATGCATTGGGTATGGAAGTCGGCCGTATGGATATTCCATTAAGTGATATGTGTGGAAGTTGACCGTATGTTTATTCAATTTAAGTATGTTTATGTCCCAAGTTACCTTTATATGTTATGTGTTCTTTATATGGGTTTTATGGTAATATTTTGGTCACAAACGGGTAAGTATTGATCTTTTATCCAGTGAAGATTTTTTACTACTTCATAAAGGTGAAAAGTGATACTTTGATAAAGTATACATGGTTTACTTGTTGTTTTGAACAACTAACAGTTTTCATTCTTTGTGTTTCCATTACTGAGATTTTTATACTCACCCCTAGTTTATTTGAAATTTTTTTCACAGGACCTAATGGGGAATAGTTTCAAGAATGGGATCAAGGGAAAGTCATGCTATATAAAACATGGAAGTAGACATGTTTCTTTTTAAGATTTTTTATTTTATGGAAACTTAGTATGTGTGTCTACATTGTAATCTTATGAGATGTAATGGATAAGATATAATTCTCTAAAACTCAAAACCTGAAAAGATCCTCAATGGGAATTATTCATTTAATTTAATATTAAGTAAGGTTTAATCCCAGGGCCTTACATACATTTCCAACGATATTAAAAAGTTCAAGTGAAAAGTAAAATATCCCCCCTTTAACCAATTTTTTCATCTATCATGATCTCATTATTAATTGATATAAATATAAATAATAACAAGGGTTTAAAGTGTGATTGGAATACCTCATGTTTCAAATTATTAAGATGGTATTAAATTTAAGATTTTTCATTACATACTCCTTAATATTAAATCCTTAATATTTTCTCACCGTCAAGGGGTAAAATACCTTTAATTCATTATGGTGGAAAATATCATCAGATAATATTCAAGATATTCATGTTGATAATCATCCACTATGGAACACTTAATGTATTTATCAAATCATGAATAATGAGCCCCACTTGTTATTCTCCAATTTTTTCATCAGATTATATTCTTGAGAATGACCATCAACCTATATTAATTGCAACATATGCAGACAAATATCATTGAATTATTAGGTAATAAGTTAGAACACATGTGAGCTTATTAATAGGAGAAACATTATGGATCATTTTATCTTAAACCAACCACTCATTTCCTTGTAACTATAATTTTTCGGGTACTCTTCATGCTGGTTTCTACTCTACATTTAACATTTTTATCATTCATTGTTAGAATTGTCCCTTTACCTCCATTCACCTTCATCTTTCAAGGATAGTTTTTCATAACTTTTTCTAATAGTGAGGTAGTTTCTACTAGTCCATGTTTTTTAATTTTCAATATCTTTATTTGAACTGGTAAAAAAATCATACATTTGTTTACATGATGTCTATAATTATTGCCTCTTTCACATTGTACATGTGATACACTTGGTTTTCATGTGCTTATGACCTCTCTTTGTATTTGAACTCATTTTCTTTTGGAATAATATATTTCCCCTTTAACCTTTCTTTATATAATACATCGTCTTTAGCTTTGTTTATATCTCTAGAAATTTTCAATTGATTTGGATAAAAAACTAAACAATCATTCTTAACATATTCTAGTTTGGAGCATCGACGGGGATTACTTTTTTTTTTCAAGTTACCATTCATAGGAAAACCTATCAAAGTTACCTTCAGGAATGTTTCCATTATATCGTGAATTCTCCTAGATTGATAGTCATTTGAATTTTTTCTTAAATCCATTCAGTTCAATGGATTGTTTGCAGTGATCCATTGCATGACATTTATTTCCATAGTTTAAACATATTTTCATTCGTTGAAATGGAATTTGTTGGATTCTATCTCAAACATATTCTAGGGAATAGTTTCATTCATAGTTTTCTTGACATTGTTTTTTGCATATTCCCATTGGATGATTTTAAATCTATTGTTACTTTATTGATTAATTATTGTGTAATTTTGTTTTTATAATCATATGAATTAATTATGGTTGGACTAAACTACCATTCATTATAATTTTTACCACTTTAATTTCAATTATCCTATAATTTATCAAGATATTCAAATATCTTCTTGATATACATATTCTACTTCATATCTGTACTCTTATTTTTCATTCCAGGTTACCTCATTTCATCACATATACATTCCTTGAATATAGGATTTCCATAATTTCCATTTTACGAAACATTATACCTAAAACCATTTGGCCAATTCCCAAACATCCAGCAACACCAACAGTTGCCCATAAAACATCCTATTCTTCATATAGTATTAGTTCAGATAAATTTAGTGTTTTTTTGTTTTGGAATTCTCTTTCATTCTTTGGAGATCCATTTAGGACTTCTTATTTATAATTATTCTATTATCCACTCTTTATGTTTTGATGTATGATATATCATTTTTATCAATCTACATCTTCAATGCTTCTAGCTTTGAACTTATGCTTTCAGATGAAACTTCATTAGTAGAAACACAAGTAACTGAGTAATGTGATACCTTCTTATTTGATGATGTTTCCATTTTATTATAATATTATATAATTATCCTCTTTGACTCATGGTTCCCAATTAAAACATTAGTTACAACATCTCTTCTTTCAGCTAATTGGGATGTTCAAGATTCGGGATACTATTGATTCTTCATTTTTACCATCAGCTATAAATACTTCATGTTGAGGGAGTTCATATCATCCTCAACTAATCATAGTTTCCTTTAGCAATTCTCTATTAGTATAATCATTTTTTCATCATGTAATTTTCTTAAATATAGAAAATAAATATCAATATCATCTACCTTGTTAGTTTTTTCTTCCATTTGACCAAAATTAAAAACCATAGAAACGTTGTGTAATTTTTCAAATTCATTAAAACCATCCAAAAAAACAATTTCAAAGAATTAATTCTCACAAATAATTCCAAGAAATTCATCATCATCTTCAGCATATCATTCATTGAAAAGTGAAAAAAATTCAACCCTTTCTGTCATCCGTTTTTGTGAGTGTTTTTCATGACAACCCTTTTATCCAATGCCTCTTTCATGCTATCAAATTCTTTTTCCAACTATAATTTTTCATCATGAATACCATTTATGACTACATTAATAAGAATTATCAATTTTCTATATAGGTTCTTAATTTATTATTTGTGTAAAAAATGAAGATCACTCAGTGATCTATTATCATCATATATTGAACACTCTTCATCAGAAGATTCATAATATAATGAATTATTGCATTTTTTACCTTCCATATTAGTTTTCATAGAAGGTGTATCCAAATTAGAAGTATAATTATTTTTCATTATCCTAGCACAATTTTTCTTTCTCATTTTTGATTCTTTGAAAAAATCTCCATTTTAGGTCTCTCGCTAATTTGATGAAATGTTATATTCAATAATACTCCCTCGGATATTTATTGGTGTCATTCGCTCTGATGCAAATTGAAGTGCCCAAATCAATGTGAATCACTTAGAGGGGGAGGTGGTGAATCAGTGATCCCTTTAAAAATTTTACAAATGGATTCTTTTCAATTAATCCTTTATAGATAGTTAAAGACTCAATCCACTCTTTGATGTGTTTATCATCCTTACCTCAAGTTATGTTGTAAATAAAAAGGCTCTGAACACAAGGATTTATAATGTTTG
The DNA here is from genome assembly GCA_963277665.1 of Viscum album. NCBI lineage: Eukaryota > Viridiplantae > Streptophyta > Magnoliopsida > Santalales > Viscaceae > Viscum > Viscum album. The sequence goes on from OY728152.1 coordinate 1,749,266,280, forward strand.
GTACTAAGACCATCTCCATACTATGTTGGTTATTCCCCCCAACAAAGATTATCTACTATAATCTTATTTTAAATTATAATGATCGATACATAGTACCACTATATCTCTCATTATTCACACATGAGGCTCAACATACTGCATCCCACAATGTTACCAGAGGAAACTGGCCTATTATAGATTCCCACTAATGACTTCTTATTGACCTAAAATCACACAGGGTTCCTCTAACTCTCACATCAAATGAGAAAATTTCTTTTTTAAATTCTCTTTGATTCACTGTAGATTATATGATTATATTTTCCCACATGCATGCTAAATCAAACATGCATGTGTATGACTTAATTAATCCTCAATAGCCTTTGGTATGGTCTGTTTGTCTTGATCAATAATTATGACCATCTTTCAAAATAGTCCTTATTTCAATAATGTGCTGTAAATTCATTCTTCTAATGAAGAATCGACCTCATTGATGTGTGTACAAATGATGAAGACAACATATTCAAGAATATTGATAGGAAATAATGATCTTTCACTATGTGAGATCTATCTATCTTGAATACTCAATTATGTTTGACTCAGCTATAAGATCTTCTCTAACTCTACCTAGCTTCTGTCTCAATTCAAATTTCCTTCACACACAGATTGCATGAAATTCTATACCTCTTGTTTTGGTTATCTCAATGAATTCTTATAATTGCATGTTTTTGTACATTATTTCATGCATGCATATTATTTTTCATAAAGTCTAACAAAAACTATTATCTTCTATCAATGGTTTCGGTTCAATGTGTTTGTGTAATGAATTTACATATGCTCTCTATACATAGCTTCTTCAATCAATATTCAAACACACAATTTCTTCTTCTTTGGTTCTTAGCACAAACATACTTGTTCTTTAGTTTAGGATTATTATATATGTGTTACTTAAAACTGAAATCGATGTAGTATTTTATGTGTCTTCTTCTACATTATTACTCACACTTCATCACAAATGCACACAACCGGTCTCTAGTTTTCATTACATACAGATGGTCTCAACTCATGAACATGTATTTATGTAAACCATGATTGTATTATCCACTATTCATTACACACACACACTACTTTGTGTTGATGTGTGTTTTTTTCTTCGTCACAAAAATGTTATGAATGGATATTATTTAGTAAATTGAGGATGGTTTTAGAATTAACCTCATGCAAGGGTTTCATGGTTCTCCTACCCAAAAAGATTTTGGAAAATCATTCACAGTGGGTTTGAAGACTACCTTCACAAATGTGGATGGTTCAAGTATTTATTCTTTGCGAACTGATAATGGTACGGGGAGCTTCCTCATAAAAGGGATGCACAATTCCTCTTATTGACGAGAAACTTAGAGAGTGTGTAGCAGTTGTCAAAGGAATGTGGGGTCTTTATTCATTTTCATAGAAAAGTTGTATGGAACCCTTAATCACTTGTTTATTCTTATAGATGAATGAGATCATTATCATTATATTTATCACCATGATTGGTTGAAAGAATCCTCTATTTATAGTCATGGATCAACACGTTGATGTGCATTAAAATACTATAGGATATGTCATGTGGTTCAAATATGGAAATGACCAAGATATGAGGTTTTGAAGTACTAATAATATCAGTTTGTTTCTATTTACCGTGGGATCCTCATTGCACAGTGTAATCCTCAAGGGAATGCATTTGGAGTCACAAGAAAATCTCAATCATGAACCCCCGAGCTCTGTGGACTCTGGATGCATTGTTTTCCTTAACCCACCATAGGATCATCATTTTATTCTAATGAGTGAAAATGTAATTTCATGAATGAATTCCTGACATTCAGATGATGATCATGCATTAAATTTGTGCATCAATGGTGATTAGAAGCGAGATCCTTGAGGTGTGGTTTCTCTAGGATTGTGCAATGGCTTCATGTGTCTCTTTATATGATCAGACATAGGATACGATGATAGGGATGATCCAAGGTTCTAGGATCAACTCAGATCAGTCACAGATGAAAATTATTAGATCATGGGGTGTATGATTCGACATGCATCCATGATCTTGAATGAGATGAAATGGACGACGATGATTGCTCCCATGTATTTAAAATAATTTCCCACATCAAAACATGCTACGTTATGCTGTTTATTTATATTACATGCCACTTCTTCCACTTTCTAGATTACTCTCTCCCCCTCCTCAGTGTGACCCCATTCCGGTTTAGTGGGTGCGCTCTATGCACACCCATTATCTTTTCACACCATGTCTCCCCACTTGGGGGTCATCTCACAAGTTCTCTCCCATGTTCCCATATGAATTTGTGTGCATGGGCCTTGCCCCGTTCTCTCCCACCACTACCCAGATGGCCATGATGGCCACCCTTGGGCACGGTTGATCCTGTCCTGCATGTGCCTAGGGTTGAGGCTATTTTTTGGGTAGTGGATGGCCCAATTTTTTGTAAGTAGGACCATAAAAATTTTTATATGTGAAACATGCATGGCCACATAGTCATTCACAGATGCATGAACACCTCTCTTCAAATACCCATCCCATGAACCTCTTCTTATCTTTAGATCTTATTTATTTTATTTTTGGAACATGAATCCAAAAAACATTCAAAAATATACCCAATGTGAAAACACTTTTCACAAACCTCTTATGGATTTAAAATCAACTGAATTATCTCAAACACGTCATCCAAAAATAAACTAATGGATTGATCTTCCAAACTCATCATACAATAAATTATCACATTTCTTTCTTCAAATGTTGTAAAAAAGATTCATTCTTTTACTCATGTCATGTAACGTAAGATCAGTTCATAAATCATCTAACTTGATATGGATAATAATCAAACAGAACATCTAATTTCAAATTTTAATTCTCCCTTATCCATCTATTTTGGAACAACTTTATCACAATAAAAGTAGGCTCATTACTAGGTCAATCAAAATTACATTAAGTATCAAAAATTGAAGCATGATCAAAAATACAATCATTACCTTTCCATACACATATTTACACATTATTAAAAACAAATGCAACACTATGCTCAACATAAATTTTCATTAATTGGTTTTATAATCACATGTGATGTTATATAAGTGGACCCTTAAATGATAGAAGTTATTGAATGTTTACCAAGAACAACCACTTCAATTGAGATCCATATATATCTTTATTTGGGTGGAAATTATTGATGCTTTATGGGGAATTATTCAATTTTATCGAATCCAATGACCATGTAATTTCATAAGATAGCCTCGTTTTGTTGGATGGATGAGTGTGATGAATGTTTTGATGAATTGAATAGAATTATATTAAGAACACTTATTCTTACACAACTATATAGTGGATAAATGTTTATAATCTATAGTTTTTCTTCCTGGAGGGATATGGGATAATTGTACATGATAAATTATATAGTTATAGCTCATTCCCCTAGAAAATTTTAGGCCTATGTGAAAAAATACCCAACTCTTGATTTGGATTAATATATTGTTGTTTTTTCATTAAAGATATAGAGTCATTGCATCTATGGATAAAGGTGTTTCATATATACTTATCAAAAATATTTAATGTATATTTTCACTCTAAAGGATCAAATCATGTGATAATGAATACATTTAGTGATAATTAATGATTTTTAATTCTCAATATATTGAAACCATTGAAAATAGAATTGGGTCCCATATACACTATGTTGAAAATATAATGATGGACTCTAAATGATGTGGATAAAAATATATCCATTATTAATTGTCTTGGAAAGGATTGATCATAAAACCATGAATAAAGGGATTAAATCATATATTTCTAAAATCATTGGTCAACCATATATATATATATAAGTAATTACTAAATATGTGAAGAAGGATGATGTAGAGTAGAAAAATATGTTGAGAAATCTACCAGAGTATAACCAGGATGTTGATGGAATAATATGGTTTTGGAACCATGAATGTGACCCATTGGTAGTATATTTTAAGAGGTATTTGATTGATGATGCTCAAAGTTATTCATTGACAATTCATCCATTAAGTATAAAGATGTATATATATTCTGATGACTATTTTTGTTCAAATGGAATGAAAAGAGATATTAAAAAGAGTTCTTCATGTTGTATAGTATTTCAATAAGTTAATGATGAGAGACAGAAGTTTAAGAGGTTGTCACTACCATTTCCCATATGATAATTTAAATGGGAAAACATCACTAAGGGATTTTTTATTGGAAACACCAAAATAAATAAATGAAATATTTCTCTTTTAATTCTATTTGATCACCTTATGATGTAAACAAACTTCATTTCCATTATAGAGAGATATCCCTATTGATAAAATTAATCAGTAATAAATTCAAGAACTAGTAATATTTAATCGTGTACCACGATTAATTATATCAAATTGGGATCCATGTTTTACCCCAAATAATTGGGAGATATATTAATTAGGATTTGGATTTAGGTTAATGATTCAACAAGGTTTATCATACATAGATGCATGGCTTGTGTTATATTTCTATTAAAACATTATAATATATGTATCTCTCTAATGTTATACATTTAAAAGGTATATGGGATCATCACCTTTTATTGTTAGAATTATCCTACTATAATATTTTTCAATAGATCATTAAGATGGTGCCTTATGAAGCCCTATATGATATGAAGTGAAAATATCCATCATACATGAGTTAACATATAAAAATAAATAAATTTTGCTCAAAATCAATCAAACTAAATTGAATATAATGTTATAAATATCCAACAAACATATTATAACTGGTTATATTCGAAAAAAATTTAAAGTAGAAATGTTGAAAATATCTATAGTTTTATGTTCGTGAAAAGGTGTTCCTATGAATATTAATTTGGAATAGGGTGATGACTTTTTTATATAAAGGGAATCCAACCCATATGTATATTGGTCTTACTGTAAAGTTTTATTGTATTTGGATGGTATCATATTTATTGGATATTCAACTGATTCTCTCTCAAGAACAGAATATGTTCCATGTATCTCTCATAAGGAAGTACATCCATGATTATTCACTTGTACTAATAATAAGGGTAATATGGATGGAGCATGATATTTCTTTTGATGAAAAACTCGTAGGGATACTTGATTATTTTGATAATGTTCTACCAATAATAAACAATAAACAACTCATTATTTTATGGTGAAACAACTATTTTGAGGAAACTATATAGGAACCATAAAATTCTATGATGTAATTATATTTTTATATGTTCTCACTAATGTGAAAAATTATGATATAAGAATTCATTATAAGTGGGTGTAATGCACCACCTAAGCATTCTTTTTTTAAATATGTGTCCATAAATAATTTTATTTCATTGAATGCATGAAATTCAAGTGATAATGAGTTTAGACGAACTGTGTAACATTATCAAAATATTTAGTGCGTATTATGTGCTAACCATTTGATTAGAGAGAATAGATAGAAATGGATAAATTATATTAATAATTTCAAAAACATTTTATGAATGAATATTGATAATAATTTTTATAAAAATGAAATTATATTCATGATGTAAATTTATTTATACTTATAAGGATTTATATAATTACATTAAATGATTTCACAAATTTAAAACAATATTTAATTAATTTATTTTAAAATAAATTAATTTATTTTTTAATTATCAATATTAATATATTTTAAGTATGATTGTTGTTTAAAAAATATTATAGGAAAATATCAAATATTATATTTGTGTTAAAATATTATATTAAAATTTCAGTTTTTATGTCAAATTAAATGATTTGTGTAAAAATTGACAATAATAATATTTTTAAAAATAATAATATATGACATTTTTAAAAATTATTAAAAAATAATGAAATAAGACAAGGTGGATATTATATGGTCCAAAATGTCATAATATATATATTTAAGGAAAATTTTCTCTTTATGATAAAATTAAAACACTTCAATCTAAAAAAATTATAGCAGATAAAATTAAATTTTTTGAACTTCTGGTTAATCAAAATTGTTATGTTTAAAATCATTGAAAAACATGTCTAAATTCTATTGAAATATGAGACTAAACCCGTATAAAATCATATATTATAATACCTAGCCATTTGGTGTCATTTTAGTTACAGCTAATTTAATATAATTCAAAATTTTGTGATGTCCCAAAAGTGCATCTCACCTCAATTTTATAATGAAACCTCCTCCTTTTACCTTTTACAAAAATTTCAGCCATCTAACACTACCAAATATACAAACTTCTCTTATAAAAAAAAAATATATTAACATATATATTAAATAGTTATTTTTATTCTCAAAATTCCAACACTAGTGGCCATTGGTGGAGATCTAAAGGAGTAATTTAAAAGAAGTGTTAATCTCCTCAACTGATCAATTTATTTTTTACTCTACTTTACCACTATTAATGTATTTTACTTATCATAAAATAATATCATAATTATATTAAATATTAATAATATTATTAAGTTTATTAAAACACTATTATACACCATATTTCCATATAGTTGAGATGTCAAAGTTTCTCTCATTCGTACATACATCTTATTGTCTCCACATAGTGATATAATTCATTCTACGTCACTATATTTTATAAGATGTATATCATGGATGATTTAATTTATATATATGATAATTATGAAAAAATTGTACTTCTATAATTATAATCCCACATCTTCTTACTCACTATACAATCAATTTGTAAATGATAATGGTGTTAGTGCGTACATGTGGAATTCCACGCCCATGAGGTGATGTGAATAATTTATCATTTATATATCACTTGGATGGTAATTAGGATTATTTTTATCAATATATTTTATATATATTTTATAATAATGATCTTATAAAGGAGAATTAATATTTAAATATCTTTCACTCCATCCATTGAAAAATAACAAAATCATTAATGCGTACGTATGGTCTACCATCACCATTAATATAATAATTCATTTTCCGTCTATACATTTTATGGATATATGTAAAAAATATGAGTAATGAATATATATTATATTTATATAATAATTAAATTTTTTTATTATATAATAATGATTAATATATAACGATGGGAACTATAGAACTGAAATTCCAATAATATATGAAATAGTGAATATCCTAAAATGACTAGTTTAAAAAAGAATTATTCTTAAAATGGGCTGTTAATTTTTTTTAATTTGACCATATATGATATAATAAGTATAAACATGGATCTATTATATATGTATATAAAATATAATTATATTATACATTTGGTTAGTGAGATTTCAAATCCAGATGAACTCAAGTTAAGTAAATTTATTTTAGGATCTCATTGTTTATTGATATTGTTTAGGATTAAGTTCCAATGATGAAATATTATGATAAAATTACCAATATAATCATTAATGTTTTCATAACATGGTATTTTTTTAAAATACATGTTTTACTTTCAATTTCAACATCTTATTTACCTTGCAGAATGAAAATATTTTTTTTAGAATAGGCTTCATTTCACTATCATGAAAATAAAATATTTTATTCTATAACAATGTTTTTTTAAATTTGTTTTAATCAATTTTATACTAGTATCCAATTAATTTTTATAGTATTTTATACCAATGATTTAATATTTTCCTAGAACATAATAAAGGAATATTTTTGACATTTCCAAAATTAGGTAGTATGTCACTTTACCAACAATAGTATTGAAGGAATATTCTAGTTAAATTACATGGATTGAACTAATTTTCCCACCATCATGAGAAATTTTTAATTTGAATCTTACATTACAAGTTTACATGTTTCATTTCAATTAAATTTCTTTACTTTATAATTACATGTCTATTTTAAATAATTGATTTCATTATGGAATGTGAAATATTTTAAATAGTGGGTTAATAAACATTAAATGGTATTTACATTAATAAAATAAAATTATCTCTGAAATAACAAATAATTTACTAGGTATGTGATCCACAGATTCAAATAATGTTTTTCTCAGATTAGTTTCTGTTTATGATGAAAATATTGTTGTGAAATTCATTTTTCTTCCATGTTTTAGGCTTTGTTTGAATTTTTTATGAAACCCATTACTTTTTGTCTGTTATAATATAGAAAAGTTTCTGTGATATTTTTTAAAACATATGTAAGAATTTAATTATTTTGATGTTGTGACAAATATATCATTCAAATTCATTGGGTAATGATTTTAATCACATGGGATAAATATGACAGGAATTGGGAGTAATCATAGTTACGTAAGGGAATTTCCCTCAATGATAGTCTTCGAGGTGATCTCTAACAACTAACACATTTCAAGAAGTATACACATTCCAATGTTAATGTCTTATATAAGAGAATTGACTACTAATGAAATTACTTTCTATTATTATTTGTCTTCCAAATTTCATAGCCTATGCATATGTTTAGATTTTTTGTTTAATTTTGAAAAATATAATTATTATTCTAGACATATGAAATACCATGATTTATTTAATGACTCAAAATTATGATCTATGATATAAAGGGTATGATTTTAAAATTTTATTATTGTTTTCACATAATCTTTTAACCATTTTATCCTTTTATGATCGTTGATATCCCACATGATTACCCTGCTGATCTTCAAAGCTATCCATTTTCTTAGGTTCCCATTCCAATGGTTATGGAGAATGATAATGAGTATGATATTACTAAGAAGGAAAATAGTTATGCTATAAGAATTTGGGGATTATGTTGAAATATTATGAACCAATTATTTTTGTTTCCATGTTTCTAAAGGTACCATATTATATGGTTATAGAGTAGATCATAACGTTATGTAATGAATATGCAACTATTAAGATTTAATTTATGTGTATGAAAAGTATGGGTTTCAATATGAATATATACATTATGTTATTAGTTTAAATATATTTAACACTTTTCATAATAGAGATAGTTTCCTATAATCCTTAATGAAAACATTTCCCCAAAACACTCCAAATCATGCATTGAATAATTTTTCTGAAGAACAACTAATTCATAAGAGTCATGGGATACCACCATGTTACTTTTTATGAAGATCATTAAAAGTACATTTTTTTATGATTCACAATATATAAAAATAATTATATAATATATGGAAGTGTGATAAAATATTTAGTGGCCAACATTCTCTTAATCCAATTTAATTTTTCTCTAATAAATCCATATAAAGGAAAATAAATCTCAGATATGCTGACATGGTTAGTGTATTTTACATGAATGATAAATTTCACATCTAACATTATTAACATCAAAACATTAACAGAAAAATAAAAATATATACAATATTGGATGAATTTGGTCAATATTCCATTTAATAATCCATTTAAGGATCCATAAATTTTCTCTTAGTTTTGATAACAAAACTGAAAATTGATATTTTAATGTAAATATATTTGACACATTTATCATTACCATAGTGAATTCTTCAAATGATCATTATTATTTTATTTACTCTTGGAATATATGATTACAAAAAACTATAATTTAAGAGAGTATTTTCTTATAAATAAACACAATGTCTCAATTATTATAAAAGATACAACACCAAACTAAAACAAAATTTTATATAGAACAGAAATATTATTATTTTAATAAGACCATTATAACATTGATAATTCATGTGGGTGTATGAATTAGATTAAAAATATTAAAAAATTTAATTATAAAATTTAACCAAATATATAGTTTTCATTACATATTATATAATTACATAATTTTGAATGATAAAAAATTTAATCATTAGAATTTTAGAGTTTTTATGGTTTAAGAAGAATTGTTTTTTATTTTTTTTTGATGTATATTTTTTTCATAAAATATAAAATTTCAGAAATTTTAGAAATTTTACATGATAAGTAATAAATTGTTTAATCATTATATCAAAATTTTCTTACTTTGTACTCTTAGGTATTTCTTGAAGCATTTGATTTTTTTGGGTTAATAGTTGGAAGTTTAAATTTTACAAAATAATATCACTTTTATGAAATCATCATTATAGGAAGATTAATGAATTTTTTTTGTAATTTTTTCAGAAAAAATATATATTAAATTTATAGTATAATTTATTAAAAATTTTAATTTTAAATTTATTAATAAATTTTTTACCTTTTGGAAATCTAATTATTGTTTTTTCTTAAATATATGATATTTTTTACTGTTAAATTTTAATCATTTTTTTATAATAATCATTATAATTTTAGTGTTTTTAAATTAAAAATATTATTTTTATATTTAAAATAACATAATTAATTAAAAAAGAATCTCTATCATATATGATTTCGGTATAATGTCATTTATTATGATGAAAAAAATTATTTTTTCTAAAAACATTTTTCTATTTCAATAATCTTTATATATTAAAAGTAGTTTTTAAAACTTTTGAAAATTTAGTCAAAATAAATGGGTTTCATATTTTTAATAAAAATGTTCTAAAATGGTAATGAGTGATATTTCATTATAATAAATAAATAATAGAAAAAATAATGAAAAATTATCTCATTGGTAATGTGAAAAATGGGTTATTTAGGGTTGAAACTTTGGGACATGGTTTCAAAATTTATCAAACACTTGACTATATTTAATTGGATAAAATTATTTCTATAAAAGAACCCTATGAATGAAAATATAGAAATTTTGTGCCATTGCCATTTGGTAAATTCCTTTATATTATATTATTTAATGAATTGGTTTAATGAATCACATTTCAAGAGAACAATAAATTAATTTAAATAGTTTTAAAATATTAAAAGTGATGAGTTTTGAATATTTCAGTTTCCTATATAAATTTTATAGATAAAAATGATTGTTATTAAAAATTTAAAATATTCAATTTCATCACCTCGATTGTAATGTTATTTTTAATGTTAACATTTTTTAATAGTCAACAAATAGTCATTAAGGATAATTTATTTAAAACAGTAATTAATTAATTTTATTGGAAATCATAAATATATTATGTTATGTTAATTGAATGGTAAAAGTTCAAACATAACAACCATTTTCCACTAATTATACACTTTTACTTTTATAATAAAATTACTAATCCATAATGACTAAGTATCATGGTACAATAGTAAGGTATTAAAGGGTTAACAAGGTGTTAAACTAAATAGATAAAGGTTTAAATAACAAAAATTCATGTCTAAATTTTACTTATAAAATAAATTATTACATCAAAAACATAACAACCAGAAATTATTGTAAAATGTTTTCCACTTTTGAATTTACATGACCTTATATAACCTTAATATTAATAATTATTATAAGTGTTACCCTCCCCTCATTAATAAAATTGTACCACATCTCTTTTTATTTACATCTTATTGAAAAAATTAAATCAACCACACCTTTAAGGAAGACATAGGAACATTCCAATACTTTTTTTTATATTTATTCTTCTTTAAAAGTCCAACCTAAGGGTCCTTATTAAGATATACAATGGAGGTTTCTCTAAGAATATGTAATCATCATAATAGAATCCTTTTATGATTATTTCTTACACCAACCCATATGATTATTCAGGAAAAACATTATTTATGTAATATTAGTAAAATTAAATTACAAAAATGTTATAATATACCATCTAACCAAGGGGAAAATAAAAACATCATTATGCATATTTACGAACTACTATATCTATCATGCATATATATTTTTTCGTCCCAATATCTCATAGATTATTATATATATGGGGGTAATGATTATATATGGATTTTATAGAAACAATTATGATAATATAATGATAAAATATTATCAAACATATCATGCTTACATATTTTTTAGTAAGACTATGTTATTTCTGCATACCTGTATACTACCACCTCCATAAAGTCATTTGATTTATTTTATATTTTCAATTAATATGGATAGTAATAAGGTAAAATTTAAGGAATATATATATATATATATATTAAATATGATAATATAAATGTTAATTATTTTTTATATTTCTTTTTTTTCCATCAATCAAAAAGTGAAAACGTTCCTTATGCGTATGTGCTGACTAAAGCCTATAAGAACTGATGTAATCTATTTTTCATCAAGATATTATTATTAATTGTTACAAAAGTTTATATAATGTATAAGTATAATACTGTGATAAATTTTTAATGCTATATAATTGTTGAATTTTGGGCCATGTTGCATGGACTAGAACTCTCATACCAAAATTTTGTAGCAAAATGCACATGTGAGTTTCCAGATTGATTATTTCATGGACGAAGTACCAATAAGGGTGTAATTAGAAATCATAACTAAATTATATATAGAAAGATAAGTATAGATATATTTATTTTGTAAATTTAAATTAAATAAAAATAAATTATACATTAGTTTAGGAGAGAATGAAAATTAAGACAGAACAATTGGTAGGGGTTTCTAATCTCACAATTATTTATCATAGGCATATGTCATATTCTCAACTTGTTTATTTTGTGTGGTGTATATACTTTATAGGAACGTATTTATGCACATATTTATGTCCAAATTGTTTATATAATTCTCCATTGATATTTCATAAAATGAATTTATTTAAAATCATGGTATTTCTAGAGTAATTCTATGTTATTTTATCAAGGAGTTTATAATTCAATTCTTTCTAAAGTGGTGTGGATGTATTGTACAATCCCATTACATTTTGGGCTTTTTTCTAGAAAATTTTGATAGGGGGATATTATAATATATCTATCCATGAAAATATATATACATATATTTTAATACATTTTTTATTTAATGAAGTTTCATGTAATATTACTATTTTCATCCCTTTAGTACTTAAAATTATTGAAAGAATTTTTGTATGATAATCTAACATTATTTCATATTTTTAGGATAGGAATCATTCTCATCCCTGAGCATGTTGTAAAAAATATGGAATTTTTTTCTATATATTAATTTTTGAGATAGATTATTCATTCTGCAATTTATTTAAAAAATATTAACAAATTGATTCATTTCAAAAAAAATTATATACAACCCAATTATGAAATTTTATAAGTGTGAAAATAATTTATTTTTTAAATTTCAACAATATGACTAGAATTTATAACCACCACTAATCCTATTTTAATTTAATATTAATGGACATATTTTTATATTTATTTTCAAATAAAATAATTTTCTCAATATTCTGAGAGTTTTTAGATTTTGAATAAAGAAAATAAAATTAATATTTTCATTATTTCCAATGAAATGTTCATATTTTATCTTAATGTTAATTTTCATCTAGGTTAACAACCATTAAGGATTTTTAATCTTTACTGTAGATATTATATTTCTATGTCATCCAATTTAATTAATAATATTTATTATGATTATGATGTTTTAATGTTGATATTATAAAACTCCTTACATTTTCACATCTTAACTATAGTATGGTAAAGTATGGAATGTTTTTCTGATACCATAGACATAATTTATCTAGATGGATATGACTATGTTATCATGAAATGTTTCTAAAACCTATATATTTTCCACTTTTAAAGTTATGATGAAATGATTAATGTTTTTATGATATTATGCCACCCATATATATTGTTTTACTAATGTAATAGGTGTTTATAGAAATATATATATGTTCAATGGATTGGATAATTCTTTACACCTCAGGACATAAATACTTTATATATAAATATTATATCATGCTCAAGAAATTATGCATGGTCAAAATCATAATATGTTTTTTTTAAATTTATTATTGTACTTGGTTTCATGAATATAATTGTATATAACGATTTAATTTCTTTTCAATAGACCATTTAATTGAAATTTTTAATTTATATATGTTGTTAATTATAATAGAACATGTTAGGATGAACAAAATTGTCATTTTAATTACACTTCTATAGTTAATGAAGTTTACTTTCAATATATGTGAGCTGTTGATAAGAAACATGGTATCAGATAATGAACCTAGGAGAGATTTCACCCACAAAAACATATGATATATGAGAAAAAAATTAGTATCATAATAAATATCCACAGTACGTCATCTGTTCTAAATATTCAATCCATAAAAAGGGTCATTAAAAACATGGATAACAAATTGTAATGAAATAGAATTAGGTTCAATAAAAATTGAACCCAGTAAAAACCATGGGTCCATTTAAATGTGAATAAAAGTCATCTCTACCAAAAAAATGCTAGAGTACTACATGATTCTGGAGAGTTTTCAGCTACATAATGATCATAGAATTACATATTTCATGAAATACCAAGTCAACAAAATGTCCATGAGAAATTAATGTCTGAGAACTAAATATCATTATAATTACACAAAAAATAAATAGAATTTTGATCCATTTTCATCCATTATTTCTTAAATAAATTATATTAAAAAGGTATTTCTATGTAAATCATATTTTATCCTAGAATATTATTATGATATACCCTATTAATATTTTTTTTAACTCTATTATTTTGATTAATATCATTCTTCCAAAAAATATGTAGAGGGTGGATATTGTTTTATGTTTTTTTAAAATGAAAATAGAATAAATGAGGCTTTAGGTAGGGATCATTATTGGAGGATGGTTATACAAAACTGCATTAGTGTGATTCATAAACCAATGATAACATTGAAAGAGTAATTTCATATGGCCACCACATGGGTTTTAAACACATGTGGGATTCGTGTAAAATGTGATGGATATAACCCTCTTATATAGATTTTTATACATGTTTTTGGTCAATAATGCATCCAAATTGTGCACCTCATTAATGAAGGGGAATTTCCCATTTGGTTATCCCATAATCCTTACGTATTCTGGCATGAATTTCATCCCATTTCTCCCTAATAACATCATCGTGATAAACCTCTCCCTCTATGTCTTCCCATAGACATTTATCCTTCGATTCACAACTATTTGGAGAATATTCGATTGAAAGTCAAAGATTCAGGAGAGTCTTACACTCATCATTCGTTTTTATTTGAGAGAATACCTCATGTATTTCTTCTTATCCATATGAAGGAGTAAAATCTGGTTCTCTTATATGATTCAAATTTTGGAATTGGATTGCTGTTTTCGATTGAATCATGGAATAAAGTCAAGTGATCTCTCATATATAAACTAATGGTATGTGGTATATTAGTTATATCTCATAGTCTTGACTCCTTATTTAATGCCTATGTGGTTAGGTTGTGGTATATTTGTTCTTCTCATTTTGTTTCCTTGGTAGGAAATGGTAATTAGGTCAATTAAATGATGAAATGATCCCCTCATCATCCTCACTGGATTTGATGAGGATAAGTAGACAAACCCTATGGACACCCATGACATGGACCACTACATTAAAGATGAATGATTGGGATATCGAGTAATAAACTGATGGTTTTATGATATAAAACAAATCGTAAAAATGATTAATCTATTGTCTTAGTAAGATAATAGGTTTCTCTAAACATGAAGATGAAAGTAAATGATGTTGTGTTAATGGATGGATGTTTGGTTAAAATAGAATAGACTCATTATTAAATATCATGGAAATGGGAATAAATTGTTGTAATGTGTTAAAATGGTAAAATGAGATTGTGTTGGAAAATTATGAATATTTGGAATGCAAATAATCATGGTAAAGTAAATAAATAGAAATGGTGCACCATTTTTATTTATCTAGAATGAAATAATGAAGGATGTTAATCCTTTGCGAATGTGATAAAAGGTACCAGGATGTTGGATGGATTCCCAAATCTCATGGGTGGGCCCGACATATGCTCTAGAAACTATTGAGCACATTATTTATTTGAGTAATGCACCAATTATTTTGATCCCATATTTATTTATTTGGCGTTCTATATCATGGTAGGGATGGTTAGATATGGATTTACAATTCTCTAATGGATTCATGGACTGAAGCTCTATTTTCTATATAGTGAACATTTATAAAATGGATTAGATAACCGATATAGGTTGAATAAGGTTTGATTAAAAAGGGGTAAAACATAAAACATGAAATGAATGTAATTAATCTAATAAATATTAAATGTTGTGACCTATTTTTTTGATGTTTTATTTATCATTTGTAATTTTTAATACACTTCATAATTATGGATATTCTATAGACAACATTGGTGGTGGACCATAGGGTTGTACTCACTCCCTACTCTGGCAGCCAATAGGTACTCAAGAAGAATTTTTGGTTGTAGATCAGTCTAAGGGAAAAGGGTCTATGCATGAGGGGTGGTTTTGAGATTATGGATATGCATGGATACGGGGAATGGACCTAATTTTGAGAACAATTTTGGGATTCCTCTTCATGTATTTATTTATTTTTTCCATCGCATGTGGGATAATATGACATGAAATGGAATATTTACCGCTTCATTGTGGGAATGTACACGGTTTAGGGAAATCATGTTTCTAAAACTAGAGTATATTTTTTTTAATCTTTTGTTTCTTATTGTATCAATTTTATATTACATTGATAAATAGGGTATAGACTCCCCATGTGTTTTATTATACTTATAATTATATTTGGAATCATTTTAGAAACATGGTGTTTATTATGAGGTCATGTAGCAGAACATCCTTAGGCACTAGTTCATTGAGCCTCGATCAAGATGTTACAAAGTGGAATCACATGGTTTCATTATTATTATTTATTTTATTTAGGGATGATATTAAGGATACTAGGAGGAGTCTATCCAAAATAGTGAACTCGTTAATGGGATAATCTAACTTATATCTCAGGAAAAAAAGTACCCATTGGATTGTTTTTTATGATTTTATTTACAATTTTATGTTATTATACCTTTAGTTATGCACTATTAGTGCAATGTTATTAATTTTGGATATTTATTATTTGGAACCGAATTTATTAAGATTGTTTGTACATCCATTAGTCAAGGAACACCGGGATACATGTGAAATAAATAATTCTAGGAATAAAAGTTAAAATGGGTAATGGATGGGGTTGGGAATTGAAAATGCATATTAATTCTATTGTATTTTTATATAAACTGTTCATATCAATATAATTTTATAACCGTGAAATGATTTGAAATATTTTTATAGGAAAGTGAACATTATTTCTAATGTGAATTGATAATTTGGGAGTTTGTTGACTCCTCTATTTAAGTGGTCGAAGTCATGGGTGATTGTGAGTACGGATGAGTTAGTGGTTATGCATTTAGGGATAATGTATGTAGAGTGACATGATAATAAAAGATGTATTATCTCTTTTTTGATATTGTGATAATTTTTTATTATTTGTTTTTAGATTTTGATTTGTAATTTTATAGATATTCCACCATAATGATAATTACTGGTTGGATGATATGAGGAATATCCATGAATGGTCCTCTAGTAGATGGGAAAGAACCCCAGTTTTTTTGGTAATAGGTAGATGTGAAATTACTTGTTAATGTTTCTTGTTTCATGAATCCTATGTATAATGACCTAGGGAGGGATACCCTATGTATTTTCGACATGAAATGGGAGTTTTAGCAACATCTCCCTCCATCATTTTCAACAAAGTGTGTAGTTAAGGAAGATGTTTTTTTTTGAATTGAGTAGATCAAGTTCATTTAGAAGAAAATGGATTCCCCAACATAACAGAGATCTATGATGGTGAATTATATGTTTCGGTGACTAATAATTTTTTTTGGGATATATGGGCACATGAAAAGAATGTATATGTATTTGAATGGATGTACTTATAGGATAAGTTCCTATAACACATTTACCATTGTACCTTGACGTGATGAAATCATGAGGATTTTATGTGATTTACTAAATAGAGTATTACCATGATAGATTATGTTGTCATCTGGAAAAAATTTCCAATTATTTATCTAAAATATTTAGGGGATGAGTTGATAATAGAAAAGAATTTACAAGATGCGTTTAAATGTGAGATCAAGTCCCAGGTAAATTAAATACAATTGAAGAAGTTTTCTGAGTATTGGATCAGGTTCTCATTTTTTTAGTGATGCTAAACAAATCTTCGTGAGGGAGACAGACAGTTGCAACTGGTTGATTAGGTGGTACATCTTGTAAAAGTAGTAAGTTCAATTATGATAATTTCCCACATAGTAGTGGTAAAAGGGGTAGTCAGATAAGAGGAATTATATCCAAGATAATTATACTAGTAATCAATTATCTGTTCAGAAGGCCATTCCACTTTAAATGCCTTGGTCCAGTACCATAAGATAAATGTAGAGCATGCGTAAGGAAAGGTCATATAATGAGGTTTTTTAAAAACCATCCTTAATAAGGAAGTTGTGTATGATCCTTTTCTGTATAGAGAGTGGGTGGGGGTTAACCACACTATATCAGTCAGGAATTTTGTGTTCAATATTCTACACTGGTTGCGGTGGGGGATTATTTAGTTTGAGACATTAGAGTCCATATTAATATGTTAGTTAAAAACTAGGGACCCAAACTAAAGCCAAAGGTTTAGGGGTATCTATGATTCATGTAGTTCATCCTACAAAAGAAGGTGGGAAGGTAAAGACATTGACTATTCAAGGTATGATTCTTTTTTTCTTATTTTCCAATGATTGAAATATTTTTTTTGGCACTCAAATTAATTAATATAAAACTAAACTATAAATGGTTTGGGTATTGTGGTGGAACATACATGTGGGGTTATGTATATCAAAACATTATTTGGGGAAGAGTTAATAATTTAGTTCAATTATAGAATTGTTCTCTGGATGACATCCCAGGGTTGTCTTCTGAGAGAGTGATTGAGTTGATTCCTAGAGATAAGCATGTTTCCATTCCTCTATATTGAATTTAACTTGTGGAACATTATGAATTAAAGGAACTACTAGTAGAGTTATAGAATATAGGTTTTATTAATCCAACTACACCACTTTGGGGTTCACAAGTCCTCTTTTTTACGAAACCTATGAATCATTTATATTTTGTGTGGATTATGAGAATATATGTCAGATGATTGTTAAGAACCTATATCCCCTTCAATGTATTGATGATATTTCAGAAAAGATGAGAGGTGATGTTGTTTTTTCTAAAAATTATTTGAGTCCAGTTTATCATCAGCTGTAGGTGAGAACATTTGATATACCACATACATCATTCCATAAAATATACGGGATGTATGAGTTTTTTGTGATACCTTTTTGGTTAAAAAATTCTCATTCTATGTTTCTGTACTTAACTACGTACATTTTTCCTCCATATATTGATCAGTGTATACTTGTTTTTGTGGAAATCATCTTTGTGTACCCCTAGACTCATGTTTATTTTTTGAAACATCTTGATATCATCTTTTATACACTGAGAGAGAATCAGTTTTAAGACAAGCAATAAAAATAATTTTTTTTGGATCAAACATGTAATTTTATTAGGTCACATTATTTATTACGAAGGTGTATCAGTGTACCCAGAATAAGTGAAATTATTGGTTTATTTAGACAAACACATAAATTTTTATGAAATCCGAGTCCTTCTTGGTTTGGATGGATATTTATGAAAGATGATCAAGGAAATCTCTCTCATGTAAGAACGATATTCACTATTAAAAAAGATGGGTTTCTAGTTTGAATGGTCTAAATCAAGTGATATTGACATCTTAAATATTAATATACGTCTAACTACTTCAGAAATATTAATCTTACATGATCCAGGTAATGAGTATACCTTATTTTGTTATGAATTAAGGATAAAACATGGAGAAATAGTGATATAGATAGATTTAATCATGACATGTGAGGAATTATAGTTGAGACAACATGAATTATATTACCCTACATAAGAATTAAAATCGGACATGGTGGTTTTGGATTAATTTTTTTGATAAAATTACTTGTTGGGTGAATGTTTTATTATCTATATCGATCATAAAATCATGATGATCATCTTTTCTTGGTGAGAACAAAATATCATGAAATGATAATGGGATTAGTCTATGAAATATGTCAATTTTAATTGGTCTATAAGCTATGAAATGGGAATAATGTTACTATAGATTTGAGTCGAATGATTCATACATGGTTATTTCATGAGTCTATTTCTAAGTTAAGGATTGTGAATTTTTTCCCTGAGATGTACATATAGGTTCAAGAGGGTTAGGGATAGATCAAACCACATCATAGTTATTTATGTCCATAGTTCAGAACAAGATAACTGAGTGGTTGGATGAGGATCCAGAATGTTTTTCCATGTACAAAAATTTGGAATGTGGGTAGTTACATTATGACATTACATTTGGTGATAATGATATTTTTATGTCTATAACCGTGTTGTTATTCCTATGTGTACATGATAGGAGAATATGTCTAAGTTCCATGCCTTGAGGTGGGTTGTTCATCCTTGTTTACCCAAAATTTATCAAGATATTCGTAGAAAATATTTTCATCTGTGGATTAATAATGTGTTTTTGGGTTTTGGGATGTGGTGTTACACAGGTCAACAAGTAATCACTGAGCATCAGTGGTCAGACATTACTCTTCAATAGTTTTTTATTCTATAATGGAAATTGGCTAATGTAAACATGGATTTTTTGGTAGGCCTCCATACGATTCCTCATTGGAATAATAGAATATCTATAATTATTTATTGGTTTAAAATGGAGGCACACTTTCTAATAATTTGATAGTATTTTACCATGGACTAGTTGGGTAACTTGTTTTCTTGGGAGATAGTATTTTCTCATGGGGTTCCTCATATTACTATTTAAAATCATGATCTGATTATTACTTCATGCTTCAAGAAAGGTATGTAGAAGTATCATGGTACCTAGGCACTTCTACGTAAGAATTATTTCCCCCAAACCAGCAAGATAATATAGTATACTATTCAAGAGCTAGATTTCATGCTAAGATCATGCATCCAATAATTTGATGGAATTTGGGAAAAATAATATTCACTTATAGAGTTCATCTATAAAAATATTTTCCATGAGACTATACAAATGGAACCATATGATGCACATTATGGTAGGTATTTTATATCTCTATAATGATCGGTGGAGTCCGGAAAATTGTAGTTATTTTGATGAGTATCATATAGGACACATTAGAGAAGGTTCAATTAATTTTAAAACATATTTCCACGGGTAATAAGTAAATAAATGCTATTTTCTGATTAATGTGATAAAATTATTATGTTTTTAGTTGGTTATAGTGTGTTATTCATGTTTCACTATGATTGGGTCATAATCATATTTGGAAGTAGGGAGAGTTACCTCTGAGAGTTGTGGGACCATTTGAAATTTTTGAAGGGATTAGACTAGTGTCATATTGATTGCCTCTTCTGTTGCATTATAGTTGTATGTATGACATTTTCCATGTGTCACATATTTTGAAGTACCACCATATCATTAATCATGTGATGAATTATGATGATTTAGATCTCAAGGTTTAATCATCCATTTAGGATCATCTTCTTCCAAATACGAATCACAATTTTGAAATTTTTTACAGGTTAAGACTATGAATTTGGTTTAAGTGTACTAGTTTTTTGCTGTGATTCTGGAGGATATTCGGTAGATAGAGGAAGACAAGTGTACATAGTGGCATGATCTTATTACCTTGATGACTTAGTGGTACTTTGGAGTGTAGTTTTAGGATGACCTGTTTTATGATCATGTGGTTGTATGATATAAAACATCAGTTGAGGTATCTCCCTCTATGTTTTGTATGAATTATCTTTTTTTGGTTACTGTTATATTTTCTGAGAATATGGGGAGGCTCATCGGTTCTCTTGGGGTTTGGTAGATTGAAAATTAAGAGATTATTCTTAATTAGACATGATAAATGTTTATATCAAGGTTAGTGGAAATCGTGCACCTTAACCATACAACATGTGGGTGGAGTGTCCACAGTTAACAAAAAGATACAATTGGGATCCTGCAAAGTATTTTAATTAGACAAAAAAATTTCACACAACCCTTGAATGTTATGTCAATCATTGATGGATAATAGGAAACGATGTTATATGGAATCTCTTGGACAGAGGGTGGTCATGTTTGGTGGACTGTTTGGACTACTGCATGCCCAAACCCTATGAGTCATTAAAGAAGGGAAATTCCCCATTTTACCCGCATTATGTAACTATTCTAACATCAATTTCATACAAATTATCCCCTATAATATCTAGGGGCTTAAATTCCCACTCCAAGCCTCCCAAGTATGTGTTTCCTTGGATTAATGGCAGTTTAGAGCACATTTGGGTGAAAATTATTGATCTAGATGAGTCTAATGCCCATGTTTAATTAGTTTTATATAAAATACCTTATGTTGTTTTTTTATAAATTTAAATCCAAAAAAATATAGAGGATTCTATTTTTGGAAATTAATTATTAATTGATTTCTAATAAAGTTCTATGGTTATGAATTAATTCATATACGAACCTATGTTAGTTTTTATATATGTTATATCTCATAGTATTGATGCCCCATTGAATGTGTTTGTGGTTGTGTTATGGTAAATTATTATTTTCTATTTGGTTTCCTTATTATGAAATAGTAATTGGGTTATTGGATGACCAATTGATCCCCTCATAATACTTTTGGGGTCTGATGAGGATGAGTACACCGAGTAACTAAACACCCTAAGGTGGACCACTCCCTTGAACATTAAATATTGGGATTTTTAATGATAAATTAATGAGTTTATGATATTATACCAAATGTAAATGTGATTAAAATGGGAACATGGTAATATGGGAGGTTTGGAATAATATTTATATTTATATAAATAATGGTGTGAGAATGGATTGATGTGATTATTGGTTAATAGGGATTATAGTCATGGTTAATGGATTGCAAAGGGAAATAAATGGTTGTAATGTGTTAAAATGGTAAAATGGGTTGTGTTTGGAAGTTGAGAACATGATAATTTTAAATAATCATTTAAATGTAATTAAAATGAAAATTTTCACCCTTTTTGTTTTTATATAATGAAATGGTTAATTATTACGATTCTATTTTAATGTGAGAATTGTTTTTGGGATTTTGGAATGATGCTCTACACTTGTGGGTAGACAATACTGATTATATATACAACCTTTTGAATAGTATTTATTCATGGAATGGACTGATGATCCCGAATATAAGGGTTTAGACCTCGAAATACATATTGTGGTTGGGTTTTTAGAAATAGAATTACGAATCCCGATCATATCCACAGACTGAGGCACCATGATTCATGA
Source organism: Viscum album (assembly GCA_963277665.1). Taxonomy (NCBI): domain Eukaryota; kingdom Viridiplantae; phylum Streptophyta; class Magnoliopsida; order Santalales; family Viscaceae; genus Viscum; species Viscum album. The sequence goes on from OY728152.1 coordinate 1,749,289,414, forward strand.
ACAATGACCCATTTTTCACATGGATTAGATGGCCAAAATAGTTGAAAAATTTCTGATGAAAATTTAGTTAACATTATGAATAAAGAATTGAGGTAATTATTATAATAAATATTAAATTTTGTGTCATATTTTTTTATGTTTTTCTTATTATATGTACTTATTCATACATTGAATTATATTATATATATTGTGGACACCATTTGGGGTGGCGTACTGAGAAGTACTTACACGCTAATCAGGAAGGCATTACATACCCAAGAAGAAATTATTGTTTCAGTTCTGTATAATGAAAAATTACCTATGGATGAAGGTTGATTTTGGGATTATTGATGTCTATGGACGAGGGTATCATACCTGATTTCATGTGCCATTTTGGGGATTCTTCATCTTTTCATTGTTTTCGGGTTTTGCATTACATCCAACATTTCTATGACCCCTGACTCCAAATATTCCCCTCCGAATATGGAAATTGAGAAAGAGAGATAATTACCACTGATTCCTACATCCAGTAGACCCTAGGGTAGAGAAGAACCCCAAGGGTATACCATTCTCAAAAAATGAGAGGCATTACCATTTTAATAGTATCAATGATTTGGAGGTAAGTTGTATCAAGCTTAAACAACTCCAAGACAAATATATATTGATAAAAAGTAAAATCAAAACCATCCCACATGAGTTTTCAATAATGATACTGAGACAAATACAAAATCCTACAAGGTAAATATAAAAATTAATACTAAGCATTAAAATATCAAATGTCACGATCGGAGCAAGTATGGTCCATCATGGTCCATGTAATTTTCCATGAAACCTAAAAAGACTTTTATATATGTAGGGTGAGCATAAAAATTCAATTGATAGGGAAAAATAAAGTGCCTCATGCACAATTTTATAAGCATCGTAATTCCCCCATTAGATTCATCAGAATCCAGGAGAACCTAACAAGGTATATTGGCCACCCATACCTCACCACAGGTAGGGTCACATATTAACGTAATTAAAGTAATGTAATATAGAACACATTGATGATAGGGTACCCCTCACCACTTTCCCATCGATTTAATTATCTCACAACCAACCCGCAAACAACTGGGTCTCACACGAAACCACATCCCACTAGTAGACACCTAGGCCACAAACCAAACCACATCCTGAAGACACCTAGGAACCAAAAAAAAATTTATACCAAGGACTCCTAGAAAGAAAAAATATTCAACACATACCTAGGCCTCACAAAACACAACCATACCAATGAGTGTTGGGATATTACTGCCTAGAAGATGGAGCAGGGAAGAGAAGGTGTCTATCCATTCATCCTCCCACCAAGATCTTTGAAAAATACCCCCTCCCAAGTTACAATGTGGGTTTTATGCATGTAGATCTCAATGAGGAGGGTGCATATAAAAATCGAAACTAATTAAAATTATATATAAATACGTATAAAGCACATATTCCAACCTATGGATTCTCAAGTATAGAACCACCCCAAACACTGCCTCCTTTTACACTATCTCTAAATGTACATATCACGATAAACGATAGTAACTACTGAAGTTGAAAAAAATGACTTTTAAAACCCAATTATCTTGATGCTGATATGAATTTTTCAGTTATTCCATCCCTACCTGAGAAACTAACAAACATAGAAAACCACCATCCTCACAACCATGACAAATAGAAGAGGAAAACTATGCTAAATCACCCCACTTCACATTTCCTCCACACTTAGCACCCAAGACAAACCCTATATTTATAATTAATCAAAGTAATTTTTACCTATACTTTCTCTCAAAATGAAATCCCACAACATACAATCAAAACCTACAAAACAACTCATCATAACCACACATGGAATCTCTGTAACATAACAACACGACACCCAGTATCATAAACATAGAACAACTCGAATTTGTATCCCTGCTTTCCAACCACATCCCATCCATTCCACAATAAATAAATCTCTCATTCTAAGATACCATTTCAACCTCAAAATATCATCACACACTTTCATTCTCTCAAAAACCTCACCAAAAACCCATTCAAAGATCGAGATAGAAAAGACCCACACACAGGACATAGCCATAACAAACATGGAAATTGGTATTCAGATTTAAGAAACACATTCTTTAGTTTCAATTTGATAAATAAGAGGTTATCATAGAAATTTTTTGATCAGGGGTATCCATTTAATTAAACTAATATATGTGATTAACCTCGTTCTCATCTTGAAATCCATTTGACAAAATTTTAATATAATTTTTCATTAGTTCAATGTACAAACACAGACCATCAACAACCATGATTTTCAGAAGGTATATGACCAATACAATTCATAGAACATATCAATGGTAATAGATAAAACAAAAAATCATAATCATCATATTCCCCAACCCTCATTAATTGTTAATGTATAAAATAATTATTTTAACATGTACGATTATCATTATAACAACCATAATTAAAAATTGGTATTCGATCATATTTATTATTTGACACCATTACACCCACTCAAAATGTTACATAATTAAAAGTGAGAAAAATGAATTCCCACCTCAAAGAACAGACGATCGTTAACTCCTCTTTGTGCCATTATAGGGGTTCAACAATGTAGGAGGAAGGTCTCCAAGGTAATCACGACTGACGTCTACATAGAAAATGCGACTGCTTGGGGAAGAACTTTTTTAGGCTTACCAAGAGAATAAAGAAGGGTCTAAGAAAGAGAGGATCTCATATTTTGAAAAACAAATATCCTATATCAATGTAAGGGAGTGTTTTTATGGCCCATTAATGTCTGATTGTGGTTAGTATAACACGACTTGGCCATTTCAAAGTCCATGAGGCATTATGATATTAAATATATTATTAATTTAAATTGAAATGGTTTTAGAAATTCCCAAACAATGATTCAAACTCGATTTACAACTTATAAAATGTTAAAGGTGCGAAACTTGAACAACCCAAGAGAACTATAAATTTTGGAAAACTATCAAAATATGTCACCAATGGATAAGGCACCGATGATGATATACCAACAATAATCCACAAACTCTGAGCCACCAATGATGAGACACTATTGATGTTGACATACCAACATGACGTACCGACATTAAGCCACCGATGACGAGTCACCAACACAACTCATCAAGGTCTATCATAGATTTGACTCACAGACACAACCCACTTATAGCGATTCACCGATGTGAGATATCAATGATGAGATACCTATGAGAGATAACATTGTTGAGCTACCGACACCTATCCCACTGATGTGATTCATAGATTCCCAACCTACCGACAACTGAATTAGTGATGGTCGACCTACCAACACCTGACCAATCATTGGAAAATATGATTGTTTGGAAAACTCTTGAAATGAGTCAATGAGACTCACCAAAATACATCAATGATAGGAATTTAGAAAAAGGAAATAATAAGAGAGGTCTCTTCCATTACATCAGGTACCAGTCAAACTATTCTCACCCTAAAAAATTCAACTCAATCCCAGAATGAAGAGGGTTTCGAACAAACATCTTATAATATTTCTCTCTAGTATAAACCACCATATTTTGATTGACGGTTGGATTGGAACCATCAATATCCATGAACTAATCATCCAACATATACTACCCCCAAATGATTATAAGACAGAACAGAAGAACACTAAAATCACACTATAATGACTTATGAATTAATAAATTCCTTCCTTTGGATCAAGCTACTATCCAATTTTGGCAGAACTGACTCAGCTGTATGAGTTTTATTATATCTTATTTAATGAATCTCGATTAAAAATCAGGTTCTCCCCTCTCTACATGTTCGGTTATCATCACGTATTACCAAACAATGAAGCAAATAATCTCATAGAAAAAATGTTTCATGAATTAAATCACAAAGAAAATCTGCAGGTACTCAGAACACATATTCACTTCTAGATCTCACATAATCTCCTCTATTCCACATGACTCCACAATACAAGAACCACTGGAGTGGTCTATCTATTTTTCACCTTCTCCCAATGATCTTGGATCTCAACTAGATGCTCCATTAATGGTTTGTCACACCCAATATCCAAATCCCCCTAGTCAATGATATGGGAGTCATCGTGAAGATACCAACAATGTTGGGAGACATGAATGACGTCGTGGATCCTCTCCAACTATGGTTATAATTCTAACTGATATGCCACATCACCAACTAGTCCCAACACATCATAGTTTCCAATTAACCTGGATGAAATCCTCCCCCCTCTACAAAAACTCTGCCTCCCACGTCGAGGGGAATCCTTTATGAACACCTGGTCCCCATACTCAAACTGAAAGTTACTCCTACAATGACTTGAATACAAATTATATAAAACATGTCCTACCTTCATCCTTTAACAGAATTGTAGACCCTTCTTTGTCGTACTCTGCACCATGTCCAGACCATGAACAAATACCTCCCGAACATTATTCCAGCTCAAAGGTGAACGACATGGTCTCTCATAAAATGATTCGAATGAAGACATACTAATGTAAGAGTGATAAATATTATTGTAATCAAACTCTATGAATGGAGGTGTCATAACAAATATCCACCAAAATACAATACACATGCCTAAAACTTGTCCTCTAATGTCCGGATTGTTCGTTCAATATTTCCATACTTCTAAGGGTGGAAAGTAGTGATGAGGCATAACTGAGTTCCAAAATCACGCTACAACTCCCTCCAGATTCTTGAGTTTGAATACTTATCATATTCTGAGATAATATATCTCTAATCTCCATGAAGTTTCTCCACCTCATCCATATATATATATTCTAAGTCATCAAACATGCCTAACACATTAATTACTATAAAGTTATCCAATTTCAGCATCAAGTCCACCAATACCTAGATAACATTATAGACTCCCTAATATCTTGGTAATCCTAAGAATAAATCCATTAAGATGTTATTCCACTTCCACTCGGGGACATATATGGGCTGTAACAAACCACTAGGAACACAGTGCTCAACATTCACCTGTTGTCACACTAGGCACTTTTCCACAAACTCCACCAATACCTGCTTCATTCGGGGCCACCAAAACTAACACCTTATGTGATTGTTCATATTGGAAACTCATGGGTGTACCGAAACTTGTGAGATATGAAACTCATCGAAAACTCCCTTGTTCTTTTCCTCTGGTAAAATATATTCCCATGGAACAAAATCTAATTCTGACCATCCTTGGACCACCCCTCGGGAGCATTACCCGAGTCAATTTGATCATGAATCACCTCTACCTACAAGTCTATCCACTGAGACTCCTCAAATCACTGCCTCAAAAATGAATAAAATGTCATCTAAAAATGACAACCTATTCCACCATCAATCCCTATATCGAGGTGAAATTTATCCAACTCCTCAATCACCTTCCAATTAGGGGAGATAATAAATTAATTTATGCTAAAAATACTAATTATCCCTTTCTAATTTTCAAACTCAGTGGTGTGAACAACGAACATCTAGGCCTCACAGATATGTTGATGGTTGAAAAAATGGCCACTGATATTCCATTAGCTACTTAGTTGGTGAAATTATAAATCCTTAAGCTCTATGAAATTCACCAACAAGATAGTTCATATTAGAATATATCCTCTTCCATCTGTTACATCACCTACAGTTTGGTGGCTCGTACTAATATGTAGGTGTTCAAAAAGACTGAATTAGCATTCTGGTACCTTATACATTCTATATGGTGGCCTCCCACTTAACTAATTTCCAAAAAATCTTTTAACATATGAATGATATTGAAATTTAAATGAAAAAAATGATATATTTAATATAAAAATTTTCTATCCCAGGATGTAAAACTTTTCACCACCATATAATATTTCCCTCCTTACAAAAGATCAATATCATGATACTTATAAGATAAAAATCAATTATTGTATCATTAAGGCCTTTCACTCCCACGTTTCTTTGTTTTTTACATCATACTGAAATACCATTAAATCCAATTATATTATACCAGCACAAAACACATTATCTTATTGATCCACTATTGGAATAAATAAATCAACAACTATGTTATTGAGCTCAATATCAAATCCTCCTTACTAAATCGCATGAGTTGGATTCATATTATCAATTTTTAGTTATGAAACATGGAATAAATCATAAACATAAATCAATATATATGATAGGTCCAATTGATAATACATCTTCAAGAGTCACTCGAGAATCTCATAGGAGACAACATAACATGGTTCTAACATACCCTACTTCCCCAATGTCCTATTTAAAAACTGAGATAAAAAATTAAGGAGAACAGAATTTCTCCCATGTAACTCCAACTGAAATAAATTTGGATCAGCATTGGATTTATAGAGACTTTGGGATATCCCTAACATCTTATTGATCAAATTCATGATATCTCAAATATCCTTAAGGATTCTCATTCTAACCATGGGTTGTTCTCTAACCTATTCCCAATAAAGAGGCAATCTACTTGAAATGAAATATAACTCCTAAAATAGTACCATTATTATTAATAGTTGATAAATATTTTTAATAGAAAACTCCACTAAATGAAAATTTTCCCACAAGATCATCTTATCTCAAGAACACATGCCCGAGGCATAACTTTAAGAATTCTGGTGGAATTTACATATGTGTATAATAATTCATTATCAACATCAATTAAAAACACATCACTACCTAAAATTGACTCCAAAACCATTATGTAACGATATAGACTCCATCTAATGTAATAAACAATAGAACTCTATAAAGACGTAATATTTCCCACATATAAATGTGTTCAAGTTACTTTTCCTTACTCATCTCTATATTTAATAGAAAAATTCATAGATTTCAGGTGTCAGTAAATAATCAACCATATCACATGATTAATACATGGATTAGTAGTTTTAATAATAATACAATATTTATGTTTCTTATCCCAATTACCTTTAAAAATTGTAAAAGGTTTAATAAAATGAACAGGGCTATGAAGTTCCACCTTGATTTTTTGACACATTAAAAATCAATACACAAACTTCACAAATGAACACCTCATCCTCATTCACCAATAGTGATGAATCGAATCAGGATACATCACGGTTGGTCTTGGGTGAACATACTAATTAGATAAATTCATATCATTCATACACTCATGAATCAATGGTATAAAAATAATAATCCTTCCTTTGAAGCACTACACTCTGTTTAGTGGCTGAGAAGTATCTCCCATGGCATCCCCACAAAAAATAGTTCTTCTAAATCCTTGAAAATTTGTATCCTCTATCATTATTAGTTTAATATTATAATATTTAAGTGTTAAATAATTATTAAAAGTTAGGGGTACTTATCTCTCATATCGCCATTCCTCGAAGTGCATCATGACAGACAATCCCATTATGAACAACCGTTCCACTGATTCCGACACTACATGAGTTTAATTATTTCTTCTCAATTATTAAGTGACCACATTCCATTTTTTGATGGTGCAGGAAATATAAATGTCTATTGTATGAATATTCTCTATCTTGAATGTTGATTATGATTTTATAATACTTAGAGTGTAAATATATTTACAACTCTTATGGTCTTCATACTATATAAAATACTCCCCAAAGAGATATAGTATAGTGACCCCTGTCTAAACATATATATTAATTATATAAGTTTTGGGTCATACTTGGAAAATTTTAACAAATGGATTATTGAAGACTATATTAGTTAATAACCTTTGAAAAAATTTAAATAAAAACACTGGTACATATGTGAACTAAATTATCTCCCACTAGGTTCTCCAATACTAGCAACCCCCATAGTCATATCGTAAATGAAATATATAATCATAACATGGGGAAAGAAATATAAAAATGGTTGAGCTCATATGCTCAAAAAGGGTAAACAGAGTAGGGATGCAAGTACAAACATGAGCATAGGGTATGATAATTTAATAATAACATTAGAAGATCAAATAATACCTATCAAAGATCATGTAAATGAATTATGTAATAATTCTTGGTAGTTAATAAGAATTAAATCATAATGGAATTAAAATTATTAGACTTGAAAGTATAATTGAGGAATAAGAAATATAATTTTTTGAATACATAATGAATAGAAAATATTATGTCAAGGCTACCTACAAAAACCGTCAAAACATGTTAGGATTGGGATTCGACCACTGTACATGATTTGGACATGTGCTACAACCAATGTACATCATTTTTTATGATTGGGATAAAACCCATGTAAGTTAATTTTTTTATTCTTAGTGTATAACGCATAAAACATTTTGTTTTTTGGATTGGGATAAAACCCATGTACCCTATTAATTTTAGGATTTGGGCTCCAACCCATGTACCTTCATGTTTTTAGACATATGCTACAACCCATGTATATTTATTTCTTCAGGATGGGGCTACAACACATCCACCCATTAAGATCTTTTACAAATTATCTTTACCCTAATCATTGGAGGGAGATATGGGTCCAACACATTACATCATAAATCATACATGCATGTACCACAAGATAATAAATATTATATCATGACCCATAAAAAATATGTGGTCTATAAACATCTAATTAACCAATGGAATGAATTGGGTATCATTGAAATTTCATAACATCATAACCTATAAAAAATAGATTGGTGTAAGAATGACTTAATAAAAGCATGAACACTGAAAATAAAAGGGATTCAAAATAATATAACACCTGATTGAGAAACGAGTGTCATAAGTATAATTCTGTCAAGGCATAAACCATCCAAAAAATTATATGAATGGGAAAATTTTATCATTTCCAATATTGGAATGAGCTACATCTAAAAATATTTTCATAGATGGAAAAAAACTTTAATGGATATTTTGAAAACATTTATAGAGTTAAATGTACTTTCTTCATTGAAAAATGATATTTAGAACAAAAAACCTTTCGAAAACTATTTTCATGAAAACAAATATAAATACTTATAATAAAATCATTGAAATAATTTTGGAAACATTTTTATTTGAAAAAATATAATGATATCTTAAAATATTTTTGAAAAACATTTTCCTTTAAAACTTATAAATTACTCTTGGAAGCATTTGTAACTCCTTTTTCCTTGAACACATATAATTGAATATTGTTAAAAAATTAATAACATTTCTTTTAAAAATATTTTAAATCATTTATAGAAATCATGAAATCATTTTGAAAACTATTTTTCATGAAATCATATTTTCTGAATATCTCTAAATAAATCTTGAATTTTTTTATAAAATATGTGTTTAAAGAACATTGATTTATGACCAAAAGGAGTGTTATAGTTAGGATTATGTAGAAAAAAATTATTATGTATTTTATGTACGAAATAGAGTGAATATTTTATCAGTAAATGAATATATCATCAAAAAATAGAGTAGAAGATATTTAATTAGTTTTATTGAGATATGGATCATAATTATTCCTCAAAATAACCATAAACATAAGAACCCCGAAATGTGATGAGATTGTTTCAATTAACTAATACAACATGGTAACATTTATCCATAAACCCAATTTATGGAAATGAAATTAAATTAATCATAAAATATCAAGAAAATAATTAGATTCATTATAAAACATTTCAGCATAAGTACGTACACCTCTTGAAAAAATATTGGTGCGTTACATGGAATGTTCCTTAAACAAGGAAAATTGTGACAAAATTATTTGAAAGATTTGGTAAATTTGTAAACATAAACACCATAAAAAAATATAAAAAATGTATATATAAATACACATAAATTTAATTATAATAATCATATAATTTATCCATGGGTATTATTCACACCACACAAAATAAATGGGTTGAGAATAATGTATGAATCTCATGAAAATAAAAAGTGAGATGAAATCTCCTTACGTTGTGTCTTGAATATCTTCATACTCATAAGAACCTCATGTATAATATATTTATGTTTATTATATATAGTTTATGTAAATATATTCTTATATCTACTTTTTTATATGGGTTTATTATGACTTTATATTACATGCTAGTTAACAATTATACTTTAAGGATATGCTTCATATAAACTTCTATTTTTTAGAATATGTCTCAATTTGTCATATCATTGGTCTTGATACCTATATAATGATTTCAATAATGTAAAACATGAAATAAATATCATTAACATTATGAATATTTTCATTTTCATAATCTATATAAGTATGAAATAGGATACACAATTCATGGAGATGACAGGTCATACGTACGCCTGAATGCTATATCCGTTTGATTGACATATTAAAAGAAATAAAGTAAATGGTATATATCTATTTTTATATATGTATATAATATCATAAAATGATACTAATTATTCCATATTTATTTCATATAGTTTCACTAATCATATCCTTAATACATTCCATATAGTGTTTGATTGTATCATATCGCATTAAGCGAGAGGTAGTTCGCACTTCCTAAAACAAAATTATCATATTTACACTGAATGGAAAATATAATGATATGTGTTGTAAAATGAATAAAAAAAAATATAATTAATATGATATATTAAAAATATGAATATATTATCCATAATAATAACCCAATGAGAGGCAGTAATAAAAAAATGAACACTCATCTTTTCATGAGGTGGTAGATCACTGTACATGTAAACAATATGTTCATTACCAAATTGATGAAAGTGTGTATAAGTGTAGGAAAATCCCTATGAATAATGGAATCATACTATATTTTTGATACTGTATTTTTAAATCAAGGATTAATAAGATTTTAGGGATGGATAATGGTAAAAACATAAAACAAGTCAAGGAAAGATGATACCTCTTATTGGGGTAACTCCTTTTGGTTTAAACCAAAGGGCTTCCTTATAATTTTTTATGAAAAAGGGTAGGCTTATAGGATTAAGAGATATATGTTTGGGATATATTTGTTATGATATTTTTTGAGCCATAAGTTCTTTATAGGTGTGAGGTAATGGGAGGAGATGAGGCCTCTTACAGTGCAGGTGGAGTGGAACTCTTGTTTATTTCGCTAAAGAGAATTACACCCATGTTTTTTGTAATGACCCAATATTTTGTAAATGAAACACCCCCTTTATATAATTAAATGTATTAATAAGTGAAATGGATATAAAATTTCTGTAATTATTTTGTTTTATGTTTATTGTATTTTAAAAACTATTATGAATTATTATTTTTGCTAATATAGCCATTGAACAGTGATCGGATGATTATTATAAATATAGGGATTTATCAAATTCTTTTTACTCATTCAATGGATGCGATGAAATCATTCAGTAAACTTGACCCATATTATTCCCATTTATGAGAGATCAGAATAAAGGTTTCCTCTTTGGGCTTCACTTTTGAGCAAGCCCAAGCTGAGCTTGAATACGTTATGCTCGAGCGGAACCACCTACGGGAGAAGTATAAGTTGATAGAGATTACCACCAAAGCTATGTTACCCGAGCCACCCCAAGAGTTCATCACCATCATACACCTTACCCTAAGGTCATTTGCGGGTATTTTAATGGGTTATGTAACAAGACCCTAGTACCAAGTTTGTGTGAATTATTTTGGAATATAATAATGAATGTACTTTCATTTTATTTTTGATACTTTATAAATATTTTTAAAGAACATATATTATTTTTAGTTAAATATTAAAATAAGATATCTATTTTGTTGAATTAATGGATTTTGAATTAAATTATATTTTAACAAAATATTATTATTATTATTATTAAATTAATGATTATTATAAATAAATGATCATATAATTTTATGAATCCAATTGTAATTTTTATTATTGTTAAAAATCCGTTTTTGTCAAAACCCGTGAATTTTCGATAAATGTCGGTTTTTATTTTAAAAGAAAAAATTTACATATTTAGGAAATTATTTATGTAAAATGAATATTATTTTAGGAATCATGATGTCAGAATTATCCAACAGTGAATTTTTCATAATTTTATAAGACAGTCAAATTTTGGGGTAAAAATTAAATACCGTATAAATATATAATGTGTTTTATGACATCATAATGACACAATAGTGATGTCATAAAATACTATAAAGAGATTTTTGGAAATTATATTTTTTACCAATAAAATAATGTGGTTTTGGGCTTGTATGGTTTTTTTTACAAAGCATTAGTGGTCCCTCAAATCCTTATATAAAATTTTGTCTTTTTAAATTGTTTTCCTTGATAGTGTCAGTCACCTCCACATAAGAAGCCCAATTATTTTAAGAAGTTATTATATTAACCATATAAAATATTTTATTCCACTCCCTTTTGGTATAAACCATTGTAAAAAACCTTGGTCTTGTTTGTGGTTTGGATTTGTTTAATGTGAGGTGTCCCTAACCTAAATAATAAAATATTCTATAATTTCCTATATAAACCAACCCAAGCTCCCACTTCCTCTTCACTCAATGGCTTGGAAGTTTATAAAAACATTTCCCTTCTCTCTCTAGAATCGTCTTAATGTTTCCTCAAGCCTCCCAAGGTCCTGACCTTCATGCTTTCAAAGTTACTCTTCATGGTAAGGGATTATTTCACCCACCTCTTTTAAGTCAGGACTTCCTTTATGTTATGTCTTATAGTCTCCATTTTATTATATGGGAGCATGTTCTCATATATTATTATTACATTCCATTTCATGTACCAATGATGATATACCCTTTATTTTCTCATCAATTTATTTTCTAAATTGTTATGTGACGCTTTTAGGCTGCTCAATTTTCATAAAAGAAATCGCATATTTTCTCTTCCTTTGAGTTTCATTTTCTTATGTTATTTCCTTAAAATAACCATAAAATGATCATATTTCATTTATTATGTACCCCTAATTTATAATGAGTTATTTATGAGTGTGTGACCTTTCTCCCCTCCCTTTTTATTATTTTCTAAAACCGAGTTATATAGCCATTACGCTGTAGAAATTTCATCTCAAATTTCTCTCTCTTTCTCTCATGAAATTCACTTGTTTTATTTATGTGAATAACAAGAACAATTTATTATTTATGGGTGATAATAAATACAAAAATATTATACATTTTATATTGGAATTTACATACATATAACCCAAACCTACTTTCAATGGGTTACAAATGACATAATTATTTTATTTTTAAAGCACATTTAAAGCGCCAGGATTTTGAAATGAAACCCATTTATTTTATTCCATAAGGGTTATTTATGATATGTTAGATTAAGATCTATGTAGAACAGATGAAAGTAAACACATATTAATGGTCCACATTTTTATCCCTCCATTGAATTGGTTAAATAACTATTCTCTTGAGATGACAAGTTTCACAATACCTTGGTGAATAACCTTGGTAATTTTTATGACACCTCGGGGTTACACCATAGTGATATGTTCATGAATGTCTAAATATAATGTTGTAGCCACATATTCAAGATATGTTTCAAATTATTTTAATTATGATATTTCTATTCTTCCATTTCTCATGTCATTATGTTTTTATCAAGTTCTTATTGGTATCAAAAGTAAAATAATTCCCTTTCTTTCCTTACTGGGCCATCAGCTCACCCTTTCCTTTATTGTATGTATCCAGGTTATAAGTTGTTGTAATTGTACTTAGGATAAACCTATGATGAAGCCTTAAATGTTTATTAGAATAATGTTTTATTTTTCTTTTCATGTATTATGATCTTGATTTACAAGACACTAAAATTTAAAGATCCTCTATTTGTAAACTGTAATAAAAAGTTATGTAATAAAAGGGTTGGATGCCAATTTTTCCCATGTAATGTGGATCTAAGAATGGTTCTAAATATATTTATGTTTTTATAGTGTCAAAATATGGTCATGAAATGTTTTTTCGACAGGTTTCTAGGCCATTTGGCCCTTAATTTTAAGGATTTTTCATTAGTTAGGCTTAATTTTACCTTAATCGATTTAATTGATTTTCATTAATTACACTAATATTTGTTGTAAAATAATATTTATAAATTATTATAAATTACAAATTATTATGTTTCCAAATATTGATTCTGTTACTTCTTATTATAATTAAAAATTTGGAATAAATTAATTTAAATTTGAACCCATAGTCGGTTTGATAATGCGAGTTTTTAATGTAAAAATGTTCAAATACTTGATATGTGTTTATATTAAATTTCAATTTTAACATAATTAAAATGAAAAAAACAGGTTTTATTTATAAAAAATGATCTAATTAAAATTTTAAACCAATTTAAAATTTAATTTATCATTATAAATAAACTTGATGAAAAAGAAATATTGAACAAAAATTCAGTATTTTACACTATTCATTAAAAACAAAACTTAAAAGAAAATACAAAAAAGTACCATAATATAATTATTTGTGATTATTTAAAATATTAATTTCATTCTTAAATAGTTAATCTATACAAGTTATAAATATTTTATTTATTTATAATGGTTCAACCATTAAAATGTGGTAAAATGTGGTAATAATAATATAGGGTTTTATGCATAAAATTGTGTTTGTTCTTATGCTATGAAATTAAAATCCTTTAGAAGAATCAAAAAAAGTTATTAAATATATAATATATAGATTACATTAATATGACCAACTAATTATTTTAATTTATTAATTTAAAACAGCTTTGTGGCCATAAAATTAATATTACATTCTTTTATATTCAATCAGTTTTCATATTCATTTCAATTTAATTGGTAACCAATTAATTTATCATATATTTTATTAAATAATATAATTTCATGATTTTGTTAATACTATTGATAAATAAAAATTTACTAGCTATCTTATATCTTATTTTATTAAATATTAATATTTTAAAAATATATTATTATTCAGAAAAACTCGTTCTTTCGTTTTACACAAGCCAATGAGGAAAGTAATTCATTCATATAATGTTAGCTAAAATTGGTCTTATATGTTGCGAAAAGTAACATTTATTTTTTTTATAGTGCATGATTAACGTTTTTTTAACATGAAGTAAGCCAGACATGGTTTTAATATAAAATCCACTATTTTTAGTGTTGTGTGAAATGAAAAATATAAAAAAGAATACATTAATTTAAAAAAATCATTCAAAAAATCTCCAGATGTTACAATTTACCCCTTTTAAAATTAACGTCTCCCTAAATTTTTTTTTGGGTTATTAAGGGTTTAATACATGAAATTTCTTATTATTGAAACCTACATCATAAAAATGAATACTAAAACATCCTATAAAAATGGAAAGATAAAAACATGAAGATCACCCAATGTAACATATAATGGGGTTTCCATATAGGAAAACATATGTTTCAAGTTAAAACATGGTCATGTAAGTTAAATATAACAATCATGATCTGGAGGTGAGTGATAGAGAGCATGGTCCTGAGAAGCTATCAATCAGGAATCCATAAATATATAATTATCTATGAGATAATTTGATTCATTTTAAAAAAAGGTGCTAGGACAACATTTTAGGTTTCGTGATTTTTTCCTTAGAGTTTAATAATATTCATTAAAATTTATACATAATTTATTTTATCACCTTTCCTAAAAAAAATTTACATTTTGGTCATGTCTTGACCAATTTCCACTTCACCACTTTCTTCAAAAAGAAAGGTGATTTTTTTCATTCATAAATAAATAACAGATCATGAGATCCATAATAATCCATCCCATATTTCTTTAGTTACCATCAACACATGTTTTTAAGATTAGTTTATAAAATATGTATAAATCATTATGTGGTGTGGTATTCCATAAATCTCAAAAACATCATCACAATTTTAACTTAAAATTTTCATAAATAATTAATCTTACAAAACATCTGAAAGATCAAAATTTAAAAATAAAATAAATAAGGTTGTGAATTACGTTAAACATTGATACCCCATGTGTAAAAATAAGAAAAACATGTGAATAAATTCATCATATATTCTATTGAAAATATTTTCTGAATCATAATTTCCATAAATCATTATTGAAAAAACACATTTTTCCAAAATATATATCACCATATATTTTGAAAACAGTATATTATCTTAAAAACAATTTTCTTCTTGGATCACGGGTCCATCCTTGTAAATTTATAAAATAAAATTTATATTATTAATATAGAATTAATGTAGAGATAGATAATCAAAGCATAGACTCGTGTCATGTTCCATTGAAGGATCAACCTAATTTTCATAGGTCTTATTTTTACAAAATCCAACATAAAATTCCCCAGTATGGTATTCCAATATTATCATGGTTCACATCATCTTTTGTGATTGCATATACATTCCATTTTTCCTTTTTCTTCAGATGTATATGGTGATGATCACCTTTATTAACCCTTGTATTTGGGAAATTTTTGAAAAAATTCCCAAACTCCTTGTAATTTAAACACTGAAGTGTGGGTGGTTCATTTTAAAATTTTTTCTCATTAACCACATCATTATATAATTTTTTAAACACTTAACAATTAAGGCAATCAATTTCCTTCCTTCCCATTCTTAAATCATTTAGTAGTTCCATTAATACAATACACTATATTATTTTTTCCACACATAGATAAAAAGGTAGTATCAACTTCTAATCTCTATGGTTTGCATAATCACATTTGAACTTCATATTCCTCTTTTTGATTAAACAAAGAGTTGATACATAACTTCATCATATTTTTCAAATTTTAGTGTACAATGCAGAATCTATTCTATGATACTAATGACTCTTATGTACAGTGACCCTATAAGACATGGTTTTAAGCCATTGATGGACTTAAAAACATTACATTCTAGTTTCATGATAATTCAAAAATGATACCTCACATGTCCTGTGAAATTATCCATATAGGTAACAATAGATTTGTCATCATTTTTCTTAAACTAAATGAACTCCAATTCCATCTTCATATGAAGAACACACTGAAATAAATTCTTGAAGCATATGTACTTGAACTGAACCCAATATAAGGATTAAATTTCATCTTGCTTCCTTGTGTTCTTAATTAGATTCCACCATTGGTCTGCTTCACCTTATAACCATTAAACAGTAAAAAATTATTTTTCATGATCTCTACACTATAGAATAGAAAATTTATTTGTAGTGGTACTGATCCATTTTTTAGAAACAAGTTGATAAAAAGTCCCACTGGAATAAGGTGGGTGTTTCTTTATGGACTCAAAAAAATTGTTCCCTCATTTTTTTGTTTGGAATATCATAATGATTCATATATTGAGGATTCCATGTGAGCATAAAAACGAGGGTTTTCATTCTATCTCCCATATAATTTGGTTTTTCAGGAGGACTACCATTGAATTATCCATACAAACCACCACTAATGGATTTAGAATATGTTATTAACATTGAATGAAACCTAAATCATAGAGTAATAAACAATTTTAACAATGAGGATCAACATTGTCATGTAAATTATCCAATATGAGGTCTCAATTTTAAAATCTTTCTTAATATATGAAAACTTAGTTTTATCCAAATTCATTCATTACTAATATCCAATTAAATCCTTCATGATGGTTTGTGATGTGTTTTTCAATTTTCAAAGAATATCCCCCAGGAGTTTCAAACCAATTGTGCTGCAAGGCCAGTTGTTGTTTTTCTGATTATGCCATGTTAGGCCTAGAACATATTATCTGATTTTTTACTCCTAGATATGTCTGTCCCAAATCCACATCCACTTGTATTATCTAGAGAGATATTTATTTCCATGAAACCACTAACACTATGCTTTACTAAAATTCCTAGACACATAATTATACTTTTCCTTATCATTTGACATATCCTTAGACATGACCTTAGGGTAGACACTATGGTTTTCTATTCTTAGATTCCAAAGGATAACTAGAAATTTTCTTGGATACCATATATACTATCCCTCATATTAACTTACATATATCTTCACATAACTTTTCTAAAATACTTTAAAAAATTTAGAAATAAATTCCAAAATACCATATTAGTTGAGTATGTTTGGAAACTTGGAAACATAAACACTGGTACATAGGTGAGATGCACGATCTACCACATTGTTCACCAAGGCTAGAACCCCTCTTAGACATATCATACATGAAATATATCGTTATGACAAGGAGAAGGAAACATAAAATGTTGTGATCTCAGATGTTCAGTAATGGTAAATAAAGTAGATATGTAAGTATACACATGAGTATAGAGGTTTGAGAATATGATCATAAAATCAGAAGATAATACCATAAAAATTAAAGAAAATAAAAATTAATTCTATAATATTTCTAGATAGTTATTAAGAAATGAATCAAAAGTAAATAAATATCATAATCCATGAAATCATAGAATTTATACCATATATACAAGAATATAAAATCCAATGTTAAGGATACCTAAAAAGACATGTATAACATGTGAGTATTGGGATATGGCTTGTGTACCTTCTTTGTGCTTGGGATAATAACTTGTGATCTTATTAATTTTAAGGTTGTGTTTAAAACCATCTAACTTATTGTTTTTAGGCCTGGGATACAACTCATGTACCTTCTTGTTTTTTGGATTAGGCTACACCACATGTACCATATTATTGTTTTGGATTAGGCTACAATATATTTACCCTCTTAATTCTAAGATTTGGCCTACAACCCATGTACCATAAGGTTTTTTGGTATTTGTATAAAAAACTTATAACTCTTTATTTTTAGGCATGGGATAAAAACCATGTATACGTTGAGCTCTAATTTAACAGATCATTAACCAATGTATAAGAGAGATATGTTGGTCCCACTCATCACATAATAAATCATACATACATGCTCGACAATATAATAAATCTTATATCAAAACCCAAAAAAATATGGGATCTAAAACATCAAATCATAACTATGGAAATTATATGGGTATCACTAAAATTTCACCACATCATAAACAATGGAAAAGTGGTAGGTGTTATAAACATTTCATCAAAGAATAACCCGTGAAATGAATGAGAAACATGTATCATAAGCATCATTCAATCAAGAAAAAACCATTAAAAAAATTATATAAAGAGAAAATTAGATCATTTAATATATGGGTATGAGAAACATAAACATATGCTTCCATTGATTGAAAATTATAAGGAAAAAAATTTTGAAATTTTTTTATATAAATATCATCTCTTACTTGAGAAGGGATTCATAAATCATAAAAACCTTTGGAAATCATTTTTATGAAAATAAAATTTAAAACATATAAATAAATATTTGATTTTTTTGAAACCTTTTTATTTGGAAACATATAAATATTTGTTTAATTTTTTTAAAAACATTCTCCTTTAAAAATTATAAAAGAATCTTGAAATAATTTTGAAAATGTTTTTCTCTGAAAACATATAAAAGAAATGTAAAACTGTTTTGAAAACCATTTCATTGAAAAAAAAATTAGAAGAAATAATAAAATCATGTAAGGATTTTGAAAACCATTTTCATGGAAAATAATTATATAATATATAATTAAATAAATCAGGAAAACTTATTTATAAATGATTTTTTGAATGAACCCACATTTTTGACCAAAGAGAGTGGTAAAATCAGGATTTCATTAAAAACAGTCTTAACAATATTATGTATCAAAGAGTTTAAAAATGGTTCTTATTCAGGAATATACAAGGAATAATTTTAGTATAATAAAATTCCTTACTGTTCTTAAGATTGGGATCATAATATTTCATCAAATGATTCATAATCATAAAAAATATTGAAAAGTGATGAGATTGTTTTAGCAGACTCTTACAACTGGGTAACTTTGAACCGTACTCCAAATTTATTAAAATGAAATTATATTAATATTAAATTATAATTAAAATAAGCATATTAATGATGCAAAACTTTATAGGTATTATATACACCTCATGAAAAAATATAGGTTCATATCATGGCATGTTTATCAAAGATGGAAAATTGAGACAAAATTACTCTACTGATTTGGTAACTTTTGAATCATAAACCCCATCAAAGAAAGATAATAAAATTTATATATAAATACCCATAAATTAATTTTTAAGAATCATATAATTCATCAATTATACTTATATTCAGCACACAAAAGGAATCACTACTGAATAAAGCATGTATTTTACGGAATTAAAAAAGGAGATGAAATCACATTCCTTATGTCTTGACTCTCTTCATACTCTTAAGAACCCCTGAATTATAACTATATGTTTATTATAAATCATTTAAATAAATCTATTATTATATATAATTCTATATATGTATTTATTATTACATTATATTACCCTCTTGTTAACAATTCAATGTTATGGTTAGGATTCATGTAAAAGATGCTTTGTTTTTCCTAGGTGTCTTAATTTCTTATAACATTAATATTTATAATTATATAATTATTTCAATAATTTAAAGAATGATATAAATATCTTTACTATTCCCTATACTTTTATAATAAAATTCTATATAAGTAGGAAATGGAATAGACCATAGGCAGTAGGTCATATGTATGCAAGAATGTTGCTTCTATTTTCATAACGTATTAAACGAAAGTAAATGACATATATGTATACTTATATATGTATATAATATAATTAATTTAAAATTATTATTTTATATATACAATATCATTTTACAAAAATAATCCTTAATACATTCCATGTACAGTGTGAATGAGCCACATTACTTTGAGCGGGGTAGTCTACAAATCCTATAACAAAATTATTGCATTTAATCAAAATGTAAAGTATAAAGATATGTGTTTTAAAAGGATAAAATATTATTAAATACATAAATAATATAATATAAAAAATATATAACCCAATTTTTCATAATAATT
This sequence comes from Viscum album, assembly GCA_963277665.1. Lineage (NCBI taxonomy): Eukaryota > Viridiplantae > Streptophyta > Magnoliopsida > Santalales > Viscaceae > Viscum > Viscum album. The sequence continues at coordinate 1,749,310,165 of OY728152.1, forward strand.
TCTACCATGAAATGTTGTAAAAGAACAAATTACAATCATCATTTCGTGGGACGACAGTTCCCCTTACACGTAAACAGTATGTTCATTACCTATTAGTTAAAACTTTGTGTAAGTGTAGGTAGAATAATTAACATAATTAATACCAGTATATTTTTATACTTTTATATAAAATAATGTATTATTAATATTTTAGGTGTGTGGATAATGAAAATAATATAATTAAACTTGTGGAAGGACGTTACATCTTGTTTGGGTAACTCATTCTGGTTTGCATCTAAAGAATTAATTGGATTATGTTCATCCTAAAGGGAGTATTATATGATTTTAAAAGGTATTATTATGAGTTATTTGGGTAGATAATTCTATATAAAATGTGGATTTATAGTTTATAGAAAGTGGGAGGAGATGAGGCCTTTTATAGTGGTTGGGGAGTGACACTCATGTAACTTTTGAGAAAAAGAATTACACCCACATTTTCTCTATAAAAAGTGGATCCAATAATGGTTAACATTAAATAAATGTTATTATATGGTCTTTATATAGCCATGTAATATATTTTTTAAAATATTCAAGGTCATTTATACCCTTATGTTTGTGGTTTATTCTTTAGTAATGCTTAATTTTTCATTTCTTGATATAATTAATTTTAATGAATTTCACTAATTTTTTTTGTAAAAAATCAGGTTGACATTATTAGAAATTATAAATTAGGATGAATAAAAAATTTTAATCCATTTTTCCAAATTTCATTTACATATTTTGAATAAATAAATTTAAATTTAATCGTGTAGTTGGGCTGATAATGTATGTTTTTAATGTAAAACAATTCAAAAGTTTTCAATGTTTCATATAAAATTTAACAGTGAAATTTATTTCAATAACCTATTTTGGGATTATTGATTAAACTATTATATAATTAAACTTTTATACAATTTTAATAAGTAATTTAACTTCATAAATATATAAGATGAAATGTTAGTTTTGCATCAATTGTAAATATTTTCTATTATTCATCAAAAATCAAAACATGAGAGAAAAATACCAAAAAATCATCATAACATAATTGTTATGTTATGATTTAAAAAATTACTTTTAGTTTGAAATATTTATCTATTATAGATCTAAACTTTTTATTGAAAATGGTTTTTCCATTAAATTGAAGAAAACTACAAAAAAATAGTTTTCTAATCATAAAATTGGGTTTGTTCTTATCTTATATCTATAAAATCTATTGTATGAATAAAAAATATTTTAATGAATATATAAAATATTTATTACATTAATGTCACCCAGTAATTAATTTAATTAACTAGGGTGAAATATCTTTGTGACTATAAAAATAATAATATTTATTATTTTAAATTATAATATTTTAATAATATATTATTGTTCTGTAAAACACAATGTTGTGTGTTATGCAAGCCATCGAGGAATGTGAGTCTTGTGTGTAATGTAAGATAAAATTGGTATTCCATGTAGTAAAATCTAAAATAACTGTTGTTTTTAGTGAAAATTTAACTTTGTTTTGTTTATAAATCAATCTCAACATAGTTCTTTAATATAACATAATCTTTTTTTAGTGATGGATGAAAACAAAATTTAAAAAAAAATAATTAATTAAAGAAATAATCCAAAATGTTTTTGGAAGAAAACTAGAGGCACTATGTATTGAGAGTGTGCATCATTGTCACAAACTAAATATAATTAATTGGATAGTTTTTATTTTAAAGGTGTAACTAATTTGATTCATATGCAATTAATATTCTAACATGTATTAGAGAACAACCCAAACCAATACTTAATGTGTAGTAGTAATCATCAAAAAAAAGACCTATATACAGAAGGATCAAGATGGATTATGTTGTAAATATAACCTTTATCACCTTTAAAGACCTTTAACACATAATTATATACAAAGAACTTCATTCTCAATGGGTTATTTCACTCATATGAGATGAAAAATATGGGAAGTCTCCAACAAAGAACCAATAATAACTAGGGAATCCCGTGAAACACCAATTTTCAATCACATTCATTGTCTCGACAAAACCCCATAAATAATTTCATTTACAACTGTGATACCATTCTCATAAATCACATGACCCATTAATTTTACCTCTTCAATTAAGAATAGGAATTTAGAAAAACTGTTATATAGACTATTTCCTTTTAACATTCCAGGGGTGATATTCAAAAACCATCAATGATCGTCCTCTATTTTAAATCAAATAAGGATATCAACCAAGAAAATAATTCCAAATAATCCATGAAATTGTGGAATATTTGATTCATAAAAATCCACAAACAATATATGGGTATTTTAAGGAAAAATATAATTACAATACACTCATATTCCCATACATTCTCATGGACACCATTTTAGGAATACTTACACTATAAACCTAAACTAATGTTACCATGATATCTGATTAACAATTAAAAAAAACCATTATCGCTAAATATTTTAAAAAAGATCATCAATCTTTGTAAAGTGATATTTGTTCTCTAATACCACATAATTGAGTTTCTAGTTAACTGAACAAAGCAGGAGACACCCATCCATCTTCTTTGCAATTTGATCTAGGGATTCACAATGTGAAATTCTAGGATTAATAAATCTATTAGCCTCATGATAATCAAGATGGAGATTTAATTACTTATGTCCATTGGTTGATTTGAGGTATGAATGTAAATAGATAGGATTTATTCCATGAAGTTATTTTATAGAAAAATATAATACCTTCTATGGTGGAAAGATGGATATATCATATGAAAAAATGTTGAAATACTTCGTCACCACCATATGAAGAGTCCCAATAAAATCAAGAACATCATAAATAAGAGACATCACACATAACTTGTAGGATATCATATTATCACTAAACGTAACATGACCTACTATCCATATCATTATATCCCAATTAACCTATAAGACCTGAATGACTCCGTGGGAGGAAATAAAATATCCAATGATTATAGAAAATATTTGGGCCTTTTATCTAATCAAACAATCCGAAAAAATGATAAGATCAATGATTTAATGATAAATAAATAATAATTTATATATGGCTCCAATGTCACCAATTATCACCCAACACATGCGATATTTAAATCAATACATTTACCCAAGGATTAGATATAGACATCATGAAGGGCACACTCTTTTATTTAATGAACAACACATTGATAAGATTATAATAGATAATCGAATGATTTTAACTACTATCAAAAAAGTCTACAATTAGAGAAAATGAAATAAATATTATACATATCAGGTGTTATTTTTATTTCTATAACTACTCTGGTGTATAATCCGATGCATATATACCTTCAACCATATCATGAACCTTCCTCACATCTTGATCAACACAAATTAAATGTAGTTGAGATCAAAACCATTTTTATACGTCATATTAAAAATAAGTTACATTGGTTAGGTTTGATCTAGATCTACATCGCTAGGATCCCCTCTCATAGAAATAGAAAAATTACTACATTAATGACATGTGTCAAACACCATGGGAGCTTCCATACAATTAGTTTGGAGGTGTCCCTTTCATTGACACTAGTAATGGACAACATGAATCTTACATAATGATTATTTTTCACTTAGGTAACTACATTTTCGTTAGTCACCCAAATTCCACTTCATTACTAAAAATGAAACTATAGGTACCACCTACTAACTTTGGTTCTCTTAATATCCATTATTCTATGATATATTTACCTCATCTATAGATACTATGTTCAAAACCTCACTAAATGTGGGTAGGCACATAAGAATCATTATAGATTTTATATAATCCCTAAATACCATAATGAACCTATGTTCCTTGAGATAGTCATTAGAAATATACCCAAAATATATGTTCACCCACATGTAATGTTGTGTATCATAATAAATGAATAAATGATAATAATTCTCTACAAAATGAACTCCCATTCAATCACTGATCATTGTATGTCATCATATATGTATTGGTTGATGTATTTCTTGAATGAGGACCCATGAAAGTAAATAATCTACTCAATCCAATTGATCTATTATTTAAATTTTTGGGATCTCATTTCACTATGAATTATTACTATATATTTTATTATTAATTTTTTTCATAATCAATTATATATTATTCTATATAATTAGTGATGTGGCCCTTCAATTGCATCATTGAAATTTTAGTTTTAATGAAATAGTTATCAACAAAAGAACTTTCTTGTTCGTATTTGACTACACTATATGAAAAATTATAAAGAGATGATCTTATTGAAGAATGTATAATATATATAAATGGTTGTAAACAAGATAAAATAATTCAATAACTTGAATATAAATATAATTTTGAAAACTAAATCCTATGTAAGATAAAACTACAAAGAAGGATGATAGAAAATCACATACTTCAAAAGTACGTCTGGGATTTCCATGTATGTGTGATAGCTATGAACACTCATATACTACCTCATGTTTTAAAAGTCCTTATCTTAATACTATCAATCACACCTCAAATAAAGTGGGACTTACAAAGGAAAAAGTGATGGATTAAAAAACAATTTTTACCTTTAATAATAATTTTAAACCAACCAACATGGTTCTTCGAATATTTTCACCCCTAATGGCCATTCACATGACCCAATGCGTTTTCTAAATAACCACATCCGGGAAATAAGCAATATGGTCTCATATAAGGAATTGTGGAATGATTTCACTCCCAATAAAAATATGGTATGAGATGAAAAATAGATGATGATAATAATAATAGATATTCCAGATACATCACATATCATAAACAACCAAACAATAAAAGGTAACATCAAATAACTGTATGACAAGGTATAAACCAAAAAATAATTGAAAATAAATATGTATCCCGAAGTAGCCAATGGGACTAATTCCACTTAAACCTAAGTCATATACATCCCAACACTCCATATATTAATATTATCTTAAATAGTCATCCTAAACATTAATATAATTAAATTATAGTTATAAAATAACACTGAGGATACAAACATAAAAAGAAAAGGTAGCTTGTGAGAACTAAATTTCAGTAGGATATCACTATAAATCTATCGAATTTAAATGCAAGTGAATCTATTAGTTCTTCAAAAAATAATATTCGAAAAACAATTCAATTTAAATCATTTTTAGTTCAAAAATAATCTTTTAATTTCATTCATAAAATCTATATTTAAATGCACAATAAAGTATAATATAAAATTTATCCATAATTCATAAGATTATGTAATAAATATGTTCAAAACATATATAAAAATATCTAGTAATTCATTGGATTTATCAAATAACAAAAGATTTAATATATCTACATATCACCATAGGGTGAAGGAAAACTCAATGTGTATACAACTCAGATTAATGTGACCACTATCTGAAATAAGTTAATCCCAATGTATAGGAAACATGGTTCTTAAATATTTTTATCCACTAGCAATCCATATAATAATGTGTAAATCCAATAGTGACAACTATATATACTATTGTATTTATATGTATAGTTTTCCCTCATACCTTAAGGTATTCCTAATGATATAATATATTTTAATCTAATTCCGGAAACCAAATTCAGATTTCAGAACTCATTTCCAATCAAAAATGAATTTCATTTGATGAAAAAATTTTCAATTAACAATTTTTATAGATGTAACACATAAAATAAATTCTTCAATTTCTATTTAGTTTTCAAAATTTTCTCTCAAGAAATTTATCAAATACATCATGTGTATACAATGATTTTAAATCAGAACGCCCCTTTTTTGAAAACATTCCAATTTCCCTAAAAGATTAATTTGCCTCTCTTGTGTTTAAAACCATTAATTTTATATATCCAAACAAAAAGAGCTTCAGAATAATAAAAGTAATGATAAGGGATTGACTATAGGATTTTGAGACATACCTCAAACATTATAAATACCAAAATTAGATTCACAAGTACCCAAATTCTATGGAAAGAACATAAATTTTCCTTGTTCATAATAAAAACAGTGAACTAGCATCATAATTCAAAAAATACAAGTCGAATAACTTGGCAAAATTGATTATAATGGATTACAATTACCAGATTACAACCACAGTGAACCAAGATCCCAATGTACATTTTTATTCTCCCCAGGGTCTAGGGATATAAACCATAATGTCATTAAAGTTATCATAAACTATAGGAAATACAATTACGGTAAAATTTGTTAGATTATGGGTTATAATACATTATTTATAGTTAAAAATATATATAATATCATTCCAATTTTAATTCCTAGAGTCTTAACCATCTTGGATCATTTCCTCAATAATGGGAAAATGGTCAACTTGTAGGCCAGTGAAATCTCATTTGATGGTTGGTGGGTGTAACAAAAATCTTGTACCTCTACACTCTCTACTATGTGGCTAGTGATGTATTATTGTTTAGATGATTGGTATAGACCTAGAACCTATACATCCAAGAAATCTACAAATTTACTGTATAGGTTTTTATGTTATCATTAATATATCGTTACTATATTCTCAAAATATTCTAACCTATGATCATTAATTAGCATCAAACATGATTACAGATACTGATCATCTAAGATCTCCCTTTATTCTGTATCCATTTCCACATGTCATAGAGGCTGATGTAATGTAATATTTCTCCAGAAGGGTATCCAATGTATATATATATATGTTATATGTTTATGTCCCTTTAGGGAACTAAAAACTATTGGAATAGTGGAAAAATACCCATTTCATGATAATTACATTGGTCTTTTACCCAAAGAGGTTATCATTATTCTATAAAACATTTATAATTTAATCTAATTTTTTTGTATGTGACTCAATGTTGTCTTCTGATATACTAATTGTGTATGGTAATAATTGGGTCACATTAGATTTAATCAAAGATAATTTATATGAAATAATTTTTTTTTGTGAATATGTGTGTATAGGTTATGATATACCTCAGTGAGTATCATATCAAAGTTTAGATTACAAAAATATTCAATAAGTTATTAAATGAAGATAATTTAACTGTTAAGGACAAAAATTTAGGTTGATAGGTTTTTTGTATGGTCATAACATTAAAGGCATAGATACTCATTTGATGTTTTATATAATGGTATTTTAATGTGAAAAAATTGAATTCTTGGAAATATTGAATTGGTTATAATATATCATTAATTTATATATAACCGATATTTTTAAAATTATACTTTCTGTGGAATTATATAGGAAAATATTTATTGGGTACATAGGGTAAAAAATACAAAATATTTATGTTCAATTCCTTCATTAATGATGTTAGAATTCTGTTAATGGGAATAAAGAGTTTATAATATTTTGGAAATATTTAAGATCAAATAAAAGATTTGTTAACTATGTGGTAAAATACATTTTGTAGGATGTTCACTACATTGGGAACTTTATGTGTTTAAGTTAAACATATTATTTTATTATTGATTTGAATAATATTTTAGGAATAAATATTTAGTCAACATGATGAAATTTTTTGTTTTATTATGATTCTATTAATTTTTGAGAATGATAATTTTTTTTAAAAATCAACATAAATAAGATTTTATATATTTGATATATGAATTTATGAGTTATTAATTTCATATAAGGATAAATGTGTAGTTTATATAGGAACAATATGTGATCAATTATTTTTTATTTTTTATCTTTTTATTAGTTCTAGAATATTTTGGAAACAATTTATGATTAATTAACCATGGATTGAATTATGATGATCTTTGGTGTTATTGTTGGGATATTGGAAAATTATGAATTAAAGTTAATTCATTTTTGATATCATTTAAATATTAAATAAACATTTTTTTTGTTAATATGTAGAAATTTGGAGAGTAATATTAGATCCTTTTGTTGATATTTGGATGCATTGAATGATAATTATATTTATTTAGGCATGAAAAATTCATCATGGTTTTTTATCATATGACATAAAGTGAATGATAAAAAATTCTTAAGACACAACCACTCAATGAAATTGTTAGTTGAAATAAAATTATTATATTATCTCACATTATCTATCTGTATTGAAAAATAATTCCTAAAACTCAAGAATGTGGAAGGTAATTCTATCGAGATATATGTAGAAAATATTTCTCAATAATGAATGAATTATTTATGAATATTGATCACATGTACAAACACCAAAATGGTAAAAGAATGGTTTATGGAATATTTAGGAAATCATTGCCTTCTTTGTATTAACTTACAAATTAATGTTCATTTAAAAATTAAATTTAACAAATATTGATTAAAAATAACTTTATTCCACTTATCTCTACATAGATTACAAGAATTAAAATTGATTCTAAACATAAATTTTAACTTTTTTGTGAAATTATTTAAATTTAGGGGCATAAAACATCATTAATGGTGTTATAATGTAACTCTAGATGATTTTAGAATGCATTTTCATTTAAATTATTAGATTTTGATAGTATAAACCACAAAAAACACCAAGCTAAAATGATCTTTGATATATTATTGAAATATTATTGTTTAAAAATGTCATCTATAATCGAACTATTAAATTACAAGGTATAAATATGAGTAACTACACTAAAAAATATATGTATCTATTTTATCATTATAAAAAATAATTATGACATATGAAATTAGAATTCCATTTTGAATGATAATAATTTTATCATTTTAGTTAGTTAATATTTAAAAATTTAATGTTTTATTTTTCTATTATGGTGGTTTTGTAGTATATTTTCTTTTTTACATCAAAAATATATATTTTTAATTTAAATAAATTAAATTTTAAAAAGGTAATAGTTTATAAATTAATTATATATGTTTTTTTAATGTTTATTTTATTTATTTTATACAATAAAATTATTTATGGGTGAGTAGTAAAAAATAAATTTTACAAATTATGTATCTCTAACAACTATATCATGATATAAGAATGAATTAATAGTTTATGTAAATGTTTGTAAATATTAAATTTATATTTTATTTTTAATATACTGTATTTAAAAAAATAGTAACAAACATAAAAATCATTGTTTGTCATTTTGGATATCAAAATAATGTATTGTACAAATAGAAACTGTATTTTATATATTTATTTTAATAACAATTTGAAAAGGTTCCTTTCAGTTTTGGTTTTATTTTAATGTAAAAATATACATCTATTATTTAACCAAATTTAATTAATTTAATAGTATTCATCCGTGAACATTAATTTTTATGAAATTATTATTTATGCTTAAAACAAGCATTTTTATAAAAATAGTCGTCCATTGTATTTTGTGAATATATAATTAAATTAATTATGAAAAATTCTCAAAATTTATTATTTTAAAATAGATTCCATACTTGGAATTAGAATGTTTTAATTTTGTAATTAGAACGATTACATTTTAGTAAAAAGGAATTATAATAATGAAATGTGATTATCACCATTGTAAAAGGTAAAATGTGTTAATAATGGTTAAAACAATGGGATATAGTCTCAAAATATCTCAGAAAACTAATTTTATTATTTAATATGATTATATTTAGATCAAAATCATCCATTAAATATATATATAAATATATTTCCATTTTATTTTAAAAACAACCATATAATTATTTTATGTAATGAATATGTAAATAATGTCACTCTCTTTCTTTAAATATATCTATTATGTTTTCATAAAAATAAAAAAAAATATATGATTGGTTATTAAGGTTTATTTCTATGATGAATAGTTACATTATGATGTTAAATTATTTATAATTTTGGTGATGTTAAAATTAACAAAAACTCTTGCTGAAAAAGACCATGTGCAAGTTGGTGAAATATCAAAGTGAGTAGTTTCAAAAAGAAAAACTACATTGTTTTTTATAAGATAAATAATTTAGAAAAATATATGTATTTAAATAAATTGAATTAAATGTGTTATATACTTTAATTCAATTTCAATGGTTTTTTAAAATTAAAATTACGTGAACTATCAAAAATTACAACATGTCTATTTTATGATAAATAATATAGAATTAAATGTTTTAATAATCATAAAAATATTTACTTTTTGGAATAATCCATAATGTTTGATAATATTATCTAGTTTCCACTTATATACAACATTCCTATTTAGAATGACATCATTGACAATTAATGACTAAGTATCATGTTTCCCAGATATGGTTAAAATGGTTAATGAGGGGTCGAACTAAAGTGATAAGGTTTAAAATAACCTAAAAACATTCGTAAATAAACTTTTATGGATAATTACTTGTGTGTCACTCCCCTCACTTGTGGAAGTGAAACTGTTCTCCTCCATTATTCACAATTTATTTCGACACATATATCATCAAAATCCTTACCAAATATCATATGAACCTCCCCAAACATGGTTTAGAAGATTTTTTCTTCTCTAATAGAAATCCCAAGGGCCCTTAAGATGAAATCCATATGATACATATCAAATAATAGGTTTCAGTCTTCATAGAATACTTTTAGATTTATTTTAATCTCTACATCTAATAAATGTCATTAACTATTTAAACATAGTGAAATCAGTAAAAATAAATTATTTAAATATTATAATAATAATAATTGTCTATTTATTAGTAATCCCAAAGAAATATGAAAATCTCTGTGTGCGTACATTTGGACTGCTATCACCATGACTGACATATTTTATTTTTTATCTTTATCTCTCAAGAATTGTTATATATATTGATTTAATTATTATATATAGTTTATGTAACAATATTTTTCTTATTATTTCAATTAAATATTATATACCATATAAACATTCCATGTTCCAAAAAAAATATTTTTGTGAAATATATTTTTTCTAATTAAATTATGCTTTTTGATATTTCACTTCACAAGGAAAATAGTTTTTTCTATTAAATCTCTGCATTTGTAGTGAATTAAAAATGAAACCAATGTAATCATACAATAAACACAACATATTTTCTATATTTCTCTATAAATAACACCAAGGTTATCTTATATTATACACAAGTCTGACATTCCTCGTTGACTTGCATTACACGCACAATAATGTTTTAACAAATAATAATATATTATTGAAAATATTTTTCTTTAATATAATAAGATATAACCTAGACATTAATTTTGCAGTTTTGAATAGGAATAACTATCTTAATAAAATAAAATTTTGAATTCATTATTTACAAATTAATTTTTAATGAATATAAGAACCATTTAAATATAAAGGGGTTATTTTTATAAAAAATACATTTATGATAAAAAAATAATTATATCCTAATAACTAAACTAATTACTGTTGGAGATTTATATTAATGAAATATATATTTTATATTTTTAAAGAAATATTTTTTTCTACATTCATCAAATATATTTTTTTCCATAGGATATGAAAAAACTCCATATTAGACATAAAAACATATATTTTTATAAATTTATTATTACCACCAATAAAAGGAGAATATGTTTTAAATATAAATTTTGAAAATTTTATAAAAATTATAAGTCAAAATAAAAATATTTTTTTAAATATAAACAAAAAAAAATAGTTTATGGTGAGTTTTTGGAATTTTTCTATGAACATTAATTTCAAGATTAATATTTAAAAATACTGAATTTTAATTCAAAAATACATTTTCATATTATTTGTATTTAATGATTAATTACATATATATTTAGTTTTAAAAATTAATTAAATAAAATATAAATAAATTTTTAAAATTTATTTAATATTAATTAGTTTAACTTCTAAATTGGATATATTAACATACTAAACATTTGAAAATTTTTAATTTTAAAACCCGCTTTGTCGTCCCACCTATGAGATAAAATTTAAATAAATTTAATACACTTATTTTTTATGAAATTCAAAAAATGGATTCCTAATTTGGAATAAAAATATTTTATAATATATAATAATATCAACCGTGTTTTTGAGAAAAACTATTAGTGAATTTAATTACAAATAATTAAAAAGATTGTAGGGGAAAATATCTTCAAAATGATTGAACTATAATATTAAATCCCAAAAAGACCTATAAGCTTAAAACAGCCTTTATTTAGCCATATATTTACCATATCATCCCTTTTATCGAATTTAGATTAATTTTTAAGCCACTATTCCTAGGATGAACAAAGGTGGAATTCCCTTTCCCACAATTTACAAGAATGTAAATCTTTCTCCAATATAAAAAGGAACTCACCCATCCCACTTATACACACCTCCGTAGTCATTTGGATTTCCCAACATCTGAAAAAAATAAGCTCATAAATTCCAATAATTCTCTTTTTAATCACCACTTTTGGAATAAATATAACAAAGGAATTATTTTTGGGCAATGTAAAAGGAGTTTCCCAAAGAAGAGGTAACATCCTTCATCGTGCACATTTCATTTATTTTATTTTTCTATCAACTAAAATAATCATAGTCTATAAATATATATGAATATAAATATCATAAATATAATTAGATATTATTATAAAATTGGTTACACCTTCAATTACACACACATCAATCTAAGGAGTGAAAAACTATTCATTTTTGGTACAGAAAACAACCGCATCACAAAATGATGTTGTTTGTTATTCCTTTGTCGCCTATAATTGTTGGAAATTATAACCGAAACACTATTTCTAAATGATATATATTATATTCAATATTTATTTATATTTAATAATATTTTACATAATGGATACTTTGGTTATTTTAATTTTTTAAAATGTGATTACTTCGTTTGTGGAAGTGCAGATTACCCCTTCTTAAAGCGATGTGATTCATGAGAACTTTTCATGGAATGTACTAATGATGGTTTTATAAAAATTATATGATATATATGACATATTACATATCCTATAATATTATTATATTTATACATATATGTCAATTATTTTATTGTTTTCTCTAATATATTGAAATAGAAGTCGAGTTCATGTGTGAATAAAATCTAACATCTACATGAATTGTGTATTTCATTTCATATTTATATATTTTATAGATTAATATAGATATTTATATAATATATATATGATATATAAAAAAAATTAATTATTTTAATAATTAAATCATTATATGTGTAGAAGTATCAGTAAAAACTAGTCAAAAGATGTACGATAAAGGAAGCAGTTATTACTCTAACCATTACATTAACATGGAATTGTATATAAATGGGTAATATAAAGTAATAAGAGAATATTATATGTTATTATATATAATAATATTGTACTTTTGAATAATTATAAAAATCTTATATTTATTATACATGATATTTGAAATTGTAAAAAAAATCAATTCATAAGGTAACATGATTTCATCTCAATTTTTAATTCAGTGAGATACATGACTTATTAAGCACTCATTTTTTTGTGTGTCGTGTATACTGTTAATTTATTAATTCTATTATTAATATACATAAATTTATGGTTATTTACATATACAGTTTAGGAAATTTATTTCATGGGGTTTATGTTTGAAAAGTTACCAAATCTGTAAAGTAATTTTGTCTCAAATTTTCTTCTTTGCGACCCATACAACATTATACACATATATATATTTTAGGTGAATGTAAATCATTTGAATTATTATATCATGAATATAATTATTTTAAATATATCATAATATTCACGTAATTTTATTATTTCTATTTTATTAATAATTAATGTTTCCAACGTATTAAAGTTTTATAAATTCAATCTCATCATTTATTGAGATTGTTTATGACTATGAAACCATTGATGAAATATTATGATACATATCTCAAGAAATATCATTAATTTTCCTATCCTATGATTATTCATGAAATATAAAAATAATGTTATGTTTTTTCCATTCATTGGTACTTCAGATAATTATGAATATGTTTTTATGTAAATATGGAGTTATTTATTTTTTAGGTCAAAAAATTATGTTCATTCAAAACTGTGTTTTCTAAAAATGGATTTCATAAATCCTTTACTGTTATATTATTTTGTTTAATGGAAATTTTTACCCATGTATTATCATTTTAAGTAATGTTTTTAAAATTAATATTCGAATCATCTTCTTATCAAGGAACATTTGAAAAAATTTATGGTGAAAAACGAATGTTTGGCATCTACAGACTTACCCACTTTCTTGACCGTAATTCCATTTTATTTTAATTTTATTGTTTAAAATGTTAATTTTTTTATAAATAATATCTGTTTTCTAATATTTTTTTATATATTTATTTTAAAACTATTTTCAATGTATAATATTTATCCAAATTGGTTTTATGTTTAAATAGTGTTTGAAATGATTTTCATATTTTTCATTAAATGTTTTCAAATGGTTGTTTTAAAAAAAAGGATTTCAATGATTTTGATGTTTCATTTATAAATATTTTATTTATTTTCAATGAAAAAGCACTTAATTTTTTTCATTCTTTTTTATATGTTTTTAATGTAATTTTCATAGAAAATGGTTTTGAAAAAGTTTTATATTTTGTAAAGTGATTTTCAAAGAATACTTATGTTCCATGTGATCGTTGAAAATAATTATCCATATAATATGATATCTTTGGTAATAGTTTATACATTAATCGAGATATGCTCCATGGGTAAAAATTATATTATTTTTCAAAATAGTATAGGTGTTGATGGCTTGATGTTTATGAAACATGTTTCTTTTCATCGAGTTATACCATAATAAATACTTATGAAACCCAATTATATTCTTCCGATTTTACCATGATAAATTTTTATGAAACCCATTTATATTAAAAATTAATTCTTTGATAAAATTACAAGTAATACAATTAATTTTCTGTTGGTTATGATATGATTAATTTTTTATGATACTGATTTCACATCAAGGGTTATGTTATGATGTTTCTGAAACTTGTATCTTTTATAAGCCAGGATTTTATGAAAGTTTTAATATCATTTGTATCATGTGTATATGATTTTATTTTGATATTGGTGAGACTAATATACCCCCCTAATGATTTAGTAATGATTTATGTCACCTGATATAATGATGTGATTCATATTGACAGGATGAATCTGTTGTGGATGATGGGGAACCCAATCCAGTATTAGAAGATGGGGAAACTCAGTCACTCACATGGAAATAAATGTGACATGGGATGGTGGTCTATATCTACCATTATCCACTATGGTAATATAGGGATACATGAATCCTTATATTGAGGGGAATGTTACAATTGATGGTGGTGTGTCCTTCCGAGTATCCACTAGGGGATGATGTTGAAACCCGATCCCTAACAAAGAAAATGAGTACAACTGGGGAAGTTGGTGTGTACCATTGAGTAGTTTTATTCCCCATTAATTTCCTTGATATGTTTTACAAAAGTTTATTTACGTATAGATAATTATATTACATGGTCATGTGTATGCCACAATTCCATGTATTAGTCCAATGTTATGATTTCCTAGATTACGCTATTTATTTATTTATTATTAATGCCCTATGATTTTCAAACCATTATGTCATGATTCATGATTACAATATTTGATATAAAATATATAATCATATAATTTTACAACCATGTTCTCATACCATTATTCTTGCATTTATACATGGATATGTCTAATTTTTACCCTTACATAGCATCTGATGCCACCCCTATTAATGTTTCCTTCCCAAATTTATGAATATATATTATTTGTATGATATATATAAGAGGGGTGATAGTATTGGTGGACTTAGTGGGGGATTATGTATCTAAATCAAATTCTAGTTTTTACATGTTGATGTTTCCATTGGCAGTAAACTAATAGGGTATTTGGGTATCTCTTCATGTAATTTTTTTTATTTTGAAAAAGTTATGTAATTTTTATGTACATTAATTTAGGGTTTTTATACATGGTAAAAGAGACAATGTTAATTCAAACATCAGAAAATAGGATAGGAGAAGATTAAATATTAATATAGAAATAAGTATAAGGATAAAGATAAACATAGGATAACATCTTGGATTTTTGGTAAAGTATAGAGTGATTGGTTCCCTAACAATACATACTTTTATGGATACTGCATGTATATATGGTTCTGGCATAAATGTAACTTGGCGTATTAAATACAATATCATTTGTTGGACCTGACTCGAGCGTAACCTAGTACATAATAATATGTCTTATTGTGTAGCTATTTAGAAACTCCTAAGGGATATATTTTAGTAATTCACACACTCTTCATAAACCATCCTTTTGGATTTAAAAATAACTTGGATATGAATAAACTACGATAAACCAAGGTTTTCATATATTAATAAAAGATTCATGATTTAAAAATCCTATTATAAATTAATTTTCATGATTTAGGGGTGTTTTTCAATGATAATTTATTCTGACACTATGCTTTATGGTTTTTGTTAATGGAGTTAACAAGAAGGTGTTAGATTAATGTTTAATGTGATAAAAAAATTTCTAATATGACATCAAATGGGATGAAAAATGTAGTGGTGGATGTTGTAATGATTCATAATTAGTTTAAACAAAAAATGATTAACAATGTGTAACTTAACTAACTCCCTCTCTCACAAAAGAAGATAATTAAGAAAATTACAGAGTTTTTGGGTAATGAAGACTATGAAGGAATGAAGATTCAATTTAATTTATGTCCTGAATTTGGAAATAATCAACTAAGTGAATTTCTTATAGGGATAGTAATATTTTTTGAACTATGTAAATGATGAACACTATGTAAGTAACTTCAAAAGAAAAAAATTAAGGGTTAAATTAACACAATGGATGTGAATATTGGCCTCCATAAGAAAAAAAAGTATAAATTCTTTTAATTTTGAATCAATGTAATTTATGAAATTTTATTTCCATTGTGAAAATCTCAAGAAATTAATCATCATGGTGATTCGAGTAATGGTTATATTGTTGATGATGATGAGGATACAAATTAAATGTGAAAGGAAATGGGTATTTAGTAATAGGTCAATGTATCATTGTTAGGGATTATAGGTGATTTATAACAATGATAGTTTTTATGTATTTACATTCATGAATTATGTTATATGAATGGTGAAATATATAATTATTTTTCATTATATGTTTTTTCACTATGGATTTACAAGAATATAATGAATGGTTCTAATGGACAAGAAACGAAATTTAATAGAAAGGTTATATCCATGGAAAACACATGATTAAGATATTTATAACACTTAATATATTACATATTTTAATATAATATAATTTGGTTAATGATATATTGGACATGAATAATTGAATTGGATAGTACTGAATAACTTTTAACTAATTGTGGTCTTTTTTATAAGTGATTATGATTTCATTGATGAAATTTACAAAATTATAGATTGAAGTAAAAAATAAAATATACGTTTAAATATAGAAAATTCATGTTTTCAATAATGATATATTTTAATTAAGGTTATTATCATGATTCAAAGTAATACATGATAAATGTATTCACATGTTTGGTATGCATCAATGAATAGATACTTTTTGATATATCGGGGGTCAATTTTAAGCTGATTTCATTTTCTTCTTTATATAGTTTTGGATTTTCATTATTTGTAAGGGTGGTAAGGTTCACTATTTTTGGATTTTTATGTTATTATTTCCATTATTTTATGATTTAGAATCACCAACGTTTTAATAATTTATAACATCAATCTCATTATTTATCGATATTTTTTATGATTATTCTTCAGTTAATAAAATCCTATGATCCAAATCTCAAGAAATATCATCAATTTTCATACCCTATATTTATTAATATTATATACAAGTAATGGTACCGTTTTTCCACTCTTTGGTAAACAAGATAACTATGAAAATGATTTTATAATAATGTAACACTATTTCTCCATTAAGTTGAAAATACATATTTTTTTAAAATTTTGATTTCTAAAAAAGGTTATCAAAAAATATTTACTATTATCCTATTATCATTAAAGGAATATTTTACCCATGTATTAACTTTTTACAGAAAATAAATAAAATAATAATTATTTTATTTTTCTGATTAAGGAACGTTTAAAAACATTTAAGGTGAAAAGTGATTGTTTGACATGTAAGTGCTTTTCTACCGCCATGACTGTCATTTCATTAATGCTTCCATTTTAATATTACAAGGTTATTATTTACAAAATAAAATGTTTTTCACTATATTCTAAAATATATTTGATATTAAAATGGGGTTTCAAATTTAATGGTTTTCTAAAATTATATTATGTTTAAAAAGTAGTTTAAATTATTTTCAAATCATCCATCATATTTTTTATAGGATGTTTTAAAAGAAAATGTTTTAATTTATTTCATACATTCATTAATATGTAATAATTTTTTTTAAATTAATTT
This sequence comes from Viscum album, assembly GCA_963277665.1. Lineage (NCBI taxonomy): Eukaryota > Viridiplantae > Streptophyta > Magnoliopsida > Santalales > Viscaceae > Viscum > Viscum album. Next base: position 1,749,328,452 of record OY728152.1, read on the forward strand.
TTTTCAAACTATTTTCATACTTCATTAAATTTTTTCGTGTTTATTTTGATGGAAAATGGTTTTGAAAATGTAATATGTTAAAAAATTCAATATTTAATGAAAGGTTATGCTCTAATTGATATTTTTCAAATTAATTTCCATCTTAAAATATATCATTGGTTATATTTTATAATTTTTATGGGATATAATCCAAGAATTTAATTTATAGTATTTTTATAGGTGGACTATGATATAATGGATTGATGTTTATGAAAATTCTTTCACTTCATTGTGCTATACCATGATAAATTCTAATGAAACCTCTTTCTCTACAATGTTTTATACCATGATAAATGATTATGAAACATACTTCCTTTAAGACATTATTCAAGGATGAACTTATTTTTAATCTTATATATTTTCCATAAATTATAATAATATTTAATATTTATGACATCGATTTCATTTCATGAGATATGATATGATGTCTGTGTAACCCAACTCATTTTATAGGTCATTATATTATGCAAATTTTATTATCATATTTTACATGTATGTATTTTTTCAATGTGTTATATGTGAAATGAATATCTCTATACAAACCATTGGATAATGATTTATATATCCTACAAAAATGATTGGATTGAAGTCTAGATGATTAAGACACTATGAAAGATGGGGAAACCTGATCAACTATGGAAAGATGGGGAATCCTGATCCCTTATAAGAAAAGGTTGTGACTGGGGATGGTGGTGTGTCCCTTCCAGTATCTAGTATGAGAATATGGGGAAACAAAATGCCTTACATGGAATGTACTATGACTCGTGATGGTGGTGTGTAAATCCTAGAATCGACTATGGGAATATGGGGAAACCCAATCCATTATAAGAAAATTGTAGTTACTTGGGATGGTGGTGTGTCCTACCTAGTAGGTGAAGTACCCTAGAAGTTCCCTAATAATTTCTAGAAATGTTTCTTGACATATAGGTAATGATATTAGTTGTTCATGTGTATTCTAAAATTCCTTTTCTTACTCTAATGTTACGATTTCATGGATTGAGATCTTTATTTCCTTAAAAATCATGCCTTAAAAACTATAAACCTTTGTATAATGATTCATGTTCATAATATTTAATATGATAGTTATGATCCTCTAATGTTATGATTATATTCCCATACCCATATTCTCATGATTATGATTTCACATCTTCCATTTTTACCCTTACAGAGAATCTGAGCTAACCCCATATTACCTTTTATTCCCTAGGTTATAAAGATATATTCAATTTTTAATATGTCTAAGAGGGATTATAGTCCCATAGAAAAAAGTGATATATAATTTTTCTCACTCATGTACTCATTTTTACATATCCATGATTCCAAAGGAAATAAACTAATTCTACCTTTGGGAGTCCAATAATGCAGTGGATTATGTATTCCAAAAAAATAATGTAATATCTTTGTACATATTTAATGAGTTTTTTTATTCCATCAATTGTACAAAAATAACTAATCTCATGCATATGTGGTGGATAACACATCCACGAAAGAATGTGATTAATTTTCCATTATCACTTTATGTGGATGACCATATGAATTGATTTGATGATAAAAATGTGTATAATTTTTATTCTAGTGATTTTTATTACCACTTAGATTTTGTTTATTGCATCCATTTAAAACTAATAAAATTAAATTTGTATATATATAGGATTCTACCACCCTGAAGTGATAAAATTAAATTGTAAAAATAACTTATATGAATAGATATAAAATAAAATATAATTAATATATAGGACAATATTAAAAATAATAGGATTTTTGAAATAATTAAACTATGATCAAATTTCATGGACTGGAACATTCCAACCTGATATTTTATGAAAAATGTATGATTGAAAACTGATAATGGTGATTTTGGTTTTGGAATTATTAATAAATGAGTAATTACATATTAAAATTAAAACATTTTTGGTAATATAAGTACAATATGGTTTTGTTATAAATTTATAATTAATAAATTTATTCAATATTAGGTTGAGAGAATTTCTGAAGAATGTAACCAGATGGTGTAAGGGTTTCTCATGTAACATTTATTTTTGTAATACGTATTCCGTATTCACCAATTATTAATTTTTTTATTATATATTAACTATTAATATATTTTATAAAAATTTAACTATACATAACTATTACCTAAAAATGCATTTAATGTTCTCCATTTTATGACTTTTTATACCCATGATTTCTAAAACTATTTCGATTCATTACCTAGTACTATTTTCTATAAATATGTAGTATGTGTTTCTCCTACATATGCTTATATGATGTATATAATTATCCTTTTTTATATTATACCATTATTATTATTAAATTAATGGTATTTTATCTTTTAATTTATTTTAATTCATTCGAGATATTTATGATTAAAATGAAACTCAAATGGTTACATTTTATGCTAGAATATCATTACTTTTCAGGATCATCTACGATAAATTTCCACAAAGGTAAATTATTTTATTTTTATACATTAAAAAATTTATTTTTTATTATATGTCGATTTATATAACATTAATGTGTTAGAACCATTTTCAAATTTTTAATTCAACTGGTCAAAAAATGATCATAACTGTAGAAAAGTTTATTTTTTGGGTCACATTATTTCACACATAATCCTATATTATTCAATATATTTTATTCAATTTGTCGACTATAAATAAATTATATATATATATAATTTTTATTACCATTGAAATTATTAATTATCATTAAATGTAATCTTTCAAAAAATTTACATATGACACAAATTTGTTTTTATTAAAGTGTGAAAAGAACGTTTTCTATTGATGTATACAATATAAATGAAATTTATCACCAATGTGACCATTTTTATTCTTAATATTCCTATAAAAAATTCAGTTGTAATTTTGATATAAATTAATTTTCCAATTATTCAAGGAATTTTTACTCATTAATGTTATAGAATAAAAAGGGTATTTTCTCTATTTTCATTAAAATGCTAAAATACACTTTTAATGGTGTTTCCATAAATTTTAGTATCCTTTATGGATATTTATGAATCAATAGAGATATTATATTATGATACCATCCACATCTTATATATGGATAATTTTTTTTTAATATCTAAAAAGATTTCTTCTACATAACCCAATACATAATCCTAAACTAATTAATATATGCTAAAAAATAACTGTTTTATGATACAATCCAATACCATTCTATTTATTAAAATTATTGTATGATGATTATGTATTTATGAATCTAATTTAATTTATATGATTTTTTGATGATGAAATAATAAATTTTTATGTTCATTTCAAACATTTATAAATGGTCGTCATAATATGATGGTGAGCCCATAATATTAAATTAATATAAAGAAATTTTTAATGATTTATATATCACTAAATAAATATGTTATCAATGAACATGATTTAATGTTGAAAATACTATGCATGGGCCGGTTCATGTTATGAAATGTTCAAAATTTTAGTTTTGTATTTAGTTTCTTGTAAATTATTTTATATATGGACCTGATTTTATGTCTATAAATGGATGATCATACATTTTGTTTTTGGTATATTTTGAAAATTTTATTATATCATTTGTTTTTTCCATTAAAACACTCTTAGGTTATATGACAATGATATGACCAAATGGATCACGATTACATATTGATGATTCCGAACACTTATGACGCACAACTTTTGTTATAAAAATGTTTTATACTATAAATAAATATTTATTATCTAAGAATAATTGTGCATGAATTTTGTTATTTATGAGGATGATCACATACAATTATTTACATATAATTGATACATTTTATCATTGGATGATATCTTATATGTTTACCTTATTTGAGCATATGACCTCACCCTTTCTTATATTTTTCCCCAGGTTATGAAGAATGATATTATATAACACTTTTCTAGATGTATGTTATGTGTGGAAAATATTATTGGAGACATTAAAGTCAAATTTTGTAACATTAAAATCATGTTATAACGAGAAAATACAAATTTTATTAGAATTAAATGTGGTTTTCGTGTAATTTATTTTTCATAATTCTCTAAAACACTAATTATAAAGATTATTTGTTATGAAATTGACTAAATATTGGCTATTGATATTGTATATATCGATGATTATTATTGGGTATCTTAAATTGGTATCAGATATATTATTTATTATGTACTTTTGAGAGAGTATATTTGGATACACAACTCTTGAGGTATCTCAATGAGAATACCAATTATAAGGTCTATAACAATTTGATCAACATCATCCCTCTAAGATACAATAAATTAAATAAATAAAAATAGTGGGGGAATTCTTAAGTCAAAAGGGATTCACTATGAATTTATACTTTTAATATCTTCTTTGAATGTATAATTTTTTTATAATCCCACATTTACTCTTAATATAAGATAACTTGGTCGATGAAAAATCATTTGAAGGTATTGATCCTATCAAAGTTTTTCAAACGAGGAATCATTATAATGTAGAGGTTACTTTTTATTGATTTTTATTTTATTTTTTTATTCATAATCTATTCATATATGATTTGATATATATTAATTCTTAAAAAATAATACTATATTTCTCTATGATAAATCAGAAGGTTATATAATAATTTTTATAACCTTTTTCTCTTCCTCAATTCCTCAAACTTATTTGGGTCATTCAATAAGGATTTTTTGATATAGGCATGTAGATTGGTATATCATGTTTTAAAAATTAAACCCAAATATATAGAGGAACCCCATGAAATTATTCTATAAATACATTAATATATTTCAACTGTAAAACCATAAATTTTTTTATAATGTAAACAATGTATGAATGTGTATACAACACGCAACAACGAGCCTAAAGGCACAATGATTATTTATTATTGATATAACCTAACGGTTAAATAGGTTTGTATGAATAATATATATAATTATGATATATATATTAGTCTTAATGTATATAAATAAATTTGTCATATCATAGGAAATAAGAACTCATTTTTTTGTAAAATAATTTTATTCACAAATAATTTTGTTTCCTAAAAATTGATTTTCTTTTAGAAAAATTAATACAATTTATTTGTCAATATTTTAGTAATTATATTTAATTAAATTTATATAATTTTTGATATTATAATCTCAATGATTAAATAATGTTATATTTCGGTGTTTTCTGAAATGATTAATTTTTCAATGAATAGTTATAATTTTTGATTTATCTAATATTTTCATTTCATCATTAAATTGAGTAATCAAATAGTAAAATGATATTTTAAATTTTATAGTAATGTTAAATATTAAATCTTTTATTTATAATAATATAATTTTTTAATAGAAAATTTAATTGTTTTTGGAATAATATTATTTTTTATGCCTAAAAACATGGTTTTCTACTAACTATTTCTAAGTGCAACAAAATTATAAAAATAAATAAATTAAAATAATACTTGATAAGGAATAAATATATTAACTTTTATAGTAATTAAATTCTTAATTAAATTTAAATTTATTTAAACATTATTACGAGTCATAATCAATTTATGATCATCTTATGATTGAAAATATATTTCCTAAAAAATGTTTTTTGAGACATTTTGTGTGTTTATTTTAAAATTATATTCCACCAATTAAAGAATTTGAATGTGATAAAATAGAATCCATAATATTAATTATAATAATTTATATTATTTAATTTGTTAAACATAATTTTTGGCCACAATGAAAAATTAAAATTATATAAAAATTGGTTATCATTGTCAAACAGTAAAATGGTAAAAGATAGTATACAAAGAGGGAAATTAAAAAAACATTTAAAATGATTAAATATTAATTTTGAAGAATTTTCTGCACCATGTAACTCCTTAAATCCATTATTTATTAATTTATTTGGAACATGGAATTAATATTTTTTTACATTATTGAATTTTTTTGGGAATTAACAAAAATATCATTACCTATAAATTATATAAGGGAACCTATTATCCTTTACATATCACACTTTAAATTCTATATTGATGTGGAAGTATATCAATAAATACCTTAGTTCCCTCCCTTCATTGTAGAATCTATAGTTTTATTATAAATAATATACATCAAGTATTTATGTATATTCCTAAATATTTGGTCTGAAGAAGAGGTATCATTCATGACAAAGAATATTTATTTTAATTATTATTCCTACATCATTAAATAAAAATAAATAAAGTTGTTAATATAAAATAACTTTCTTCCATATATTGAGATTTTATTATTATAGGGGAATAAACTACATCAATATAGCCTTCCATTAAATGGGAAACAAAACCATCAATCATGTGTTCTGTGGACTACCACTTTATGGACGGATATAATCTAATTTACATTATCACCTCTCAGTAATATTGATGATTATAGATTTAATTTTTATATATTTTATGCATCACATATTATTAATTATGAAAAATCAATATATCATATAATTTTTATGTTACCATCCATTTAAAAAAACATTCATTCACATGTATGGGGGATTACAACCTCATGAAGTTATGTGAATATATTTGATATTATTGATCACCTGGATATACTATTTAGGATATCTTTATGAAATATTTTGATATATATATTATAAATATCTTTCTATATAGATAAAATATGATTCGCCTTCATTACATAATGAAGGTTGAAAAATAGAAACATTGCACAATCGTATGTATGGTCTACCATCACCATGGTGTAACATAGTTCATTATTATTAACCAAATTTCATGGTTTTATTTAAATGTAAATTTTTTTTATAAAAATATTAATAATTTCATGATTTTAATTATATATATGGTTGAATAATGACCTCTTTTTTCTTGGTCATCAAATTAATGATGTATTTAATTGAGAAATTGAATGTCCACAAAACACCCTACATGAAAATAAATTGTACAGGAATTAAATATATCATTAAAATAAATTATTCAAATGGTTTTTTAAATTTATTAAAAAATTTGTAGTTTTTGGGAAATAATTTACTGATATAGTTTTACTATACATTAGATAAATTTCATAGGAGACATGTCAATAAATTATGTAAGGGATTTATAGTATCACTTGTATTTTTGGGAGACTTATGACATATTCACATCTCATTATTCATGAGTGGTTTATAATATAACCCATTGAAATTTTATATTATTAACATGATAATAGTTATTATATTTAATGTTTCAATTTTGTAACTCATCCATGTGGCTTACAATTCAAATTTTTCCAACATTGTAAGGGACTTTATTTAAACTAAAATCATATTTTAATGATATCCTTCCAAAAAAATTATACCATTTTATTTTTATTCTAAATTTATAAATATAATTCTTATTAATGCATAAATGAACTCAAAATTTCATTTTTACATATTTTACATTCTTAAAATTTTTCAGAATAGGAGTATTGTTTAGATTTTATATGAGGGTTATTATTACTAAAATATTTTTATTATGTTAAATTATCTCTTACTTTTACATGATATAGTAATAACATATCATTAACGAAAATAGATTATTTTTGTACACTAATATTTTATGGAATTAATTATTTCATACATAATAACATAATTGAATTATTATAAGTTAAACAACATGATATTTATAAGGAATTATGTCTCAATTTTCTTTTATTGAGGCATATTTTACTGTTATGCACTATGATCATTGATACGGTATATAAAAATTCTATTTCACATGGTACATTGAAAATCAATGATAATTCGCATTACATTAAGTTTTAAATCATTTTACATCATCCAAGTGCATTTTATTTGAATGATACCAAAATGGTAAGAGAATTATCTTACAATATATTTCTATTTTTTGATTTTTTATGTTCATGTTTTAGTTTGGAAAATCATATATAATTTATTTTTTTAACAAGATCCCATTTATTCCCCATTTTTATGAAATTGGTTAAAACTATTTAGATTCCATTTCCTCCTCTATTATGAAATAAACCTCATGGAAATTATTTTCATGTAAAATTTTTTTTATCCTCATTTAGATCTAGAATAATTCTCATCCACGTCAATATTTTCTATATAATATTTTATAGAATGTTCTTATTATTCTCTAATTATTAATTTATTAATTTTCACCGATGTTTTAATTATTTCATGTGGTCAAAAATATAATTTTAGTTGAACAAGGAGCTTTTTGTCTTTTTTACAAAAGAGTGATAAATATACTGTATTTTAACATGTATGGAATAAAAAAATTCCTCACTATAATGAACACTAAATTAATTAAATATTCCATTAAAATTTTCAATGATTATTTAATGAAAAATTTTAATTTAAATTTTTGGATATTTTTATATTGATGAAGGGATTTTAACGATAAAATGTAAATTTCATCATGAAATATTCCATGTTATAAATTATAGACATTTTGATCAATAATGAATTTTTTTTATTTGATGTATTTATTCTAAATTATATATATAAGACTCTCACACACATATATATATATCTATCTTATTATACCTTAAATTTATGGGGTGATATATTCCATAATTTCATCCCATAAATTCCTTCACTATGAAAATTTATTTTATTATGATATGATACATGATTTTGTAACCCATTTCATTCTATGTGTAATTATTATATTTATTTATTATGCATGATTTTTATTTTATACCACATATAATAATGGTCATGAAATGATGGTTTATCCGTCATGGAACTACAATTCATTGGGTAAGGATTTTTTCCCGTGAGATGTAATGTAAAAGACTACAAAGTAATCTTAATCCACTATGGGCCATTTTTTACGAAGTGATATTTTCAAATTAGATATCCTTAACTGAGGTTGTTTTCATTTATTTTGTTCCTTGTACAATTCATATGTTTCTATGATATTATGCTGCAGTTTTCATTAGGTTATTATTCCATTTGATTACTTATGTTTCTTTCTTTTATGATACCACGCATTACCTTTGAGTAACTCATTAGGTTTCCCTATCAAGTTCCTTATGTTTCGGGGATTTTTAGGTCGCTATATTATTTTCTGTATTCCTAATGTTATCTATTGATTATTTAGGAGAATAAAGTGATCTAGAATCTCATTATATATTGAAAAAATTACATGTTCTGTTTTCATTACTGTTTTAAATTTTTTTTACTAATTCTTCCAATGATAATAAGAATTATAATATTTGATTGGTAATTAATTCATGTTTGTTTTAAAAATCATGTAATGAAATGTGTCAAAAGATTTGGGAACTATAGATTTTATCATACAAATTTTTATTTATTTTTTGGTGATTAAAATTAATAAAAATTATTACAAAACATATAGATAACCTTAGTAGATAATATCATTATCAGGATTAGGAAAGGAAGTGCTTATGTGGTTTTCTAAACAGTTACATATTGGTCTTGATACTACTGGTGTATGTTGCTTGCTTTGGAATAGTATAATATAGGGGAATATTTTTGAATATGGTTTATTGGGACTTTACTTGATTATCACATATTCCTTGCCAACAAGCCATTCTGTGCCCCGGGTATGACCCTCATGGGGGGTTATGCATTGCTTTATTCAAATTTTCCATATAAACCAAGTCATTTAATTCAAAAATATAATTTATGGAATAATTTGATATTTATTATTTATATGATATAATAATAATGTGTTTTATGATTATATGTATAATCATTAAATAAATATATAACCATTTATAGGTATTAAGTGATGGGATTTTAAGATCAGTAAGAGTATTTTCAGAGACATTTATAGTAATATTTCCCTTGGGTTCAGTTTGGGTTTTAGTAAAAAAAAATTGAGGAAGAATTAATTTTAATTCTGTTGAATTTATTTTAATAGTAATGTTAACAATTAGGTTTTATATTATCTTTTTGTTTAAAATAATAATTGTCATATTATTATTTTATTTTTTAGAAAAAGTAAGCTGTATAGAAAATAATAATGGGTAAAAATTGATTTAATGATTATTGTTATTTTATATTATGTTCATCATATATTTGGGAAACATATAGAAATTATATTAATTTTGTTTTACAAAAATGGAATCCCATATGTTAGTTGAAAAATCATCATATTTGGAATGGTCATAAGGATTAAACCAAAAACCGAAGGGAGACAAGGGTGAAACACATATCATGGACCTACACAGTATCCTAGATAGTATGAATTTTTTTCCTATATTATTAGGGAAAAAATAGTGTTGACATCTGTAAACATAATATTATATAAATTATTTTATAATTTTTATGATTTTAAGTAAACTAATGATATTTCTAGAAATGATTCATTTCATTGAGGTATATATAACACATGAGTTTAAATTGCGATTTAAAATTAATGATTAGTTGAAAATAACATAATTAATTATTATTTTTGTTGAGGTTATTTGATATGTGGGATTATTTATTTTTGGATCATTATATACTGAACCTTTAGAGTGAATTTTGTTGTAAAATGCATTTTTTCTTCATATGAATTTTATAAGAATATTTTTTAACATATATTTTATTATTTATTAAAATTTTGTTCAAATACTAATGATATGAGGAATATATTATTAACATTATCACATAAATATAATATTATTTAAATGTTATTTTAGTGCATTATAAAAAAAATAACACTGGATATTAATTCCATAGTATAAAAGACGAATTGGAAATTGATCAATTCATAATCAAAGAATGATATTTTTCTTATGAAATTGAATGTTATAATGTTAGAATATATATTCATATATTCTTAGTCTATATGGAAATGTAATTGTTCAAAAATAGTAGAAGGGTCATTAAATAAAACAGTCATCCTATAATAATATATTTTTTATTAATTAATGGTCTTTAAACCCATCACAGATTTATGGGTTTTTGGGTTTTAAAACACTATGAATCATTCAAATTAATTTAATCAATGAATTCTCTCAATATTAGTCATTATTTTTGAAAATTAATTTCTCTTCTATTTTTATATTTTTACATCCCTCTAATCTTCTCTTAATTAGAAACCTAGTCATGTGATATCCTAGATGGCCTTGATAATTCCCTTCACTCATTTCAAGAATATGTTTTACTAAAACATTTATTAATGTGTGATTTCAATAAATTTGTTTTCATATGGAAGTCATTTGATTATTGATACTAATTTAAAATTGGAATGTTATAATTTTTTAATGGGTTGTAAATTTAACACATCTTTATTTATCGAAAAGCAATATTTGAACTGAAGTAGAAGAAATACTCGTCCAGAAGCCTAAATTAATGATGATTAATTATAAAATTTATAATTTTTCAATTAAATTGTAATATATTAATATTATTAACTAATTTACGAAATATTTATAATGGTTCTAAACTATATAAATTTATTGATAAATTCTTAGAAAAAAATAAAACACTATATAATGATGAAATTTTATTCCTGAAATATTTGTTTTTTAAATGTTAATTTATTTTTTTTGATAAATTGTTAAAACTAATTTATTTTGAATTTTAATTAAAAAATTAATATATATTTTTTGAAATCAACATAAAAGAATTTATTTTGGGTCAAATTTAGGGAATTTTCTCAAATGAATGATTTTTCTATAAATAGTTACAATTATCGATTTTTCAAATACTATCATTCATTTTCATCAAATAAAGTTATTTTAAATTTCATTTAATTTTTTCTTTTATATATTATTATAATATTTACCATATGATTTATAAACATCTATTTTCATTTAAATTTTAAATTTTATATAATTTTTACAAAATTATTTTTAGCTTACTATAATTGGTATTATAAATTTGATACTTTTTAATTATTTGAAATCCATTATTAATGAAAAATTTAAAATTTATTTATAAACATTAATTATATTTATATATATTTAAATCCATACAATTAATATGACTAATAACATTGTTAATATAAAATAATCTTCAGCTTGAAATATGAGTTTTTTAAAAAAATTACATGATTTTTTGTTTATTTTTAAATTGCATTCTAAAACATCTATGAATTTAATTTTATAAAATGGATTATACATTTCATATAAAAATTGGTAATGTTATTTTACAATATATACTTGATTCTTTGTAATGAATATGGATAATATTAAAAGAACTAGTTACCTTGGTGAAAATCAAAATGGTAAAAGTGAGTAACCATAGAGGTAAATAAAATAACATGTTTAAAAAATGTTAGTTTTTTAATAGTGTATAATTTTCAATAACATATTTCCCCTAAAATCCATTATTTATAAAATTTTAAGGCACTTGTCTTGATTGTGTCATCCCATTACTAAATAGTTTTGGTATTTTTCAAAAATTCCACTCCATCTCACTTATAAAAGGGAGAATCCTATCGTCAGCATAACACAATTCAAAATACCAATGTCTTAGATAATATCGACCCAAAGAGCTCACTAATACAATATAAATATCCTTGAATCTATGGTCTCATCATCAAACCAGTCTATAGAGGGTTTAGATATATTACTTATGAGAGGTTTTGAAGAACATATATCATTCATAACCCGACATATTTCTTTTATCTCTTCTTACACCTACTACAAATATTACTATGTAATGATAATAATATAATAAATATTTGGAGTATAATTATATTTTTTTATGTTGTTGGAATAATCTAATTTCATATATTCCTCTGTCAAATATGAATTGATTCTATCATTTGTGTATACAACATAATACTACCTTGAAAACATATGTAATTTGTTTTCTATTATCATTTACCATGGATATTCATGGAGATGGATTAGATTATAATAAATCATAATAATAAATTTTTTTACCATTTTGGAATTTTAATTTATTATATTCTATCTTACCTTACAGTCCAATAAAAATTTATAATGACATTTGTGTGTACATAGGACTACCACCTCTTGAAATGATGTGAATCCTTTGTTATTAACACATACCATGAATTGTATATGTAAGTGTTTTTAATGAAATAATATGATATGTATGATATAAATATAAAACATTAATGATAATATCACACTTTCATTAATTACATCATTAATTTTGAAAAATAAAAATGTTACATATGCCTTTATACGAACTAATGTCTCCATGATTGTATCAAAGTTAATTTTTCATAAAAACAACTCATGTTAATTTTTAAAAGTTTAATTTTTGAATATTTAATATAATTAAATATTTATTATAATTTATTATTTATATTTAATGTCTCATTTGAGTTAACTATTTCACAGGTCTAATAATTCCAAATTTAACAAAGTGGTAAGGGAAATTATTTAAAAAGACCTCTTATAAATTTTCTCTTAGTCCCTTTTAATCAAATTTTTATATTATAGAAAATGTATCAAGAATATTATTATTACTTCCCCAATTGTTACCAATGTAATTATTTACCATTATTTACTTTCAATTAGAAAATAAATATTTTTGAGGTTTTACATAAAGGATTTTTAAAATAAATTTAATTCATTGAGTTAAATTACTTCTTCATTATCTATGATATAATATGATTATTTTTATTGAAAACATTAATTATTTTATTTCTAATTGTTTTATGTTATCTCACATTTTAGAAAGACAATAAAATCATTAATTAACTATCTCTTCAATTAAAACATATATTAAAGTATTCCAACTCAATTTATTGAGGGTAATTTTAATTTTATCCAAAAATATCATTTATATGGTATATATAATTCCTCTTAAACATGTAATATAATATATAAATTATACAGATTATTATTTAATTTTACAATCCTCTTTACCTCAATCAAAGGGATTTCATTTGAATGTTACGAAATTGGTAAAGTTTTTTTGTTATAATGTCTTTCCATTTCAATATTTTCTATGGTTAAGGTTTAATAGGTGTAAATCATATACAATTATTTTCACAAACCACATTTATTTTATTCCCCTATGGTCATTAATTTGATTTACTTTTTTTGGTTTACATTTCCCCTATTATTTTAAAAATAAACATCTAGAAAATTATTTGTAAGTAATACTAATTTTATATCTTTATTGAGATCTTGAATATATATCTTATATGTCTATATATTATTTAATATATTCTAAAAAATGTTTTTAGAATTCTATAATGATTTATTAAAGAAAATATTAACCATATCATACATTTACCAACTGGATTAAATGAATTATTTTTATCTTTTTCTGAAAAATTATGTTTTTTACTTTTTTAAAAAAGTGTGAAGGAATTGTTTTATTTTATACTTATACAGAATGATCATAATTTTTACCCCCTATCAGTCTTATTTTAAAAAAATATTTTATTTTAATTGTATTTTATAATAAAATTATATATATAATTTCATAATTTTATTAGATTTTTAATATGTTATTTAAATATGAAATGTAAATTCTCTCCAAGAAATATTGAATGTAATATTTTAATGATATTTTTATCAAAAAATAAATCGTTTTATGTGATGTGTTTCTCATAATTTATATATATATTTCACTCACATATACACCTATCACATTCCACCTTACATTGATGGGGTAACACATGCCTATAATCCATCTCCCAGATTCCTTAAGTACAATATTTTATTTGATTTTTTTATGAATAGATTATGAAACCCATTTATTTCAATACATAATTATGATGAATATACCTAGGGATTGATTTAATTTTTTAAAAACATAATTATAAAAATGTTATGATTGGTGATCTGAAATAGGTTTCCAATGCATCATGTATATCATTAGCTTAATGATACATTAAGTATGATATTATGGAGTAAACATAATCTATATGGGTATTTTTTTCAATTTTTTTATTATTTAGTTACTATTCATTGACTAATGTTTGTAATTTAATATTTTAAAATAATAATTATTATATTTCCATGATTTTTTGATATTATTTTATTTATGTTATAATCCTATGTGATTACTCATGTGTATATTCTTTGATGATATAAAATGTTAACTTGGATCACACATTATGTTTCCATGACTAGTCTCTTCTTTTATTGGTAATTTAGCCCACTCCATTATTATTTTATTTATTAGGTAAATTTTATGTACTTTGAGGAGATAAATGGGATTTTTTAAAACACTAAGGTGAAAAAAATAATTTTTTATGTTTTATTTTTCTTTTGATGATTTATGTACCTAGTCCACCAAATCTTTTAGGCCTTGCGATCATTGGGTTTAATTAATATATGTTTATGTTAAAAATAATATAAAATATGTAAAAAATTATTGGATCACTATACCATATTTCTCGTAATATCATAAATATTGTGATTTACTCAACCATTTGAGTTAAATATCCTACAATATTAGGAAATAAGACCAATGTAGGGTATATTACATCCAAAATTAGTTCACAGTCAGACATGAACTTATAGATGACCATGGGTTGATTTTGGATATGAAATGTGATGTACATATCACTAATATTAGTATTGTATATTCGTAAAGAGAACCAATTCATTCTAAATATTGACATGAAATTATACATAAGAGGGAATAAGAAAATTTTCAAGAAGCACCATTCCCACAAACATATATAATATATGAATCATTTTCTTATGTTGTAACTATTATCCCACAATTTTTTTACATTGAAATCAATATTTAACCATTTGAAAAAAAATAATTTTCTTAAATTCTTTTTGTGATATTAATAAATCCAATGAACTAGACAAAAAAAATGTTAGCAATATTTCCCATACTTATCACCACATCTATTTTAGGATTCTAAAATATAACCCTTAATAAATCCCAAATTCTTCTTTTAAGGGTTAAAAAATAATATCTATATTAAAAAAAACAAATGAAAATAAAATTAAACAATTATATGTTTTTAATTATAAATGTAACACCCCAAAATTTCATAGTAAATTATTTTCTTTAATGAAATTCAATAACTTGTGTTACTCGCATCACCAAGTTCAAGTGCACCATGACTTACCAAACTAGCCATTCAAAAAGATGTTATGAATATTAATAATTGAATTATTTAATTTTATATACACCATATAATTTAGAATCCATATTATGTGTTTCTTAGACATAATATAAGAACAAATTTGATTTTTTAGTTAAAAGAAGTATTTTTCAAAAAATGCAATATTACCACCTTTTAATGAAAAACCCTTTTAAATTCAATATTTGAAACATTTATATATTAAATTTGACAAAATATAAATTTTATTCAGAATAGGGATATAAAAAACTAGTTTGGATAAATTTCCGATTATTTTCTTATAACTTTCATATTTTGATGAATAGTGAAAAAATACTCAATTTTAATTAAAATCGACATTTTTAATAAAAATAATTTTTAGTGTTAAGTTATAAATTTAATTCTTCTTATGTATAATTAGACTATTTTTTGATCATTTATTCCAATGTTGGTCATTACATGTAATTTTACATTTAAATTGGATATAAACACATATCAATCATTTTATAGTTTTTTCTTCTAAAAACCCCACCATAAAGATCCGATATTAGGAATATTTTTTTATAATAATTACTACAACTTCTAGGTTTTGAATTTGGTGAAACATAAATCATTTTTGAATTTGGAATAACAAAATTAGATTTGGGTTATTTTTTGATATTTTTCTAAAAGCATTCAATTTTTTATAAATAGTAAAAAAAATGTGTAATTGTTTAATCCAACATTTTATTTAAATAATTATTTCTAATTTAGATTTATTTTAATGTCAAAATAGATATATAATACCTTTATTATTCCATTTTAATTCATTGAAGCAATTTTATAATAAGATTAGATATATAAAATTTTATTTTTCTTTTTACCGTCATTCACCCACTTTCTAGGGACATTTAAAAATTTGCATAATATATAATTTTACCAGTTCTTTGAATTGAATTTGAAAATTCCAGGAGACACAATTGAAATCAGAATGTAAAATTTCTTTCAATAGGATGATAATTATTTTTGGTGAATAGTAAATTTTGTGTTTTATTTAACATAGTTAAATGAAAATAGGGTATATAAAGTGAAAAATGATATTAAAATTACTACAGAACAAGTATTATTTCTATTGGATAAGTATACATAGAAAAAAATCAAGCTTTGGAATAAAATTATAATCATTTTTTATACGCTAGGATTAGATTAGGACATTTATTAATATTTTACTTAAAGAAGAGTTAAAAGTGTTAAATTAAAAGTATAATTAATAAAAAAAATTAATATAGCGATACACATAAGATAAATTATACTACAAATATTATTTATGAAATATATAAATATTTATAAAAATTATTATGTTATTTATATATTTTAGAAATTAAATATTTAAAATTATTTATGACACAATAATGATGTAGTAATTACCTTATTAATGAAAGCCCAAAATAATTGATGTTATAAATATTAAAATAAATTTAAATGAAACCTGTAATCCATTACACTAATTTTATAGGTTAATATGACATGATAGGATTTATTAAATGTATTTATTTTGATATAATTAACTTTTTTTGAATTTCAAAAAAACCAAATACTAAATAGTCTCAAAATTGTCATAAATGAGTTTTAAAAGAAATTCAATATTATTAAATGATATAATATTCATAAAAATATAAAATTCATCCAAAGGTCTTATATAAGGATATATATTTCATTAATGAACCGCATGAGCTTATCTTGTCATTTTATAGTATGTTTATTAAACATGTAATACAAAAATACAAGAACGCATGGTCAAAGTTAAATTATTTAACTATGAATTAAATCTAAAGGATAAGGTTTTTATGCTTAAAGAAACATGTCTAAATCCTATTTTTAAAGAATATTTATAACCATCCCCACTTTATTCTCGAAATAAATTAATTTTGAGCAATTATAATCCCAACATTATTTTATAATAAAATAATATTCCAAATGTTTTCAAAAGTGACCCTCACTTTTATTATAAAAAGGTACCTCACCTTCTCTCAAATTCACAAATTCAATTCTATTTGGCTTGGCCAAACCATGATCAAATATCGTCACAAATACCCTATATTTAACCTAGATGCATTAATTTTATCAGAAAGTTTTCTTATAGAGCCCTTTTTATCAAATCCAAAAGAAGCACACGAAGAAGAGGTAATAATTTCACCATCTCTTTCAAAGATCTTTTCTTCTTCCACTACCTTTTTCTTCATTGTTTCCATACCAAAATAATAACTCTAGTACCTTATACACAATTTTATGTAATTATATATATTTTTATAACATATTCATTTTTCTATCCATTATATGAATGACAAAGTCACCATACTTGTGTACATATGACTTATCGTCTCCAAGTCGTTGTGTAGTTTCTTATAAAACACTTAAATATTTATATGGGTATAATAATAATTATTATTGATGTAAATATGAAATATAACATGTTAATAATTTTTATATATGATATATCATCCAATTAAGTATGATTTGACCATCAATAGCTTGACATTATGGCTCGTGTGTACGTACAGATTACCATCTCCACGAAAGCTATGTGATTCATTTCCCATCATATCCATTAAAGAATAATTTTCATTTTATAATTGAAAATATTTTTTTAGAACATAATATCATTCTGTATATGAATTTAATATAACATATCCATTAGAAACATGACATATATAACAAAACACATAAAATAAAATGAATCAGTTAACACCCGAAACAGTGATACAAATGAAATATTATTAACAATGAAAAATTAGAAGATCATATAAGTTTAATATTTATGTATGTAATTTTTAATAATTTAATAATAATAATTTTACAATTATACATGAGGGTAACATACCACCTACTAAGGAAAAGTACAAAGAAAGGGGTTTTTATCTCACTTTTTATTCCTATGAGATTCATGCTATATTTTCCTCTGTTTCCTTATGAGTGGCGTATATAATACCCACGATTTTATTATTTGTGTAGTGTACATTAATTTAAGGGTATTTAAATCTTCACTTAATGAACCTTATTTAATGGAGTGTATTCTTCATAAGTTACCAAATCAGTAAGGGAACATCTAATTTCAGTTTCAACTCATTGGGTTTTCCACACACATAATTTATTATTTTACTCCAAGATTATGGGTGGCACACTATTTATTTATTTATTTAGTAATTTAAACTCCCATTTCTGTGGATATACTTTTTATAAACATAATCACTCCATTGATAAATTCTAATGGCATTGGTATGAAATTGATAAAGGTTATCTTAACACAATTTCCATTCAATGAGTTAAACATCCAAGTAATTGGTTTTGTTTTTACAAGAATATGTTTTAATGTAATATAATTGATTTAAAATAAATATCCAATCATATTTAGTGTAATTATATTTTTGTCACATATTTGGTTTCATATATTTTTTCTAAATTTAATAATATAATCTTTATAATGGATTTCGTCTCAATTTATGTTCCATTGATACTTCTTCATTGTCATGCATCAATTCACTTCGACATTGTGTATAACTATCCTTTGAAAAACTACTTCATGAATACCTTTATTTTCATGATATTATATAATTTTGATTAATTTTATTCCTCAATTAATTATACTCAAGCATATTTCATTTGGTTAGGAACACTTTAACTAAAATAACCTTCTAAATGTTTGAAAGATTTATTATTGTAAATCATTCTCAATAATGTCCACATTTGAAAAATAGTTTTAAGGATTTTTTATATAGACCTGAATGTTTTAAAATTAAAATTTCATTCAGAAGTTTAAATGTGATACAAGACACTTTGACTCAAAAATCGTTTCCAAACGGCTTCTTTGATACATAGTGAATCTTTTAAATGTTTTAATGAAAAAGGGGATATTAATCCCAACTAGTTTTACTAATTATTTCTCCTTTGTCTGTATCCTTCAATTTATTTTATTCTAGATTGAGGTTGATTTATTATTATACAATCTACTATATTGTATTGAATGAGTAATTTTTGGCTGTTTATGTGAAATTTTTATACCATTCATGGTTTGTGGTTATTTTATGGGCATTTTGTATGCTTGTTTTAAAACAAATGTTTAGATTATGTTTCACACATTTCATATGATAAATTAATTTGATTTCATAAGTGAGGGTGCGCCCGAATATATCCTCTCAATTCTTGAGTAGGTCTCATGAGACAAACAACTATCATGGCACAAGGCCTTGATAATATCTTATTTGTGGTCTTGGAAAGACGCCTTGACTAGTTATGATGTCTGACATTATGCATTACATCATTATAAAATTACCTATTGATATTTCATGTGATTATTGGACTACTATAATATCCATGTAAATAAGTAAATGGAATTTTTTGAATTATAATTTCAAATTTATATTGATGTTTAATTTTAAAAGGCTTGTGTTTTAGTGTCATACATTTCCTTAAATATTTATGCTTATTTATGAAAGATTCCTCTATATTGTAATCCTTACTGGGAATCTACTCTCACCCCTTTCATATGTTTTCATTTTCTTAGTATGTAATGTAGTATATTATTTATGATATGTAGGGACATTTTAAGGGATATGAGTGTGCTCAAAGGGAATACAATGTTATTTTTGTTTATTTTATTTCCTGATGTAATGTAAAAATTATGTTTCTATATATCACATCGAAGGATACTAAGCTAATCAGTCATTCGAGACCTGATCTATAGGGATCATTCTATTGTTATGTAATAATTCACTGACTCCTTGTAACTAGGTACATGTTGTTACAGTAGTTATCAGAAAAATTTTAGTACAAACCAAGGAATCTAGATTTATAAAAAATCTGATTAGAGAACATTACACTGTGATAGAGTTTGATGATTAGGATAATAGAACATCCTAGAATATTTTTAATGTAATGATTTCTTTAATTTTACAATAAATAAATCCTTTTGTAGATACGATTATATAGAGGCGGCTCTAGTATAAATGTATTTAGGGGTTAAACCTGAAAACACAGCTTTGATCTAGACTCTAATGAGAATTGGTGAACGACAATGGACCTTGTTGCACTCTTGGTAATAACACTACCAGGGTATATGATTAGGTTAATTCAAATTTTATTTAAAAACCAATTTGAAGGATTTTAATAATATATGATAATAAATAACCTTGGTTAATCATAAGGTGTTTTATATTGAATATATGTTTTCCTAATATTCTCTAAATTATTTTATTAACAACAAAATGATTTCTAGTTTTAGTCAATGGCTAGATTCTAAGAAAGTCACAGTAACATTGAATATGATGTAAAATGCTAGTAAAATGGTGAAAATGAGAATCTAAATGAAATTTTGATAGTTGTAAAATATATCTTGTTCATTATGAAGCAGGTTTACAAAAAAATGAACAAAAAAATATATATTTATCAACTCCCAAACTCAAACATGAATTGAAATACAGATAATGATAAGAGATCTTGTAGTGGACACCATAGAGAAAAGAAAACTCAATTTCCATCATGCATGAAATGTGGTAGGAGAAACCTTTTAATGTGTCTTAGTGGAAAAAAAGAAATTCTTTATGTGTGGATAAAATGGACATAAAATAAAGAATTTTAGAAGAAAAATAAAGATTATTATGGAAGAAAATAAAATTGATCCTAAGAATCCATTGAAAATTATTTGTTATAAATGTAGGGGACCTACGCTTTACCGGAGTCAATTCACTATTCATTAGGATAACCACTACGTCAAAGAAGAACCTCTATGAAAATACATATTCAAAATCTTTTTTAAAGTATTAATTCTTTTTGTTGATGGAATTAATTTGGATTAAATTTCTCTTCTATGTGTAACTTACAATTTTGTTATGTGAAAATAATATTTGGGTAAGAATTATCTTTTCTTCTATGGATATAGTTACAGATAACCGTCTGGGATAATATGATCCTTGAATTTGAGGCAAATTATAGGTTATTAATTTTTTGGATAAAAATTTGTTGTATGAGATAATTTTTTTGGTTGAATTATGTTATGGTTATTTTATGAATTTTTCTCAATTTCGGAATGTTATAAAATATCTTTTTTGAAAAAGGGCAACACACAGACTATTTGAAAACCCATCACGTTGAACAATGTGATGTGAATCAAACCCATAACCAATGTGTGACTAAGAATTATTTCATAACACTAGACTATTTGAAGTCCCTAGTATTGTGAATAATTATTTTTAGTTAAATTATTTTACTGATCAATAATAAGCTGATCTAGGATCTTATATTTTATCTTACGGATATCCTATGTTTAGTAAAATTATTTTGTGATTAAGTGGTAAATGTTATTTTGGAAGACTTTCGCTCTATTCAGAACACCATATGTCGAATGAAAATAGAATACTATGGGATTTAATTTGAGTAGTAATGGGGTGTTTTTATTTGGGAATAATCGATATTTTTATAGATATTCTTGTTATTAATAGAAATGAGTGACCTATCATAGAGAATATGTGGTATTGTTAATATAAATTCAGTATTAGACTTCAAGAGTAGTTTATATTACTTGGAGATAAATGATATAATTTACAATGAAACACTATGTGATTAATTTCTTCTGAGTTTTGTGTTTCTATCTTATTTTGGAATATATAGAAGGATTTTAAAGACAATTTTTAATTGAATGATATTTATTGAACACTGGGTATTGTTTTTTTAATTTTGGATATTACAAATGGTATTTCTTTCAATAAATAACTATCCATTTTTGGGACCATATGGTCTTGTACTAACCATATTGGTTTTGGTAAATCTCTAAAGACAAGGTAAATTTATAGTTCATCCTATTTGGATTATGTCATTCTCTAGAAGTTGATTTTAGTGCTTATAGTGTGACCAAGTTATCTGGATTACTCATCGTTTGGAAAAAAGATGAGTTAGTGGTAGAAATTTTTTAAAGGATGAAATACTAATTGAAAAGTAAGTATATATCTTTATGTTCTTAGTTAATCTCATAAAGAAATTTCACAAACTAATGACATTTATCTTAAAACAAAAAACATTGTTATTTTACATTTTTATTTGGAAACTAATGACCATTTAACCCATCACAATTTAGTGGTTTTCTTATAGTTAACTAACTCTTGATTGTTTTTTCTATAAATCTCCATAATAACTTGAAACTTTTTTTATCTTCCATATCCATGTTTTTCATAAATGGAATCCTAGTATGGGTTTTCTTGGGTGACATTTGTACTTCTCATTCTTTCTTTTAAAGTGATAGTTTTATTGACTCGTTTTCTGAGGTGAGACATTCAATGAAGATCCCAAGAACAATTTTAAAAATTTGAGGACACAATTTACAAAATGGGGTAATAATGGATCACCCCATGATTTCATAGTAAGTAATTTTTGTTAAAATAATTTAATAGCTTTCGTTATAAGAACCAAAGAGTTCGAGTGCACCACGACTAACCAAAATAGCCATTCGAAACAATCTTATGAACATTGTTAAGTACATTTTTAAATTTTATATACTCAATATTATTTTAACATCCATATTATATGTTTCTTCGACATAATATAAGAAGAAATTCAAATTTTCAGATAAAAGAAGTATTTTTTGATGAAATTCAACTTTAACACCATCTAATGTAAAACCATATTTAAATCCAATATTTGAGACTTTTATATATTAAATTTGACAAAATAATATCCTTCTTTATAATAAGGACATAAATATTTATCTTGGATAAATTTTTCATTATTTTTGGTTAACTATCATATTTTGATGAATAGTTAAAAATACTAAATTTTAATGAAAAATAACTTTTTTAAACAAAATATTTTATAGTGGTAAATTATAAATTTTAATGGTTTTGAAGTATAATTAGATTATATTTTTATCATTTAATCCTATTTTGGTCAATGGAAGTAATTTTACATTTTAATCGGACATAAACACATATCAATCTTTTGATCATTGGTAATTCTCAAAAACATGCTTTTTTGTTTTTACATAGGAAATATTTTATTAAATAATTTAATAAATATTATATGTTTTTAATTTGGAGAAGTAGAAATAATTTTTTAATTTGGTATATCATAAATAAATTTGGGTAAATTTTCGGTATTTTTCTAAAAATATGCAATTTTTTATGAATAATGAAAAACACAGAATTATTTGTTCAAGTCGTCTTTTTATTTAAATATTTATTTTTAGATTAAAATTATTTTAAACACAGAATAGATTCACAATACCTATATTTTTCCAATGTAATTCATTGACGTCATTTTATAATAATATAATACATATATGATATTATTTTACTTTTTACCGTCTTTTACCCACCTTCTAGTCATATTTGCAAATTTACATAAAATATAATTTAACACATCATTGAATTGAAATTAAAAAATAATAGAGACAATGATTAAATTATTATGTAAAATGGTTTTCATTTGGATGAAAATATGTTTTGGTGAATATAACCTTTTTAATTTTATTTACCATGGTTAAAAATAAATTGTGTAAGTAAAGGTAAAAATAAAATTATAATTACCATAATACATGTCCAAATTAGATTGGATAAGTGTATTTTGAAAAAAATAAACCTTATGAAAAATATAATCATTTTAACCACATGGATTAGATTCAGACATTTATTATTATTTTATTTATAGGGGAGTTAAAAGTTTTAAATTCAACATTTTATTACTTAACCACTTTTAATATACGGTTACAAAAAATATAAATTCGAATATAAATATTCATTATAAAGTTAAAAATATTTAATACATAATGGTATTATATTTTTAATTTTTATACATTAAATAATTTAATTTATTTTTGACACAATGATGATGCAGTTAATACCTTATTAATGAAGGACTAAAATAATTGATGTTATAAATATTAAAATAAAATATACATTGAAACATTATATGAAATGCACTAGTTTTCTAGGTCAATATTTAATTTTAGTGTTGATATAATTTATTTTTCTCTATGGAATATTTATTTTAATTTCACATAAAACCAAATACTTAATTGTGTCAAAACTGACATAAATGAGTTTTTTAAAAAATATATTATTAAATGATATATTATTCCTAAAAATATAAGGTTCGGCCTAAGGTATTATATAATTATAGATATTTTATTAATGAACCACTTTATATTATCTTGTAATTTTATTGTATATTTACTAACCATATAATATAAAAATACATGAAGACATGGTAAAAGATAAAGTATTTAACTAAAAATTAAATCTAAAAGATAAGGTAAATATGGTGACCAAAACTTGATTAAAACCTATTTTTTGAGAATATTTGGACCCGTAACCACCATATACTTGAAATAAATGCATTTGGGGCCATTATAATATGAAAATAATTGTATGATAAAAATTATTTCAAGCTTTTCCAAAAGTGAATCTCACCTCTCTTATAAAAGGGTACCTCCCCTTCTCTAAAATTCACACATCCAATGCCATTTGGCTAAACCAAACCCTACTCCAATATCCTCCCAACAACCCTCAATTAAAAATAGTGTCTTTTTATTGATCATAAATCCATCCTAAATATACCTTTTGACAAATCAAAAGGATGCACCCGAAAAATATGTAATAATTTCACCACCTCTTCCAATTTTCTTTTCTTCTTCCACTACATCTTTCTATGTTGTTTCCATAACAAAAAAATAAATCCATTACCTTCAATATACTTGGATGTTATTATATATATGGTAAAAATATATTAATTATTTTATCTATCATATGAATTAAAAATTCACCATACATATGTATATACAACTTACCATCTCCACATCGTGGTGTAGTTCGTTAGGCAAGAATTCCTTATTTTGATGGGTATAATAATGAGTATAACTGATGTAAATATTAAATATAAAATTTAAATTATTCTTTATATATGATATACCATCCATTTATATAATATTTCACCATCAATAGAATGTTATTATCCCTTTGTGTATGTATGGATTACCGTCTCCACGAACACAATGAGATTCATTTACCATCGTAACCATTCAAGAATAATTTTCATTTTATTATTTAAATTAATTTTTATGAAGCTAATAAAATTATGGATTTGAATCAAATACATCCTATCAATAAGAATAATGACTTATTTAACAAAACATATAATGGAAAATGAATCAATTAACACTTGAAACAATGATACTATAGAAATATTATAAACAATGAAATAATAGAAGATCATATATGATATAATATTCTTGTATGTAGTTATTTTATAATTTTATAATAATAATTTACCAATTATATAGGAGGATAACATACCCATTAATAAGTAAATTATCATGTTAAGGGGTTTTCATAACACTTTTTATTCTTGTGAGATACGTGCTATATTTTCCACTATTTTCTTTGGTGCGGCGTATGTAATACCCATGATCGTATTATTTGTGTAATATAGCTTTATTTATGGGTATTTAAATCATAATGGTATGATCATTATTTCATATTGTGTATTATTCTTATGTTACCAAATCTATAAGGGAACTACAAATTTCAATTTCAACTCATATGGTTTTACACACATTTCATTGATTATTTTACTCCAAGATTATGTGTAAATTCACAATCAATTTATTTATGTAGTAATTTTCACTCCCATTTATATGTATATACTTTTGATACCAATAATCAAAACATTTATAAATTTTCATGTCATTGATATGAACTTGATATGGGTAATCTTATTTCAATTTCAATTCATTGAGAAAAATACCATAGTCATTTGTTTTGTTTTTACAAGAATATGGATGAATGTACTCTGATTTATTTACAATGTATATCCAATCATATTGAGTGTATTTATATTTTTCACATATAATTATTTCATTGATTTATCCTTAATTTACACATATGGTCTTAATAAGGTATTTAGTCTCAATTTACATTCCATTAAGGCTTGTTTGTGGTTATATGTAAATTCATTTTCATATTATGTATATACTATTCTTGGACATAATATATCATGAATCACATTATTATCATGATATTATAGTGACTTATTAACGTTATTACTAAATTAATTTTATTCAATCATCTTTCATATGTTTATGAACTTTTTAACTAAAAGTTCGTTTTAAATGTTTTGAAGATTTATTATTATAAATCTTTCTCATTAATGAACATGTGTTAATAATAATTTTAAAGATTTATTTATATAGACATGAATGTTTTAAAATTATAATTTCTTTCAAAATAATCAATGTGGAATTGGACACTTGGTTTCAAAAATCTCTTCTAAACGAATTCATTGAGACATAGTGCAAATTAGAAATGTTTTCATGAAAACGAGGATATTTCTCCCAAATAGTTTTACTAATTATTTTCTTCCATATCAGTATCCTTCATATTATTTTATTCTTGATTGAGTTTGATTTATTATAAAAAAATCATCCATATTGTATTGAATGAGGTATGATTGACTGGGGATGTACTATTTTTATACCAATCATGTTTTGTGGTTAAAGTATTGACATTTCATATGATGGTTTTGTTATGAATGTTCATATTATGTTTCACCCTTTTCATATGAGGAATACATTGGATGCAGTATGTGATTGGAGGAGACCACAATAGCCCCTTGATTCATAAGTAGGTCTCATGAGACAAACTACTGTCTTGGATGAAGGCCATGACAAAATCTTAGTTGAAGACTTAACACCAGGCCTAGACAATGTGGTTATGATGTTTGGAATTATGCATTCCATAATTATGAAATTAACTATTGATATTACATGTGATTATTCCACAAGTAGAATATCCATGTGAATAAGTAAATGGAATTATTTTATTTATATTTTCCATATTATACTGAATTTTAAGTTTAAAAGGATTGTGTTTAAGTCTTAAAAATTTCCTAAAATGTTTATTAGTAATTTTTAAAGTTCCCACAATGTTTTTATCCTTACTATGTATTTGAGCTCTACCTTTTCATATGTTTTGATTTTCCTAGGATGTGAAAAATCATATTATGTATGACTTTTAAGGATAAGCTAAGGTATATGAGGGTGCTCATAGGGTACACAATGTGATTGTTCTTTCTTTTATTTCATGATGTGATGTAAAAAATTTGCATGTATCTAGAGCTTTTGAAGATACAAAAATAATCGATATTTTGAGACTTGATCTATTATAATCATTTCAATGTTATGTAATAATGCACTGACAATAGGTAACTAGGGTCAGGGCATTAAAACGAAACAACCATTTCATCTAATAATACATTAGGAACAACTTGTGACACCCATATTTCATCATATAACACCTGAATTCAACATAGTTTTATTTAAAAAAATTCCACTAAATTTTCAAAACCAAATCCAAAAAATCAACTAAACCACAATATGATTTGGAAAATGAAAAACCATAATTGAAATACATATATATTGCATCACTGTACATGAATGTCCATTAAATATAAAAATATATCACACCTATAACCTATCGTTTTATTACCATCAAACATGGTATTCAAACGAAATATATTTGAGGAAAAAACATTAACACCCCCGACAAGTAATAATCACACAATATACCCTTATAGAAATACCCTAAATAATTCTCTTCTCTAAAAAAAGGATAATTGAAACAAAATAATGAGTTATGACAAATTATTATTATGTGGTAAATATAATATATATCAATTTAATATCATAAGTGGGAATAAGAAGAATGTATGTTTATGTTAACATACAAAATGTATGTGAATATGAAAATAAGTGTTTGGTCTACCTAAGGAATGTTGAATAATTTCCCATACATGTTTTATTTCTATGAGTTAATTACTAGTGGAACTATATTATTCTTCTTCATGATGTTATCTAAGGGTTCTGTATACCCCACTATATTTTTTTTACTCTAATTATATACATTAATAATAAATTTTTACATGGATCTTGTATCTCCCTTCTCAATGTCATATCATTCCTCATCAACTGGTATTCATCATTCAACATTCATGGTTGTGTATCTCATTATACATAAAACAAAATTTATATCTCCAAGTATATCCCTAGCTTATAAGGAATTCTCACTGGTCCGTCTATTATAGTTTATCACATGTGGTTTCCTTGGTGGTTGCTTCATATCATGGAACACATCCATTAATCCCATATAGTTGGTAGTATATCTACATTTCCAAAATGTTCACTCGGAAATTTGGTGTCTATGATTCTCTAGCATTGGAGGGGGTGTAAGTGAATGAAATTTTGTTTTGGTATTATTTATAGATTATATATTTCAGATTTCTACTATTTACTGGTTGTTAGGATTTATTTTGGCTATATTGTGGGAATCTAATTGTCTTTTTTAGTGTATCTAGTTATTTGGATCGATTATTATGAACATTTTTAATTTATCCCTATAGTGATGTCTATGATACCCTTAGTAACCCTATAGACTACTCTAATATCTAAAATGTTAGTTATATATTTAACTGATGTGGTGTTTTTTTGTATTTTAGTTTGATTGATAACTTTTTTTATTGTTTAATATATTTTAATACATTGATGTTAAATTTTTTAACAATTATAATTTTCAATAAATTTAATTACTATTAGCTTATAATGTGTGTAGTATAATTCCGTGCTTTTATTTATTTTTCTTTCTTATTTTGATATTATAAATGTGACTATTTCTATTTTTTATAGGTATTACTTTTTTTATGTTTCTAAATGAATATTGGGAACTACAAGTTCACTATTTTCAAATTACTATTCACTTTTATAATTTCTTTATGGACTATTTTTTACAATGTATCTTATCCTCTAAAACAATTGGTTGTGAAATTAAGATGTAATGTATTATTTCTCAAACTGTCATTTTTCTTTTTTAGACTATGTATTTACTCTTAATAATGATATATTTACTTTTATTAACACAAATATTAATCATATAACATCTTAAAAGGCTATTAATAATATTTTTAATCATTTGAAAATTAACAATTCAAATCAACTAGTTTTTCTCAATCATTTTAAGATAAACATACATAGACACTATATTAACATTAATAAATGAAACTGGTCATTATAATTATTATACATTATGATGAGTCGGTATCTTATAATTTAAAATTTTAATTATTGTCTTATTCAGTGATTCATTTAACATCCTTTTATTATTATTTAAATATTTTCCCTATTCTTTTTTTCTTCGTAATATTTCATTGAGATTAAGAATCTTATTTATAAAGTAATAATGAACATTTCAAGATATGGAACCCCACATGGGTTTAACATAGAATATCTATGACTTATCACTAGAAATTTGTTGTAAATAAAGCTCAATTCATTCAATTATCATAGGAGAGAAATTTGATATTCGATTACATTGCTAATTAGTGTTCTAAAAGATGCTTTTTCAAAAAACATAAAACATTATTTTCCAGCATGATGAAGAATTAATTTATTTCAAATGAATTTTATTCTACTAAAATTATAATGTATGATGATCACAATCATTTTCAAAATAATTTAATTTTACATCATTATTTGGATCAATAATTTTATTATATTTCATTATTTTTTATATTTTTTATATTTCTGTATGATTTGTAAAAAAATTACATATGATTGTGACTCTATGAAATGATTTTAACTTTGTTATTCAAACCTTATCAAAATATATGAAAATGAATTTTCATTCTAAACTATATAAATGGAAGTGATTGGTTAGTTATTTTCAATGTAAAATAATGGGTTTCATTGATCCTATAAAATATGAGGTAATTTGGTTGTGCGTATATATGTGAAAAAAAGATCAATAAATAAATTAAAATCACATCACTTCAAAAATAATGGGGTTTTAGTGGGTTCCTTTTTTATATTGTATAAGAGATTAGTGAAGAGTAGATATAAGATCATATTGATATGATTTACACCAATAATCTAATGCACATGTATATTTTTTTAATATATGTAACTAATATTTTTTCTAAAAACTAATTTTGATTCATTAAACCTAAACTATATTAATTCTAAAAACTAATAATTTATCAAATATATAAGTTTTTATCTTATATACTGAATGAATATTATAAAATAATTTTAACATTTCAAATATCCATTTATCAACCTCTCCCATACTATTCATCCATCAAACACTAGGAAATAAATAAATATCATATCTATCCCTATGATGATATTTGACTATTTAAGTTATTGGTTGAATATTTTTAAAATATCTTTTCACATACATAAAATTATTATTTATATATTAAAAGTTATTGAGAGATATTTTTATGAATAGATATAAAGAATTATATTTCAAGAATAAGGGAACAAGAAATTCTTTAATCTATAATGTATCCAAATAATCTTTGAAATTTGAATTTATAAAACCAAGACACAAGAATCCATACCAACCTAGAAATTAATGAATGTGGTTACATAGTAAATAGAATAAGAAAAACTGTTTTTGGCCCTATATTTTTTCATCTAATATAATAAAACTTTTTTATAAATCATATATCCTGGATGAATATATTCTCATAACATCATATGATAATAATTTTTATATGAATTAAAAAAATTATATTTTTATTTTTAATGATCGATATTATAATTTAGATAAAAACAAAATAAAGAAGATGAATTCCATAAAACAGTCAACAAAAAAAATATAAAAATTGATATTGAGGAGAGAAATGAATCAATCCCTTAATATTAGAATGTTAATGAATATCAATTCTTGTGTATTGATATATAGATTAAGAAAATATAATCACAAATATAAAAATGATTATTTTTATTATTTTATTCATAAAAACATATGTCATAATGGGTAAAAATATTTGGTTGATATGTCTCATGAGCAGAATGAAAGTAAATAGTTAAGATAGAAAATAACATAAAATATATATAGAATCATTAATTCAAGGTAATATTTTTTCCTATATAGAATTTACAAATAATATAATTGAAAAATAAAAGAGGAATATGATGAAAATACACAATAAATATGAATCTTAAGAAATATAATCATTATTAAATCTATTTCATAAGATAAATCTCATTATAATCATTATTTTATTAATAGGAATGATAAATATAAATGAAATATTCGATATTATATTATTAATTTTAATAAATATTGTGTGAATGATCATTATGTTTGAGGTTATATTTGATGTTTCAAACAACAACATGGATTAGAAAAACAATATTTTGTACTGGATATAAAACATGAGTTAGTGTTCAAAAAACACACATTATTTGGTTTTCGAAGGGCACATTGAATAGTATAATTGAACCTAAAGAACTATATTTTTCCAACTATGTGTATTTGATTTGGTTAGTAAAAAACATATAACTATTTTTATTATTATTATTCCATGTTCTGGTGAGATAAATGAAAGGGGGAAGAGTGAATCATTTATCCCCTTTTAATTTAAAAATATGCCTTTTTTATTTCAACATTTCTAGTTTATTGATACTTTCATTAAATTTTCATATTATCTCTTTGCATTAATTTTGTAAGGTTAATATTATTATCACAAGGCATAAGGATTTACATTATTATTCATTAATCTTATAATCCTTTCTTTGTTAATATGATGACTGGAGTCCTATTATTTACATGATCCCACTTTATTACAATATATTGGCTATCAACTAAGAAAATATGTTAAAAATATCTTTACATAACTAGTAGATAATATCATAAGAGAAATTATATTTATGTGTGCATATAATCATGCACTTGATGGGTTCATTATAAAATCCCCCCAGTTTATGTTATATCCATAAAAATATTCCAATTTCCACATCCTTGGGTGATCTTAATATTTCTTTCTAAAACTTCTTAAATGATCCTCCTAACTCATCCATGAATAGGTATTCGAATATATCCTATTGATTTATACATTCATCTTTATTCATTTTCATTTTTATATGCTAACCTTCTGGTGAGTTATTTCTGGAATTACTCATAATATATTCTCATAATGCAATCTCATGGGTTGTGAGAATGGGTTATGGCTTCTCAAATTATTCTTAAATTCATAATAAAAAATTGGGATTGAATTATTCTCCATAATCTTTAAAGAAATAGATCAGTTTAATTTTATCTGGTTATCCTCCTTTAATACAGTATATTATCACGATCCTAAAATTTCCATTGTGTGTATATGGGTTCCTGTAATAAAATATAAAAAAATTTATTCATCGTCACAAGAATATATATTCACAACATAATATTATGGGAAATGTTCGATTCCATTAGAACATAGAACATCCCCAATTCTTCTATATAATGTGATATTTCATATTTTTAAAAACATTATAAAATATTCTTTATTTATTTCTTATTTTCACACATTTAAATCCATTTTATGTCCTCATAAATTCTCCAGTATTTCCTTAATTTTATTTCTATAAAAATACTCTTCTTTAATATCATTGAAAATATCCACATGCATGAAATCATGTATCAAATATATATAAACTTATATCTTATGATGTAGAACTAGTCTCACTCTCATCAACTACTTATATCTCAAATAATTACCTCATGTTTGATTTATTGTTTAACATTATCCCAGATCATGATCATCTTGGGCGATCATGCTTCTTAATACCATGAAGAAAATAATAGTGTCATCATTTGATTTTATTATTCTATTTACAATACATTATATTAATATTCCATATATATATATATATACAAACATTAGTTCTAAAAAGTATTTCAATATTTTATGATATTTATCAGGATGGTTAGGGACATTTTGTTTCTTCAACTGATGTATACTTATTGAATCTAATCTTTTGTGTGAAAAAAATGTACCAGACATTGTTTTAAATGATTGTAACATATATCTATTTCATTCTTATATTGTATATCATATTTGAAAACTAACTCTCTTCCAGGTTACATTATTTACATGGTACTCTCTAATGTTTTCTCATATATTTCTGATTCCTATCTATTCCTATCTAATTATTAGGATGATATTGTATGATAATTATATAGAAATTTAAATTTTGTCTTACAATAGTGGGACTTATCCAATAACCTATACTTCTGGTAAGTTTCATCATGGCAAACTGAACTCAACTCCATCATTTAGAAACCATTATCCAACATAATAATAATTCATTAGATAGAACATATAAATCATTATCTATCTTCAAAAAAGAATAAGAAAACAAAAAATCATCAATACAATGGGTTTTTCCTTAAACATATCAATCAAGTTGATCTATGATAAATCCTTAAATTATTCCATTTTCATGTTTTATGATAGTTCCTCAACATCTCTAACACATCTCCATAGATATATTCAATGATTATAACATCTTCTATATTAACAACAAAAACAATCCATGACTCTGGAGCCCATGTTATTCTTTTCGATACCAACCCACATATATATATTCAATATGTTTGCACCTTTATTTCTCACCCTTATTAACTAAATAATTGAAATGGTTTAAATAGTACTAAAAACTACTAAATTTACCATTAATGCTCCTTATGAAATTGGTCCATCAAAATAGATTATATAGTATATTTCAACAATATTAGTCAATATATAAAAGAATATTTTGAGACTATAAATGATTTTTATATAACTGGATATTATACATGACCATAATTATTGAAAAATCCTTCTTGTTGGGGAAGATCAAATAAATAATAGTGCAAGAACATCACAAATTATATTAAGGAAGTTTTTTTCCTTACATTAAAATCATGAATGTTGTAGTTAAAATTTATATATAGTATTTGGATAATACTAGTTGGGCAGCATAACAAAATATTTTTATCTTGGGATATTATTTCAATTGTACAACAAGTAAATTATATAATAACATATATATTTAGTGAAGAAGATATGGGGGAAAGTATAATAAAAATATAAAGGAGTAATAATTTATGTGGAACCCTGTAAATATCATATTTTTTACTATCATAATACCATGAAATATGAAGAACTATTGGAATAAATTGGGAACATTCTCAGGTTCAAGAGATTAAAATAAAAAATAATGATAATTCAAGAAATAAGTCTATTAATTCCTATAACAATCATGGGCTAATCTAGACTCATTAACTACAATACGATTTGGTCAAACACTATCTAGGGTCTAAGTCAAATTTTTATTTCATGTTATTTCTTTATGGCCTATGTATGTCTTGTCATTTTTAGGGTGTATTCCACTATAAGTAACCTTCCTTGGACAGTCTCTCCACTATTCTATATATTTTTATCAATGTAAAACATTAATAATTTAAAATATTATGTGATGGTATTTTTAATTTTTAATTTGATTTTTTTTTCAGGGTATTATTTTTTTATTTAGGTTTTATTTGAAGGGGAATTCATATTATAAATAATTTTCATTTCTCTTTAGAGGGTTTTCAAATTTTACAACATTTTGAAAACCTATTATTAGTAAACAAAATTCAAGAGTTGTTTCGGAAATTTTATAAAGAGATTTTTAAAAATTGAATTGAATTTAAGATAATTATTTTGGGTCTCAAAAAAGAATTCGGAATTATATCATATATAATTTCATGTAGTACTAGATATTCCATGAATTAATAAATTATATAAATTTTTTAGAACAAAATTGACTGCTCTATTAATTATATAGATTCTATTTGGGTATTTGGTGACCATGGAGTGTGATGTTTTAAAATTTAAAATGATTAATATAATATAGATTGTTTCCTTTAATAAAATCTAAGGGTTATATGATGTGAAATAATTAATGAACATTTATTAATTAATTTTAGAAAATATGACTTCTAAATTGTATTGTAAATATTTATTTAAGGTAATTGGATGTTGGATTTCAATTTATTTACATTAATTAGATATTTTGGAGAGTAATTTAAATAGAATTTCATAATGACTAAAAAAAGACATTGAATTCCTATTTAATTTCATAAAAGGCCTTTTTGGAACAATAAAACATTATCTCACTATTTTGGAGTGTGAGATACCAACATTATCCCCTTATTTTATGGTGACCATCAAGGGATATATTTCTGTTTTCATTGATGTGAATTTTGGATTAAGGTGTAATATTATTTATGTTTGTATTTTTTCATGTATTGGGGATCCTTTTTTATAGGTAATATGATTTCAAATGAGTTTTAGGCATTATAATAATGTTATATGTAATTTCAATCCTCATATTAATTTATAGGAATGGAAATCGTATAAATATTAGTGAGGGGTGATATAAAATTACATATTTTAATCATGATATAGACTAAAATCCTTATATTATTTTGAGAACATAGGGAATGTGTCATCAATGAGACTAATTGAGGGTGACACTATTGGTAATTTTCCTTTTAATTTCTTTATTTGGAATAAAAATGGTTCTAATACATGTATTTCTAATTTTTTTCTTGAGATGTTGAGGAATTTTACATGCTTAATTGAATATTCTAATTGTGGAATTTTCATTCACCATATTCCATAATTCATTTCCCACAATGGGTTTTGGATATTATTGAATGATACATTATGTGGTTCCTCATTGTTAATTGATTATTTTTATGTAGTTATTCATTTTACAAAAAAATAGGATGATGTTTTAAAATTTAAATTTGTAATGTAACATTGACAAAAGTGTTCTAAATTTCTGTTTTGATAAATATGGTTTTATGCCCATTATATGGTTTTTAAATTGACTGTTTCTTTTTAAAAATAAAAGGTTATTTCTAATTTCTAAAGATTATGTTTTTTAATATATATAAATCCTAACTGTCAATCTAAATTTAAAACTATCGTTAAGTAAAATAGTAATTTAAAAATTAATATATCGAAAGGACAGTGTTGGAATATAGATATTTTTTAGGATAACTCTTATTATTATATCTTAATTTCTTCTCCTTATATTTTCTATTTACCACTCATTGTGTATTTATAAACTTTTTTATATCATGTTATTTTATTAATTACATTTGGTTTGAGGTGAAATTTAAATGATTTATATGATGTAACATAATATTTGTTGAATTTATGGCCATGTGTTCTATATAAATGTGTTCATCAGTACTCTATATTATGGTTATTTCTGTATTGTAATACTTATATAGGCGGTTAAGAAATTGTATTTTAAAAACAAAATTTTTAGGGATATGGATTGTGAGATAAGATTTTATCAATATCTAGTACCTACATTTTTATATATTTATGGTGATTTTATTTTTTATGGAGGTCTTGAATATGGATAGTTCGTACTCTATTTTTGGGATAAATTATTTTTATCCCAAAAATGTATTATTCATAGAGAAATTTATACCATTTCTTGTAACTAATTTTTTTTACTTTTTCAAAGCATGTAGAGATTGGGGTCACCTTAGGGGTACATCAAATGCATGTTCAGGTTTCATAGGTGTAGGTGGCTCATCCTAGTTCCAGAAAACTGGTAACATAGCCTAGGTTATATGATGACAGTTGATGTTTATGAGTATCCATTATGTGATTTATGTTTTCCACAATTGGATCCAATTTAAATTTTGCAATAGAATCATTGGTGTTAGGTGAGAGGAGATTCTAACTAGATATTTACTGCATTTATCCTAAATCTATAATGGGTAGTGTGATTTGAATTTTAATTTTAAATTTTTTTATTTTCACTGCTAATTTATCCATCCTCACGATATGTTTTTTACATTCCTAATGATTTTTATGTATTTTTGGAAATAAATAAAAGACAATCTAGTGGTATAAAGTTGGTTTTCACATCCCAAGGAAACATAAAACAATCAAACCCCTATAAATGAGGTGTCTCATTAATTGTTTAATGAATAACTCGTGGACCCCTAACTGAGTATTCAGGGGGTGTATAGATCTACAAGACATATGATTAATACCCTTGATAAGAACCTAATGATGTCGCTGAATTATAGTTTCCTTAAATTATGATGAAGTTGTGGTCTATATTTTAATCCGTCATAGGTTAATTATGTTTGGTGGAAATTATTATTTGATGAAAATGTGGAGTTATAAAAAATGATTTAAATTTAATATTCTATTTTAAATAATGTTTGAAATATTTATAGGTTTTAAGAAAATATTAAGGATATGTTTTTTGAAATTTCCTACTTTCATTAAAACAATAGGGAATTATTTGATTATGAAATTTTATTTAAAAATATATTCAGAAATATAAGACATTAAAAATGTAGTTTTGGTAAAATATTTTCGAATGTGTTCTGTTTTATAAAAAAAATCAATCATTTTTGGTAACTTACTAATTTCAATGGAAGTCGTTCTCTATTTGTATTCATTCCTTAAGGGTAATAATTTCTTGGGAAATTAATTTTGATTTGTTCCCAAATTTGAAAAGACATCCAGGTAAATCAAATGGGACACAAACTATTTCATTTTATAATTTGAGAACCCAAAATTTTATCCAAGTGGAAATTCAGTGAAATGATGGGAGATATATTTAAATGAATGAATCTTATGATAATGTTCTTCATTGAAAGGTGTAGTACATTTGGTTTGTTTAAATTATAATAAAATTATAATCATGTGTTATGATAAGAATCATTGTCACTCTTGTAGTTGGATTCAAGGATTCTTGTATCAATCAACCCCTCTTATATTTCGGGATAGCTTTATAATTGGTATATTTGATGTAACATTAATGGTTTTGATAGAGTTTTTAATCATTTTTATATGGATTATTTCATTATTTTTTTGTTCACGTTGAGTGTTTTTATATTTGGTAATTCATATCTCATTTCTATTACAATTTGTGAAAAGTGTAGTTTTGTGGATGACACGAGTTTTGATTTCTTGTATACCTCATTGATTTTTGTGTTAGAGTTTTTGATGTATTCGTTATCTTCTTTTTGGCCTTGTTGACTTGATATTTTTCCATTCATGTGATTAAGAATGGGTATGATATTTGGGAAATTATTTCAATGATTGGGTTACTAGAAAGAGTGGCATTTATGGATATGATCAATTGAGAGTGGTGGTCTTCTTTGATGTGTAAATCATGATATGTAGTTCAAGAAGTGATGTCCTAGTTTATTTATCTGATATTGGTGAACATAGTATAAAACCCCTATTGATTTTGATAAAGAATGTTTGAGAGTATATTTTATTGTTTCATTGGTTGGAATATCGTATTGTAGTTTCTATATTTCATTGATGGATGGGGGTGTGTATTGTATAATAATTATATTTTTAGTTGATGTTTAGGAGAAATATGACACTCTGGGTTATATATATTTTGGATAGTGTGTTCATTTTTAACAAATATTTTATATTATTGTTAAATTTTTTTAAGACCCGAGTTATTACTCGTGGTACTGATTCTTTTTTCGCTTATTAATTAGTTGTGTTCTTTTTGGGATATTTGATGATGTTTTAATATTTTAACTATTAGATATCAATAATAGTTTCGTTTCATGTTATTTACCCTTAGGATTCATTTTAGTTCTTCATATATCTCACAATGTTTTCATGGAGATAATATTTTATTTTTCTATTGTTTACCATCATTCCTTAACAATTGTTTTGGGAATATTTTTTGGGGGGTGTTCTTTAACACTTCAAAATTTTATTTTGTTGTTATAAAATTTATTTAAATCATATTTTTAGTTCAACTAAAAATCCTTCATTGAAAATTAAAAAAAATAATTTTTAAAGGACGAATTATGTTTAATCATAGCTTGAAAATATTCATGAAAAACATCTATTTTGTTTAATATCTAGAATGTATGGTTTCAGAATGTTGTTCTCTAGAAAGTTATATCATGTAGTGTCCAAGGAGAAAATAGGAAGGGCCCCCATTATCAATTTAGTATGGGATACATGGTCTTCACTTGGATATGAAAAAATAGTTTGGGTCTCCAAGTTATATGATTTTTTTATGTTTATAAAAATACAACATTTACACTCCTCCCATTACTCATTTTGTTTAACCCACATATCATATGCATTATCTCTTACCCACCATTTCCTTGTGGGTACTCCTCCCATCATGGTCCATTTTGATTTATTTTCAACATGTGGTAGAATCTCCAATGTATATTCTCTTCTCAACCCCATCTCTATTTTCTTCTTACTCACCTCCCCCACACCCTGATTTGGTTCATCCAAATTTTAGGTAGGGTCTCAGTACATTTTTTAACACTATTTATTAATATGAGATATCATGTAGTTCATTTATTCCATTCTACAGTGTCCACCATTGGAGGCATAAATTTTTTTTCCTTTCATCATCAATTCCAGGATGGTTTTCTCAGATAAAGATCTTTTAATTTTAAATAAATTGTTTTCAATTTTTATTTTAAAAAATATATAAAAAGATTTTATTTTATAATATTTTGTTTTATTTGAATGGAAAATAAAATTCAACATGATATTAACTTCGATTGATAGTTTTTTCAAAAATCTAATCTTTATGAAATCATGATTTTGATAAATGTGATCCACAATTAGTTTTTGAATTTTCCATATGGATTTTTAAATATAAATGTGGATTTTTTATTTTTTTAGAACTTTAAAATTAAAATTTAAATGGTTTTAAAAACAATCAGACAATTTACATTAAATTATATTTATTAAAAAAATATTTAAAAATCCTAATTTAATAAAATGATATTTTTTTTAAATTATTCAAACCCTATTAATATAATGAATAAATTTAAAGCATGATTTTTTTATATTTATGTGATTTTATAATAGATTAAATTTTTTATTTAATTGATTTAAAAATTTATTTTATTTCCAATGATTAATAAGGAATTTGGGAATTGATTTTCAAATTTTTGAATTAAAAATGGTTTAATAAATATG
This sequence comes from Viscum album, assembly GCA_963277665.1. Classification (NCBI taxonomy): domain Eukaryota; kingdom Viridiplantae; phylum Streptophyta; class Magnoliopsida; order Santalales; family Viscaceae; genus Viscum; species Viscum album. The sequence goes on from OY728152.1 coordinate 1,749,369,232, forward strand.
TTTTTGAAAAATAACATTTCCATATATTGAATAAGAACAATAATTGAAATGAAATGTTTGAAATGGAATTTTAAATATTTGGAAAATTAATTAATATTCTATATTCGTTTTATTGAATTTCAATTTTGAATGTTAAATATGTTTCAAAATGAATGTTTTATTGTGAGACCCACCTCATCTTCTTATTAGATAGGGACACCATAGGGTGGTATTGGGGAATAATTTGATGTAAATTATTACATGTGGGGAATTTTAATTGATTTGTGTAATGGTTCATGTGTTAGGGATGATTCAAGAAAGGGAATATGTGTTGAGTCAATTTTAATAGCTTTTTATTATATTGGTCATGGTCGTTTTTAACAATTATTTTTGAATTTCATTGTTATATTATGAATATTTGTGATGGAAATAAACATTTATATATATTATCAATGAATCCGACTAGATCGCCTATAATGTTGTTGACTATAGAAGGTGTACCACAGGTGAGAATAGTTTATATCTAACTTGTTGGTTATCAATATATGAACTTAACTGATAGGTCTATGTATGTTTCCAAATATTGTATTCTAATGGTTCATTTATGATATTTCAAAGGAATACCCTAGGATTACTTTTCTATTTTTGTTTTGGAATGATTATTCAGGGAGTTACCTCAATCATTTAGAACATACAACATCACATATTGTTTATTGCTTCATTATGTGGTCCCCTAGTGCTTATTTATTATTATTATATATGACACTAGAATATTTTATTTAAAATCATAATGTATTTTTAAAATGTGTATTAGTAATGTAAACATTAAAATGGATTGGAAATGGGGTTTTAATTAAAATTGGAAATATACCTAATAAATGCGTTTTAAGTGACTATTTTCATTTAAAACAAATAAAATAAAATTTTATTAAAATATATTAACATTACATTTTATTTCAGGTAAAATATAATATAATATAAACTTTATTATTATATTTCATACAATATTAAAATGTATCGCTAAATAAATTATTTTTCTATTGAAATATAGGTGGAGGCCTTCCGAATGTACTTAGGTTTATGATTATTATCAGAACTCTATAAATAGTTCTTTACTCAGCTTATGGTCACTCTTGAAGCATTGACTGATTTCTCTAGTTATGGTTAGTAATTAGATTTTTTTATAACAAATTTGATATTTGGTTCATTATGAATGATTTTGCATGTCTTGTTTTTTTTCATAGAACATATGTCCATTTCATCCCAATAATTGAGTTCGTTTCTAAATTCAATTATAGTTAATGGTGGATTTAACTACATATATTAGAGTTCGGGGAAAGGTACATGAGCTATGACATGTTGATGGTGTCGGAGGGTGATAAAATAGTTTATTTATTTATCTATTACTATCCAATTAAATTTTTTATTTTTATATATTATAGTCAAAAACATACAGATCGGTCATGATGGATTTTTAGGATAACTTCATATATCATTAAGTATGATCTAATGGTCAAATAAGTTATACTTCTTATAGAGGATTCTTGGACACTCGTCACTAGCCAAAAGGGGTAGGGAAAAAACCTCATGTATATCGTGGATTGGTTTGAGAATACGATAGATAGATGACATTCAATATTTAGTGAAAAACTATGTTTCATTGGATGTTAGTATAATTTGGGTTGTGACCACTCATTTTATATGTTGAGGGAGTGTAATTATTTATAATCCAAAAGTAAAATTGCTAATTCAAGGATCAAACGGAGTCAATAATATGAAATAATAAAGTTGGAATGGGATAATATCAATAAATCCTTATTCTTACATTTTAAATCATGTTTTTAACAATTTTAACTATTTCACTTAGAATTTTAACCATTATTATTTAAATTTTTACCATGGTAACATAGCATTACATGTGTAATTCACATTTAATTAAAAAAAAAAAAAATTATTTGTATTTTATACTTTAGACCCATAAATTAAAAAAATAAAATCCAATTTACCAAAAAATAATTCATTATGATAGAATATATAATTTTCACATAGTAACATTTTAACCATATAAACATGTTTTTAGACAAACATATTTTTAAGAATAAATTTTATGTTCGTAATAAAATTATAAATTTTCATTTTTATAATAACATTAATTAGTTTATTATTAACCAAATGAAACATATATGTCATTAAAAAAATAAAAAACTCAATTTTACTAAGTGAAAAGATAATTAAATGAAAAAACCAAAAATAATATTTATAATAAAAATTATACTTAATTTTTGTATTATCAAACAATGGCCTTTTTGAATTTAGAACAATATTTTTATCTTTTTAATGATCTCACATTAATTTTGATAATTAAGAAAATGAATCATTATACACCTTATATTAATATTTATTCGTTAATTTTATTAAAATTAATGATCACACATTAATTATGAAAATTCCAAAAAAAACACGACATCAGTATAAAATATATTTTCTATAATTAACCTATAAATAAACTATTTGATTATAATTATTAAAATTTCACATATCATATTTTTTTTGATTTTGATTCCTTAAATGATGTTATACTTGTTAAATTAAATTTATAATACTGAGTAAAATCCATTTTAATGTTTGAGACTATAATAGAAAATGTATTTTAAACATAAAATGATTCATGTTTTAATATATATATATATAAATATATATATCCTTTTTTTATTTCTATTCAGAATTAAAAATGATGATAATTTTTTTATACCTACCAACTTAATGGATTCATTATAACAATAACATTTAATAATTATAATATTATTTTAGTAAAATAAATCATTGATTCTCTCAGGTTGTTGTTTTGTGTGAATGTTTTTATTCAATATAGTATGTTTTTAAAGGATATTTACATATTTAAAACTTGAGGTTTTAAAATCTCCCCCTAATATAAAATATATCCCTAAAATTTTAATTAAAACGTACTAATGAAAATAACAAAGGGTATCTATAAGTTAAATAATCTTCAAGATAAAATTTATAGTGTGTTATCAATCTAAAAAATTTGTTTCAAACTAAGAAACTCATAATTTTCATAATAATAGGAACATACCCATTATTTGATTCTTTTCCAACTTTTTTGGGAAAGTGTCTCTCATTATTCTGGATTAACAAACATATTATTTAATTTTCTTCAATTGGTTGTTCGTATTCATCCTTACATTAGTACAATATCATATGTTAATATGATATGTGATTTCGTTATTCAAAAATTTAAATGTTCTTCTGTATTGAGAAAATAAATACATTTTTACCATAACATTTAATTCATTTAAGTTAATAATAATAATATTTTAGAGAGGTAAATTCCACAAAAAATTAAATATTGATAAAACAGTCATTCAAATATATGTTTTATTTAAAAATTGAACCACAATTTATTTGGATGGTTATTTAATATTATATGAAAACATAATGGATGTAATTGTGTTAAAATAATTAAACATCAATAAGACTTACAAAAATTCATAGTATGTAATATATGTAGACTAATTATCAGGATCTAATTCTATGTTAGTTATTTAACATTATCCACCTTGATCCCAAAGTTGAGGATGTTGAAGTGGTCTATTATAAATGATATACCTTGGGTTAGGGAACTGTCTTCGATAATAGTCTTGATCTCTTCATCATGTTAACTGAACTTCTTTATTTACATATTTGTTCTCATTATTTTCCATTCAAACTAATAACAAAATTTCGAGTTCCATGAATATATTTCTCTAGGTGCTTCTTCTAACATTTGTAGCACAATTAAATTAAAATATTTCATCTTCCATCATATTTTTTAACATAACAGCTTGGAGAAACTATCATTTTATTCTTATTTATGTTTGGAAATTAAATTATGTTGATCTTGTTAATCATGATTTTAGATAGTTGGTTTTTCAGAATGATAAGATTCCACACACTAACTCTAATATATTTTTGTTTCTCATTGGGACAGTATATTAATTTCCCATCACATTAATTTTTAAGATGTATTCTCTTTCCTCATTATAATATATAAATAATGAAAATATTAAGTATGAAAATATTAGTAATTACAGAAAAAAGCAATAATAATAGAAATTGTGGTTCATAAATTTATTGCATAAAATTACATTTGAATCATTAATTTTCCATCAAGGTTATCCATGTTCATTATCTATAAAATATATTAAATTAGATATCATCAAATACCTCATAATTCTTCCCAAAGAGCATTGGAATTTCTGTTGAAATTTTTTGGAACATTCCCTCTTGTTTTTAATCATAGGCCCACTCGTCATGCACCATGTAAAGAAACATTTATGACTAAACCAACCCTTTTTCAGTGTGATTACACCTAGGTGAATTTATGCCACCATTTCATCCACATTAACATGTTAGTAAAAGGATTTATTGCAAGGAAAACAAACAAATATCTACTTTACCAACATTTTTAAATTTTCAACAATATATAGTATTATTCATAGGGTTTTTCGGAATAGTATATCATCATAATTCTTATAAAATATAAAATATTATATATTACATCCACTAACCTAAATGGTAATCTATACCATTTAAATAATGATCGACCATAAATCATCAACCCATTATAATATTAATAACTCTTAAACACCCTTAACTAATAACATCCTCATCAATAAAGTTATCTAAACCCTGTTCCGAATGAAACTGAAACATCATAAGCATAATTATACCATAATTAAATTATTTTTAAAAATATTTCATTACGTTCATTCCAAACCCTTTTTGGTTTATATTTTTAGATAATTTGGACACAATATTAACTAATATAGCTCTGTACTTTTTTAATAAAATAGATATTTTTCCACTACATTAATAAAATACATAACCCATAATTATTATTTAACATAACCCAAAATTGTGTACATGTGATTCTCTTCTAAACATATCATGAGTAATAAATTTATACATAAAATGGGTAAATAGTAATAACTGTTGGATAGAAAACATTGTAAGTGAAATTATATGTAATAATATATCATTAAATATTAAAGGAATGTATAATAATACATGAAGTAATTCAGAATAAAACAAATCCATGAAACTAAGCACATGGACATGAAATTAACCCAAGTGTGACATAAAGGCATAAATACTCACATTTATAGTAATAAATGGCTTCATAATTTCCAATAAAATAATTATAGATATCATATCCATACATTAATGACCTTATTCCCACTAATCACACATAAATGGGTATTTCATATATAAAATACCGATTAATGTTTGTCACATGAGGCATTCTTATTCATTAATGGATATTGAAATCCCTTACTATTGTTAATTAAGTCAAATTCACTCATTATATAAAGGAATGGATAAAATATACAATACATAAAACCATTCCCTTGAAAAAATAATTATATGTGTTGAAATGATAACTATATGCATAGTTAGTAATTGCCAAATAAAAAAAATGAATATCTGGTTATTTGAGAATACACAAGACTAACTCCCTATAGGAAAGTGTGTATTAAATAATGTGAATAACTTCAACAATAAAGAAAATTTATTATTTAAGTGTATTATAACTATCGAAATAACGTTTTTGGTATCATATGGACATTTCACTAGAGAAACATAAAGTGTTTTACAAATATTGGCATAGATGAAAAAGACATTCATATGATCACATTAAATGGTATGACATATTAAAAGATCATGAATTTGATCAGTTTATACACCATATTTAGTCACCCATGAAATTATTCCAAAAACAGAATGGTATTAATGAAATACTATTGAAATTGAGGTCGATGTTCTAGAGATATATAGAAAAAAATGAATAATATATTATAAATTGAAAATGGTGTTCACGGAGAATCCTTATAACCCAAAGTATTGATGTTTGAGTTAAAAAATCACATATAAATCCCAAAATTCATGTAAGTAAACACTATTAAAAAATATTTATCAGAAATAATTGTAAACATATAAAAATAATAGTGGAAACTAAATTTTTTACAGTCACTATATTAAATTATTAAACTATGATCAACGAGGGTAAAATAATAATCATTATTACTGATTTATAAGAGATTTATATTGGAAAATATCTTACTGATTTAGTAATAGTTGATTCAATATGTAGAGAAGGGAGTGTAAAATGGACATGTAAATCCCATGGAAAGATAAATATAAATTTAAACATATTAAAAAAATATAGTATACCATACCCAATACATAATAATAATGAAAAATAATATTAATGGAAACCTAATAAATGATAAGTGAGTGAGAAAACCCCCTTATTGGATCATTATATTTCAAATTAAAAACCCATGAAAGGTAGAATATGTGTTGGATTTTTAAATAAATTATATTTCATTTATTGTTTTGATAATATATGATCATGAAAAATATATAGACTATAAATAGAAATAAGTTATCTGTAAACTTAATTTCTCAATGAAATAAAATTGATATTCAAAAAACTATAACTCTAATCCTTCTAAATTGAATGTGAACTAACCACCAGTATAAAAATAATTATTTAATAACCTCAATAATAAACTTATTCATACATATATCCTCTTATAAACATATTTTATTATTTTTTATTAAGAATATTTTTGATATTTATATTTTATTTTATTATCATATGGTATTAGTTTTGATTGTCATATTAGTAATAAAATTGTTATGGTCCTGTAAAATATAATTTATTTATTAAAATTTCAACACTTTTTTTATAAATTCTATACTATAAATGATTTATTATAAATATTTTTATTGTTATAATTTCATTTCCTATGTATTTAGGTTATGATTCATGGAGAAGAAACTGGTGACGAAGTTGTTCATGTAATTTTTAACAATCAAATGGTTGGTCTAATTATAATTAGTAAAATTTTAATATTACATCTCAATAAAAATGTAATTTTTTTATAACTAAATTATTATATGAATGGTTATTATTTTTTCATAAACATCAATGATTTACATTTATGTCATTGTTCATGTAGTTGGTTAAATAGACTCAAACAAGAGAAAGTTATAATCTATATGTGAGTATAATTATTGAAGTAATTTATTTTGGAAAAATATCATTATTACAAAAGAATATTTATATTATTTATATTTTAATAATTTTAAGAAAAAAATCTTAACATATCATGCTAAATTATGAAAGACTAGAAAAAATTAAATGTCACACTTTCATAAAGTGAGTTCCCCACATATATAGATGAGCGACACGTTAATTTTATAAATAATTAGAATAAGATAAGTAATGGAATATAATTTAATAATATTAAAATGGTTTTAAAAAAGATATTCTTATATTAAATAACATTTTTGAATAATCCATTCATGGTGGTAATGAAAATGCAAACATTCCATTCTTGGATGCGATAGTCAGCACTTTTGTATAAAGAGAATTTTTTTTAATTTGTAAAATTGAAAATGTAGTTAATTATTATTTCATTAACAAAGTAATATTTTTAATATTAATAATACTAATTTAATTATAATATAATTAAAAAATTGATCTATAGTAGGTGATGGTTTAATGAAAAAATTTAACTGTTATAGAATGTTTTATGAATTTTTACCTTACACCATGTAAAAATCCATCGTGAAAAAGATAAACAATAAAAAAGTTGGAATTTTATATAGAAAATTCTTCAATAATGTGGATATTAATTAAGGGGGGGGGGGTGTGGGGAACTTCTATTGTATTTTTTCAATCTTAGTGACTTTGGCTTTGAGTATAAGTAGGGTGGTTATGGAACATTTTTTATGTAGTTGGTGTTGAATTATTTTAATAATATAAAAGAACCTGACACCAATAAATTGTAAAATGGATTACATCATAGAATATAATGTATTTTTGGAAGGATTAAAGTCAATAAAAAATAATAAATACATGTTAACACATGTTTTACCATATTTTATGGGTTTTACATATTTATTTTCATGCTTTCCAATTTTTATTTTTCTAGTGGTAATTAATTTTTACCTAACTAATTTAATTTGAATGTATAAAAATAAAAATAGGACTAATTATATAATTTAAGCCAAATTATTTCAAATATAATATCAACATTATCTTATAAATTTTTTTTGTGAAACAAAAATTCATTTTAATATTAGAAAGCGTATCTTGTAACCCCCACCCTCCTTTAATGAATTTTTTTTAATAAAATTGTTTTGTTTTTGTAAAAATTATATGTTTTTTTATTTTAATGATAATAATTGATGTATTATTAACCAATAGAGAGTTTTGTGACTTTAAAATAACAATAAAAATATATTTTTATCATGAAAATATTTTATAATTCTCAAAATTTTAAACATTACTCTTTAAATATAGAATTTTTTTAAATAAATAATTTTACCCCATAAATAAATTTTCTCTTATGAGAAAACATTTATTTTATTTATGGGCATAATAAGATTTTTAAATTTTCATAAAATTTATGGTATATGTATAAAAATTATTTTTCAATATTCATAAAAGTTATGGTATATCTATAAATATTATTTTTCAATATTCATAAAAAATACTATTTCATGAAAATATTTAAATTCATCATATGAATATCATTATCTATTTATGAAATAAAATAGGTAACTTTTATAAAGATAAATTGATAAATGTTATTGAAATTAAATTTAATATGTGAGAATATAACAAGGAAAATATTTTTAGAAGAATGAAGTCATTATTTTATTAATATATATATATACTTTATTTTTTCTTCCTATATGGATTTAAAAATTTTATTTTTTATATTTATACTCACCTGTGTAGTGGATATATTATAATGGTTACACTTAATAATTATAGTGTTATCTTAATAAAAACAATCTCTATTTCGTTTATTATATTGTTTTATGTGAAAAAATCAACTCAAAATAGTATTTATTTGATGGAAAACATCATATTTAAATATTAGGGTGTTGCATTGTCCCCACAAAAATATGCTCCATCCATTAAATGTCAATTATTACATGAAAATGAAAATAAGGAAAGGTATAATATGATTTACATGACTTAAGATAAAACATCTAATGAGATATCCATAGCACTAACATTGGTAATACTATGAAACTATTATATTAAATATTAATAAGAATATCCCCTATATATTTTTCCTTTCAAACCATTTGATCTAATATTCATTTCTTTTTGATATCAAGACACATATTATAGAATTTTATAATTAAGAGAGTTTATAATATTCATTTTATTGAAAATTATCATCAGTTTGATATGAAATGTAATTTCTATATTCTAAATACTAATTTTCCTCTATTTTGATAAAACCAATCCATTTAAAAATCACATTAAATTCATATAATTGAAAAATATTATTATTTCTGTGTGAAAAATTATCACAGACAAAAAAAATTTACACAAGAGTCATATACCAATATGTTTTCGTTGAAAATTCAACACCAAATTATTGGTTTTGTGAATTAATAATCTTATAAAACTACCCAGATATACTGGAGACCATATAATAAAACTACACTAATTCATTCACAACGCCAGGTGGTGGATAAAAGTAATCTAATTATTATGATCTATATCAGGTGTAGTTATTTCAAAATATTTAAACTTTACCCATTACATAAGAGTTTAAATAGGTCTATTATCCATTTTATTCCATAGTTTAGGGAATTAACAAAGATAATACCCATGATTAATTTATCACATTATCTAAACTATCCATTTCCCTCGGTAAATTTTTCTCTATGTAATTATTTACAATACATAAAACATATTCATATTCCTTATATGAATTATCAGGGGATCCAATACCTAAATTATTGACATGTAGGATATGAAATATTCATTACATCATCATTACTATCACTGTAACGTTTCTGAGACAGTATACATATATTATTTTATGTGTTTGGTAAATCATGTATGTTTATTTTGTTAATTGCTTATCCTCTAAAACAAGATCCTATATAATTTCTTTCTCATTGATTGAATCACAACATTGACCATAACATCTTGTGTCATATTATTTTCTACTTCCTCCATCACTTGTGAAAAAATTAATGTTGAGTTTTGAAAAATATAAAGATTACATAAAAGGAAACTATAAAAATAAAATAGTTAATTTATAAATGTCATGTAAAACCTATAATTTAAATATATAATCTCTTATATAGGTAATCTATTTCCATTACCATTCAGTTTTTTCACATCTAAATATATTAATATATATCATAATGGTAAGTAGTGTACATGTGAATATCTAATGTGTGTTAATCATGAGTTTCAAGCATGTTTCACAGTCTTTGTCCCACTAATCATGGATTGTTTGATGATTGAGTTAATAAACAAAATATATTTATGATGTCAATTTACCTAACTGCATAAATTTTAAAATAACATCCACTTTCATATCTCTAGATAAATATTTAAATACATTGAGAACCACTCAATCACTACTTTAATAAAATAATATTTTTTTTAATAAAGATACCATTTACTATAGATTTCATTAATGTTCCTTGATCCTAATTATTGAACATCAAAAAAATATTCAGTATTAGATCAACTAACCTAAATGGGTACCTATACGATCGATATTATGACCATCTTTAATATATAAACTGTTGATAAGATTTATAAATACTTAATTATCATAAACCAAAAACATATCAACCTCTAATGTTATTTAAACACAACTCTGATAGAAAAATTGATAACCTATAAGTAACCAAACCATAATAATTTGAGATATAGTAAATATTTTATTTCATTCATTCCCATATCCTTTTAGGTTTTATTTATTTGAGAAATATGTCACACTAGTGAAAACTAGTACTCTTTAATTTCTCCTAAAATATACAATTTCTTACAACATTATATAATTACAATTCCTTAAAAAGTATTCGACGTATACCATAAATTTAAATCAATTTATATTATTCAAAACATGTCATGTACAAAACATTTCATTATATATTGCAATTTTGAAACTAAAGAAGGGTTAGATCAAACACATAGTTTGGAAAATATACTAGTAGAAAATTACATATAATAAAAAAGGAATGACTAATATAGTAGGAACTATTGGTATTTTAATTAGTCCATATAACTGATTACATGAGCTTCAAATAAATGCACGGTTAGGACAAAAATATAATTTATCATATGGAAAAAATAAATTGTTTCATTTTAATTGAATAAATAAGGTCAAGAGTCACAATCATAAATTCAAGTGTGTATCCAATGAAATGTCACATAATTAGGTAAAGAGTACTCCATATACCAAGAATCGTTAATCTCAATAGACCCTATGACCGATCGAAGTGATATTTTAGGCCACTCATATCACCAATTAATTCCAATACATTAATCATATAAATTAATTAATGAATAAAATAATTCATAGCCAGCATTATTTATTTCTCAACAAACAAATATTTTAAAATTAGATTAATATAAATTTTTAATATATACCCAAATTAATAAATTTCATAACTATCAATGTAAGTATCCCTTAAATAAATAATATATTTTGAAATGGCTATGTTATTAAAAATACATTACAAATCAATAAACAAAATTATATTATCACAATACATCCAGAGGAGAATGTGTTTGATATAATTAAGGAATTTCAAAAGTTGTAACTAAAATATTTAACTGATGTTGACATTGATAAATAAATCATTATTAAGAATAGCACATTGAACATTATCACAGAAGAAAGAATTATGAATTAGATCGGATAATACAAAACATAATCAAAATAGTTGGATACTTTACAACGAAATTTTGAATTTTATTCACGAAACATTACCCAAAAATATATGGTTATTTTATAGATAATGAAGAAAATGATTCTATATGTGTGACTTAATAAAACATTATTCTATAACTATCATTATAACCAAAAGAAATGTTGTGTGAGTTTGAAAAATAAAGTACAAATATCATAATCATTAATCTAATGCTCCCTAAAATTTGGATAATGAAAATAAATTATGATTATATAGAAATGAAAGTATAATTATAATTTTATATAATAATATAATAATATAATAAAAAATAGAATAATGGGGGATCAAGATTAATCCTTATCACTAAATGAAAGGAAATTGAATCATGATAAACCATTTTAGATTTTATAGTGTTAAAATTAAATGATTAAGAAAAAGGGATTCATTAAATTAAATATAAATACCATGATAATAAATTTTATGTTAAACATGATATAATCATATATATTAATATAACTAACTAATATGAATATATTTTATGAATAATAATCCAAACTCAATGAATGAAATATTAGTTTGAAAAAACATAACCTCATCACCATTTTTAAAATTGAAAAACCATGAGTAGTAGAATATGAGATGATTTTTAAATATCTTATATAGAATAAAAAACTAGGATATAATAAATCGATGGCCAATATATACAACAAAATAAATAAACAACAGTTTAATACCCATCATATCACAATGAATAGAAATTGATATGTAAAAAACACTTACCTTTAATCTTCATTAGTGGAATGTTATCTAATATCTTATATAACTATAATTACTATCTTAATTACCTATTTTAGAAAATTATTCAGACATATAACATATTATAAGCATTATTTATAATTATTTACTACAAATATTTCTGTCAGTTATATATAATATTCAATATCGGATGAAATCAATGTTAATTTTTTGATTTGTTTTAGATATAAAATGGAGATACCACTTATTGTTCATATATAAAAATTACACCAATATGAGATAATTTTCTTTTCTAGAAAAGATATTAACAAATTATTTATAATGTTCTAACTTCATTTACTAATTATTTTGATTATGAATAGTGATGATGATGCTAGCGATTAGCTCCTTTTGATATTTTTTAATGAAAAAAGTTGTATAGTAATAATTACTTAATATTAATATTTTTAGGCCTTGATATTAAATATATATTCCTTTTTAATAAATATGTCTTATTTTATTGTTTTTTACACACAACTATCAGTTTAAAGGATTAATGATAGTGTATAGAATTATAAAAAACCAATGAAATTGCTTTAATAATTAAGAAAAAACCCATTAATAAAAGTTAATATTAATGTCTTATATTATTATTTTTTCATTAATTCATATTAAATTAGTACTGATTTTTCTATAAAATCAATTTATTATTTTAAAATATATTCTCTTAAATAATAGTTTTTATTACATTTTCTGTATAAATATTATAATAAATTTATATTACCTTTATAAATTAAAATTTAAAAACAAATCATTATCCAATTTATTATATCGAAATTATCTTATTGTTAATTTCTTTGATATTTTTGAAATGATTAATTTTTTATTTAAAAGTATAAATATACCGATTTTTTAGAAAAATATATGTTCCATTAATGATTTTTAAAACTTAAAATTTGTTATATTGATAATTAAATATTATTAGTTAATTTTCATTATAAATTTCCAAACAAATTTTACAAGAATCTATATTATTCTAATTTAAAAAAACCATTTTTATAAACACAACTCTAGGAATCAGTTTTTTGATGCATTTCAATTGTTTATTTTAAATATAATTTTTACCACTTATAGAAAAAGAATTTAATAAAAAAATATTCTATACATATAATAATCATTTACAGTTTTTTCAATGTGGCCACATTCATTATTTTTCATATTTAAAAGTATATGTAGTAAAAAAATGTAACCAAAGTTTTAGTTAAAACGAGTCTATTAGCGGTTAATCCACGAGATACGTGTATCATTTCCAATTAAAAAAATACTATATATTATTTTTCTGTTATATTTAGATCGAATATTAAAATAAACTTTAATATTTGCCTATTTTGGAAAAATTTTCTATAATAAGATACTGTTATATTTTAACATGTTAATAAATCTCTTGTGTGTCCTCTCCCCCATCTATATAAGGACACAAGATTGACTCTTTTCTCCACACATTAATGGACTCAATTCTAAGATCTCCCACTTACCAAATATTTTAATATCTATAATCCCAAAATCCTATAATTATTTTATTTATTTTAATACAATCCATACATGTCTTAATGTTTACAGAAAATTTATTTTCACTATAAAGAGGTATCACTTTTTACGAAGTACGTACAATATTATTTCATCTTACATGTTACCTAAAATTGTTGTACCCATAATAAAATTATAAATCCATTGTAATAAATTTTATTAGATTTTATTATGATTATGGAAAATCTTTTTTCCACTTCTATCCCATCAATTGGGAAATGAATGTATCCTATTTGTGTATGTGTGGACTTCTGGCTCCACACAGTGATACAAATCATTTTCAATCCCCACCTTACAAGGCCATTATCAATTATTTATTTAATATGTATATTTTATATTTTTTATGTATTAATTATTATAAAATTAAAATTTTTTATGAATTTTTTCCTTTAAATTCATCAAAAAATGGAAATAGCATTCATACATAAGTACAGAATATCATCACTATAAATGTTGTAATTTGTATCTATATTTATACCATTTCAAATGATCATAAAGAAGCCTATATGAATAAATGTGATATTTTTATCAATCTTATCATTATATAGATTATTTAAAAATGATAAAAGTATAATTAGAGGAAATATAGAAACAAATCATAATTGAAAATTGAAACATGATACACTTGGAAATGAGGAATTTAATAACAAAATATTTATAACTTGGAGTTGAAATTTTATAATTGTAAAAATATGATATTATAATTATATAAATGATCGATGTAAATAATAATAATAATTTTAAAATTATTACGAAGGATGATATTGAACTTTTGATGAAATTAAATCCAGAGGTAATAGATTTATCATATAGTGTAATTTTATTGGGATTATTTATGATTAAATTTATGATGATGAAATTATAGTATCTATAAGTAAAAAATAAAATAAAATTTAATATCATTTAGTTAATTATAAATATTTAATTTTTTTCCTTCCACTTTCCTCCCTTAGGTACTTGAGAGACCAAGTGAATGATTTTAATGAAAACATAATAAGTTTTACTATTTTATGTTTAGTATTTTTATTCAATATCCATATATTATATAATAATATTTGAATAGTTTTTATAATATTTCCTTAAGGATGACTAAATTAATTTTTACCCATTCATATTTTCTATAAAAAAATTAAACGGAATCGTCTTTTCTTTTTTAGAATGAGATCATTTTGTCTTTTTTTAATGAAGGTGAAATAAATCCTTATTTTAACATACTCGGCATGAATTGTATTTTATGCCTTCATTAATGCTCATGAATTTGAATAATCCACCACATATATATATAGTTATATTGAAATTAAAATATTTGAATAATAATTTGTACATTTTTTTATTTTAAATAAAATATTTGAAATAGAAAATTTTTATTTCATTAATATATGTTTCTGTTATATTTTGAATGAATTTTTAATATGATAAAATTATTTTTTATAACATATAATTATATGTGGATATGATTCTATGATACTATTTATATTATTTCTCTTTAGGGGTTCTGATTATAATATTGAAATATTGATGAAATGTTTTTTGATTTATGTGGGTAAAGAAATAATGAAATGATAAAATATACCTTGTTTTTTTCAAAAGGATAAATGGAAATTGATTAGGTGACATTTAGTTATGTTATATAACACTAATCCATTTTGAAAAAAATTAATGGTATAAGTGCTATAAGGATAAATGTGATGTCATCCCAATCCAAAAAAGGGTACAAATATTGTTATATAAAGCATAAAAGATGGTACCTGAGAGATTATTCAATGCTCATAGTAGGTACACATGGTGTTAGTATATATGTGACATGTTATCAAAGTCATAGAGGGTAGCTTTGAAATAAGGTTTTGTAAAATTTTTATTATTACATTCATTATTATACACATTTAAGATATACATATATGCTAAATTTATTCTCTGATGGATTAAGATCATTGATTTATTTATGATTAATATCGTATGATCTACCCTTATTTCTTACAAGAGTCATGTTTATGATCTGTTATTGTATGGGTATGAATTCCAAATTTTATACTAATGTTCTATTACCCTTATTATTATGGTATTCATAAATTATCATTTATATATCCTTTATTTTACCATAATGAGGATCTGAGGACATCCTTCATTATGGTACCATTTTCCTGTGATATGAAAAAAGGTTTCATGTATTCTAGGTCTATGAAGGTTTTGATTAGTGAAGAACTATATTGGGAATGTTGTATATCAAATATGTACTTGTAAATTTTTTACATGTTTTTAAATACACTAAACCATTATGGTTCAGTAATAGATCATAATGGTATGTAATTAATATTTATTTTCTAAGATTTGTTATTTTTGTATATAATGTTTTGGGTTATTATAATTATTATCACAACAAGGTTTGGTTATTTTTGGATGTTATAATCAGAAACATTAGTGACAACCATTAGGATAACTATACATATAGAAGAACATGCAATATTATGGTAAAAAGGAGTGTGATTTTTATAGCCAATGCATACATTCTAGGATACTAGAGTATTTATATGTGGTATAGATTGAAATAGGAGTAAGAACATAGAATTATGAAAATTTAGGTATTGGAAGATCATCACTGATGCATTATTAGTGGGTTTAGGTTGCACACATAGATAGACACTCTGGATAGATATGCTTGGGTTAATTAAAATCTTATTTAACATTCATTATGATAGATTTGAATAGATAATGGACATATATGACCTAGTAAAAAAATCGTTTTATTGATGGGAAATAATATATCAAGATTTAGATTTAATAAAAATTATTTCCATTATTAAATAATTTCTAAGTACAGTTATCGATGTATAATTTTATAGTATCTATTTTTAAGGTATTAAATACAGAAGGATAAATTTGCGGAGACTATTGGTATGCTCAAATGTCGAATTATATAGTTGAACATAGTTATATGAATTCCAATAAATTGTTATATTTATTAAAATCATTCATTTTTAGATATTTAATTAGAAAAAAATAATAATAGTATAATAATAACATATCATTTCTATGATTCATCTTTGATTTATGATTATGGGAATTTTCTCCAAGAAAATCACATTATACTCCATCTAAATGTATTAGATGTTATTTTGGTCATTGATTTATTTATATTATAAAATCCCATATAATTATTTTGTTTAAAGATAGTTACATTTGATATTTTATGACATCCTATATTCATATATTGGTGTGAGAGTAAATACAAACTACCAATGGAAATTATTTTAATTGAATGACTCTTGATTCATTTTCAAATAGGGTATTTAATAATGATGTTTTGGGAGAAATGCAAAATAAATGTTATTTATATTATAATGTTGTTTTTTAATATCTATCCAATAAAGAATCTTTTTTTTCTAAATAATTATTTTTTTTCATCAATAGAACTCATACCATGTGCTACACCTATTGAAGATTTCATGCATAATGGATGTAATGGATAAAAATGACCAAAATTTATTTGTTACATAGTGGAGGATTAATATGATATTTACATAAGTGGTAATCATTGTGAAAAATAAAATTTAATCAATTATTAATAAGATGATAGATTATTAGAACATTATGTGGGATAATTAAATAATATTTATAATTTATTTAGATAATTATGAATTACCATATGGTGAATTGATTCTCCACTGATAGATCTGATAATATCACTATATTGTGATGTAAATGTGTTGTATTATTCATAGAGTGTATTTTCTCTACATGTGATCCACACATGTTATACGAACTTTGCAACATCATCATAGGAAGATTTGGGTGCCAACACAGTATATTCTCACACTTGTGTTGTTTCCCTTTGGTATTCTTGAGACTTACTTCAAAACGGGTTCTATTTTATCATTCTATCCTAATGAGTGCCTGAATATGGGGGTTTTTCTCTATAATTTAGATTTTTCATAGAGAGGTATTCCTATAGGACTTTCATATAACACTCTTCAAATGTCATTGTGCACACTAAAATAAAATAGGAAACCCGTAATAAATATTATATTTAGTTTCATATTTTTCATAGGTTAGAAAATATTAATTTTTCATGAAGATTTATTATTTTATTTTATTCATGAAAAATCCCATGTATATACTATTAATAATAAAAAATATAATAATATTTCTAGACATTCAATAAACTCTTGAAGTAAATTAAATATTATATATAAAAATAATATTAAAAATATATTATTCCTTATCGGACTAGAAATATCAGTTTCCCATTCCTCTTCAATATTTATCAGACATGGAATAATATATATTTATTTAATATATATTTTTCAATACATTATTATACATTAAATAAACATATATTATATTCACTAAATTGAAATTAAATAATTATAAAAGATTCTTCACTCAAAATATTCTCTTAAGTAACTGATGAATGAATATATACTGAAAAAATGAATAATTATTAAACTATATTTCAGAATAAATTATATAAAAAAAATTAATTAATAAAGAATATAATAATATAACTAATGTACTAGATTCTTTTAGTGTAGATCCCTTTAGGCCTGTTTCTCAGTGGCATTTAGTGGTGTAGATTAATGTCCAATGATAGCACTTAGATACATTCCAAGGCACGAATAAACAAGTATGTTAATGGAAAAATGAAATAAATCCACATATGGTAAGATATATTGGATCAAAATCAATTTATTTGGATATATATAATCAATATTCATTCATGTTTCTTCCATAAATCTATATGTTCATTTTTTTCCTTAAATATCTGAAATTGAACTTCCTTACAAAACACCGTGAACTTTGCTTAATTTAGGAAATATAATTTCCATATAATGTCCTAATATATAATGTATTGTTTTAGAATTTGTGGATAAAATACTTTCTAACATTATTCATTAATGATATATTACTCGAGCTATGCACAACAAATCCCACATCACTGAAAACTAATTTCATCCTCCATTTTATTAATACATCCATGTTTTCACATCATAAAATGCATTAATAACAATGTTAGATTATAATGACTAAAATATATTTCTTCATTTACGAACATCTAATGAAACTAATTAGTGTGGATTTCCTACTAGGTGGCCATGTTCTCATAACTTCTCACAATAGTAATTAATATGGACATCCACCAGGAGAAGGTACCTCAATATCCTGTGAGTCTCTACCCTTCATTTCATATAACTCTTTCTTCCATCATATTACTTAATTCAGATATAGAACATATATTTATGAGAACTATCTAGGAACATCAAGGTTCTTGTCATATTGGTTAATTGTTAAGACCATTCAATGGGAAAATTACTCTTTGGACATTATCAAAATATATGGAAACAGAAGAATAATATTTCATTGATAAAGAGATCATTAATATTATAAATAATGAATAAATGTAATAATAATATATATAGAATTAATTTCTATGTTACCCACACTAATAGACTACACAGTCACTAGAGATAACAAATAATTACCTTCAATATACTAGCTCTCATTTGATACTCTTCATTATATTGAAATAGAAAGTAGTCTATGGGCCTCAAATATTGTATTTTATAGAAACTGTAATTAATAAAAATTCTATCCTATAAGAAAAATCCATCAAGAGGTTATAATTATATTGTATATTATTTGTGGGTTGATGTGACCTTGTCTATTTTTTCAAGAGCCTCCACATAAAAATATTAATAATATAATGTCATTTATTCTTTACTTATAGGTATTTAAAAACGATAATGGACATAATTTTGTATCCAAATGAATCATAGGATGTTTTAAAATCCCCATTATATTAATCCTCTATATTAGAATCATCTAAAATTAGATTCATTGACTTCATTCATATTATTTCTCCTCTATTGTGTGTGAATACATAGCCTGACTATACCATCAAAGAATTTTGGTTTATTTGAACACTATAATGAGAATAACCCCTTATGACTATCTTTTGCTCTCATATATACTATAAGAATATATCAAAAATTCCTATTAGATATGTAGGTTAATCCTTAGAAGTAGACCAATTTATTTCTCCAGGATCAGCTTGATTTATTCCTAGAACACTCAATGTTTTTGAAATATCTTGTCGATTACATAACATGGAATGCATGACTAATCCTAATACTAATGTGTATGGAATTATACTCCTTCTATATTTTGTTTTCAAGAACAATTTCTTATAATTATATATATTATGTAAAATGATATAAAATCCCCTTTGGATTGTAAAATACTAAATATCATTAGTATATTTTCAATATATATTTTGTGTGTTAGTCTATGAATCTTCTTGGATCTATCAAAAATGATCTTTGTTCATAGACTGTATAGTTCTCCACCAGTGTTCTTCAGGGAGAAACATATATTTATCTTTCCATTACATATTTTAATAATGGTATTTAATTTCAAATATTCAATATAAAATAAACATATAATACAATGATAATGATCACATCACCATAGTAATTTTTTTAAACACATGGATCACATTCATTCATAATAAAAAAAACATTTATAATTTAATCAAATTGTATATTCCATGTCGTGTATGCATTCTTGAATACAAAAATGGATCTATGAAACTTCCATGTTCATTTTTAATCAACTGGATTCCCAAACACTTCAGGATGTGTTATATAGACAACTACCTGATGGTTTCTATTACGGGATATTGTTTTAAAATCATTCTAGAAAATTTCATAATCGGGGTAAGATACTATTGCAAAATGAATTATAATTGATTAAAACATGGATATCGGTGAAAATATATCTTTGTTGTTGATTCATTCATTATGATTAAACATTTTACAAACTACATTTCATTATAGGTACTAAATTGACCATCAACATTTGGTTTTATCTTGAATACCCATGTTCACACAATAGGGATTACATCAACTACAAGACCAACCAAAAAAGAAACATGTTTCTTATATATGAAATGAAATTTTGAATTCATTTCGTCTTATCATAAAGAACCTATTATGATCTAAAATACATATTTATATAAGAGAGGGTTTTTTATTTTCTACTAATAATGAGTGTGCATTATCAGTTACTAGAAAACCACATCCCTCTGGCTGTGTTGCCTCTATGGTGCTCTTAATAAATACATTTGCTTCAAGAAAGACATATTTCATTGGTAAATATGGAATCGATTCTTCTACTAACTATTATATATCCTGAAAATAAAATTCATAGAAACTAATAATAATTAAGATATCATTATTACGAATGTGGTCCCTCTCTTGAAAGAAGTATTTTTTACCGATAGTCTATTTATTGTATTTATTTATATGCAGAATCCCCTTATTTTCATTGGATACCACATAATAATACAAATTAATGATTAGGGGTCTAGTTAGATTTCAAATATGTCAATCACAATCACCTTTATACTCCCTACTTGTATATGTGAAAAAACATGTAACTTTTAACTCTATAGATTTAGGGGAATTCTTTTCCCTGCATTAGTTGATACTCATTTTATTATACTTTAGGTAGTTTGTAATGAATTTCCCCAAATGGAAAATGCATGATCTACATGACCCTTGATCCACCATACCATGTCATTCATGGTTTGATTCCCCTATTCTCTAATAATATTCCACATACATATATAAAAATGTGTGAGTTTATAAAAAATACCAAACATCTATTAAATATTGATAAAATCACGGTTAAGATATGCACCACTTTAATAATATGGAAGATTATTTATCTTCTTCAAAGATTGATTCTTTTATCAATTCTATAATTCATCGAATTTATCAAATAATATGAACGTGTACCCCATTAATTAGAAATATATGTATCTAATCATTTATTAGTAAAATTTATGTTGTAGGAATATCCATCTTGAAGATTCTAATATAAATGGTCCACACACATCATTGTGTAAAAATACAATAAGATCTAATTAACTTTTACCCTAACCATCGAATGGTGGTTTAATCATTTTTACTTGTAAAAAAGTTAGGAAAATTTTTAATTGGTTTTATCTCGACTGTTACTAAAAAGTATCATGACAAAGCTTTGTCAAATGATTCTTGATTACATTATAAAGATAGTGATGAAATCATTGGGTGTTATATGTGTTGTTTCAACATGATTCATTAAAAATTTACAATAAATGTATTTAATTATTTAATTTATAAATATGATTATTTAAATTTTCCTTACCCTACCATTTTTTAAATATAAATGAAAAAACATTTCTTTCCATATTTCATAATTAAACTATCATTATATTAAAAGTGTATAGAAATTATGTTATCGGTTATAGTCAGTACATATTAACAAAATATTTAAACTAGTATCCTTATCATTGTAAATTAATGGTGGTAATCTCTAATGGATATATAGGATATTCGAATACTATTGGAAAAATTCAAATCCAACTCTCTTATAAAAATTATTCAGAATCTACATGGTTCCAACACTTGAATACTTATGTGAGTACTGAAAACTATATCAAATACACAATGTGTGTATATTTAATGAGTACACTCGGTAATTAATAATTTCTTAGATTTCCCTTTCATCTATATGTTATTTCAATTCAAGTGGTCTTTCTTGCCACACACAAAAAGTACATATTTTTTCATTTCCCTTTCCCTATAGAAGCCGCGTATTAGAAAATGTTTCCCCATGGATTTAGAAATGTGATGTGCTTTTGGGCTCTATTCGATGTCCTTCTTTTACTAATCACTATATGGAATATGGGATTACCATTAACTATATCATTTTCTATAATGATAATTATAGTTAGAAGTCTTGAAAGACTCTTCTAATTTTTTTCTTTTTATAATTGAAAATAAAACTGATGAATATTTTTAATAGTGAGGAATGTATGAGATATGTGTCCCACTAATCTAGTAATTCAATGCCTATGATTTATAAGTGTTCTATATATATAATAATGAAAACAATATGAGGCCCATATTTTATATAATATCTAATATTGTTTGTAAAAAGATTGTTGGAGATCTCATATCCCCCTTGTCTCTCTATATCTTGATAGAGATCATGAGGCTGAGATATCATGTTATATGAATCCAAGTCACCACATCACATAGGAAACTAATTGATCATGTAGGAAAGACAAAAATATATTGAAATTGGAAATTATTTACAATGAGATAGATCTCATCCTCCATGAACACTTTACTAGGAACATTTTTAAATTTCTCTTTAAGACCATATAGTTTTATTTTACTCTATTAGAAAACTTATAATCACATTTTCCACTATTAGAAATTTTTTTTTGTGAGAAGGTTATCCTTATCTAGTATCGATAAAAGTGATATGTTTTAATTCATATTTATTATAATTTCAATAAATAGAAAAATGAAACATTTAATACTTTATTTGATAAAATTACTATAAAAAATAAAATAGCATATTAATTAATCTCCTATTATTTATATGAAACATATATCCCCCACCATTATTTTGAAAACATATTTTTTATCCAAAATTATAGTAGAATATAATTATATTACCCTTCTCATCACCCAAAATTATTCGATCAAGAAATATTAATGTTGTTTTATAGGAAATCCAAATACTAATTGAATTACCTCATAGTCCCTTGATTTCTTGAGTGGATTACCTAATATTGAAAACATTAAATAATATTTCCTCAACCTCTTCCATTTTATAAAAACATTTACTACATAGGAAGTCAATCATTGATTTTAATTAAGTTTATTCCATTTGAAACATCATGTCAAAATTACCCAATTATTAAAAGAACCTCAACTTTTGTTGTCGAAGCTCTATGAATTATGGTACAATTTTATCTTAAGTAGTGGAAAGATTTTCCAAAATTATATACATAATTATTAACTTTCAATATTTATATATAAGTTTCCCATTTTTTATATTATAACATGATTGTTAATATTATGTAGATTTACATTTGTGATTAACCACATAATAGATAAATTTTACATAAAATCATCTTACAATACTTCTGTCATTCATGATATATATAATTAAATATATATCCATCTTGAAAAAATTTAAATATAAATTTTTTATGATAATGAATTTTTACTAACGATTAGCTTATCTAGAAGATGATAAACTAACCATCAGCGTATAGTGAAAACACCATGAACCATTTTAATAGTTTTTATTGCAACTTTCAACCTCTAAACCTATGTTTTTCTCTTGTATTTGTTTCTACATAGTTTAAAACCTGAATTTCCCCCACTATATTGGGATCTCAATCCATTACACATGTTTTTACATACACATAGTTGTTGTGAACCAAATTATTGGTCAATGGGTTTATCTAAAAAAAATTATATTGTCATATGCCCTTAAATAATGAGAGGAGGAATGACACAAAAGAGATAAATTTGGGTTAATAATAAATTAACAGGAAACTAGTCACAAAAATTGGTATGACGTTTTCTAAAGATAATCGACATAAATAAATTGAATTAGGCATTTTATAGAAAAAATTATTCAAATATACTTTTTTTAAGATAAATTATGCCTGAATCAATAAATAATCTTCTTTAATTAATAAATAATTTTATCGTAATTCTCATCAAAAAATTCTTGATATTATCATCCATCATAATTTTAAAAAAAGTAATAAATTTAAAATTATCTATTCATAATACGTGTTTCATGGTGACAACATGTTCATTACAAGTTCCTACTACCCAAAGTGTATTATATTCATTTCTATTTTCTCATGTGGAAATTTTCATTCATGATATATCATATAATTTATTTCATGTACATAATTAATTATATAGCACAAATAAAATATTAGTTTTAAATTTTTTTATATTTCAATGCACTTAGAGTAATGACTGTATTAAGACTTATACACAACATGTAGTTTAGAAAATTACATATAAATTAAACTAAAATTTTAGTATATATATAGACAATAACATGGAATTTAAGTTTTCAAATATATGATAGATATAACTTGTGTTGATAAGTTTTAGCATTATAGTAATTAAATTTAATTCTACATAATTTTGTAATATTCAAAACATATACCATCAAACTACACTTCATTTTTTTCTTCACTATCTATATGTAGTAATCAACCAAGGAATCAGAGTGTAACCATGACATAAAATATAATGGGGTGTATGGAATATCTATATAATACATAGAATGTTTTATTTGAGTTAAACGACCACTAGACAAGTAGGTTGTATATAGAAATAAATGACCTGTCTTTGATTTTTGGACCACATGTCGTGCACGGATGTTACACATCATGTCTTTTGACTTAACATGTTCTAGGGTATCCCATTATTCATGTGAAATATTTTAATAAACATGAAATTTAATAACTTAAAATGGATCAAATTAGTTTTGAATTAATTTATGGTTCATTAAATATAGGTACACTACATTTACAAATGGGTTACATTTTGTCTACTCGTATTTTATCAGACCAGAATCCTTCAAACCACTTCATGAGTTCTTTAAATTTATTTGGTTTATAAAATAATTAGATATGATAATATTTTTAATAATTAAGATCAAGAAGACCATATATCTCTTTTTATATTAGATAATGATTACATATAAATTAAAAACTAATTCTATATGAGTAAATCAGTCAATAATATTTATGTAATTAGAAATAAATATGTAATCACTCTAATACCACATGATGGTCTTGGGTGTACTATAATTCTCAGAAGGGGCATGCACAACTCATACTTGTTTCATAATTTCTATTTAATACAAGATGTACATTAACTATAAAATTTTTAACCAAAAAAATTGAATAAAAATTAATTTGCTGAGAGAGTGTCCTAATCAGACACCAGATCGTCACATATTATTTTTAAATAATTTAAATAATTATTTATAATATTGTAATCAATTCCTTTTATTTACTATAGATCTGATGACATCACAATGTAATACTTCAATATTTTGTGAAAATCAAGAGTAAATTCCATCCACCAATGATCTACACATGCTTCATAAACATCGAAAAATCACCGTAGGAATCTCCAGGTGTGAGTATAATAGAACTTTATTATTGAATCATTCACTATTAAGCTCATAGATAATATCATAATTAAATATTCTATTTGATCTCTATGGAATCTATATTGGTGAAGGAGAAGGATATCCCTCCACTATAGAGAGAATTCATGGAGAGGGAGCTCTCTAGGATATCAATAGAATTCTCTCTAGATGTTTTTGAGGAAAAAATTAAATTTTAAGCCGTTATGAAAATAATATTATTGGTTGTATTGTAATATAGAAATAAAAAAAAATAAATGTTCATGCACCATTATTTTTTGCATTATTCCAATAGAACCACATGTCAATGATAATAAAAATAATATTATTTCATGAAATTCTATAAAATAATGTATTTAATTAATTATTGTTTATTAAAATAATATTAAATTTATATTATTTCTCACTGGAATGTTACACTATGTTATCTAGTCCTCCACAATATATATAAATCCTTGAATAGTGATTATTTATTTAACAAATAAATATTCTATTATCCAAATATTAATTAAATATCTTTTAAATATTATTGTCAAAAAATTTCTCCTAAATAAAATGTTAAAAAAATTTATGATATTAGTAAAAAATAAATAAATAATAAACCACATTTTGGAATAATATTTATTTAACATGTTAAATAAAAAATAATTTTAATATTTTAAACTGTTTTAGATAGAATTTGAATGTGAACCACTAGGCCTCTTACTCATTGCCATTTTGTGGAGTAGCCCAAAGAAAAATTTAGAATCTAGAAACATTCCAAGGCACCCCTAGAGAGTGAAGATAAATTTTCAATGATATTAAACCATATTAAGATGCTTAATGTGTAATATAATTCTTTTATTTTGATATCTCAAATAAAGCAGGTTGCATGCTGGTGACATTAACCTATGTGTTTCATTTCCCTTTCTTTTACTTTATGAAAGGGAACATTCCTATAAAGTACCATGGTATATGATTTATATAAGAAACATAACATTACTCAAAGTGCTTGAGATATAAATTTTTATTAACAAAAAAATTTTAAAAATACATTGTCACATTATTCATTAATTAAATATTACTCATCACGCAATATGTCCTACTTTTCATCAACCATATTTAATCATAGTTATCATTAATATAAAAATTTACCTAAAACAAAATATCCAATTATATAAATCCTAAAGCCTAAATTCCAATTCCTAAACATCTATGATGGAATATCCCATGACATACATAAATGTGTATTTCATATTGGTGGGTCTCATTCTAATAATATTTTTATTTTCAAAAATATCATGGTTGTACATCAGGATTAGGTGATCTGTGTTCTATGAGTCTCCACCACTAATATCCTATATCATTTGTATCCCTAAAAATATATCACCCAATTATAGAACATATATCAATGAATATTTTCATATATTATCATAGATCAAATAATAATGGAGAACAATTACAACCATTTAGTTTGAAAACATCTATTATGACATTATCAGATACTACAACATGCTAAATAAAACTTCTAATCTGATAATGATTTGTTTAATATTAATAACAATTTATATGTGTTATTATAATTCATACTATTTTTTTTTCCGGGGACAAACTCTAAAATGTATTTCAAAGAATCTATATTGAAGGACATAATTGAGTTTTAGTAAACAAAGAAAAATATATAGTAATATATAGATAAGGGATAAATTTAGAAAAGTGCATCGCATTTGGATGATCCTAGTATATTTATTATGTAGAATGATAGATCAAATTTAATATGGGTTAATTATCAAGAACTGGTTAATATCATAATCAAGAATTAGTATCAGCTACCTAATATTCATGATTTTTCGATCAACTATGAAGAGATTAATGTTTTCAATGATAGATCTTTGGTATGGATACTACAAAATGAGGTTCATAAGGGGATACATTCCTCAGACAACCTTCTTTATGCGGTATATATATAATGAATTTATATTAATTCATTTTTTTAATACTATTTTCCCCATATATTAAAGTATTTAATTAATATATTATTCATATATTACCTTGATCAGTTTGTGGTATTATTTATACATGATATTATTAATATTTGGTTTTAAAGGAAGAACATAAACATCAAATTGAAATTATACAGAATATCCTAAGAGATGTGATTTTATTTTGAAAAAACAAATCAAAATTAGATTTTTATTATTGAAATAACATTTATGGAAAACGTGGGAATTATTTCCATTCCAAGATAGTGAATTTTATCACACAAAATGAAATTATAAATATATTTAATTAATTTTTTATCCAATTAAAATGTTACATCTATAAGGACTCCATTGAAGATAAGATACCTTTATGTTGAGGTTATCCATAATGAGGTCATCAAAATTATTGGCCAACATATCCCATGATTGACAGAATTATTTCAAAAAAATTCCATTAATTGAAGCCACTTTAAAAATATTGATTTTTCTTGTAGATCAAAACACATTGTTCCATGATGGAGTTCACTCAAATCATCATCTAAACCTTACTTTCATATTCCTCTTTTGATTCTATTTACTCAAGTCCCTCCTCATACAAATCTTCATAGGAATGATTGATAAACTCATATGCTTCCCTTTATCCTTGGACAACATCATATGTTTCGATGACCATAGACCTAGATCCCACCTAATTGTAAATGAGATCATCCATCTTAACACCACATCATTTTTATTTCATGAATTCACCAAAATCAATCATCGAATTAACAATTTATACGATTGAACTATCTATTCTAATATGAACATGGGCCATGGGTTCTATGTCGGTCGCCTTATTCTTTTTGGTAGACCAAGTATCCATTTTCATTTGTAAATGTGATTAGTCGTCATTGAATTTGTCCTTATTTCCTTTTAGAAAAATTTTTCTCTCTACACCCCTTTTGACCGTCCTCCTTTTATTACTCATTGGAATACAGAGATAATTTATTTGGGATTCATTTAAACCGTCCTCTGGTACATTGCATGAAACATCATCCTCCAATCAAGTCCAATAAAAGATGTTATTTTATAAGTGGTTTCCCATTGTAGTTGTGGTTTGGATGTTTTCATGCATCACATCCCCTTGGAAATGTCACTATTAAAAAATGTGTATTGTGCAGTGATGGATTTTTCATCACAAGAAAAAAGAGCTGATAAATGGAATCCTTATCAGCGCTAATGAATGTGCTAATAAATTTAACACATTATCAAAACTTTTTTTATTGATGATAAAGGGTACCCTTAATCAGTACATTATTTTTAGAACTCATAAAGGATCACTTTATCAGATCTTTTATAGTGCTCAAAATAGTCTGAATAAATAAAATTGAATAATGAAATAATTAAATAAATAATAAATGTGTTTATTAAAAAATTCTTTAAATTTTATTTATTTAATAAATATTGATAAAATTTAATAAATTGTTTATACTATATATATATATTATAAATAAAAATAAATATTATTTAGTAAATATATATATATTAAAAATGATAATTAATGCAAATAAAATTTAAAATTACTAATTTGAGAAACAAATTAAATATTTTATTAATTATATGATTATTGATAAAGTTAATAAATATTATATATTAACATTTTAGATATGTGATAATTTATGTAATTATGATTTATATATTACAAAATAGTTATGTGATTTACATTAAATAGTAATATATTTAGTGAATAACAGTTTATAATTTAAAATTAATATGAATTAAAAATACATACTAATTAAATCGAGTAATGGTCATATAATTGAATGTCATCTTATTTTTAAATTTAACACAGAGCATATGTTCATTATATTGATTTAGAAAATATGTAATTAATTATTTTTTATACACAATGAACACACTAAAAAACATACCCATTTATTAATAATATTAATGTGTACTTATTTTAAATGGACTGAATTTCACTTATTTTTAACATGAAAGGACATAAAATTAGATATTCATTCATAATGATTTTTTTTTGTAAAATATATTTGTAACAAAATTATAATTAAATATATTTAAAAATGTTCATACAATATTTATAAAATTATATATTTAAAATTACTCATAAATAAGTACTTCTTAAGAGTATTTATATTATTTTATATATTTAATAAATTATTATATTTATAATTAATTTACATAAAATGGAATATATTTTCTCTATTTATATATATATATTTATTAAATATATATTTAATTATATAAATATATAAAATGATATATATATTATTTTTAAAAAATATATAATTATAAATAAATAATTATATATTCAAATAATTATAAAATTATAATAAATTCATTTAAATAAGGAATATGTTTACTATATTTATATTTATATATATTGATTATGTATATATATATATATATTAATAAAAAATTATTTATAATTATAATATTAAATCATTTATTAGTTCTTATGTAATTAATGCTGAAATAAGTCATATTTATTAGTGATAAATTCTTATTACTGATAAAAATGGATTATATTAGCCCAATAAAAGCACTTTTAAATATTCCTTTTATCATCACTTAAAAAAGATGCACTGATAAAAGGAATCATTATCAACACTTTCTTAAATCATTGATAAAAGGGACTCGATCTAATTAAAAAACCTAACCAATTGCGAACCCATCAATACATTAGAAGATTATCGTAGAATCAAATAATTGTTGAAAATCCTCCTCATTAAATCAAAGCTCAAATTACACAAACCCAATCGAATAACACTAATGCACTTCCCCAAGCTATCCACACATCATTCAGTATCTAGTGTTCACTTGTTGTTACTATTTTCCAAGAAAACAATAAAATCTGGATCTGAGGGCCTCATATTTTCTTCAACAAAGCGAGGTACGCATGTTTTGTCCATTATAGGTTCATATTTTATTTTTGTCTTTGTTCTTTCATGATCTGGATTTAAGGATTTCAGATATTCAATTGTAGTTTCTGATTTTTTTCTATATTTTTTATCCGATTATTGTATACTATTTTTTATGATTTATTTTTGGATAGAATACTATTTTTCATATAATTTCATGTTATTTTAAAAAAAAATTGAATCAATTTTCACTATTGTCTATAACTATACCCCAAATTTTATGGGAATCTCATTTTTTCAATGTTTTGAAATCTTATTTAGTCACCTCTTGTCTGTAGATAACCCGATTATATAAATATTTATGTCACTGATTCAAGAGTGGAGTCTTTGGATCTATGAACCATAAAAATGATAAAATTGACATAGAAAACCAATTCTCATTCTGATGATGGTGCGAAGAAGTAAGAGAAGATAATTTTATATAATTTATGTAAGTGAATTTATTTTTTAAATCATTTTTAATATTTTTAAGTAAGGGGTTTTCCTTAAAAATCTATTTTTCTATATTTTTGTTGTTTTATTTTAAGTGAAATTGTAGTAAGGGTTATACCATATTTATTTATTTTCAACGGCTCTCTATTTTCAAAATTGGTATTGGGGTGTATTTATTTTACTATGTTATGATATTATACTATAAGGGTATCATATATTTCTCATAATTGTTTAGTTTTAATTCTCTACGCCAACTTCCATATGGACCACCCTATAAAACCAAGGTTGGGTCAATGCATATTTGATGACCTCCCTAGAATCCTTAGGATTCTCAACCATTTATTCCAAAAAATATAAGGGAATTTAACAAATTATATATATATGAAATTATTTTCCGGTATTCATCATTTTAGGTCAATATTTAAATTTTTGGTCTATATATACATTTAATTAAAATAAATATAATTTATACATAAATAACCAATAAAATATTGTAAAATCATGTTATATTCAAAATAATATTACTACATAACCATATATATATATTCTGAAATAATTATACTTTCCGAAATATAAGTAATTATATTTTATATAGATTAAAGGAGTATAATAATTAATTTTGATTAATATAATTTACCAAATATTAATAGAAGCATTATTTTAGTTTCATTTTAAAAAATAGTATTATATATATATATATACCGAATAACATATTTTATATTTAAATATATTGAAATATGATAAATAATGTATATATATATATATATATTCAAATAAATTTACTTATATAATATATATATATATATATATAGGTATATTAACATTATTTATCTATGTATCAAATGAGAAGTGACATCTATTTTTATAGTTTTTCATGGTGGAAGGCGTGAACCCCATTCAAGATTATTGCCCATCGAGGTAAGTGTGAACAACGTACAAGCCTCCATAGAACTCTTTTACAAACCATATGAAACCATATAAACTTTTTAATAAAATAAACCTATTAAATAAACCATGTTTTATAAAAAACAACAAAAAAATCCTCAAACAATTATGTTATTAAGGATTTATTCAGATCTTTTTAGATAAATTCGAGGATAAAAATGAAACTAATTCCTCATTAACTCCAGCTATATGAAAAATATGATAAATATATTTAGGTAACATACACTCATCAGCTAAAATTACACTATAGAAAGCTAAAACCAGTGGGCAATGCAACACAAGAATTTCATAATCTGATTCTTCCTTCTCCACAAATTCCATTTAATTCCAACCCATCACTGTATCATTTCTATAGTTGTGGGAAGATTTTCAGATGAAGGATTTTCTATAATGGGGGCATCAATTTAATAACTAGTGATAATGGTGTAATTCTAACAAATGAGAGGCATTTACCTTTTAGAGAACACAATGAAATACAATTGTCATCCTCATTAGCTTCATCTCCAAAAAAGTTATTATTACATTTTTCACTTGACTCTCACCCCCATCTTATTTATCTTTCTTTTATTAGTCTAGGCATTAGTCATCCAATGGATGACTACTACATACAGTATTTCATGAAATATATGTTCATGTCCATGAGAGATAGACGATGTCTCTCAAGTAAAAATATGCAAAAAATAAATATTGGGGATAAGAGCTCTTGGGGATGAAATATATATATATCATTCTACTTTGAATGATTTTAGAAGATTACACCATATATAGTAGAGAAATTATCCTCATCCTCCTCAACCGTTTATTGATAGTTTGGCATGATCTATTTGCATTTTTATCATCATTATTTCTTTATTATTAGCATATTTCTATGGTCAACAATGTTTTCATAGTGAAATAATTATAAATAACATTAATGTTTTTTTCATGTTTATGTTTAATATATTTATTTATAGTATTAATCATACAATTATTAATTTCTTGTATATGTGGATTCTTTTCTTTGATATTGCAAATGAGATAATGACAATAAGAAAATTCTCTATGAATGAATAAAACCATCAAATAATATTGAATTATTAATAATTATTTAATTTACATTGACAACATTTTATTTGTTATTTGTAAGATACTTTTTTATCATGATTATAATAATTATTTATTTAATAGATCATTTGGGAAGTTATATTTTTCTTTCAACTATCTTCAACATGCGAAAAATTAGATGAAATAAATTTTTCCTTCCAAGGATTACATTCATTCTATTTTTATTTCCTTTTTTTGAACTTCCAACACTACATATTGTTTCCATATTATTATCCAACAATCCTTTATTGTTGTTGAAAGCCTCCTCATTTAAAACATTCAACAATTAGAATGATTTTTCGGCAATAAAAATTGATTCAGTATACTGTTTGGATGTTTTATACAGTTTGAATATGGAATCATTACTCATTCATATCTTGCTTCACATTATTTTTATAAGTTTCTTAAGGATGTGACAATATATGAAATCATCCATGTCTTTATGTTTTATCTACAACTATTATATGTCGTCAATGATAAAATTATGACATAACCATCATATGAAACTACAGGTGTCTCTTTTAATAATTTTTATCTCCCTCACATCCTGAGGTGACTTAATAGGTATTGGGTAATCTAAAAAATATAATTTATTATATTCTAGTACCTTGAGTATGCTCTTGTGATCCTCTTTGGAAACTAGTTTATGTAAGGGAATGTTCTTTGTCTAATTTTTTCACAATATGAATTTTGGTATTAATTTACTATTTTAAATTAATCTAGTATGTCAGTAATGTTATATTGATTACAAATTAGATATTACCAATTAATTTAATCTTCAAATGTCACTCACTAGTTTTATAAACTATAAAATCCCTTTATAAAAGATTTGGAATACTCTATCACTTGAATATTTTATTTTTTATGATCCTTGAAACCTCTCATCATAGTCTATATGTTATGATGAAAAATGTACAGAAAGATTCCAATGTTACACTAGGGTGACCAACCTCATTAAATTTTCTTTCCTTGATCATTTAAATGATGTCTATATAGGTTCTAGGTGCAGTGGAATCATGTGATGGGTGGTTCCCAACATTAATTTTTTTCCATAATATATTCTCAATCTGAGATCTTTACGATGATGAATGACATGATCTACAAAATTGAGTCAAATAAATAGACCATGAATAATTGTGTCGGGACCGAGAGAGAAGGAACAACACATATTGTGCATAAATAATTTAATTAGATAAATAATTACCTATAAGTAATTATTTAATCATTGATGTGTTTGGTGACATATTTTCTGTGCACTATCATATTGTTCTAGAAACCAAGTGTATATTTCGTCTAGCGATGATCCATACATGATCCATGAATCTCTAGATATCGCCTAATGAGTCTCCAAGTTAGAGCATTCATGGTCCATGTGCTTGCGTCGTCAGACATGATTGCCTAAAGAAGCATTTTCAAAGCATTATCCTTGATCTACTTGAGGATGAGTGCTCACTCTACTGGGATTGTTTATGGAGAAGAGAGATCTCTCTACGTGAGAGGAAGCTCTCTGATTATTGTGCTCAATAGAATAATCTCATGAAAACATAATATAATTGGGTATATATATTGATAGGGATCATATAAAATAATTTCACATGTTCCCTTATAATAATTTAATCATATGAAAACACCATATAAAATAATAATTTTAATATTTTTATTTATTAAAATTTTCTTAACTTCAATTTATAATTAATTATAATTTAATTAAATACTATTCAAAATTTTCATTTATCACCGGAACAGTAATCTCAGTTCTCCAATCCTCCACAGTATTTACTGCGCTTTGAAAAATGTCTATTTATTTATTAAACAAATATTAGTACATTATTCATCAATAAATAAATAAATAATATATTTACAAAATAGAAAATAAATATTTATATATTAACAAGCATTCATGAATAATTAAAAAACCACATATGGGAATAATATTTATTCAACTTGTTAAATAATAATAAAAATAATATATTATTTAACTAAGACTATATATTCACATAGTGTGTGACACTGTAGCCATCTTTCTTATGGTCATTAGGAGAAACACCATAAATTCCAATGATAGAGTCTAGAAACACACCAATGACAAATAAGGAAATAATTTAATATCTCAACATCATGTCACCTCATATGAATTCTTACTATATAATATAATATCATTATCAGAAAATCTTTAATCATGAAAGTTGTATGCTTGTTCCATCAACCAATATATTCGATATCACTTTCTTAGATTTTATAGAAATTGAACATGCATATAGAACACCATTTAAATGGATTTATTTGGGATCTATCATTTCCATTAAAGGGAACGATACATTAACATTATCTAATGAATATAAGGGATAATTCCTTTTTCTTACAATATTTATTTATTAAATATTACTCAAACACAAAAAACATATCCTATATCATCATGAACAACTGTCATCGCCATTTATATCAATACATCTAAATGTGTAATGAATAATACTCAATAATAATAATCTTAATTTTTATGGTCCAGTAATAAAGTCCACAGATACAAACATCCAACGACACATAGAAATTTGGATTTCCAACTAGAAGGTCTTGGTCTCATAAAATCCATACTAGATATTAAAACATGTTTACACCATGAGAAGGTTCCTCAAAGACTGATGAGTATCCACCCCATATATAATATATCATTGGTTTCCCTAAAATGATATAGTCTTTCCATTAAACACATATTCAAGAATAATGTCATAGAACTCTTGAGTACTCATCGTAGATGGGAACTACATTGACCTTTTAGTGTGACATATAGTCTTAAGAAATTATCCCATACTATTTTCAATTTAAGAAGAATAATTATATGAAATAAATTTCAATAATATTCAAATTAATGAATAAAAATTATCATAAACTACAAATATGTTGTTTCCAGGGTACCAACTCTAATAAAATCCTACATGCATTGGAGAAAACTATTATCAACTTTCAGTCTCCTAGATCTCACATGATACCAATTCATTGATCAATATAGGAATATAGTCAATGGGTCTACCAAATTCTATTTCGTTGGAACTCTTCTCAAGGCTACATCACCCATATGATAGAAATCCCCAAAGAGTTGATACTTTCAGAGTAAATGTTTTTTCTGTTGTTGTGAACTTGGATCTTTTGTAAGAGTCACCACAATAGTGTTGTCATAATATAATGTGATAGGGTATTTTCTACTAGGTACCAAATCATGTATAAACCCAGACCTTCTTCATTCGGTATATTTTCCTCATCTAGTCGTTTTTGTGAAAAAGAGGATAATCTAGAAATTTTCCAAGTACATGACATGTACTTTCTATGTACACATAGTGTACTTTGTTTCCACACAAGGACATGTGCAATCCATGTCTGGGCCACACACACGGTGTGTAGGGGTGATGTGGAGGCTGCTTCATGCGGTGTACAGAAAAGCATATTACACGCTGTGTACTCTAAAATTACACACTATGTAGTATCTTTTTATTTCATTAATCTGACTGTGGTTGTGTCTTAAAC
Organism: Viscum album; assembly: GCA_963277665.1. Taxonomy (NCBI): domain Eukaryota; kingdom Viridiplantae; phylum Streptophyta; class Magnoliopsida; order Santalales; family Viscaceae; genus Viscum; species Viscum album. Next base: position 1,749,406,172 of record OY728152.1, read on the forward strand.
CTATTTTCATCTTCTTCTCCGCCTAATTATGTCCAGAGCATCCAAGGAGGTAGAATCTTCTTCGAGTGACCGATCTGTAACCGGTTATCCAAATCAAAGGTCGTCAGTTGCAATAGAATCAAAGCAGTGAGTTCTTGGTTCTTCTTTGGACACGTTTCCAGATTCCTTCTCTAGTGAGAGTTACCTAAGGTTGAACTTTTTAGACATTATTGTTGATCTTCTCTGTTCTAGGCTGATTCACAGACAGAGGTTCAGGTATATTGATCTTCTTGGATCGTGGTAGGTGGTTTTTTGCCCTACGTTGAATGACTTTGAGTTTTTGGTGCAAAGTGACGGATACCCATGTATCGGGTGTTTCGGGTTAGGGTTTTGATATTGTTTTATTATCTATCATAGATTTCTTATCGGCTTAAAAATACCATATGAATAATGATTTCTAGATAGAATTTTGAGGATAACACCAGGGGTGTTTCCCCTTGTTTTGGTTGTTTATGACCGTTTGGCTTAGGTTTCCTGTGAGGCATACGTTGTTTCATTGAGTGAATTCCTTTAGATATTTGATTGCATGTATTGCCTACTATTTATATGTTTTGATGCATTTTAGCTATTATCCAAGTAGTTGTTGAACTTACATTGGGTTGTTGACATTCGATTACACATGACATGACTGCTTAGGGCTGTGTGAACCTGGTGCTGTAGACTAAAGAGGGAATTTACAATTAATGGCTTCCCTAGAGAGTCTATTATAAATTTTTATCGTTCGCAGGACCTATGAGAATTGGACTTTGTGCTTACTCAGAGTGTCCTTAGTTATGTATCAAGACTGTAGGTGAAATTAGACATAATTTCTTCCTCAGAGAGTTTATATATTTCGATACATGACCGTAGGGAAATTGATTGTGAGTGCTTCCAAGAGTGTCTATGCCTTGTATGATTACTTGACTATAGGGGTCATCCCATATGAGCCACCCAGAGAGTTAGTTTGAATATTGTTTGGTTGGTTGTGAAGAGTCCAACAACCTAGTGAACAATATTGTGTTTTGTACTGCTTGAAGTTAGGTAGTCGGTTGAGATACCTATTGTGTTAATTGCTATGCTTTGGGAATATAGAGTTGTTGTTAGATTCCTTGGGTGAAAATTAAATTATTTAATTAAATTACTAAATAAATTGGAATGGATATTTTTAGGATTTTTTACTTAGTTTACTCATGTTTCTGTGTTGCATTTATTTAATGAGTGAATTAAATTAATAAATTACTGTGAATGGTGATTGGTATGATTGTTTACTATAAAGTACTCATGTTTCTCAACTGCATTTATTTCCTTTACCTTTTATATATTGCTCACAGATAGTAGGGAACATATATTGTGGTGATTTCCTAGTGGGATTAGTCTCACACCGTGTTTGGGTCCTTCTTTTCGGCCCAAATAGGTTATATGGTTGCATGTGTGGATAGGGATTGTGGCCCTTCTACATCAGGTACCTAATTTCTAGTTGGAGCTAGAGAGAAAAGGACCATGCCTAAGATTGTGATGCTATTGGAGTTTCTATTTAATTTTAGTGCATTTTTCTTCGTTTTATTTCATCATGTTGTTGTGTTTTATTCTTTCTGTAGATAATTGTACCTACTGTATCATTTTCATTGTTATTATATTATACATAGCTTAGACTGTTTTGTTTCAGTCATTGTATGTTTTTTACTGCTTCCTCTATTGACTATTATTTCCTTTTATTTGTATACCTTACCAAATTAGAGAATAGTTTCCCCAATTAATCACTAAGGCCCTCGCTACTATTCAGCAGCCTCTGGCATTTGGGGAAACGTGCTTCAAGTCTTGTGGCAAACATGGTATGGGGCACTAGTTTACTGGCTCCGGATTCAAGTCATTACAAAGTGGTATTAGAGGAGTTTCTTCCTTTTCAATTGATTTACTATTTCTTGAGATTAGACATGGATATTACATAATAGGTAAATGGTAAATATATGTGCCTGGGTGTTCTAGCACCCGTGTATAGGGAAAAAGACAGATTACCTCGAATATAGCAATTTTCGAGTTTTTTTAAATGTTACAGTTTAATTGATTTCATCGTTGGGTGGTGCACTTGTTTGGTGCTATTAATATTTGTATGATTGTGGTTCTATTTTGTTGAAACATGATGATATGAGGGTATTCCATATCATGCATCATATAGGGACTTGTTATAAAATCCCATGTCATGCATTTTCCATGCCATCTATATTACATTAGAATTTTCATGCTGTTGTGATAGAATTTTTTATAGAAGATGCATACTGGTGTGATAGCTGATTTGATATAATACCTTCTATGTTAATAGGGTATCGTTTTTTTAGAGATTTTAATCATGGATGTCAAACTTTGGTCTTAGAGGTGTTATCGGCCCTCGAGGATATGGTGGATCATGAGTTGTTATACTTTTTACTGGTTATATCCATTGTTATGTTGCCAAGATTTTATTCGCAGGGAGTATGGGCCTCCATGGATCATAATTTGGCAACCTAAAACTTGTTTTTTTGGTTTTATGGGCTCCAGTGAAGTTCTGAGGTTACTGTATTGAAAAACCCAGAATGCACAGCGTGTACTTTATGCATACACACCGTGTAGTTTTCTGTTGTGTCCCTGAATGTGTTGGGCAGAGACACGGGATTGTAAAGTTTCCCGTTGGAACAATTCGTGTATCATATTTGCATGCCGTGTAGTACAGAATAGGTATCTGGCCATGTCACGAACAACATGGGACAATGTTTTCCTTCAAGTGCACGTCTTGTCTCTTGGGAACACGCTGTGTATAGTTGAACAAGTATCTGGCCGTGTAGCCAACACCATGAGTTGGTGTTATCCTTCCTCATACATGTCGTGTCCATATGGAACATGCCGTGCAGTGTCATCCATGTGTCAGGCCATGTCACTAACAACACGTTCCATGAAAGGAAAGTCAAGTAAACTCCATGTCTCTATTGACACGCCGTGTATTAGTGATATGTGTACCAATCGGTGTGACTTATGACAGGGACAGGGGAGATATTTTAAGGACATGCCGTGTAGCGAAAAATCCCGCCATGTAGTTTCCTACTGGGACAGTCTGTGTTCCCAGCCATGTAGGAGTGAACGGGCGGGGAGGAAAAGGGTTAGTAAACGCCCTGTATATTAAGAACATGCTATGTAACAGTGTGGTTTACACAGCCATGTATGTCTAAGGTACATTCCAAGGGTAAAATTTTTAGAAACACGACATGTAGTACTAATACATGTAGTGTAGTCATGTTTTCCCACATTTTATAGTTTTTCCCTCTTATTCTATTTTGCTCTATTAAGTTTCATCTGTGTTTATCATTAATGAATGTGTGATATTGACCTTTCATAACTATGGCACCAAGATGTTGTTCAGTTTCATGTCAAGTACCAGGCAGTGACAGTTCACCTGATACGACATATTAGGGACTACTGGTAGTTCGGCCTATAATTCCGGACATGGAACCTGCAGTGATTCCAAAAACTGGTATCGATGCTCAGTTCAGAGATTGTTTCATGAGATTCATGCAGACCTTCCAGGGGGATTAGCATCCTGCCCCGTCTATGGAAGAGCTGACACGAGTTTTTCAGCAGCATCACCCTCCCACGTTCAGAGGGGATGGAGTATCACAGGTTGTAGATTCATGGATAGAAGCCATGTTTTCCATATTCGAGCATCTATAGACACCTCCAGAGATGATATTGAAGCACATGAATTATATCCTATGATATTCCACCAAGAGATGGTGGGATGTGGATTCGTAGACAGGGCGCCAACGGGTTATGGCTTGGGATGAGTTTCAGTGTACGTTCTATGAATACTTCTACCCAGCGACGTTGAGGGATAACAGAGCCAAATATTTCTTGAACCAGCATAAGGGTAGTCTCACAATTATGGAGTATTCCTCCCTATTTACATGGTTACAGAGTTTCACTCCCATTCTGGGGAATGATGCGCTATTTTTTACAAGGAATTTTGAGCAAGGACTCAGACCGGATAATTGGTCACAGGTGAATGTCGTTTAGTTGACTTCTATCACTCGTATAGTAAACCAGGTGCATATCACAGAGAGAAACCTGATGTAGACTATAGTTGTGGACCAGGGTGGTTCAGCTTCGAGGGTAGATTCCTTTCAGGTAGACAGCAGTAAGTGCCACAGAGAGTCTACATGAGGTGATTCGAGGAAGCGAGGTATTCCTTTCGGTAGACGATATATTCCTTCTGGTAACCAAGAGGTGTGCTATAAGTGTGGGGAAAATGGGCATAAGAATCCTCAGTTCCCATGTTACATATTGGAGTGCCGATCATGTTGCAATATAGGTCATCTGCAGCGTTTTTGCAAGGTTCTTCTTCCAATGGATGGTGAAAGAGTATCAGTTTCGACTCCGCGTACAGGGGCAAGATTACCAGTTTTACAACAAACTGGGGGTGGAGTTCCTTAGGTTAAATAGGCCAAAGTTGAGGTCGTGGTTGTAGTGTTCAGGCTCAGGGAGGGTTATCTCAGGGATCTTAGGATTCTACACAGGTTCGTGTTGCAGGCCAGACATTCACGATAGGGCAGATCCATCAGGAGTAGGATCCTGGACCTTCTACAGTTCGAGGTAAAATTATAGTAGCCTTAGTTTTATCCTTTGCACTTTTTGATATAGGATCTTCTCATAGATTTATTTCAGTGCATACTGTGGAAAGACTTAGACTTAATGTTTATACTTATGATGATATGATGATGCTAGACACTCCCTTGGGAATTAGAACTGCTAGCGTGTGTCAGTTCTTAGACTACCCCCTTGAGGTTGGTGGGTGTTTTTTTCTTGGAGTCTATATGACTTGGAGATGGAAGGCAGTGATTTCATTCTTGGTATGGACTGGTTAGTCCCCTTCCAAGAATTTGTTGATTGTTATCATCGTGGGGTGAGTTTTACATTCTCAGAGGGCGGATCTGTTTCTTCACAAGGGTGAATGGGATGTCCAGGCGAGCAGAGTGGGACCAGAGCCTCATGGATTGGGCGACGTTACGAACTATATTTCTAGCATATATCTGGATGACCATGGGACTTATTAGAAATATTTTCCCCTAGTGGTTAATCTCTTTCCATATATCTTTCCAAAATACTTTTCAGTTTTTCTTCTAGAGCGAGAGGTAGAATTTTCTATCGATTTTGTTCTAGTAGTGTAACCGGTGTACATTCCTCCTTATAGGATGGATACATCTTAGTTTCATAAGCTCAAAAAGCAGTTGGAGGCGTTGCAGGAAAGGGGTTTCATCCGACCTAGTACTTCTCCTTGGGGTTCTCCTGCCTGTTTGTGAAGAAGGCAGACGATACCCTTAGGCTTTGTGTGGATTATCGAAAGTTGTACATGTTGAAGGTCAAGAACCGATATCCATTTCCACATATAGATGATCACTTCTTTAAGCTTCTAGGAGCCATAGTGTTCTTGAATATCGACTTGAGATTCGGTTACCACCAGTTGCGTGTTAGACCATATGATATACCAATTACAGCCTTCTGGAGAAGGTATGGTCTGTATGAGTATTTGGTTATGCTGTTCGGTCTCTCAAATGTGGAAACAATTTTCCTCGTGTTGATGAACATAGTTTTCCATCCTTAATTGGATTATTTTGTGTTGGTTTTTTTGGACAAAATCTTGGTGTACTCTCACACTTGACATAACCAACCAACCCATCTTGATATTGTTTTGAGTGCACTATGGGAGCATAATTTATATGATATGCTCTCAAAGTACCACTTTTGGATGAATGAAGTTCACTTCTTGGGTCATGTCATCTCAGAGAAATTAGTATCAGTATACCTAGAGAAGGTGAGAGTCGTAGTTACCTGGGAGCAGTCGAAGAATGTCTTTGAGATATGATGTTTCTTATGGGATGATGGTTACTACAGGAGGTTTATGCATGAGTTCTCATTCATAGAAGCACCGTTGACGGGCTTGACTAAGAAATGGGTGATGTATGTTTGGTTAAAAGCTTGTGATTCAGCCCTCCAAGAGCTGAATGTGAGATTGACATCAGCACTGATTCTAGTTTTTCCAGAGTCGGGCAAGAGTTATATAGTTTATTGGGATGTATATGGAATCAATCATAGATAGGTGCTTATGTAGGATGATCTTGTTGTTTCGTACGGATCTCAGTAGTTGATGCCAAATTAGAGAAACTATCATATTCTCAACCTGGAGTGGGATGTAGTTGTTCATGCTTTGTGTTGTTGGAGATATTATATTCGAGGAGAGAATTTTGTGGTATATACTGACCACAAGAGCCTCAAATATATCTTCATGCAATGTGACTTAAATCTGAGACAGTGGAGGTGGGTTGAGTACCTACAATCATTCGATTTCGAGCTTGCCTATATTCCTACGAATGGAAAGGTAGTGGATGATGCACTGAGCAGGAGGACACATATACAGGCAGTTCAAGAGGCCATTAGTTAGTGGAAGCTTATTACTCTATTCTTTGAGAATCATTTGGAGGTCCACGATAGATAGGGTCAGACATTTATTTCTTCTGTAGCTACTACCTCTACCCTTCTTGACCAAGTTCGAATAATGCAACTATTAGATTACGATGGCCTGGTCATATGGGAAAATGTGTTAGGAGAGGACCCTCTTCCCGGATGGACGATAGGCGAGGATGAGGTCTTTCATTTCTAGTGACACATATGTGTGCCAGATGATACATGCAAAGAGCTGATGTGAGACCATCATTCCTTAGTTTGGGCAGTTCATCCCAATGTCACCAAGATGTATTGTGATCTACAATGCTAGTATTGGTCTCCAGGTATGAACAGAGATATTGAGAGTTTTTTCATGAGATGTTCCACCTATTAGTAGGTGAAGGCAGAGCATCAGCGACAGACAGGTCTTTTACAGCAGTTACCCATTCCCTAGTGGATGTGGAATGATTTCGCGATGGACTTTGTGACATGGTTGCTGATATCTCCTTGAGGGAATGATGTGGTATGGGTTGTCATTGACAGGCTCACGAAGGATTCTCACTTCATGACGATTAAGGAGAACTTTAGTGTCAATGATTTTGGACGGTTGTACATCCATGAAATTATACTCTTGAATGGGGTTCCGAGTATTATCATTTTAGATAGGGATGCCCGCTGCACGTGGAATTTCTAGCAAGGGCTATAGAAGGATTTGGGTACACATGTACCATTGAGTAAAACATACCATCCCCAGAAAGATGGCCAGTCAGAGCGCATGATTCTGGTGCTATAGGACATGCTACGTGCATGTGTCCTTGATTTTGGAGGTTCTTGGGTGAGACATATACCTCTAGTAGAGTTTTCCTACAATAATAGATTTCAAACGACTATTTTTATGGCACCTTTCGAGGATTTGTACGATAGACAGTGCCGATCACCCTTGTGTTGGTTGGAGGAAGGAGAGGTAGCTATGCTGGGGCCTCGTCTTGTTTAAGTGACCATAGAACAGGTGGAGTTAATTCGGAAGAGTATGGCTACTACACAGTATCGGCAAAAATCTTATGCTGATCAGCTAAGATGACCATTAGAGTTCAAGGTTAGAGATTAGGTTTTCCTACGTATTACCTGAGTTTGGGACACAAGATGATTAGGAGATAGATTAAGCTTTCAACGATATATGTCAAGCTGTTTGAGGTCTTAGAGATAGTATGTCTCGTTTCTTATAGGTTACCATTACCTTAGAGGTACCAGGATATGAACAACATTTTCTAGGTTTCTCAGCTTCGATGCAATTTCTCAGACCCATCTCAGGTTTTTCAACTCGAAAAGGTTCAGCTGGATTATGATGCCTCATTCAAGGAGAATCGTGTCAGGATTGCTGATCATAGTGCAAAGGTACTATGTGTCCGTTCTGTTCCTATGGTACGAGTGCTATGGCAGCACGACCGTGTATAGGATGAGACTTGCGAGAGGGAGGCCGATATGCGATCATAGTGGCTAGAGCTCTCTGAGGTTTATTCATCGCCACCCTGTCAGGGAAATTCGGGGATGATATTCTTTAATGGGGAATGTTTGTAAGAACCTGGACCATCTTCATCAGGTATGTTTTCCATTTATATTTGTTTTTGGGAAAAAGGGGAGAATCATGAAATTTTCCAAGTTCATGTCGTGTACTTTCTAATTACACGTTGTGTAAATTGTTGTCGTGAAAGGCCGTGTGCTGGCCGTGTCTGGACCACACACACGCTGTGTAGGGGTGATGTGAATGCCACTTATTGCGGTGTATGGAAAAGCCTAGTACACACCATGTACTCTAAAAGAACATGACATGTACATTCTTTTTTTCATTAATCATATCGTGGTTGCCTCTTAAACCAATTTTCATCTTCTTCTCTGCCTAATTACGTCAAGAGCATATGAGTAGAATGAATCTTTTCCAAGCCACTGATCTATCACCAGTTATCAGAATCGAACGTCGTCGGTTGAAATAGAATCATAGCGGTGAGTTTTTGGTTCATCTTTTGCCACGTTTTTTATTCCAACTCATGTGAGATTTATTTTAGTTTGATCGTTTTAGACGTTTTTTAAGTTAGTCTACATTCTATGATGATTCATAGGCCGAGGATCGTGTATATTGATCTTCTTGGATCGAGGTAGGTGGTTTGTTTCTCAACGTTGAATATCTTTGAGTTTTTGGTGCAAAGTGCCGGATACCCATGTATCGGGTATCTCAGGATAGGGTTTTGATCCAGTTTTATTATTTTTCTTTGATTTCTTGTGTGCTTGAGACTATTAGATGAATAATTATATATTTTTAGCATGTTGAGGATTACCCCATGGGTGTTTCCCCTTGTTTTGGTTGTTTACCGCCATTTGGCTTAGGTTGCCTATGAGGCATACCTTGTTGCATGGATTTCCTGCCTTGGGATATTTGATTGCATGTATTGCCTACTATCTATATGCTTTGATGCATTGTATCTATTAGACAAGTAGTTGTTGAACTTACTTAGGGCAGCTGACTATCGATTATGCATGACTAGACTGCTCAGGGCTATGTGAACCTAGTAAGGTATACTAAAGAGGGAATTGACGATTAAGGGATTCCCTAGAGAGTCTGTTATAAATATGTATTGTTCATATGACCTATGGGAATTTGACTTTCTGCTTCCTCAGAGTGTCATTTTTTACTTATTGGGATTATAAGGAGAATTAGAAATAAGTTCATCCTCAGAGAGTCTATATCTTTCATTGGATGAATGCAGTGGAATTGACGGTGAGTGCTTCCCAGAGTGTCCGTCCCTTGTATGATTACATGACAATAGGGGTATGCCAGTATGAGCCACCCAAAGAGTCTTTGTGAATATTGTTTGGTTGGTTTTGACGAGTCCACCATGCCATAGTACAAGAATGTCTTTTGTACTACTCGAAGTTAGGTAGTCTACTGAGATACATGTTGTGTTACTTGCTATGCTTTGGGAATATAGAGTTGTTGTTAGATTCATTGGGTGACAACTAAATGACATAATTAAATTACTAAATAAATGTGAATGGAGATTTTTAGGATTCTTTAATTATTGTACTCCTATTTTTCTGTTGTGTTTTTTAATGAGAGAATTAATTTAATAAATATCTGTGAATGGAGATTGGTAGGATTGTTTACTTTAGAGTACTCATATTTCTCTGCTGCATTTATTTCCTTTACTTTTTCTATATTTCTCAATGACATTAGGGAACATATCTTGTGGTGATTGCCTACTGGGATTAGTCTCACACCTTATTTGGGTCCTTCTTTTTGGCCCAAATAGGTAATATGGTTGGAGGTGTGGATTGGGATTGTGGCCCTTCTACTTCAGGTACATGATAGCTGGTTGGAGATGGAGAGAATATGATCGAGCCTAGGCTTACGATGTTACTGGAGTTGTTGTTTAATTTTAGTTCATTGTTCTCAATTGTATATTAGCATGTTGTTGTGTTTTTTGCTTTCCATATATACTTGTACCTGTTGCATCATTTTCTTCATTATAATATTATACATTGCTTCTATTGTTTAGTTTCAGTCATTGTATGTTGTTTATTGCTTCCTCTATTGACTGTTATTTTATTTTATTTGAATACATTACCAAGTGAGGGAATAGATTTCCCAATGTCTCACCAAGGCCCTCGCTACTAGTCGACAGCCTCTGGCATTTGGTAAAACATGCTTGAGGTAAGGTGGAGAACTAAGTACGGGGAACCAATTGAGTGACTTCGGATTCAGGTCATTACAAAACATGCTTCAAGACAATTTTCGGAATCCATAGGACATCCTTGGCTGCATCAAAAGCTACTAATACTCGAACTCCATTGTAGAATTGAAAATAATAGGATTCATTGATCTCTTCCATCTCACATCTCTTCTATAGAGTTATAAAACAAATTCTGGTTAGGACTTCATATCATTTTGATCTATCTAAAAAATAGCATCACTATAACCCTTGATGACCAGCCCCTCATCTTCACTATACACTGGAAACATGTCTATAGTTCTTCTCAGATACATAAGGATAACCGTAACATCTATCCAAAATTCTTCTTCTGGAACTTTTTGGTTTCTCCTTACCATGCTCAATGCATAGGAAACATCAGTTCTAGTACATAACAGGGAATACATGATTGATTCTATCTTTCAAGCATATAAGAACCTACTCATCCATCCATATCATGTTTTGTTTAAAAATGAATTTTTCTTGGAAGATGTAAACCATGTTACACGGGAACCTATCATCTCCATGAACATTCCATACAAAATCACTTTAGAATTTTGTTAATATGTGTACATTTACATATTCCCTCAATCCTCTTATATCTATCATGAATGATCTTTATCGATAGATTATAGGTTGTGTTACCTAATTTTATCATGGAGAAACACTTGTTTAACCAGTCTTTAAGTGATTGTGATATTGGTATGTAATTTCCAAAAAGTAATACATCATGAAGATATATTACTAGGATAAAGACATCATTCCCATTAAACCTTTTATAAACACACAGATCACATTGGTTCATAATGAAGCCAAATTATTTTATGGATTCATTGAATCAAATGTTCTAGGACCTAGATGCTTGCTTTAATCTATAAATGGATCCCTACAACTTGTAAATATTTTTTGAATCACATAGAGGCACAAACCATTCTAGTTGTGTCGTATGGATATTTTCCTAAATGTTACCATTATTGAATTCAGATTTGACATCTATCTTTGAAATCTCATAGTAATGGTATAATTCTTCAAAATCTATGATTCATACATATTTAACCATGGAGATTGTCATGAAGGTTTCATTATAGTCAACTCATTGACACTATTTAAAACCATTATCCACTATCCATGCTTTATAGGTACATATATTTCATTCCTTGTATAGTTTCCTCTTGATTACCCATTTGAATCCAATAGTATTTACATCAACTAGAACATATAACATATCACAAACTTGTATCTAATACATGGATTCCATCTAGGAACGCATAGCTTCTAGCCACTTATAGCTTCTAAGATATCTATTACCTCCCAGTATGAAAGAGATTCATCATTATCGACCAATAATGTGTCACCATCATCTATGACTACAAAACCATTCCTCTCTAGTTCTCTTACCTCTCTTATGCTCCAATGATGTACTTGTGTTTCCCAAACTACTTCTTCTATAGAGACTTTGTATTACATTATTGTACCAACACGTTTTCATCTTGAGCATAAAATTTATTGAATTCATTATTTCTCCCACTAATATTTTTGAGGTTGTGCTACCTAACAATAATAACAGCTTTCCTGGTGACAAACAATCTCTTTTATGAGGGGTTGTATATGTCCTATCCATTTGTTTCCTTGGGAATCCTTATATAGGTATACCTAATTCCCCAAGGTGCTATTTCGTTTCTTAAAAAGACATTAACAAGCATATCATTACCTAAAACATGTGTATAAGACAAATAAGGTTTCATTACACTCCATAGCTTAAAGAAAATTCCATTTTCCATTTTTTTCATTACTCAGTTTAATGTATATTTCATTATTTTTATTGCATATCCCAAAAAGGATAATGGATGATCTTCCTGAATTTTAATCAACCACAACTTGTACATAAAGGTACAATTCCTCCTTTCACATAAAACACTCTACTATGGTGCATTACATGGAGTGATTTGAGATATAATCCCAAACCCCATAGAAGACCGATGAATACTTGGTTAAGTTATTCACCACCTCAATCTAATCGAAACATATTAGTCTTCTTTCCAAGATGATCATATAATTAATTATTAAATTCCTTGCATTTCTCAAAGTACATTGACTTATACCTCATAATGTAGATATATCCATATCTACTAAATTAATTATTAAATGTTTATTAGTAAAAACATCCACCTCTAGTTTATATTGGAAATAATCCACACGCATTAGTGTGTACTAATCTTAGAAGCTCTGTGGCAATGTCACCCTTTCTACCAAATGGTAGTTTGGCCATTTTACCTTATAAACAAGTAAGACATAAATCAAGTGGTTTTATCTCAAATGATTCTAAATATTCATCTTAATAGATCTTTGTGAAACCATTATCATTTACATTACTATAACAAGGATGTGAAATCAAGGTGTTATATGAGTCTTGTGAACTTGATTTTTTATCAATTTCCCACACATGGTTTTCATAACTTAACACATTCAAATAATTATTTAAATGGTCCACAAAATAACATTTTTTCCCTTACAAATGAATAAAAGATATATATATATAGTTGAAAATAAATCCATATTTCCTTAAACATGATAAAAAAATTTGTTCGGGGATACAGTCTATACATTATAACAAAATCTTAAAACCAAAATCATTCATATTAGTAAATAAATGTTGTAGTAACCAATAGATATAACAACCACCCTTGCACCATTGTAATCTCATAGATCCCCTTCACCTTTGTAAATTTTGTACAATCTACGTGGTTCATGCTTTTAGATTTAGACATGAGAACCAAACGTTGTATCAAAAACACAATTTGTAGATATGGAATGATTTCACTTGATAATGAACACGCCTTCATCTTCTCTATTATTCTGGGTGCATTTACTCTCCCAATAGCCAAGATTTCCACATTAAAAAAATAAAGCCTACTTTTCCTTTCCCTTCCATTAGATTATCCTCTTCTAGGTAAGATTTTGAATAGAAGATTTATACGGTTTATATGTTTTGGGACCATATTCCTAGCCCTTCCACTTATTATTCACCATAAAGACTGCAATTTTAATACACCCCATTTCCATATCCATTGGAAAAATCGTGGTCAGACGTCCGGAATGGATCTTCTAATTTGTCCAAATATTATAATTCACAACAATGTTGGAGAAGTTTTTTGGTAGTGATGAATGTATGAGATCTTTACACAACTCATCAGGGAATTTAATCTCTAATATGTCTAGGAGTTCAATGTAGTCAATAATCTTGACATTATGAGGCCCTTCTATTTCTAACAATCCACGATTAATGGTAAAAAAAGTGTTAGATATATCAAAACTCTCTTGTTTCACCTTTTATTGATATAGATCCTGAATTTGAGACATCATTCTATACTCATCCATTTTCGCATGTCATAATAAAATCTCAATGGGCATGGATGATGACATGAATCACTAAACACGTATAACACCATTCAAATTTTTCTCACAGATAGATTTTCCTTCATCACATTCCTTATTTAATGGCGAAATTTTAATGGTTCTTCCAACACAAATAATTATCCTTCATGGTAAAGGATGACCCATAGACCCCTTTTCCAATCCTACAAATTATTGCCAGTGAGAAGGTTTTTGTTGCCTAGTTTGTATAACAATGATAAATATGATGTAATTTTAAATGATGTTTATACAAGAAATATAATCAAATATTTAGTACTTTATCTAATAAATTTAGACAAATTAATATCATATTTATTAGTCTCCCACTATTTCTTGGAACCCCGATATCCCTCACCATTAACTTCAGAATACCATATTTCTTATACATTCAAGTGGTAAGGATACCTATTCCGCTTCTCATTACCTCTACATTGGATGGTTAGGTAACATGAATAGATTTTGGTAGTAATTACAAATTCCTACTACATTAACTCATAGTTCCTTGATTTTTTGAGTGGACTTCCCAATCATGAAATCATTAATTTTATATTTACTTAACCTTTTCCTCTCAATTAAACTTTCTTATACTTTGGTAGTCAAACCTTGAGGTTAACCACGTTAATTTAACACATAACCTCATGTTAGAGTTTCCTGATAATTGAAAGCACGAAAAATTTTGCTAGTCAATGACATTTAACTTTTCATAGTAACTAACTGAAGTAATGGAATCATATACCAACTTAATATTGTAAATACTTATTTTATCCTTTTTGAATAAATTTACAATTATTATATTTACTACATGATTTTTAATATTAATTTGGATTAATTATGTTATTAACCATGTATTAGATAATACTTATGCATAAGTTGGTTTATTTTAGTTTTACCTTCCATGCTTGTTAATTAATTAATTATTTGACCATGAAAATACATCCATAATGAAATAACCTTTTAACTGAGAAAAATAAAATTAATGGTATGATCATGATATTATAATAATTGTTACTTTATTTAGAGTTAAATAAACTAATCATTGACACAGGGGATAAAATCCTTGAACTAACTGAGGTTCATGTTTACAGATTTCCACCTACCCACCATTGTATCTCCTTGGATCAGTTTTTCCTCATCTCCTTACATGAACTGCCTCCACTACCTTTGGATATTTATCCATTTAATATGCTATTTAGTCATTCATAGGTGACTGGAAAAGGGAGTTTACATAATAGAAACCACAAGAATGAAGGTTGTACTAAATAATGTGGAAGGAAGGCACACATGCCAAAAATTTAATTTAATAATAAATTAAATGAACCTAATAACATATGTAAATTTTCGGGTCCAACTCATGGTCATCCACATGAATTCAATGTATCATACATTTAATGAAACTAGAATTCAATTCCTTAATCATTATTATTTAAGATAAATCACACTCGAGTAAATTAATTATTATCTATAATTATTTTATCATTTTAGCTAAATCATTATTTGAATTTCCTTAAGATAGTCATCCATTATAATTTTAATTAAATTAAATAAATTCAATTAAAATTAACCATGTACGTAAATGTACCCTGGATGAAACATATTGAATTCCTAACCAAATCTACCAAAAATATATTATACTCGTATTCTATTTTACTGTTGTGAAATATGGAATAAATGACTGATCATGTTCTTTTACAATATGTAATTCACATATAATTACATGAATTACATGATTTTTTGGTCACATGTTTTTCTTTAATGTATATAGAATAACAACTTGTAATATAAATCATACATGACATGCATATATTTAACATAATGCATATATTAATAAAAAATTTAAAAATTTATGTATATTAAAAATAATCACTTGAAATGTCTAATATTTATGACCACACATATGTACACGACAAATTAATTTCAAAGTAAAATAAATTATTTTCAAATCTGCCTAACTTGGAAGAAGTGCATGGTGTGTAGATCCAATTTTACACTTCGTACACCTATCACCATCTATCTGAGACACATGCCCAAGGATTAAACATGTAGTATGTGCCTCAAAATACATTGATTACACAGCGTGTCCAATGGGCCACCTGCCATGTTGACTCCGTATTACATAGTCACTCATCAGGTTGGTTCTGTATTGAATACAAAACATGTATTTAATGCAAAGGAACTACACACTATGTCCACTGAGTCACATGGGGTTTAGTTTGGCTATCCATGATCTAGTATGTCCAGGTCAATGTTATTTGTAAGAATTGACTACCCCATGAGTCACTAATGCAGACAATTTGAGAATTTATCAAATTAACTATTATTGAATTAAACACAACTACATTGTGTGTAACATCAGTTACACAACATGTATTACTTTGTTAACTAGGAAAAATCCTTGGATCCTCTGGATGAGTTATTTGATTTTATTTGAATCAAAAAATTAATCACATGGATTAGATCTATGAGAAATGAATGATGATGAAACAAATCTCACAATTCAGATTAAATGAACGACTACTCATGGTTTGAAAAACTAAAATACAAATGATTAAATAATCAACAATATTAAATAATTATAAATAATTATTTCTCTTCTCTGATACCACATTTATGTTCTGGGTGTAATGGATGAAAACGATGGGTGGTGCCCAACATTAGTTTTTTCCATAACCAATGAACATTTTGAGATATATATAATGATAAGTGTTGTGATCCCTGGAATTGAGTCGAATAAATAGAAAAATAATATTTGTGATGGAACTCAGAGAGAAGGATGAACACATATTATTTATAATTAATTTAATTAGATATGGAATTTCCTCTAAGGTATTATTTCTTCATTGATGTGTCCTATGATAGATCTACAGTGCACTATCATTCCATGATAGAAACCAACTATTGATTTCCTATAATGGTGATATACATGTGATCTAGTAATTTCTTGACATTGTTGTAGGAGTGTCCCACTACAGCCCTGGAATATCTTTTTGGTTGCATCTTCACCCTTGATTGCCTCGAGAAATTCTTCCAAAGAATTCTCCTTGATCTGATGGAGGTGAATTTTTCACCTCTCTTGTGAGTATTATCAGAGAAGGCAGCTCTCTAGCCTTAAGGGGATTCTCTTTGAATCATTGTGCACAACTGAATAGGATCATGATTAAATAATATAATTGGGTATATATATTACTATTTTTTAAATAATATAATTTCCCAGGCTCCCTTATTATTATTTAATCCTAGAAAAACCCCATGTTAAATAGTAGTAGTAATATAATTATATCTTAACACATGAATAATATTAAAATTATAATTAAATAATATTTAATTAAATAGTTTTCAATATTATCATTTCACACCAGACCACTATACTAGGCCCACCATTCATCCACAATATTTTTCAGGCCTTGAATAATGTATATTTATTTATTAAAAAAATATCACTACATTATTGATGAATAAATACATAAATATTATATTTATTAAACTTAAAGTAAATATTTATATGTTATCAATCCTATATGAATTATTATTATACAATGTATGAGAATAATTTTTATTCAACCTGTTAAAAAATAAATATGAATTTATTACTTAACTTTGATTCTTGATACACTTATTGTGTGACCCCCTACGCCACTTTTATCATTGGTATTAGGTGACACGACCTAAAGTCTGCGTTTAGTGTATAACAACATGCCAAAGCACTATTGAGATAGAATTTAATTCCTTAAGGACATGTCACCTCATACAAATGAATACATTGTAATAAAATATCTTTATGAAAATATCATTAATCATGTAGGGTGCATGCCATTGTCATCAACCTATGTGCTCAATACCTCTTTCAGTTATTTTTTCAAAATAAAACATGGATATAGAAGAACAAAACCAGGAATATATTTAAGCTATATAATATCAATAAATGGGAATGTGATATTATCCTTCATTAATGAACAGAAGGGGACAAATCCTTTCTCACATTTTTCATAAATTCTATATTACTCGTGATGTACCCAACATATACATCTTCACTATGAATATCTATCATCATAGTCTTCATCATTACATTTTATTGTGTAACTCATAATACTTATTAATAATAATCGTAAATTCTAAATACCAATATACATGTCGATAGATTCTAACATTTAATGAAAAATTAAAATGTATATTTCTTACTGGAGTTTCACATTCTCATTATTTCCATAAGAGACATAACTAAGGGTGCACACCATGAGAAGGTAAATCAATGTCATATAAGTTTCTATCCTTGATATCCTATATCATTTTGGTCTGTTAAATTATATCATCCAATGATGGAACATATAATATAGAATATTTTCATATCACTTTTTCGTTCTAATCATAGTGGGGAACTTCTATGAACTTTTAGTGTGACAACTAATCTTATTATATTATCCCATACAATGTTATGCAGAAGAACAATCATGATGTCATAAATATTTTATTAATATTCAAAAAAAATAATGAATTTAATTATAAAGTACAAAATAGTATGTTCTAGGGAGCCAACTACATTAGTCCAGTGTTCTTAAATCAAAAGCAAGATATTCTCAATGCTTTCCAATAAAATTTCAACAAGCTAGAAATAACTACTTCATCTCTATCAACATTAGATAAGTCATCCCATAAATTTATTAGGAAGTTTATAATAGTATGAGGCACCATCAACATTGTCTGATGAGCACCATATAATAGAGTTTGGGTTCTAATTTATGAAACCAATGGTTTGTCTCTAAATATTTATTTGTGGGATTTATTATTAAATGATGGAATGAAATAATTTTATAAATAAAAAGCATGTAATATGTGATATCAATCAAAACTGACCATGAAATAAATATGATACATTAATCACATCACATGTTCATTTAATTTATCTATTCTTTCTTATTATTTTATGAGATCACAAAAAAAATTGCGCATACGTTAAATAATAACCTATGCATAAATAAATTTAATGTATGTGATCATGTGCTAATACTAGTGTTTTTACATTGAGTTAAAGTGGGTCAATCAAAATCATATGGGTGACTCCTCTAGTAGAAACACATGTGAATGGAGTTTTAATACTCACCCATTAAATGTATCCAAATAGTTTTGTTTGTGTGTCACCAAATCCAAGTGCTAAGTACATCAATGGTCATCCTCATAATTATAAAAGACACCCGTATATAGATGAGGGGTTCTGAAGAATGTTAAATATAGATGAAAAATTATTTGGGGCCACAATACCATATATAAATAATTATGTATAATATGATTCATATATAATCAATTATTAAATACTTATTACAAAATTGAAATCCAAAAATTAAATAAATAAACAAAGAAAATATAAAGAATCCTTGGATTGTTTATTGCTCATGATCATTAAATACATATTCAACACACATATATAAATTATATTCATAAATAAATTTAAATATGTAATAAATCATTTTTATGGTTATTTTAATGAATAAAGAATTATATCTTATTTTTAATTAAAAAATACTCCATGTGGTCTCATAAATTAGTGTAAATATATTTCAAAATATAACATTATTTTAAAATATAAATTATTAAATTAATTATATTTTATTCCTAAAAATATACCAAATATTTAATATATATATATAACTTTTTTTGAGGTCGCTACAAAACATTGATGGGAAACGGCTGGTCAGCCAGTAGCTGACCTTCCTAATCATAGGGCAGGAAAGACCCTCTAATCCTATTCTAGCTTGATCAAGACATGTTCTTCCTATTTTGGGTGGGGCAATCAGGCATGGGTTATGTACTGTAGATCGATGAATAGAATATGGGTTTGGATCAGGATGGTACCTTGATGATAGACCAAAATAAAAGGGTGCTTGAGGAAACTATCAAATTAATAGATATATTTAGTGATGTGGCTTGTGTGGTATATGTAAAGTTAGTTGTGGAATATAGTCACATGGTATCTTAAAGAACATGTTGTCGATGAACATAGGTTGGGGGTGCAACTAGATTGGATAATTTTTTTTAAAATTTTTTTTAATAAACATTATTGGGTATTGCGAATCATTAAAAATGATTCCCAAGATGCGGGAACCACATTTATGAATCTATGATAGCCAGGATGCATGAAAAGGGTTATCTCATCATGTGTGATTTGTATAAAGGATGCATGAAATTCGTTCACAATTACTTCATAATTTTTAATTTAAAAAATCATAAATAATTGTAAATACTAATTATCTAAAAATATATATTAATTAAAAAATCATCAATATATAAATAAAATCAAAAAATATAAACACATATTAATAATAAAATAAATATATTAAAAATATTAATTAATATATTTACATAATAATACATATTCATTAAATAATAAAAAACATTAATAATAGTGATCTTGATACCAAATGAAATGAGAACTCATGTAAATATCATCAAGGGTAATCTAATTTTATTTCATTATGATGATATTAAATTAGATATGAATATTTTATTAGAACAATAAACCTAATACTAACACACTAACTTTAATAAATATATAAACACCATTCATGGGAAATAAAAAGGATAATATACATTTGTTTTCTTCCATACATGATCTTTTTGATGTCATTGATTAATTCGATTAGAACCCATTTCTATTGACATTATTTTTATTTAACAATGGAATAGAGATTTAGAAAAATATATATTTTTTTTAATAACTTGATCATACTGAACATTCAATAGCAATTTTATTTGATTCAAATTGATATACTAATTTCGGTAGTAATTTCATATTTATTCATTTACCACAACCTCGAGGGAAACACTCAGAAAAATAATTATTATGCTGGATCTATTCAATAATGTTTTATCAAATGTTTCAATATTGATAATACACTATAATTCATCTAAAACTTATGACTATATATTTTTTAAAACATATATAACATCACTAAGAATGATCTTATTTTCCTTACTTATTCTTATGGAAACCAAAAATATGATCATACAATTATTATATTTTCTTTATATGTATTTTTCATTGTTATGCTAACACATTCATAAAATTCAACAATGATGAACCTCTTTTGTTATATGTTTTTGAAAACATATTCAGGAATTATTCAAGGGTGAAAACTTATTTATATTTGTGATCAATAATTTATTTCACTCACTTCTTCTCATGTTTTCTCCAAGAGAATATGTTTTACAATCAATTCATGATAACGTAAGAATAGATAAAAAAATAATGATTTAGGAAATATTGTAGATCATCCTTAATTTGTAACGTGAATAAGAAGGATTGTTTTTTTATCAATTATGTTGGTCTATTTCCACTTGTATTCATGATTTCATATCTAAACAAGTATTTTTCTTCAAATTTGTGTAGAAGGGATATCTTAAAAATACTTAATGATTTTTTTTAATTTTCATTCTTTATTATTCTTTTTGGAAGATGAAATCTTAAAACTCTTATACATTGTTTTGTATTCTATTTGAATATCATATCATCCTTTTTCATAATGTCCAAATTTTATCACCTGATAGAGGTATTTTTACCTTAAAATCATCTAGGGGGGATTGTCAACAACTTCAAATAATGTCCCTTTATAGATTGTGATTATGTTTCTTCTCAAAATAGATCAAATGATCTTCTAATTGCATTCATCTAATATTGTGGTGGTTTTACCATCAGTCCTAATAAACTACAATTCAGATATATCCATTATTCATTCTTTTTCTTATTCATGCAACATTTCTTTATCAAAGATTTATATTCCATGATATTTTATGATTTTACATCCAATTTGAAATCATTTAGATCAATAATATTTTTTCATGAAATCGTCACCTTCAAAAAAAATTTCACCTTGAATATTTTGTAATTAAAAATAATTAATAAAATTAATATTAATTAATTAATATAATATTATTTTTTATTACACATATATATATAATAATACTAAATATTTTTACGAATATCAAAAGTATAATTATTTATTTTGGTATATAATATGATAATAGTAAGGTACTTATTAGATAAGTAACAAAATTATATAAATCATAACAGTAAGGCACACATAACGTGTATTTTATATCTAATATCAAACTAATATATGCCTCTGGCGAGGATGCTTCTCTTTCCCATATGCATAATTAATATGTCTTTCTGTGTCTCTACTCTAGAATACGATACAACATTATATTATAATCGTCTACCACCTCTACATCCTCCTGTGTGACTTGCAGTGGATGTACAATCTCCACACCTATACCTTATCATGTCTTTATGGTTAGCGGATTCTAGCTAGAATTTATTCCAACATGTGAAGAAGATCAATGATTTTTTGTGGATGTTTTCATTGAAGGTAGTAATAAAGCAACCAGGTGAACACATTCAACATCTATATCACCCTTTGGCTCAAAATGAGAAGATGGAGTAGCACTTGATAGATCAGGTAAAATACCCTCCTCCTATGGAACATCCACATTCAGCTGATCATGAAGAACACCCTCCTCTTAGGGAATAGTAACATCCATAATAGTGTCTTCACCCCTAGTATATCTATATCAATCTCAACAGTCTATGTTTTCTCATGATCATGTGGTGGATCAATGAAAATTCAATGATAAATCTCTTTCATAGACGGAAGATACTCTGTCACAGTATTGTTAAAATATGCTTGGTAAAATGCCCCTATCACTACTAGATCAGACAAGAATATTAGTTGAATGATACGATCATCCTGTGAAAAAAAATTTCAACGTTTAGTAATGTTCCTAAAAAATCGATTGAACAGTAGAGGGAAGAATGTATACCAACTCATGAAATCCCCATCTGTGTCATTTCAGAAATCTGACTAGGGGCTGACAGTACCAGGCCTCATTATCTAGCTGATCAAACAAATAAAAACGTACAATCCCTAACCCTCATAACTAGAACTCCTATCATTTATCCCACATATCAATGTATGTTTCATGGTATCTCCTATTGTCAATGAATCTCTTCATTGAAATTTTTTTGGAATGTAGTGGAGGTAACTGACTGAGCGGGTCAAGAAAAGGCTGAATTAATCTCAACACCATCATAAAATTGTATGTATGATGCCACTTGACTATATGAAAATGAGTCAATGGAACCATGAAAGAGCCGATAGGAAGAATCATTGTACAATATGGTGGAGGACACTGGATGATATCATCTGTATATGGAATCCATGTATTCTAAAAGAAAAAAATTATTAATCAATTAATAAATGAAGAGATGTATAGTAAACAACATGTGTTTTAAAATATAAAGAATAATAACTAGCATAATATGGTAGACGACTTTCCAGCAAAATTATATATGTGTGAAAATTGTGATTGATGATATATGAATGCCAATGTGCCTCACTCCACATTTAGATAAAATTTTTGTAGTCAAATTTCCTGATATAAATATATATGATTATGTAAAACATTATAAGGAAGGAATAACAAACTATCAACCACGTGGAGACTCTGCTACAATATCTTTAGGTAATGGAACACAAGAATGTGGAGCTAAATGAGGGATGTGCTCTCATACCCATATCTTTAGAAGAACTACTCAACATGTTATATATATCATTTTCAATGCAACATGGGATAAATATCACCATGTATGTATATTAAATACAATAATAACCAAAAATATATAGTCTCCCATAGTCTAAAACCTTCCGAAATGGTAAATACATTTGATGTACAAAAGTAGTTGAGTTGTCAACTGAAAGCATGACACTGATCAGCCTCAAAACATATGCACATGAAAATCACTGCACGGTGATCTCATCAAAATCCTATAATAGATTTTTTATGTGATGGTTTAACTAGGCCATACGTAATATACCACTGATAGTAGCCCAAAAAACATCACGAACCTTTATTCTTAGTAATTTACTAATATCCAATATCTAATTTTCTCTTACTCAGCCTGTCAGAGACACAATGTCACTTGGGAGGCCCAACATAATGGACACATCCTTCAGAATAATAGTCATCTCCTCCTCTATAAAATGAATCTTATTTGACTCTGACCTTCATCTCTCTATAATCGCAGCTATTAGATGATGATCGACAAAGGTTAAGTAACACATCACTAGTCCATATAATCCATCATGATGAATATGGGAGATGATAGTAGGAGGTGGTGCAACATAATGGAAATGATGAGATCTACAGGCACTAAAAGGAGGCACGTGACATCACTAAACAAACCATCTTTGATACATGAGTATCTTGGGATGTGATCAATTTAACACCTACCATATTCACAAATGATACAATCATTACTTTTTTATAGTGATTTCAATTAAAATTGTAAATATTTATTAAAAAACTAGAGCACACAAAATAAGGTAGAAAATATCGGTGGTAGGTGTTGTTCTTTTAGGTTATAAATTTCTTGTTTTATTGAAATCCAAAGAAACATAATTTATTCATATTATTAATATAAAATAGAAGTGATGAGAACACTTCCTTGAACATGTGGATGCATGGTATTTTCATGTTCATTATGTGTTTATTTTTTTAATTTTTATATTATACATAAAATATTTATGATAGAAACTAGAAATGAGAAAACCCAATATTGAAACATTGTAGTATTAGAGATAGTTAGAAATAATATGATTAATTAAAGAAACAACCCCATATGAAACAAAATATACACTTTAATGATAAAATACACAGACTCCATCATGGATGAAAAGATATGAAGCTCGATCCCACCCCTTGGAAATATCTCTTTTATGTATTTATTTATTCATGATAAATACAAATTTGTGGCCCCCTTCTTCATTTTTGAGTCCAATAAATGTCATTTCTAATTTGTGTTGACATTGTTATTCCATGGGTCTAAAACCTATTATTATAAATACAATAAATTAAAATTTGATAGAAATTATAAAAAAATGAAAAAAAACCGACATACAAAACCATGTAATATCAGGGATGATAATATGCTAATCAGCATGTAATGGGATAAAATAAATGTCACCAACAGGCATCCAAGATGCACTGTAACATTTAAACAATTTGATCATGTGATACATTGGGTCAACATAGGGCTACCAGGATATATTTTTAAAATAAAAATATGAAATAACATGTGCACATGGTTACCTCAATGCATGAAATTTTCACCAATCATAGTACCAATTATCCAACATCACTACAAAAACTCAGGGAATGGTTCATGCAGCTTGGTCATAACACTCTCATACATGAAAGATCTTATTTTTAACATCAAAGGATTCATAACTCCATCTTGAAGTCTCACTATGTATCAGATCAATATCACGTAAGAAAATATATGAAAACCACAATCTATTATCCATCATCAGATTGGCCTTTTGGGATGACTCAATAATGTACTAAACACATCTATGAAATTTATCTTGTACTTACCCAATTATTGTGATTTTTCACACAACCTTGAGGACCCCATTTATGCACTCCACTATATTAGTGTTCATATGTCCACATCTCCTACTACCATCATATTGTAATGACCAATGACCTTGAATTATGTATCATATATTCAAATGCATATTCATTAGCACTTACAATCTATTCACGATGTCAATCCAACCTATTTTGGAAGTCTCATATCTTGAAACCATAAGAGAATAATTTATTAAATATGATATTAAATATACATATAGGAAAATTATGTTTCGAATAACATACCCATATTTATGATCACCATATTTATTACATCATCTCTGAAATTCATATACAGATTAATTACAATAGGTCTTACACCAAATTGATGATAATAATTTGGCATAGTCTATGAAACCCCATCAAAATTTAATGCCTCTATAAATACTCAATGGTGACCAGATATCAGAAACATGCCCTAGGTTTGTGTGACCTAAATGAATAAACATTCAACAAAACAGTTCATGAATTCAAAATTTTCATTTTCAACAATTGTTAATGCATGATGTAGAGGAGCGCTATATCTATCCTATGAGTCAACAAAGATTAGAACACCTGAATAAATTCCATAAATAAAAGTTCCATCAACCAGAGTGAATTGTTTATAATATGTAGAATCAGTTATGCATGACCTGAAAGCCAGAAAAAACTTATAAAACCTCACCTTTGATCGATCGAACCAGTGATTAGGTGACACATAATCAAAAATGTCCAAATGATAAACATTATTATTTTTGAGAGAAAAAATCACATAAGCTATGAAAAAATAGCATAAGATTCCTCCCAATAAACATAGACATTTATAATTGATTTCTGATTTTCATTACAAGTATTATTTTAGGATATCTTTTTATTAAAAAACTATTGAATTCTATCCTATACAAGGGGAAAGGGAACATCCTAAAATGTTCATATCATCTCAAAAATAATATTTTATATAAACATTATATCAAGTGAAGAATGATCCTCTATTATTATTTGAAGCACACAAGTGTGTGGGCCTTTTAATTTAGTAATATTATAACATAACATTTTTTTATATATTCCCCTTAATCAAGATATACATTCTGCACTAGATTTTTAACAATTAATGAGATATTTTTTATTTTCTGTCTTATCAACCACTAACATGAAATGATTCTCTATGTGGTATTTTATTATCAGATTTTTCATGGAAAGCTTAATTTCAAAATACAGCTTGAAATAGATGGAATTATCATATGAAGAAAATCTATTACCTATATTTCAAGTGAATTTAGAAGCTGATGAATTTACATCCCAATCAAAATACTATTCACACGAAATTCCTTCAACTATGGAACTCAATACTGTAGTTTGATTACAACTTACTAGTCTATGCCATGGATTATTGTATATCATAAGAACCCCCAAAAGGTTCATTACCCACATCACCCTTCCATGAAATCCTGCATCTAAAAAAACTGGCAATGGTTCATTCCCTACATCACCCACACCCAAATAATATTTGAATGCTTTAGTAGATTCTTATTCCTAGGATAAATGTTCATTTACAATATCAATAGTACAAAAACGGATTTCATCTGCATTTTATTCCAAATTCATATCATATTATTCATAATTTGGTTTTATCATAGGTTTCATATGTAAAGGAGGAAATGAATAAGACTTTTGTGAAGTATCAACTTATATATAACTCACAAAACATGGTTTTGTAGTAATCTGTGGCACCACATCAATACCAAAAATAACCACATAAAATACCATCAAACCAGTAGAACATTGTTGTCAAAATAATAATGATGTCTCTATCCTATCAAAATCAACCACTTGAGGGTACTATGTGTGACAGAAAAATTAAAAATATTGTAGATTTCAATATTTTATGGAATAAATTGACTGATCATCCATCAGTTTTAACTAATTATGTATCTTATCTTGAATTAAATCCAATTTCAGACAAACAAGATTATTTTCCACTCTTGTAGGAGACAAAATAAAGCTAAAACCATTCTCAGAATAAATTACCTCACTGTTACAATATATTTCTCGAGACATAATTATATAAAAATGTATTTCTAAAATATTATAAACTAGATCAAAATTTTAAATTATTTAAATTGGTTATTATTTGATAATTTACCAGATCTTCATACTTCTTATATGCATTGGATTTCAACTATTAAAGTATAGTGATACTGATATTATTACCAAATCAAATGTAATATAACATAATATATATTTACCCCACCTAAAAATGTTCTATAAATTTTAATTACTTATGAATAAATAACAATGAATTGATTTTGAGTCATACAATGAATTAGTTTATCATTATCTGATAAACTAACAAAAACATATTGCTAGAATGATAGTTCCTCTATTATCAAATATTTCCGCAACCTCCAATCTCCTTTCAAACTACAGTTCTTCTTGTCGAACACCTCTTGTCGAATTCTTGTTCTCAAAAGCATCTTTGGGGATGCCTCTTTATAAAAACATCTTCTGGGATGGCTCTTCATGGAAACCTCTTGTTGTTCACATTTTAATTACCAATTTATTCACATGTATGTGAGTGGTCTATGGGTATGAAATACATATCTTTTTTAGGAGGGCACACATATCCTTACAAAATTCATGTGATAGGACTCGCAGGGCATAAATGTGAAATAAAAAATGTAGTTAGTATAAATAATATTACATCATACACACAAAAGTTCGGAAATTTATTTTATTCCTTGGTTGGGAATCTCAATATCTATCATCACCCCATACTCAAAACTTGTTTTTTATATACTAAGTAAGATCTACATATTATATAACATAACCTTGTACTAGATGAAATATATATTAAATATCCACACCATTTTTCAAAAAACTTATTTTTAAATTTTTATGTATATATATTTAATTACAATAATTAATAAAATTAATTAAAACTGTTATAATGTTCACTAACATAAAAACCATTACAATACCGAACACTAATGTTATTTTAAATTTCATAAAATTTAATATAATGATAAATAATGTTTTTTTCATTCAACTAAATTCCAAAATATAATTAAATATATTTTGTACTTTATTATTTGAAATAATAATTATTTATAACTAATATTATTTAAAATTATTATTACTAGTAAATAAAAGTAATATAATTTACACTTACCTTAAACCCATTAATATAATATAAAATTATATTATTTTAAATTTAATAAAATCACATATATATACTTTTTTACTCATTTTTTATATTTTATAATATTTAATTACAAATAGTTCATACTTTCTTACTTCAAATAATAATTATTTATAGTGAAGATAATTTAAAATTATTATTTATAGAAAACTATTTATATTGAATTTACCAAAATAATTTCTATATATTTTATACTAAATTTAAATATTATATATATTATAACTAATATATATTTAATAAATTATATAGTTAATGTATAGAATGTTATATTTTAAATTGCCATTACATTAAAAATACTATTTTATATACATATAAATATGTAATACAGAACATTTAAATTAAAAATATATACCTTTTAAAAGTAGTTTTACTGCCCTAAATATAAATTACATTTTAGACATACCATATTTATATTTTATAGAAATTCAATATGAATTCATACAATAAAAAATAACTCATTAAAAAATAAAATCATACAACCAGACATAAAGTTACACATTCAAACAAAGTTTAATACATATTAAAAATAAAATATATTCACACAAACATTGATTTATAAACATCAAAAATTAAAAAAATAAACCATAAAAATAAATTAAATAAATACAATTAAAAAATTAAAATTTTAAAAAACAATATTTTACCTTCTTAAAATTATCAAATATTTGTTGAGAAAATAATTCTGCAGGACATTGAAAAAAATTTATGAGGATATGACTGATATTTGAGGAGGGGGTCCTTTTAAAAAAACATGGATGTGAGGGTGTGTGAACCCATTTGTGCATCCTTCATCCTCTTCCCAAAGGGTCAGTGAATGGAGTTCACACATACTTCGCTATACCAAGGATGCTTGAATGGGGTTCCCACTTATTTTTTAGTAGTATAATATGCCAGAACCTCATTCACATGTATTCTTAAGATAAGAGATGCGTGAAAGGGGTTGATCCATCTCAGGTCCCCTTTTTTTTAAAAAAATGTGGAACTTTTCCAATTTAAAAAAATTCAAAAACCCCTTTTAAAAAAATCCAACAAGTTCACATAGGTCAAAGAGAGAGGATACATTCCCCTAAAGAGGTTTTTTATGAAATTATATTATTATTAAATAAAAGCATTTGCGATAATCTTCTCCGACCATCTCATTAGAATCTTTTTTCTACTTGTTATATAAAATTATGATTCATGACGAAGACATGAATATATATTTTCTATATACTATATGATATTCATTAGTCAAAAATAACAATAATTATTTACCAATTCCAGGATTATTGTCTACCCATAAATTACTATTTCGCTCATCATCAATCATTCCAGAATCTAAGAGATAACCAGAACCACATCGCAGACTACATTCTTATTTAAGAATATATATAAATTCATTGTAAAAACAATATCCATAATAATTATAATTAAAATACATATTAAAAACATAGGATGACCTCAACCTAGCCATCTATTATAGGATTGGCTAATCATATATGGAATTCGGACTAAAATGAATCCATCAACAGAATTAAATTAAGATTTAATTTCTGCATAGAAAAAAATTTTATGCCTCCCTTGGATATTAATTTAACATACCAGACCATGATGTTGAATCTAGTAGGTTAGAGATTTCAAAATTATCACCAGATATTGATGTAACTACGTCATCATCAGTGAAAAAATTAAATCATAACTTTCTGATATGATATCAAGTTTCATATTCATCATTCATTCCTCAATTTTGATCATTTCATAACAAAATATGATTTTAAATTCATCTAGATCATCTACACATGATTCCAAAAATCTTGGTGAATCAACCATCCAATTTAGGATGCTAATTCAAGGAACTGATGATGCATCTGTCATCCTGATGATCACTGAAGCCCCACACTATCGATCTATGAAGAAACATTCGGATGTAGAACATGGAATGAGATATTCTCTTATTAGAAAGCATGAGAAGGGAGATATGAGATCTATATATATTTTATTTAATAGTATCTTTCATGGGATCCACACACAATATTTATTGTAGGGTTTAAAAATACCTCAAAATGTTCACAACGAGTAGATATTAATTACCCCTATAAATTACATCTTATTACCCCTATACGGAGTCATGAATATCATATATATATATATATATCTACCACATAAATGACTTATATAAAATATATTTTGTCATAAATATGATTCATTAACTCAAATTGAAATTCCTACAATTATGATGTGGAACATGAATATTAAAATAATATTCCAACTAAAAATATACTTTTTATGAATTAAATTTAACACCTATAAAAACATTTAATAATTAAATTTAGAATAAATATTTCTAAATTCTAAACATATGAATTTATTTATTCCATAGAGATTGTATATCAACAGAAATATCCCATACAACTTTATGTGGTCCACCATGTCCTAAATTCGTATCAAAATAATTTCGAAGATTTATTAATACACTATTTTTTGTGTCCTTGTCTTCTCATATCTCAATGGTAGTAAATATTAATCACATGCCAAGATCATATCCTATTAACCCATCAAAGAACCCAATGATATAATTATTATTAATAGCAATGAAAACATTCCTTATAACACACACCATGTAATAGAATCTCATTGTCTCCTGATATATCATATAGTATGATGCACACTTTATACCTTCACCAATTCTTGTTTTTTGCATTTTTTACATTACTGAATAGAAATTATTTCTTTTATCATGTCTATATAATGAATAAAGTTCTTACTATCTTGATCAACTAGGCCTGAGATATCACTTCACATCGTAATAAAAAAAATTCAATCTTGGTTATTCAATCAATTAAATGCCACCATTGACCCACCCAATGAAATCTACCTCTAAATAAATTTAATGTGATCATCTTATTACATAAATCAATGAACATGATCAAATGACACACATCGATAAAAATATAATTTCCCAATAGAATTACACATTTTCCAATAAAGAAATTACTAATGAAACTTGAATTATGTGGTGTTCATATTATCGGGTCTCTCCTCATGATCTCGTCTACTCAAATAAGATGAAGTCTCAATGCTGATGAGCCTCCACCACCTAATAGATAGACATTATCTTTTTCCATTTAGAGTTTTCTATTTGAGCCATATAAAATTATTTTATGATTACTATCATTGTTTTTTTAGGTTCACCTTATAGATTGGGATCCACAATGACCTTTTAATAAAAAAATAATATATGTAAATTAAATTATAAATAGTGGATGTTGATATATCATCATTATAATGGTAAAATTACTTCGTTTATAACTCAAATTATACATGGTGTTGTAATAATAAAGTTTATTTAATTGGATTTTTTATCCCACTATTATAATATATTTCGCTTAGAATGGACCTTCCCTGAGTACTCATCCCTTGGTGGAAATATCGTTTACCACAATGAAGTGACCCCCAACCCTAGATTCCTCTGATATCACCTAATTTTCCTTCATTAAACTAGGAATCAAAATACTCCATCATGAAGCTACATGACAAAAGAACAAAATATTATAAGACATCACATACCTGTGGAACATCATCAGAGCCTATGATCAATGGTTTATAATGTGTAATTAAAATTTTTATATATAATATAAAACATGTTTAATCCCTAATGTATCCATAATAAATGTACCTAAAAACTACATAACAGTCATTCCACTACCCCTATGAGGCTCATCCCACTTCAACTTCTTCCTAAATAATTAATTCTAACATCGACGCACTGGAATGATGCCACTGAGATCTATCATTCTATAAAATTCATAATCTTAAATCACTTATATTTTACCCACATATAAATAGGTTGGTAGAAATAAAATAATTAGTATATATCTCATCCCTATCCCAAAACCAATCTCAAAATGCCAACCCATGTGGTTCTTAATCGTAAGGAGAACTGGAGAATCATGAACTACCTCAGTAAAATGGTCAAAATAATCTATCACTTAATGATCCCCTTGCCCAAACATCAATAAATAGTATTGATTCTCTTCCCTTAAGGTCACAATGTAGAATTATTGATTGAAATCCACCATGTACGTGGTCCATGTGATTTCCTCATCCCTCCCCAAAAAATAATTGACATAAACCACCTTCCACCCATTCATTTTATACATACATTGTGAATGCCACCATAAAGGTATCAAGTGTCATTAGAAAACCACATATATAAATTATATGATCTAGCCACTTCATAGGATCCATGGGTTCCTAATCGAAAAAAAAGTGGTAGATATTTTCTCAAATACTATTGAGAATGGTCCATTATCTAGGACAACTCTTCACCACCAACATGACCTATTGTTCAGATTATATGAATCACCAACCCCACCAATACAATATCAAGAAGAGGGATCTCTTATGGGGTATTCCCTAGTGTATCCTCTCTATTCTTGGAAGACATTATTCTGTGAGTTATTTTCTAAATGTTGAAAAAAAAACATCATCAAGAACTATTCCATCTCAAAGCACATCGAAAGAACCCAAAGAAACCCTAATCATGGGTAACATTAGGAAAAAGTATCATTGAGATCAGATCAAAATGGAAAATGAAGGAAAAATTTAAAATACCATATACATCCCAGTATGTTTTTATTAGTTTATTGGTTAGGAAAAACATTCTTCAACTATGTATGGGTCATTAAGTTTGTATGAAAGGCTTCATGGGATGTCCATGGTTATTAGTAATCATGCACACTAACAATGTGGCTCATATATAACTTCATGTTTCAATCCTAAAACATAAAATGTCACCAAGATTTATCTATAAAATAATATCTAATAAGAAAATACATCAAAATTTTATCAAAATTTCCCACATCTGGGATCAAATTATAAACTCAATCCTATAAAACCCATAATTACATTATGTTCGATGTGAATAAGATCCAACCACGATAACACCATTCTACCTCTTGAGTCCTAATGGTCATAGATCTAGTCTACCACTATCAGCCTAAAAACATGGATTTGATACCATTTTTTAATGTTTAGAACTACATTAACTAGAAAAATCACTCGACCGGACCCACCACACACCACAAAGCATATTATTGATTATTAGTGTTTGGGAACAAGAAGTTGGCATAACAAATAATATCTTGGGAATGATTTAAAAAATGGTTAATCGGCGTGACCCATCCATGAAATGGTTTTTCCAAACCAACATAATCGGATTCTAAAAAGAGAAATTAACATCAAGGATAATGCATCATAATAGAAACTTATACAATTATTAGAATAATTCATCAGACAAACATGTTATGCCTGAGGGCTATATATATTGAATCTCAAGTCATATATAAGAACTAAAATTAAAGGGAACAATTCCATCATTACCTATGCACATATCCCTCATGATGTTTTAAAAAAATGTCTCATCCATGAGGCAACTGCGTGAGACCACATCTCCTTCAATTACACTGTTGGAAAAGTCATGATGATCCATATTGGTATATGGTTACCTTACCCTTACTAGTGTTTCACAAAACAAAATCCACATACACCCAATGTAATATATAGGTAGTGACATATAATAATTTTTAGGATACCACCATAATATATTTTTTTTAAATCCCAATTGGATTCCTCTTCAAATAAAAAATATCTTTTTATATTTAAAAAATAACTGAGATAAATAAACATGGCCCCAAGGTTAAACATGATAAATATATCCAACAATGAAATATAAATGTGAACACTATCATCATCATCATAATATTGTCAATAAACCAAATATGGTTATCATATATGTTATCATAGTAAACATATAATAAATAATTCCAATAAAGAATATATAACAACCACAAATGAGTAATTTAACATATGGATCAAGTAATATTTTTCAAATGTGAGTGATTAAAAAGAAATTATGTTAGCCAATTACGTATGATGTATCTCCCACAACATTCCATGGACTCTACATTGGGAGATATAATGATATATTGGAAACCAAATGGAAGCACTTATATTTTTATTAACAATAGTGTCTTAGAATCCCTTAGAAAGAAAAATGGAACCAGTTATAGTCTTCCACCCTTCTGGCTCTCTTATTTCATGAATAACCCCCTGGTCACACCCTGATTCTATAATGTTTGATTTTATGGAAATATAACCACACAAAAATTTCATATAATCAAATACAATTTATAATAAATCTCCAAAAATTAAAATAACCATTTCATAAATCTCCATCCCACAAATAACATCCTTTTTTATATCCATTTTATAAATCCTTTTAAATCCATAATACACCATTGTGTTATTTCATTAAATTCTTAGGGAGAACACATGCCCCCATAATTTGAAAAACCATCATTAAATGCCTATTGTTTTAGAAAATTATTGTAATACATCTAACATGGGATATAATTAAATTTTCATTTTCAATCCCTAAAACCAAATAAATCGAAGAATATAAAAAAAGAGAAAGTAAACTCCAAATTAGACAATCCTTTGACCTAATGGGTTTCAAACCTCATAAATTGAATGTATATTGATGATTACCTCATCATATATTCCAATTATTGAATAGTTATTTAATATTTTCCATCAGTGTGAGGTTGGTAGGAAAAGCTCATATAAAGATCATTATCCAAATACATCTGATGATGTTTACAAAATCCCAATTTAAATCATTTATCCCAATCACAAAAAATACAAATAGGTGTAACAGGAAGTATTACAAAATCATTAATATATAGTTTTGAAAATTTATCTAAAGGTAAATATTCTTTTATAGCATGAAAATATTATTATTTGGAATATTGACCAATGATAACCCGTATTTTATCATTCTTATTAGGATTCTTTTTTAATTCAATGAAAAGTTTTCTAGTAATGTCATCCCATTTACATGTAGGAATAAGTACTGGTTTCATGAATTATATTGGATTTTTTCACTCATCTATCACATATCTGAAAAACAAGTCTCGATGCATAATCATAAAATTCCAAATCATATTTTCCCATAAAATATATTCTTTCAAATAAATATTTCATGGTTCTAGAAGGGTGTATTGAGAAATATTTATATGGGAATCATCCAATAATTTCTTATTAAAATTATGTGTTCACGGAACACATCTCTTTATTCCAAATTTCATAACTCCATAATTAGATATGATGTTTTTTGATTTCATATCATCAAAAATATTAATTTCATTTTGAAAATACTCATCATCATGTTGAATGTTTCGTTATGTTTTCTAATAATTTATGGTTGGAAATTATTTTACAAAGGATCTATGATTCTGCTAACATAAAAATTGCAATATCATTTTTTACAAATTCCATAAACACATTATCCTAGTCAAACCACATTTTAGTTAAGACTCAATTATCATAATTTATTAGTTCATTAATAGCCTTAATTTCTTTCCTTTTCAATTAGTTTATTGGGAATTATTAATCCTTAATTATCTCAATCCTATATCATTTCAACATATTGATCAATTTATACAAAAAAATATGTATATTAGTCTCTTATAGCTTATGAATATCTCACATATTTATACATATAGATATTTTATCCATATCGTTAAAGAAACAATTATGGATTTAAACACAAGATCATGATTTGGGTATTCCTGTTCTTGATTCATTAAAATCATTTAAGCATAGTTAATAAATTTATAAATATACCTAAAGACATATCTATATCTCGTATTTGATGAAACCCTTTATCAAAAATCCATAATACAACAATGATATTGAGAAAATCATATAATTCACCAATATCATATTGAATTCATTAAAATAATCACATTCCTTTTTCTATGTAAATATGACACCATTATGAGTAATCTTCGTAAATGAAATATCTAACTGGGGAATGTATTTATAAATGATTCATAAAAACTGACAAATTTAATGGATCTATATACCAAAATTATAATAATTTTAGTATTACACTCATTTAATACCATAATATGTTTAGGATAAAATATGATCATATCCTCAGAGTAAACTCAACTTCACATTTTGGTAGTTTTCTTGATAATTACTCATAAAATACATGAATGTTCTATTGTAAAAATAATGTTATACTAAATCTAATTACTACCTTTTCAATTTATAGATTATGTATCCAGTTTTTCAACAAGAATCATATTAAGAAGAACTACTTGGGTGGATTATAACATGACTCAGATGATTAATTCTCTCATATAAAATAAGGAATTAAACATTATCATCGAGAATGAAAAACTCATTCTCTGTGAAATAAATTTGTTCATTATACATAGACTATTGATCAATACTAAGGATTATATCAAAATAAACAATTTTTATGATGATACTATACATAAAGAGGGAATTATTATCCATCATAATGGGAATTAATTGATATATCTTTATATATATGAGATTTCCATGAGGTTTTTTTTGCTGAAAAACCCTTTCTTATCGTGCCAAGGAAATATATAATACTTTTTAGGAAAATAAAAAAATAAAAATGGTGATATGATACAAAATAGAACGAATCATTATAAAATACATAGTTTGTGATTAAATTACCATGGATTACATCTTTATGGACTTCACCCTCAACATTAGTGACCACATAAGTTTGGTCTTCTCCCTTACGCCTCTTTTGTTTCTTGTTCAATTTATAATTGGGACATTACTGTGACTAATTCCCCAAATAACTATAATTCAATGACTAAAAAACATTTTCCCCCCTCTGAATAATTAACCATGTGACCCTTATCCTAAAGAAATTAACAAACTCCAATTTCCATCAATAATTCTCCAAGATGTATCCTTCCTTAAATTTTAACATGATAGAAATTTCATTCATTGTTTTTTACATTAACACTTTATATCTCTTATACCAACTATTATACCAATTATTCAATCAAATTTCCTTGAATTATTGTAATTTAGAAAAGTACATATATGTTCTGATAGAACATTTTTTTATTTCTTTAAATGTTCAAGAAGATTGAAAAAATTGTTCCCTTCAAAAGCTTGTCTTAAGGCCTAAAAATTATTGGTCAATATTGAAATCTATATTATGTTTTTAATATGTATCATACAATGAATCTAATTAAAAGGTAGAATAACAATCCAAAATACATTCCCCTCTGTTTTTATTTAATATGATGAAATTTAATTTCATTTAATTTCATTTCTTATGGGGAAATATTTTTTTCAATGAATATTAATTATAACACTCTCAATTAAATATGTTTTATTTCTTCTTCCTTATACATATTCTAGATCAATAACCTCAATTAAAATATTTATTTAATAAAAAATATACTATAACAGCATATAATTACCCCTTTCATTTCATGTTATGCTCAGAAATATCTTTCAATATACTTAATCGAATTCTTAACTACATTTGGATTAGCAGTTCTACTAAATGATGGAGTCTAATTTTTTTGAAACAATAAAAAAAAGATATTTCATTCCTTGTTTGATCAAGTTTATATATATATCGTTCTTCATTACAAATAAAATAGGTCATATTATCTAAATATCCATGATAGTCTTAGCTCCTACAGTAATTATATTTTTTTTATAGATAAATCCCAACATTGACCATGAGTGTTGATTCTGTTTCATTCATTAGGTGTCATTAAAAAATAATGAAATAAACTAAGTTAAATCACCATTATCATTAATATTTATCTATAATTTAAAATCTCCTATATATATAATTTCTATCAAATACTTTTTGGTGTTATCATAATTCTCATGTTTGCAATGTTTATTTAAAATATATATAAAACAATTTCAACTGAAAATCATCTAATAAAAAATTTAACAATCCAAACTACAAAAAACTAGAGACATTTTCCGTATAATTACATTGGAATGAGATATATGGGATATCATACTAAATTAACAATATGTTTAGTTTTCATTGAGAAATAAATACAATCATTATTCACA
Organism: Viscum album; assembly: GCA_963277665.1. Classification (NCBI taxonomy): domain Eukaryota; kingdom Viridiplantae; phylum Streptophyta; class Magnoliopsida; order Santalales; family Viscaceae; genus Viscum; species Viscum album. Next base: position 1,749,444,371 of record OY728152.1, read on the forward strand.
TTTTACATTTGAAGTAAAATATAAATCATAAAAAAATTATTATCATTGAAAATCATTCAAATATTTCTTCTTCATAACACGTGTAATTGAATGAAAGTATGTGTTTTTCCAAATTATCAATAAATGTTATGTATAAAGAATATTATTATGAGTAAATGGTGGATATTATATAAAATTAGTGAAAAAATATAAAATAAAATTCATTTAATCATCTGTTGAGTTCAATGAGTATCATTGAATAATATGAATATAGAAAAAAAGTATAATAATAGTTGAATTATCAATGATGAAAATTTCTAATTTAGGATGTAATTATCTTATAAACCATGATAAATTTCCACCATGGTCTTCAACAAAGATATTTTAAACTATGGTTAGGCATACAAAAAAGACCCATTTAATAATTTTAGCTAACTAGTTTATCTCATGAGAAAGGTATGTGATCCAGTGGCTATATAATTCGTTTCCCCACTCATCACTTATTTTATAAGTCATTCCTCATACATATAATGACCAAATTATCTCCTAATAGATAATCGTTGCTAACTAATTTCCTTATTATGAAATGTGTACAGAATAACCATACACTATCATTCAATCAAAAAACATTAAACATAAAACACCTTATGTAAAATAATTATTCAAATTGGGAAATAATATATTTAATGATAAAAATAATATATATATTAAATGTAAATGTAATGTCTAATTAACATCAGAATTTTAATGTTTCATGAGAATATTAATGACCATAATATTAGTAAGAAATAAAATATGAACATCAATTCATTAGAAAACATGATTGTATAGTAAAATCTAATTTTGTAAGGATTAATATAAATTTGAAGTCAAACAGTTAAAAAATTTTATAAAGTGTTTTCTATTAGTATAAAGAAACATATAAGAGAACTGAAATAGTTTAATACGATTACGGTACTGGGAAAATATGTTTGCATTGTATATTATAAAAAATTCCATTTGAATTTTTATGAAGATGGATGAAAATGATCATTTAGTAAAATATTATTAATCTTTCATTCAGACCATTTCAAATTCTAAGGTTATGTTAATGTTTCCATAGAAAACATAAATGTAGCTTTTTCGAATAAATTTTTTTAAATATATATATTGAAGGAAAATATATTCAATCAAAATATAAAATAATATTGACTATTGTTTTACATATTTCATTACATGAATGAAGTGTAAAAGTTTGAAAATTTTGGATGAAAACATGATAAATCCATCAATATCCATATTATAATAAAATAGTTGTATCTTAAAATATATTAAATATATGATTCCACAGAAATTGAATATCCTAATAATTAGATTGTAAAATATATTCATACATATTTGGTAACTTTTAAATTTTAAACCCATGAGAAAATTAAAAAAGAATTGAATCCTTCATCATCATGAATACACATGGCCAATGTTATTATATTTTTTAGGATAGAAAATATGTGGAAAAGGTTAATCCAAAATCATAAGAACATGTAAACATATTTATTATACTTTAGTGATTATTTTATAATTAGTATAACTGATTTAGATAAACTATATGTAAAATGAAATTTTAAGGAGTCATTAAAGATGAATAAATTTACTTTGGTAAGATTCATTTATATGTCATCTTAAGTGATATAGTGTTGTTATTTTGGAAATCACAATAACTATAGAATATAAGTACGGTTTTTGATATGTGAAATGTGTGTTGTTCAGTCAATATAGTTTTCTAAATGTATTGTAATGAAAATATAAATTGGTTTAATTTTTAGATGTTAGGGGATGTGGAATTTTGGAACTGCATAATGTAATAAAATTATATAAAATAAATTACACATAAATATTTCTCGAAAAAAGATATAATTAAAATATAAGATGATTATGTTGTGGAATATTATCATCCAATTTTTTTGACATGTTATGTTTATTATTTCACAAATATATTTTAGGTTTAAACAACTTTAACCATTCGGACAATTAAAGTAATGTTAAAGCTGTCTGTGCGTTAAGGTTCATGAATGTTATAAGAAATGAAAAAACAACCCATAAATAGTTAATGGATGATACATTAAAAATTATAACAATAACTCGGATATATATTATATCTTTATTAATTTTGAATGGTATAATAAGTTATTATTTAATATAAATATTAATTAATATCAATTTTGAAATTATTCAATTAATAATACTTCGAAAAAAACAAGGAACCATAAAAATTCAAAACTATTCCATTTAGTCATACCTAATATGTAATATTTATCTAAAAAATTCATGTGATGGTATAAATAACTAAAAAATTAATTTTATAGTCATTTAAAATCATTTACATGATTTTTCTACTTCTTTTAGATGCACAATGTTAGTGTTGTGTATTCATTTAATATAATTACTCAATCACTAAAAATATAATTAAATTTTAATGATAAAAAATTAATTAATATTTATTATAAAAATCTAAAACCAAACATATCATATATTTCAATTATGTAAAAAATATTATAGATATTAAATTAAAGACCCTAAAATTTTGTTTTTATACATTTCTTCATATAATATAATGGTGTATATCAATCAAATATTTCATCATGTGGCCATATTTTTAACATTTTTATTAAAATGGTACAACTACACTCATCATATAGTGTAAATATAAGTGTTATTAGATTTTTTAAGCATTATCCACAATTTGTAACCATACATTACACTTTTTACCATTACTAATTTAATTTTTTTTTATTGGTTACTATTTAAATTTCCTACAAATAAATATGATATATTAATTAAATTTGATCATCTTAACTCCAAATATATTAACCATTTATCATGATTCATTATGTATAAATGGTAGTAATTAATTTTTTTATAAATGCACAAAATATAATGAAAAGATGTATTCGAAACAATGTCTTATGAAGAATAAAAATAGTATATAACAAAATTGAGAATTTTTTTATTATATTATTTTAAATAAAATTGTCCATATATATCATTGAGTCATAAATAAGTTTTTCATTGGTACAATTAAATGAATTAGTTCAATGAGTATTAATGAATGTTTTTTTAAATATTTGTAATATTTAATATTTAATGAATAATCAATCATTTCAAAAAGAATCATAAAATTTTACCAAAAGTTAATTTTGATATATAGATTTAAAAAATGAAATAAAAATAATAATATATAGTTTAAGAATTATAAAAATTTCACTTTTAGTCACATTATTAAATAAAATTAATTTTATTATGTTATTGTTAATTTAAAATGAAAATCACACTATTAATGAAGCCTGAGTGTCGCACTCCACATGTCAATAGAAGCCACATCCTGATGGGTTATTTATACTTGAATCCTTCCAGATAAACATGTATCTAAAATATATCCTCCTTTCTATCTCCTTGCGGGATCATTATAATAACCCATGATAGTAATTTCAAGGACATCCTAAATCCTCCTCGAATAGTATTTACCATTTTTTCATCATTTTTTATGATAGTATAAAATATTATTCTTTACGTCTGGATGTCCACTATCATATTAGGATAGATTTTCCATTCTCAAAGTGTTGAGTATATCAATGAACCAATTTATTTTTTGATAATAATAATGATCTATTTTTTAAATTCATTCCATAAAATTAATAATTAAAATTAAGTATTTATTAATGTATTCCTAATATTTATCTCTTCATAATATTTCACTACTTAAAATTGCTTTAGATTTCATTCCTCAATTGGATGTAAAATTTTCTAAAATTTACAAATAGTGTTCGTGTGGTAAATAAATCATTTAGGAAATTGAATTATAATTTATACATGTTTTATACTATTACAACTTATCCAATTTATTTAGTCATTTGTCTCACATATCTTATTCACATTGTTGTTTCTCCTATGCGAAGGATTTATTTAGCCAATTTTCTATAATCAGTTGCCTTTTATATTTTTACCCTATAATGGTTTAAAAAACCCCATAATAGGTGATTCTTTTTGTGATCAAAGTATATAAAAATTATCTACATTTAATTAGAATAAATCTTATTATAAATCAATATATATAATTTACTAAATTAGATTTTATTTTTTTCATCTTTTTATTCTAAATTCTATAGTTTTTTTGAACTAAATTTCTACGGTATTATAATGGTAACATGACCTATAGAAGTTTAAATAAATTGAATATAGATTTAAATGAAATATTATTTTATTTTATTTAATATAATTCAAATATAGTTAAATATGATTCTATCATTTATGAGGCCCATTTTGAGTCTCCAATTTGATAGGTAACATTGTTTACAGATTTAAAAATTTACCAATGTATGATTATTGATACGTGATGAATTCACTTACCTAGTGATTTACCTTTTGGATTCATCTCTATGATTATATTGTGTGATTCATATACTTGGTTGTATTATGTTAATCCCTATTTTAATTTTTCCTAGGTAATTTACCTATGTGAATTTTCTTATCTAGTTTTTTTGAATTTATAAACATTTTTTTTAAAAAATGAAATATAATATTTTAAAATATTGCTTGACATATACGTTCATAGAAATTTATTAATGAATATAAAAAAGGTTTTATTTGATCTAATATTATATATTAATTATATAGAATACTATAGAAAAAAATTTCTATTTCTTTATGATTAAATAAAGGAGATATGAATGGTTTTACCATTTATTAATACAATCCAATTTTTTTAAATTGGAACTTTTCAAATTAAAACAAGCTAAACTTTTTATGGAATGTCTAGATTATTTTCTCGAAGGATTCTGAAAATATTAATTCATATTATTTACTAACATATTAATTGATCTTGTGTCTTTTAATTTGTAGTTGATTAATTGTTTTAGGATATGAAGGAAATATTATAGGAATTATATGTTTTCATTTACAACATATTGACATGTGGTTCTTTAACATGGAAATGAACATGAACAAATCTATATTACATCACTAAAACAAGAATAAGGAAATAAATGTCAAATTTAGATGATGTTGTTTCAAATGAGAATATATATATAGAGCTGATTGAACTAGTGAAATATGGAGACAAGAGGGTAAGGATACTCTTGAATTGAATAAGTGCTATATTTTTTTGATAATCGAATACAACCAGAATAACTAAAAACATTTAATCCCATTTAGAATGAGAATATCTTTCTTCTTGAACTCTCATGTTGTGAATAATTAGTCCAACTCTATTTTTTTTATGTTTTCCCATTATTCTTACATATGTGTTATTGTAAAGGGTAATAGAAACCATTAAAAGGTTGTATTTTAGGTTTTGAATCCCACAAATGAGTTTGGAATTGCCCTATGCCTTAAATGAAAAAATTCATGATATTCAGGTTATATCTATTTGTTGAAAAAAATCAAGACAATTTGGATTTCATCCTCATGGGTAAAAAAGGGTTTTAAAATTTTTTAATTAATATAGGGAGATTATTTACATGATTATATTATTTTGGTTATAGTGGGTCTCATCTTTCTTAGTTCTTGAGATGAGTGAATAGTGGAAATTGATCATTTAGATTTGAAACTCTGTAGAAATATCATGCTTCTATTTTATTTTATATTTAGTTAATTAACATTTAATCTCAAATATAAAATTAATATCATTTTATGAGGACAATATACACCCCTCTAAGATGTAGTTTTATTTTTAATCTGGACTATCAATTTATAACATATCTATAAATAAATATCAATATATAATTTTAATATGAATAAGTAACAACACAAGTATATGGAAATATATTTAATATTGATTGCATAAAACACTAAATCTCTAAAAACACCACTTCATTATAACATAGAAAGTAAACATAATTTGAAAACCTATATGTTTTTAATTTCGAAAAACTGACATACACAGTTTCATTTAGGTAGTTATTTAGATTATAATAGGATCAACATACATTTTCTGGTGAATATTAACTTGAATATTATTAATAGTACAAACCCCTTAAAATTTTATTATGAAAATTATTAATAGAATCCTCACTGATGAATGTATAAATAAAATTTTGTAACCTTATAAATGAAATAAGAGATTTTAAAAAATAAAAATTTAGTGATGTTATTTTTGTGAGTAATAAATATTTATTTAAAATTAAAAATTAATAAATTTATAAAATTAAATTTCATGAAATGTATTACTAAATAAATAATTGTTTCCCTCTTATTTTATTACAATTTTATGAGACCAAAAATAAATTTTATAATGAATTATATTTTTTATAAAAATTTATAATCTTTATTTTTCAGGTAAATAATGATTTTATTTAAAAATTAAATTTATCTTTTTCATAAAATTATTTTCATAAAATGGATTTCATTTTATAATTATTTACATCAACAAATGGTTAGGGTGAATTTCTGTGATTTTTTTAAAATACATGTCTTTTTGGTGAATTATAAAGTACGGTAATTTATGTTAAATACTAAATACATGATTTATTGATTCATAGGTGGTGTAAAGATGATTTCATCACACATAGTTATGAATCAAAAGCTCTTATTAACAATTTAGTAATAATAATCATGACTATTCATAGTCTTGAGACAAAAAATAAAATAATGATTAAAACAATGGGGAATAACTCCTCTCCTCCACGATAAAGGACACCCATCACTCCCTCTTCCCTTAATTCCTCTTATGCCTTGTGACATGTGTAAATTCTTCTAAAATATCCTTCCAAGATCATCACCACGACTATAAGCCCTTGGTAACCTCATGATACCAAATCCTCTCCCTTAAAGAGGATCTCAAGGAAGATCAATTCTTGAGGTGAATTCCTCTTTTCATATCTTTTATTTCTATTCAAGTTCCTTTATTTCTTATTCATTACTCACCAAAATTCCTTCAATTGGTATGATAACCCAATTACCTAACATTTACTACAACATTGTTATGATAATTGTGTAATTTGTCATCATCTCTCATTTCTCCTCCTTTTAACTTTGAAATTAAAACACTATCCGATATGTGTTAATTTATCACATTCAAGAACATTGGGATTTCAACTTCTACCACCATATTCAATTCTATTCATTAAACCAATTTAATGGTTGAATAAAATCATAATAAATGTTATATATGCTTTTTAAATTTTTGGACCAATTTATTTACCCATGTTGTTCTATTATAAAACAGAATGAGTTCATGGTGATCAAAAAACCACAAAATTAATCCAAGCATTTGTTACTAAAATTTTATCTAATGATTCATCCTCATAAAATATATAAAAATTGACTTATATGATCATTTGAACATCTATATCAAATATAAAAACATATAATATCAATTTTAGAATTCAATTCTCACTTCATTTTAACATCCATACAAATGAACCGATCATGAAAAGTACTTTAACGAGCACTCCGAAATGACAATATTGAAATTATTAACCCACAAAAATGACAATACATGAAATAATTAAAATTATTATAAATTAAATAAATTTCTATCATGTTCTTAATTAAGTTATTAATATTTCAAATTATTTATTTTATGACCTTATGTTCAACAGAAGAACATATTCCGACATAAAGTATGGGTTTTCTACCAAAACCTCCATTATCTTTCGGGTACCTATTTTTCTCTCTTAATCCAAATTGAAATATTTTTTATTATTATATACCCATAATGAATCCTATTAGAATTATATATATATATATATATATATGTTTACTATTTTTTATCCTTTGATATTTTATGGTTAGTTAAATGTTTTAATAGGGTATTTCTAAATTTCTTCGTGAAATAGAAGCCTGATTCAAGGGAACTTCTCAAATTCTAAACTATGTTCTTGTACACTCAATAATATTTTTTTAGCCAAAATTATTTTTCTAAAATCAATGATTTTATTTTTAAATGTACATATTATTTTAATACATATTTTATATAATTATTTTTTCAAAATAACTCTTTTTTTAATGTAAAAGTGTATCTTTCTTAAAAATAACATAATGGTTTTATAAGAGTATTTTCATTTATTTCAACACTATTGTTGATTAATAGATATAATTGTGACTAATATATTATAATATCTACTAAAAATTTATAATAAATGTCTTATTATTAGTTTGACTAGGGATGTTCTATCATGAAACCATTCACCACATAACTACGAATGGTTGGTGTTTAGGTATAATGTGTGGGGAAAATTATTTACATTTCATATGTTCGATTCAATCTGAATGTTTATATTGTTTATGTGTATCCCCATTCTTATGAGGAATTCATTTTGCATAGTAAGTGATGTGTCAGGCCATCTATATCCCCTCGATGTATCAGTAGGTATCATGATACAAAACTGATATGTACTCGGATGAAGCTATGCCAATTTTCAAATATGGTTTTTACAAAGGCCTAAATCATTTTTAGATTTCTTTAAAGAGACCTAGAAAGTCTATTTTAGAAGTTTTGGAATTATATGTTTCCCTCGTTATGAAAATTTATATCCCATGAGGTTACTTGACTAGTATAATTCCCATGATTATGATTCATCATGGAATTTTTCATCCATCCATAATTCCATCTATATTATGATCATGTTAATTTTTATAGGAACACAGTTTCAGTTTTTCACCATGACTAAGGATTATTTGTATGATATATTCTTATTTACTTCTTAACCTTACTGGGAATCTAAGCTAATCACTTTAACATCTTTTTTTCCCAAGCATATGATAAATTGTATTATAAATAATTTTAATGGATAATAATTGATATTATGTCTATTTCTAAAGAAGTTGATATATTGTATTTCCTTTATTGTTTTAATGATGTAATTATGTATTTATATTATTTTCCAAGGAATATAAACTATTTGTTCATTCAGGATATGATTTACTTGTTTATATGAAAATGTAATAAAATAAGGCACTGACTTTAGGAAACAAGGTCCGTGCCCATACAGTTGTTATCAGAGGTTGTTTAGTAGAAAACATGTAAACTAGATTTATAAAATGTATATTAGGGAAGAAATTACTATGATATTCTTTGATGATAAACATACAAGAACATCCTATAATATTTTTAAGGAATAGATTGTGTGGATAATTCTATCAAATGCATCTCTGTATTGATACTATATGTGGGAATTGTTCTAAAACAAATTTACCTAAGAGTAACAACATTGAAAAGGAGTTTTATTCTTGTCCACAGGTATCCGGGTATACGATAGTGGGACACACTACACACCAGGTTAGTCAATCCTAGGGGATATACATAGGAAAATTCACATTTTCATTACAAATCATTATGATGTAATTAAATGTAATATTTTTCTCAAATAAAAAATGTTTATGAGAAAAAGATTATATTTGGATATGATATCAATTTATGATAATTATTTATCTATGTTGAGATTATAAATTATAATTCAAATCCTAACATAGTTTATTTTATTATTATAAATATTCCCTAGTTAAAGGAATGGAAACTGCATGAATGCACATATCACATTTAGGGACTTCCCCCTCATGCAAGAAAATTTGGTTGGCTCTAGTGTTGTGATTGGTGGTTAGAAACTCATAAATATACATGGACAGTTAACTCGGGTTATGAATAATAACCTAACCCATATGGATCAACTGCATCCATAACAAGGATGAGTTATGTTATACTTCTTTAGGATAAAATATCCTACATCATTCAATGGGATTACAAACCCATTCATTGCAGAGAATTGGAAATGTTATTTAGAGAAGATATTTCTCCCATTAGGATATAACGAAAGAGAGAATGTTTTTATACAGGTTTATCATATATCGAGAGATATGGATTATTGGTTGACATTGATTTAAATAACAAAAGGGGAGGAATAAAAAGATGAATTGTAATGGAAATATTTTAATGAAATTTTCATATAACAATACTTCCGTAATGAATAGAATGCCCATATTGAAAGGAAGTTTTTTAATATGAGGAAAAAAGTTGATGATTATGTTTCAATATAGGAACCTAACTTTAGAATGTTATTAAGGAATTCAATGGACTACATACTTAGTTGAAGAGCAATATGGATCGATGAATAGATTGTTTAAATCAATTTCATTGAAGGTCACTGGTCTCCCAATGGTTCTCATCAAACAATGATATCATCCCTTGTGTTATCATACTAGTGAAAAATTCTCTATGTATTATGAAATCAATAGATAACAAGAGAAGAAGAGGGTGGTGTAACAAATAATTGATAAATGGATGAATAAAATGTTATTTCTCTAACTTGTGATACTTATGTAAGGAAACACCCTAGAGGTGGATTAAAATGAAAAATAGTCTATTACACGTATGGAGAAAAAGGCCATAAATATCATGATTTCAAGTGAAATAAAGATACATCCAATGTTAAATGTTACAATTTCAATGATAAGGAAAATTATACAAATGATTATTCAAATATTTTAGGAAACGTCCTTCAAAAAGTCTAAGAGACCATGTCTAAACATATGTGATCACAACTGCTAATGATGATGTTCCTAATGATGTGTTAGTTGGTATTTTAATCATTTCCAAAAATATATGAAATGATTTATTCGATTTTGGATCATTTTATTCTTTTATATCTTCCTTGTTCTCCAAAAAAATATATATTTTTCAAGTGGTTTAATAATGTAGTTATCAACAAAAACTCCTAAGGTAATTATCCTTACAATAAAGATGTGTTAGGAAATCCTCATTATGGGTATGAATGTGTTGTATCTAAAAATTTACAATCGTTCACAACATTTCTATTCGTATAATCCTTAGTATGGATTTCTTTCTATATTATGTTGTGAAATTATATTTCAAGAAGAATGATGTTATAGTTTTTGAGGACAATGTTGAATTATTTATCTTTAGGATAGAAACATCACCATACGATTCCCATTTAGATCCACCCTTAATAGCTCTTCTAAATTCAATTCATTGAAATAATGATAACTTGACATCTATGAGTGAGGAATGAAATGTTCAAATCAAGGATTTACCAATTTTGCAAGAATATATTAATGTTTTTTAAATAATTAAGTTATAAATCTTCCAGAACATGAAGTTGTGTTCTTAATTTGTTTAGTTCTTATTTCAAGACATATATCAAAGACTCATTACAGAATTCCCAATATGGTTTAGTATAACTGAATAAAAAACTAGAATTATTGTGTGATAAAGGATTAATTCACCCTAGTGTTTTCCTATAGGGATCCCAGGTTTTTTTTGTTAGAAATAAAGATAAATCTATCAGTTTTTGCATTGACTATATAGAGATAAATTCTATAATAATAAATACATGTATCCCCTACCCCACATTAGAGTACTGCATATCACCGACAAACTAATGTGAAATAATATTGGATGATCCAAACTATATAGGTCATGTTAATATCATGCTCACATGATTTTCATGGTATGTGGGATCATTATTTATCTTTGGTAGTGATTTTCTACAATAATAGTTTCTATTAAGGTATTCAAATGGATTTATATGATTCACTGAACAGAAAGATATGTCATACACCAACATGTTGGGATGAAGTTGGTGAGAAGAGGCTTGTGGGTCAAAATCTTTTGTATAAAACAACAGTGAAGGTAAAGACAATTCAAACCAATATAACATATTTTTAATGTAGTAAAAAGATCTATACTCAATATACATGGAAGAATTTGGAATTTTAATTGGTATATTATGTTTTCAGAAAGAAACTTTGTAGAATGGTGTTTTAAGATTTGTGAGGTAGGGGAAACTGATTGTATGATATATTTGCCATTTTGAAACAATAGAGAGAATTGGATCTATGTATTATCAATTGGAAATGTTTCCTAGTATTTAAAAAGTACACAATGTGTTCCATGTCTAATTGTTAAGAACGTACATGTCATCCCCAAAACATGTCCTCACTTATAGAGGTATAGAATTAGAACATGACTTGTCTTATTATGAAGAGCATATCAAGATTCTAGAAACTATGGAACATGTGTTCAGGAATCAAATTACATGAATGGTTAATGTACTTTTGAAAAATAACAATATTTAAGAAGAAACGTGGGAGAATGAAGATCATATGATGAAGAACATCCCAAATAATTTTATGAGGCAACATTATGGAATTTCTAAGAGGAAATATTTTGTAGGGTGGATAATGTAAGACAAAATGTATTGTCAAATAAATTTAATATTGAATGAATGAAACACTAAGTGTCTACAAAACACAACATTGTTATACCCTAGATAGTACACAAAATTTTTCCACCTCTATGTTTGAAATTTCAAAAAAATGATATACAGAGTTGTATTTCATATGATATTTATAGTATTCAAGGATCAACTTACATATTTTAGTGAATAGTAACTTGACCATTAAAAATACAAATGTACCCTAATGAATATTAATCTGAACCTTGGGAATATTGGCCACACCCAAGAAAGTATAAATAAAATTTAGGAAACTTATAAATGAGATAGAATATTTTATAAAAAAATAATTAACTGTTAGTATGTTTAGGAGTAATAAATATTTCATTTCAATTTTATATTTATCAAAAACAAAAATTCATTTTCATGAAATTTATTTTTAATGAAATAATTTTTTCTCCAATGAATTTTTAATAATTTTATGATACCTTATATATTTTTTGAATGTATTATAAAATCAATTTGAAATTTAAAATTTCTATTTTCCAAGTAAATAACAATCTTATTTAAAAATTAAACTTCACTTATTTAGAAAATAATTTTGATAAAATTGTGTTCATTTTCAAAATCTATACATTTTAAAAAAATTATATTGAATTTTGCGGTTTTTCTAAAATTCGTGTATTTTTGTGAATAGTAAAATATAGTCATTTCTGAAAAATGAAAAATAAATTATTTATTGACTGATAAGTGATTTAAGTCTGATGTAATCATAGTTGGTTCGAACTCACATTCACATATTACTATTTTAGTAACAATAATAAATAATTTTCAAAGTCATTAGGCAAAATATTAAAATAATGAGTCATGTAATGGGAAATAACTCTTCTCCTCCAATATAAAATCCACCCATCAATCCCCCTTTCCTTAACTCCTATCAAGACATGTGAATTGAATAAATTCTAGTAAAATATCATCCCATTATCCTACAAAAATATATCAGACCATTTTCTCTTCAATAAACCAAATCCTCTCTCCTAAAGATGCTCTAAAAGAAGATAACTACCATAGGTGAATTAATCTTCTCATTTCATTTATTTTATATCCATTTCCTTTATTTATTTTTTACTCCAATCCAAATTTATAACAAATGTGATGATACATCCATTACCTTACATGTATTTTAATTTTTTATGATATCAAAGTAATCCATCATCATCTCTCTTTTCTCATCCTCTTATACATGAAATGAACATACCTTCTAAGATGTGTTAATTTATCACAATCAAAGATGACAGGTATTCAAATTCTATTATTGTGTTCAATTCATGTCATGAAACCCTTTATTATGGTTGAAACAAAATCACAACATATGTAATATATCCCATGTGATGTTTCGATTTCATTTTTTACACATTATAATAATATATAAAATAAAATGAGTTTGTGGTGATCAAAAAACAATAAAATTAATCCATAGGTTTATCAATAAAATATTATCTAATGATTCATCCTCAACCAATGTAACAAAATTAATTATATGATAATTTATCATTTTTATGAAAATTAAAAATATATACCATCTATTATGGAATTGAATTCGATTTTTATATTATCATCCACACAAAGGTATTGATCCAAAAATCTAATGAAATGAGCACTCACAAATAATAATATTGAATATATTAACCCATAAAAATTAACATAAGTGTACTTAATAAAATTATTATAACTAAAATACTTGTAATATAGGTTATTAATTAAATTATTAATAAGTCCTATTTAATTTTCCTTTACCTTAGGTTCTAGAGACAATATATATTTGGACATAAGGTATGGGTTTTCTACTCCAACCACCATTATCTTTCAAGTTACTATTTTCATCTCTTAATACAAAAGAAATTCTTATGTACTAATCATAAATACTTTTTAAATGTTCTATATATTTTTACCAATAATTATAATTTTCATTTAATGGTTACATAAATGTTTTAAAAAGGACCATTCAAAAATTCTTCCTGAAATACATGCCATATTAAGTACAAATTCTCAAATTATTACCTATGTTCATCTATAATTTATAATATATTGTTATCCACCAATAATTTTCTAAAATAGGTCATTTTATTATAAAAAACTATATTATTTAATTTATTTTTTGAAAAAAATATGTTTAAAAAATAACTCTTCTTTTCAATGTAAAACAATATTTATCTCAAGAATGACACAATGATTTCAAAAGAGTATATTCAATTATTTAAACACTTGTATTGATTCTTAGATATAACCAGGACTAATATTTTTTATAACATCTAAAATATTTTATTGAATGGATTATGATGATATTTTTTTGCGGATATCCTCTATTGAAAACATTCACCATATTACTCAGAATGTTTAGTGGTTATGTTTAATATATGGGGAATGTTATTTAGATTTTATAAGTTGGTTTCAATATGAACGTATATATTGTTTAGGTTTATCCCCATTTATATGAAGAATGGATTGAACATAATATTTTATGGGTGTGCCCTGATATATCGCATGAATACATTGATTGGTCTCACGATTCAAAAGTGATATTGACTTCATCGTGGCCTTTCCCATTTCCACGTATGGTTTTTGTGGAGGCCTTAATAATTTTAAGATGTCTTGGCCAAGGCCTTGATATTATATTTTAGATTTTTTTCTATTATTCGTTTCCCTCTTAATTAAAATTGATAGAAAATGTGGTTATTCTCCTAGTATAATACCATTGGTTATGCATTAATATGGAATTATTTATAAATCCCATATTGCTTCCATTTTATGTTTAGGTTATTTTGTAATGGGATGTTCTTTTAGGTATTCACTATTCATAATGTTTTTATTAATGATATCTTCGGTTGTACTGTTTACCCTTACTAAGCATCTAATTCCACCTCTTAAAAATGTTTTACTTACCCCCAAGTTGTGAAGTAGAATATAATGAATGGATTTCAAGGATAATCTAGGAGATTAAGTGTGATTCAACAGAAGTTGATATATTTCATTTCATATCACATCATCATGTTGGACATATGTATCTATATTGTTATTCTAACCTTCAAAATTATTCATTCCTTCAGGATATATCTTCCTTGTATATATTCCAATGTAATAATATGGCATTGACTCTATGAAATGGGGGTTGGGTCCTTACAAAATATATCCTAACATAACCATTATGGGGAAGTTTAAATTATAACATGGTAGAAACTGGCTCAAATGTTTAAAATATACCTCAATAACAACCATATTTTGATGGTACCGATTATGGATATTAGAAATATCTGATATATTCATTCATAAATATAAATAGAATTGATCTTTTTATAATAATGTAAATTCTATAAACTTATATTATTGTAAAAAATGATTTTATTTGGAACTGATTTTATAATGTATGTTTTTAATTACAAGAAGATGAATATACTCTAGTTTCCAATGAATATAAATGATATTTCATATTTCTTCATGTAAGGATTCTCATTGAATCCTGAAAATTCATCAAATTGCAAATATTATTTTGGATAAACATACTCAAAATAAGATGGTAATGTTAAATTAAGAATATCATAAATTTAAAATCGTTGAATATGAAACTAATAATCAAATATCCCATCAGGTTCCTAGTGTTTTAAATGATGTGGGTTCTTTAAGAAATACTCTTAAAAATATTATTCACATTGAATTAGTACATAAATAACATTCTATGATATTTAATTATAAAAATCTATATAAATATGAATATCAAAACATCATGTAATACAATCCTGATGTGATTTTTGGATCACTATTACAATATTAGTTGGATTATAAAAATCATAGTGAAGTATATAAATTAAAAATAATGAAATTTTTTTAAGTAAAATATTTCTACATACTCATTTGATTTATAGTTACATAATTGTAACAATATTGATACAATACATGTTATAATGGGTGGTAATAAAATGTATAATTTAGAATCATTGAAATCCCAAAAGGGTATCCAATTGATTATTGGATGTAGAAGAAATGGGTCATTTCATTTCAAATTTATGTAATCATGTAATTTTTTATTAGTATTGAATAATGGGAAAACCAAGACTAATTAAAGATGATAATTTAATGAAAAGTGTAAGTGAACTAAATAAAAGATAGAAAATATAGAAATGGATGCAAGATATAGTTGCAATATAGATTTATGTACTTTTGGGGAATTTAGTACTATGTAGGATGTGGCATACTTATTTTATTACTTTATCAAATGAAATAAGGAATTATTATTATTACACTTACATGAAATATAAATATTAAATCCTAAACCATGATGAATTTTTTAAATCAGCTGATTGGTATGAACAAAATTTTGAAAAAGACATTTTTCTACACAACCACCTGAGAAGAAAATACAAATATTTTCATAAAGTGGATAAAAAAATAAATCAATATGTTTTCGGATGACAATAAATATTAAAATAAGGATCTATAAATTAATAATGAATAAAATTTATCTTTCTGAAGATGAAAAATTCTAGAGGGATTTTGATTTAATGACTAAGTGAAATGTACTTGAAAAAGGAAATTATTATATTTTCCTTAAGGAAAATTTACAACTCAAAAATTATATTGATATTCTGTGTATACTATTTCCATTTTTTACTATATAAAAAATGTTGATAAAATTATTACATTCAAAATAATGAAAAAAAGGAGACAAGTTCTTGGTTGTGGAAATAATTTAACGAAATTGTACATAACATTCTTTGATAAAATCACTAGTGGTTGTACATCTTATCCTACTTGTTTTATATGTAAAATTAATTGTCACCATGCAAATTATTTTTCATTTAGAATTCCAAAATCCCATTGATATACTAAATCATAATGTTTTAAATAATTATTTCGATGAATTATAATAAAAATGGGTTTAGAATCATTTTTTGATCCAAAAAATTCAAATAAAAATATCATCCAACGTTAATGCGCATGTGTAACAAAACATTATTACTCCAAATTTTGTATGAAATGTGTCTTAGGAGTATTTAAAAAGGAATATTTGAACATATAGAGTGGATTGTTAAAAAACATGACTAGTGATATATCATTCATTCGATTATTCATTCAATGTTATTAGGGGAATATTACATTTTGAGATAATTCTAATAGAAGGGAAAATTTTATCGGTGATTTTGGAATTAAAAATTCTATTTTTATTTCTAATTATTAATATATTTAAGGATTGAAACATAATTTTATAATAATTTCACAAATTATTTACAATGAAATGTTTTTAAAATTTCAATATGATATATGAAATGTTTTAAATGATAAATCTATTCTATTTTACAGAAATCACAAATAAAATAGATAGTTAATTTTTATAAATAATCTTGTAAAAATTTACATTTTTTTCAATTTAGTTTAACATGATTACATTTTTTTGAATTGGAGTTTGGGACATGTTAATTTCATGTAGATGGACACACTATCTTAGTAGTTAATTGTTCCGCAGTTAATAGAACATAATATGGATATAAATTTTATTTTTTAATAATATATGAATGGTAAAGTTCATAAAACTAGTTCAATTTAAATCAAATAATTGAAAGAATTATTAATCTTGATAATATTTATTGATATTTTTTTATCCATTTGAAATTAATATTTTTGAGTGGAGAAGTTAGTGTTTGGTTATTATTGATTATTTTTTCTAGACACACAGGGGTTTTCATTCTAACTATTAAAAATGAATCATTATGTTTTTTTTTTAATTTCTAAAAACTATATCCAAAACATGATGGGAACATAAATAAATAAATTACAATTTCTTATTTTTGTAAATTATAGAGTTTTTAATTTATCACATTTGTTTTTGAAAACGGTGTATTTTAATAATTTTTTTCTCTTACAACCCTACAACAAAAATTGTTTAGTAGAAATAGAAAATTGAAAAATTATATATATGGGAAGGACCAAGTTAAATTATATTAATATGCCAAAATATTTTTGGGGAAATGCTGTGAATAATTATTTTTATGTTACTAGTAAAATTATTTTATGATAATTGATGAAATAGAAAAATTATGAGCATTAGAAGGTAACATGAGCCTCAGCCCGGTTGGTGAGGACACTTAAGTGCATTCATGCGACCAAGGATCAATTATAGGTGGAGGCACAATTTTTGGGGGTACTGTAGATGGTACAATAGTGGGAGATGTGCAGTACTGTAGCTGGTGTTATAGTGGAGACTATAGTATGCACTGTAGCAGTCGGAAATTTTCCCATGTTTTGGCCTTAGGGCCATTGATTTAGACCTCGAGTCCCTTAAGTCCTTCAGGACACCCATGCCTTTGGGCCAGTATGGCCTTCGGGCCACATCAAGGCCTTCAAGAATCCTTAATGGAATATGAAAACTAGACAACCTACAAGTAACAAGAACTATAGGAGGACGAGATATGAGCATTCACCATACGAGAAGCTACACAGATTGCAATAATTAGAGGGTAGGGAACCTACCATTGGGACAAGACTGTGCATGCACAGGATGACCTAGAAAATTAGCCATGAGATGGTGGATTGATGATTTCATGATGAAGATTCTAGGGAGGATCATATCTATGTAATTAGTCTGGGTGATATGTAATGTTTGAATCCTACTGGAAATTAATTCCTCTAAGGCCTACAGGCTATGTAATTCTTACACCTATGAGAATTTTAAGGGTTCCACCTCACCCCTTAAAAATTTTATTATCATAATCAATAAAAAATTGAAGGCCTTCGGTCCATTGGATGGATGGGCATTGGAAGGGAAGAAAACAAAAAAATTATCATTTAGAGTCTTTTGTTGTAATTATTTTAGTCTCAATATGATTATGATTTGGATAAATTAAATGAAAACTGTGATGGAGGAATTTTATCTCTATATTAAAAAAAAGTATGACTAATAGATTATACAATAAATGAACTATGGTAATTAATGAATATTTTTCTCATTTTTATATATTATAAGCTAATAGAAGATTATTTTACTATGATGACATCCATGGATTTAATTATTTCATATATATATATAAACTAATATTCAAAATGATTTTATTTAGAAAGATATATATGTAAATTAGACCCCAAATTTTTAATAATAAAAGAATCAGGATCATGTTTTTAGACAATTTCTGTCATTTATGGTTTGAAACAAGTTACTAGATCTTAATATGATAAGATAACTGGATTTATTTTGTAAAGAAAAATTAATGAATACATTTATCCTACATTAATTATTAATTAAAATTGTTTTGATATTTTGAATATAAAAATTTATATTTATGACATTAATATTTTTTTCAAATGAAAATCATTGTTAGAAATATTCATAATAGTTGAATTATGTATTAGATTTGAGTATGATTTGGGAATAGAAAATCATATTTAGTTTGTGAAAATATTGATGAAATGATGGTGTTTTCATAAGTCAACCTATGTGTGCTAATGAGTTAATTAAGAGATTTTTTTACACTCTTCTAAAAATCTAGTACCCATATGCTTAAAATATGGATATTATATTTATTTTAATTTGCAAAATCTTTTGACATTAAAATACTTATAGTAATGGTTGATGTTTTTTTATTCATAACATCCTCTAATTCGATTTTATGTTTTCAGTTTTCATGTGTGACAAATATAAAAGTGACCCTATATAATGTGACATAAAATATTATAAATGGACCACAAGATATGTTAATATTTCTTGTAATAATTGATTAATTTACTATTCTAAAAAATTATTTTATAGGTTCTTCAAATTCATATTTTAGTGGATTTATTGTAGATTGAAAGTGAAATATAGGTATATGTAATTTAATTTTTTAATCATTAGTTCATTGGGCATAAAAACATTACATCCCTTCAAACTGTTGAATCAAAATATATATTTTTTTCATCTTGTCATTCTAGATATTTATTGATTGATAAATCTATTTCTTATATTTGTTTTAAATTTGTATTTATATTTATGGGATTTATGGGGTGTTTCTTTGTGTTTATATAATGAAATTTCCAGATATTCCCAAATTATGAGATTTCAATAATATGTATTTCATATTACTATAACCTAATTTATCTCCATATATTTGTTTTAAATTACTATTTTATGGCATAACATACAAACTAGATAATGTTAGAATAATTTTTAAACTTCACGTTTTTGTAAATTTTTCATTTATTTTTTTGAGTTTCTTGATATTTATCATAAATATATTTTCAAATTATACTCATCGTATAGTGGAACATTGTTGGGTGTTTTGTAAAAAGGAAGTATGTTTTGTAAAAATGAAGGATGTTTTGTGTCTCACTGAAATATGTTTTGATTTATGAATGTTTAGTATTTTTTATACATAATTTAAATTGTTTTAAGGGGATAATTTTTATATTTAATCATTATAAATATGATAATTTCAAAAAGTAGGAGATGATATTTAATTTGTCATAGATTTATAATTATAAAAATTTTGGAGAATATTTATTTATGTAACGCCCCGACCCCAGTTTCCCAGATTAAGTGCATTATTACATAACATTTGCATGATCACAAAACATCAAATCTTGAAAGACCGATTTGTTTAGTAGCCTTAAAATCACTAGATAAATTCATAATGTTTACATTACATCATAAAGTGAAAACTATAACAACATCTTGTCTCCACACTCATATCCCCTTATACTATCACTGCAGGTCACTCATAAAATACTTCTTCACATCCTGGGAAAAATAAAATATAGAAAGGGGTGAGCTGAAATTCCCAGAAAGGATAACAATATTGCGAAAACATTAATAAATAAGAATAAACATGTAAGGAAATGTATAACTAAAACAAAAGCCTTTTAAACATTGTATTTAGCATAATATGGCATAAATAAAATGAAATAATTCCATTTACTTATTCAAATGGATATTCTACTAATCGAATAATCACATGAAATATCAATAACCACTTTCATAATGATGGAATGCATAATGCCGGACTATCATAACCACATAGTCATGGCCTTGTGCCAATACTAAAAATTAGATTTTGTCAAGGCCCTGTTCCAAGAAAATAGTTTGTCTCATGATACTTACGTATGCATCAAGGAGCTATAGCGGGCTCCACCCATCACTTACTAAGTCCAATGCATTCCTCATATGAACAAGTTTAAACATAACATAAACATTCTTCTTAAAACTAGCATATGAAATGTCAATAATTTCTCCATAAACCATGAATGTTATAAAAATAGCACATCCACAGTCAAACATATCACACAAACTTCAATACAATATGGATGTTTTGTATCATAATAAATAAACTTCAAATAAGCCTAAAATCCATCAAATAATGTTGACATAGATGAAATCAAAACTATTTGAGAGAAATATATCTTATTTTAAATCATATAAATGTCACATAATTATAAAAGAAAAAATTTACTTTGAAAATATTCTTATTATCTTGTAATGGAAGATTTGACGATTTTTTAACGGTGGAAAATAGCCACACCCGCTGTATAAGTTAAAAAAGACATTCTTACCTTGATTCTGTCGAAAAGGTTAAAAGGGACCTTGATTGGAAAATGACAAAAAGATTCCTTTATAAACATCTTATAAAAAGTCAAAAAGGTATAAATGACTTTATCCTATAGTATGTAAAATAGTAAGAATGATTCGAAATACATTTTTAATAACCATGGATGTGGATGATAAAGAGGTCCCCGTAGATAATTACGTATAAAGAACCTCAGATAATGAAGAGATTGTGAAGTATTCCCTTACCTAGTACTTTTCCTTGGTTGAGGGTAGGTTAACATCCTATATAATAGTGAAATAATTGTTATTAAATTATAAAATAATCAAATACATTAATATGATATCATATATGATCTTATAACATTGCTTTATAATAATATATTATTACTATCGTCGTTTCAGGTATAATCTTACTCGTTTTATTTTATATGTTTCGTTACATAAGTCGTGTTTGTTATTAATAGGATGTAGCATATTCATATCCATAATGATATCAGGTCCTTAAACATTATTTTTAATCATCAAATGATAATTATAATTGAATGGATAAGAAGGAGAATGAATTCCATCGCGTTCATTAGGACAGTAGTCCGTACGAACACACGAGCGACAATATCGTTATTTTGATTTTAAAATAATATATAAATGGATGGTATATCATATATACAGAATAATTATCATGATATATTTATTATTTACATCAATTACCCATAATTATCATACCCATGAAAATAATAATGTTTTGAATAACAATTACACCACGACGTGGAGACGGTAAGTCGTACGTACACACATATGGTGCCATGTCATTCAAAATATTGATAGAATACGGAATATGGTCGTAAAATATTTATAATAACATCAATTTATATAGAAGATACTAGATTTATTTTTTTAGAATTTCAAAAAAAAATAATGAATATGTTGAAAAGAAATGAACTTGAAAGAGTGTTGTGAAAACATTACGTGTTCTTTGGGTTCTTCCATTTGATATGATCAAAAGGGATATTTAGGTTGTATTTATCATCAAACTAAGGCATCTAGGATGAAGTGAGGTAATTTTAGAGGATATTAGGGAAGGTTTTGGCTGTTCCAAAAGGCTTTGAAGGTGTGAATTAGAGAGAAGGGGGAGTGCCCTTTTATAAGAGGGGTGAGGGGCACCTTTGGAAAAGCTGTAAATATTATTTTATAATAAATTAATATTCAATATGTAATTGCTAAAAAGTGGATTATTTAATGTTTAAGGTGGTGATGGGTCTAAATCCTTTCATCCAATATATTTCAGATAGGTTTGGGTAACTATATTAACCTTATCATTTATATTTAACTCTTAGTTGAATAGTTTGACATTTACCATGTCTCTTTGTATTTCTATATTATATAGCTAATAAAAATACTATATACCTCCAAGAGGCCCCCCAAGTGGTCCATTAATGATAAAAATATCATTATATAATTTCTTTGGATGATCCATAGATTTTTAGGAATATAAAATCAATTAATAATCTAATATTTGTTTTAAAAACTCTTTTATGTCAATTTTGACACTATTGGGTATTTTGTTTTTGATAATTTCATAATAGCATTATTACTTTGAAAAACATTTATACAACCAATACTACAATGTTATATTAACCTATAAAATTAGTGGAATTCATAAAAAGTCTCCAATTATATTTATTTTGATATTTATAATATAAATTATTTCAATATTTCATTAATTAGGTAATTACTGTATCATCATTGTGTCATAAATAAATTAAATTATTTAATGTCTAAAAATTATATATAAAATATAATAATTTAGGAAATATTTTTATCTGTCTAATGAATATTTATAATATAATTTATCTTATGTATATCTTTATATTAAAAATGATTTAGTAATTAAACATTGATTTTATTCTTTTAACTCGTCTTTGAATTAAATAATAATAAACGTCCTAATGAAATCCAAGTGGACCTAACAGATATTATGTTATTCTTAAGGTTGTTTTTGGTTGATATATAGTTTTCCAATAAATTAGGACATGTGTTAGGGTAATATTAATATAATTTTTACCCTTAATTTCCTTATTTACTTTTAACCATGGTAAATAAAAGTAAAATGATACTGTTCAACAAAAATAATTTTTATCTTATTGAACCAAATTTTACTCCTCGATATTAACCACGTCTCTCAGAGTTTTCAAATTCCACTTACAGATGTGGTGAAATTTAGTTTTATGTGAATTTCCAACTTCTTCTAGGAGGTGGGTAAAAGACGGTGAAAAGTTCAATAAAATTTTTATATATCAAAAATTATTCTTACTAACTACAATGAATAAAATTGAACATATATACGAATTATGTATCTATTTTTACCTTAATTACAATTAAATAAAATAAATAATTATTTATATAAAAATTTTTTTTGAAACTATAACTCAGTGTTTTTTGACTATTCATCAAAAATTGTATGTTTTCCGAAAATACCAAAAATTCATCCTAAGGTAATTTCGATATTTCGAATCCAAAAATGAAGTCAATTTTTAAAGATAAAATTTATAAAATTTCAAAAAGTGGGTATTAATATTCATAATGGCTAGTTTGATTGGTTGTGGTTTGTGTTAGAAATCGAAGTTGCGTACAACACACGCTACTGTATTATTCAAAGGGAAGCGTACCGTGGAAGCTTGGGGTGTTACATTCTCTCTTCCTTCATAAAATTTATTCCTCGAAATTTCTAGAATAATACAACATGAAGAGACTCAGGTGATTGTTTATCACAAGTTCCGCGGGATCCCACATTTCCTCTTCCATCTTATGGTTTCTCAATATAGCTTTTACAAGATGAGTCGTCCGGTTTCTCAGCACTAGTTCTCTTGTATCAAGAATCCTGACACGCTCTTCACAATAGACAGATCAGGTTCCAATTCTAATTCCTCATAGGTGAGTACATGCATTAGGTAAGGCATGTATTTTATCAACAGTGATACATGGAACACATCGTGAACATTGGAGAGAGATTTGGCGGAATTTCCAAATAGTAAGAAACAAACCCAATTCGTTCTAGAATTTTGAAAGGCCCTATGTACATGAGACTCAATTAACGTTTCTTACTGAAATGTGTAACTCCCCTTCATGGAGATACCTTCATTAAACATGATCTTATACCTAAAATTCTAAATCCTTCCTATGGTTGTCAGTATAGCTCTTATGCCTACTTTGAGTTGCTTTGATGTGGTTTTAGATTACCTTCACCTTTTGCATCATCTCCTCCACCTGTTATAGGGATACAAGTTTTCTTTCCCCAACATCATACCAACATATTTGTGTGTGACATCTCTTTCTCTATAACGCTTCCTATGGATCTGTCTGAATACTTGAATGGAATATATTCTTATAGAAAAATTCTACAAGAGGTAAATATTGATCCCAAATACCTTGATAGTCAAGTGAGCATGATCTCAAATTTTCTTATAAGGTTTGAATAGTCCATTCTGATTGTCTATCTATTTGAGGGTGGTAAGCAGTGCACAAATGAATTTCAGTATCCCGGGCTTTCTGAATACTTTTCCAGAATCTTTTTGTAAAATGGGGATCACGATCCAAAAACAATCGATAGGGGTACTCCATGAAGCCTCAAAACTTCATTAATATATATCCTTACTAGACGTTCAAGTGGTAAATCTTCCCTTATAGCATGAAAATGTGATAACATGGTAAGACAATTAACAATGACTCATATTTCATTGTTCCTTCTAAGAGTCTTTGGTATTCCCATGACAAAGTCCATCGTGATATTATCCCATTTCCACAATGATATGGGAAGAGTTTGCATGACTCCTCCAGGTTGTTTCCTTCCAGCTTTCACTTGTTGAAAAACCATACATCGTGACACAAAATAAGAAATCTCCCTCTTCATGTTGTCCCACCAAAAATGTTACATAAAATCTACAAAGATTTTGGTTCTCCCTAGGTGTATAGAGAAATTGAAAATATGAGCATCATCTAACAACGCCCTTTTCGATCAGGTATATCAGGAACACAAAGTCTATTCCCAAATTTCAAAATTCCTTATTCAAACACAATGTCTCTCAGTCTCCCATCATCCACATATTTAATCTTCTTCTGAAATTCATTATCAACGGTATGAGAACTCTTAATCTTTTCTAGTAATGATAGTTTAGAAACCATTTGAAAGAGCATTGATGTTTCACCTTCCATGGTAATTCCCATATCCGTCTTTACTAGAGCCATGAAAATAGGATTCCTTTCAATTCTCATCATGTTAAAAACTCCATGATAGTTTCTACTCAAAGCTTCTGCCACCTTATTTTCCCTCCCTGGGTGGTAGTGTATCGTGCAATCATTATCATTGAGTAGTTCAATCCATCGCCTTTGCCTCATGTTGAGTTCTTTCTGTGAAAAAATATACATCAAACTCTTGTGATCTGTATAAATCTCACATTTTTCGCCATAGAGATAATGTCTACATATCATCAAAGCCAAGATTATAGCAGCTTACTCAAGATCATTAATAGGATAGTCATTCTCATGATTTTTTACCTGGCGTGATGCATAATAAAAAATGCTATCATTCTGCATAAGGACACAACCAAGCACTTTCTTTAAAGAATCACTATAAATAACGAACCCATCATTCCCTGATGGTAGATTCAATATAGGAGCATTGACTAATATACTCTTTAGTTCTTCAAAAAATTCTTACCACTCTTTTGTCCTAACAAATTTAACCCCTTTACGTGTGAGCTTCATTAATGGGTTAGCCAATTTGGCAAAATTCTGGATGAAACGCCGATAATAACTTGCTAAACAATACAAACTGCGTACCTTGGTAATACTCATTGGTGCTGGCCATTCTTGGATTTCCTTGGTCTGAGAAGGATGAACAGAGATTCCATCCATAGAGACAATATTGCCAAGAAAAGAGATCTCCTGAATACAAAATTCACACTTTCTAAACATCTCATATAATTCATGTCTTCTAAGAGTCTTCAGGATAACGTGGAAGTGATTTTCATGATCTTAGTAGCTTTTGGAATATGCCAAGATATCATTACTAAATACCACTAAAAAATCATCGAGATATTCCTTGAAATCTCTGTTCATTAGATCTGTGAAAATAGAGGGTGCATTAGTCATCCCGAAAGGTGTTATTGTAAACTCTTAATGCCCATACCTGGTTCGAAATGATGTATGTGGAATGTATTCCATCTTCACAAACAACTAATGGTATCTAGATCAAAGGTAAATCTTTGAAAATTATTGAGCTCTATGTATTTGGTCAAATAAATCATCAATACGTTGTACGGGATACTTTTTCATCATTGTTATAGCATGGATCTCCCTGTAGTCGATATATAACCTCATAGATCCATCTTTACTCTTAACAAAAAGGACAGGGGCTCCACATGGAGAAACACTAGGGTGAATAAATCCCTTATTACTCAATTTCTATAGTTGATTCTTTAGTTAAACTAATTCCACAGTGGCCATTCTATAAGGGTTCTTCGATATAGGCCTTGATCAAGGAATTAAATAAATGGAAAACTCAACTTCTCATTCTGGAGGATGTCCAAATAAATCATCCGGAAACACATCAACATATTCTCTCACAATAGGTACATCATCTATTTGAACATTACTTTATTTACCCACAGTCATTTCGTTCTCTTGCTCCCCAAAAATTGAATTTAGTTGAGCTACTGGGGGTGGATCTAGATAATAATTTATGGGGGATGATTCTTCTCTAAAGATAAGTTGTTCCTTATTATCATCATCAAAAATAGTAACCTTATTCTTCTTACAATTAATCTTTGCATCATGTTCTGAAATATAATCCATACTGAGTATTATATCAAACTCAATCATAGGTATGACAATGAGATCAGCAGATAAAGAACGTTTATATTCTCTAATGGGGGCTGATTCATAAAACACTGTTGCAATGATACATCCCGTAGGAGTTTTGACCGGAAACTCCCTTGTTAAATCAAATTTAAAATATCTAAATTTCTTAGCAAACTGGGAAGAAATGAAACAATGTGATGATCAAGAATCAAATAAATCATTGGCTAAACTTGAGGAAACCATTAAATTACCTTCCACCATGTATTTTGAAGATTCTACCTCACCAGTAGTGATAGCATAAGCTTGGTATTGATCCTTTGGCCTTTTATGAGGTATGTTCCCCTTATGCTTATGAAATTAATTTTCATATTGTCCCATCTCCATGTAGTTGTAGCAGTGAACGTCGGTAGCTTCGTTTATCCCCTTAGAATCATGAGCTTTGTGGCATTTTTCATGACACTTGTAATATACTCTTATTCCATTCAAGGAAGTACTTGGGTGTTTCTTCCCACATTTACTGAAGGATGTATATTCAACATTTCAATTCATCCCCTTATATCCATTTCCAGAGTGATCAGCAGATCACTTCTTCTCGTGCTTTGATTTAATGTCGTAATACTTAGTTATTTCTTTTTCTGTCTTGATAGCACATGAGACAATATTTCTGTAAAACGAGAAGGATGGTAAGACTAATTCTTGATGGAGAAATGGTTTTAACCCATCAAATAAACGATCAATCTTACATAATGGGTTACGTATATAATCTGTAGCATACCTTGATAAACTTTTATGGTTATCCCCATACTTTACGACATTCTCATTCTCCTTTTGTCACAGACTAAGAAATGGCCTTTCCGTATCTACTCGATGGTCACGAGGAAAGTATTTTTCTAAAAATAATAATTGAAATCCCTCTGTTCCATATTTGATACTTCATGATCTTCCTTAGTGTTTTGAATCAATGACCACCAATGATCAGCATCTCCAATGAGGCGGTAAACTGCCATGATAACTTTTTCCCTTTCACTACTCCCAAAATCCTGAAATATTTTCTCTAGGGAACTTATCCATTTCTCAGCTACCAATGGATTTGTACTCCCATTGAATGTTGGTGGTTGTTGCCACATGAAGTGATATAAGATTGATCCTCCACACTGCATATTAGTGTGCTCCATACGGGTAATGTTATTATTCATAACCTGAGTGAGTTGTCCCAATACGGTTAATAGATGATCAGCACCAGTCGTATAAGCATATCCACTATAATTATCATGAGCAGGAGGGAAATCACTACATGGAGTGCATGAATAGATATGGTTTCCATTTCTTCCACTAGGTTCCATTTCTAAATAATGGCATTAACTAGATCAGTTTATGAATCAAAATACATAATTCCATTATTGTAAAACACTTAACATAAATTGAACTATTTATGGATATAATCCATAATCTTAAAAATGTTTTCTTTGAGGAAGTATATACTCATAAACCCTTCGTAATGATTTTTAACGCAAATGTGAATTATCCAAAGCATATCCCATGAGAGTGTCGTAACCAAGAGTGCAGCAAGGCCCGTTGATATGCACCAGGTATAGTTCGAGTCTAGCTTAAAGCGGTGTTTTTGGGTTTTATCCCAAGGTACATATGTGCCAGAGCCGCCTCTACCTTCTCGTATCCAGACAGGGATGTATTGTTATGAAAACACACAAAATCTGTACAATACCAAAATTCTAATAATATATCTTATACTAATCCTCAAAGTCTATCTTTGGGATATATTCTCTAATCATAGTTTATCTAAATCTAGTTTCCAAAGATTGTACTAAAATTTCTCTAATACCAAATGTAAAACCCCGACCCCAGTTACCGAGAGTTGTTGCGCTATTACATAACATTGTCATGATCACAAAAGATCAAATCTCGAAAGACTAATTAGTTTTGTAGACTTGGAATCACTAGATATATTCATAAAGTTTACATTACATCATAAAGTGAAAAATACAACGAAATCTTATCTCCACACTCATATCCGCTTATACTATCCCAACAGATCATACATAAATTATTTATTTACATCCAGGTAAAAATAAAACATAGAAAGGGGTGAGCTCAAATGCCCAGTAAGGATAACAAAATAGCGGAAACTTTCATAAATAAGCATAAACATTTAAGGCAATGTTTAACTAAAACAAAATCCTTTTAAACTTGAACTTAAGCATAATATGGAAGAAATAAAATGAAATAATTCTATTTACATATTCACATGGATATTATACTAGTCTAATAATCACATGCTATATCAATAAACACGTTTATAATGATGGAATGCATAATGTTAGACTATCATAACCACATATTCAAGGCCTTATGCCAAGACTACAAATAAGATTTTGTCAAGGGCTTGTTCCAAGACACTAGTGTGTCTAATGAGATCTACCTATGCATCAAAGAGCAATAACGGGCTCCTCCCATCACAGACTAAGTCCAATGTATTCTTTATATGAATATGTTAAAACATAACATAATCATTCGTATTAAAACTAGCATACAAAATGTCTATACATTCTTCATAAACCATGAATGGAATAAAAATAACACATCCACTTTCAATCATATCACAAAAACTTCAATAAAATATAAATGTTTTGTATCATAATAAATTAACTTCAAATATGCTTAAAATCCACCAAATGATGTTGACATAGATGAAATCAAAACTATTTGAGTGAAATATCACTTTTTTGAAATCATTTAAAAGTCACATAATTATAATAGAAAACATTTAATTTGAAAATATTCTTATAACCTTGTAATGGAAGATTTGATGATTTTATAATGTTGAAAAATATCCGCAACCATCATATTTGTTAAAAAATTCATTCTTACCTTGATTCTATCAAAAAGGTTAAAAAGGACCTTGTTTGGAAAATGACAGAAAGATTCCTTTATAAACTTCTTATAAAAAGTCAACGAGGGTATAAATGGCTTTACCCCATTGTCTGTAAAATATTAAGAATTATTTGAAATAAATTTTTAAGAATCATGGATGAGGATGATAAAGAGGGTCCAGTAGATAATTGCGTATAAACAACCTCGGATAATGAAAAGATTGTGAAATATTCCCTTACCTTGTACTTTTCCTTGGTTGAGTGAAGGTTAAAATCATGTATAATGGTGAAATAATTGTTATCAAATTATTCAAGAATCATATAAATTAATATTCTATCCTATATGATCTTTTAACATTGCTTTGTTAATAATATCTTGGTATTATCGTCATTTCGAGTGTTAACTTACTCGTTTTCGTTTATATGTATTATTACATAAGACATGTTTGTTATGGATAAGTTGAAGATTATTCATATACAGAATGATATCATGTCCTAAAAAATTATTTCTAATCATAAAATTAGAATTATACATGAATGGATAAGATGGGGAATGTATCTCATCACGTTCGAGGAGACGGTAGTCCGTACGTACGCACGAGCGACAATATCATTTTTTTATATTAAAATAATATATAAATTGATATTTTATCATATACTCATAATAATTTTCAATTTATATTTATTATTTATATCAACAAAACATCACTATCATACCCATCAAAATAATAATGTTGTGAATAACAATTACACAACGATGTGGAGACGGTAAGCCATACATACACACGTATGGTGACATGTCATTCGAAATATGTATAGAATACTGATTATAGTTGTACCATATTTATAATAACATCAAAATATATAGAAAATACTGGATTTATTATTTTAGAATGTAAATAACAAAGAAAGAAGAAGTTGATGAAGAAAGAAACTTGAATGAGGGTGGTGAAAACATTACCTCTTCTTCGTGTTCTTCCTTTTAATTTGATCAAAAGGGCTCCATATGATGGCTTTATGATCAAACTAAGGACTCTAGGTTGAATTGAGGGAAGTTGAGAGGATATTTGGGCAGGGGATGGCTGAGACAAAAGGCTTTGAACAAGTGAACTACAGACAAGGGGGAGTGCCCTTTTATAAGCGGAGTGAGATGCACCTTTGGAGAAGCTAGAAATATAATTTCATAATAAATTCATATTAGGTTTATAATGGCTCCAAAGTAGATTATTTAAAATTTAAGGTGGGGATGGGTCTAAATTCTTTCATCCAATAGATTTTAGACAGGTTTTGGGTCACTATATTAACCTTATCATTTATATTTAATTCTTAGTTAAATAGTTTGACATTTACCATGTCTCTTTGTATTTTTATATTATATAGTAAATAAACATATTATATACCTCCAAGAGACCCCTAGGTGGTCCATTAATGATACACCTATCATTATATAAGTTTTTTGGATGAAACATACATTTTTTGGAATATAATATCAATTAATAATATAATGTTTGTTTTAAAAACTCTTTATGTAAATATTTATAGTATAGTGTATTTTGTTTTTGATAATTTTATAACAATATTATTTATTCTATATAAATTTATATATAAAATACTTTTATGTAATATTAACCTATAAAATTATTGGAAATCATAACATGTCTCAAATTACATTAATTATGATATTTATAAAATCAATTAGTTTAATATTCCATTAATTAGATAATTACTCCATCACTATTGTGTCAGAAAAAAATTAATTTATGTAATGTCTAAAAATTATAAATAAAATAACATTATTTATGAAACATTTTTATATTTCTAATGAATATTTATAATCGAATTTACCTTATGTATAACCCTATATTAAAAATGTTTTAGTAATTAAACATTGATTTTACCTCTTTTTACTCTTCATTGAATTAAATAATAATAAATGTCCTAATCTAATCCAAGTGGACCTAAATGATAATAATTTATTCCTAAGGTTGTATTTGGACGAGATACACTTGTCCAATATAATTTGGACATGTGTTAGGGTAATATTAACATCATTTTTACCCTTAATTACTTTCTTTACATTAAACTGTGGTAAATAAAAGTAAAAATTTACTATTCACCAAAAATTAATTTTATCTCATTGAACCACATATTACTCCTTGATATTAACCGTGTCTCTCTTATTTTCAAAATTCCACTCACATAAGCCGTAAAATTATGTTTTATGTGAATTTTCACATTCTCCTAGGAGGTGGGTAAAAGACGGTGAAAAGTTCAATAAAATTTTTCTATATCAAAAATTATTCCTAACTAACTCCAATGAATTACATTGAATGTATATAGGTATTATGTATCTATTTGAACCTTAATTAAATTTAAATAAAATAAATAATTTTTTTAATAAAATATCGGTATTAAACTATAACTTAGTGTTTTTTCACAATTCATCAAAAATTAAATGTTTTTAGAAAAATACGAAAAATTCAGCCTAAGGTAATTTCGATATTCCAAATCTAAATATGAAGTCCATTTTGAATGATAAAATTTATAAAATTTCAAAAAAAAATTATTTCTATTCATAACAGCTAGTTTGATTGGTTTTGGTGTGTGTTAAAACTCGAAGTTGCGTACAAAACACGCTATTGTATTATTCAAATAGATGTGTACCATGGAAGCATGGGGTGTTACAGTTTATACTTGAAAGACATTGTGTTTTGATAACTAAAAATATTTATCTATTTTATATCAATTAATAATATTAATACATTAGAATATTCATTGATTAATTTATGATTAATCACGATAATATCAAAAAACAAATTTCCTTTATATTTATTGATATTTGAAGTTTTTATTTGTTCCATCATGTAATATATGTTCTATATTTTGTTCCTTAGATAAATAATTCATTTTGGACCTTAAATTATCATTATCATATGTTATTTATGATTTTTTAATTGCTGATTTACATAGTCATTTCTTCTATTTTGCTGATTCACATTCCAATTTCTACCAAGTAGTTGATTCCAATAACTTGTTTTGTAGAATTAGATATATTTTATATTTAGACCGTATCATAGTATATAGAAATCCAAATAAATTTAATATTCCTGGGTTCAAAATAAAAATTTGTTTCTACATTTCATTAGAAGAGATGAAATTATGAACAGATTTTGTTCATATAATATATTAATTTATAATTCCTTGCATGTTTTTAGTCTAAATTCTATTGTTTTTATATAATAAATTTCTCTTATATTAATGATATCATGAGATATTAATATAAAATTATATTTATTCATGACTATATCGAAATATAATGAAATTTTAAAATATTTGTAAATTGGGATTTAAGGCTATTATTCCATTTTGAAGGAATGTTTAATCTTATAAATTTGATAAGTCCATTTTTTGAAGATTTCAATATTCTTCTATATTTTATTTTGGTTTTGTGATGAATTCACTTACATGATGAATTTCCTACTTGATTCACCTATATAAATCACCAACATTATTCCCCTATAAAAATACACAAAAAAATATTTTTCTCTGTAATTCACCTATGTGAATATTC
This sequence comes from Viscum album, assembly GCA_963277665.1. Lineage (NCBI taxonomy): Eukaryota > Viridiplantae > Streptophyta > Magnoliopsida > Santalales > Viscaceae > Viscum > Viscum album. Next base: position 1,749,478,394 of record OY728152.1, read on the forward strand.
ATATGTGGTTCTGTGAATTTCTATAGGTTTTTTTATATTATATGTATACTATGTTGTTCATATTATTTCACATTTTAATTCACTGAATGTCAATTATTGATATAATTACTATTCTAATTATTCAAATATTTATTAATAATTATTTATAGTCAATGTGATTAGATTTTAAAATTCTGTATGATTAATTATAGTATATTCAGATGGGATTTATCTTATATTAATAATCACACTAAAATGTAGTAAATTGAAATGGCAATTTTTAAATTGTCTAATATGTAAAGAACGAGTCATGATTATTATTACCGATTATTCTGTTAAAATTAATTTTTTTATTTAAAAAAATACTAATTGATGCAATATGTTCCACTCTGTGGTTTTTTATATGTATATATAGGATATCTCGGGAAACATACAGAAAATGTATTTTAAATTTAGGAATGATTTACACTTGTATATTTACCTGGGAAATGAACATTAATACTCTAATGTTTTTAATTGGAAAAATAATAAAAAAATGGATTTTGAATAATTTATTTTACTTAAAAAAAGAGACACTATATATACATAGTATATAGAACTAGTGTAATATCGTGACACAAGGTTTATGATACTCTTGGACTATTCTAGTGATGCAATTTTTGGTGTTCAACTATTTCTCCAATCTAAACATAAATCATTTGATCCTTTTATGGTGAATGTTTTCTTACTTCCTTGACTCCTAGAATTTAACGAATTCTTACGGTTCTATGGTTTTTTACATCTTCCCATTCTTCTTCAAAGTGCATTGTTATAATGTTAATACCATCAATGAAATTCTAGTATCAGGGGTTTTAAATACCATATAAAATTTTATCATTAGAGTATGCCTCCAAGGAAAATTGGCATGTTGTCTGGATTGTTCCTATAGGTAAAAAATGACTACTTTTGTTTAATCCTCTTGGGGAAAAAGTCTTCATAGTTGGTTTGTGAAACTATGTGGGAAAAATGTAATTGTATGAATCATTTATAGTGGTTATAGATTGTAATAACTCTAAATTCGTGAGAGGGGTGATGATTTTACTATGATCATTTATATATAAACCACTAAAAAACTATTTTGTTCATTTTCATTTATTCTCAACTTCAGGAAATATAAATCACATATATAATAATAAATTACATTTAAATGATCAATTTACCACCTCATGGGTATTTTCACTTTTTATCTCCAGACCAACACGTAAGATCCTTTGAAAATGTGATATTAGAAGTCATAAGAATGGGTTCCCACTTCTCAAATTATTCTCATCTTCAACAATGTAAAATTCATGTTAGACTTCTTCTCCTTCTTCTTTAATTCATATGATCTTCTAAATATTATCGGGCTCATCTTCTTTTATATCATCTAGTGAGAAGATCTCATAATTCTCACAAGGTTTATGATATCTCTCTAAATAAAATATATAAAAAAATCATTTTTGTTTCATATATATATATATATACTAGATAATGTCTGTTAGTAATATTTTTTTTTGTTAAAAGTTGGAAACTCCAACAATATTAGGAATCATGTGTAATTTCATCATATTTATTTCCATAAAATAGATTCCTTCATCAGTTTTCATTTAAACCAATTAAAATTTTAGTTCTGTCCTCCAGAAGAATTTGGTATTCCTTTATTTTAATTCCACCACAAAAAATTCTTCTTTACACTTATTTGAAAACTCCATGTTCATAACATCAAGAATATATTCCATGTGGACCACTAGTTTTTAGTATGAAACTAATCCAATACTCATCAAATCACTCAGTTTTAATTAATTAAATCATTCTGAATTCTTTGATTCACAACACTCGGTATTGTGACCCTGTTGAGTCATCATGATTCTTATTCCATTGACGATCATTGTAATAAAATTAAACAATTTACTAATTATTTTAAATATTTATTTTAAATATTTCACACATATTTAATGATATAAATTCTAAAAAATAATTCCATAACACATTATATTTCCAATGGTTCTTAGACACATAATGGTATGTGATTGATATACTGTAACATAATCAAATCTCATTTATTCAGGAAAAATGTTGTGTTTATAGATAAAACTTTATGGTTGAACCATGTTATTTTCTGCATATGTGTGAGGTGAGGTTATGAAATATATACTCCTCTAGGAGTTTGTTTTATTAAAAATTAACTGATGTTCATTTTGATATGTCTTATCATCACTTTGACTTTTCTTATATTAATATAGGTCATATCTGACAATTGTGTTCATATGAAAATGATTTTTATATAGTATGGGATATAATTTTCCCCATATTTTACTAAAATGCATTCGAGGATGTCCGAACTCAAATGATGCATTTTAAAAACCTTTAAACAAATTCTACTAAATGATATAAACCTCACTTCCTTTAGCGATGAATAACTGTGAAAACAATTATCATACTTATGGGAAAATCCTTCAATCAATCTATCCCACTGTTCCAAGAATTCATCCATACAGATTCACTTTCATTTATTGATTCGATCCCATCAGTATATCGACCTCATCTCTATAAAAATATTAATATATTTCTATGTTGTCCATATTGGTAAACAATTTGGTTATTTAGTGTAATTATTAAATAATATATGTATATGATAATCAATTTATATGTTTTTACTTGTGTCTTGTGAGTATGTATTCAAATTTTAAAATATAATTATTCATGTTTTCATTTTCATTTTTTTTGTTTTAGGAATTAATCTTTTTGTATCATTTGAGGATATTTACTGTTTAAATATAATAATTTGAATAATTCTATAAAAAGATTGAATTTAATGGGTGTTATAACATATATTAAAAAAATAAACGATAATATGAGTATAAAATGTGCTTCAACATTTTAATGTTTGCAGTATTCAGTGACATCTATTTAGATATTGAAATGTGGTCTATGTTTAGTTATAATTATAATGGATTTTATTCAATTTTTATCTGTTTTTATTGATCAATTAAAGATGGATATTTAGATTGGTCTAGTTTAATATTATAAGCATCCACTACATACTATTTTAATCTAATATTTTTTTCAAAATGTATTTTCATGAATGTATTTGAAATGTTTATTTATTTTAGTATTAAATAATTTTAATAGGTATCATGGTTATATTTAATCTTATTAATATTATTTGTTAACAGTATTATTATTTAACATTTTTATATGATTAAATAAATATATATAGAATAAATAATTTAGAATCTTTTACATTATCATTATTTTCATCAAAATAGCATACATATTTTTATTTCTATTCAATTAATTATAATTTCATAAGGAGTTTACTTTTTTTCTAATCATTTATCAATTGGAGTCATAAAAATTTTAAATCATTTTAAATATTTATGGATTTATAAAAAAATTTAGAATTTTAATATTTTATAATGATTCTTCCCTCTAAATTAAAATGGAGAGTTTAAATATTTATATTTTTTGTATAAAATTTAGATTTTATAGTACATTTTAACAAATTCCAAAAATGGTGATTATCTAAAAATTTCCATTATATTTATTACTTCTTAGAAAGGGGGTATTTCCAATTCAATAGTGGAGTAATGGTGATAATTTTAGTATTAAATTTTCATTGATTTTTTATTATAATGATTTCAATTTTAATAAACATTAAATGTAAAAAATTATATAATTATAATTTATCACGTATTTATTTACTTTTATATTATAATTTAAGTAATTTAATTATATATTTTGTTGAATTTTTCAATGTTTAATCTTACTAAATAAATGTTGAGTGTGGTACAATTTTTCTATGTCATTTACTTTTTTAATGAGTATAAATTACTCTTCGAAACTACATGATTAAATTTTGGGTACTCATATTCACTGTCATGAAGTAATTCTTATTTAATTTTTTGAAAATAAATTTCTATTTTTATGTGGTTATTATAATCTTATGATGATGGGTTTACTTTTTCTAATCAATAAGTTTACATTCTCAAAAAATATGTTCATATTTATGGGAATTGACATTACATTTCCAAATTCTGTAATTACTCTTCCAAAAATTTAAATTCTCAAAAGATGATTTGAAAAAACCTTACCATGGGTTATCTAAAACTCAATAATTATGTAATGACATCCTAATTCCCATTGTCTTGAGAGAAAAATGATTCTTTACTAGGCCTTAATCGACATCCCCAAGATGCCAATGGCTGGAAATATATGCCGAAGTGTTTCAAAAACAAGTGGGAGATGATTTACCCTTTATGGAAAAATCTGATGAACCAACCAACCATGACCAAGCATTTACTATATGATGCATGAACAATTCAAACACAACTAAGAAACTTCATTTAAGTCAAACACATTAAAGTACACAATAGTGGATAAACAGCGCAAGACTATAATAAGACACCAAGACACCCTCCATGGCTCCACACTAAGTGCAATGCTTCAAGAACCACCAGATCACCCAAGATTCACCATGAACCACTAGAAATGTAATTCTTACCTTTACATGTGTCTCACAATATGACATCTGCAAAATCAACAAAGTGCCAAATAAGGGGTGACTATAAAACTCAGTAGGTTTTCCCCCAATGACTTCCTTACTCAAACCACTAGGATATAACAGTTATCAATAATTATATAAAACTATCTATATAAACTATATCTCAAAAACATTTTATAAATAAATATAAATAGTTTTCCAAAACTGTTCACTACCAAAACCATACAAGTGCAATTGAAACCAATTTTCCATCAAGATATTTTTCCAGAAAAATACCCAAAAAATCATTACAAACATTTTCCAATATCTATATATCAGCATACCCTACCATTTCTCAAACCCATTTAATAAACCATGCATGCTACATTGTGATAGTTCCATTTTCATGAGTGGTTTCTCGTCGATCTAACAAGTCTTCACAGTAATAGGACATAAAATCACCATGGGAAGGCTCTGGAATGGCTTAAACTAGTGTGGGAAGGGTTATCCTTCCTTATAGGGGAAGTTATATTGAATTAGGGGCGTTTTGATGCCAAAAAAAATTAAATAGAGTGAAATTGAGCAAGCTCCTAGAAAATAGGATCTAGATTTGACCTCTCCTAAAGATTTGACCACATGATTTGTGCCAACCGTGTATAGATCATGTGACCTTAAATATTGTCGCAAAACTCCTCATAGAATCCCAAAACTCTCCCATTCTTCACATTTATCCTTTTTATGGAAACAAATGTTTTATTGAAACATCCCAATTTATGGAAACACCCCACTATATGGAAACAACAAACATTATTGAAATATCCAAATTTATTAAAACAACCAAGATTATGGAAATATCCAAATTTACAAAAACAACCAACATAATTGAAACATCCAAATGAATGGAAACACTCTATATTATGGAAAATCTATATTTTATGGAAACACTCTTTTCTAGGTAAACTATATATTTTGTGGAAACTCTCTATTTTATGGAATCTCCATAATCTAATACAGACCAAATTAAAAAAACGTAAAGAAATGGGTTATATACCTGAAACCGGGGGTACTAAATTCTCCCCACAATTGGTCCTTCCGTCCTTGGAATGTAGGAAACCTCTACTGGCCAAAAAGAGTTCTTGTCGCAGATCATTCATTTCCTTCTCACGTTCCCATGTCTCCTCCTGAATCTGACCAAGTAGCCATAAAACCCACACTAGGTCAATGCTTAAACTCGTGTGGGAAGGGTTATCCTGCCTTATAGGGGAAGTTATATTGAATTAGGGGCGTTCTGATGCCAAAAACAATTAAATAGAGTGAAATTGAGCAAGCTCGTAGAAAATAGGATCTAGATTTGACCTCTCCTAAAGATTTGACAACATGGTTTGTGCCAACCGTGTATAGATCATGTGACCTTAAATATTGTCGCAAAACTCCTCATAAAATCCCAAAACTCTCCCATTCTTCACATTTATCCTTTTTATGGAAACAAATTTTTTATTGATACATCCCAATTTATGGAAACACCCCACAATATGGAAACCAAAAACATTATGGAAATATCCAAATTTATTAAAACAACCAACATTATGGAAATATCCAAATTTAGAGAAACAACCAACATAATTGAAACATCCAAATGAATGGAAAAACTCTATATTATGGAAAATCTATATTTTATGGAAACACTATTTTCTAGGTAAACTATATATTTTGTGGAAACTCTCTATTTTATTGAATCTCCCTAATTTAATACAGACCAAATTAAAAAAATGTAAGGAAATGGGTTATATACCTGAAACCGGGGGTACTAAATTCTCCCCACAATTGGTCCTTCCGTCCTTGGAATGTAGAAAACCTCTACTGGCCAAAAAGAGTTCTTGTCGCAGATCATTCATTTCCTTCTCACATTCCCAAGTCTCCTCCTGAATCTGACCATGTAGCCATAAAACCCACACTAGGACAATGCTTTTCCCACCCAAAATATTCTCTTGTCTATCCATGAACCGCACTAGAATATGTACTAGTAATGCATCTAGTTCTAGCTCAACATGATCCCATCTACTCACATGGTCAGTATCAGGGTGATACTTTTTTAACTGGGATACATGGAAAACATTATGCACCGAACTAAACCATGGGAGTAATTTCAATCGATATGCCACCTATCGAACCAGTTCTAGTATCTCAAAAGGGCCAATTTATCTAATATATAACTTTCCCTATTTCCTGAAATGACGATGTCCAATCCTTGAAGATATTTTCAAGAAGACATTATCACCCACAACGAATGAAAACGGTCTTCGATGATGATCTGCATAAGATTTATAACGACTCTGAGCTGTCTCTATCTTCTTTCTAATCAACTGGATCTTATCTGTTGTTTCTTGGACCATGATTGTCCCAAATCTTGATGTTTCACCCATTTCCACCCAACATAGTGGAGGACAATAAGGACGCCCATACAATACTTCAAAAGGAGACATATGAATTGAGTCCTGATAGCTGTTATTGTATAAGAACTCCACTAAGGGTATATTCTCCTCCCATGAACCATCAAAATCTATTACACAAGACAACAACATGACTTCAAATATTTGTATTTTTCACATGGACTTCCCATCCGTTTGGGGATGATATGCAGTTCCCATAGTCAACTGAGTTCCAAGGTCTTGCTGTAATGATTTCTTGAAATGAGATGTGAACATTGGATCTCTATCTGAGACTATTAAAAATGGTACACCATGACTCTTTACCACTTATCAGATATTTATTTTTTAAAGATCCTCCACCGTATGAGTTTCACAAATCAGGATGAAATGGGTCAACTTGGTTAGATGATCCACTATCAACCAATTAGAATCATGTTTCTGGGACATTCTTGGAAGAACTATAACAAAATCCATTTCTATTTTATGCCATTTCCATACTAGTATAAGAAAAGAATGTAACATACTAGCTAGTCTCTGATGTTCATCTTTAACCTGCTGATAATATAAGCATCACGAGATGAACTCGACCACCTTCATTTTAATGCTGCTCCACCAGAACTGCGCCTTCAACACCTTATACATCTTCTGTGTACATGGATGTAAAATCCATCTAGAATGGTGGTAAATATGAATTAGTTGTTCCTGAAAAACTATAGGTACAACCATCCAATCTCTGAAATAGAAAACTGAACCTCCGTCGGGTTTCCAGCCATCAATGGTCTCCCCACCATTGAGTTTTCAACATACAAATAGACATTCTGCCTCAGACATTTGTGCATCTTTGATCATTTTTACTAAATCAGGAACAAGCATTTCTGAAATGAAAACAGATACATCACCTTGGTCTTCATAGTCCCGATGCATGTCCGCTAAATCTAACATCAACTGTCATTCATCTAATGCTTCTTTCACCAACATAGAATATGACTTTCTACTCAATGCATTCACCACTGAATTTCCTTTCCCCGGTGTGTACATCAAGTCAAACTCAAACATTTGAAGAAACTCCATCCACCTCCTTTTCCTCCGATTCAATTATTCCTATGAGAAAATCTGTTTCATGCTTTTTTGATCTGTAAAAACAATAAATTTCTCACCAAAGAGATAATTTCTCCATGTTTTCAAATCATGGATGACTGCAGCTAACTCCAAATCATGTGTTGGGTAATTCTTATCATGCACCCTAAACCGCCTTAAACCATAAGAAACCACATGATCTCTTTACATGAGAACAAAACCCAACCCTGATCCTGAAGCATCATAATACAACTCATACCCCTGTCCTGATTCTGGAAAGATGATGATAGGTTCCAATGTAAGCCAAACATTTAGTTCTTAGAAAAACTTTTAACATTCCTTGGACCATTGGAATGGAGCATTCTTCCTTGTTAGAGATGTTAATTGTGAATATATTCGTGAGAAAACACACACAATGCATCGGTAGTAACCAGCTAGACAAAGAACCCTTTGTATCTTGAACACATTCTTCAGTGGTTTCGAAGATATAATGTCTTCTATCTTTTCAAGATCAATAGAAATTCCTTTATTAGAAATTATATGGCCCAGTAAACATACATCTTATGTCCAAAATTCACACATTGGTAACTTTTCATACAAACTATGATCTCTCATGATTTGTAACACTGTTTCCAGATGCACCTCATGATCAGCACTTGTCTTTGAATAGACCAACATGTCTTCCACAAACACAACAACAATAGAATCTAGATATTGTTGAAATATCTGATTCATCAATGCCATGAAGACTTCTGCTGCATTCTTTAGATCGAAAGGCATGCCTACATATTCATAGTGTCCATATCTACTTCTAAAAGTTTTCTTTGGAATATCCTCTTTCCGAACACTCAATTTGTGATATCCAGATCACAATTCAATCTCGGAGAACCACTGATCACCCCTTAATTGATCAAATTGATAATCAATGTGTGTAAGTGGATATCTATTTTGTATCATCCAATGTAAAAAAATATGAAATTTTCATATTTATTAATATTTATGAATAAAATGTTAATTTTCATTAAAGGGAATGCTATGTTCAATGGTGTACCCAATACACAATAACGAGTTTCTTTGAAATCATACATTGCACACTAATAAAATAATAATATTATGGTATCTAATGCCTTGTTGTTGTAATGGAGGAATGAATAGAACTATCTAAAAAATGATTATATATGTTTGTTAAATTTTTTTACAATTACCCAATAAATGATTGTGGCTTAAAATGAGACTGAATCCAATTTTAAGCATAAATATTCTAATATTCTTTAAAAGGTCAATTAACCGCCTTTTAATGGAGAAACCTTTTTTAATCAACATTTTGAAAATTCTACATGTTATATTTTTTGAAATAAAATATTTCTTTATAATCGGAAGATCAAAATTCACTCTGTGTAAATTTTTATTATTTTCCCGATAAAGTTCATGTTTATTGAATAGTGAAAATGTGGAATTTTAATTCAAAACCTCCTTTTAATATAATTTATTGATATGGTTAGATTATCTTTTCAATAGGGTTTAAATTGTAGTTAAAATATATTTTTCCCATTTAATTCAATGGTGGTCATTTTAATTAATTTTACATTGAAATTAGACATAAACAAGTGTCAATCTTTTGATAGATATTGTTTCTTAAAAACACGCTATTTGTTTTGACCACGGGAATTAATTGTAAAATTAATTAATTCAACTTATATGTTTTTAATTTTCTAAAATGGGAATCATTTTTTAATTTGGAGTATCAAATATACTTTGTATAAATTTTTTTATTTTTCTGAAAAATGTTCATTTTTAATGAATAGTGAAAAATACTACATTTTACATCAATGCTGCTTTTTCATCTATTTTAATTATTTAGTTAGATTTTCCTTTTAATTGGTTTTAATGTCTAATTGAATTATGTTTTTATCACTAAATAAAATTTTATTAATTGGAGGTAATTTCACATTTCCATTGGATATTAAAACAAGTCAATCTTTTGATAAATTTTACATCTTTAAAACTCTTCTTTGGTTGTGAAAACAAGAATTATTTTTAAATTAATTACTAAAATTTCTGTGTTTGGAATTTGGTAAAATGGATTCCATATTTTTAATCAGAAGGTCCAAATTATGTAATTAAGACTCTTTTGTTTTTTGACATTATGAATAGTAACGATAGTAATTATCTTTAATTATCATGATTAATTAGTAATCAGGTAGTTATGGATAATAAAATAATATGATAATATTATAAAATGACCCAAACATCTGTCCAAATATTCTCGGATGTGTCATGGCAGACCATGGGATTACTTGTGCCAACTTACGGACCACATGGAATCAATTATGTGTTATATTGACCTTTTTCCATATTATTTTTAAAGAAAGGAAAATATAACCAAACTATGTAAAACATAAGTAAAAAAAATTTAATTATGTTTTCATAAATTATATCTTAGACTATAAATAGTAATTGGAAATCTAAAAATATTTTTTAAATAATGGTAATTTTTTATAATTTTTAAACACTAAATAAATTTATTTATTTATGACACCATGATGATGCAGTGATTACCTCATTAATGATCGATTTAAATAATATGAAAATATATGGTAAAATATAAAACATACACTTGTCAAAAACCTATTTTATGGGTGTATTTCGAACCCTTATCACCTTATCCTTGAAATATATCATTGTGGGGCCATTAAAATCCTGAAATCATTTTATAATAAATTAATAATTCAAGACATTCCAAAAGTGACCCTCCTCCCTCTTAAAAAAGGCCCCCACCTCTACCCCTGACCCACACCTCTCATGCCCTTGGATCATGAAAACCATGTTCATATTATCACTCCATATCCCTCTAGTACTCCAAGAAGCCTCACATTGTGCAGTAGTCTTCCCAAGGAGGCCTTTGGCTCAAATCAAAAAGAGTTACCCGATTTAGAGGTAATGTCTTCTCTCAAGTTTCATTATTTTATTATACTTCCTCACTCACCACTATCTTGTTATTATATGATCCTCTTAACACCGAAAAAAGGTCTGTAACCTTTGGAGGAAGTTTCAAAATGACGAAGCGAAGTCATATTCGGAATCAGAGGGCCGAACTGGAGGCCCGGGAAGTGGTGCGAAAAATAAAGGAGGATCCGCACGAAAAAATGTTCAACGCACGATGTCCTCCCGGGATGCGCTAAATTGTTCCAGTGAGGCGTGAAAAAATTGTGCGCCCCAGTTCTGCGTGGCCTGATATTGTGCGCAGAAGGGTCCCGACGCAGAAAATTTCGCGCGCCGCCAGGATTCTGCGCCCGAGGTCGCCTATAAATATAAGGTGACCACGAACGGTTTGGGTGTTGAGGAATCCGAAGCGACTCTCGTTCGCGCAATTCGGCTCCCCCCCCCCCCGCCGCGCGAAAGATGGCATCCATGTAATCCCTCATTTCGCGCAACCTTGCCCCGGAGTTCGCCTTTGCGCGCAGTTCCACCGGCTTTAGTGACATTTTCCCCTCCCTCGGTTTCCAGTCTTGCGCGCATTTCGCGACCTGTGGGCGCAATACCCTACCTTGCGTGCAAAACCCTACATGGAATTCCCTCATCGAGCGCAATTCCATTTTCTTAGATTGCGCGTCGTCCCGGTGTTTTGCGCGCAAACCATCCCTTTTACGCGCAAAGCCCGGGACCTCTCACCTTGACGCCCCTTGGCTGCCCCCTGAACCGGCGCCTGATGTCCCCCCTGCCGGGCATTCGCGACATGCGTTGTTTTCCCATACAGCCTTCCAGGCTCGTACGAAGTAACCTCAAGGTCCCCTGGGCCGTGTTTCCCGTTGCGTTGTTTTGCCTTATGCTTCTCCGCATAGGCACGCTAACAGCTATCGCTTCTATGCATAGCCACGCTAATGTGGACCCCCCGGTGGTTTGCCCTGCGGCACCCCTTCACCACGGCCTTGCCGATGCCTTCCCTTCCACAAGGGGTAGAGGGCATTGGGCATGTAAGCCCTAGGGGGTGTGGAGAAAACCCACCCCGTCCAAGCTGCAGGATGTTAAACTGCTAAGCACCTCGTCCTTAACACAAGACGTTAAATTGTGGTCTGACCCCGTGCTTCGCACGCAGGGTCCCCCCAGCTCGGACATTCTTTACGCCACTCGTCTCCACGGGAATGGACTCTTCCTCACATGGAATTAGATCCTCGTGGTCGGAGCAGTGTTTGTCCACGGGGGAATGGCCGCCTCAGAGCGTAAGCCCCTAACCTTTCTTGCGGATGACTGCACCCATGAATCTCCGTACTTCCCACTGCCAAGGCCAGTGGAGTCTTTTTTCCCACTGCGCTTTGTCGCACAAACGGCCTCCACCATGGAGTAAGCCCCGGCACCAAGGGCCGCTAACCACGTGTAAGCCTATGTTCCCTCTTTGGGCCGCTCAACGCGTAAGCCCTATTCCGCTTCTCACGGACGCACCCTTCGCGACGTGATCGTCTGGTCCCTACTGTCTCTTGTTTCCCACACCGAGTGTGACTGACGTGGTCTTAGAGCGTGCACCGACCATGACACCCTCCATGGGCCGCCCTAGAGCGTAAGCCCCATCCCAGCGAACTACGTGGACTTTGATCTGTGCTAACGCATGGTACGTAGGATGCCTCCTCAAGGTTCAAGCCCACCACCCAGTTGTCCCGACCTCTTCACGCCGGCTCACTACCCACCATGGGCCGCCCTAGTGCGTATGCCCCATAACCACCATGGGACTCCCCAGAGCGTAAGCCCCATACCCACCATGGGATGTCTCAGAGCATAAGCCCCCCATGCCATCGTCCCGCATGACATTAAATTGCATGCCCTTGTCCCACATGACGTTAAACTGTATTCCTCCTCTTGGGCCACCCAAGATCATAAGCCCCATGTCTCACTCCACCATCCATCCTGATCCTTACCAGGGCCTCCACATCCCGGTGGGATCATCCCCCCCCCCCTTCCACTCTGTATCATTCGGGAAGCCGCCCACATGCTGGCCCAAACATCGGTGTTCCCCCCAGGGGCCCTTCAATCTGATCCGTCTACGCAAGACTTTAAACTTGTGGCATACCCCGTTTCAAACATGGGAAGCTGAGGAAAACATCATATGGTACACATTCCCCGCGTTCGATGTGGGATGCCTCGGGCTTCCGCGCCCTCGAGAAGCCCTGTGATGTGGGACCAAAGACAGACTTGCCAGCGACGCCCTAACATGACCATTCTCCTCAACAAAGGTTTCTTCCCCGACAAGACCCCTAGGAGCGTCTTGACGGAAGCAGCGTAATTAACCGGCGTCCATGTAGATATGGCACCGGGAATGAGCTTCACAAACCCATATTAAATTTGTGAGGGAGACATGGACTAGGTGATGTGCTCCGTGGAGAAATCCACGGAAGGAAGAGCCGACATCCCATCATCCCGGTTTCGATCAAGGAGCAGACTTCCCTGAACAAGGAACAAATGCCGCCCACCTTTGGATAGCAGGATTGGGGGGGCAAAAACCAGCGCGTCCTCCCCGCAGGCGGACGCGCGCACGCCCCGATGAAAGCGTCAGAAACAATAAATGGTGAACCTGACGTGAAGCTCTTCTCCTCAAGACGGGGAATGGTAGCCGTCAGGTCATCGGAAGACTTGCATGTCACCTGGTTCAGGTAACCCTCACCGGGACGGGAACCCACTAGGGGTCGAGGCCATCAGGGCGTTGACTACTCGGCTCTGTGACTCCGCCAGCATGGATCCCTCCTGCCGACCATGAATGACGGAGTGATGATGGGCCTTGGTCGTTGATCTCCTTTCCTGTTGATGCTAATGGGTTCATCTCCCTGCTTCCAGGAAGTAGATCACTGCATTCGGAGCTTGATCTCCACCTGCCCACCGGCGTAGGGGCAGGGGAATTACCGACGCGGCTACTCCGTAAGGTCCCGCCCATTTCATGGCCGCTTTGACTTCAACCGCTGTAGCAGCCAGGCACCTGCGACCCCTCTACTCGTCAGAAGTCATCCAGCGGAGGGTGATCAATGAAATGGTCCGTAGGTATGATGAGGAAGGTGTCATACCCACTAGGGGCATATCCCATTTGGATCTAGAGGGGGCTGCGCCTCACAACTATCGCCGCTCTCGAGGGCCGCGCAGGGAGCCGCCGCTCCCCACACCGACATTCAACCGCTTCGGGAGTCTATCCCCAGAGCGCCTTGATACATCCCTCCCCTACGCCAATGAAGAGGTGAATGTCCGTGCCCACCTGATCGGCGATCCATCCAAGGGGTTAACAGTAATAACCCACGCCAGGATGCGTCGATGCTGCCGCCTGACTCCCCGAGCCGAGGAGCATGCAATCTTCATGCCCACACCGCCGGTTCCGGCCCATCTGACTTGACGCCAGCGTCGGGCGCGAGCGGGAGAGAATGCTCGTCCTGGGGCATCAACAACAGCAACCACAGTGTCCCGAGGCACTACTGACTCCCATTACTAGATTCCCACACACGTTGAGCAGGGGAAACCACGTGCCTGACTGGGATCGAATCCCCGACCACCCTACAGGCAAGTTGGGTCGAGTCTCCCGGTCGCGGGCACTAGTGATGGCCACTGTGGACCAATTCGCGGTTGTGCCCCTCTCCATGAAGGCTCATTCCGTGCTTCCATTCTGGAAAGCCGAAATCTTCGTCGAGACGACTATGCTCCGTGTATGACTTCTTCCAGCGCCAGCTGCATGGGGTATGAGGTCGCTCCCCATACGGCCGGCTGCGAGCATGGAGCTGTTGTGTATCCAGTCGCCCACTCACATGGAGGTCCTCCCCAGGTCCCTTTCGACATCTGTCCTGGTACCTCTCGCACCCCATCCCTCGGTCCCCTCTGCCCCAGTTCCATTGTGGCCGGGGGACCCTATGACGGAAATCGTCCCTAACCTGAGGAGCTACCCAGGTGTAGGAAGGTCAGGCGTCGTCGCCATAGAAGGAATGTCAGGGGAGTCCAGACGGAAATTAGACCAGTCCGTTTCTCGGATTCTGAGGCAGAGTAAGACTTGACGATGGAACCTTCTCCCCGACCCTTCAAGTTGAGGGCAGGGATGGAAACATGGTGCGTCAGTATCGTACTCCCTGAATGCGAGGTCTATATGATTCCCTCCTGCCTTCGAAGGTATATCCAGGAGGACGAGGACTGGGCGCACCGCCGAGGGTCAAGCCCGCAGTTGCCAATGGCTTCTACGGAAGCACCTCCCGCCCCTACTAGGGAGGGTGAGGATCTCTTCTAGGGACTGAAAGAAGAATCGCGAGGCGACACACCTGTGGCGGGAACCGACGCTGTGACAGGAGGCCCGTTCGCCGGCCCATCCTATCGCGACGTGGCAGCCAGGGCACTGCAACCCCTGGAGGATGACCCAGGGCTCAGCGGCCAATCGGCATGTTCGCCGTATTCCCTGCCGGCAAGCCCACCGCCCCGGCGGCCGGCCTCAGAGCCATTGCCAATTCCCCAGTTTTCCTTGGTGGACGAGCAGGGTCGACAGGTTCCGGACCCCGAACCGGAGCCGTGGAGCTTCTGGACTGTTCTGGCAGCAGGCCACTTCCCGAAGAAGTTTTGGCTGGTCGCAGAATCAGATTTTGATACGCCAGAGTCACTCACCCCGGGAGAGTTTGAATGCTTCCGCCAGATTCTCCAGGTGACTCACTCCCGCCTCCACCATCAGCTAGCTCCTTATACCAGGAGCCAAGCGCATCTCGATGAGATCTGTGAGCAGTTCCACCGAGTCGACCTAGCAGCACTCCCCGCGGTCTGGCACCCCGAGTCGTTGGACCACCACGAGGCCCTCCAACAACAATGTATTCAGATTTTTCAAGTACTCCACAGAGTTATCAAGGAAGCCACCCCCCACGTGCACGTCTGCGGATGGGGGCAGTACGCTGCTCTCCTCTTCTGTTCGATCCGCCGACATCCCGATCCACTGGGCGACCCTGAGGGAACGTCGCCAAGGGCAGTTGCGGTCAACATGGCTGACCTTTCGGATGAGGGAAACATTGTGGAGCCCCTTTATGGGGAATCCCCCCCCCCCCGAGGACAGGCCGCTACTGGACCCATCTCGGAGGGTTACTCGCAAACAGAGGAGCCTCCTAGGTCTTCATGTACCCACGGAGGGACTAACACTCGGCCGAAACATCAGCAAGGTTAAAGAGCCCATTGGGTCTGTCAAACTTGTCGACCCATCTGCCTCAGTGCAGAAGGCAGAGGAAGATCCCGAGAAGGTCGCGTTGCACCATCATCTAGTTCAGAAAAAGAGTCTGGTTGATGACCTCTTGGCCGAACGCATTACAGAGCGGTGGCCTGACTATGGTGCTCCTAGACCGGGACAACAGGGGCAGGACCATCTACCCCTTATTGATATTCCCCCGGGCAACCATGACCGTGTCGTGTTCGCCGACATGGGAGATGCTGTAACCCATGGAATGAGGGCGCGATATGTTTCGCGAAACCCTCCCGAGCGGTGTGACAACCTAGGGGACCCAACTCAGTTTCCTCCCGCTACTCCAAGAGTCGCTCCGCCGGCTGCCCCGCGAGCCGCTGAGCGCGGCTACCGTATCAAAGATCCTAGAAACACTCTTTTTATTAGAGATCCCCGTTAGGACAGGAATCCGCACCCAAATGATCTGATGGAAGTACTCATCGCTCGCTTGGAGGCCCTGGAAACTCGGCAGGTGGAAATCCTGCCAGATGGAAAGTCGTACCCAGCGTGTGTGGATGACATGTCGGCCCCGCCAGGATTCGGGAATCCCACTTTTTCCCCCTTTAACGGGACCGGAGACCCGCCTCAACACTTGGCCCACATCAAATCGAGGTGCGGGCCTATGTTCGGGACTCCGGCAAAGTAGGAGGCTGCCAAGCTCCGGTGCTTCATTCAGACACTGGAAGGACCAACATTCGTCTGGTACAGCCAGCTCCCTGTTGGATCGGTGACTAGCTGGGAGGACCTTCGTTGGCAATTCCTCTACCAGTTCAGTTCCAAAACCCGGAAGAAGAACATTGCAGACCTCTTCAGGTGCAGGCAAAGGCCCGACGAGCGAGTCGCGGACATCGTCGCGCGGTGGAAGGGGCTCACGTACTCCCTTGACATGCCACTGACTCAGGAGAAATTACAGACGATGTGTGTAGGTAACGTCAAGGTGGAGTTGGTTCCTTCCCTGATCACGCAGAATTACCCTGGAGGGTTCCGGGACATCTCGGACAAGGCTCAATGCCTCGAAGAAGCGCGGCAACAGGCTAGTGAGGCACGCCTGCTGCCTCCTGTAATCTCTGCAAGAAGATCCGCCAGAGCCGAGCCCGCTATTGTGGCCAAGATCGAGGCCTCCAGACATCTAGAGTTGCTGCCAGTGACGCCAGATCATCAGGCTCGTAGGGGTTCACCTCCACGGGAACAACCTCCGGCCCAGCAGTGACCGCCTCAAAATCAGCAGTCGCCTTTGCGTAATGCACCGCCACCACCTAGGCGAGGTAATCTTTCTCCGCCTCCTCGGACTGATCCTCCGGCCCCTGGTCATGGTCAGTCCCCAAGGGTCCCCGTTCCAGACAGAAGTAATCAGGCTTACTCGTTTGGTGAGGCATAGATCCCCGGTTATTTCCGTAATGCCTTGGAGTAGGGGATCGTGCGGCAGCCTGAGTGCTGGAAGCCAGAAGAGGCGTGTCTCACTGATCACCCCAACTACTGCCCATACCACCAGATCCGGGGACACACCATCCGGCAGTGCTATGTGTTCAAGGATTGGCTCCAAGAACAGATTGACAATAACATAGTCAGGTTGGGCCCAGCCCCGACACAGGTGGCAGGTGTCTTCGTGGGATCAGATGGCAGCAGCGACAACGGGGATGGGTGGGAACAGGTTTCTGACCATGGGTCCTAGAAGTATAATGACTGGATGGCCCGCAGGATGGTCACCCATGCCCATGGCATTATCCGTGGCCGCCTGAGTCAGCCAGAGCCCTCAGAGTCTGCAAGCGCCGCTTTGGCCTCGTCGTCCCAGCCTATTTCCCAGAAGAGCAGGCGGTGACGCAAGAAGAAAGAACGCGCCCTTCCATTGCCATCATCTTCTCGGACGCTTGGTGATTTCATGCCCCCGGATATGGGGATCCCTCTGAGACCCCATCCGGTAGTGGATGATTCCTCGAGTGAGAGCCTGGGGTACGCTTCGGTTAACACCGTAGAGTTGGTAAATCCCTTTGTTTCTCCCGACGATGAGGAGCGCCAGGCGGACCTCCCAGAGAGCCCGGGGTACACATCGGTTAACACCGTAGAGTTGGTAAATACCTTTGTGGCTCCCGATGATGAGGAGTGCCAGGTGGACCTCTCGGGGAGCCCGAGGTATGCTTCGGTTAACATTGTAGAGTTGGTAAATCCCTTGGTGGCTCCCGACGATGAGGAGCGCCAGGTGGACCTACCAGAGAGCCTGGGGTACGCTTCGGTTAACACCGTAGAGTTGGTAAATCCCTTTGTGGCTCCCGACGATGAGGAGCGCCAGGTGGACCTCTCGGAGAGATGGGGTTATGCTTCGGTTTACACCGTAGAGTTGGTAAATCCCTTTGTGTCTCTCGACGATGAGGAGCGCCAGGTGGACCTCCTGAAGATCCTGTGGTACGCTTCGGTTAACACTGTAGAGTTGTTAAATCCCTTTGTGGCTCCCGACAATGAGGAGCGCCAGGTGGACCTCTCGGAGAGCCTGGGGTATGCTTTGGTTAACACCGTAGAGTTGGTAAATCCCTTTTTGGATCCCGACGATGAGGAGCGCCAGGAAGATCTCCCCAATGTCCCCAGCCGTCACCAACGCCGGCGGAACCGTGGCTACGTGAATCCTCGGGGCATGATAGTCGTCAACTCCAGTCAGGCTGTGCACGCTACCGAGACCAGGCAGCAGGCCCGGTACATAGATCAGCACTCATGGCTCCCTCACCTGGTGACTGCAGGTTCCCCTCCACCACCGTTTGTGTTGCTGGATCGGGTGGAACCTCCTTTCCCACGTCGCGACCAGCCTAGCCCTACCGCTGGCCGACCACGGCCTTCCGGTCCTGGCTTGATAGCCACCTCTCGGGCTTCAGCTAGTGAACATCCGGATGTGCCTAGTACCAGTCAGTCGCCGGTCCCGCCAGCATGGCCCGTCATGCCCCCAATCACAGAGCGACCTCATGTAAGCAGAATCTCACGTTTGGCGCGAAAGAATGATGTCCTAAAGCATCGGGCTGGTATTTAGGCAAGTATTTCCATCCTTGAGGCCCTTCTCCTGTCGTCTGAATTGCGTGAGGCACTCGCCGAGGCTCTAAGGAGCCCCCTCCAGTTCGAAACGGAGGTAGAGAACGCAGAAGCCTTCCACAACGAGGTGATCGGGGACGCAGAATGTTAGGCGGTTATCTCGTTTTCTAGAGAAGATGAAGACCTTCCCATACAGGGGAACATCAACCCATTGTACATTACTGGCCAGTTCAATGGCATGGAAGTCTGTCGCTGTCTTGTCGACACGGGTTCTGGGATTAACTTGATCCTAACTCGGACAGTGCGAAAACTGGGGTTGTTCGAGGATGATTTAACTCCCTCCGACCTCAGAATCCAGGGGTATGACATGACCGAGCAAACTCCACTCGGCAAGATTCATCTGAAGACCCAGTTCGGTGGCTTAGTTGCCAATACTGAATTCAGGGTTTTCTCTCAGGACACTTCCTACAACGCATTGATGGGCAGGTCGTGACTCCATCTGCACGCGGCGATTCCCTCATCATACCACCAGTGCCTCAAATACTCCCTTAAGGGTCGAGTGGGTGTACTCCAAAGAGATTTGTCTCTATTTGCCTCTTGTGAAGACCGTTACTTGGACGCTGACTACTACAAGAGCAAGGACAAGCAAATCCTGGCAGGTCAGGTTGAGCCCGCCGCTGTCGCAAGTGATCCCTGGGCTGGTCTGGACGATGCATATGTCTTCCCAATCCATCATCTGGAAGCTACGACTACTGATATAGGAGAGTGTTTTGTTGTCTCAGGTACCAGTGGAAGGCATATTTCCAAGTCTAAGAGACGGCGGGAGATCACCTCATACTCCTATACCAACCAGGCTCAGGTGATCCCCGAGCCTCCTACCCCTGTACGATATCGAGACGTTGGGCTCATGGCAACATCGATATGCCATACTTGTCTGTGTTTTCCAATCTGGAATCGACCGGCTCAAGCCAACGCTTCACCACTGCTTCTATATCATAAAGTATTTCCCCTTGGGCCGAAGGCCGGATGGGATTGGATCGACCGCCTTCGTCGCCATGATCTTCGCGGTGCATGAGCTTCCCGTCAGGACGCCCTTCGCCGCCCAAGCCGGTGCGAGCTCCCCATTAGGGTCGAGCAGCCACGAAACGGCTCCCCCTATGGACGATCCTTCCTCAAGAAGTTAAAAATACATGGAAGATGCTCCTCCCACCTTTGAGGACGAAGTCTCCACCACGGTCGACGAGCTAATACAGGTGAACCTCAGAAGTGAGGTGGACCCGAGACCCACATTGGTCGGTGCCGCTATGCCTCCCGAGGAAATACATTAGTACATAGACTTCCTCAGACGGCATCGTGATGTGTTTTCCTAGAGTTATGACGAGATGTTGGGACTAGATCACTAGGTAGTCGTCCACTACCTTGCCCTCCCTGCAAACCATCGCGGGTTCAAGCCGCCTCCCAGGAAAATGCACCCTTTTCATGGTGCCATGGTCGAGGCCGAGGTTGATAAGCTCATTAAGGCCAACTTCGTCAAGGATGTCCAGCACCCCAGGTGGCTAGCCAACATTGTGCCCATCAGGAAGAAGAACGGGCAGATCAGGGTCAGCATTGACTTCCGCGATCTTAATCGCCACTGTCTGAAGGATGAATTTCCCCTTTCAGTGACAGAGCTGTTGATCGATGTGACGACCGGGTTCCAAGCCCTCTCATTCATGGATGGGTACTCCAGGTACAACCAAATCCGAATGGCCCCCGAGGATGAAGAGTTCACTGCCTTCAGGGCCCTCTAGGGTACCTTCTTCTACCGGGTTATTCCCTTCGGCCTGAAGAATGCGGGTGCCACCTATCAACGGGCTATGCACCGCATATTCAAGCCAATCCTCGGGAAACTGGTGGAATGCTACGTAGATGACCTGGTGTTTAAATATCGTCAGCGCCAGGACCATCTCAAAGACCTTGAGAAAGTGTTTGGTTTCCTCCGTTCTCGCCAGTTGAAGATTAACCCGTTGAAGTGTGCCTTCGGGGTCACCTCTAGAAAGTTTCTTGGATTCATTGTGAGATATCGAGGTATCGAGATCGACCCCGAGAAGATTAAGGCCATCAGTCAGATGCCTCCCCCGAGAAATATTTGGGAGATTCGAGGCCTCCAAGGCCACTTATCCTACATACGCAGATTCATTGCGAATCTGGACGACAAGTGTAGACCCTTCTCCCGGCTCATGAAGAAAGGCATCTCCTACGGGTGGGATGAAGATTGTCAGACCGCTTTTGAGGAAATCAAGCAGTATCTGCTTCAACCTCCGGTCCTGAATGCCACTTGTTCCTGGAAGGCCTCTGGTCCTTCATGTGACCACCCTGGAGTGATCCCTCGGTGCCCTTCTCTCCCAGAAGAACGACATGGGAACAGAGAATAGCCTCTACTACCTCATCTGCATGCTCCTCAATGTGGATATTAGATATTCTCATATCGAGAAGAGCTGCATGGCGCTCGTATTTGCCGTACAGAAATTACGGCACTACTTGCAGCATCATGAGGTATAGTTGGTCTCTCGGGTATACAAGTTGAAAGACATCCTGATCCGGCCTATGTTGACTGGCCGATTGGCACGCTGGGTGGTGATCCTCCAACAGTTCGACATTAGGTTCGTACCTCAGAAGGCCGTCAGAGGGCAGGCGTTGGCAAACTTCTTCGCACCCCACCCCACCTCTGCAGACCAGCCACTAGATTCGGGTTTTCCTGATGAGGCAATCCTCACAGTCGATCACGCCACCCCATACTGGCAGATGCAATTTTACGGCGCCACCCAAATCCCTACCGGTAGAAGGATCAACGATCCTAGGATTAACAGGGTGGGCCTCAGTATCGTCTTCATCACCCCGGAGCAAGTCGTTCTGCCATATTGTTTCTTGTTGTCAAAAGGCTGCACCAACAATGAGCCAGAATATCAGGCCCTCATCACTGGCCTCGAGTTGGCCCTGGAGGTTAACGTGCCCCGTCTGTGTGTGAAAGGGGACTCTGAGCTAGTCATCAAGCAGGTTAACGGTGACTATGCTGTCAGAAATCCGGAACTCATGTCGTTGCTGGAATGCACCCTCCATCTAATGGCTAAGTTCCCCTCCCGACCAGATGTCGTTCACGTTCCACGGTCGCAGAACAGTCAAGAAGATGCTTTAGCTAGCCTGGCCGCATCACTCGCGGAGCCCAGACAGGATGACCTGATCATCCATGTGGTGCACCGAAGAGTAATTGATCCTATTATGCCCGCTCCTGATATCCCAGTGGGAGATCGTGGACCGCGAGTGAACCATCTCACTGCAGGTGCCCCTGTGTCAGGACCCCTCGGGGTTCCAGGAATTGTGATCGGGACAGTTCCTGAATGGAGGACACCTCTGGTTGAATATCTCCAGCACGACCATCTTCGGATGGACCAAGCAGAGCGAGAACGAATCCGATGCCACGCGACGCATTTCACCCTTCAAAGCAGTCCCAGCCGTGAGCAGCTCTTTTACAGCCGTGGGTTTGACGGTGTTATCCTCCATTGTCTTCAAGGAGTTGAGATCCCACAGGTCATGCAGGAAGTGCATGCTGGTTCCTGTGGCGCCCACCAGGCCGGGTCGAAGTTGTGCCCCTAGATTCGGAGGTTGGGATACTTTTGTCCCTCCATGATCCACGACTGCATCGATTACGCCAAGAGGTGTCATGCATGCCAAGTTCATGCAAACATTGTGCATCAGCCACTGAATCCTCTCCATACTACTAAGTATTCTTGTCCCTTTGCAGTCTGGGGGTTGGATGTTGTAGGGCCTTACCCGCCAGTGACGGCCCATCAGTGCCGGTTCATCTTGACCGCTACGGATTTCTTCTCAAAGTGGGCGGAGGCAGCCCTGCTCAGGGAAGTCAAGGCTGGTTCTATCGCCGACTTCGTGAGCTCCAATATCATCCACCGATTTGGAATACCTCACGCGATCCTTACGGATAATAGAACCAACTTCCGAGCGGCCGAGATGAAGAGATTGTACGCCATGTACAACATTCTCTATAACCACACCTCCCGCTATCATGCGCAGTCAAATGGACAGATTGAGGCATTTAACAAAACCCTCTCTAACATTTTGCAGAAAATGGTGGGTCAGAATAAGAAAAGTTGGCCGGATAAGCTCCCCAACGCCCTCTGGGCTTATAGGACGATGACTCGCAATTCCACCCAGGTGACTCCGTATTCACCGTTATATGGAGCTGAGGCCATCCTACCCATCGAGGTCCAGCTGCCTTCATTGGACACGATGGTCTACGACCAGTAAGTGCCCAATAGAGCTGCCGAGCCCCGTCTAGAAGAGTTGGAATCGGTGGGCGGAAGTAGACTTCGTGCTCTACATAACATGGAGAGGCATCGGAGTAGGATAACTCGAGCTTTCAATAAGAAGGATCGCCTCTGCTCCTTCCTGCAAGGTGACTTGGTGCTGGCCCTTAGAGCGCCGATGATTCCCGGCAGGAAGCCACCCAAGTTGGAGCCCAAGTGGGAGGGACCTTTTATTGTCTAAAAGGTCTATCCCAATGGCACGTATTCCCTGGTGACTAAGGATGGTTAGCGCATCACTCCTCCCACCAACGCCAGGTTCCTCAAGAAGTACTTTTCCTAGGCTTTGTGTCCAGCACGACCTTAAACTTCATTTTTCTCTACATTTGGACCCTACGGTCCAGTATGACCTTAAACTGTACGGTCCAGCATGACCTTAAACAACATTTTTACCAATATCTGGGCTTCAGGGTCCGAGCTCTATGACCTAAAACTACGATTCTCATGGTCCGAGCTCTAAGACCTAAAACTAAGATTCTCATGGTCCGAGCTCTAAGACCTAAAACTAATATTCTCACGGTCCGAGCTCTAAAACCTAAAACAAAGATCCACATTTCGTCCAACATGACGTAAAACTGTACTTCAAGAAATACGTTTGGCTTGATTCTCATCCTAAGGAGATACGTAGGATCGTCCAGACATTTCGTCTCGGGTCCAGCCCCAGGAGTTACCAAACTCCGCCCTTTCGCCATGGTCCGAGCTCTAAGACCTAAAACTAAGATCCACATTTCGTCCGACATGACATTAAACTGTACTTTGAGAACTACATCTCACTTGATTCCCATCCTAATGGGACATGTAGGAACACCCAAACATTTCGTCTTTGGGTCCAGCTTGAGGTCCGCTATCGTTTCTGTCTCGCCTCCGGGACCTTAACTTCAGGATCGTGTAACGTGGTATGGTATTATGTCCTCATTCATGTCGGGTTTGCCATAGCTGCACCACGTGAACCCTGTCCTCAGGGTTTAGCCCTCCTCATTCCAATGGCATTTAAAGACACAAGCTTTCCAGAACTACGTATGGCTTGATTCCCATCCTTATGGGATACGTAGGACCGCCTGAACACCTATATGTCAGCTCCAGCCCCATCTCTTAGGAGATCCCACGATCTCCTGGTGCCGAGGGTGTTTGGCATTACGCCCCCTCTTTTGCCTGGGGATCCGCCATCTTTTGGACGCTCTTGGACTGATCCCTCTGACCCTTTCTAGTGGTCTGCTGATGTGCTCAAGGTACTCTAGTCTAGGACTTGGAGTGCCAGATTAGACTTAGGAAAGTTCCATCCACTTTCCAAGCTTCGTGTTCCCCTTCATTCGGGCACCCGTCATCCTTCACAACCGGAGGGACTCCTAAGAACGGCCTGGATACAACGCCCAAGGGATCTCCTACCGTCATGGGACAACGCCCCTTAGGGTTTCAGAAAACAAATTGATAAGAATCCCGTTTTGCGAACATGGTCAGCGGTAGATGCTCATTTGTTTGTCCCCATGGCGAACACGACATGATTCTGCGTTGCGAACGTGGTCAGCAGTAATCCTCTGTCGTCACGCCGTTTTCCCCAGGCCCTGAATGTTGGTGGCATGGCTCATGTCATGTTCCGCCCTACTGTGTTGAGGTGGAATCTCGACACTCCTTGTACTAACCCTCAGTACACCACCGCACATCAGACAGACTGAGCTGCGTAACGGTGTCTCTCGGGGCTCTTTCAATCTGAGCGCTAGAGTATGTGCTTTCGTCTCTTCTTTACGGGTTGCGTGCATCTTGACCCTCATCCCCATGGGAAATGAGGAGTCACCCGGACATTGATTTTCATGCCCAACACAACTGGGAGCTAGCATTTCCTACCCCTCCCTGATTGTTGAACCCTCGTAGGCCCCTTTGGCCCGAGGCTCCTCTCTCGGTTGGTCCAAACCATACGACCTTAAACTGTGTTATTGGTCCAAACCATACGACCTTAAACAATGTTATTGGTCCAAACCATACGACCTTAAACTGTGCTATTGGTCCAAACCATACGACCTTAAACTATGTTGTTGGTCCAAACCATACGACCTTAAACTGTGTTGTTGGTCCAAACCATATTACCTTAAAATATGTTGCTGATCCTATCACCCGACCATAAACTGTGATGTTGGTTCTGCTTCGTTCAATGCAAGGGCCACGCCCGCACTCCCCTTTTCTGTGGCTTTGGTATCTTACCGTGTCACCTTCCAGAACTACATATGGCTTGATTGTCATCCTTATGAGATACGTAGGATCACCTGGGGAACTTCCCCGCGTGCCCATCCAACCTACCTTTTTGTTCGGTCCCTTGGCTCGAGCATTTCCTCGGAGAGCACATGGTAAGTAGGTCTTAGGTCCTCACTCACGTCAGGTTTTGTAACCGTCTTGCCATGTGTCTGTTTCTCCCCCTTTCTGTTCACGGTCCGAGCTCTAAAAACTAAAACTATGATTTTCACGGTCCGAGATCTAAGACCTAAAACTAAGATTTTCAGGGTCCGAGCTCTAAGACCTAAAACTAATATTTTCACGGTTCGATCTCTAAGACATAAAACTAATATTTTCACGGTCTGAGCTCTAAGACCTAAAACTAAGATTTTCATGGTCTGATCTCGACGACCTAAAACTAAGATTCTCATGGTCTGAGCTCTATGACCTAAAAATAAGATTCTCATGGTCGGAGCTCTAAAAGCTAAAACTAAGATCACTATCTTGTCCCACATGACGTTAAACTGTATCTTGTCCCGCATGACGTTAAACTATATTTCTTCCAACACGACGTTAAACTGTATTTTGTTCAACATGACGTTAAACTGTGCTTCAAGAACTACGTGTGGCTTGATTCTCATCCTAATGAGATACGTAGGACCGCCCGGATATTTCATCTTGGGTCCAGCCCTAGGGATTGCTAAACTCTGTCCCTCCTTGTTGTCGGCCCCTCGGCCCGACTTTGGGACATTTACCCCGAGCAGGTCTGGGATGCCCCATGGTAATAATGGGAAGCGGCAGTTCTCTCGCTAGAGAGGTCCTGCCTGTAAATTGGGATGACATGTGATCAGGTCGGTATGTCCGCCTGATGCGCCTTCGCCATGGTGGCACAATATTGGGAGTGTTGGACTCTGTTCGAACAAGCCACCACTCCACCTCCCACGCTTTTCGTTCCCCCTTATTCAGATCCTCATTTCTTATCATGTTTGACGGGACCCCCTAGAAGTATGGATGCTCGTCCTAAGGTCTGCCTACTGTCCTGGGCCAACGCTCTGGAGGACTGATCATGTCTGATGGGACCCCCTAACAGTATGGATGCTCGACCTATAGTCCGCCTATTGTCGTGGGCCAACGTTCTGGGAAACTGATCAACAATATTTAAGTTAGGCCCCGTGTTGCAAACATGGTCAGCGGTCAGCCCTCATTTATAGTCCCCGTTCCAGGCCAACGTGATATGGATGCTGTGATTCTGCCACGGTTAACAGTTATCCTCCATGGTTGTGCCTCATTGGTTCCCGAATTTGGGCGACGTAATTCACCCATTCTCTCCATCCCCCTGTGTTCGGATGGATTTCAATGCCCCCAGCATTTCCCCACTTGTGTGCTAGAGCACATTGAGAAGTCGACACATCAATCGGCCCGGGGTCTCCTTAGACATCCAGGAACGATTTTGGATGCCTGAAGCCTAGTCATTGCCCCATAGTTGAACGGAATGATGGTACGAGCATCTCTTGCTTCTCGTGTTGGGCATGTCCCACATGAGCCTAGGTTTGAGTTGTTATTCGTTTCGAAACTATGTTTGAGCGCGTTAAACCAAGGGTATAAAAGAGTGGATTTGGCCATATATTGGATTGAGACAATGAGCAGTACAAGAAGAATGTTCATGAGATGGAAAAACAATGCCCTTAGGGGTCAGAATGCTGAAGTGATCTTTCCAGCGCGGCTACCCTTTGGCCGGTAGCCTCCATGGCCGCTTTTCGCTCTTGGAATACCCTCTCCTCATTGGAAACCACAGAGCACTGCTCGCCATCCCTAGCTTGTGCCTGCGCCCACTCGCTTCGAAGCACAGTCATCTGGTGACTCGCCTCCACCAGTTGTTCCTGTGCATCTACCAGCTGGGCCGTCAGTTGTTCCATTAGCTCAGAGCATGTTGCAAGGAAGGCCTCCTTATCTGCCACCTTCCCTTCAAGGAGCCGGACATCATACTCCGCCCTATGTAGCACTAGAGCGGTCGCTGATCCTTCCTGGCACTTGGAAATGTCGGTGCGCCGGCGGCTCTCGCGTATCTTCTCGGCCATATAATCACTGACCGTCAGATGAGGACACTGAGTGTCAGCACCTTCGGCGCACAGGAAGCGTATCCAGGTCTGAAGTGACCCCATCCGCCTCAGCCAATCGGACTGGGGATTCCTGAGAAAACGCTGGATACACTTCCTCCCCTTGCGTTGTGCCATCCGGCTCTCTTCTGCCGCCTCTGAGTCGGAGTCGTCTATCTCCTCAGGGTCAGCGGGTCGATACATGGGGAAGGCCGCCAGCAGATCGGCAGCAGGGTCTGCCCCAGGGATGTCTTCATGAGGCATAGAATCCTCGACGTCCGGGAGACCTTCTTCTCTCGCCCCAGCAGCAAAGATACCTCCACCAGCTTCCGGCCTCGTCTCAGGAATATCGTCGCTAATGTCCTCTGCCCCCTGTTCATCAATTGTCGGGACCGACTCAGTGTAGAGAGAATGTTCCAAACAAGGTGGTATGTCCGTCGCTGGTCCACTCACGGACGGCCCATGATCCAAATCCTGACGAGCCTCCAATGTTGAGATCACTGCACAAGACATACACTGGTAAGATGGGATTCTTTGCCACCAAGCTCCAATAGTGAGGCATGAGACTTATAGGTGTCCAGAGTTCCGGTCCCCAGTGTTTCGGCCACCACAGGAGCCGCCATAATGGGAGACCCCTCTGCGCTTGTTATCTCAATGATGGGTGTCGGATCCCCATCATA
Organism: Viscum album; assembly: GCA_963277665.1. NCBI lineage: Eukaryota > Viridiplantae > Streptophyta > Magnoliopsida > Santalales > Viscaceae > Viscum > Viscum album. The sequence goes on from OY728152.1 coordinate 1,749,506,937, forward strand.
TCTCGCCGGGTCCTCTCCTCCCTCTAGTGGGGACGCCCGTCCAATGCTCAACTGCTCCTGAGTATGATGGAGAAGCAAGTTTTAAGTGAGAATGGATGAATGAGTGAAATGAATGAAGATAGAGACCAACCTCAAGAATCTCGGTTAGGTCGAGATCAGAGTTGGAAATCTCGCCACTCTCTTGGAGTCTCCCTTGGTAGGTTTCCCCTTGCGACCCGTCACCTTCGATCCCTTCTTCTTCGTCTTCTCCCTCGCCTTCGTCCTCCCCGGTTTCCTCCTCCCCCTCCGGCTCCTCGTCACTGTCACCTTCTCCCGGCGACATCGCTTCCGGATCATGCTCCTGGTTGATCATCACTTTCATGAAGAAATATGGATCCGCACGCCACCCCCTCTGGCGTGCATATGCGTCCATGGCCGTCAGATAAGCATGCCGACGATGGAAGTTTACTCGGTCGGTAATTCAAACGAGTCCGACCTCTAGCAGTTGAATCCCATTTTGCATTATCTTCTGCAAGATGGCTTCGACGCTCCGCAATTGCTGTAGGGTCATCCAGGCCGACCACAGTGCTGGGAGAATTGCGTCTTGGGAAGGTTCGAGAAGATATCTTATTTGCTTCCCGGGCAGTTCCCTGGCCGCCTCATGTGACCCCCCTGTGGGTAACGAGGATGTGGCAGCACCATGTGATGTCCCCACCGCCGAAGTTCCGGCCGGAGCTGGCCTCGCTCCCTGACGCACCCTTGGTTCCCCCCATCTGACGGCACCGTTCCCTCTTTCCTGTCGCCCGGTTTCTATGTGAGTGGCCTCTAGTTGCCGGACGCGCTTGCGTAACAGCCCCTCAGGGTACGCGACGGTCCAGTGTTCAGCGTATTCAGTTGCTAGGCCAGCATCGACCCCAGTAGGAGGAAGGGTGACAACATTTCCAGAGCCAAAGGTGGTAAACATCAACCACATATGGCGTAGGATGCATGGATTCCTCTCCTGTCAGACAGCGGTGAATACCTTCTATGGCATTCTTTGGAGGCACCCGAACTGCCTGGCGAATCGGGATGGCACGTACGGCTCGCAGATCACCTTCTCGTCGATCCGAGCCATGAGCACCCCGCCCTGAATGCTCTGGAAGTATTCCTGCTGTTCTAGAGAGCCTCTCCCATTGTCCACCATCTGACCGACTGGGGTGGGAAACGGGATGATGTTGAAGTTGGCATGGTTGCCAATGCGGATCCTCACGCCCTCCTCATTGAGCGTCATCGGCGCCACCCCTGCGATATTCAGCAAGGACGGTCACAGACCATTTCCCAGAGGACGGACGGCGTTTGGAAAAGTATACCCGCCGAGATGAGCTGCCACCCAGCCATGGAAGATCTGGAAGGGACCACATACTCTCCGAGGCGACCCCCTCTTGAGATGCGCCCCAGAATGGTGTACCGCTTGGCCAGTACGGGGATGCCCATGTTGAACCGTTTATTGGCGGCCATGGAGCCCTCCATCCCCAATGTTGCTAGACGGATTCCCATACCCGCGTCCCGCACCGGCAGGAGCTACCCACTCAGGAAAGCAGCAAGGAACCCAACATATCAGACGTTCGGGTCCCGGGCTTCAATCACGGGGTATCCCCTTGATTGGTATTGCCCTGCCTCCAGGGGCCTCTAGTATGACCCATCCCTGCTCCTCTGAGTCATGGTTGGGCACCGTTCTCCCCATCCCGGCATCTTGACGGCATGATCCTTCTCAAGGAACATGCTTAACCAGCCCATGAAAGCAACATCCTTCATGAAGTCCTTGACCCCCAGCCTCTCTTTGGCCAGCTGCAACAGGTGCCACGTCGGCATAGGCATCCGCGTCCTGTCTACCCAGGTGTTTTTTGGAGGAATGAACTCGTCATATTGGAAACCCTCCAATGGGATAACGCTGATGCAGTGAACGTCCCAGAGACTGATGCTGACCTCCCCATGGTGAAGGTGGAATGTTTTGGTGTCAGGGGACCATCGGGTGAGTAGCTCCGGTCCGAGTTCAGGCTAGAGGTGGAAATGTAATTGGGATGTCCATACCACCTCAAACAGGCCGATATACCGCAGTTCATCCCCAAACAGGTCACAGGTAATGTGGACCCAGAACGCTCAGGCCCATTCACTGGTGAAGTTTCCCCCGGACCGCAGGTCCCAATCCTTCATCCAGCCCTTCGTGTCATCCGTGATACTCTGACGGAACGTGCTCGCGTAGAGGGCCGAAGAATCCTCTGCCACATGCTCGTCCCCGGTAATGGTCCTAGTCCTCGGGTTCAGGACATAAACATCCATATGTCTATTTTACCTGGCAGGATGGCCGTTGTTGGTGATGTTGTAGCGAGGAAGTTCATCCTCCCGAGTCATCCAAGACCGCAGCGTGTCCACCTCGATGCCCGACAGTGGAACCTCCTCCAGGATGCCAAAGTTCCAGAGAGGGAGGTTGTCAGACAGGGGATACGTCTTCTGAGCTGGAGTCAACAGGTTGAACAAGGTCATATTGTTGGACACAATCACCTTGGCGCTGAAAACCTCCTCTTTCACCGCCATTTCGCTCCTACGAGTAGCGGCTTCCCCCTCATCAACTCGGTTTGCGGTCATCTCAAATTTCTTGGGAGTTGGGCGAAATCAGGATGCAGTGCACAGAATCGGAGAGTTCGGCGTGAAATCTTAAGGAGTCACGCGCAATCTTGGGGTTTGGCGCGCAATCGGCACCCGAAGCGCAGAAGATCCCGTCCTAGCGTGAAATCACAACCAAATTTCGGAAGGAATTCCGCGCTGCCAGAGCGTTTTTTACGCGCAGCCGTGGAAGCGTTTTCACGCACGAGAGCGATGAGGTTATCGCGCGGAAAAAGAGGATGTCTGGATTTGGGACCCAGTACCCGTTTTTATAGGCGAGGCCCGGGTTACGCGCTGCGCGGAAAGTGGATTCCACGCACGTTCGTAGGTTTTGCGCGTCGCATCGAAATTTTGCGCACAGCTTGACCAGGGGACTCGGCATTTCTGTGTTTTGGAATTTCCCTTGGAATCTGATCGTCGCAACCTCTCGCTGATTCAATTCCAAGGGGGGGCATTTGTTGACCCCGAAAAAATGTCCGTAACCTTTGGAGGACGTTTCAAAATGATGAAGCGAAGTCATATTTGGAATCAGAGGCCCAAACTGGAGGCCCGAAAAGTGGTGCGTGAAATAAAGGAGGATCCGTGCAAAAAAATGTTCTCTGCACGAATTCATCCTGGGATGAATGAAATTGTGCCAGTGAGGTGCGCAAAAATTGCGTGCCCCGGTTCTGCGTGGCCTGATATTGTGCGCATGCAGGTCCCGGTGCGGAAAATTTCACGCTCCGCCAGGATTCTGCAACCGAGGTCGCCTATAAATATAAGGTGACCCCGAATGGTTTGGGGGTTGAGGAATCCGAAGTGACTCTCGTGCGCGCAATTCGGCTCCCCCCGCGTGAAATATGGCATCCAGGTAATCCCTCATTTCGCGCAACGTTGCCTCGGATTTCACCTTTGAGCGCAATTCCGCCGGCTTCAGGGACTTTGCCCCCTCCCTCGGTTTCCAGTCTTGCGCGCATTTCGCGACTTGTGCACGCAATACCCTGCCTTGCGCGCAAAACCCTGCGCGGAATTCCCTCTTCGTGTGCAATTCCATTTGATTTGATTGCACGCCATCCCGGTGTTTTGCGCCCAAACCTTCCCTTTTGTGGGCAAAGCCCGGTACCTCTCACCTTGACGCCCCTTGGCTGCCCCTTGCACCGACACCTAATTTCTCTCCTATTGGGCATGTGCGTCGTGCGTTGTTTTCCGGTACGGCCTTCCAGGCTCGTACGAAGTAACGTCAAGGTCCCCTGGGTCGTGTTTCCCGTTTCGTTTCATTTCCTTATGCTTCTCCGCATAGGCACGCTAACGGCTATCACTTCTATGCATAGCCATGCTAACGTGGACCCCCTGGTGGTTTGCCCTGCGGACCCCCTTCACCACGGACTTTCCGATGCCTTACCTTCTACAAGGGGTAGAGGGAATTGGGCATGTAAGACCTAGGGGGTGTGGAGAAATCCCACCCTGTCCAAGCTGCAGGACGTTAAACTGCTAAGCACCTCGTCCTTAACACAAGACGATAAATGGTGGTCCGACCCCGTGCTTCGCACGCAGGGTCCCCCCATCTCGGACATTTTTACGCCACTCGTCTCCACGGGAATGGACTATTCCTCACATGGAATGAGATCCTCCTTGTCGGAGCGGTGTTTGTCTGCGGGGGAAGGGCTGCCTCAGAGCGTAAGCCCCTAACCTTTCTTCCGGATGATTGAACACGTGCATCTCTGTACTTCCCCCTGCCAAGGCCAGTGGAGTATTTTTTCCCACTGCGCTTTGTCGCACCATGGGCCTCCACCTTGGAGTAAGCCCCGACACCAAGGGCCGCTTACCACGTGTAAGCCCCTGTTCCCTCTTTGGGCTGCTCAACGCGTATGCCCCATTCTGCTTCTCACGGATGCACCCTTCGCGACGTGATCGTCTGGTCCCTGCTGTCTCTTATTTCCCACACCGAGCATGACTCACGTGGGCTTAGAGCACGCACCGACCATGACACCCTCCATGGGCCTCCCCAGAGCGTAAGCCCCATCCCAGAGAACTACGTGGACTTTGATCCGTGCTAACGCATGGTACGTAGGAAGCCTCCTCGAGGTTCAAGCCCACCACGCAGTTGTTCCGACCTCTTCACGTCGGTTCACTACCCACCATGGGCGGCCCCAGAGCATAAGCCCCATACCCACCATGGGCCACCCCAGAGCGTAAGCCCCATACCCACCATGGGCCGCCCCAGAGCGTAAGCCCCATACCCACCATGGGCCACCCCACAGCGTAAGCCCCATACCCACCATGGGTCGCCCTAGAGCGTAAGCCCCATATCCACCATGGGCTGCCTCAGAGCGTAAGCCCCCCATTCCATCTTCTCGCATGACATTAAACTGCATTCCCTTGTCCCACATGATGTTAAACTGTATTCCTCCTCTTGGGCCACCCCAGAGCATAAGCCCCATGTCTCACTCCACCATCCATCCTGATCCTTACCTGGGCCGCCACATCCCGGTGGGATCATGCCACCCCCTTCCACTCCGTATCATCCGGGAAGCCACCCACGTGCTGGCCCCAAAATTGGTGTTCCCCCCAGCTGCCCATCAATCCAACCCGTCTACGCAATACGTTAAACTCGCGGCATACCCCGTGTCAAACATGGGAAGCTGAGGAAAACCTCAGATGGTACACATTCCCCGCGTTCGATGTGGGATGCCTCGGGTCTCCACGCCCTCGAGAAGCCATGTGATGAGGGACCAAAGACAGACATGCCAGCGACCCCCTAACGTGACAATTCTCCTCACCGAAGGTTACTGCCCCGACAAGACCCCATAGAGCGTATTGACGGAAGCAACGTATTTAACCGGTGACCATGTAGATATGGCACCAGGAATGAGCTTCACGAACCCATCTTAAATCTATGTGGGAGACCCGGACTAGGTGATGAGCTCCAAGGTGAAATCCACAGAAGGAAGTGCCGACATCCCATCATCCCGGTTTCGATCAAGGAGCATACATCCCTGAACAGGGAACAGATGTCGCCCGCCTTTGGAAAGCGGGAATGCGGGGGAACAAGCAGCACGTCCTCCCCGTAGGCAGACGCTCGCGGGCCCCGGAGAAAGCGTTGGAAATAGATCTCATAATAAAAAATGTATCCTAAATATACTATTATGTTGTTATGAAAAATATTCTACCTAATCTTACACACACCATCGTCTAATGGTTAAATAACTTACTGTTTCTGTGGGTGGCGAATTACTGCCTCACGAAACGATGATTGTTTAATCTTCTTTTAACACCTCTCATGGTAACCATTATGATGGAACTTCATTATATATGATATATATTATTTTTATGTTTTCTTTATTCTTATGTATTTTTTATATATATCAATCTTTTATGGTTTCCATTATGTGTAAACATGATAATTTCATTTAAAAAGTGCGGACTACCGCCCCCTTAAAGTGATATGAATCATTCATAACATATGGGGTACGTATAAAGGATAGCTTTAATGATGTTATATATGATAAAATAAATTAATTATAATACTAAAATATATCATTATGTTTTAATTACATTAAATATGAAATAGAAATGTAAGTAGCGTTCATGCGTACATACGGCTTACTATCTCCATGAACGGTGCATTTCATTTCTTACCTCTAAATGTTATGTACTATTATAAATAAATGTATATGCTGGATATATATGATATATATTATATAAAAATCATGAATATAGTTATGGATATAATTAACCATTGACCACATCAACAACATGTAATTATAAGAAGTCCATTTTTGGCTTAAGTACCAAATATTGCAAAAATGAACATTATTAACATAAATGATTGGATAATGTTTTTAAAAAGGAAATATTTGATATAAAATGAATAATAAACTTCAAAAAGGTTATTAACAAAGTATAAATTAACATTACTTTATTATTTAGGATATTGAATAACGATCGAGCCAAGTTGGACACGAGGTAAGGTATTTCTTATCTCACATTTAATTCCATGAGATTTCCATTGTTCGCTATTTATTTGTTTCATGTGGTTTATTTTGTACTTCCATTTCATATATATCGTCATGATTCTATTTATATTCATTTTATTGTGTTATTCATTTGGTGTTAATTTTCTTTTGGTCATACAACATGATTGATTACAATGAAGTATGGGGTTTTTAAGTCACTTTTTATAAGTGTGAGATTAATACTACATTTGCCACCATATCCTTTTGGGTGGTCTAATAACATTCCATTATTGTGTTCTTTGTTTAATATACATAAATTTATAGGTATTTAGATATTATTTTTATGATCCTTCTTTCATGGGGTGTACGTTTAGAATGTTACCCAAAATCGGTAAGGGAACCTTTCACCTTCTTCATTTTAAAAATCTTATTTTTGTTATGTATTTCAGTTTACATCTTATTATTTTGGGATATGTTCTTCTATATCCTTATTGATGTAAATTATATGGCAATGTAATTATATACCATTTTTATCTCTAATCAACTCATTTTCTGAATTTTAACGTGACGCTGTCAGGCAGTCAAATTTCTTGACGGGGACTTCATAACCCAATTTCAATTCATTGGGTTAAACATCCACTCTTTGATTATGCAATGCTATGAATATGTGTGGATAAAATCTTATTGTTTTACACATAATATCCCCTTATATTGTGTGTATTGATATTTTTCACACATAATTATGTAATTGATTTATCCTTAATCTAAGGATATCATCTTTGTATGGGACTTCTTCTCAATCTCCTTTCATTGAGGCATCTTTTGATTCATACACTACTATATTTTATACGGTGCATACAACCTTTTTGAATTTTCATTTAATTAAAATGGAATCATTTTCTACGATGAATTTTACTAAACTACTAAAAGGAATGTATTATTTTAACTTATGTGGCGACAACGACCTTTCTGCCGTTGTGAGTATTATTTTATCTCTGGCATCCACAACAAGTCATAATTTTTTAAAACGAAAAAAATACCATATACCCTATTATTTATTTTTGTATTGAAAATGGTTTTGATAATGGATTTTTTATATCAATATATTTAAGTTACATATTGTTATTGAAATGTGGAAATGTTTTCTTTTCTTTATATTTTTTTCATGTATTATGATTTTATAATGGTTCTTGGACATTTGATTGGTGGTTATGTGATAAATGAAATAATGGGTGGTGCCATGAATACCAGGATAGGTGGTTACTTTATAACCACGAATGCATTGGGTATAGAAGTCGGCCATATGGCTATTCCATATATTGACATGTGTAGAAGTTGACCATATGGTTATTCTATTTAAGTTTGTTTAAGTTCCATGTTACCTTTATATGATATGTGTTCATTATATGGGTAATAATTTGGTTACAAAAGGCTAAGTAGTGATATTTTCATCAGTGAAGAGTATTTACTACTTCATAAAGGTGGAAATTATTTCTTATGTTAAAATATTCATGGTTTAATTTTTGTTTTGAAAAACTTATAGTTTCCTTCTTTGTGTCTCCCTTACTGAGCTTCTTATGCTCATCCCAAGTTTTTGAAATCTTTTTCACCAAATGTAAAGTGGAATACGGTCAAGAATGGGATCAAGGAAATGCATGCTATCTAAAACACGGAAATACACATGTTTCTTTTTGAGATTTTTTATTTTATGAAAAATTGAAAACTTAGTAGAAGTGTTTACTTTGTAATATTTTGAGATGTAAAAGTTATGTTCTAATTCACTAAAACTCAAAACCTCAAAAGATACTCAATGTGTATTCTTGAAATAACTCTATATTAAGTAATGTTTTATGGTCGGGTCCTTATATATTATTTATCGTAACCTGGTTATGCATACAATAATAAACACAGAGCCGAAGAGTTCCATCTTCCTTCTTTACGAACAAAACTGGTGCTGCCCATGGAGACGTACTTAGTCGAATGAAACCCTTGCTTTCCAGCTCCTCTAACTGTGCTTTTAATTCCCACAAATCTGTTGGTGACATCCTATAAGATGGAATGGAAATAGAAATGGTCCCTAGAAGGAGATCAATCGTAAACTCCACTTACCTTAGAGGTGGTAGCCCTGAGATGTTCTTGAGAAAGAAATCTATAAATTGATCCACAAAAGCTGGAAAACAAATTTCCTAGATCTCTTCCCTTGATTCCAGATTCATCATTTCCAATTGGTAAGAGATCGTTCCCACTATTGGTTCAAACAATCTCTTTTCACTCTTCTTTAAAATCCACTCTCCTCTAAAGAGATGCTCGATGTCATCCTTAGTCATGAAACTAACTATTCTCTAATAGCAGTAGATTTGATCCTTGAATGTTGTCAGCAAATCCATACCCAGAATTACATCATAGACATCCATATCCAACATCTAGAAGTCCCATCTTAGCTCATCTCCATAAACAGTTATAACACATGCTCTACACACAAAGGCTTGACATTCTCTTTAGCCAAGAGGAGTTTTCAGTTTCAAAATAGAAGGATCATTTCCAGTTTAGACATAGAGAATAGGTGCCACACATCCACTTAATCATAGTGCTAGAGTTCCAACCTCCACTATTTAAGACAAATATACTTCCTCCACATGGATTTTTAGTATGAAAAATATCAAAAACAGGGTATCCAGTTGTAGTCGCAACTCAACAATTTAAACACTATGAGTTTTGATTTGGACCAACTAGTGGTTCACCTATAGCCCAAGTGAAACCAAATTCTCAATAGTCACTTTAGAATTGTTATTATGATGCATTCCAGGAGCCATTTTCCAAACCAACAACAAACTCTAAAAGTCTCACTCTCTAAAAACGGATGGCTTAGCATTTCAAATTCTATCACATCAACTATCACAACATTTTTTAAAAAACAACATTTTTCCATGTTAAACCTTTTTTTAAAACACTTCAAATGATTTTGAAAATTATACCATTTTCAAAATATATTAAGCATTCTAATTTTCTAAATCTTTCATTTGAAAATCAATTAGATATTTTTAAAAAAAATTACACATTTTTCACAACATGAATCATTCCTCGAAATGATGCTTGCACACCTAGTGGGAATTCATTCCTCTACAATGAATTCCATGTTCATATCATTGGATAAACCAATGAAAATGAGACTTCAAAATCCTAGTTGTGTCTCCAAACACTTATTTACCCAACTCCCTGGTAACTTGAAGTTCAGTATAAAAGGGTTAGATACATCTTTTTATGCAATCCATTTCAAGTTCTGACAGTCCTACTCATTTCTAGTATTTCCACCCAAGAAATAGTCATGAAGGGATTTCATCTCCAAAACATGGAACATCAATGACTATTTGTTAGGGAAGGACCCAACAGGCTGATACCATTGGTAATGACCCGCCAATTCTCATTGGCTTGAGAGCACAACGATTCTTTACTAGGCCTTAAGCGACAACCCCATGACACCAAAGGAAGGAAATAAATGTCGAAGGGTTTCAAATACAAGGGGGTGATTTTTTACCCTTTAAAGAGAAACCCAATGAACCAACCAACCATTAGAAAACATTTACTATTAGATGAATGATCAATTGAATGGTAGCTACGAATCTGCATTTAAGACAAACACATCAAAGTTCACAACAGCAGATAAACAACCCAAGACTCTCAAAAGACTCCAAGACACCCTCTATGGATCCACACCAAGCTCCATGAACCATGAACCAGAACATCAACCATGAATCACCACGAACCACTAGCAATGAGATGCCTTACCTTTACTTGTGTCTTAGAATATGACATCTGCAAAAGCTCCAAAGCAGGGGTGAGTATACAACTCAATTGGTTTTCCCCAATGAATTCCCAAATCATGACACTATGATAGAAGACTTATCAACAATTATATAATACAATCAGTATAAATAAATTCTAAAACGAATTTTATAATGAAATATTAACAAGTTTCCCAAACTGTTCATTACCAAAACTATACAAGTGCAATTGAAACCAATTTTGTAGCAAGACATTTTTCCAGAAAAATAACCAAACAATATTTAAAACCGTTTTACAATATCCCTCTATCATCATACCAATCCATTTCATACAACCATGTAACCAACCATGCATTATACGTTATTACATTTCCAAACACTTGAGTGGTTTCTTGCCGATCTACCAATTTGTCATAAGGTAATTGTTTCCATTGTTCTATCAGTCATTTGGCACCGAGAACAAGGTCATGTTTCAACCAAGCCCCGTATATGTAATTTAGATGTTCCAATAAAACATTGGCACCGAGCACAAGGTCATATTTCAAACAAACCCCATATATTAAATATGAACACACAACACATATGCCCAATGATCAAGCCAAAATAAACATTTCAATAAAAATGCCTTTTTTATTGAAAACTCTTTTCTTCAAAACTATTTTAATGCCAAAACATTTCATCTCCAAACCATTTCAATAAAACTACATTTTTGTTGAAAAACATTTCTCTAGAAAACCACTTTTTCATCAACCATTTAGCAATTCCAGAAAATCCATTATTTTTAATCATAATTTTAAATTAAACCCCCCTTTCCACAACTATTCACCAAGATCACGCAATTTCACAACAACAAACAATCATCAAAAATGAATATTATTACATGTTTTTCACAATCATCAAACCAATTTTAATATTATATAATAAATTCTATCATGAAGATTTGAGAGAGAAGCCGCCTACCTCGATGGTCATGACAAAACATTAACAACAGACAAAGAATATACAAGAATGTGGGTCAATTCTCCAAGTGCAGCCTTAGATCTATTATCCTAGCAAGATAAAGACTCAACATTGAAATATTTGGCAACCAAAAACATAGATATACCCATTATAGGATCAGATTTAATAAAGAATATAGATTAGATAATTAGATCTATGTAGATCTAAGAAATCATGACAAATCCGTAAAGAATGGTGACATACCTTAAGAATCGAACTGAAAATCCCCAAGGGAATGCTCCAGAATGGATTAAACTCGTTTGGGAAGGTTATAATACCATCTAGGGAGAGTAATATCGAAATAGAGTCATTTTGAAGACAAAATAAAATAAATAGAGCAAAAATGAGCAAGCTCATAGAAAATTTGATTTATATTTGAACAATGAGCAAGATTTGACCTCACAGTTTCTACCAACCATGTATGGATTGTTCGACCTTAATTATTGTTCCAAAAATACTTATAAAACCCCAAAACTCTATTTCCCTTCACCTTTACCCTTTTTATGAAAATAGATTTTTTATCGAAACATCACACTTTATTGAAACACCCCAATTTATGGAAACAACCAACATTATGGGAATATCCAAATTTAATGAAACAACCAAAATTATGGAAATATCCAAATTTATGGAAGCAAACAAAATTATGAAAACATCTAAATTAATGGAAACACTCTATATTATGGAAACTCTCTATTTTATTGAAACACTCTATTTTATGGAAACTCTCTATTTTATGGATACTCTCTATTTTAATACACCCAAAATTAAATAAACGTGAAGAAAGGGGTTATGTTCCTGAAACTGGAGGAACAAAAAAATTACATAATTAATAATATTAATTAGGCCTTATTGTAAAAATGATCCTTATACTTAATTTTAATTTTTATGAATTTTGACATTATAATCTTAAACATTATATATAAACCTTACGAGAAAAACATTATTATGTATCAAATATCAATAGTTCCAAAAGATGCTGATCTTAATTATTTTTTACTGTATACTGTTTTTGGTATTTTATGAAATAAAAATAAAAATATTATTATATTTTAATATTTATTTTAATTTATTTTCTTCATATTTTCATTTTTTTCACAAATTTTTAAGTTTGGTCATGTAGTTTAGGAGGAAATTTAAAAACCTATTTTTAATCTATCAAAAGACTTATAAAATTATTTTAAACCTTTGGGATATGATTATAGAGATAATTTATTATCCATTGGAGAATTATTTTATTATAAAAACTTTATAAATAATATAGTTTTTATATCAGATAACAATGATGTTTGATTACGATACTAGTATAAGTGAATAATTTTTCCAATGACACAACATTCTAAGAACTAGATATATTCCATGTAATGTAAAATACAAAGTAAATAAAGAATATTATATTTTCATATTTATCAATATTTGTGAATAAAATGTTAATTTTACTTTACAGGGAATGCTATGCTTGATTGCGTACCCAATACGCAACAACGAGTTTCTTTGAAATCTTATGTTGCACACTAGAAATACAATAATATTATTTTAAATGGTATTTAACGTCTATCCATTGTAATGGATGGAATAAACATGAACTAAAAACAAAATGATTATATATGTTTGTTAACTATTTATACTTTTGTCCAATAAATGTTAGAGGCTTAAAATGCGAATGAATCCAATTTTAAGCGTAAATATTTTAATATTCTTTAAAAGGTCAATTAACCGCCTTTTGATGTAAAACCCCTTTTAAATATACATTTTGACTAATTTATATGTTATATTTGACAATATAAAATCATTCTTTAGAATTAGGATATCAGAATTTACTTTCTGTATGGTTTTGGTATTTTTTCTGATAATGTTCATTTTTTAATGAATAGTAAATGATGTTGTATTTTAATTCAATACCTGCTTTGAATATAATTTATTTATATTGTTAGATTATCTTTTTATTGGTTTTAAATTTCAATTAGAATATATTTTTACCATTTAATCCAATGTTGGTCATTAGAAATAATTTCACTATGAAAATGGAAATAAGCATGTGTCAATCTTTTGAGAGATATTGTTTCTTAAAAATAGCCTATTTGTTTTGACACCGGGAATTAACTATATAATTTATTAGTGAAAATTCTATGTTTTGAATTTCTAAAAAGGAAAAATTTTTATAGTTAGGAATATTAAATATAGATTATGGTTATTTTTTTGAATTTTTCTGATAATGATGATTTTTTAATGAATAGTGATAAATACATCATTTTAATTCAAAACTGCCTTTTCCTACAAGTTATTAATATAGTAAGATTGTCATTTTATTTCTTTATAAAATAAAATTGAATTATTTTTTTATCACTTTATACAATTTTTTTCTTTTTAAGTAATTTTACTTTTCAATTGGATGTAGAAACAAGTCAATCATTTGATAGATTTTACTTCTTAAAAACATGTCTTTTGTTTTGGCAACGTGATTTAATTTTAAATTAAATAATACAATTTTTTTGTTTTGAATTTTGTAAAATGGGTTACATATTTTTAATTATAAGGTACACGTTATGTAATTAAGAATCTTTGGTTTCTGGACCTTATGAATAGTATTAATAGTAATTATCTTTAATTATCGTGTTTGATTAGTAATCGGGTAGTTAAGGGTAATAAAATGATATCATAAAAATATAAATTGACCCAAACATGTGTTCTAATGATATTTTTTGTGTCATGTCCGACCATGTGATTCCTTGTACCATCTTTGGGGCCCCATGGAATTACTTTATTATGATAGTGTCTTTTTAATCATATTAATTTTTAAAGAAAGAAAATATAACAATGTTTTGTATATCCTAAGTAAAATATAAGACTTACACTAGTAAAAAACCTATTTTATGCGTGTATTTCAAACCATTATCACCTTATCATTTAAATATATAATTTTGGTACCTTTAAAATCTGAAAATCATTTTATAATAAAGTAACATTTCATTACTTTCCATGAGTGCCCCTCCTCCATCTTATATAATTCCCCCACCTATACTCCCTTACCCTCACCTCTCAAGCACTTGGATCACCCAACCTCAGCTCTTATTGTCTCTAAACATACCTCTATTCATCCTAGAAGCCTTACCTTAGGCATAAATCTCTTCCAAAAACCATTTTTGTTTCAAACCAAGTGGAATTACCCAATTTAAAGGTAATATCTTCTCTTTTGTTCTTTTGTTTTATTTTTCTTCTATAAGCCCCTTAACTCTTTTTATTCATTTCTTTTGTAACAAAAACATTGTATTAAATAAACTATGATGTTTTTATGAGAACAATTAGAGCTACACTTACACACACCTCCATCTAATGGTTAAAGAACATAATGTTTCTGTTGATGGCGAATTACTGCCTCACGAAACGATGATTGTTCAATTAGCTCCTACCGCCTCTCATGGTGGCCATTATGATGTCACTGTATTTTATATATTATATATATGGAATTTATGTATTACATATTCTTCTGTATTTTATATTTAAAACATACCATAATGCTTTGAATGTTGTGGAAATGCGGTAATTTCATATGAGGAAGTGTGGACTACCGCCCCCTCAAGTGATGTGACTCGTTCATGCTATACATGGAATGTATAAAGAATGAAATTAATGAATTTATGTGACATATATTACATATATATTATAATTACATTATAATATACATATCTCTCTCATTTTGGTTTAATTCCATTAATATGACAAAGAAATGAAAGTAGCGTTCATGCGTACGTACAAACTACCGTCTCCATGAATGGAGCATTTCATTTTCTATATCCGAATGTTATATAATAGTAAAAAATTAATTTATACATGATATATATGCTATTAAAATCATTAATAATATTCTGGAGATGATTTACATATAACTACATGGACAATTCTTTTCAAACATGTTCATTTTTGATTCATGTACCAAACATTGACAGAAATGTATGATATGAACTCTCATAATTAACTAAATATTAGAACATTATAATATGTGATATTAATTGAATAATAAAGTGTAAACTATTTCCTTGAGAGATTATAAATTTAACAAAGTTTATTATTTAGGAATATAATGAAACGAACAAGACAAATCATACTTGATGTAAGGGATCTGACCTCTCTCTTTCATTTCAAGTACTCTCATTTATGTCATTTATTTTATGTTACATGTTCTTATCTTGAAGAATTTTATTTTATATTCAACATAATTTAATTTTTATTTTCATTTTATGTGATACCCCCTATTACACTAATCAATTCATTTAAAAAAAATTAAGTTGTGTTGTTAGGCTGCCGAATTTTCGTAAGGGATTTCTTATCTCACTATTAATTCCGTGAGATTTCCATTAGTCATCAAATATTTATGAAATGTGGTGTATTGTGTACATCCAATTGATATATATTATCATGATTCTATTTATATTCAGGTTGTTCAGAAATTCATTTGGTGGTTATTATCTTTTGGTCATACGACTCGATTGATTACAACGAGGTAAGGGGTTTTTATCTCACTTTTTATTCTCGTGAGATTAATGATAAATTTACAACTATTTCATTTTGTGTGGTGTATATAATTCCCATTATTCTAATATTTGTGTAATATAATATCATTAATGGGTATTTACAGCATCATTTTATGACCCTTCTTTAATGGGGTGTACATTTCGAAAGTTACCAAAATCCGTAAGGGAACGTTTCACCCTCCTCTTTTTAAATGACTTATTTTTGTTATGTCTTTAAATTTATATCTTATTATGTTGGGATATGTTCTTATATATCATTATTGTTGTAAATTTTATGTCCATGTGACGAGACACCCTTTTTACCTCTCATCAACTCATTTTCTTAATTTTAATGTGACGTCGTTAGGCTGTCAAATTTCTGTAAAGGAACTTCTTAACCCAATTTCATTTATTTGGGATAAACCTGTATTTCTTGATTATGTAATACAATGAATATGTAAGGATGAACTCTGATTGTTTTAAACTTAATATCCCCTTTTATTGGGGGTATTTATATTTTTCACACAAAATTATGTAATTGAATTATCATTAATCTAAGGATACCGACTTTGTAAGGGACTTCATCTTAATATACATTCCTTAAGGCATATGTTGTTTTATACACAACCTTATTTTATAATGTGTGTAAAAACATTTGGCTTTTACTTTTATTCAAAAGGAATATTTTAATACGAATAGTTTTACTAAATGACAAAAGGAGTGTTTTGTCTTACGTATGCGGCGACAACGACTACTCCACCGATGTGACCATTATTTGAGTTTCATCTTCCCCTACAAGCCATAATATTTATTAAATGAAAAATAATTACCATGTTTTAATTTTATTTTATTTTCGTTGTGAAAATGTTTTTGATAATGTTATTATTATATCAATGTGGTGTATCGATACCCTGTGATTGAAATTGTTTCCTTTATGTAAGTTTTATGTGATACGATGATGTTATGGTTCTTGGGAATTGTTTATGAAGACAGGTGGTTCCATGATAAAATAAGGGCAGGTATGCCTAGGATAGCTCTCTGATGCATTGTGTAATACGAAAGAGTTAAATGCTAAGGTTTATCTGAAGATATTTAGTGAATATACTATGTTGGGTACTTGAAACGAAACCATAAGGGTTACTCCCTAAGTAAAAATGATATGAATGCATCATTTTGCCTTTATGTCTTATGATTTCTATGATTTATACATAAATATTATGATTTCAGAAGTTATGTTATGATTGAAAGTTATGGTTTCATGGATTTGAATTTATTGGGAGGTTAATGTTTCCTTTCATTATGTTATAAGCCTTACTGAGCTTTTTATGATCATCCCATGTTTTTGAAATTTTTTTTATAGGTTATATGTAATGGGAAGAGAAAGGAAGTGTTAAAGAATATTTATATCATGAAAAGAACTCTTTTTTTATTTAAGGATTTTTAATTGTTTTGAAAAATCAGAAATAGTAGTAGTGTATACTTTGTAATATTTTGAGATGTAATATTTATGTCCTAATTCTCTAAAACACTAAACCTGAAAAGATCCCCTTGGTGAATTATTCATTTAATTCCTGATTATGTAATTTTTTAAGGCCAGGTACTTATATTTGGTATCAAACGTTGGTTTAGATTACTTTAGAGGTTAGGGTATTCTTTGTGCACAAGTTAAATTATAATAATGGTTAGGATTTAAGAAAGATTCATAGTTTTAGATAAAGTGAATGAGTTTAAGATAACATTAATAATTATATCGCAGTATTTACCCTGCTCATAAGATATTATATAATGATTTTAATGACATACTCACACTGTGATTTTTGATTTTTGTTAATGGATTGATCTAGTAGGAACCAAAGTGACAATGGGTTTGATGGAAACTATGGTGGTTCTCTCATTAAGAGACTAGATGAAATGGGGGATTCAATAAGAAATCTTGTGGTTATTCTAAACAAACAATCATGAGTCATTATTAACCACTTAAACCATGGTCAGTTCTCTAATGCATCATGTATGAGAGAACCAACTCGATGTGGATGTTTAGGTAATAATTATAAATGTAACCATTAGGGTTAATATGATCCTTACTTTTGAGGTAATTATGGGTTACTATATGTTTTGATGGAAAATGAAAGGCATGAGATAAATCACTGAGGTTAAATTATGTTATGGTTATTTTTCAAGATTTTATTGCTTTTGGGAAATGTTTTAATAATTATATAGTTTTGTAAAAAGGACAACACATAGAACATTTGACAACCCGTCGCGTCAGACAAAGCTGTGGGAATCGAACCCACAACCAAAGTGCGACTGGCATTTATTGCCTACCACTGGACTATGTGAAGTCCCTAGTTAGTATGACTAATTTGTTTTAGTTAGATGACATAAGTAATTGGGAATAAGTTTATTTTGGGTTATCTATGGAAATTATTAACCTATCGTGGAAGATATGCGATTAGGTTAATTACTTTTCTGTATGAGACTTTCAGAGAAACTGATGTTATTTGGAGATAAATGTTATGATTTACCTTGGAAGACTATGTGATTAAATCCTTCAGAGATTTGGGTTTCAATCATAGTTTGGCTTATTTTTAAATAATTTTAAGGGAAATTTTTAATTGAATGGTCTCTATTGAACTTTTGGTTGTTTGACATATTTTGTACATTAAGAGTTGTTTTTGTTTTTGTTAAAGATTAACTTTTTTTATTATCTGATCTTATACTAAAAATTATGGTTCTGGTTAAGGTCAAAGAAAAGGTAAATATATAGTTCCCTTTTGTGGATTGGGTGATTCTCTAGAAGATAATTATATTACTCCTAATGTCAACAACTCATCCTAAATACTCACCTTTTGGAGAAAATATGGGTTTGTGTGAGAAATATTGTAAAAGATGAATGTTTACACAAAAAGTAAGTATGTTTCATTATGTTTTAGTTAAGATCATTAAAAAATTACTCGATGAAAAGTAACATAAAACAAAAATGTTTACTGTTAACTTTTCCAACTGTGGAATCAAATACTGTTTAACCCATCACAAGTTTGTGATTTTCTGGTGGTCAACTTTCTTCTTGACATATTTTCCCATCACTCTCCATCAGAACATGATGATTTTTTTTCTCTTTCATATCCATGATTTCATGGAATCCTATAAATCTTGTCTCATGTGACCTTTTTACTTTTCATTCATTCTTTTAAAGTGATAGTTCAATTTACTCCTTTTCCGATGTGGGGATTTCAATGAAGTTTTCGAGCCCAATTTTAAAATTACGAGGATGTGATTTCCAAAAGGGGGGAAGGATGTAACATCCCAGGTAAATAAATAATATGAAATTTTCATATTTATAAAAATTTGTGAATTAAATTTTAATATTACTTTAAAAGGAGTTCTATGCTCGATGGCGTACCCAATACGCAACAACGAGTTTCTTTGAAATCTTACATTGCACACTATTAATAAAAGAATATTATTTTAAATGGTATTTAATGCATAACCGTTGTAATAGAGAAAATGAATAGAACTAACTAAAAAATGATTATATATGTTTGTTAATTATTTTTACTTTTATCCAATAAATGTTAGAGGCTTAAAATGGGAATGAATCCAATTTTGAGTATAAATATTCTAATATTATTTAAAAGGTCGATGAACCGCCTTTTGATGGAGAACCCTTTTTAAATACACTTTTTGACAATTTTATATGTTATATATGTCAAAATAAAATCTTTCTATAGAATCGGGACATCAAAATTTACTTTCTTAATGTTTTTGGTATTTTTTCAATAAATTACATTTTTAAGGAATAGTGAATGATGTTGTATTTTAATTCAAAAACTCCTTTTAATATAATTTATTTATATGGTCAGATTATCATTTTAATTGGTTTTAATGTGGAATTATAATATAATTCTTACATTTAATCCTATGGTGGAAATTATAATTAATTTCACTTTGAAAATGGACGTAAGCAAGTGTCAATCTTTTCATAGATATTATTTCTTTAAACACACGCTATTTGTTTTGATAGTGGGAATTAACGATATAATTTATTAATTAAAATTCTATGTTGTGAATTTGTTAAAATGGAAATAATTTTTGAATTTGGAATATCAAATATATCTTAGGTTGAATTGTTTTGGTATTTTTCTGAAAATGGTAATTTTTTTAATGAATAGTGAAAAAAACAACATTTTAATTCATAACTGCTATTTCATCAAATTTATTTATATTTTTAGATTGAAATTTTAATTGTTTTTAAAGTATAATTTAATTATTTTTTATCACTTAATAAAATTTTGTTCATAGTATGTAATTTCACTTTTCAATTGGATGTAAAAACAAGTCAATCATTTGATAAATTTTACTTCTAAAAAACCCGTCTTTTGTTTTGACAACTGGATTTACTTTTAAATTAATTACTACAATTTATGTGTTTTGAATTTGGTGAAATGGGTTTCTTATTTGGAATCAGAAGGTCCAAATTATGTAATTAATATTCTTTTGTTTATGGACTTTATGAATAGTAATGATGGTAATTATATTTAATTATCATGTTTAATTAGAAATCGTGTAGTTAAGGGTAATAAAATAATATCATAAAAATATAAAATGACCACAACATGTGTTCTAATGCTATTATTTGTGTCATGGATGACCATGGGATTCCTTGTGACATCTTTTGGGCCCCATGGAATCACTTTAGTGTGATAGTGACTTTTTATCATATTATTTTTTACGGAAAGGAAATATAACAATGGTTTGTATATCCTAAGTAAAATAATATTAATTTCAATTACATAAATAATCTCTATGACTATATATTTTCATTGGAAATATAAAAATATTTCCTACATGATGGTATTTTTTTATAATTTTTAGACATTAAATAAATAACTTTATTTTTGACACCGTGCTGATGCAGTTATCACCTCATTAATGGACGATTTAAATAAAATGAAAAGATAATGTAAAATATAATATTTACAGTTGTCAGAATCCTATTTTATGGGTTTATTTAAAACCCTTATCACCTTATCATAGAAATATTTAATTTTGGTTCCTTTAAAATACGAAAATCATTTTATAATAATGTAACATTTCATGACATTCAAAGAGTGACCCTCCTCCCTCTTATAAAAGGCCCCAACCTCTACTCCCTTACCCACACCAATCAAGCCCTTGGCTCACCCAAACCCTACTACTATTGTCTCTACACATCCCTCTTTTCATCCTAGAAGCCTTACCTTAGGCAGAAATATCTTTAAGAAACCCTTTTGGTTCAAACTAAGGGGAGTTACCCAATTTAAAGTTAATGTCTTCTCTTATGTTCTTTTGTTTTATTATTGTAATCCAACCCACTAAACACTTTTTATTCCTTTTTTTGTATCAAAAAAAGTATCTGAAAATTACTAGGATGTTTTAAGAGAATTATTTGAGCTACACTTACACACACCTTCATCTAATTGTCAAAAAACATATTGTTTATGTGGATAGCGAATTACTGCCTCACGAAATGATGATTGTTTAATTTTGTCCTACCGCCTCTCATGGTGACCATAATGATGTAACTGTATTTTATATATATGATATAGTTGGTATTTAATTTTTTTCATATTCTTGTGTATTTTATATTTAAAACATACCTTTATGCTTTTTATGTTGTGAAAATACGACAATTTTATATGAGGAAGTGTGGACTACCGCCCCCTCAAATGATGTGAGTCGTTCATGTAATACATGGAATGTATAAATAATGAAATTAGTTAACTTATGTGACCTATATAACATATATAATATACTGGAATTATAGTATATATATCTATAATTTATTTTTAATTCCATTAATATGACAATGAAATGAAAGTAGCGTTCATGCGTACGTACGACCTACCGTCTCCATAAAAGGTGTATTTCATATTCTATATCCAAATGTTATGGAATATTATAAAATGAATTTATATTAGATATATAATATATTTAAATCATTAATACTATTCTATAGATGATGTACTTATAACTACATGGACAATTCTTTTCCAACAAGTTTATTTTTGACCCATGTACCGAACATCGATAAAAACGTCTGATATGAACTCTCATAATTAACTATTTATTATAAAATTATAATATGTGATACTAATTGAATAATAAAATTTGAAGGATTTCCTTAATAAATTATAAATTTACCAATGTTTATTATTCATGAATATAAAGAAACGAGCAAGACAAGTCGGACTTGATGTAAGGGACCAGACCTCTCTCTTTCTTTTCTAGTACTCTCTTTTATGTAATTTCAATCTTTATCCATGTCATTATATTAGAGGTTGTTAATTTATATTCACTATAATGAAATTTGTATTTTCATATTTTGATATACCACCTCTTACTCTCATCAATTCATTTTTTGAATTTTTAATTGGCGTCGTTAGGCTGCCGAATTTTCATATGGGGTTTCTGATCTCACTTTCAATTCCATGAGATTTCCATTGGTGGACACTTATTTATGAAATGTGGTGTATTTTGTACTTCCAATTGATATAAATTATCATGATTCTATTTATATTTATGTTTTTATGAAATTCATTTGGAGGTTATTATCTTTTGGTCATACAACTCGATTGATTACCATGAGGTAATGAGTTTTTATCTCACTTTTTATTCCCATGAGAATAATACTACATTTTCCACTATATCCTTTTGTGTGGTGTATGTACTACCCAAAATTCTAATATATGTGTAATATAATCTCATTAATTGGTATTTACATCTTTATTTTATGACCCTTCTTTCATGGGGTGCACGTTTCCAAAGTTACCCAAATCAGTAAGGGAACCTTTCACCTTCCTCTTTTTAAATAAATTCTTTTTTTTATGTATTTTAATTTATATATTATTATGTTGGGATATGTTATTATATGTCCTTCTTGTCTTAAATGATATTTCCTAGTGATGATAAACCCTTTTTACCTCTTATCAACTCATTTTCTAAATTTTAATATGACACTGTGAGGCTGTTGAATTTCAATAAGGGAACTTCTTAACCCAATTTCAATTATTTGGGTTAAACCTTTATTTATTGATTATTTAATAATATGGATATGTGTATATGACCTTTGATTTTTTTTCACATAATATCCTCTTATATTGGGTGTATTTATATTTATCACACATAATTATGTAATTGAATTGTCCTTAATCTAAGGATACCAGCTTTGTAAGGGACTTCGTCTCAATCTCCTTTCATTGAGGCATATTTTGTTTTATACACAACATTATTTTATATGGTGTATAAACCTCATTGACTTTTACTTTTATTCAAAAGGAATATTTTTATATGTGACATTTTACTAAACGTCAAAATGAATTATTTGTCTTACGTATGCGGCGATATTGATTTCTCCGCCGTCGTGACCATTATTTGAGTTTCAGCTTCCTATAGAAGCCATAACATTTTTAAATGATAAATAAATACCATGTTTTACTTTTCTTTTATTTTGGTATTGAAAATGGTTTTGATAATATTTTGATTATATCAATGTGTTGTATTGATACATTATGATTGAAATGTGAAAATTTTATGTTTCCTTTATGCATGTTTTATGTGATACGATTATGTTATGGTTCTTGGGAATTGTTTAGGAAGACGGGTGGTTCTGTGATAATCTAAGGGCAGGTGAGCCTGTGATAGGTCTCTAATTCATTGGGTAACGCGAAGGAGTTAAATGTTAAGATTTATCTGAATAGATTTAGTGAATATACTGTGATGGGTATTCCCAACGTAAAAATGAGGATTACTACCTATATAAGAATGTTATGAATGCCTCAAGTTACATTTATGTGTTATTATTTCTATGATTTATAAATAAATATTATGATTTCAGAAGGTATGTTATGATTAAATGTTATGGTTTCATTGATTTGTATTTATTTGCGGGTAAATGATTCCTTTCATTATGTTATAAACCTTAATAAGAATTTTATGCTCATCCAATGTTTTTGAACTTTTTTTCACAGGTTATAATGATGGGTAAGATAAAGGAAGTATTCAAGAAGATTTATATCATGAAAAGAACTCATGTATTATTTATGGATTTTTTATTTTTTTGAAAAATCGGTTATAGTAGTAGTGTCTACTTTGTAATTTCTTTTAGATGTAATAGTAATGTCCTAATTCTCTAAAACTATTAACCTTAAATGATCATCTATGTCAATTATTCGTTTAATTCATTATTATGTAAAGTTTTATGGTCAGATCCTTATATGTAATCCCATAACCATTCTTTAATATATATATATATCTGTGTCTATGTGTGTGTGAGTCTGTGTGTGTGTGTGCAAGTGTTCGTGTGGGTGTAATTATGTGTTCATGCACTCCTCATATCCATAGAATATCCGACCCATGAAATATTATCTAACTATATGTGCACCACAAATATATGAATATAGTCCGAGGAATACATTAACCATGACTAAATATATATAATTTTCTAAATGAATCATATCCAAAAAATAGTCTAAGTAATACTGCAACCATATATGAATATATATCATATTCAAAAAAATAAAATTTTTCAAATAATTTTATTTCCAATTTGTGAATAAAATATCATATAAAAAACATTTCTTGTTAAATAAATTAAAAATATTTCAACCCAGTCATCATTTCATTAGAAATTTTTCTCTTTAATCATATCATTAATTTAAAATTTTTAATGTTCATCAATTATCACTTTTTGGGTGTTGTGGAATGTTATCAGAAACCCCATATAATCTCATTATATATTAATCAAGGATAAGGAACAATCTACAACACCCACATATTTATATATTATATTTAATGTGGTTAGTACACCTTTTGAGGTGGCCAATGTTTTGGTCTATCCAAAGAAACATATTTCAAACTTCCCATGGATTGGTCTAACATAATCAATTTAGAGATAAAAATCTATCCTTATTTTAGGTATTCCATGAATGAATTATATCGGTGTATCCATAAATCAGATACACATGGAAATGGATTTACACATTAGGGTAAAGGCTAAGGAAAAGATATAATAAAAAAATCACAATTTCAACAAGTCACTACACATATAAAATAAAATAATAAAATTACCCTAGTAAAGCCCTATAATATTCACATTGGGGTTCTAGAACCTGTAAATGTAAGGAAACATGGATACAAATAATAAATTTTCTTAAAAATACCCTTAGGAACCAATCTCAAACCACCAAACCTAAAATACCAATGATTTGAGGGAGAGAGAGATGATTCCAAAATCACCCAGGAGATACCCATAAGTTTTTGAAGTCCATTTTTATGTTAGGTGAGAGTTATAAGGTGAAAATGTTTTAATATAGAAATTATCACACCTCCAATTTGTAAAATCAGATCAAGGAGGCGATCAACTAGTCAGTGTCATCCCATCGGCTTAACGGTTTCCCACCAACCATCTATTGCTGGATGATAGGTCTGTAGGTGAGCCCAGTTGAGTTTCCTAGTTTCTTTTTTGGACACAATCAACATAGTGGATCCTCAATAATGGTAGAACCTAAATTTACACATTATTATACGGATTAAGAGGTCTCTTGTAGTACATATTGGTTCATCAAGTCCTAAGAGGCCAATGAAGAAACCAAAGTAAACATAAATTATATGGAGGTGATATTTATAGGATGTAGCCTACATGGGTTTAAATTGAGTGGATTATTAAGGGGATTAAATGACTTATGTGGATTAAATTTATTGATAAGTTTTGATCCTTACTAATCACAAGGGTTGAATTTAATGAATTTATTTTAATGGTTTCAATTCATTAAATTAAAGAGTGATACCTTTAATAATATATGAAATTACGTAATAACTAAAAAATTATATATTTTCTCTTTATGATGGTTATCACCTATAAACATCGGGAATCTTATTTGTGATACCTCGAATGTATAGAATCATTCTAGCACACTGGATGTGTTTCCTTAAAATTATTATGGTCGAATGAGAAGGTACATCATTCAATGAAAATTCCTAAAAAGAACTGTTTTATTATTATTAAAAAGAGAAATGACATCCATTCCATCCGCTTTATAATCTCCTGGATCAATGTATAATAGGGTTATGCCTTGATTTTTTATATTCTGTTAATTTAGGTGAGTAGTATATTCCTGAGGGTGGAGTTAATGAAGAAAGATATTGAAATAATCATCATTCTACAATTGTTAAAAAATTTCAGAAATGTTGACATGAATAGATTCACTCTATTAGGAACATTTATCGACATGGTATGAATAAAAATATAACAGGAGAAGAAGAATAACTTTTATTATGAAATGAACATGTTGGTGATCTAATTATATCGGATGCGGAGCTCTGGAAAGGGTTTCTCTGTGATGTTATCTCCCCATTTGTGACCGTAGTGGACAACAAACATTTCCCACTAGTGGGGGAGGGACCATTGACGTTATTCAAGGGAGGTACATTCCCATCCTTCTCCCTTTTCTCAAACCACGAACATCTTCCATCTCTCCCTCAAATCTATCTTATCCCTAAATTCCCATATATATTCATATGCATTCCAAATCATTTTATTTCTCCCTCATATTTCAAAAAGGATTTTCACCTTTTGAAAATAATTGTGATTTCTTGATTCATGAATATGAGTCCTTCAATAGATTAATTTGACATGATAATCTTAATAACATGGGGTTTAATATAAATTTCAACGGTGGGTTATCTTGATGACCAAAATATTATTATTTATTTTTTAATCAAGTAAGATCTGGTCTAGGATTCATCCAATTTACCTTGAACCTGCAATGCATCCCGGTTCTACATCTTCGGATATACATATGACTTCCATATGAATCTTGGAACCCTAAAAACACTGATTTAGGTTAGTTTTTAATAACTTACTTTACAGTTTCAAGACCATTATATTATGATAATGTGAGGGAACCTCATTAGATGATATTTTGGTTCCGATGGTAGAACAATAGTTGTTTATCACCATGTTTATCAATGAATTTTGTAAAAGCACTAAAAGAAAACTGCTGAGTAGGGGATGCTTTTTTATTTTTTGGTGGTACATACTTCCACTACATGGTTCTCTAATAGTTTAAAAAAACGATAGATAAATCTTTTTTTGGATTCCAATAGGTAGAAATTTATTCTATTTTTGTGTGGTTTTAACCACCGCTAATTCACAAAAAAATCCCCCACAAAACAAAAGCCAAAACGAATTAAACCTACACTGAATAATAATGCTTCAAAATTAGAGGAAGTTTTAACTGCTGAAAAATATATCATATAATGGTTGTTTTAACCATGACAAATAAAACTATTCTATGTGTAGAGGTAGTTTAAACATCCATTAAATGTTTAGTTACAAAAAAATGATAGCTCTAGATTCTACCACCCCAGAACAATACTGAAAAAAATAAATTCCAACCTAGTGTATCACCTAGCAGTACAACACACATTTCCTATAAGAAGCATACAAAATCAAAAATATATAATATATATGTAATTAAAAAAATGTATTTTAGTTTAAATCCAACCATAAATGGTTTTAGGTCTGTTTCATAAATAATACATCAACAAATCCTATCATTCTATATTAGTCCAAGACATCAAAAAACACAAAAATCACTATCGGATGAACTCTACCCATCTCCCTCTCCATCTCCATATCAATATTCCTATCCTTATATAACATCTAATATCGAAACCAATAATAAAATTATATTGAAACATAAACAGTGTTGTATATTTATATTAGAACATAAAACCAATAAAATTTTGCAAACTAAATGATTTCAAAGTTGTGTGATTTACTTTCTCACCACCAATTATCAATTCAATATCATTAGGGATATATTTAGTCATCTTCTGATATAAATCAACCAATACATTCAATGCCCACTTTCATGTTATAACATTAGAAACAAGATAGTGAAAAAAAATTTGTACAAAATGATTCGTTTGGAAAATATTTGAATTTAATATAATCATGACTTTTAATTACAACATAATGTATAGAAATTACCTTTATCGATGATTCAAAAAAATCATTCATCAAATATCAAGGCATAAATGTCGAATCATAAATTGTAATCAAAAGGGTAACCAACTCTTCTACCATCTGTCCTAGAATATGGCCAAATAATCCCACTACATCATCCATATGGTCCCCATAGCTGTCAAATGGGATGACCATATTTATATCATTTAGATTCCTGACATATAAAATTACTTATTTTATCTCTAGTATAATTGTTTCCATATTTTATGAAAAAAAATTATTCATATTAAAAAACGCAATAAAATTTTTCGTATTAAATTTTTTACCTATAATAGTCACCCTCTAATATCCACATGGTGAACCAAGTGTGGCATGCTTCCTCAATGATAAAGATCAAATAGTATTAATATAGTGCTTCCTCATTGGAATATATATAATTTTATTAAATATAATTAACTTCAGATCATATATTTCAAAAAAAACATCCTGAAAAAAATTAGATAGGATAACAGATTCACAGTACTATCAAACAAATAATATATAACTATTGTAATGAATGGCTGGTCAAATGACATTTATGATTTATAGAATAATGGAAAAGTACACATCTAATAATTTTCTCCTTCAATCATGTATTTTTTCTACTAAATTATTACTTCATCAACATCACCCACCCTTATAAAACTAATTTTTCCATTTACATTATGGAAGAATAAGATTGATTCTTGTTTTTGATTGGCTTCAATGTTAGAAGTCAAATAATCCACTTAATCAACCATATAATTCAAGTTTCATTGTTTTATGTGAGAAAATACACTCCATCATTAATCCAAAACATCTTTCAATACAATCAAATCCATTTGAAATCAATCCATGGATCACAACGAGTATGATGTACCCTTTTTTACATGTAGAACTATGAAACAATCCCACTTGTTAGTGTGAAGACTATTAGAACAATAGAGTAATACAATTGTTTTGTAACAACTCAAGTTACATGCACTTATTTTTAAATCATCAAATGTATTCAAAATGTAATAAAATTCATCAACTATTCACCCAGAACAGTGGTAAAAACTACATAGACTTTGTTATGAAACACCGAGTCCAATATTTTTTTGATTCTGAATACTCTGTGTCCGATTCTTACAAAACAGTACACCCAATTGGATTTTCGGATAAAATACAATAGAGTATAATCATCACCACATCAATTACCAAATAAAATTCTCACACTAGATAGAATACGAATGAATTTGCACTAATCCAAAAAAATATCAATCCGAATGAAGTGATATAATATTCTCTCTAGAAACGCAGTGGTTCTCTCTCTTTTGTAGTGAATTGTGAAATAATTCATTGAATGTAAAATGTACAAGATAAACTTTTACAGGTTACCCAAAAAATGATTATGTTGTAATCCACTAACACATTCTTGTTCGCATAAAAATCACACAAATCCAAATTTATCTGGAAATCTTAGAGGAATTAGGACTTTTTCAATGCATCCCGATTATTCTCAATACTTCTACAATATACACCTCTTCTTATTTATAGTCTAATTTCAACTGTCAATAAATTTACAATTTATGAGAAATACATGGGTGGTGTCATTTGAGTGTGATTCTCTCATGCTGATTTCTTCAAAACAATTTTTAGTACCATTTGATAGTATGAAGAAATGAATTCATCCAAAAAACTCATTATAATGAAAGACCCCAACATTGAAAATTCATTAAATATAATCCTTCTATTTTGGTTTCACTTTACTGAAATGAGAAAACACATCATCTACATTAACTACCTTCATTAACCAACATGTGAATGTATCATTACTTTATTCAAGAATTTGAATTAATTAATGATCAAATTTAGAATTGAATGATTTTTATTTGAAAGCATTGTAACATTACATTCATTCTTTCTTTTTTATTTTCATCTCAACCGAAACATTGTCATTTCTGAATAAACATGTTTTAGATATGAACATCATGAATATTATCATACTAGATATGATCATTCTGGATACGATCATTTCTGGTTACGATCAATCTGGATAGGATTATTCTTGTTACTGTTATTCCGGATCAGATTACTGGTTATGATTATTATTGATACAATCATTAATGATATGATCATTTCTTGTTACGGTCATTCTGGATACAGTTATTTTGGATACAATCGCTTATTATGATTGATGGGTATGATATAATTCAACCTGAAAACAATAGTATTTCTAGATACGATAGAATACAACATAAAAACGATGACCTAACCAGATATGATCAACTACATACTGAATCTGTTTCTCTTTTGATTGGTATCATATTTTATCCTTCACCCAAGTATGATCAATTACAATCTGATAACTATAATTATCATGAGTATGATGTAATACAATATGAAAACAATGATCTTTGATCAGTACCATTTCTATTATTTCACATTTACCTAGATATAATCATTTTAAAAAACATTCAGCCCCATCCATTACTCTTCTATCAACACATTTTTCAATAGGGTTCACTTTTCAATTAGCACCACTTTTCCATTGGCATCTCCTATTAAATTGGCATCACCTATTCCATCAACACAACTTTTCTTCAGCAACACTTGAATACAAATTGACACTAGATCTTTTTCTTCCACTTGGTATCCATTTTTTTTTATGACAATCAATACCATCTGGATACAATTGTTTTGAAAAAAAATCAATACAATCTTTATATGATTCATTTTGGATTGATTTTCAAAAAAATCAATGTATGATTATATCTTTATTGTTGTGAAAAATTATCTGAATACAATTATTTTCAAAACAATCCAAAAAAAGATGTTTTCCAAAACAATGTGATCTGATTTAGTTTATTCATAAACAAACTAGAAGATAATAGACAACTATTGAAACCATCATAGGCTTCATCATTATCTTGGGCCCAAAAATCTTTCCCTTTGGATTTTTTTTTTCAAACAATTTTTTTAAATCACTAAACATTGAAACCTCAAGTAATTGATTACATATCTAAAATTCTATGCCTACATGAACTAACTAATTATTGGAAACAAGAATCATTAATAGCCAAACTATTCTATCAAAATATGGTCATGAAAACCACTTTCATTTCTATTTCGTTTCCTCATTCGGCTTCGAATAAAATTCAATTTCTTTTTCTAAAACCACAACAACAAAAAGTAAGTATATTTCACACACTAAACAATGATAAATTCACAACATACCAACACCTCTCTCTTTTGTGCAATATATTTATGAATGAAAAAAATTATTACCCTTGACAGTATAATCCAAATGTAAGATGGGATAGGGGACAAATACACATACCTTGACCTTAAAGTGAAACTGACTGGACACCCATCTTCAACCTCATTTTTAGAATGATTTCTATGATAAAGGTTTTGTGAAAATATAAGCAACCTGTATCGATGTTGGAACACACTCCATATTCATTTCATTCTTCACCCCATTCAATTTGATGAAATGATATTGGATATAAATATATTTTGTACGAGAATATTCCACAGGATTCTTAGTGAGATTGTTTGAATTTTGATAGTCACATTACAATAGAAAGGGTAACTTCACTTCAATAAGTACATCTTCCAGTTGTGTTTTCATCAATATAAGTTGACTAGTGGCTGGAGTAGAAGCAACATAATTATCTTCATCCATACTAAGAGTTACTGAGTTTTGTTTCATTGAATTCCAAATAAAACAATTATTTCCAAAAAATACAACACCACCATATGTGGATCTTTTGTCCTCAACATTTCCTACCCAATCTACATCAGAATACAAAAATAAGACAATACAATATGAGATACAATTCCTGTTTCCCAATCCTTTTGTGCCAATGATGTATCTAATAATTCCTTTCTTAGTAATAAGATGCTATTCTCTGGGATAACTCTGCAATCTAACACATAATGTAACAACATAAACAATGTTTGGCCTTGAGGTAGTCAAATACAATAGACTTCTAATCAGATTTTGATACACTTTCTGATCCACTTCTTTTCCATATCTATCATTACTCAGATTTGTTCCTAATGAAATGGGTGTGGAAACCACTTATTAATTTTCCATGAAAAACCTCTTCAGAAGTACTTTTCATACTTTTAATGGGAGTGGAAAATGAATTATTTCTTTTGATAGATTTGTTACCCATGAAAGTGTTTCATTTATCCGTGCATGGACATTTAAAATACATTCTTCATTTCTTCAGCAAGGGCTTCAAAGCTTCTTTCATCATTCGCAGCAAAGATAATATCATCAATATAATCAATAACTATGAGTGAATACTTTTGACTTTCTCTTATGTAAATATTTTTATCCACTCTTCCTTTAATAAAATTCATCATTCTTAAGAATTTATCATATTTGGAATACCAGGACCTAGAATCTTGTTTTAGGCCATAAAATTATTTTTTCAATCTGCACACATAACATTCATATTTAACAATAATAAACCCACACAATTTTTCGATATTAATATCTTTTTAAAAATCACTATTTATGAATGCATATTTAACATACATTTGAATGATCTTTTATCATTGTTGTACAGAAATAGTTAGAAAGATTTAGATTGTTTCATGCCTTTCCAATGGAGAGATGGTTTCATTAATATCGTTTCCCTCAATCATTGAATACCCTTTGAAAACCAATCTTTTATTGTTTCTTATAATATTCTTTTTTTATTCAGCTAGTTCCAGAAACACCATTTTGTTCTAATTATGTTTTTGTTTTCAGTATTAGGTACTAGTTCCCATGTATTTGTCTTTTCAATCTGATCCAATTCTTTATTCCTTGCTTGAACACATTCCAGATGCTCAAAATTTTCATTCACATAATTTTCTTCAACTTTTAAATACAAAGAAGTATGTGAAATAGAATTGGTTGTTCTTCTTGTCTAAAACTTATGACATTGATGACCAATTGAATTTTGTGCCTACACATGATTCCTCATCCTTGGATATGATTAATGATTGACTTCCTAATCACCAGAAATAGATGATTATGATTGTTCACCTTTATTAGAATTATAATTGTTTATATCCTTATCAGAATTATCATCATCAAGTTTCTTAAATTCATTGTACACCTGAACATGTTTCTCATTCATGGATACTTCAATCACTTTAACATAAACCGAATCAACATTTATTTTTATTTCCTTGTTAAAGCATTTGTACCCTATTCCTTCTATAGAATAGTTTTGAAAGGATTCATCCCCACCTTTCTGCTCAAACATAACATAGTTTACAACATTCTTATTTATAATAAAATGAATCCCATAAATTGTAAAGTGATTCAAACATATATTTTTTTCTAAAACAATTCATAGAGATTCATACCAGATTTCTCGCTATAGAAATAATGGTTTTGAATATAGATAGTAGTAATCATGGATTATAATCAAATGTAATGGGAATGGTTATGCTCACGGAATAGGTTTTTCCTACTTCCACCGGGATTCTATTCTATTATTTCAGTAACCCCATTTTGTTGGGGATTGTATGGATTTGAAATACTCAAGATGAATTACATGCTTCTTAATATAGTCTTCAAACTCTTCACTTCTAAATTCACCACCATTATCAATTCTCAAATTCTTCATAGGATAGTCACATTCTTTTTCAGCTTTTCATCAAAAAAATTTATACATTTTCAATTCATCATATTTGTGTTTTCTGTATATAACACAAGTAATGTGAGTAAAATCATCAATTAAAGTAATCATGTACTTCTCTCAATTTGTTGATTGTTTTATCATTGGACCACATATAGCAGAATAGATCATCCCTATTGGTTATTTTGAACACATATTATCTTTCTTATGGACAACATTTGTAATCATTCTTTTCTGGAAAGTAGTGAAACACCAATATCTTCTTCTTGGTTAAATAAGAATGGCTCAGACACTATCTTTTTTAAATAACATGCTCATTTTTCTCTAACACATATGTCCAAGCCTTTTATACCCTAAATTATTCTCAACAGATATATTCATGTAACAATAGTTCTGTGAGTCACCAACATGAAACTAATTTCCATTCGTACATTTTCATGTTGTAACAATCTTTCCATCTTCTTCACTTTTTACGACAAGTCTATCTTTTATGATAATAACCTAGTTTCCCTCAATAAACAATTATGAAACAATTAGTGGATTATGTTTCCTCCCATCAACATACAATGTTTTCTTTGATTTCATCTTTTGTTTTCCTTTAATGGATGACCCAAAACCATTGATTTTGAACTATTCATCAATTCCAAATTTCAATGGGCCTTCTTTATAATATTTCACATCCTTCAAAAATTTCTTGTCTCCTAGAATGTGAGAAGAACACACACTATCATGTATCTAGGGTCATTATCCACTCATGAATTTTAAAGAAGTTTCAATAACCAGTTCATTTTCTTCAGTCATTTCATTCTACACCATCAGCTTTTGAGAATTGAGAATCTTTTTCTTAGCCGGTAACAAAAGTAGACATACATATGAATTGTATCCTGGTTTTTCACATCATTATAAAATAGATTCCATGGGTTGGAACCTATTTTCTATCTTCACAACATTCTCTACAAATATCTTCAACACAACCTTCTCATTTTTTATTCTTTTAGGAGATTGAATCCCATTTAATATCTTCCTTTAATAAATTGTGGGAAAATAGTAATGTTGTTAATTTAACCAACACATACATTCAATGAGCCCAAATACCGCAAAATACTAGAAATACCCATAGAAAGAGTATTCCCATATGAAACATTGATACTGATCAGAATATTGAAAAAAATTCTGAACTATATTCTTTTCACATTCAAATGGATTCTTCAGCTTTTTTTCACCCTTGATTGGATCCTAAGTATTTGAAACATTTCCAGATCTAGATAAAACCTTTTAAAACTTAGGATGGTTTATATCTTCTTAATTAATCATAATTCATCTTTTCATAAACAATTTCATTCATCTTCTCACACTTAAAAGGTATCTTTTTTAAATCCTTCTTATGTTTCTCATTACGAGAACATTCTCCAACTTCATTGATAGAGTTTTGGATTCATAGACTTTTCTTTTCAGCTTCAAAGAGTTTGTGTTAGAAAAGTTCCAACTCATATTATTTTTTCCTTCAGCTTTACATCCAAATTCATATTTTGATTCATTTCATCTTTTTATGACTTCATCAAATCATAAATCTATTTATCAATGATTTCTATCTCATCTTCAAAATAATTTTGGTTACTTAAGAATTCATCAACTAACATTTTTTTTTTCAAGACATCAGATATTTCAAATATATTCATTCAACTCTTCTTTCAAGTGAATTTCTTGATAAGTTTCTTCTTCTTCAGAATAACTGCTTCTGAATTCTTCATCATTTACTGTTTCAATGAAAATATTTTAATTACCATACTAAATGTATTTTTTCGATTTAGCATCACACTCTTCTTCTTTATAAAATTGGGACATGAAATTTCTTCTTTTTGATTTCAAGACCTTCTTTGCTCTTTGTTTTTCTCCCTTTTTCTTCAATGATCTTGTCGTTATTATTTCTTAAATATCACTATAAACTTCTTTCTATCTTCGATGTCAATCATCCACTATGTAACCAACACCTCCACATTCAAAACATTCCAAGTGATGTTTCGCTTTATATTTCCTTTTAACTTTTTTCACATTGTTATATAACAAGGATTGGATTTCATAGATATTTTTACATACATCTATTTTAGAGTCCGAATGACCCACTTCATCTTCAATAACAATCTTCTTTGACTTTTCATTCTCCCAATCGTTGAATGAAATTTCTAAAGCATCATTTTCATCTCTTCATAGAATTTTATATTCTCATTTCATAGATTATAAGGGTGATATGAAAATCGCCAAGAGGTAAGGTTTTAGGATCTCTGTCTTCCAATGAAGAAACTTTTGCATTAAATTTTTAAGGTCAGATTCTCATGATCATGTCAATAACAATAGAGTCTTTTAGCATATCACTAAGAAATCTGATAGTACTCACACTGTCATTCACCCTGGTAAAGAATTCTTGAATTTATTCATTCTCACCCATATTCAAGTATTCATTGTTCAATCCCCATATTTGTAACTTTTCCTTGTTCACTTTTTTATTTACTTTATACATGTCTTTTAATTTATCCGATATACTGATTGTTATGTTCACAAAGACCACTCTTCACATTCAGAAAGTAATGATAAAATAGCATTCATGGACCTTCAATCATTCAAAAGAAACATATTGTCCACTGGGGTATATGGATTACTATCATCAATGGGAGGAAACACAACTATTGCATCTTCAAGAAACTCGTAAATTATAGACCTAATATATGGAAACATTCTATATTTCCATATATGATAGTTCTTTCCATCAAAGACTATATTACCTTTACTGTTCATATAGTATACATTCTCTATCAGCAAATAAAAAATAAGGTAACATGGCTCTGATACCAAGTGGAAATGCCCAATCATAGTATTTTTTCACTGAGAGGGGGAGGGTGAATCAGGGATACCCTTTTTCTATCATGTTTCTTTTAAATTGAAAAAACATCACCACTTGTTAAAGGTTTCAAAAACCTTACTATGAAACAAATAAACACATATCCAAAGGTACATAATGATTTAAAAGGTTCACAATTAAATATGAATACCTACATCCTTGGTATGGTTTTGAAATAATCCAATACCATACAATTCACTAGAAATCAATACATGGATTATAATGAGTAGGATATACCCTTTCACTCATATAGAACTATAAAAAAATCCCACTAGTGTGTGTGCACCCTCTTAGAAAAATATGGTAATACAATTTTTTTAAAAAAACTCAAGTTACATGTGATTATTTTAAATTAATTAAATGTATTCAAATTATAATACAAGCATCAACTCCTTACCCTAAAGAAAGGTATAAACTACCTCGATTTTGTTATGAAACACATAGTCCGATATTTTCTGAGTCTGAGTCCTCCTAGTCTGATTCATATAAAACAATACTTACAATATGATTTTTGGATAGAATACAATGTAATAGAATCAACACCTCTTCAATTCCAAAATACTGTTGTCTATCTGGAAAGAATACGAATAAATCTACACCACTCAAAAAAATTGTCATTCCGAATAGAATTGATCTATTCTTCTCTCTAAAAACAAAGATATTATCTCTCTTTTGTAGTTAATAATGATAGAATTCCTACAAAGTAAAATATACTTGATTACCTTTTATATGTTACACAAAAATGTTTATGTGGGAATCCGAAAACACTTTCCAACTCACCTAAATCCACCCAAATTATAATTTCTCCTAAAATCTCGTAGAAATTATGACATTTTCAATGATTTTATATTCTTCTAAAAACATCCACAATCTACGTATCTTCTCCTTGAGACTCCCATTTCAATTGTTAATACAATCAAAATTGATGAGCAATATATGGGCCCGATCATCTGATTTTGTTTCTCTTATCTTGACGTCTTCAAAATAATAGTCTACATCATTTGAAAACAAATGTATGAAGAAATTAATTTTTTCCAAAGCACTTTTTTTAATGAATTATTCCCCCTTTTACAATTCATTAATCAATATCTTTCTATTTTCTTTTCTTTTTACCCACGTGAGAAAACACATCATATCAATTAACTACATTTGACCGCCAACATGTTCTTGTATCATGACTTTATTCAGGGAATTTAATTCATTAAGGATTAGTGTTATCATCACCATATTTCAATTTTAATGTATTGTAACTTTCAATTCATTACTACTTCTTTCTTTTCATCAAACCCAAGCATTATATTTTCTGAATACAAATGGTCTAGTTATGATCACCTTGAATACAACCAATCTTGATATGATCATTCTTGATACAATCACTTATGGATACGATCATTCTGGTTACGATCATTCTAGTTACTATCATTTTGGATCAGATTGATTGTTATAGTAATTATGGATACGATCATTCTAGATATAATCATTTTAATTATGATCATTATAAATAAAATTATTCTGGATATGATTGCATGTTATAATTGATGGGTATGATCTAATAAAATATTAAAACAATCATCTACAAGGATAAGATACCAAACATTATAAAAATGATCACCTTTCCGGATATGGTCATATAAATTCTTAATATGATTCCCTTTTTATTGATATCATCTCTTCTCATTCACCTAGATATGATCAATTGTTATCTGATAACGATGATCTAACAGATTATAATGAAATAAACTCTAAAAAATGATCTTTTATTGTTACTAGGTTTTTTCTTTCACATTCACCCATATATGATCATTTTTAAATATTATCAGCACCATATATTAATATTCTATCATCATTTTTTCCCTTATATGCCGCCTTTCAATCAGCTTCACCTTTCCATCAGAACCACCTGAACACAAATCAGCACTAAAATTTATACTTCCAATCAGTATCAAATTTTTCTAAATGAAAATCTATAAAACTAATATATGATATTTTAAAAAACAATCAATAAAATATGGATAAGATTATATTGATTTTGATTTGAAAAACAATCAAGAAAATGACTATTTTCACAAAAAAATAAAAACAATTGGTTTCCAAAACAAATTGAAGTGGTTTCTTTTCTTCAAATGCAACATTGACAAGAAATGACAACTCTTGAAACCTTTATGACCTTTATAATCATAATGGTCCCAAAAATTTATAAAAACAATAACTCCCCCATATTTTTAATTCCATATAGGTATTTGATATCATATAACATCAGTAGAAACAAAAGTTTGAATATTTCATACATCCACTATTCAAATTTTAATTTTCATCATCAACTAAATAGTGAAAACATATTTTTTCATAGTGATGTTTTCTCTTACATTTTACTCCATATCATCAAGATGAGGATCTAATATAATTTTACAAACATGATCTGTTAGTCCAATAGTCTAAAAGAAATCAGTTGTCACATTTCTATTTATAGCACCCAAAAATGGTTTTTCTGATATGTTTTGATGTTGTTTTTTTGTCTTGAAATGATGACTAGATTGTTAATAATGTTTTTCATTTTATTATCAATCATCGATGATGTAGGGTGCACATTTTGTTGATTTTAATATATTCTCTTTATTTATTTAATTCTTGAGTCTCTATGACAAATACAATGAAAATATAAAACATGGAATTTATTTAGTATCAAGTATTCATAAACATCATCTCGCTTCAACCATCTTTTAATAATATATTTTTGACTTGAACATCTAATTCTTATATCAACTGATCGATTATAAATTGAAAATTCTAAAATATCTTCCATCCCCTTAGGATACTAAAGTGTGTTCCTTGGTAATGTGATCCCGCTTTTATCCAAATATATAACAATGTGAATACAAATTATTAAAATCAATTAAAAAAATAACGATTACCAAATAGTAAAAGAGATAAATAGAAGTGAAAAAATTAAATCCCAAGTAGTTATATGAAGAGTCATATAAGAAGATTCATGGATGTACTAGAGGGGATCTCCACCAATTCTTCACTATAATTTCTATTGGTAGAGAACCACATCAATAAATCCATTAAAATTTATATTTTAACAACAAACATTGTGTTAGTCATCATTAAATTGCCTATTGATGTAACAAGATGTTCTCCTACTGAATTTTTATTATAAAATGCTAATGTTATCATGATATTATAACTTATTACTCAGTAAATTATGCTTTTATTATATTCAATTATATAAAAATCACTTCTATAAATATAATTAGTCCACGATCATTAATGTAGGGTCAATTATTATATTGAAATATGTATATAAGTGTCTTCTATAAATTCATGCCTAAAATAATTAATTTTTTCAATCTCCTTAATTAAAATATCCTTGAAGAAAAGAAATATCAATAATATTTGAGATAAAATAATGTTAAATAAAAATTCTCCATTATTTATCAAGGTGATCAAATATATTCACCTAAACATACACAAAAAATGGGATATAATTCCAAATGTCTATTTTGTGATATAATATTTTTTGGATGATGGAGTATACCTAAAAACATTGGAAGGATAGACACACATTAAAGCTTGTGGAATTAATATTAGTGAATAAAAATAATTTTATTAAAAGATAAATTTAAATTTTGATAATGAAATCCATCTTGATTAGTGAAAAAACTAGTATAATTTCAAAACAATGGATCAAATAACTAATAGAATGCACCAATTACAAACACAATAGTCTTTAAAATGGGTCATGTTCGGTTAAAAATTGATTATTTATACTTAACCAATCTCAAATGGAATATATTATAATTATATCATAAAATAAATCAAAAGAAGACTAAATTACCTAAAATCACCTACGTAAATATTGGTATAATAATACGATGATGATCTAAAAGAAACGAGGAAGAATGATCTAATAGCAGAAAGGGTAGGAGGGGGACCAGTAGTGGGGTAGTGACTCGGGGGAGCAGTAGAATCGATAGTTTAGGGGGAGAGTGCTTAGTGGTTATAAGTCTGGATCTTGGGGCTCAGGGGTGCTGTTGATGGGGCTTGAGATGTTCGGGATTAGGAATGGGGTGTCACTGGGGGATGTGGGTGTCCGAGGGTCTATATCATGATCTAGTGTCAGAGGTAGAAGGGGGTATTGGTGTCTCTGGATAAGACCCGGGGTGAAGGGATAGGGTTCAGGGGGATCGACAGGCTCAGGGTGGGTGTCTTAGATTCGATGGTGTGAAGTGGTTTCTGGGTGAAGAAGTGTCCAATTATGAAAACATATAAAATATTTTGCAATGGTTTTTTAAAAAAACATTATCAAACTTATTTAAAACAATGTTAACAGTGAAATAGGAAACTACCACTCAGAATCCACCATTAGTTGATTATTTTTATGTAGTGATGTTGGTGTATCAATAATTCACTAAAATTATATTTTTATTTTAGTGGGGGAAGTTTTTCGTCGATGGAATCCTATTATTTATGAATTATGGTTTGATTTTTTGTTCCTTTAATAAAAAATGGCCACTCAATGGTATCACGTATGCATTTAAATAAGAGCATCAATCAATAGAAGTTTTTTTACATAGGATGCGTCAAAAAGGATTTGGGGTCTAGTGTTGATGAATCTTCCTCTGGACAATGACAATTGGGTGTATCTACTTATCCAAATACTGAAAATGATATGA
Organism: Viscum album; assembly: GCA_963277665.1. Classification (NCBI taxonomy): domain Eukaryota; kingdom Viridiplantae; phylum Streptophyta; class Magnoliopsida; order Santalales; family Viscaceae; genus Viscum; species Viscum album. The sequence goes on from OY728152.1 coordinate 1,749,548,016, forward strand.
AATTTGGTATATTAGAGGAGAATCTAATAGTGGTTGACAATTTTAGTCTCTTTAGGAATAATCCAATTGATTATATGGATTTTTTCATGTTCCTTCGGGGCCAGTGGGGTCTGATGTGGTGATGGAAGTTGGTGTTTTGGATTATATATCCTTAAAATCCTAGGCAATTACCCTTTGTGTGGATTTGAAAAGTAGAAACGTGATATGAAGAAACATATGTAAGATGATGTTTTCTACAGGCCTTCCATAGATACATGAATGTAGAGGCAATTTTTTTTTGTAATGGACCTTGTGTAATAGAGGGATAAAAGATGACTGAGACACCGTTAGGACATGAAGTGGCTCATGATGTGACAATGTAGGGATACAAATCATGTGGAAAGGATCAAAAGAATGAAATTGGGGGTGGATATTTTATTAGATCAATCCTAAAAGGACATTTAAATATATTAATATTGAAATTCACTTTGAGGTATTGGAGAATGAGGAATTGTTTCGGTTTTATATAGCTTCTTCGGTAATTCATCCCATTGATGTGAAGGGGCCTAGATAATTAGTCCAGTGATGAGTATTTAGGTAAATTTTTTGGTGATACTATTGGATATTTTTGAGGTAGAGGGCCACCTAGACAATGGAAGAGGAAAATTTGGAGTCGAAAAATGGTAATTTGAAATGAATATACATAATTACAACTAAAAATGAAAACAATATCTACCCAAATATTTATAGTCAATAAGATGGAAGGCTACTCCAAGGTTACTGATAAAATTGTCTAGGATGTGGTTGTTGATCATGGGGATAAACCCCTCAAGGTAGCTTTGATTGGAAAATAGTGGGGGAGATATCTGGTCCATGAGAAATCATTTGATATTATTATAAATTGGGAAGAAGAAATGGTGGAAGTGTTTCTGGTGATTAATTCCACTAATGAGGAATCTAACGGAATGATGGGAAGGACATTGAAAGTGAATAAAAATGCTGAGATGAATGAATGGATTGTATATAAAGATATTATACTCATTTTAGGATTCCATGAAGGTAATATCAATCAATAATAGTACATGAGTAATTGATGAATGTTCATGTACGAGTTTGATGACCTTTTAAATGATGATATAAAGATACTTACGACCTCTCTCTAGGAAATTATATAGTGAAAATCATTCCAGTATGATGAATTTTTTTTTTCAATGGTTTATGATATTTTTACTATTAAAACTTTATGGTTTTTTCAAATTTGAAATAAATGTTTTCTTATAATAGAAAAATAAATTTCATTTCTAGTAATGAATAAATGACATTTGAATACATTCATGAGAAAAAAATGAAGCTGAAATTAAAAAATAGAATCCCAACAATACAATTGAATGAATAAAATATCAACCCAAAATTCCTTCCCCATCACACCTTAAATAATAATCTTCAGGTCATAGGGTAGATCCTGCATAACAAATTTTCATAAAATTTAATAATGATAGAAAATGTTTGGAGATAAATAAAAGGAAAGAGCAATTTTTAATGTGGAGTATAATGTTTAGACCGAAATATGGGATGGTCGTAGAAGGGAAATATCATCATCTATGTATCCCCTAATATATTTCAATATTTAATTCTAATTTCTTAATCTATTTAGATTCTAGGTTCAAAATGGAGGGATGATTATATGGGCCTTGAAAACTATCCCATAACAAAAACTTCTACTTGGGAAACCATGATCACCATATAATCCACTAAATTTTCACCAGTAATAGTTGAATGAAATGTTCCCCCTGATTTTATCTAAATAAATATAACATTTCTGCTTCATTAGGTAGGAATTATGGTGTCAGATTGTATTTCATGGGCATAATACCCATTCTGATTTTCCATAATTTTTTGCATTCGTGGAAAAAAATAACCATATTCCCTTATGTATCATCCATTTTTATTTAATGACAAATTTTTCTAGAAATAGTGAAAAATAATATTCCCGAATATCAAATTCAAATAAATAAATTATTAATTTCCACATTCTGATGATTAATAATTCCCAAATGGTCCTACAATAAACATGAATATCAAAATTATGTGAAATGAAGTACGAATAATAAAATAAACTAAAAAAATTGTTTATATCCATTGAAAAACATAATTATTAAAATATATAAAATTAATATTTTCCTACGTAAATTTCTACCCACACCCCAAAAATTTATTTTTTCATGTCCTAAGAAAATTGTATCTCAAAAATATTAATTTCAAGTTTTTTTCAAAATCATTTAACAAATAAAGTATCACTAAAAAATATATGTCCAATATATCCATAACCCCATAAATATAATTTAACACACTATAGGATCATAAGAATAATCCAAACCCTATCCATTTCATTTTTCAAATTCGTTGACACATTTTATCAAACTTCAATTCAACAAGATTATGTGTTATGCATCACAGTTGATATGGGGACCATTTTCAGGTTAATTGGGAAGAAAATGGAAGATATAGGTTGGTATCTAATTAAAACATAATATGAGTATCCAATTTTTTCTCTTCCTTTTTTGTCTCATTTTTTTGGGTTTTTTAACCACCTTAGAGATGAAATTATCAACTCTGGGTCATAAAATAATGGATTCATGATCCCCAAGTTCCAAAAACCACAATTCTTTACAATTCAATGATATATAACAGATATGTAAATTCTAAATATGGGAATGACCACTATAGTGTCATTATTTTCCAGTGTTGAATGACACATATTTTGATAAGACTATCCTTAGTGTGGTCTGTTTTTCATTTTTGTTGTTGGATACTCATATCAAGCTAAATGTTTCCCCAAGCCCTATTATATTATGAAATGGACTCAATAAGTTAAATTTAATCCAAAAAAAATAGTGTACATTTATTGTGGTATTTTTTAAGTTGATAAAAATTTTTGTATTGAAAAATCACACTAGACAATCGTACTTCCCTAAAACTATGATCATGAAAATAATTGTGCATTAAAATCATAATCAAGTAATTAAAAGCATGAATATTTTAATTTTGTATTATCATGCTCAATGTTAAATAAAATTCCAACAAAATCAAAAAAATCAAAAAATCATGGATTTTCACTCCCCCCAACATTGAATGACTCCTCCCATAATGTTCTAAGATAGGATAAGAGAGTGGTTAGAAATTGGAATAATGATGGGAATATTTCTATTGAAATGATATCATATAAAAAACATCTTGGTTTATTTTTTATTACCCATAAAAAAGAAAATAATCATAATACTTCCTTATCACAATTATACTCCTTATGGAGGATTGAAATTAGGTTTGAATTAGGGAAATAATTTGTTGAATTTGGTAATACTAAAATTTTTCAACTACAAAATATAAGACACAAGAAAAATTATAAAACAATGGAAACCCAAAGTGGGTTATCTTAAGAAAAGTGATTAGTATAAAAACATACTTGTTTACATTGGAAATTACAGTCGTTGAACCAATGTACAAATAAAGGAATGTTTTCCTCTTAAAAACACTTTTTTAATGACCAAATCTGTATTGGGACCCTAAATATTACAATTCTATTCTTGTTCATAGGTTGGACCTATTAAAAGCTCATTTGTTTCTTTTTTTTAATTAATGATTTAATGTGTTTTTTAAACTATGAACATTGGCATGGAATATCTGACCACTAATGGTGTCTGAAATCTCTACTGCCCCATGGGGTTAATTATGATGCACTATATATGAACCCGACCATATCGACCTTATCATTCGTTGGTATAAATGGTGTATCAAACTATACCAGTGCCCAATATTTATGGATTCAATGTTTCTTACTTTGACATTACTAGAATTGTAGGCGTTAACAATAGTATCTTTTAATTTACATAAGCCTCCATACTAAGTTCATCTAGTTCATTAATATCAAATGTACAATTTGATTTATCAAAATAAATGTCAAATAATATTTTTTTGGATTTCCCATAAGGCCATAAGTTCAATTTGATCAATTAAATGGAAAAAAGTCCATAAATCATCCTATATGGTTACATGTCTTAGATAGTATTGAACACAGTACAAATTTCCCAACGAGAATCCATGAGATTATCTGGGCAGTTCTTTCTTGAGGGATTAACTATTTATTCTTGTATTTTATTAAGTTACTTATTTTACAACTCTTCATTACCATTGGTTTGAGAATGGTCAGAAATAGACTCTTTTTGATAAATATCATTCATATACATGAGTTCAGGAAATGATTGATACATAAATTGGTTCATTAATCATTAATGACTACCCTTTTAATTTCAAATCTAGAAAAAAATTGTACATTATGATATAAGATCATAACATGATGTTCATTATACTTGGTTGGAATTGACTCAACACATTTAGAAATTTGATTAATTTCTAGAGGATATAAGGTTATCCCCATGATATTGGGAAGGGTCCCATGAAATGAATTCACAAAACAGAAAATATCTTGACAACCGTAATTGGTGTATGATGAATTTATTTTTTTTGGATATGGATCCTAAGTGATGATATATAGATATATATTTGAAAAATTTATAGGAATATTTATTTATTTTATGAAAAATTAATCCATGTTTTAGGACCTTTTTAGTTATTTTCTTTCTAGTAAATTTGAATCCACATGCCTCTTCCAAACATAATTTAGAAATAAAATCTTTCTTGGACTTGGAAACAAAACTCTTAATGACTTGATATTAACAAAAAATGATGAGGAACAAATAATAAATCTCATACTGTTTGATACAAGAAATAAATTTCCTCTTACGTTGGGTCTTGAAGAGTTTTTTAATGACAATTGCATCATACGATGAGAAATCATTCTCATAATTGAGGTGATGATCGTGAAATAAATCAGACCCAAAATGGTGGCATGATTTTTCTTTTAATTCTATACTATATAGGTGATTAGATAAAGAAACTCATAACACATTCTTTGTATAATAGTTATATGAAAATCTTGATCTAGAACGAGCCACCAAATAAATTTTTTCTTAGTACTTTGTACTTTGGATTAAGTATTTTAGAGATTAATGATATATGTAAAATATGACGAGGGATCCTAAGAGTTATGTCCTGGATTTTTCAATGGAAAATAAAAAAAAATTAAAATATTTATCACTAGTGGTGTAGTTTATTTTTTAATCATTAATTGATTTACTTTGATAAGAAAGGAAATAAGAGATTTTATAACATTGTCCTGTTACTATTCCTAGAGAAAATTCACTTGTATAAAACATGATTTTGAATGGATGATTAGAATTGGGAGACTATATGATATGTGGATATATACGAGATGACATAAGTGTCGATAAAGATTCCTCCTAACTTTCAATCTATAAAATGGAACACCATTCACTAGTAGAATGGTGTTGAAATTCCAAATGAACCTTATATGAAAACTATAATTTATAATGAAGCACCTCACATACATGATTGTTTTTATAGAGGGATACTGATAGATGATATAAACCAAAAGGGTTGTCAACTCTGATGTGAGACACATGGGGTGGCCCGATCATCACAGCGTAGGGCGGCGGTTGAAGGATGCAGTTCGGGGCTAAGTGGATGATGATTGGTATGGATAGAAGATGCAAGTAATAAATCAATGCTATATGGAGTGGGACCTACTACTTAGACAACACACTCAAGAGAGGGATGAGATATCTAATCCACACAACAACGAACTTGGGCTGAGGCACGAAATTATAGGCTTTTTGATCTTGGATCACCAATCTAACTTGTATATTGACATGGCATGAATGCAGAATATCTATGAGAAAAACTGAGAAAATCCTCACACAATGGAGAGAAACAAATCATAAGCTCTAAATTAATTCTTGGATGAAAATTTAATGCCATGGGGTGGCTATTTATAGTTTAGGAGGTAATACAATGGTCATGGGTTTAATACCCCAAATTCATAAAGGATAAACCTACCTTGTCCCCATAAAATTCAAAAGGATAATGTCCAACAATTACTTTTGGAAATGTAGCACAAAACTTTCCAACATAGCCCACCAAACTTTACATTGAGTGCATAGCCCACCATATTTGACTTTGGTGTCCAAAGATGACATTCTAGAATCTCCATGTGGGAAAGGACTCCAAAATTCATGCAAACATGTTTCTTGGGATTTACACATCTCCTTTGGGCTTAAATAAGAGTAATAATAAGCCCATTTCCATTTTCATGCATGCACCTTGGGTTTGGGAATTTTAATGCAATGAGATGGGATTCTGTTTCCACTTATAGTCTGTTTAATCTTCCTTGCATCATTGGGCCGTGCAAATCTATCTTCGCACATGCCATCAAGTCAATGTCATCTTTCGGTTTCATATCATCCTCCCCCTCTTCAAAAGGATTGGTCCTTGACTCTTCTTCATTTGCATCCAAATACGAGGAAATTTTAGAAACATTGGCTTTAAAAATAACTTCGTACTCACCTTGCAATGTGATATTATAATCAATCATATGAATCACTAGGTTTGTCCCATCTCCATGTATCTTTATCATTGAATTCCAATTTTTTTTTGAATACTATCCACCTTCATTGATTTCCCATGTTGTTGTTTAACATGTTGATTTCCTTCCATATTTCTACTTTCCTGTAATGGAAATGTAACTTGATTAATAGGAGTAGGGAGCAAAAATCCAAAAATAGTTCCAGATGGAAAAAATTGAGTTATAGAGTGATCTCCCCTTTTGTAAGATGACTCTGTATGAGGTTGAAACTCCTTCCAATCCTTTAGAACCATTATTCCATTGATGGATCTTTGAATTACTTTTATCTCTCTATTAGGAAGCACACAACATTGTGCCTACTCAAGAATGACTCCATCATACACCTGTGGAAAATATTTTACAATAGTTGACAATGAATAAGTTATGTTGTTAGTGTTCAACATCACCTCATTGTACATAAGTACTAGAAGGTTCTACTGAGAAATCGAAGCTTCCTTAACCTCACTCTTTTTTTTCCAACATCACACTTTTCTCTTCACTCAAATTCTTTTTCCCACTTTATTTTTCTTTGCTCTCCATTTCTTTTCTTCTCTTATTTTCTATCTTTCCATAAGTCTCACCTTTTTCATTTTCACTCTTTTTTTCCTCATCATCCATTTTTTCTTTTCTCTAAAAATGTGATCTTCCAGAATTTTTTTGGGGGACATGGGGTTGACGGTAATAGGTTCCCATCGGATTACATAAGAATGATGATTCAAGAAACCTTCATGGGTAACATTCCGATCATACTGACACGATCATCCAAACAATAACTACCAAGCCATCATAGGAACAACATCACACAAGACCTCAACTTTGTATATACCGATGGGAACCGTACCATCACTCTCTTGGTGACCATCAACTCCCCGCTATCGTTCTACCTCTGAAGCCGATATGGATGTTTATGCTTCAATGTGGGAAGTCCTAACTTCTCTACTAACTCACTGCTCGCAACATTTCTATATCTTCCTCCCTCAATAATAACACTACATACCTTCCCATGGATCTTGAACCGTGTATGGAATAGGTTATCCAGCTGCACATTCTCTCCCACAGTCATTTGTGCTCTTAGAACTCTCCTAGTGACAAGAATCTCACTATCTTCTGCAAACTCTCCACTATAAATTTCTGGAGATTCTTCATCCTCCTTTACCAAGCTCTCTCAATCTGTCTCACATTCTATAAACATTTTGATGGTCATGGTGCACTGGTTTGGGCACTCACTAGAAATGTGACCCCTTCCATGACATTTTACAAACCGAATATCCCTATTCCTAGTTTGGTTAGCCTCAAAATTAGGGTTCTTAGGAGGAAGAATTACCTTTCCACTTTTGTGGTGAACCACCTCTTTTTCCTTTGATGGTTCTCCAATATCCTTCCTCATATTTCTCCATGTTGTGAATGGGGTAGTGGGATTCCATATGTTGCACCTCATTTTGATTTGTTGATCTTCCTGGGTGGCATGGTGGATCATATCTTGTATTTCCACATTGTGATACATCTCAACTTGATCGGCAATCTCCCGATTAAGCCCATGTAAAAATCGTGCCATGGTTGACTCCAGATCCTCCTCAACGCTTGCGCGAATCATGGAAATTTTCATCTCCATGTTGTAGTCTTCTACACTATTACTTTTTTGGGTGATGTGTCGATGTTTTTTGTGGAGATCTCAATGGTAATGCATGGGAACAAACAGCTTCCGCATGGCGAACTTCAGGTCTTCCCAAGTGTTAATGGGATGTCCGCAATATTTGACCCTATCCTTTTGAACTTGATCCCACCATATTAATGCATAATAAATGAATTCAATGGCTGAATGTTTTACCTTTTTCTCCTTAGAAAAGTTATGGCATGAAAAAAATGCTCGATCCACATCTCCCACTCCAAGTATGCTTCCGGATCGCTTTCATTGGAAGGAAGGGTCCTTCACCTTGATCCCACCAAGTATGTCATCATAATGTTGTCTCCTTTGTCCTCCTCTCGGTTTTTGGTACAACCTCTTCCTTTATGGGACATCACCAAGATCATCTTCAATGTTCACCATCTCCCCCTCCAAGATGTGGGGATGATGTGGTTTCATAGTGTGTCGTGGGTTATTATGGAAAATCCTTGGGCATGGTTTATTATCTAATACATAAATCCTCTCATTTAGAGGTTCCAAATTCCTATCAAAAGCCTTCTCAATGTGGCTCACCAAAGCATGCATTTGGAGTTGTGTAGCTTCAGGTACGGGAGTTCTACTTCGATTTCCTTCATCGCTAACATGAGCAATTTTCTTCTCACGATCTTCTGCCAGGATAAGTTATGAAAGAACAAACACACACCAAGGGGGGGGGGACACACACAATGATACACTCTCACTCACACATGAGAGATGCACACACACACACACAATATGTATACACTCTCAAACACAAGGATACACACTCACGCACACAAGATATACACACTCACACACACAAGACGTAAACACACATGCACACAACATGACACACACACTCGTACTCACAATATGCACATGCACACACACAAAACAAGATGCACACACTCACACACACAAGATTTTTTTTCTTATTTATCTCCACTCTCAACACTTAATTTAAATCCCATGCTCTTATGAAATATAATACCATATTTCGTGTGATCACTTGCCACCAATCCTTCCCCAAACAAGATTTTGTCAGGGGCTGGTTTAACACAACCCACTTGAGTGGTAAATGGTAAAGGGTGAAAAGAGGGTTGAATATGGATAAAGGGTGGGTGGAGAAAAGGGGGTAGAAATGTGGTATTTGGGTTTTTCTCGATTATGCAAGATAACATAAATGAATAACAATATGATCCAAATAAAAAATGGGGATGATGTAAAATTATTGAAAAAGTGATATATGGAAATGGAAAGTGCTAATAAGGTAAATAAAAAAGGAGTAATTATATCAACTTTTTTTCTTTTTTTTGGTCACTTCTCCCCAAAAGTGTTGTGCTTGGAGTTTTAAAGCACAAGATGATTGAACGGAGAGTAAGATTTTTTTTTAAATTTCTCAAATAAAGGACATGCTTAATTTTGAAAAGAACAAAATGATTAGTTGAGAGAGTTTTATTTTTTCTACCGGATTCAAATCACATATAGAGAATTAAATGCAGAAAGAAGATGAAAGAAAATTTGGCTCAATTTATAATAATCCAAGCTTGCACAAACTAGGACAATTAGGGAGGCTTTGAAGAAAAGGTTATTTTTGTTGAATGGGTGAATAATATGGAAGGATAAGGAGGGTAATGGATTGAATTAAATTAAATGAATGGATAAATGCTTATCGTGTCAATCGGAGATCTGATACCAACGGATGTGAGATGCACGGGGCGGCCAGATCTTCACAACGTAGGGTGGCGGTTGAAGGATCTCGTTCAGGGCTAAGTGGCGGATGATGGTTATGGATAGAAGATTCAAGTAATCAATCAATACTATAAGAAGAGTGCACTAGTACGTAGACAACACACTCAAGAGTGGGATGTGATCGCCAATACACACAACAACACACTTGGGTTGAGGCATGGAATTGGGGGCTTTGTGATCTTGGATCACCAATCTAACTTGTAGATTGGAAAGGCATGAATGCACAAGATCTAGGTGAAAAACCAAGGCAATCCTCACATAATGTAGTGAAGCAAAGCATAAGCTCTCAATTATGTCTTGGATTTAAAAAACACCATGGGGTGGCTATTTATAGCCGAGGAGGTGATACAATGGTCAAAGGTCTAATAACCTAAAGTCATAAAGGATAAACCTACATTTTCCCCTTAAAAGTAAAATGGATAAAGTCCAACAAATACTTTTGGAAAAGTAGCACACAACATTCCAACATATCCCACTGGACTTGACTTTGAGTGCATTGCCCACTAGATTTGACATTGGTGTCTGAAGATGCCATTCTAGAATATTTGTGTGGGCAAGGCTTCCTATATTTGTGCTAACATGTGTCTTGGGATTTAGACATCTCCTTTGGGATTAAATAAGAGTGATATTAAGCCTATTTTCCACTTCCATGCATGCACCTTGGGTTTGGGCCTTTTAATGCAATGAGATGGGCTTCCGTTACCACTTGTAGTCTGTTTTATCTTCCTTGAATCATTGGGCCTTGCAACTCTAACTTCGCTCATTCCATCAAGTCAATGTCATCTGCTGGTTTCATATCAAACTCAAATTTCACTAAAAATGAATAAATGGCATAGATTATGTCCGCTTCACCATGAAATTTAATTTTTAACAATTTATGATGAGATTCTTATCCTCCCATATTTACAAAAACCGTTCCAATTTAATTACAAATAAAAAAAATTATCCCAAAATATAGAAAAGTCATCGCTAAATACCTCTAAACAATACCCCAATATGTTATATAACATTCTCATCATATAGAATTGGAAGGAACAATGTTATTACATAACACTAAAGGAATTCATTTAATGGAAAAAAATTCCCAAATAAATTCGAGAAGGATCTTTTTACCTAATCATCTACGGTGATATCAATTTAGTTATACCCAAAGAATCCATATAAGAATATATAGAACTAATTACTCACCAATCTCATGAGGACTTGATCAATGAAGGGAAAAATGAAGTGGTCTTTCTGGGTATATAATTTTAACATTCTATAGTCAATTCCCTGTCTCCATCAACAACTATCCATTTTTAGGATAAGATCATCATCCTCATTGTTAATAACAGTGATTCCATCATTATTTATAACAACATCATATGGGTTTACCCACTAACACTATTTGATGTGGATGATGATACCTGCTTTAAAAACATTATATTTTCATTCCTAACCACATCTATAGTGACCCGAAGCTTGACGAACATGGTCGTTACATTACTTTTGCGGAGTACTTAATACATAACAAAAACAGACAAACAACGACTGTAATAGTTTATTGTCTTTGAAACTTGGAACGTAATCTTCTAATCGTGGTGAAAGATCTTCAACATATCCCATAAAGATCTCACGCTTTTTTGAAATTTCAAAAATGTGTTATCCTAATACGTTATGTTTTGTTGAACTGATGGTATTTTAAATCATCATAGATTGATGAATTTAAGGACCTCAATTTTAAACTTGTTTGTGATTGATGACCTCAATCACTACCTATAAATATTTATGTTTTCCCTCAAATTATATGTCTATAATTTCCACCAATGTCCTCCTAATCGAGATCATAATTTTGTGGTGACCTTTTCATTTCTCTTTTCATCTTGTTAAGACTAAATTTTATTAAACAACTTTCCGATGTGGGTTTTTCCATAATGATATTTTCTATTTTCAACCTTTATTTTCAAAGACCAATATAAAATTACGAGGAAGAAATTTATTGAATGAGGGGAGAATGTAACACCCCGAGCTTCCATGGTATGCTTATCTTTGAATAATACAGTAGTGTGTGTTGTATGCAACTTCGTGTTCTAACACACACCACGACCAATCAAAGTAGCTGTTATGAATAGTAATACTTATTTTTTAAAATTTTAGAAATTTTATCTCTCAAAATGGACTTCATTTTTGGATTTGGAGTAACTAATTTAGCATAATGTTAAATTTTGGTACTTTTCGGATAACTTTAATATTTTGATGAATAGTGAAAATTACTAAATTTTAATTAAAAACAACTTTTTTAATCAAAATAATTAATAGTGATAAATTATGAATTTTAGTGATTTTAAAGTATATTTAGAATATAGTTTTACCATTTAATACAATGTTGGTCATTGTACATAATTTAACAATTAAACCAGACATAAACAAGTATCAATCTTTTGATAGTTATTATATCTTAAAAACACGCTTTTTGTTTTGATAGCGGGAATTTATTTTAAATTAATTTCTGCCACTTATGTGTTTTGAATTTGGAAAAATGTATTCAATATTTGGAATTAGGATTTTAAAATTGTGTAAATAGGTAACTATTATATTTATACATTTTGAATAATTACTTCGGTAAATAATTTATTTACCATGGTTAACGGGTAAATCTGGTAAATAATGGTTAAAAAATAATATTATAATAATACTAAGTTACCCTAAAACGTGTCCTAACCTTATTGGTGGATACATGTCCGACCATGGATATCTTTGGGTCGATTTTGGGACCCCATGGATCCACTTGTAGGTGATAGGGACACTTTATTTTATTTAAGTTAAAATAAATACAAAAATGACATAAGAATATATCTTTTAGAAAAACAATTTATACATAGGGTTATATATGATGGATTTTCGACTATAAATAGTCATTAGAAATATAAAACGATTACCTACATAATGATATTTTATTTATAATTTTTAGAAATTAAATAATTTAATTTATTTATGACACAATGATGAGGCCGTAATTAGCATAATAGTGGAAATTTAAAATAATTGATATTATAAATACCCAAATAAATATAATTAGAGACTTTTAATTGAATAAAATAATTTTATTGTATAATATGAAATATTAGGATTTATTTAATTAACTTATTTCGAAGTAATAATTCTGTTATGATTTTTACAACAGACAATTATTGAATAGTGTCAAAATTGAAAAAAAATATTTTTTAAACCAAATATTATAGTATTAATTGATATTAAATTCAAAAAAATCTAAGGATCGTCCACGAGACTTATATAATGATATATGTATCATTAATTTACCCCTTGGGGTCTCTTGGATATATATATTACGTTTATGAACTATATAATATAAAAATACAAAGTGACATGATAAGTGTCAAACTGATAAACTAAGAGTAAACTATATGATACGGTTAATATAATGACCCAAACCTATATAAATTATATTGGATGAGTGGTTTTCAACCCATACCCACCTTAAACTTTAAATAATCCACTTTGTAGGCATTAGAAACCTAATATGAATTTATTATAAAATAATATTTCTAGCTTTTCCAAAGGTTCCTCTCACCCCTCTTATAAAAGGACACCCCCCCCCACTTCTCCTTAATTCACACCTTCAAAGCCTTTTGGATCGGCCAAAACATACTCAAATACTCTTTCAACATCCCTCAATTAATCCTAGTGGCCTTCCTTTAGTCAGAAATCCATCCTATGGAGCCCTTTTGATCAAATCAAAATGAAGAACCCGAAGAAGTTGTAATGATTTCACCCCCAATTTTCAAGGTCCTTTCTTCTTCCACTTATTCTTTATTTGTTATTACCATTCTAAAATAATTAATCCATTATCTCTTATATACTGTATTATTATTATAAAAATGGTACAACCATATTCATTATTCTATCCATCCTTTGAATGACATGTCACCATACGTGCGTACATACGGCTTACTGTCTCCACGTAGTGGTGTAATTGTTATTAAATATATTATTATTTGGATGGGTATAATAATGATTTTTAATTAATTCAAATAATAAATATAACATGATAATGATTCTTTATATATTATATACCATCCAATTATATATTTTTATAATATCAAAAGAATGATATTTTCGCTCGTGCGTATGTACAGATTACCGTCTCCACGACGCGATGAGATTTATTTCCAAGTTCACCATTCATCGACGATTATAAAAATATATATTACTAATAAGTATGCAATATATGACATAATAATGCTATTGGATATATATATATATATAAGGATTTATGTACATACATATATCTTATTCACTCACTTCCGTTCAATACTATATGAATTCAGAAACAATGTTTAGGCGTACGTACGGACTACCGTCTCCATAAACTGTGTTTTCCATTTCCTATATATGTCTATTATACATATTTATATTATAAATTTATATGATATATTTATCATGTTTTATATTCTGGAAGTATTTAAATCATGATCTATGTGATACAACCAAGAGTTAAAAGTTAAAATGCGTACGATAAAGAAAGTGATTATTACCCGAAATGTTAACTTAACATGGCAATTATTATAAAATGGGTAATATAAAGTCATAAATGAATCATGTGTGATATCCTAAATATTAATATTGTTCTGTTATAATTTAATAACTTACTACAATATTCGTACAAGAGGTTAAACGTACCCTCGACTAAAAGAAACTGCAAGGTAAGGGGTTTTCATCTCACTCCTTATTCCCATGAGATTCATGACATATTGCCACTATTACCTTTTGTGTGGTGTATGTACTGCCCATAATTGTATTCTTTGTGTAATACAATTTAATTTATTTGTCTTTACATATTCATTGTATGATAACTCTTTCATGGGTTGTATGTTTCGTAAGTTACCAAATTGGTAAGGGTTAATTCCTCAATCTCATCATTATCTGAGATTGTTTATGTGTAAGTATTTACTGGGAAATTTTTATCATCCATGTCCATTTTTAATAAAAGTGATTTCAAAATGAAGATTTTAAGGATTTTGAAAGGTACTCTTTATCAAGATCAAAATTTCAAATGTTTTAATGATCTATCATTCTAAATATTTTCAATTAATTTCCATGTTTTAAAAATGATTTTAAGGATTTATTTATATGGACATGAATGTTTTGAAATGATAATTATTTTCAAAAGTTTCAAAGTGGTATGGGACACTTTGATTCAAAAATATCATTTAAAATTACTTCCTTTATAAATGTGTGACTTTTAAATGATTTACAAAAACGATATTTCTCTCAAAAAACATTACTCATCATTTGATGGATTTTAAGCTCAATTGAAGTTGATTTATTATAAAAAAACTTCTATTGAAGGTTTCTGATATGTTCGACTATGGTTGTGTTATTTTTATACCATTCATTTTTTATGGAGAAAGTATTGACATTTTGTATACTATTTTTATTACGAATGTTTATGTTATGTTTAATCCGTTTCATATGGGAATGCATTGGACTTAATATGTGACGGGTGGAGCCCGCTATAGCTCCTCGATGCATAGGTAGGTCTCATGAGAGAAACTATTGTATTGGCACAAGGCCTTCACAATATCTTATTTGTAGTCTTGGCACGAGGCCTTCACTATGTGGTTATGATAGTCTGGCATTATGCATTCAATCATTATGAAAGTGGTTAGTGATATTGCATGTGATTATTCTATTAGTAGAATATCCATGTGAATAAGTAAATGGAATTATTTAATTTTATTTCTGCCATATTATGCTGAAGATCAAGTTTAAAAGTCTTTTCTTTTATTTTTATACATTTCTATAAATTTTTATGCTTATTTTTGAAAGTTTCTGTTGTATTGCTTACCCTTACTGGGCATTTAAGATCACCCCTTTCTATGTTTTATTTTTCCCAGGATTCCAAGAAGTGAAATTTGATTGATATGTAGGGTTAACCCAAGGAAATAATGGTGTTTATAAAGATTATTTATGTTGTTTTATATGTCTGAAATTTAAATGTAACATTCATGTATGTGATCTATTTTTCTAAGACTACAAAACATATCGGTCCTTAGGGACTTGATTACTTATAATCATGCCAATGTATTAAAATAATGCACCGACTCTGGGTAACTGGGGTCGGGGCGTTACAACATCCATATTATTTGTATTTATTATAATGATTAACTTGTAGACATGGTTTCGAATTATATTCTAAAACAAACCTATATTTTCAAATTAATTGAATAATCCCTCGAATATCATAGAGGTTCAATCCAAAAGAATTTTGATACATTCCTTGGTCATCCAAAATCATTCACTATTAATTGTCTTAAATAGAATAAATATGACAAGTGTGAAGGATTTATTTTCATTTAATAATTAAAACATTAGTACTGAAGGATATAAATTAAATTCAATATTATTTTGGATAACAATTTAAAATGAAGGATGAGGTTTCACATCAGAATTAAATTTATTTTCCAAATTTCATGATATAATCAGTTACTTTTTAACACTAGTTTTAGACACAATATTGGAATAATAAATTTTCAAAATGTTTATGGATTCAAATTTTTGGATTTCTCCAATGGTTTCATTGAATGTTATTCCAAAAAATCATCAAAGGATCCATTAGAAATAGATTTAGTCCAAAAAAATTTACCTTATATAAAAAAAGTAAATTAGTATCATCATCACTTAAAAATCCTTTAACAATTATTTTATGTTCCTTAGGTTCCCCATCAACACTATATATCCAATTAACCTCATGAATTACTTTATCATCCCCAATATGAGTGTTTCCTATAGAAAAGTTCATGTAAAGGATTATGTTTCTGAAGGTTATTTCTATGTTCCTATTCCTTACTATGATAACTGAGTTTATTATTATTAATAAGGGAATAGAAATGATAATTGGGGTTTTCTACCAATGAAATTATATAGTGTGATTTTTTAGAATAATTATGTTAGTAGGGTAAATGAAATTTCTAACCTTCACAAAAACATTTATTAAGCCCCCCTTGGGATCTTGTACAAAATGATATGAAAGATGGATTGTGATAAAATCGGTCTTGATATCTTCAATACTTACATTAAAATACATATAATATGGATTGAGTATCACACTAGGTCCTATAACACAATTTGATTGGATAATTTTTTCCTATCCTAACTCAATGTTGATGTATGTATATCCCGGTTCTTTTAATTTTGGAGGAATGGTACCTTGAATACTGGTAGTCCCATTAGTTTCCAAAATGACATGTATTTGATGTAAAAAATCCATTTCAAAATATCATACGCATGTAATGTACTTTAACAAGACATGAATGGTTCAGATAACATCAATTATGGGAATTTTCAACATTTACGAAGATAATAATTCCCTTAATGTTTGATTTAGTACAAGTTTTTATTTTTCACTCATACATTGAGGGAAGAGAGAATGTTGATTGATTGTTTGGTATGATTATGGCCATTTTAAATTCAAATTGGAGTTTCAAGAATATGAGGGTGGTTCATAATCAAATTAATGTGGTATTGAATAATTTAGTTATTCAATAATATTATTTTCAAGTTTTTCAATGGATCACCCACTTTATAATATAGTATATACATTTAGTTTTTCACCAGAGGTTTGTACATAACTGGATTCACCAATTAAACTTGGGGATGTGATTTCCTGATTAATAATGGGTTCCATTCAAATATTGATAATTATTAATTCATTTTCTTGTAATGATACTATTTATTTTATTTACACTATTTGTTTACACAATTGTTCATAGACAGGGAGAGGGAAAGATAGGGTAGGGGCTTTTGGTGGTTGGTTTATCCCCAGAGGATACTTAATTTATGAGATTCTATATTGAATTTGTTGTTTGTAATGAACAAGATGATGTCGGTATTAGACCAGTTGTGGTTGGGGAATAAATATGGATTTGAAAAAGAAATTATTGTATGTGTTAAGAGATATTTGTTGTCTGGGTTATTGAATTTTGGTCTATTAGTATCCCAAATCAAAATTATACCTTGTATTAATAGTGTTTTTGTACTATGTATTTTTAATGTTCAATTAATTGACATATTATGGTGGTCCTTGGAAAAAAAATCATTGATTGAAGGAATGTTTGTGAATTTTCTAGTCTCGTGTTCATGTTTTTAAAAAATCGTTAAAACAAGATCAATAGTTTGGGTTTCATGGACATTTCAAATATTGATATCCTAGACCTTACGAGTGAGTGTAGAATGCTTTTCTCTAAGATTTTATTCATTTACAATATTATTAATTACTCATGATTTTTGTTTCATCATGATCAGAGTTGTTTTTCCCCATGTTCATTTATATTCATCATGATTTCAAAAATACATAAAAGAATCATTGAGGGATTTGTTTTTCATTTCTCCATTACACCTCATGTCAATAAACTATTTTTTTTCATGGACTAAAACCTTACTTAAATATTACCAATTGTTTTGGGATTAATAAACCATGGCGTGTACCATTATTAATGTATCCATGAAGCATTATTATGAATTATTGATTTTTTATCCATATTATTCAACAAAAAATGGGGATTCTAGTTTTAGGTGAAATAGTATTCTTATGGGGGAAATATTTTATATAGAATTTTCGTGGCAGTTAGTCCCAATAGTGAATTGATACTCTTCACAAATAAGTTAACAAAATTATTTCTCAATAATTTAGATAAAAATTATGGTCTCTCAATTTAGTGGTTTTAATTTTATCTGTTGGGAACATGGTTTTAAAAATATCATTTAATTCTCTAATAATAAGGTAAGGCACTAGAGTCTCTAATCCATGAAAAGTTGGATGGTAGTTCATGACATGGGGTTTCAAGGCTTATTTAGAATATCCTATGGAATCATACCTTATTCATGGGGCTCAATTGGTCAATTATTGTGTAAGGTAGTCATTCATGGTTTGATATTCAATTTTTTCTAGGTTATGGGATTGTCAATTATGATTTACACTTGTGTCTCTGCCGTCATTTTTTATTTGGTTTTATTAAGGATTATCAATTTTATCAAAATAAATTTTAGAATCCATTATATTATGAAGACTATGATATAATTTAAGTATTTCTATATATTAACTATACTCCTCACTCCACATGTTTTCCACCATAACAAGCCTATTTTGGTGTTCATGAGTTTAGGTAGACATGTGTCAGAAAAGTAAAAAAGAATTGGGAAAATATAAGAGAAGGAAGATGAGAAAAGATAAATGGGGAATAATAGAATTTGTTTAGAATATATATTACACGGGACATAATCAATAGTTCTAGAATTTAGTGATTCCAAAATTTACACAAATTGATTTTGTTTTAGTGGAAGAATTGTGTACATCATAGGTTGTTGAATCCTTTTAGACCAAATAAATAACCTAAAGAAACATAATTTCAATAGGGGTGATTTGAATATTATGTAAAAAATGGGTTCAAATTAAATATATTATTCATATTTTTAATGTATTAACTAATTAAAAACTATAAATAAGTTTTGGTACTGGGTTATTATAGAGGGAATTGAGTGAATTTATTTTAATGGTTTCAGTGTTTTAAATTCTAGGTTATTTCATTCAATGAAATAAGAACATCCCAAATAATTATGGTTTTTTACTATCCTAATATAATTCTCCTATAAACATGGAGGAACATATTCATGAGAACTATAATGTAAAGGATCATTCCACACTCAAAGTGTGTGGCCTTAATGTTATTGAGATTAATGGAGAAGGTACATCATTGAATGGATATTGAAATAATAGCATTGATTAAGAATTATTAAAGTGACAAAATAAAATACATTACAACTCATTGGTACTCCTTTATATCAACCAATAATATCGATATCCCTTCATTAATGATGTGTTTTCAATATAAGTTGAAATTATACTCGTGAGGGAGGAATTGGAGAAGAAATATCGTGAAATAATGATCACTCCACTGTTGTGTGATGAATTTCCATAACGATTAAATGTATAGATCACCTCTCTAAGGACATGATATCGATGTGATAGTAATAAGAATATTTTAAGTTAATAAGAAAAATTATTTATAAATTGAAGTGATTCTACAACTTACCTAAGAAAAATGAAGATGTGACTACAAAATGGAAGTGTAACAATACAATTAAATGAATAAAACACACACCAACTATAACATCCACAAAACACATTAAATAGGGTTTTATTGGTTCTATCTTCAATCCCCCATAAACCAATTCATCCCATTTTTTTATAATAGTAAATGGTTGTTGAAAAATAATATTAAATTACACATTTCTATGTTTAGAAAAAAATCTGGACAAGATTGATTCCCCATTGTGGAGTGAAAATATGATTTTGAAGATGATAGAATCTGGTATGGTCATGGAAGAGAAATATATTCCCTAACTTTTACTATAATATATTTCAATATTTAATTATAATTGGATCACAAAACTATATTGTATTTCATAAATGGATTGATGATTTTAGGGGCCCTAAAATATAGCCCATAATTTAAACAATAAAACGGGTTATATAGATCACCATCAAAACCATGAAATTTTATATAGTCATAGTTGAATTAAATGCTACCCATAATTTTATACATATTTATTTAATGTTTCATATTCATATGTATGGAATTATAGGGTCTATATATATTTTATGGGCCTAAGGCCAAATATACTTTGTCCAAAAATTTATGCATTTATGGAAAAAATGTCCATCATCCGTTATGAATCTCACATTGAACCAAAAATTTAAAAATTTCAACACATAGTGATAAATAATGTCCAATAATATAAAATAAATAAATTAAAAATAAATTATTCCACTTCATTATGATTCATTGGGACCAAATAAGGACACCTTTGACATTAGTAGAATAATGAAGTGAAATGAGGTTCAAATAATAAAATGAAATAAAAATGGTGTTTGTATATTTGAAACACATGAATATTGGAAAAAATTATTATTAGACACATTCAGTGTTAATAAATTGGAAATCAGGTGCTCCCCACAATATTATTCTAGTTGCAGACTTGAATCTTTCTAAAAATATCAACCCATAAACCTTCAAAACACTTAAAATCCCTCTCCTACACATGAAATCATACATAACAATATACAATACATGTGGTGTTGGGGAAATTTAATATATAATCAACACTAATTAAGGATGAGGAGTTACATTTATCATATTTATAAAATTATGTATTCCATATATAGTTATCATTACTCATATGATATTTATAGAATTTCATGATAATGAGATTTCCAACCATGTTGTGTTTATATATAACATGCAATTTTATTCTTTTAGTAATTTTGAATATTTATATTTAATATTTTTATATTTTAAATTATTTAATTATTATGGAATTCATATATTAAAATTAAATAAGCAATTGATAATCTTATTTTATTATTTCATCTATCATAATTCAATAACGAACTAGATTTATTTATATCTAAATAAATGAAAAAATAATGTGGCTATAGAAACCCACAAATCATTTTGAGGTGAGATGAATTTCTAAATATATAAAATTATTTAATAATCAATTTATTAGTTTTTCTTGAAAATAATTTACATTTTCTTGATTTCGATCAGGAGACACACTTTTTGATATTATTTAACACTTAAAGTAGAAAACACTTCCCATGTCGGTCAAACCACATGTTGAAATAACATTGGTTGATTATATTATGTTATAAAGAAATATTTTAATATTTTTATAAAGTATAATGATATTTCAAGTGAATTTATAGGGTACTATCTATAATATATACACTTGGAACTCATATATGGCTTTTAAAATCAATTGATAAACTTTAAGTCATGTAGGCCGCACTATGTGATAGAATAAAGTGAGGTTAATTCCTACAAGTCATTAATGAATAATATTTTTTAAAAAAATATTTTCATTAAAATATAATATTTTTTTCATTTTTTCTTCTGAATTATTTTTTAAACTAAAATATAGTTCATAAGTTGAAAACATGGACTTTCAACAAATGAAACTAAAATAAAAATTAATTATACATAAAAACTTTCCAAGAATGAATATGGGACATGAAATCCAAAAAAAATTTAAATTTTTCCTATGAATTAATAACTTTTTTATAAATATAAATATCAGTAATAAGTATATTAATTTTTTTTAAAAAATACTAATCAATACATACAGAGAAATTTGTTTTGACATACCTCAAAGTTAAATGTTCAGTGTTCTTCTATTAAATCGTTTTGTAATAAATGTGTCAATAAGTATCTGATATTTTTTGTCAAATCCATCAATAACACTGAGAAAAATGATTTCTTTATTATATAAATATTTTATTTTTTATAATAATTATAAAAATACTATATAATGGAAAAAATAAAACATAATTATTGGAAATATGAAATCATTACCTTATATATATATTATCTTAACCCATACATTACTTTTAATTATAAAATAGAAGAAATAATATAATTTATCTAATGAATGTGAAAGATAATGAAATAAATTGTGATGGATAATATTATTATTAATGAAAAATAATTGAAATAGAAATCATATTATATATTCAAAATATGAGTAAAAATATAAAAACACTATATAGTAAATTATTTCCCCTAAATATTACAACATGGAATGTATTTATATATAGAAGTCACACATTATTTTATTATGTGGGTTTAAATCTAATATGGATTGTAGAATGAGGGAAAAAATAGAAAATAAATTTTTTTAATATTATATATTGGGGAACTTTTTATTGGAAACTAACTCTTTATGATATAATTAACCATCATCACACTATGAGAACTACACACATATTCATGAAAAAAATTATTATTGTGGTTCATTTTGTGTTTTATCTACAATCATTATAGTATAGTATTATTATAGTTATTTTAATTAGTAATAAATATTTCCAATTATATTATATTTAATATCAGAAATACCTCATAATGGATGATCCTTTTGAGAAGATAAAATCATTCAACTATAGATTTAAAAATTTATCCAAACTATTTATATTCACTTTTTTGTTTTAGACACCGAATAAACATAATTACTTTATGTAAATTTTTATGATATAGTTTTTTATATTTATATATTTTTATAGAAACTCTAACAAATATATATTCTTATAAATACAGAAGATTATTTTGTGTGTTGATTATCCTCATTCCCAAATTTTTGTGTAATGTAAATGATGCCATATCATACTAAATTCTATGTTGAAACATATTATAAGATATTTATTTTTTAATATTTTTTATAAATCATGGAATATGTTTTGTTTGAAATTATTTAGGGTCATAATTTGTTGTTGTTTTATTATATATTCATTCACAATATCTCATAAAATACATTTTCGTATAATAAAAATTGACAACAAATAGTAATCACTGATTCAAAAAAATTAAAATATAAAAAATAAATAAATGGAAAATATAAATTTTTTTATGTACTGTTTGACTATAATGTACTCCCTTATATGATATGTATTGAGAATAGTATATCATATATTAGTTTCTTTTCAAAAAAAATCATATTTCACTATTCTCATTCTCAAATTTATTCTTTCTCTTTTAATTTTTCCATTGTTGACGTGCTATGATATATAATTATGGAAAATTTAAATTCAAAATATTTTCTTATTATAAAGAATTTATATATATTTCTATAAAAATTATAAATAGTTTTAAATTTTAATAAATTAAAACATAAGTTATTGGATTTTCGTATTATGAAAACGTACCCCATGTTCATATAAGCACTGACATTTCTAATCATCCATAGAAGATAATTTCAATTTCATTATAAATAAAGATAATGATATGAGTGATAGTTACAAAATTATTCATTATCAAGTAATATATGGAAATATTTTATATAAACTAATACTTTTCATACATTATTATCACATCTTAATCTATGAATATGAAAACACGTGATTTTTGATCCAAGACATAATCATATAGGTTTAGTGACTTATGAAAATGGATACATAAATAACTCATTCATAGGTGATTCAAATAATCTCCCAATATGTTCTACATATATTGATCCCATCATAGAAACATCAAACATATCATCATTCTTTATTAACTAATGAATAAAAAAATGTGATACTAGATTCTCAGTAAATGTATAAAATGAAGACATGAATTATTAATTTTAATAACATAGTCATAAGTGCATGAGATCTTGATAAAAATAATTGAAAACCATCCATGGATTATCATTGAGAATAATCATGAATTTAGTTATATATTCACGGTAGTTCATAATACTTGAATCCTAAAGGAATCGAGGAACATAAGCTATGAGAACATAAAATTAGTATCTGACATAGGCTTCTTTCATACACGTATGAATAGAAAATAATTTCCAAAGTCATGAATCATTTCCAATATTATCATAATAGATATTATTCACTCATTAATTCATAAAATCTATAGTCTTTGTTCACTTCTAATTATATCTTATTGGTAGAAATCTCTTACTGAACTGGGTTCACTGGTCATTCTATTCCTTGTAGTCTCATGACATAGCCTTCTTTACCCTATGCATAGGAAAGCTATATAATAATAGTAAAACAAATCACATAACCATTATCTTTAAATGCATTTCCCAAAATATCATAACAAATTCATTATATAATATCTCCTCTAGAAGGAAAACATGTTTCATAAACATTAAATCATAAAATAACCCATAAAAAATAAAGAGGTTTCATAAAAATATATTCATCATAATTTGAATCCATATAGGGAATTATTAATTGTAGTATCCTGCGAAGGCTGTCCTTTTAATATGGTAGTCATGAAACATGTTCAGACATGAATTATATAGCTTCCGGTTTTGTGTTGTGCTTGTATAGATTCGGGTAGCTATCCACGAGGTGGAAACTCAGAATGGTGCATTTTGTGAAAATTCAACTCATGACTTATTGGTTCTCAGTCAGATTTTGATGAAAGGTAATTTTAATCCCCCACATAAAACAATGGATTTCATATGGAAGGCCCCCTTTCACGAATGGTTTAATGACAACTCAAATGGTGCTTCAAGGGGTAGTCTGGGGCCCTCTAGATTTGGTGTTGTCTTTAGAGATCATCAGGTGAGTGTTATTGGGTGCATCTATGGCTCATGTTGTATTTACTCTGCTCTTGAAGCAGAAATGTATGTTTTCATCATAGTAGTGGAGCAGGCAGAGAACTGGTGTTGGAACAGGAATTGGATTGAATGTGATTACATGGTTATAGTCTCGGCTATTCGTACTGGGTATTTGCATCTCTATTGGAATCTCACCAATTGGTGGAGTAAATTTCTGGACTCTCTCTTCACAAAGAAACACTTCTCCACTCATGTGTATAGAGAGAAAAATGTGTTGGTGGATGGGATTGATAATAAGGGAGTTAATGGTAATGACGTTTACTGGGAGGATAAAGTCCCTAATTACATTATTCCCTTCATTAGGATGTATTTTATTAAATCTTCTACCTTCATACTTGTGTATTTTTTTATTTTGCTAATGTAGGGATCTTTCTAATCCTAGAAAGTTCTCAGTTTTCAAAAAAAATAACATCATGGGTTGGGAATAGACCAAGACATAACATATGTAATAATAATGAAAAATGATTTAATATATGTGAATTAAAATATTGGATATTTATTTTTTGTATTATTGTTGTTTGTAATTATTATTTATAGATTTTGATTATAAACACTTTTTAAAAAACACATGGGATTAAAATAATTACATAATAATATACAAATGTTTTGAAAATAACTATGGATAACCACTGTTAAACATACGGTTTAATAGATTGAGAAGATGATTTCATAATTTCAAAATCATATGCCATCTCAATGTTTTTTTTAAAGGATTATTCTCATACATTTAATGTTGAAATCATTATATGGATAGAACATGAAGGAATTGTTCTATAAACTAATGAGATGGAAAATAAAATGATTTTCCACATGGGAAACGAAATGATATGAGATATGTAATAGATAATATTTTTTCTATTCTCATCGCACTTTCTCAGGAGATGAATCATATAAATCATCCAAACAATCAATGTAGGAAAAAACAAGTTCTTGAATATTTTAAGAGGCAACATACATAATATTTTAGTGAGTCATTTGTTCAACTAGTGGATGAGTTATTGATTAGTAATGTTGTGAAAATAATTTTTTGTTATCCATATATTTGAATATGAACTATTTTTCCTAGTTGTATATCATTTGAATGGTTAATAAGGTCAATTGATGAATATAATTAAGAATACATGTTAGGAGGTTAAAATAGATACTGTTAAATGGGATATATATAAGGTTATATTCTTCAGTATGTAAATTACAACTTTTCTATATACAATATTAAAGAAGGAATTCCTTGAGATTAAGAAAAGTGGGGTTGAATCCTTATGAACATATGATGAATTCTATAAAAAATGTATTCCTCTATATTAGTCGTTATCCATGAAATAAAAATCGATTGATTATTTAGTGGATTAAAACCATGTCTTCGTTGAGAATTGTTCATAAAAGACATTAGTTACTGTAATGAAAATATTCTATATAAACCCGCGGTAGAAATTGAAATCAGATATTTTCACCAAACAAATTGTTTTTAAATGAAAAAGAATATGTTGTATTATGAAAGATGAAATAAATCAGATGGTGGAAAAACTTCCATCCATCAACTAACTAAAAATTTAAGAAGAAATATAAGTGGAAGTTATTGAATAGAATTGGTTGTTTATTAATGTAGAATACTGGGTAACAATTTCAATTTATTTCAAAATATGATAAATAGAATTTTTAATGGAATATAGTAAAATAAGACACCATCTAATGTTACAACAATTCTCTGATGCTCAAAATTGATGTTTTGTGTCCATTATGACAACTAGTTCACAAGTATAAAGGTTATTAATGATGATTGATAACCAATACCTATTAACCACAAAGGAAATGTGAAGTCTCGTTTGACCATGTATTCTAAATTATTCATGTTAATAATATAGTGAAAATTACACTTTTCCTCTAGTCTAGAACCACGTCTGTCATATTTCATTCTATATCTTCCAACTCTTTTACATATAAGTATTTTTATATGGATATAAAGTTACCACCTATATTATTTGATTATGATTTAGTAGGGAAAACTCCTAATTTTGTGTTGGACACATCTCATGCCTGTTGTTCCACAATGATTTAATTTTATTTTAGGTTTCATCAAATTAATTATGTAAATCTCCCTTTAGTTTAATTTTATGTTATTCATGTCCTAGATCATAAATATTTATAGGGATCCCATATTAATTAATTGGGTGAGAATTCATATTTCATATTTGGAAGGAACCAATGATCATTAATAATTTGTGGATATATATGTTCTTCTAATAGGAATTAATTTTATCTTGGGGTTGTAATTCCAATATATTAAGGATATATATATTAGATGGTTGGTAGTCTCTCAATTTTGTGAATAAAACTTTTATATGAGATTTTGTAAATTTTTATTATGAATAAATCCCTAGTCAGAATCTATATCCCGATTATAAATTTTCAGAAGAACATATATATACTAATACACCCATTTAAAAAAATTATAATTTCCCAAATTGAGCTATTATAATTGATGAAAATCACTAGGAGAGACTTTAAAAGGGATTTATACACCATAGTTCATCCCTATGGGGTGCACCAATTATCTTTGTTAATAAGATAGATGGTTCAAAGGGTATTTTCATTGTTTATTGGGAGAATTATAATAGCACAATCATAAAAAAGTATCACCTACCTCATATTGATTATTTTTTATTAATTTAAATATATATATATACTTTTCAAACATTTTCATTCACTCAAGGTGTCATAAATTGGGGGTTAAGAAAGAGGATCTACCCATGATATCCACACATATTCTGTGTGAGAAATTTGAATTTGTAGTTATTTTATTTGGAATTACTCATTCTACTAATATATTTATGTTTTTAATTAATAGAGACTTAATAAGGAACCTTTATAAGTTTTTATAGTATTTGTCACGACCCGTCCTCGGGGCCCGTGCCGTGACTACCCCAAGCCCGCCTTCCATAGGCCAGGGGCTGGCGACTAGCACCAAGGCGCAAAATCCCAGTAAACAGGGAAGGCATTGCCTTTATAAGTAACAACCACACAGAGTCAGCAAGCGGAAAGTAAAGTGCAGAAAAGAAAAGGGGCCGGAAATACAAGCCCAACTGTAATGTACAACTGAAAAGTAAAGTACAGCAACTGAAGAAAAGAAGGCGGCCTCGTGTCGTCCACTGGCAATCCCACCTGAAGGGTGGGTACAGATAGCCTCCAAGCTCCTCGGTTCCCACGTCCGCTCCGAGTAAGTCCCGCCCAGTGGTCCACCTCCAGGTACCGTCCTGCTCCACGCCCAACCGTGATCAGCGCTGTCCGTCGTCTGCAACCAACACAACAAGGTGCGGGCATAGCCCGTGCAGGGGTGAGTACAACTACTCAGTAAAGACCCCGAGACCCCCGAAGGTCTCCCGAAATCCACAAAGGATATAGCACAAAGAATGATGCAATCACGAAGTAACATCTGACTCAACTTAGGTATATGCCCATACATATACCTAAGTCCCCAAATCTAGCTCTGCTCACGAGCTCAAGAACAACTCAATCCACAAAGGAAAGCAAGACTCAAATCCACAAGGAGAGTAAATAGTAAATCCACAAAGGATGGTTCAACACAATCCACAAAGGAGAGTAACATAAGATTCAGCTCAACCAGGTATACTTTTTCAGATGACGTCAAAGACGATCACTGATCCGTCTAAGTCGTCGGACCCACGAAGGATCGATAGGTACTAACCCCCGCAGAAGACCCACACAGGATCAGGCTCACACAGAACCTGTAGGCAGTGGCTCACACAGAACCGGTAGGCAGTGGCTCACACAGAACCGGTAGTAGGACCCACACAGGATCGGGCACTGATCCGCGTAGGATCGCTGAGTGCAGTAGTCGACGCAGTCCACTGAGGATCTCTGCACAGTCGTCGCCGCAGTCCACGAAGGATCTCTGCTCTGCCGTCGTCGCAGTCCACGGAGGATCTCTGCTCTGCCGTCGTCGCAGTCCACGGAGGATCTCTGCTCTGCCGTCGTCGCAGTCCACGGAGGATCTCTGCTCTGCCGTCGTCGCAGTCCACGGAGGATCTCTGCTCTGCCGTCGTCGCAGTCCACGGAGGATCTCTGCTCTGCCGTCGAGGTCACAGCCAGCGCTAGGGTTCCCGCACGAAGCGAGCTCGTTTAGGAGGGTCCGCTCCACGAGCCGAGAGGCTGATACATCAACTGACACGTAGTCCGAAGTTGATGTATCCAAAAGTTCCGTATCGACAACAGGATCTCAACGCGACAGACGGCGCGTCAATCGGACGCCCGGTCTGAGAGTTATTGGCATTTTCGTCCCAGGGGCCCGGTTGGTTTTTAGGGCAAAACCAACCCGACCGTACTCCGCCTGTATCCGATCCTCGGGCGGAGTATGCCAAAAGTTCCGTCTCACTTAGAGGAAACTACCACAGCTGACGGTACGTCGTTCGGACGTCCGTAGCCCAAGTTATGAGTGTTTCCGCTCCGAGGGCCCGGTTGGTTTCGTGTACGAACCAACCCGGCCGAACCCAAAGTCTTCCGAAACCTTGAGTATAATATACCGAAACGACCGTCTCGATCCAAGGATCGCGTAGCCGCTGACGGTTCGTCAATCGGAGGTCCCAGGCCCAAGATATGGGTGATGGACCGAAGAGGGCCCGAAACGGGGGTTCCGGGTCCGGGGCGACCCGGCCCGAACCCCCCCCTGGGGTCGGCCGAACCGGGCCGGCCCGACCCGGCCGGCTCGGTCTTCGGCCGAGCGGCCGAAGAGCCGCCGCCGCGGGGTTGACCCGCGGCTTTGAAGGAGACGCGGCCCCCGCGGGGGGCCGCCTGTCACGCGGACGCGGCCGGGCCGCCGCGTCCGTCCCGGTTCCGCGCGGCCGCGGAACCGGCCTCCGTTGCCGCCGCGGCTTCAGCCGCGGCGGGCTTCCTCCACGGCGGCGCGCCGGGCGCCGCCGCCTTCCGCGGGCCGCCGGAGATGCTCCGGTGGCCCGATTTCTTTCCCGTCTGCGCCGATGCTCCTCCCGGGGGACGATCTTCACTGCGGAACCAACAAATTGCCCTTGCCGCACGGTTCGTCGTCGTCCGCCAAATCCGCACAAAAAGAGAAGATCGGCGGAGGGTTGCCGGGTCTTGTTCGTTAGACCCGCACCCTCCGCGTTAGTCATAAACGTCACCGGGAGGGAAAATCAACAACAATTTTAATTAAATTAAATTGTCGGAGATTAAGTTCTTTACTTAAAAAGAATAAACACGGGAAAAAGATAAAACAATCCAACATCCCTTACCTTGTCGTCGTCGTCGGACGAGGGGTCGTCGCGGAATCGCTCGTCGCGGAAGAAAGAGATCGTCGCGTCGTCGTGGTATCCGGCGTCGCGTCGCCAATCTCCGGATCAAGATCAAACGGATTTAATTAGTTTAAATCCGTTGATATTGAAATTGAAAAGGGAGAAGAAAAGATCCGATTCTCACCTTAGTTGCCGAACGAGGATCGGCCGCGGAAGAAAGACGTCGCCGAAGAACGTCGCGGGTAGATCTCGTCGACGTCGCAGATCTTGGTGTGCGTCGTCGAATTCCGGTCGCCGGCGTTCTTCGCGTTCTTCGCGTTCTTCGCGGAGAGGGTGGAGGAACGAAGATTCTTTCAAATCCTTTCCAAGGATTTTTGGGTTGGTCTTATTTTATAAACATGCCAACACACGAAACCGGTTAAGAAACGATCCATCAATTCGTTGAATTAATTCAACGAAAGAAACGACCCATTTAATTCACGAAGAAACAGTCCATTTAATTCACGAAATAAACCGCCCAATTAAATGGTCTGTTAAGAATTAAAGAAAACGCGTCGGTTGACTTTTCAGTTACTTTGACGGGTTTTCGCGGGTGCGTTACTTAGCGAAAGAAACGGCGGGGCTCGTGCGGGCCCCACCGCACAAATATCCTACCAAGGGGGTAGGATATTTCTGGATCGCATCCTATCCAGTTCAACTCAGATCAAGCCGTCTTTAAGTGACTTCAAGTGGCTTCCAAGCAGCTTAAGTGAAATAAAATAAAGTTGTCCCACAAACTTTATTTTATTTCTGACTTAAAGCCGTAAAATCTAAAAACCACGTCTGAGCAAACGCAACTCCGGAAGAGGCGTTTCTAAGCAAATACCGGCGCTGCGAATTCATCGGTGCCCTCAGAATTTGATTCCGGGCACCGGTTCAAAAGATAGAAAAACCCGCTCGTCCGTTCACTGAACGTACCCGAGCCAAACTTCGGAAATTGATTCCGGGCACACCGGGCCTCAGAATCAGGTGCCGTCTGAAGCTGCGCTCTTGTAAAATTCCAAAGAAAATTAAGAAAAAAAAAATTTCCTTGAAATTTGCGGGTCTTTACATTACTCCCACCTCAGGGCTTTACGTCCCCGTAAAGATACATCAAAAACTAGGGGAACAAATGGGGGTACTGAGCACGCATCTGAGCCTCCCGCTCCCAAGTGCTCTCCTGGAGGTTCCCGTGCTGCCATCTGACGCGCATAAGAGGTATCGACCGCCCACGTAGGACCCGCTCCTGTCGATCCTCGATCTCCACTGGAACCTCCGCAAAAGTCGCCCCATCGTCCACGTCCAGCTCCCCAAAGTCGATGATGTGCGTCGGGTCGTGCACGTATCTCCTCAGCTGAGACACGTGGAAGACGTCGTGCACCCGGTGCAACTGAGGTGGTAGAGCCAGGCGATAAGCCACCTCTCCTATCCTGCTGAGGACCTGGAAAGTCCCGATGAAGCGTGGAGACAACTTGCCGCCTCGGCCAAATCTCCGAAAACCACGTCGAGGTGAGACACGCAAAAAGACGTGGTCGCCATCCTCAAACTCTAGTGGCCTCCGCCTCCTGTCAGCATATGACTTCTGCCGGCTCTGAGCTGTCCTCATCCTCTCCTGGATGATCTGGACCTTCTCTGTCGTGGCTCGGACCATCTCTGGTCCCACGAGTGCTGACTCCCCAGGGTCTGTCCAGCACAACGGTGATCTGCAGGGTCTGCCGTACAACGCCTCGTATGGTGCCATCCCGATGGTGGAGTGGTAGCTGTTGTTGTACGCGAACTCCACCAAGGGTAGGTGGTCCTCCCAGCTGCGACCAAAGTCGAGAACACATGCACGGAGCATGTCCTCGAGTGTCTGCATGGTCCTCTCCGTCTGTCCATCCGTCTGAGGGTGGAAGGCTGTGCTCAGATGGAGCCGCGTCCCGAACGCCTCCTGCAACCCCTTCCAGAGCCGGGAAGTGAAACGAGCATCTCGATCGGAGACGATAGATGATGGCACACCGTGAAGCCGTACGATCTCCTGGACGTAAAGACGTCCCAAGCTCTCCACTGAGCCCTGCTCTCTGATGGGTAAGAAGTGTGCCGACTTGGTGAGTCGGTCGACAATCACCCAAATGGAGTCGTGACCTATGGAAGTACGTGGAAGTCCAGTCACGAAGTCCATAGATATGCCGTCCCACTTCCACTCCGGGATCTCCAAGGGCTGTACCAAGCCTGCTGGTACCTGGTGCTCTGCCTTCACCTGCTGGCAGGTGAGGCATCGTGAAACGAACTCTGCCACAGCTTTCTTCATGCCCGGCCACCAGTGCTGTCGTCTGAGATCCTGGTACATCTTCGCCACTCCGGGATGTACCGCCAAGGGAGAAGTGTGAAACTCTCTCAGCACCTCCTCTCGTAAAGCAACTGGTACGAAGGTACGCCCTCTGAAAAGGATGTCGTGCTCTGCTCCAAGGGAGAAACCATCAGGCGCCTGACCTGAGGATATCAGTGCACGCCGGGTCTCACAGTCAGCGTCCCCACGCTGAGCCTCTCTGACCCGCTGTAGAAGTGGAGGAGAGACTGTGAGAGACTGAAGAAAGGCTGTTCCGTCTCTATCCACGAAGGATATCTGCAAGGAGGCTAGCTGCTCCGTCGCCTCCTCAAGTAGCTGAATGCCCGTCCTCCTGCTGAGGGCATCGACTACCACGTTCCCCTTCCCAGGAGTATAGACTATCTCAAAGTCATAGTCCTGGAGGAACTCAAGCCATCTCCGCTGTCTCAGGTTCAGGTCCTTCTGAGAGAAGATATACCTGAGACTCTGGTGGTCAGAAAAGACCGTGAAGCGCTCGCCCATCAGATAGTGCCGCCAAGTCTTCAGAGCGAAGACCACTGCTGCTAACTCCAGGTCATGAGTGGCGTAGTTCTGCTCATGCGGCCTCAACTGACGTGATCCGTAGGCGATCACGGCCCGCTCCTGCATCAGGACGCACCCGAGTCCAGTCCCTGATGCGTCGCAGTAAACTACGTATCCAACTCCCTCCTCAGGCAACCTCAAGATAGGTGCGCTGGTCAACCTCTGCCTCAGCTCCTGGAAGCTCTGCTGACATCTGTCTGACCACACGAAGGGTTTCCCCTTCTTCGTCAACGCTGAGAGTGGTGCCGCAACTCTGGAGAAGTCTGGCACGAATCTCCGATAGTATCCGGCTAGGCCCAAGAAGCTCCGCACCTCTGTCACGCTCTTGGGTGGCTCCCAAGCTAGCACTGCCTCGATCTTCGCGGGATCCACTGCAACTCCCACCTCAGAAATGACGTGCCCCAAGAAATGGACCTCACGTAACCAGAACTGGCATTTTGAGAGCTTGCCATAAAGCTGGTGCTCTCGGAGTGTGTCTAGCACAACTCGCAGGTGGTAGGCATGTTCCTCCTCAGTCGTCGAGTATACCAAAATGTCGTCAATGAAGACAACGACAAATCGGTCGAGGTATGGCTGGAAGATCCTGTTCATGAGGCTCATGAACACTGCTGGAGCATTGGTTACGCTGAATGGCATAACCAAGAACTCATAATGGCCATACCGACACCTGAAGGCCGTCTTCTGCACGTCCTCGTCTCGAACTCTGAGCTGATGATAGCCTGACCAGAGGTCTATCTTCGAGAACCACCGCGCTCCCTTGAGCTGATCGAAGAGGTCATCAATCCGTGGCAGCGGATACTTGTTCCTCACTGTCACCTGGTCCAGGCGACGATAGTCGACACATAGTCGCAAGCTCCCGTCCGCCTTCTTGGCGAACAAAATCGGGGAAGCCCAGGGTGAAACACTGGGTCGGATAAACCCCTTGCTCTGCAAGTCCTCCAACTGTACCCGCAGCTCTCGAAGCTCGGCGGGGGCCATCCGATATGCTGGAGTAGATATCGGGGCTGTCCCGGGGTACAAGTCGATGTAAAAGTCTACCTCTCTACGAGGAGGTAGCCCTGGAACGTCGTCGGGAAAGACGTCCACGTACTGGTCCACCACTGCAGGAAAAGCCGGACTCCGCACGTCCA
Source organism: Viscum album (assembly GCA_963277665.1). Lineage (NCBI taxonomy): Eukaryota > Viridiplantae > Streptophyta > Magnoliopsida > Santalales > Viscaceae > Viscum > Viscum album. The sequence continues at coordinate 1,749,582,403 of OY728152.1, forward strand.
CTGCTCCTAGGATGAGGCTAGCCAACTGATGAGAGATGGGCTGCACTCTCCTCCGCGGAAGTCCATCCTGTGCTGCAAAGGTTCCCTTCTCGCCGGTGAAGGTAAACCTGCTCCCGTCGGTACGAACACATCGCACCTTGTGCCTAAAACAGTCGATCTGGGCATGAACCGTGGATAGCCAATCCATGCCCAAGATGACGTCGTAAGGCCTCGACGCCGCTACAAGGAGATCCCAGCCGAAGCTCTCGCCTCCTAGAGTAAGCTCACACTGCCGGCACCAGTGCGTAATCGTCGAGTCTGCTCCCGTAGGAGTCTCTAGCCGTAAGGATCGAGCCAACGGCTCAGTCGGAATCTCCGAGCTCCGAACAAGGGCAGAGGCTATGAAAGAGTGACTCGCTCCTGTGTCTATAAGTACTGCAGCAAGGGTGGAATAGACACAGATCATACCTCGAATCATCTCTGGCATGTCGGGGTCGTAGGCCTCCACTGCCTGGAGCTGGGCCTGTCTCTGCCCGCCAGCTCCATGTGGTCGAGGTGGCCCTCCTGGTGGTGGTGGGGGTAGAGCCTGGAAGCGTCGCCCACCACCCGCTGCTCGGCCAGCTCCTCTGCCTCGTCCGCCTCCTCCCTGCGGACCGCCACGGTCGACCCTCTGCCTCTGCCTGGGTGGCCCCTCCACCGTCTGCTGCTCCTCTGATCGGCGAGTCGGGCAGTCACGAGCCATGTGACCCTGCCCGCCGCAAGAGTAGCACAGCCTGCCTCTCGAAAGGCTGGCACTCCGCTGTGTGCCCCGCACCGCTGAGCCGGTGTCCTGAGACCGTCTGCGAGGGGGTCTGGTCTGCCTGGACCCGTGAGTCATCCGTCGGCTACCAGCTGCCGATGACTCAGCTACCTGCCGCCCTGCGCTAGGTCTCGCCGCTGAAGAAGGCTCTGCCAGGAAGCTCTCGATCAGGAGGGCTCGCTCCAGCACTCCTGCCTGGGTCGGAATGCTGAGGGAGATCAGCGACGCCCGAATCTCCTGTCGCAAGCCCTGCTCGAAGGTCCGGGCCCGGAAGAAGGGGTCCCGTACCATGTCGGTCGAGTAGCGAGATAGGTCTGTGAACCTCGCCGCGTACTGAGCGACCGTCATGCTGCCCTGGCGCAGCTGGAGAAGCTCCTGGATGCGCACCGCTCGGAGGGTGGCCGGGACGAACTCAGAGCGGAAGAGGCTCTCGAAGTCCGCCCAGAGCAAGGATGCCTCATCGTGAACCTGGAGCATCAGGCTCCACCATCGTCCTACCGCCGCCTGCAGGAGGCTCGCTGCGAGGATCACCATGAGATCCGCTGGTGTCCTCACTAGTCTGAAGATCCGTACCACCACCTCTAGCCAGTCCTCAGCGGCCTGGGGGTCCGCCTCACCGCGAAACCTGGGCGGTCGCTGGCTCTGAAACTCGTGCAGTGCCCTGAGGCGACGTGCATCGTCAGCGTCTGGTACTGGTAGCATCGGTGGCTCGGCGGGTAAAGCTACCGCCGGTGCCACAGCTGGCAAAGGGCCCTGCACCGAGGCCTCGTCGCTCGGTGGGCTGCCATCGCGCCCTACACTCGGAACCCTAGCTGGAAGTCGTCGCGGGGCCATCCTGAAAAGGAGAACAAGAGCACCACAGTCAGAACAGTATACCTGGTGAGCTGGCACAAGTAATCACAAGGAAAACTTGAGACTTTCATAAAGCAGATCAGTATACCCGGTGAGCTGACACAAGTAATCACAAAGAAAACTTGAAACACACACGCAATCAATGTTTTCATGCATTAAGTCGGAAATCAGGAGTCAGGGTCCTGGTGTATGGATAGGTCGGCCGCCGCACCAACACTGGGCTCCCTGAACTGATAACCACACTCAATACACTAAACACTATTGCTTCACATAGAAAGAAAGGACGATCAGAGTTTGCGGTAGAACCGACCTCCTCTGATACCAATTTGTCACGACCCGTCCTCGGGGCCCGTGCCGTGACTACCCCAAGCCCGCCTTCCATAGGCCAGGGGCTGGCGACTAGCACCAAGGCGCAAAATCCCAGTAAACAGGGAAGGCATTGCCTTTATAAGTAACAACCACACAGAGTCAGCAAGCGGAATGTAAAGTGCAGAAAAGAAAAGGGGCCGGAAATACAAGCCCAACTGTAAAGTACAACTGAAAAGTAAAGTACAGCAACTGAAGAAAAGACGGCGGCCTTGTGTCGTCCACTGGCAATCCCACCTGAAGGGTGGGTACAGATAGCCTCCAAGCTCCTCGGTTCCCACGTCCGCTCCGAGTACGTCCCGCCCAGTGGTCCACCTCCAGGTATCGTCCTGCTCCACGCCCAACCGTGATCAGCGATGTCCGTCGTCTGCAACCAACACAACAAGGTGCGGGCATAGCCCGTGCAGGGGTGAGTACAACTACTCAGTAAGGACCCCGAGACCCCCGAAGGTCTCCCGAAATCCACAAAGGATATAGCACAAAGAAAGATGCAATCACGAAGTAACATCTGACTCGACTTAGGTATATGCCCATACATATACCTAAGTCCCCAAATCTAGCTCTGCTCACGAGCTCAAGAACAACTCAATCCACAAAGGAAAGCAAGACTCAAATCCACAAGGAGAGTAAATAGTAAATCCACAAAGGATGGTTCAACACAATCCACAAAGGAGAGTAACATAAGATTCAGCTCAACCAGGTATACTTTTTCAGATGACGTCAAAGACGATCACTGATCCGTCTAAGTCGTCGGACCCATGAAGGATCGATAGGTACTAACCCCCGCAGAAGACCCACACAGGATCGGGCTCACACAGAACCTGTAGGCAGTGGCTCACACAGAACCGGTAGGCAGTGGCTCACACAGAACCGGTAGTAGGACCCACACAGGATCGGGCACTGATCCGCGTAGGATCGCTGAGTGCAGTAGTCGACGCAGTCCACTGAGGATCTCTGCACAGTCGTCGCCGCAGTCCACGAAGGATCTCTGCTCTGCCGTCGTCGCAGTCCACGGAGGATCTCTGCTCTGCCGTCGTCGCAGTCCACGGAGGATCTCTGCTCTGCCGTCGTCGCAGTCCACGGAGGATCTCTGCTCTGCCGTCGTCGCAGTCCACGGAGGATCTCTGCTCTGCCGTCGTCGCAGTCCACGGAGGATCTCTGCTCTGCCGTCGAGGTCACAGCCAGCGCTAGGGTTCCCGCACGAAGCGAGCTCGTTTAGGAGGGTCCGCTCCACGAGCCGAGAGGCTGATACATCAACTGACACGTAGTCCGAAGTTGATGTATCCAAAAGTTCCGTATCGACAACAGGATCTCAACGCGACAGACGGCGCGTCAATCGGACGCCCGGTCTGAGAGTTATTGGCATTTTCGTCCCAGGGGCCCGGTTGGTTTTTAGGGCAAAACCAACCCGACCGTACTCCGCCTGTATCCGATCCTCGGGCGGAGTATGCCAAAAGTTCCGTCTCACTTAGAGGAAACTACCACAGCTGACGGTACGTCGTTCGGACGTCCGTAGCCCAAGTTATGAGCGTTTCCGCTCCGAGGGCCCGGTTGGTTTCGTGTACGAACCAACCCGGCCGAACCCAAAGTCTTCCGAAACCTTGAGTATAATATACCGAAACGACCGTCTCGATCCAAGGATCGCGTAGCCGCTGACGGTTCGTCAATCGGAGGTCCCAGGCCCAAGATATGGGTGATGGACCGAAGAGGGCCCGAAACGGGGGTTCCGGGTCCGGGGCGACCCGGCCCGAACCGGCTCGGCCGGGTCCGGTCCGGCCTGGGCGCGGCCCGGCCGACCGGACCGGCCGGCTCGGTCTTCGGCCGAGCGGCCGAAGAGCCGCCGCCGCGGGGTTGACCCGCGGCTTTGAAGGAGACGCGGCCCCCGCGGGGGGCCGCCTGTCACGCGGACGCGGCCGGGCCGCCGCGTCCGTCCCGGTTCCGCGCGGCCACGGAACCGGCCGCCGTTTCCGCCGCGGCTTCAGCCGCGGCGGGCTTCCTCCACGGCGGCGCGCCGGGCGCCGCCGCCTCCGGTCGCCGGAGATGCTCCGGTGGCCCGATTTCTTTCCCGTCTGCGCCGATGCTCCTCCCGGGGGACGATCTTCACTGCGGAACCAACAAATTGCCCTTGCCGCACGGTTCGTCGTCGTCCGCCAAATCCGCACAAAAAGAGAAGATCGGCGGAGGGTTGCCGGGTCTTGTTCGTTAGACCCGCACCCTCCGCGTTAGTCATAAACGTCACCGGGAGGGAAAATCAACAACAATTTTAATTAAATTAAATTGTCGGAGATTAAGTTCTTTACATAAAAAGAATAAACACGGGAAAAAGATAAAACAATCCAACATCCCTTACCTTGTCGTCGTCGTCGGACGAGGGGTCATCGCGGAATCGCTCGTCGCGGAAGAAAGAGATCGTCGCGTCGTCGTGGTATCCGGCGTCGCGTCGCCAATCTCCGGATCAAGATCAAACGGATTTAATTAGTTTAAATCCGTTGATATTGAAATTGAAAAGGGAGAAGAAAAGATCTGATTCTCACCTTAGTTGCCGAACGAGGATCGGCCGCGGAAGAAAGACGTCGCCGAAGAACGTCGCGGGTAGATCTCGTCGACGTCGCAGATCTTGGTGTGCGTCGTCGAATTCCGGTCGCCGGCGTTCTTCGCGTTCTTCGCGTTCTTCGCGGAGAGGGTGGAGGAACGAAGATTCTTTCAAATCCTTTCCAAGGATTTTTGGGTTGGTCTTATTTTATAAACATAAACACACGAAACCGGTTAAGAAACGATCCATCAATTCGTTGAATTAATTCAACGAAAGAAACGACCCATTTAATTCAAGAAGAAACAGTCCATTTAATTCACGAAATAAACCGCCCAATTAAATGGTCTGTTAAGAATTAAAGAAAACGTGTCGGTTGACTTTTCAGTTACTTTGACGGGTTTTCGCGGGTGCGTTACTTAGCGAAAGAAACGGCGGGGCTCGTGCGGGCCCCACCGCACAAATATCCTACCAAGGGGGTAGGATATTTCTGGATAGCATCCTATCCAGTTCAACTCAGATCAAGCCGTCTTTAAGTGACTTCAAGTGGCTTCCAAGCAGCTTAAGTGAAATAAAATAAAGTTGTCGCACAAACTTTATTTTATTTCTGACTTAAAGCCGTAAAATCTAAAAAACACGTCTGAGCAAACGCAACTCCGGAAGAGGCGTTTCTAAGCAAATACCGGCGCTGCGAATTCATCGGTGCCCTCAGAATTTGATTCCGGGCACCGGTTCAAAAGATAGAAAAACCCGCTCGTCCGTTCACTGAACGTACCCGAGCCAAACTTCGGAAATTGATTCCGGGCACACCGGGCCTCGGAATCAGGTGCCGTCTGAAGCTGCGCTCTTGTAAAATTCCAAAGAAAATTAAGAAAAAAAAAATTTCCTTGAAATTTGCGGGTCTTTACAGTATTAATAGATATATTAATATTTTTTTTAAATATCTTGGGAATAATTTAATAATTATTATGATGACCCTAAGAAAGTAGAAGAAGATTGAAAAAAATTACATCTCTGAATTTTGGGATTAGAATGTTTCATTATTGGGCCATATATACTCAAATTAGAGTATATTTCTAAATAATTCAATGAAAAATGATTTTTGAAAATAGACCTGATTAATCATGGTAATAAAAAATCAATAGTTTTATTAGGTTGGGAGTTAATTACATTCTCTTATCTTTGTGGATTTATCATGACTATTTAATACAATAACCATTTTGATTTCAAATGAGGTTATCTTCATATGGATAGATTAATTTATAAGGAACATCAAGGATTTTAAAAGAAGTATGGTTTGTGAACCTAGTCTCACATTACCTAGAAGTCGATAATAGATAGTGATCATTAATGATGAATCGTATATTTTATTTTGATGATTCCAAGTATAAAATGATATCGTAACAGAATCATCCCCATCCAACTTGAAAACATATATGTAAAATTACATAAATCATGTTTTAGAGGTGACATCAGGAATTTTCTCATTAAATATATGGACGAAATTTCTTTATGTGAAATTAGTTGAAAATTATAATGACAATAAATGTTTTATGTATATTTAGTATATAAATAGTTTAATATGCACAATAAAAAATGATGAAGATAATTATCGACTATGATGGATCTATAAATTATTACCCTAGGAAAGGGAAAAAGGTGTAAGATGATCTATGTCAAAGGGATAGTGTTAGCATATCTATGATGAGGGTAAAAAATAATCCAAATTTTCTATATTTTCAATAGATGGATCTAGAAATCATTAATGAATGGGAGAAATCTTATATATCTCAAAATATATTACAACTATCTATAAAATGTATAATTAAAGAGGTGTTCAAAAAATATGTGGAGTTTTAGAAGATATTGAGAAATATAATGGAATTTATCCTTGATTGTGATGCAATGATAATGTTTTAGGAACCATTTATTCATCCTATCAACAAAGTATTGGAAAATTAAAATTTATATAATGCTCATAGTTAATCATTCTCTATTCATCCAGGATGTAATAATTTTTATAATGATCTAAAATAGTTTTTTTGGTGAGATAATATGAAAATGGATATTGTAGATTAGGCATCTTACTCATATATATATCAATTGTTTAAGGCCCAGAGATTGAAAAATAGGGGGACGTTACAATAATTACCCTTACATAAATAGAAGTTGGAATTTTTTTAGGGATTTCCTTGTAGAACTCCAAAAAACATCTAAATGGAACAATCCTATTTGGGTTATAGTTGATCGAAATAGAAATTCAATACAATATATATATATATATATATATATTAGTGAATATTTTTGTCTTAATTGGATTTCCATGATAAATATTAAGAAAGTGTTAATTATTTATTAAGTACCACCTTCTATTCTATCATATCATCATTATAGTTTAACATCAGAGTTCTAAAGAATTATTATAAAGTCTTTTGATATAACATTCTGTTTCATAAATAATTTCCATCCTCAGATAATTAGAAAATATAATAGATTATTAGAAACCATAGTGTATATAATGATATCTTTTAATCTAGATTTCAATTGTTGTTTGGACCAATACAAACGTTTAATATATTTTTCATACAATAATATATTTCACTTGATAATTTAGTCGGATCCTTAGAAATCCCCCTATGGATGGAAGTGAATCAAAATAATGTGTAGTTATGTGGAAGGAGAAAAAAGATATAGGTACCATATCATACATAGAAAATGATAGAGAGTATCAAATCCATTTAAAACCAATTAAGTGCATCTAAAAGTTAGGATAATCTTTTTATAATAACTTTAAAAAAATATTGAATTGAAATCCATTGAAAATGTATTTATATGATTTTTAACATAAAAGTATGTTATGATATTTGGAAAGAAATAAAAATTGAGTCATTGGTATATTATCCCCTTCAAAGATCTTGATGTACTAGATATAATAGAAGTTAACTTTTCATTTCCAATAAATCATTATTAAATTCATGATTTGTTCAACATATATATCCTAAGAATGTAAATACCAAATAATAAAAATAATCTCCATATGAACCCAAAGATGTGATGAAATAGATATATCCTCTATTTTTTTTACCCAAGATGCATTATTTGGAGGGAGAAAACCAATTTAATGTTCATAGAATTTGACACTCTTATATTTTAATATATACATCTATCTCCCTCTCTTCAAATAATTTTTTTGGATAGCATGTGATACATGCAACCACGAGACTAAATGAACAATTATATAGTATACTACTATGACCTATCTAATAAATATCTTATTATGAATAGAAAAAGCTAAATTATGAAATGATCTTGAATAAAATAAATATATTTTTTATTAATTCATAAAAAATGCAAATCAGAATCATTTTAATGTAATAAATATGTTTTTCAAGTAATCTATTTTCATGCTCTTAAGGTTTTTTATCTAAAAAAATTTAAGTATTCATAATTTTTTAATAATTGTAATTAAATTTATATATAAAATTAATTTTATTAACATAATTATAATTTTTTTAAACATTGGATAATCATAAATCCACATTTATTCTTAAAAAAACATTTTTTTCTAAAAAATAGTGACTACACACTTTGTGAACATATTGGAAAATTGATTTGATCCACTTATTGGAATTTAATAATGAAAAAATGATTCCATATTTGGGATCAAAATGATATTATTTGAAAAAAATGTCCCTTTATTTAATATCAATATGAATAGTAACCATAGTAATTTTTTAAATCCTACGTAATGGTAAAATGGGTAAAATAAAGATATAATTTGGGATAATTCTTTAAAATTCCAATAACTCATTCCATTATCAAATTTATTTAGTTAATTTAATAAATATACATTATTTTACTGAATATATGGTATCTTGGTGTAAAATTACTATGATCATGACTTCTATATTAATATATGATAAAAATAAATATAAAATGTCAATATCTTCAGGATAGTACCTCTACGATTTATACTTAAGGTTAACAATTTTAAATTTTATTTTATAATAATTTAATTAAAAGAAAAATTATTTTTTAATGATGTAAATTTATATCTAATCATTATTTATTATATAATTACATTATCCTCTAATGAAATACATGCATAATATTTCATCAATTAATGGGAAAATAAAATAATTGAATTTAAAAATTTAAAAATAAATCTAATTTGAATGTGTTATTATGTTACAATAATTTATTAATATATTTTTGATGTGTAAAAGTATTTTATTCACATTCTATATTTTTCTTCACATTTTTAGTTTTAAATGAAATGAATAGTTCTAAAATTTACATTAATAGCATTTTCTTGAAAAATAATAATTTGTTAAATGATTTAAAATTCATATAAATCATGTCCTCAAACAAGTGAATGGAATATGATTTATTATATCAAAAATGGTATATTTATGAGTAAATTTTCCATTTATGGTTACATTTCAACTATACATTAAAAATTAAATAATTTTTACCTCAATTAAGGACAAAAATGTTTAACGAAGGGGTTGATCAAAATGATACAGTTTAAAATGATACCAAAACCTATATAAACTTTAGTAGATGGTATTATTTAGAAACATTAATCATTATCATTGAATTCATTTCCATTTTGATGAATGTTTCTTGATAATTATTTTTTTATATTTTAATCTATAAAGAATTTCTGATTCTATCTTCTCCTATACTTAAAAAATAAAACACATAATTTCCCATATTTAAATAATTTTGTGACTTATTTACAAAAAACCCTACCTATTTCTCTTATAAATATCCTACATATATATTATAGTTACTTCTCTCCATAAAACACCATTTCAATGTTCCTTAATAAGTGATCCAATGGAGTCAAAAAGAACGAGAAGTAATCATCTCACATGACCTCTTTCATTATTTCATCCTTTACTTCCTCTAATTTTGTATTAGATTTCATAAAGTAATAAAAAATGTTTAAGCAATATAATAATATTTTATTTTAATTTTCTCATTACCATTATCCAACCTTTTTCTTTTAAAATTTTAATAACAGTATCACTCAAACATAAGTATGACTTACTGTCTCCACATAGTGATACAATTAATTTCCCATCAGAATAATTCATTAATCATTATTATGGTCAATTTAATGATTTAAAAAATGTGTTCTAACATTTTAAATATTTTAATTACAAATTTAGATCAAATTTATTTCCATCTAATTCCATGGAAAATTAAAACATCTCTATGGTGTAAATGTAAAGTTCCACCTCCATCAAGTAAGGTTATTTGAATTTCATTTCATTTTTACATAGATTGTAATTAATATGGATATAATAATTATATATTATTTATATAATTTAATAATTCTTCAAAATATTGACATTTCATTTAACTTTCTTCTATTCTATCCGATGAATTATGAAAACGGTATTCAGAGTGTATACGATCTACCTACTCAATGAACAATGTGATTCATTTTTTAATATATAAATTTTAATGATGAGTCTATATATTTAATTAGTATATATGATAAAAATATGCATTATTATTAATATTATATACAATATAAATTCATGATAAATGAATAAGGACTAGAAATTTCAAACATAATAATGATTAAAAATTTATGTAGTTACATCCAGAACATTAATTTTGATAATAAATTGGTAATAAACTCATAATAAGATGACATAAATAAAATTAAAAATTGTATATTAGATATTATCATAGATATTTAATCAAGTTATAAAAAATATATATTTATTAAATAAATTTTTTGAATTCAGAAAAAGAAAATATTGGCTTGGGGTATGATATTTATGTGTGAATCCCATATTAATCGACATTGTTTGTGAATTAATTTCAATTGTTGACATTAGAAAATACATATTAAATAAATCCATTTAGTTACCTTTATTATATATTTATCTCAATATAATAAATGTTTTAATTTTATTTTCGTTTCTTTAATAACACTAAAGGATAAATGATTTTTTTCTAGGAAAACTGACTGTATATATATCTTCAATCAAAAATCATTTTTCTTTCATAAAGATATTTTAAAAAATTGATTTCAAGAATATTATAATATTAGCCTATTATTGTTTAGTAGTCATTATTACACATTTTTTATGCTTAATAAATGTTTTAAATAAAATATTATACAATCTTTAAGAATAATGTACATTTCGACACTCTAATAATGAGTGAAAGGAATGTTTTATTTTCAATTATATGATATTAATGGCATTTCCCATGATACTCATTACTCAATTCCATGATGATTCCATTATAGAGGTCAAAGGTTATTTTGAAAAAAGATTAATATTTTGAAAATATTTAGAGTTAAATTAGTGATTTTAGAGTGAAATTGTTATTTTCATCTACAAATATTACATAAATTCTTATAATTAAATTATCATTTAGGATAATATTTATTGATATTAATTTTTTATTACTAGGGATAAAACAAAATGATAAAATATTAATGATATCTAAATATGTATTATGATAATGATGAGGACATGTTTCTAAAATCGATTTGTTTTTTATGATTTATGATAGATTAAAGGATGAAATTTTTTTGAAACCCATTTTCTTTGCACGAGTTATGATATGATTATGTGATCAATGGTTTTTTATCTTCTTCCCTACATATATTTGATTATTATTATATGATGGTTGGGTTGGTAATTATATATCCCCTCATTCCAATTGGTAATATTTTATATCCCTTGTGATTGTTATGGGAATCATGTTGATGTGTTTCATATAATATGGGAAGAATGTCGAATGTGTTTCATCCATTATTGGAAATATTTGATAATAACATATCTATTATCATCTGATAGTTTTGGTAGTCAACCATGATATATAAAATTGTATATATACCTATTATGTATCAACACATTTAGGACATGAATTTTGAATCATGATTTATTTATTAAGATTTATCACACTTATGATTAATTTATTTTGAAGAGATAATGTTTTTTATATTACTCTAGATTAGCATTTTTGATGGTTTGGGTATAAAAATTATTACTTATGGTTAAAATATGATTAAATTATTCTTATTGTATGCTTTAATGTGATAATGGAGGGAAATTTTCTATGTTTACCACTACTGGACATCTATGATCATCCTTTATTATTTTTTTCCTTCCCAAGGATATGAAGATATGATTAAGAACATTATGTTAGGAATGGAAGGAAGTTGGAAGAACTACATGGGAGATAATGGAGAGTTTATATAAACAAGATATGTATATATAGACTCTATAAAGACACTAATACATTACATTTATATCCTATAACATGATTTTTTATATGGAATATTAATCTATTGTGATATAATATTTATATATTAAATGTTTGAGCCTTTATATGTAATGTTTATGAATACTTAATGTAAAAAATTATCACATATAACTCGATACTAGGAGTTCGGTAATTTTTACCATGAACCTTTAATTTTAAGGAGGAATAATATATAACCATATCATTATATATGACGATTCAACCTAGACCCTTATTTTATATATAAGAATAGTTAGCATACCCTTCTATGCTACATGGTAGTGTAAGAATTACTACACTAACCAACCTACTATTACATCCTTGAAATTTTTTCACATTATTCAATCAAAATGAACATTTTCCCCTCACATATTAATATAGAGAGAGGATTAGATATCATAGAAATATTATGCATAAATATTTTATGATATCTATTAAATCCATGAAAAATACAGATCTCAGTAACAATGGTTGGTCAAGTCCAATATTCAATATCACATGTTTTGAATTGTTCCATTGAAAAATCATCTCTTGAGATTATACTTGGAATAAAGAAAATTATTTATCAAAAAATAATTTATTGTATGTATTTTATTAAATCGTTACATTATTAGTGTCCTAATTAAAATCCTCATGTGATCTTTATAGTCTTCATTAATCATTACATATATTTGAATACTCTCTATAGAGTAAAGTAGAAGTTATAAAAGGATATCATTAAAGAAGCTATTTAATAAATCCATGAAAATAATGGGAGAATTATTATGACCAAGTAGAATCACTATAAATTCATATTTTTCATACCTCTTATGAGAAAATTTATTTAGAATTTCATATGTTTAAAACCATATTTCATATTACATAGTTCAAATATTATCTTTTAATAAAATTTAGATCCTATTAATTGATCAAACAAGTATTGAATAAAATAAATATTATACTTATTATTTATCATGATCATTTCATGATCCTAATTACCAATACAGTGTCACAATTATACTTATTTCTTTATAAAAAAAAGAAAATGTGCACCCCATAATGATGAACATGGTTGAATAAATCCTAAATCTAGATACTCATTGTTTTTATCTAATTCCGACTATTCAATTTGGGAGATTCTAAGTGGATTAATTAAAAAAGGTGTACAATAGTTTTTTAGCTCCATTTAAAACACAAAAACACAATTTGAAAGATAATTAAGAAACACATCCAGAATGTAATCCACAAATTATATTAACACAGAAACATCATAAATTTTGAGTTCATCCCAAACTATCTTTGGTAAAAACCCATTTTGAATAATAATAAAGACCTATATATTTGATAAAATTTCCATTATATGTTCATATTTACCATAACAACAATATCTGATCAATTGATGGATTAGAATAATAAATGTGGCTTCCATGTATTGTAAATTTATGTTGTATTTTATGTATTAAAATACATTATCTACCTAAAATAACATCCATTTAGAATCAATGGAGAATAATGATATTTTGATGAAGCACATTCCCACAGACTTCAATTAGCTAAAAATCTCATGTATGATATGTGATCATCATACCATCATTATTTTTAGCTACTAATTAAACATCTAATCATTGAGGATATTAATTAACATTCCATGAGACATTTCATGATATAATATAATTCCTAAGGGAATTATCATAAAATATAAATAAATATTTGAGCATTCCATTCACCCCTCAACTTCATATTCATATATTGAATACATTAATAAAACCACAATGGTTATCAAGACCACAAGGGATCTTTAATCTGAGTGATCAATCAAAACAATCATGCATATGATTTCTAAATCATAAGAAATTTTTTTAAATATATTCCACATTAATTTTACCTATTTTATCCATGGTAATAATTTATTCAAATATTTCAAAATGGTTAACAAAAAAAATGTGAATTAACCCAAGAATATACCTCTAGAGTTTCAGACCATGTTTACATTAAGGGAACACTGACTAAGAATCATAATGTTTTATAGGGTATACTCCACTATTTTTTGGATTATCCCCACTAGATACATATTTCCTAAAAAAATACACATATATATTCAATAAATTGTTGTTTTTATATAAAAATAACACTCCTTTATTCACCATAACATAGTAAATTCTCATATATATAGGATTATCAAAAGGGTTATCACTATAGTTTTCTAATACTATTTTAAAAAGGTAATTAAACCACTCTCTAATACAAACCATATAAATATATAATTTTCATACATAAATGAGAAATTTTATTGGATTTATATTTTATTCCAAACATTAGAATATACAACAAAATCATATAGGTTTATAGTCATTAGAAACATGTATATGAAAACAACATATTCATAAGATATTTAAATCATATCCAACTAAGTTACTTATAATTATAAACCTTATTTATTGTATCATACATAAAAAATTTATTCATAAAATAACAAAAGAATACATATAAATGGGTGTGATCAAATTCCCTATAATGGAAGAAAAGGGAGATATTAAAGATAATTTAATCATAGCATGAGCATGAGGTTATGAGAACATGAACATCAATTTTGAAAACCCTTCCCAACATGTCATAGATTATTATCATGAATCATTTACAGACCATTGATATTCATAAGACATAAGTCATATATAAAAAAATACAATATGCTAAAATATATAACAAAGAATAATCTATATGTTTTGGCATAAAAATATGAATATAAATTTTTTTCCATAGTCAATGATCGCTGAAAGTACTATCATAATAAATTGGGTTTACTCCCCATTATATCAAATCCTATGTTAATTTTTACTCCCTATAATATCATAATGGATAAAGTCCCTCACTGAATGTGGATTACATTCCATTCCATCATTATTTTCTAATGGGATATCAACTTTATACAATTCATTTTTCGGATATATATTTGTAGAACCACCAATCACCTAATCATTATCCATTCATATGTGTTACAAAATATCCTAAATCAATTTTTTATAAATCATAACCCATGTAATGAAAACAAGTATGATAATCATTTCATGAGTATATACACATGGAATGCACATTAAATTAATAAATATCTCATTTTCATATATATATATATACAACCTATATATAGAATAATGGTCGAACAAAAGGATCATATTCCTAGTAATTAATATGTACATTTAAAGGTTGTTATAAAAATTTTACGAAATTACGCTAAAAGTCACGGAAACATTTTATGATGAAAATATCCCATTCAATTTAAAACAGTTTATTAAATCTCAATGAATTAATAATATATTTATGAAAAAAATAATTGCAGAAGAAACTTGGAAAATTTTAATGGAGGCATTATATCAATGAGAAATCATGATGCAATGTAATTAAATTCATGTCATTTATGTTAAAACAAATTTTCTGTTCACATTTTTGTTAAGGAATCCAAATGTACCACCTTCAAATATTGAAAATAAATTTTTTTTTAATATATTTTTTAAAAAATGTATATCAAGGATAACATATAATTCTAAATATTCATAAGATAATTGAAAAATAATCATGAAAAATATTTTAGAAAACATTGATATGATAGAAAGAATATTTTCAAATGAAGTGATAAAAAAAGATAGTCTTCCTTAAGAAAATATTTTCGTATCAGGCGTTATTGACTAAAGGAAAATGAAATTGAAAAATGTATTCTCTTTGAATATTCATTGGACAATAATATTTATGGGATTATTGAGATGTATATTATTAAATATTAGTATCAAAAACTATCTTATAAACACTCCAAATAAACAATAATGTTGTAAAAAAATCACTTATTACACTGGTAAGTTTTAAATTGTAAGCCCCGTGAAAGAATAACATTAATTTTAGAATAAAATATTATTTTGATAAGTATATTTATGATATATCATATAAAATTTAATTAATTTACTCTCAATGGATAATATAGTTGATTTACAAAATATATGCCTCAAAGAAGACAAATTGAGACAATAGACGCTTACAAATTTGGAAATATCTAAATCTTAACCTAGTTAATGTGATAACATTGTAATTTTTTAAATTAAACTAATATTAATTAAAATTATCATATAAAAAATGTTTTATAGTATATAAATAACATAAATAAAATTATTTTTGAATATAGTATGTGTCCCATAATTATAAATTAAAAATGAGAATATACATTATCATTTTCGGAACACTTCGAAAGAGAACTATGTCCTTTTATAATAAATTTAATTTTATTATATATAAATACCATAATTATTTTAATACATAAAAATTTATATAATGTCTAATTATAACATACATGTACCAATTTATTAATATTTCCTTGTAAATTTCACCATTTTCGGGTGTTAATTGTTTCATTTTTCATTAGATTTTAAATTCGATAGTTTCAGTCAATTAACATCGATCATGATTATGTAATCAATGTAATTTTAATCATGGAATAATAATAATATATAGTCATTATACATATATATATATAAAGATAGCTATAAAATATAGATATAAAAAAAATTACCCCATTTATAGAGATAGAAAACCATACCTAATCATAAATGTTGTTTTAAGTTTTGAACGGATAAAAGAAAAGGGATGTAAATAATAATTTACATTTATATGATCTTTATTATAATATATATATATATATATATATCATATATATTAATCAATTATATCCTTATTAATATCCATTTATTGTTGAAATAAATAACTAATCAAATAACTTTGTGGAAGGGATAGTCCACACCAAGGCATAGGAATAGCTATCATTTTCAAATAGATATAAAGGAATGAATGGAGATATTATTTAAAATTAAATACATAAAAAGTAAATCATAAATATAATAAATAATCATCTAACCCAACATAATAATGATACCTAAAAGTGGTGATGGAAAAATAATTGTATAATTACATGGAGCCAGTGGTCTAAATTTATGCACGATCGATCCATTAAAAACCCATTTGATGGAAAAGTTCATGAATAATGGAGGTCACAAATTCATAATAAAATTTTATTATACAATGTATAATTAATTTATTATTATAATTTTAATACCATATACTTAGAGGTGTTGAAAAAATAAATAAAATTAGATATGTCAGTTAGTATTATTACCACTTCTCTGGTATACTTCCACTAGATAATTTTTTACATCCCTTAGAATAGACTTTTAAGAATTCAATGACCTATAATTCATGGATATTGAATTTTATAAGTGAATTATGGGTTTTTGGCTAAGATAGATGGCTCGAAGAGGTGTGAATAAGAGAAAGAATGGTTGTTCATTTATATGTGGGGTAGTGGAATACATTGAATTTCATAAAATATTAAAATATAATAATTCCAAACACTTCCCAAATACATCTAAATTTCCAAAAATGTAAAATTTGGGATTGGATTCTGTATAAATATTCCATAACAATTGGATTTGTAAATTCTTTATTACTAAATTTACCATTATTGGTTGTCTTTATCCCACAAACCTATAAACTTGATTTAACTATAACAGTACTATAAAAATTCATTTATACTATTCATTATGCCAAAATATTATTTTGAAATTTTTATATAATGTTAATTACTATAATTAAACATATGGAAACAATTTTATCACATTAATTTTTTAAAATTTGTATAATTCATTTCTAATAAATATATACAATGTAATGAAAAAAAGATTAGAATAAAATTCTTATGTATAAAATGTTTCTATATCATAATTAATAATAAAATTGATTAAAATGACATGAATTTGATTATCAATAATAAAATTGAACTAAAACTACTTTAAAATTAATTATAAAAACAATTACACATTTTAAATTCTATAAATGACAAGTAAGTATT
This sequence comes from Viscum album, assembly GCA_963277665.1. Lineage (NCBI taxonomy): Eukaryota > Viridiplantae > Streptophyta > Magnoliopsida > Santalales > Viscaceae > Viscum > Viscum album. The sequence continues at coordinate 1,749,600,070 of OY728152.1, forward strand.
CATTAAAATATATATTTTCACTATTCATAAAAAAACCATTCTTTTCATAATATTCTCAAAATATCACTCGAAAGTAAATTTTACATGATGATTTAAAAAATTAATTTCGTAATTTAAAATAACATTTATAAATATGTAATACATTAGTTCTTTAATTTACTCATAAAGATAAATAAAAAATATGGGGGAAACATTTTTTAATGCACAGAGACTTTACAAGAAATTTAGCTCTATTTTATTAATATATATTTTATAAATATTCATATATTTCAAAAGTGATGTTATTTCTATTCATTCCATCATTTTATTAGATATGTTATAATATTATAGTACATTACCGATCATTTTGACTCAGGGTTGTGTCCTTCAAAATAAATTGTATAAATTAATTTATTTGAAGAGAAGTACATTATTAAATATTTTGGTGGAACAATTGTTCTATTTTGAAAAAATTATTAACAATAAATTTATAAATTTCATAAATATGTAATCTCGATATATATATGAAATTTAACCCAATAATAATTTCATTTTTCCAACGGTAGATCCTTTAGTTCTTCTTTATATAGTATTCTTTTTTAACTTTCTTTACTTTATACATTACTTCATACCATTTAACATTTAGTATAAAATATTTTTCATATTAAATTAATTATAAATTAAATAATCTATTCTAATCAATATTCATTATATTATTTGACATCCATGTTATGGATGATCAAATAATATGTATGATTGTGTGTCTATTAGAATTATTATGTCTAATATGTATCCCAATACATAAATTTTGAGCTACACGGATCCATATAAATGTTATTTTTTGAGTTTTTTCTATTGAGTGGGATATAACATATGATATTGTACATCGTATTTGTAATAAAATGGGGGTGGGGGAGGATTTGGTGATGATACATATAAATAATAATCAATTAGACCCTTTCATATTTAAATAAAAAATTGAGCCAAAATTTTTAGGTTTTCCAAATGGAATAAATTATTGTGAAAAACAATAATTCCTTTGGGGAGTTTGTCCATTGAGTAGAATAGATGGTATTAAAATTAGTGTTGTGGGGTTCTTTGTATTTCGGTTGTTTTCATTCCACTTATTGTCATTGGTCCCAATAATTGAAATGGTCTGTTATTTAGCTTTATTTATTTATATTTAACATTAGAGGATCAATATCACACCACAAATCATTCGTTTCTATATTCGTATGTACATGATTTCAGGATTTTCCAATGCAATCTCATAGTGATGAACTAAAATATTCACCTCTTTTGAAAAAAAATTGATCCTGATGCATTAATTTCGCTATAATTGTGTGTTCTTCATCTACATTAAATGAAAAATGATATTTCCAACCCAGATATAAATATTTGAAACTATATATTTAGTGTCACATAATAATATATTAAATCCCATTGAATCTATATTATTCCATACTAATAAATGATTCCCATAATTATCACATGGTCTAACTACAATTGGTCTATTTTTATTTCCATAAGGATCCTTCTAAATAACATTCCATTAGAAGGACCTGTATTTATTTTTTTGATTTATTAGTTTATATTATAGAACAAAAAGTAAATTTTATAATATCATAGTGAAATTTTACTATATATTTAAAATACATAACTTTTGTTTTTGAATTGTGGGGTATGCCATCCTTTCCAAGTAGTAAGTTTATAGTGAAAATGACACATGTTTTTTTCAACAAGAAAAATATTATTTTTCAAATTAACGATTATAATTCAATAATGTTTTTCAATATAATGGAAAATCAAATAATATCAATTGTAATGTACCTTAAATACTTACTCATCTCAATACGGAATTGATTATTCCAATATATCTTCCTTTATTATATTTCAATATAAATATGATGAATGGACACTGAATTACACCTTATTATTGTAAAGATTTTAACTGTTAGGAATAATCTAAAATATTATGCACCTCATTCAAGGAAAATTAATATTTATTTTTTTTAAAATATTTTATTGTCAATTTATTATACTAGAGATAATATTGAACAAATCATTGTTTAATTTTTGATTTTTATAGTAAAATATATAATGTATATAACAATATTATATTATTACATTCCGAAATTTCATACATCAATATTGCCAAACCGTTGTTCCATTTATCTACGTTAATCGGTATTTACATCTGATTTGTTCGACCAATGTAACTAATGAATGTAAAAGAATGTACATTTCTATAGATTGATCACATGAATTCAATTGAACCTCAAATTCTTGTCATCTACTACATTCCTCATTATATTTAACTAAAAATTTCATTAAACACTACTCATATAATTTTTCATCCATATTATTTTTTCCCTCTAGTCAACCTTTTTTATAGTTATCAACTATAACATGGTTATCTCCCCCATATTTTTGGTTCCCTCTAAAAGGATTCCCCAATCAATGATTTTCTCAAGTTTTTATTATTATTTGATATTTGTAGAGTTATTTTGTGAAAAATTCATTATATTCATTAATAGGTAGACATGTAATTTAGAATATTTAAATATAGGATTCAATATACAATATTATGATGAAAGACATTGTATTTCAAAAAAACTAACTGAGGAAATTTAATAAATATATTACACTATTATACTCATAATTAATGTTTAAAGTGATTTTACCCCTCTATTAATTACAAAAATTCCCTCTCTGTGTTCACCATTGAAATTGAAAACACCATATTCATTAGATAACCATTAAATGACTGTGATTTTCCAAGAAAAATACATATTGTATGAAAATATCATTCAATTATGATGTTTTTATCCATTGATGGAATAACTAAAAAATATGAGATTATAGGATCAGAAAAATAAAATACATGAACTTCCCATGAGGTACTTATGAAAACTTTTTCCTTATAAATGGTGTAAAATTCTCATTCATTAATCCTAATTCACTTATTTTAATTACACTTCAATTATAAACATAAATTTTTATATTAAAAAATCAACCTGAATATTGTATAATCATACTCCATTATTCTTGTTAATAACACAAAATTATGACATATTAATGTAAATTTAAATTACGTATATTGTTCCATAAACATTAATCACCTCCGCTATAAGAGTGACTTCACTATTCAATGTAGAACAATTTTTTCCTCCTCTTTTGAGTAATGTTTATTATAAATAATTATGTATTTATTATATGTTAACACATATAAATTTATTCTTTTTTCTATCCAATAAATACATTCAAAAATTGATATTAAATATGAACTATGTTTCATAATAATATTGACATGATACCACCTTCTAAACAATGGATCATATGTACATGATATCAATATTATAGTATGTAAAATGTAACATCACCAACCTGGGAGCCACTATAATGGTTACCCAAGACGGGTCACCACATGACCTCAAGCATGCCTCCCCATATGTTAGAGGTTTCCAACTAGAAACCAAGTGTTTAATAGGTCATGTGGGGAGACTATACCATCTTTACCAGAGTAAGCGACATCAGAACACAATTTCAAAAGCAGAGAAAATAAAAAAAAATTAATAACATTAATAAATAACCTCCTACAAAACTGGGTACAACCAAATACAATATTGAATATGTCGTTCTGTGCTACTATTCCATGTGAACAAAACCACAAAAGAAATAAAAATACAGAATCCTCTATTTCATCATGACTCCATGTTCGGAACCTCGCCTATACATGTCCCATGTCCAACTCAACACTGTAATGTAGGTCCCAAGCCCCTGTCCTAACCTGCAAGCATGAAATCTACTCGGGTACCCAACGACGGCCTGATTTGGGTGTGTGTATAACTCAGTAGGCCACCACCAAGGGTGTCTAAAAAATATCTAGTAAATGTTGATAATTTATGTGATTGATAGATAATGCCATGTAAAGAAAACCAGTTTAATATTAAATTCTACACTATTTTCCTTTAAATTATACAATGATTGAATCCAGGTTCACTACAAAGGCATACCCTGGTTTAATCTACCCTTTTCATGGGTTCAATGGATTGGTCATGCTCATTATTCTCATGCATTTGGTAATAATAATCGAGTCATGTATAACTGGGAATTAGATTATAATATCCCCATAATCCCCAACTTGAAGCCTCATTTAGGGTGGAATGCAACCATTAAGATAATTGGACTTTATCCCCTTCTATAATACATTAGATTAGTGGTGGATCTAGAACCTGGGTTCTACTCGACCCGTGGGCATAGAATCTCAAGTCTATACCCCACTCTACCAAGCCATGTTCACATGCTTACATATCATTCACCACAATTAACCACATCACAATAAAGCATATCCAATATCATTTGAAACATCACAATAATATAAATTAATGGAAATTTAACATTATGCCTCAATCCATTAACCCTTTCAACATTTATATCACTTATCCATTTAGCCCAATTTTACATTTCCCATACCTATCTCACTAATAATATTCATGTGAAATCATAATTCATTATAATATTTGCATTAATCCAGTTTATCACATTTAAATATTAATCAAACAATTCCTTATCCAAAAACAACATTATACACAAATATCCACAATCCATTATAACTCATTTAATAAACCAATTAACCTATTTTCTATGTCATAACATCATTTTTAGTTAATTTCACACCATATACTCATGTTATACCATTTGAATGGGTTGGCATACCCCCATCAGTTGCCCTAAAAATAGTCATGACATCCTCCATGCATCCCATATGGATCATCAAAGTTAATTTGGTTATTTATCCACACAATATACCATATTTTTTCAACGGCACCATGAACACATCAACAGGTGAAAAAGATTAAAACCCTACATGCACAAATCTAAATATGAAATATTATATATAACTTATAGACCAACTACCTTGAATCCATTGAATAATACACTTCTAATTAAGGCCATATATTCAGATTCAACCACCCATTAAAACCTCAACCTAGATCTCACTAAAAAAGGTTTCTAGATTCTTTCATGTTGAGAATGAAGAGATGCGAACCCTAAACCAAAAAAGTGAAGTGATAGTGAGATTCTACTCACCCGAATATTCATTTCTCAACCAACGACCCTCAAAATTACCTAGAGTTGAGGGAGAGAAAAAATGGGCAACCGTGAGAGATTTTTTTCATTCCTAGATTTGCAAGAGTGGAGGATAAAAATCCCGAGTGGAACATAAAATCATGTAATTGAATTTTTAAAAAATTTCATAACTTTATTGGGCCGCTCTATTTACTCGAATGGTTTTACAAACTATGTGAAAACTGTGAAGATTCTACTCTCCAAAAAAGACCCCCTCTAATGGTTACTTGGGATTTCCCCACGGTTCTCACTAACCATGCACAAACCATGCGAAATTCCCAGAAACCCCCTTTATCTTCCACTTCAATGTTCCGAACACCGAAAACACCCCTGGGTCTTCACATGAACTTCAGAAAAAACATATATAAGAAAAATAAGGAACTTTAACTGAAAATTAAACGAAAACAAATCTTAAGGGATATTTTGTGTAACACCCTAGGTAAATAAAGAATTGGACATATTTATATTTATCCATATTTGTGAATAAAATATTAATATCAGTTTAAAGGGAATGCTATGCCTGATGGCTTACCCATTATGCAACAATGAGTTCCTTTAAAATCTTATATTGCACTCTAATAATAAAATAATTTTATTTTAAATGGTAGTTAACACCTAACCGTTGTAATGACGGGAATGAACAAAACTAACAACATAATGATTACATATGTTTGTCAAATATTTTTTCTTTTTACAATAAATGTTAGAGGATTAAAAATGTAAATTAATTCAATTTTAAGCATAATTCTTATAATATTCTTTAAAAGGTCGATTAAACTCCTTTTGATGGAAAACCCTTTTTAAATATACTTTTAACAATTTTATATGTTTCATTTGACAAAATAAAATTATTCTTTGGAATCGGGACATCAAAATTTACTAACTGAAATTTTTTGGTATTTTTCTGATAATGTTCATTTTTTAATGAATAGTGAAAAGTGTTGTATTTTAATTCAAAACCTATTTTTAATCTAATTTATTTATATAGTTATATTATCTTGTTAATTGGTTTTGAAGTGTAATTAGAATATATTTTTACCATTTAATCCAATTTTGGTCATTGGAATTAATATCACTTTGAGATTGGACATAAACGAGTCTCAATCTTTTGATAGATATTGTTTTTTAAAAACATGCAATTTTAATTGACAGTGGGATTTAATTATAAATTTAATTAATGAAACTTCTATGTTATGAATTTGGTAAAATAGACATCATTTTTGAATTTGGAATATCTAAAATAGCTTAGGGTGAATTTATGATATTTTTCGGAAAAACCTTAATTTTTTATGAATAGTGAAACCACAAAGTGGTAGTTACAAAAACTGATTTTTCGTTTAAATGGAACTCGACCACTTCTGTGATTTGAATTTCAAAAATCCAATAAAAATTATTTTCATTATTATGTAAAATGGGGTTCAATGGGATGAAAATATTTTTTGATGAAAGGTAACTTTTAAGTTTTATTAACCGCGATTAAAGGTAATTAGTGTGATTTAAGGTAAAAATGATATTATAATAAAATGAAAATATCTTGAAACTTGTCCTAACACAATTAGATGAGTCATGGCCGACCAATAAAACCCATGGGTCGATTTTTGGGACCCCATGGAGCCACTTGGTTAAGATAATGACATTAATGCCTTTTATTTAAAGTAAAGTAAAAATGACACAAACATGTATTGTTTAAAAAAACTTTAAATGGGGTTATACAGGTCAAATTTTTTACTATAAATAGTAATTATAAAGATAAAAAAATTTCCTACATCATAGTATTTGTTTTATATATTTTAGTCATTAAATAATGTAAATTATTTATGACATCATGATGATGCAGCGATTACCTCATTATTTAACGATTTAAATAAAATGAAAAGATAATGTAAAATATAAGGCCTAAACATGTCAAAAACCTATTGGATTGGTGGATTTATAACCATTATCACCTTATCCTCGAAATATATCAATGTGGGACCATTAAAATCAGAAACTCATTTGGAAATCATGTAACCTTTCTTGACTTTCCAAGAGTGCCCCTCTTCTCCTCTTATAAAAGGCCCCCACCTCTACCTCCTTACCCACACATCTCAAGACTTTGACTCGGCCAATATCTGATCATTTTGTCTCTCCGAATCCCTCTAATCATCCTAGAATCCTTAACTTAGGCCGAAATCTCTTCAAGAAACCATTTTCGTTCAAACCAAAGGGAGTTACCCGATTTTAAGGCAACGTCTTCACTTGTGCTCTTATGTTTTATTTTGCTTCTCCAACCCCCAAAACACTTTTTATTAAATTATTTTGTAACGAAAACAGTAACTTCCATATACTAGGTTGTTTTTATAATAATTATTCTAGATAAACTTATACACACCTACATCTAATGGTTAGAGAACATACTGTTTCTATGGATGGTGAATTTCTGCATCACGAAATGATGATTGTTTAATATTCTTTTAACACCTTCAAATGTGGCCATTAAGATTCACCATATTTATATATGATATATAATATGTTTACGTTTTCCTTAAGCTTCGGTATTTTGCATTTATGGCATACCTTTATTATATCCATTATGGGTAAACGCGATATCTTCATTTTAGGAAGTGCGGACTACCGCCCCGTCATAGTAATTTGATTCGTTAATACCATATGTGGTACGTATAAAGGATATATTTAATGGTATTATATATGATACCATACTGTAATTATAATAATATTATGTATCATTATGTTTTAAATCCATTAAATATGAAATAGAAATGGAAGTAGCGTTCATGCGTACGTACTGCTTACCATCTCCATGAACGGTGAATTTCATTTCATACCTCTAAATGATTATGTATTATTATAAATGCATATATATAATAGATATATATGATATATATGATATCTAAATAATTAATATAATTCTGGATATAATGGATATTTTACCCCATGAACAAACTTGTGATTATAAAGAATTTATTTTTGACTCAAGTACCAAGTATCGACAAAACGACCGTTATTAACTTAAATGATTACATAATGTGCACAACATGGTAATAAGTGATATAAAAGGAATAATGAACTTGAAAAACTTTCTTATGCAAGTATAAATTAACTCATGTTTATTATTCAGGATATTAAATAACGATCGAGTCAAGTCGGACATGAGGTAAGGGATCCTACCCCTCTCTTTCTTTTTAAGTACACTCTTTGATGTCATTCCTTTTAAGATCATATTTATTATGATTGGTATGTTCTTTTATATTACTCATACTGTAATTTTTATTTTCATATGATGAGAGACCCTATTTTCTCTCATCAATCCATTTTGAATGTTTTGAGTGGCGTCGTTAGGCTGCCAAATTTTCATAAGAGATCCAACCTCTCTATTTCTTTTTAAGTACTATCTTTTATGTAATTTATTTTAAGATCATCTTTATTATTTTTGGGGATGCTCTTTTATATTCCTCATACTGTAATTTTTATGTTCGTATTATGATATACCCTATTTTATCTCATAAATCCATTTTTGGAAGTGTTAAGTGGCATCATTAGGCTGCCGAGTTTTCGTAACAGATTTTTCATCTCACTTTTATTCACGTGAGATTTTTTCCAGATTTTCCACCATTTCCTTTGAGTGGTATATGTACTGCCCGTTATTCTACTCTTTGTGTAATATAATTTTGATTATGATTACTTACAACAATGTCGTATTGTCTTTCTTTCATGGGGTGTATGTTTCGAAAGATACCCAAGTCGGTAAGGGAACTTTTCACCCTCCTCTTTTTAAAAGACTTCCTTTATTATGTCTTGTAATTCACATACTATTATATTGGGATATGTTCTTCTATATCCTTATTTATGTAAATTTTATGTCCATGTGATGAGAACCATTTTCTCTCTCATCAACTCCTTTTCTGAATTTTAAAGTGATGCTGTTAGGCTGTCAGAATTTTGTAAGAGAAATTCTTAACCCACTTTCAATTCTTCGGGTTAAACCTCTACTTCTTGATTTTGTTATACCATGATTAAGTGTTGAATGTCTATGCTGTAATTTCCACAAAATGTTTTTTATATATACTATTTATAAAAATAAACATCTCATTGATACATTCTTACGAACTTGTATGGGAAATCACAACTCAATCTCATTTCATTGAGTTAAATATCTATGTCATTGGTTTTGTTTTCCCAAGAATATGTGTGAATGTCCTCTGATTCTTTCACACATAATATCCACTTATATTGGGTGTATTTATATTTCTCAAACATAATTTTGTGATAGATTTATCCTTAATTTAAGGATACCATCTTCATAATGGATTTCATCTCAATCTACATTTCCATTGAGACTTCATTGTTGTTATGCACCAATTCACTCTTATATGGTGTGTATACTGTCCTTTGACATATTATATCATGAATACCTTTATTCTCATGATATTATAATGTTCGGATTAAATTTTATTCCTCAATTATTTTTATTCATGAGTCTCTAATTTTGTTAAAAACTCTTTAACAAAAATATCATTTTAAATGTTTTAAAGATTCAATATTCAAAATCTTTATCTTAAATGTCCATTTTTTCAAAATGGTTTTCAGTATTTATTTATATGTACATTAATGTTTTAAAATTATAATTCCATTAAAAGCTTCAAAATTGTATGGGACACTTTGATTCAAAAATCTCTTTTAAATGATTTTTGAAAATGGATTGATTATTTCAATATCTTGGAATTAGTTATTGTGATTTCAAATGAAATGTTGTTATTGAAATGTTTATATTTTCAATATTTTATGTGTAATTATGGTACTTGGACATTTTACGGGTGGTTACGTGATAAACCATATGATGAGTGGTGTCATGAATACCAGGACGGGTGGTTACGTTATAACCTCCAATGCATTGGGTATGGAAGTCGGCCGTATGGCTATTCCATTAAGTATGTATGGAAGTCGGCCGTATGGCTATTCCATTAAGTATGTGTGGAAGTCGACCGTATGGTTATTCTATTTAAGTATGTTTATGTCCTAAGTTACATTTATATGTTATGTGTTATTTATATGGGTTTTATAGTAATATTTTGGTTACAAAAGGGTATGTAATGATATTTTATTCAGTGAAGAGTTTTTTTACTACTTCATAAAGGTGAAAAGTATTACTATGATAAAGTATAGATGGTTTACTTACTGTTTTGAAAAAATAACATATTTCATTCTTTGTGTATCCCTTACTGAGATTTTTATGCTCACCCCAAGTTTTTTTAAATGTTTTTCACAGGACTTATTGTGGAATAGGGTAAATTATGGGATCAAGGGAAAGTCATGCTATCTAAAACATGGAACTAGACATGTTACTTTTTAAGATTTTTTATTTTATGGAAACTTATTATAAGTGTATACATTGTAATCTTTTGAGATGTAATAGTTTTGTCTTATTCTATAAAACTCTAAACCATGAAAAGATCCTCAATGTGAATTATTCATTTAATTCAATATTAAGTAAGGTTTATGGTCAGGGCCTTATATTATGTATCTTACCACCTCACCACCTTAGGACGACTCATCCTCAGGCATCTCTTTCTATGAATCATTGAGTCCCTAATAAAAAAAGTTCTTCCCATTAGTCCTGCATATACAATTCCTTCTCCCATGATTCTTTATGAACAATTTTATGTTTTCATAGAACATGAACCAATGGAACAACATTTACCCAAAAGACATTCCCACCATGGTCCATAATAAGTATTTGATGCTCTTAAAAGAACAAATCCAAGTTAATCTTGACATCATAGGCATTTATCCCATGAGACGGTTCATGGTGATACATTTAGAGTTGTGAAACATGGAAAATATCATGCATCCCACTATACCATTTTTGAAGAACTAATTTATATGCCACTGCTCTTATCCTCTCCACAATATCAAATGGTCTAATATAAATAAGGGAAAACATTCACTATTTCCAGATACATCATAGGCCAAACCTTGGAGACATATGAAGAAATGAACTATCATGCAACAAAAACTCAAAAGGTCTATGATGATGATCAATATATGACTTCTCCAAAATCTGATCCATTTTCATTCACTTTTGAATCAATCCATCCTTCTATAATATCTCCTTCTAAATACAATTTCCTAACAGCTAAGACTCTCCAACCTCTGACCATCATAGTGGAGATCTACATAGTCCCCCAAAGAGCGCCTCAAATGGAGCCATTTAAGTTGTAGCAAGAAAACTTTTGTTGAAGGAAGTATCATCAAGTGTAAATGTTCCTTTTGGATAAACAACCGATGTCTATAACACATTATATCAACATGTCTTCTAATGCCTAAATTGTACACCTTGACTGGCTGTCAGTCTGCAGGTTATAAGCTGTACTCAAAAAAATCCTGGGTACCTAGTGCCTTCTATTGTCCCTTATAGATGGACAAGGTGAAACAAGGATAATGAACTAAAAAAATGATTCTTGGAACACCATGTAACTATAATATTTCTCAAACATATAATTATCCAAACTGGTCGACTTTATAGGTCTTCTACATTGGCATGAAATGAGCCACTTTGGATAGTCGTTCTTCCACCACCCAATTTGAATCATTCTTATGAGGAATCCTCAGAAGACCCACTACAATGTCCAATATTACATCATTAAATTTAATCTATGGAATATTCAATGACTATAATAACCAACCGAGACGATGTTGTTCCGCCTTCACCTGTTGACAACTAAGGCATCAAGCCACAAAACACACAACTTCTCTCTTCATTCTCAGCCACCAAAACTTCCTATGGAGACCATGGTACATATTAGTCAATCCAAAATGAAATTCCCACTTTGATGTGTGTAACATGCACATAAAATCCTCCCACAAACCTACCATCACAACAATATAACCATGAATATAGGCAAATCATTCTGTACTGATAGACTGACTACAAGGTGAATTGCCAAATTTATATATTTCATTCAAAAAAAAAGATTCTAAATCCACCCACTGACTCTCTATAACAAGGATGAGAAGTTAGAATTCAACTACTATAGACCCAAGGGTCACCAGCCCATGTCTATCATGTACCACCAAATTCATCTTAGTAATCAAGGTCATCTTCTTCCACTCTAAACTGGATTCCTGAACCACTTGATTCTATGTCTTCTGGATCTGGGTATCAAACAAACTATTCATCTTCATTGGTACATAGACCAAAAAAATGATTAATTTTAGGTACTCGAACTACCTTTTCTATCCAAGATTCTAATCCAACTGAAATAACATGCTATTAGGACCTTTATGGTTCTTAAACACAGTGAATGGTTCTTCTAACATGCAACGCCTCCAACATATTGAGGTATGAACCAAAATAGCTAGATCGTGGTCATGAGTAGAGTAATTTATTTCATGTCATCTCAAATGCCTCGAATCATAGGCTACAACATGATCATCCTGCATCAACACGTCTACAAGTCTAACACCATACACATCATAGATTATGGTGTATTTCATACCTAGTTTTGGTAAGATCAAAATCGATATAGTTGTCAGCTACATCTTCACCACCTTAAAAGAATTATCTCAATAATATGACCATAAAATTTTAACCCCTATCTTGGTTAGAAATTTTATCAACAATTCGAAATGAAGAAATATCTAATAAACATTGGTTAATAATTTTCCAAACCTAGAAAACATTGAACAGCTGATACATTGATCAGATGCTCCCATGACACCACATTCTGCACCATTTCGAGATAGGCTGACTCACCCAACTCCGAAATGATATATCCCAAAATGTATACCTCCCTAATCCGAGACATAAATTTTGATAGGTTGGAATAAATCATATGCCCTCTTAGTGCACTAAAGATAATGTCAATATGTTTGGAATGATCATCATGAGTACTAGAGTACACCAAGATGTCCAAAAAAACCAATATGAATTGCTCTAGGTATGGGTGGAATATCAAGTTCATCAAGGTCATGAACAAAGGTGGTGCATTGGTCAATCCAAAGCATATCACCAAAAATTCAGACAACCTGTACCAACTTCATTTTGTTGTCTAGCATATGTTAGAAGGTATCACCCTCAATTGATGGTATCCCAATCTAATATTTTTTTGAGAAAACGCTAAGACACATCCGATCTAATCAAACATGTCATCAATTCTGGGAATAGGGTATAGGTTCATAACTTTCATATTCTTCAGTTTTCTATAAATAACACATATCCTTAGTTATATGTAATCCTTAAAAAAATCACATGATATCCCCATGGTTATGTACAAGGATTGATAAACTCCTTAAAATCCAACTCCTCAAGCTCAAATTTTTATTCATAGAGCTCTTCTAGTTCCATTTAGTATGGAGGAATGGAAATTGGCTCCACCCTCGACAAAAATATGACCGTAAAATCAATACCTCTATCAGGTGGTAACATAGAGAATTAATTAGGAAACACATCATGAAACCGGTCCACAACAATATAGATGTTTGTCTTCACTTTCTCTCCATCATCTAAAATAAATAATTCTACATGGGCTATGAGTTCTCCCAACTATTGGTATATAAGCAATGTGTGGTCCGTTCAAGTATCCTACACACCATGAAGGATATAGGTGCATGAATTTCGATATTTGTATGTTGCCTACTAATAGTAACAGTCGATATGGGCTTGATATAACACCAACCAATCCATCACCAAAATTTGGTCAAAACCTGAAATCTATTAGACCAAAAACCCCAATATAAAATGATATCCACCAACCTCTAGGGAACAACATTTGAACAGTATGATGTCCTCAACTCATACCCCTAGTGGATGGTCAAGTGACATTACTCCATAAGATCTATCTACAGTTAACCCGTACACTACAATGAAATGATCAGAAAGAAATGAATGTGCTTAAACTATATCAAATAAATCACTAGTGGTCATGACAGATAATCAAATCATACATCAAATAGTAGACAGTCACACTACACCACATTTATGTGTAGTCTGAACTGCCTGGAGGGGACCTACACCTTTACCCTAGGCTCCAGCCTGAGTACCCTACACTGTTCTACTCTATAGATTATGATGATGTTTCTGTGGTGTTCAACATCCACCACCTCCACAAATACAACCCATAGAGCTCCATGTTCTTGCCCTATATGAGGTAATATACCACTTTCGTACACAAGGATTCAACCTCTGACCTCCAACATTCACAGATTGTCATGTGTTCCGGTATAACCTCTACATCAGGCATGTCCTTTCGAACTCTCTGTAGTAGACAGGTCGGTGGGGAAACTACTCATGCTTATTTCTTGGCCATCAACATTCATAACAGAAGACTTGGTCACCACCCTAAAAATATGAACCCCTCTTCTGACTACTCTTTGTGAAACCACCATTTTGAATGATTCCAAAACAGTGCTTCTGACTATCAGAAGTTGCGATAATTTATCACCAATATGAAACCCAAAGTTCACTACAAGAAGCTCCTTTCAGGCCCCCTTGAGATAAGGGTTTGGTCCACCGCTTTAGAAAACCTTTTCAGATTGATGATATTCACCTGATATATGATCTCGTTCCTCATCTCATCATGTATATGATTCTCCACAGATTCCTTGTCTCCTCACAACGTCGGAATGAAGCCTCTCAATTCGGTGAAACAACCAGAATAGTCCATACTTGAAGTTGTCTCCCCAGTTCAACCTCATTGAATCTATTCCATTATCATGCTTCATGGTTTTTGGGAAAAATTTTCCAAGAAACAAATCCCAAAAATCAATCCACAACATTCCTTTGGCCTAGTTCTTCTAAATAATGATGTCTCACCAATGATTTTCTTGAACTCTCTACATATAGGCCCCCAACATGAATCCCTTTTCTAGAAGAGTCTCAAGATGGTCAAAAATAGTTTGGATGGACTCTATCTAGAACTCTAATGCCTCCAACTCACCCTATCCAGTAAAGGTCCGAACATGATTTACCTAATACTCTCTGGTCTACTCAAACATACTCAGCGTAGTCTTCCCTTGGTCCCATTCAATCAAATGTATAAAATGAGAAATTTTCTCACTAAAATACTCATCCCTATCCCCTGGGGTCACCGTGTTCTCTTTCTACACTATGGGAGAAATGTTGTCAACAATGCACTCCTATCACCCAAACCAAACATGTCTTCGAGGTAGAATTTCTCTCCTATTCTAAAAATGAACTTTAGAACGTAGCCATAAAACATTTATAGAAATAAAAAAGATATATATAGGCTCATAACCAGCCATAAAAAAATCTAGATCACATACACTACCCAAACTATCCCACTCCCTACTAGATCACTACCCCTTTCCATCTCTCTTAAGCTCATGTCTAACTGTAGTATCTAATTCACAACGTTACAATACTAATATTTTACAGAATTCAAAACAATTTCCACATTCCAATTAACTCTTATAGCATGTTAATCCACATTTAATTGTTTGTTAAAAAGAATTTTCAAATTAATACTTACCCTTTTTACTTCTCCATTTTCATATTAATACCACCCCATTAAAAAAAATTTAAATACTTTTACAAAAAAAATGCATCCTACCCATTATATCATGCACACCCATCCTGTGTGTGTGCCTATAATGATGCATGTCACTTATATACGAAGGTTTTGAGAATTATCTATGAATGAATAACCATGTACCATTTGGTCTATGAGAAAAATATCAAAAAAATTCCAAATCACACAACATGTGCATTACCCGATGGTGAAATATCATCAAATATAACAACACACAAGAAGAACAACAATCCCCTCCAAAAGGTGACATGGAATATCCCTCATACATGTGTTACATACTCGTAGGAATGAGATCATTTCCATGGTCCAACACATTTATGTCCTCCTATCTACCATCCCTCAAATAGTATGAAAGGAAAAAAGAACTCATGTGATATATCTTTGTAACATCCCCACCCAGGAGACACGATGCAGATTCCCTGACTTAGGTATCCACATGACCACAAGCATGCCTTCCCATATTCAATAGGTTCCCAACTAGCATCAAGGGACTAACAGGTCACATGGTGAGACAATACCCATGTTACCAGAGTAATCCACAAATTAATACAAGTTAAATATTAGAAACAATAAGAAACAACTAATAACATGCATATATAACCAACTCCCAAACTAGGTACAACCATATAAAAATGTAAATAGGTCATTTCATTCTATAGTGTCATTTGAAAAAAAACCCAAAAAGATGGAAAAACTACAGAATCCCCAAAATGGTTTGGACTCCATGTATGGAACCTCTCCCATTAATATCCCATAACCAATATAACTCACTAGCATATGGCTCATGTCGTGGTCCTGACATGTAATCCTCAAATATTTTCAGGTGCCCAAAAATGGCCCGAGAAGGGTGTCAGTATAACTCATTAGGACAACACTAATAGTGTTTACAAAATATATAATAAAAGAAGATAGTGCATGCAAGTGAAAAATAGTGTCATGTGAAGGTAAAAAATTCAATAAGATATTCTAGACTATGTTCCTTTAAATTATACTACCATTAAATCTAGGTTCACTACATAGACATCCCATGTTTTAATATTCTTTTTTCATATTTTCAATGGATTAGGATTGTTCAATATTCTCAAGAATATGAAAATTAAAAACAAGTCCTTTGTCATAAGGAATATCATTATAATACCCTCGTAATCCTTACCTTGAAGCCCCAGACTAGGTGTAATGAAACCATTAAGGGAGTAGAACTCTGTACCCTTTCTTATCCGATGAATATAGGGGTGGATCTAGAACCTCAATTTAACTCAACAAGTAGGCGTTGAACCTCAAATATAAACCCAACTCTACGGAGCTATGTGCACAGTCTTCATAATCATTCACCACAATTAACTAAATCACAATAAAGAATTTCCAATATCATTTTAAACATCACAACAATATAAATAAATGGGAGTTGAACATTATCCCTCAGTCAACTAACACATTCATCCTTTATATCACTTAACCCTATACCCCCATTTCCCATTTCACATTCCTATCTCACTAAGAATATTCATATGTAAACATAATTCTTTATCATATTCACATTAATCACATTTGAACCCTTTAATTTTCAACAGAACAAAATATCTTATTCTTTAACCAAATTAGAAAAAAATAACTATAATCCATTATAAATCATTACCTAAACCAATTAACCTACTCGCTTAGTTTGTACATCATTATGAGACTATTTTACACTTTATTCTCCTGTTAGACCATTCGAAAGGGATGGTGCACCCCATGGGTGGACCTAAAAATAGTCACAACATCCACGATGAATCACATGGTGATGAAGAGGATTTAATTGGTTACATAGGCACTCAATATAAATCTTTTTTTGAATTTTACCAAGAACACATCAATATGAGAACTACAATAATACTCTTCCATCACAAATCTAAATATAAACATTGAGATATAACATTTAGACCACCTAAATTTAATAAATTAGATAAAAAACTCATAATTGATTCTTTATATCCCAATTCAACCACCATTAGAAGTCTCAACCTAGATCTACCCCTAAAAGAGGGTTTTAGTGTTTCGGAAAAAGAAAATGGAGAGATGAAAACCCTAAAAAAGAAAGATATGAAAACTTAGAATTATCCTCAACCAGATCATTGTTTAAAAAAAACACTCCCAGCAACATAGAGATGGAGCATAATCGTTGTTGGGAGCTCATGGGAGGTTTAGTTCATTAATAGGGTTGAAAGAGGGGAGGAGGAGGAAAATCCCATGTGGAACATCAAATCCCGTTATAGGATTTTTAAAAAAAATTATAACATTTCAAGGATACACGGTTTTTCAAACCCTATGCAAACTGTGCGGATGCTATAATCCAAAACACCCCCCTCACATGGTTACCTGGGATTTCTTCACAGTTTGCACTAACTGTGCGCAAGTCATGAAGCATGCCCAGAAACAATCTTTTTCTTCCTTTTTCATGTCCTGAGCCCCCATAACACCCCTAGGACATCACATTAATGTGGGAAAACACTTATATAACTATAATAAGGAACAAAAGATATAACAAAATAAATAACATACCTTAAGGGAGATCTGTGTTCATATATAATGGATCCAAACACAAAATAAATCTACTAGGAGTTTCAATATATGGAACAATATATAGTCTATTATAAAAAAAATTGAATATCCTTATGCTATTCAATGATGGTAATTGATACAACATATCCTCCTGAAATTTTTTCACCCATAAAGAACCCATGGTAATAGGATTACTGGAAAATAGAATTACCCACATTGAATAAATATTCAGTATAGAAATCAATAATATCTTGCTGAATATAAAAGTCAATAATAAAACCATTTGTGATTTATTGATATTTTAAATATTCATTAAAAATATTCAAATATCATCAAATAGGGAACATTAATTTATAATGTAATGGAACACATAGTTGGATCTCTCTAAATAAATAAATCCCCAAATAAACCATTATAAAATAGAATTGTAGTGGTAAGAAACATAACTAACTCACATAATGTGATAAATACTTACGTTTCTCGAGTTGGTACCATTGCAAGTTCTTCAAAAGTATTTTGTGAAGATTGTAAAATGATGGAAACCTTGGTTATAGTGGGCCAAACATTTTTATGTACAAGAAAAATTGTAGACAAAAATATTATATATTTCATCCAAACATGATAATAATGAAATTTTTATCTATTAAATATTATGTTATTGATTGAAAAGATATTTTTTATATTTTATGAATTCAAATCCGGAACTATTACAGTATTCTTGTTGATATAGAACTTAAATTGATCCTCCATAAAATATAGTTATCTAATAAGAGAAGAAATTTCTATTTCTAAAACATCATTGTTGTCAAATAATCTTTTATTGGAAAGTTAGTTATATAAATCCAAAACATAAATACATATTTGGGTTTTCATTGTGAATTTAATAAGTGGAGAATAATGAAATCACTCATATTAGTTTTTATATTCAGTACCTGAATATAATTTCAAACATAGAAACAATTAAAATATAGTAATTCAAAGAAAAACAATCTCTCTCTTCAACTCAATATTATAATTTTTCCTGAAAATGACTTTCCAATAACAATGATAAAACATTTTACTTTCTCAAATGATTGTACACTTATTATTGAGAAGTTATTTTACAATATTATGACATCCAATCAAATTCTTTTTTCCAAGAAAACTATTTATATACAAATCATAAAAAATTATAGCATCCTAGAAACACTATGGGAATATAATATTTCATCATAACATAGTGTTTAACTCATTCACAATTAAGAGACCATTACATTTCTTTAACAATGTATCATAAACCATTTCCCTAATCACCAATGTAATTTATCATTCAAATGAAAAAAACATACAATGTGAACATATGGTTTCAGGAGCATCCTATAATATAACACCTAAATCTCATATATATCTTACATATTTAATCAGTGATACCAAAAAACATAACCATAATTTCTATTTTGTCATAAAATAAGCATAGACAATATTACATACTGTTATTCCTCTATAAATACTTTGTAATGTTTTAGTTTAGAAATATGGAAATCCCTTACTCGTTAATAGTTATTTTTGCACTAAAATAAAACATAAAATCTTAAGGTAATTCAAGATATATGCTTGTAGATTAATTTTCAAATTATATATACTTATTGTAATTTTTATTCCACAAAGAAGAATATGTTGGGTGAAAAAGATTTCCTAAATCAATGTATTTTATCTTCATCTCTATATATTAAAACTATACTCTCCACAGATACATATGGTTATATAAAACCCTTGAATGATTTAAATATAACATATTTATTCCATTCCCATTATTTTTTCTCATTTTGGGTTTTACCATACATAATGCAATTTTTAAATCATAAATAATTATTACAGAATAATTTATTGTCATTTATACTTTCATATATTCATTTAAATGTTATAACAATTGAAAATGATATTTTTTAACCATCATATGTTCGAGAACAATGATCATTATATTATTTATAATTCATTTCAGGAATGAAAATAGTTCTTGTGAAGGTTTTTTATTCCATTGATTTACATATTTCAAATGTATATTAATTCATTATAGTTTAAAATATCATAAAAAAAATATTTATAAAAAAATATTTATATGAAAAATTATTAAACATCTAAAAGAGACTCATAATATCATGCAGACATATTATATCATCATTAAAATTATCATATTATGATATTTTCATTTATTAATGATGTGGAAATATCATAATTTATGTAATCCATAATGTTCATATAGTTACTAGAAAAATTTAGTTCCTCCCCAAGTTATGATTAACATATATTTCATAATAAATCATATATTCAATCTACTAAACCTGAAATATTCATCTTGAATGGAATCAATGTAAACACACACAAAACATAGTTAGGGAAGATTTACTTTTAATAATTTTTTAAAACATTATGAACAATTTATCACCATCCTTATACACATTTGACTTTTGATTGAGATCCACCCATTTTGAATTCATATTCTTCCTATTTTGATGAGAAAGATTAATATTTAATGAAAATTAAGCACACATAAAGATATGATTTATATATGATAAATAAAAACAATAAAAAATACTAGAAACTGATTAATAAAAAATAATAGAAAAATATTACATTAAAATAAAAAATTTATTTCATATACATAAAAAGATATTAAATTAAATTATAAAAAAACTTATAAATATAACCTTTTATAATAATAATTTAGAAACAATTTTTCTTGTTTGTAAAATTCTAATAAGTATTATAACTATTAAATAATACATTATTTTTAAATTAAACAAAAAAGATAATTAATAATTGTTTGTAACAGAAAAAATTAATCGTTTTATCCCTAAAATCACAAAACGTTAATATTAAATCAATGTCTAATATTTTTCTAATTATGGATATTACATATCCATTACAAAATAATTCATTACATTATTCATAAATTATCCAAAAATTTATTTTTATGTTTTTCATTTTTCTATTATTGAAAATTATATTATGATCCTATTGTTTTATATTTTATATATTGAAATAGATTTAAATTTTTTCACCCATTTAAATATATGCATAAAACAAAATATATAGTTATATATTTATATATATATTTATTTATTTAAATAAGTATATATAAGTATATATAGATGTATATATAACTTTATATGTATAAAAATGGATTTATCATCAAAATAGTTAAAATAACAGATATAGAAATATATATGTGTAGATACATATATATATATCCCAAATCTCACTCTATCGCTCTATATATGCCAACATACAAGAAATATTTTGATTATATATATATATATAAACAGAAATGATATAGGTGATAAAAAAATCAATAGAAAAAAAAATAATTGATCAATTTGGATATCACTAAAAGTGAATTTTGAGTTGTATACCTTTGATTTATGTAGCGAATTTATCCAAATATTTACACAAAAAGACTGATAATGGTAATATTTTACAAGGTCATTCGAGAAAATGTATTTTTATTTGAAGATTATGGTTCTCTTAAAAAAGTCATGACTTTCATAATCATTTCCCCAAAAGATCATAATTAAATCATTTTTATATGTGCCAAAAAGGTTATCATTGTTAAAAATTCATTTTATCAATGCTAAATCTACCAATGAAAAAATTTAAGGCAGTATTAATGCTGCAAAATATTTTTATAAATCATATCTTTATCTCTTTTTATTTTAGTGGTAATAAATATACAAAATAAAATAAATATAGTACATGTAAACAATAAGATAAATTATATAAAAACAAAATTATATACAAATGTGCACTAATTATTTTTCATTTAATTACTTTATAATTTATTTTAAAATATTTTAAATTATATAAAAAATATTATATCCTAAAAATTATATTTCTATATTTTTAATTATATTAAAAAATGTTATTATTTTCATAAATATATACTTATTTTTTTAAATATCTTATTTTTTAAATAAATTTTAATTACGTATAAAAACCTATTTATTATTATTTTGATAAAAACGGATTTATAATAAATTAATAAAATAGATAAATATTTATAATATTAATTCTATGTATACAAATTTATAATTATAGATTGTATTTAAATATTATTAAATAAAATTTAAAAATATTATTTGTTACATAAATGAGTAAATATAATATATAATATATATTAAAAAATGTATACTAATTTTAAATAATGTCGATAAACACATTAAAATAAAATGATAATCATTATAATATCAAATGAATTTTCAATTTTCTGTCAATTTTTTTTTCAAAAACTATAATTCATTATTATTTATATTTTCTAAATATATAAAAACTAAAACAATTTATTTATATGAAAATATAGCAAGTATAAACCTCATGTGGGTTTAAGATAGGGTATACCAATTTTCCCCCTCTAATAATAACCAAATGGTTATGTGGTGAAAACCCCATACAAGAATATAAAATTACAGTATTTTCTTTATTTCCCTTTGAGGATACACTAGGATAT
Source organism: Viscum album (assembly GCA_963277665.1). Classification (NCBI taxonomy): domain Eukaryota; kingdom Viridiplantae; phylum Streptophyta; class Magnoliopsida; order Santalales; family Viscaceae; genus Viscum; species Viscum album. The sequence continues at coordinate 1,749,622,753 of OY728152.1, forward strand.
CAGTATCCAAATTCACCACCCACTCCCCCACTACCCCCATCATGTATTATAAACCTCAAACTAACTTTCATGATTGTTTTTGTAATCTTTGATCTCATATGAAATGAACCAGTGAGGTATTGAATTCCATAGTAAAATGTTTTGAAAAATAGAAGTGTATATTTCCATTATATGAAAAATAACGTTGTATAGTCTATATAAGAAGATATCAATAATAATTTTTCATAGTTTTAGTATCATAGAATTTTTTGTTTCATAAAATGCATTAATATTCAAGACCAATGAAAACCACATGGGACAAATGTTGCATCATCCTCTCATCAGATATTTCCTGCATGAACCTCTAATGTTAATAATTAATCCATTATTGGAGATCAACATATCACATAGTGTGTTTATTCAATTTTTTTCATAGACTCCACATAGTACGAATGATATGTGATGAATTTCCATAGAGAGGGAGATACCCCGATATATTTTATCTTTCAACAACGTAATGAAATGACAAATATCAATTTAACATGTATATATAGAAGTTAGTTTTCTCTAACATTTCTCCCCGCATAATTCTATAATTTTTGAATGACCTAACATCCAATCACTATAACCATGTGGTAGCCTTTATCATCAATTTTGATATTAAATTCCTATGAAACCATCTATATAAGTGTTTATTTATAGAATCGCTCCTAACTTGAAAACCAATGCAACAACAAATATTATCCCGAATGATCCTCCCTTATTCACCATTAATTGTTATGCTTTTAACAATTTCTATATTTTTGTCCACATATCAAAATTATTTAAATTCATGATTAATTAAGTTCTATTAAAAATTGAAATCAATATGTCTGGCACGGTTAAGAATTCCTAAAATATTAAAATAGAATTTTACTAGTATATCCACACACCAATTATATCCCATTCACTACTCATTTCCAAGTTATATTGGTAATGACTTATTAATGTTAGACATTGTGAAAAAACTCATTCCAGTTGTAGCCAAAACTATGTAATATTCATCAACTAAAATCTTAATGTCATTAATGATCCCCAACTAATAACTATTTATGACCAAGAGAAAAAACATCATATGACATGGAATTGTCAATATTCTAGACCAAAACCTTATGATAATGAGGCATTTAAACACAATTCATAGGACTGTAGGATAAAAAACTCTTTTCAAACAATATCCTACATTATAAAGGTTGAAATTTTATCTTCTAACTATTAATCTGAGCATATGTGCGACTTTCTATACCCTCATAATATTTTTGGTGAATTATTACTAAGGAAACAATTTCACCCATGTATTATTTTGGGAATATACTTTTATATCTTCCAGGACTCCTTTTGTTTTATTTAAATTACATAACCATGAAATAATTGGAAATATATACACCTATATTATTATGATTTTTTTTTCAACATAATAATCTATTTTGTGACCTTATTATAGCCTTTCATAAAGGCTTCCTTTCCAATCATTATAAATAACATGTCATCAGAAAATAAAATATTATATACTCCAATAAAATTAGCCTAACCTATGTTAGATGAATTAAAACACCAGGAAATGACTTTACTGATTTTTATATGGATTGTTTCCTCTGCCATAATGAAAAATAAAAAAGATAATGGATCCCATTATAAATTCATGTACACACCTTTGAAAACCCAATACTAAAACCTATAAAATAAATATAAAATTATATAAACTTGTAGAAACAAAATAGAAATTCATAAACCCTAGTAATGAAGTCTAATAATTTCATGATATTTGATATATAATTCAACACTTATCTATCATAAGGCTAATTTATTCCCAATATAACCATTATTCTTGAACCAGTAATATCTCTATGGAGATATTCAATATTTTATTGTCCCGTCGTAATGGCCAATTAGAAGCCAATATATCTAATAAAAATGTTTCCACTATGAAATAAATATGTTAATAGAAATTTAAGGGTTTTTAGTTATGATTACATCCATTATAAAAAGTAATACATTGGAAAATAGGACAATAAAATTTCAATGAACATGGGTTATTCACCAATGTTATGTGAACTATGGTATAACCACAAGTGACAATTGGATGAACCCACCCCCATCAAAATAAGTCATACAATCCATCTTTGAGGATATCATTGGTAAACATCGATTAATAATTTTAAAAAGACCCCAAAAATATATTATCTCTTTGACTGATTTTAGGGTTATTACAACACCATCATAACTACGTCCTCCTATGGTCATTTCTAATGGGTATCTTTTAAATAAAAAATAATTACCTTCATATAATATTTAAAAATGTATCCACACCCTCATTACGAGGAGAATCATCCTCTATATAAAAACTAGTATCATCTATAAATTTCATAGAATGAAAGATAACTAGAATGCCTCTTACCTCTATATTAAAAGTGAATGCATCATCTTCAAGCCATGGATTAAATTACCAATGTGTTTCTTACCCTTGATAATCTTATAAAAAATTTATGGCTTTTCCCCTCCCCCATACAAAATTGATTAGACCTCTCTCTTTCATAATTATCGACCCGGATTTTATGTTGTATAAGGTTTTTTCCCATGAGGAGAGAAAAATACCCATTATAACATTGTTCCAATACATATGAATCAATTGGATTTATCTTTTAATTAAGATTCCTTGAAATCATGATCTTATTTATACAATTATTTTTTCATTTCATTATGTACTATTTAATTTTTATTAACTTACCATGAAGGGTCATGAATGCATTCCCTTTACAGATGAACACCAAGAATAATATGTTATATACATTAATGTTTTATCTCGAGTCTATTGTTTGGAGATAAAATATTTCCTTATAATCTAGAGGTTACATCCAGAAGAATTGCGGGTGGGGAATAGTCTCATAAGGCTTGATCCAGGTCACTCCCTTATGAGTAGTTTGTTATCCCTTGGATGTTAGAAATATAGCGACCTAGATGACTTCAAATACTATTCGATCATTAATTATTGGTGTACTATAAAATTTTATTCCCATTAAATCATATGACTATAATATTATTAAAATATATTGAAATTCTAAAATCATTCATCAACATTATTGAACCCTCCACTCCTCTTCTATTTTTGAAGTAATCCATGATTGTATTGAGCTCTCCCCTTATATAGAATGATAAATCTTCATAATGATTTAAAATAAGAGATTTATTTATATTAAATATTTCAAAAACATTATATATAGTATAATTATCAAAATATATACTGATTTTTAATTTTTAATAAACATGAATATAATATGTTTAGATGAAGGTTTTTCTTTATCCAATGTTAAACATTTCGTCCATAAAATTCATATGTTCTTATTCATGGAGATTTTTGTAAGATTTAAATTACTTCAGGATTATGTGTAAGAGTATGATGCTAGTAGGAATTCTCTTTTTGTTAATGAATGATAACCATATACAAGTATTTGCTTCCAAATTCAATATCTATGAAGTAAAATTTTTTCTAGGCCCTTAAACCATTTGTCTTGAGTATTAAGAAAAAAGTAATTGGGATAGATATAATGGTTAACCTTCATGAATTTTCCCTTTAGTGTCCACGATGATTCATTCTTTCGACTGTAAATTTATCTATTTCATGGACTTGTTTTATAATCTTTCCAATGTGTATCTACACATAATTTTGTGTATAAATATACTTGCATTTTTGATCCAATAATTATTTTAGAATCTATATTATTATATATTGTAGAAATATTATTGAACAAGATAAAATATTATAGGCATTGCTATTAAATTAAAGGCGTGTTGTTGTTGGGACCCTCTAATAACCCAATAATGTAGTCACTATGTCTAATACCAACATCACCAATACCACATCCTATACCTCCCTAATTATTCATGGAAGTATCCCTAAATATGGTATGATCATCCCCAAAAAAAATAACTATATAAATATATGCCTGAATCTTCCTATAATAATAAATTCCATAAAGACATCAATGCAATCTAAACATGAAATGAGAACATTATTTCCATACCAAAAACTATTATTTGGTGAATAAATTTTAATTAGATCATATGACCTAAATTCTCATAATTCAATAAAATCCTAATATATTCAAATAATTTCCCATTCCAATCCATCAAATATTTGAGAATCCACCCCACACCCAAGATGAGCTAGGGGATAAATAAAAGTCCTTCTAAGAGGCCCATGAATCTCATGTACTACAACCAGTTATGGATATGAAGAAGTGGTGCCCGTTGAGTAATCACTTGGATTGGCTCCTCCCATTAGTTAAAATTGTTATGTAAGAGTAATATCTATATAGAATGAAATTTTGATACTAAAATGTATTCAATCACTGATATATAAAGAGTATACTTTTAGAAAAAACAACTGCGGCATAAACACTTATTATAATAGAAGAAAACCTTTTTTCACCATTGAAAGGACCACCTAGTCAAATAAAAAATCTATAATGAGAATCCTTATCAAATTACAACTCCCTGAAAATAAAAATATTCATAATGTGCCTCAAATAAAATGATTTAATATTGATAAAATATAAGTGATCAAAATTCTCTCAAATACATTTCATTATGCAAGGATTTTTAAATTGTAATTTAGTTCTTGGAATATTGATCCAAAAATAAATATTTGAGTAGTACTATGAAGACTATAGGTCCATTATCTACATTAAATAGAGAAAACATGAACTCCCACATGAAAAAAAGGATATATCAATTCTAAAATAAGTGATGGTAAATATTTTGTTATTTCAATAATAAAAAATCACTGAAAGATGTTAATATTTATTAGTGATATGGGAGAGAGAAATACATTTCAAATTCCAAAATCATTGAATTTAGTGAAACCTAAATTCAACTCATATTTCTTAAACGATATTATTACATATTATTTTGGAAATTACTGATATATAATTTCATTTTAAGAGATAAAACTAGTGAAAATTATACTCATTGGATAAAGTCCTCACGGATGATATTATTGTTGATATGTTTTTAAAATCATAACCAACAAGGAAGTTTCACTACAACATGAATTTATTTTATATATAGAATAATACATGTTCCAAAATTTTACAATCTTATAGATTAAAACCAAAATATTTGATATTCATTTCATAGTGTAACTAGTTATAATGTTTCATGTACATAATATTTATGCACTAATTTTCTTATTGCTCCAATATTTGTGAATTTAAGCTATATTATGTGGTATTATATTTTATCCTATATTTTTACTCTAAAAATTAAAATTTATTATACTCTATAGATGGAATGATAAAATATAAAATTGTTAGTATATTTTTTTAAAACATATCATGTTATCTTATGTCAATATAGAAACCCCACTTCCTACTATACAAATGGTAGTTTATTGGAAATGAATCAATATTTTAGGGCCATTGAGGATATTGTTATTTTTCAAATTAAGAGTGTTTATTTAATGAATAATTTTTATTTAATCCATGAAATTTATTGTGTGGTACCAAAAATTAGAATCATGATCCATGGAAGATAATAAACTAAATTGATTTTACTAAAATCCTATAACCCTATATTACTTATAACAGGGTCTCTCTTTACACAATAAAATTAAAATATCAAAATATCTAGTAATATGGATTATTGATAAGTGAAATAGAGTTTAAGATCTAAAAAATAGAGATATTGATGAGACCCATGAGTATATATAAGTGTAGAAGAATGACCATTATATTTTTTGATAGAGTTCATGAAGTAGAGGAATCATATTGAATCTAACAACTCATTTTCAATTTCTACAAAACCTATAAAACATTTAACATATTTCAATAATAATTTTTTTATAAATAGATATATATATATATATATATTGATAAATGGACATATGTATTGTGTATGGGTTATATATAGCATTTTATAAAAATACTGAGGTGATTGGAGTTGAATAATTTTTATTAGGATCTATCTTATCTCTCTCCATAAATATATTTATAGATTATTTTCCATAAATTAATTTTATTGGAAAAATAAATATTGTCTTATTAGGGATAAAAAATTTCTAATTATACTTGAAAATACCATTATAAAAATTTTCTTAAATCTAAAACCAATCATTTTATTTAATATAAAATAAATAACATGCATATATCTTTATTTTAGGCCATTATTAATGATCTTTACCATGATATTGTTGAAGGACCAAAATATATAAATGAAAAACTTATTCCTTGTAGGATATTTCATTGGTTTTTTGAGTAATATACATCATTTTTAGTATTTACCATTATTCAACTACTTGCAAAAACCATTGTGTAAAATTATGAATGTAAAATAGTTATCTATGACTTGGAGTTATACATATAGATCAAATAAATACATACATTTTTATATTAATTAAAAAAGTATTAAACCGATTTTTATATTTCTATATATATTCTCCATGGTTTCTAAATTTTTTTGTAATGGTTGGGAAAAAATTCATGTTTGTTTATGTTTTAAAAAATGAAAATATATAAAAATTCAAGGCTCAACAATCAATTAACATTTTTAAATTTGGAAAATTAATGTAACTATATATAATTACAAAACAAATTATCATAATAATGTTCATTTATAACACTGATATCCTATAAGAAATATGGTAAAATTTATGTGATCAAATTAATATGATATCTCAAAATGGATACTTTCAAACATACAATATCGAATCAATCCACAACCACGTGACTTTCACTATGTTGTCATCTTCTATTCACAAACCATTATGTAGTGACCTATATCATGGAATTGTTTCTATTTAGAATATATTAATATCAATATATTAATAAACTAAAGACTCATGGAAATAATAAATTCTTTACATATGTGATATCATTTGTAATAACCATTGAAACAATATCCCAAACTCTATTTTTAGAGGGAATTACTTTTCTATCAATGTTTTATATGATCAGTTTTTAATAAAAAAAATAACATTATTATCATTGATATTATGTGTAAACCATTGTTCCTTTTTAGTGTTGAAAAAAATGTCAATTCCTTAATCATTAAAAGAAATCATGAATCAACCTCTAGAAAATCATTAGTACTACTCTAGTGAAAAGAGATATGGAATTAACTCTATCAAATACTTACGTATACAGACATGTGTCGAACATAAATACTTTATTAATCAAGAATATTAATATAGTCCCTTGGTCAATGATATCAAGTATACATAAGAAATATATTATTTCAAACATTTATATCCAGTCATGAATTCTATATTAATTGAGTAAAGATTGAATAAGGTTGAATAATAATTTCCATGTCATTAATCCGTGCATATAAGAATATTAAAAATCAATATCCTTGAGAGATAGGTAATTAAATGTTAGCTTATATAGGTATGGACACACATCCACAATTTTTTTTTGGAAGTAAGAACCCAAATGTCAGACAAGATATACAAGAGGATAAATTCCATCAATATTAACAAAAACCTACAATATGATCAATAATATATCAAAACAACCCTGATTAGGATTTACTAAATACATGAAAAAGAAATGTATTAGTGTGTTAAGGTTCAAATGATTGATTATTAATTAACCTATGAAAATTAGGAATAATTCAAATCATGAAACACTATCATATTAATCACATATTGTATAAAAATTCACATAGTGTATTTATTTATCCATACATGACACAAAAATCAATTTTCCTTCAAGGGTTGTACCCAATATCTCAATATAAGAACCATCATATAATTATATTCATTTTATTTCACTAAAAATAAATATTTATAGCATACATTGATTAAGATATCAAAATTTAATACTTTTATTTTTTCATTATCATTATACTCTATATAATATTCATTACACTTGAGTTAATAACATAAACGTGATATATTTTTGTATAATATGATATGTTTTTAATATTCATGAACATTATTGTGGGTAATCTTGAAACCAATCCTATGAATCATTTTGATAGAAAAATAAAACAAAAATCCCACAAAATAACTTACAAATATACCATTTTGATGGTATTTTTGAAAAATTTCAAATCTCCACGTAACATCCAATAAGCCTCTATCTATCACCTATTACACCTATATATTGAAATTTGAAAACATACTTCAACAAAATACCATTAGTGAGATAATATATAAAATGAAATATTGAATGATTAATGTAAATATTTGGATTTTTAATTATTATATTCAAATCATAAATGCTATATTTAAAATTATTTTAATTACAAAATAATATATTTTATCATTAATAAAACCGTTTCAATTACATTCGAAATATCAAAAATTTATTGTATCTTCATCTACAAACAATCCAAATTAATATTTTCATTGTGATATTTTTGTTAAAAAAATTAAATATATCACCATGAATTAAAATATTACATTATAAAAATATCCTGAACACTCTTAGGATGTACAATTAATATCAATTTTTATTAGGAAGGAATAATCATTTAGTTTATACACATTACAATTATATAATTTCAAACTTACTCTTATATGAATGTTGTAAATTATATATCTCTAAAATATAAATATATGATACAGAAACACATTGTATGAATAAAATTAATCCTATTTACATTATATGGAATATTCAATAAAATATTTCTTGATAAATAATAGTAAAATATAAATTTATGTCTTTAGAGTAATATCAAGGAAATGATAATACATGTTTTTTGAACTATACTATTTATTGTTGGAAGGAAATCATTATCTAATATTTTAAAAAATGCCATTGAAAAAATATTTTTATCCATGAAAAAACTCATTTATTCCATTATAATCAAACAAATATATTAAAATCATAAAGTCTCTATATGTTGGTAGATTTCATCAATGATGATGTAATAGTTTAACTCTAAGTGTTCTTTACATGTCACAAAATTATTCAATATGTAATGGAACCTCTATTTGTTATACATTTTTTTACTATATAGAGTGTGGTTCCCTTCGTGTCGATGTAAGTTCATAAAATCTATTTCTCCATAGGTTAGTTCAATTAAAAAGGGTTTGTAATTTTTATCCAATTTTTTGCCTCATTATCCATCACCGATGAAGATAGTTTCCTTTATTCCATTTCCCCATTGATTAAATTCCATCTTATTCATACCCCTTCAGTACTTATGAATATTCTCTTGGGTCTTCCATGATGTTATATGGAATAAAATTTCAATTATTCATTGTCAGTTCTTTTCCATAATCATAATTATTTTGGTGATAATGTAACAATGTATATTAGATTTGTTATCCCTATTAGTAATAGTGATATAAATATCCTTTACTCTTTTTCTATTATATACCACTTTTGGAATTCCTTCTTATCACTTACCTAAAAAACAGTCCTTTGCTAATTATATTACTATTATTGATGGTCTTCTTTAGTAGTTTTTCTAGTGACCCATGTAAGAGGGTTATAATTATATATTAACATTTTATAATTTAAATTAAAAAAATTTTAAATTTAGGGAATTAATGGATACAAATTTTTATTGTAGGGGGATTAGATATGGATTATTGATTATTATATATAGGTGGTTGGTGAAACAAGGTTCCATATATCTCATTGGATAACCTCTCTGAGATGGATTGAACGTGTTTCATCACTGAAATTTTATTAGATACCCCCCAAAGTTATGAAAGATTCCATTAAAAAAATAACATTGGAAAATAGTTCGTAACATTATAATAAAATTAATACCCATTAATCACTTGCAAAAGTTTACTCTCCCATATTAATTCATTTTCAATCGTTCACATCATATCCTGAAACTATCTTTATATCCTTTGTAACCAAGAATTTTGTTGCACACATATTTTATATACATGTTATGGGATGTATTTTTCAGAGAATCAAAGAGATAGAAAATTATATTCTATGGTTTTATATTATATTTCTAATTATGGATGGAATCATTAAATCTCCATTTCATCTAGTTTTCTAAATTGTTTCTCTAGATTTAATTTTCTTCCTCAATAAAATTGTCTTACAGGTATTATATGATCTCATGTTAAGTCAAAAATTACTATTAACTGTCATCTATTAACCCTAATGTAGTAATTCAACCCATATTTTCATTATTCTATATTGATATATATATGCTTCTTCAATATTTATGTATAGGATTCAAGAAATAAATCATTATGAGACCATTTATATTTTTACACACTATTGATGTTCCTATGATTGTAGATTAATGGGGTAGAGTAATAAATTAATAATAATAAATGATTACTTCGAAAAGTAATTTAGAAATTATTTTTCATAAAATATTATATACTAAAAATTTTCTTCCTTGTAAATTATTGTTTAATTTTCATTGTGGTCTTTATTTTACTTATTTGATAGTAGTTATTTACATGTGATCATAATTTAAATGATTCCTTCTATATTTATTTTTATTTCAATTATTTTATTGATGTATTCTAGGTTATTGTATTTTTATATTATTTTATTTATTTCTTTTTTTATTTTTTTCATGTTTTGATACATCCATATATTCAATTAATGTTAAAAATAAAGAAATTTGGTAATATATAACATTTTTAAAGGTTTAATAGTTTTGATAATTATGGTTATGTTGTGATTTGTGTAAAGAAACTACACAAACAAAAAATACATGATGTTATTCCATCATATGATGATAAAATAATCCAACAAGAGTATATATATATATACATTCATTCTTATTATAATAGGTTCCTCATATAAGATGATAGTTATGTGTCAGTTTGTGTGTGTGTGATTATAATTTACCATTTCACTCATGTGGATGGTGAAAAAACTCCACCATCTTGTACTATTTAGGTTTCTAAATATAGGATTATTCATGATATAATAAAGATTATTGATATTGTGAACTAAGGATGTTTTCCATAATTTATTAAATACATTTTCCGTGATTTAATTACATTTCCTCTTACAATGTTCCCAATTTATGTAAATTTTTATAAAATTGATCTTATAAAGAAGGTAGAGTTTGAGTGGTGTCCTAATATAATGTATAATAAACTCACACAAAAAATGTGTTCTAGTAAAATGTGTCTATTCCTTGATATACATCCTCTAGGTAAAGGAAAAGTAACTTTTCTTAAAGGCTGATAGTGATAGAATCATGGAGTTTTGATATTTTAGAGTGGATAGTAGTTTCCCTATATAAAGACATTATTTGAAAGATTTATTTATTCATTTTTATTTTGTAACATTGGATATATTTCAAAGAGAATGACTAGTTTTTTACTTATTTTGTTTTTATCATGTAAATGCGGGTTTTCTAATAGTTTTAAAAGACTAACTATTTAAATTTATTTTCATTAATGAATTACTTAGAGACTGCTTGAATATTTAAATTATTTTTATAGTTATCATATATGTTACAGATTTACCCCTTTATTATTCATGTATTTCCTTAGGTATACTTATTATATTTCATTGATATTATGTCTCTAGTTTATTTTTTGAATTCTCCCTATATTCAATAGTCATGCTAGATTTTTATCGTGATTTGTAAATTCTTTAATAAATGACCATGTAAGGAATATTTCTTCATGCCAGCCATTAGTAATATCATTATATTTAAAATGATATTTGAAAATAAAGGATAAAACCTATAGACATATAAGAAATTAGTTTGGTTCAATGTGTCATATGGACATAATCATTACCAAATGGTATCAGATCCCAATCCAATATAGTGGGATTAACATTTTACATGATATTGGAGTTTTAAAACATTAGAATAAATCCATAAATATTCCTATATAGCATAATCATGTGTTATATGGAGTAGTATGGGCCAAACCACATATCAATTAGGTTTTCAATGATTCTCTTTGAGTCTCATTCCTTAAGATAAAGAATACATATGTATAACCTTATAGGAAACCATGAATTTTGTAATTATATTTTGTTAACAGCATAATGAAAAAATAATTTTATTTTTTATATTATTTTAAAATAAGTAATACAGAAATATAATATTCAAATATACCTAATAATTTTCAATATAAATTAGAGATTGTATTTTTTAGGATTCCTGATGATTATATATCTATAATTATATTTGAAATAAATTTTATAATCATTTAATGATTTTTATCAGTGTGATAAATTTCATAAATTATATATAGGGTATAATCTTTTAGTATAATAATTACACCATTATTACATGAATCAATAGTGTTATTAATTATTGAAAATAGAATATAATGATATTTTTTATACATAATATATATTTCCCAACAAAATCAACCTACATCGGTATTGTAATGTAAATATTAAAATGAATCACCATTAAAAAATACTATTAATGCCTCTATATTTTAGGATAGAAATACCATGATGTGAACAAACTATATTTAAAGTAATTTATTATTTTTCGTTTCATCATTCATTTAATTTTTAAGGATATGTGTCTTTATGGTAGGAAATTGATTGTTTTTACCATATTTATTTCATTTTTAGATTATCACGTCCCATTAATAGCAACATATTTAGTTTGAAATCATTTTTATCAAACATGATACTTTTAGATGATTGGAAATGATGATTGATGTGATCAATGGACAATAGTTAACAAATATGGGTTATTTTATATATTTTTATGATAAAATATCTTTATAATATTTTATGGGTTCAATATAATTATTTCATATATATCAAGGATGATATGATGCTGGTGATAAAGTATGTTTAATATTATAATGATCTTCTTTATTTTAAAACTGGATTGTTTGGGAATGAAAAATTCATGGAATAATTATGTGAGATGTGTTTTAAATATAGTCTTCAAGATTATCTATTTTTTTAAAGCATGCAATTTTTATAGGTGATCATAAATGTAGTGTTGGTAGAGATATGTTTTTATGGAATCAATATATTTGTCATCATTTGGTAAGAGCATAAATGGTTTTTCATCTGGGGTATATGATGGGTTAAGGGATACAATAATAAATGTATATCTACATGGAAATCAAGTAAGATGGAAAATAATTAATTTTTGTTCAATGATATTAGGTATTTTGTGAATCTAGTATAGTCTTTCAAGAGACAATAAACCAATATATATATAGGGTAATTTAGTTTTATTTTTATAAAAAATTTAGTTACTCTTAGATATTATTTTAGGATTATAATTCATACATAATATGAAATATAACCATGTAGACATGTAATAATTAGTTATATCCTAGAATATATGTGATTAGTTAGAATATTCCTATTTCATGGAAATCCTTGATTTGGAAACTCGTAGGGTTGTTAGAGTAAAAAAATCCATGGAATCTCACTTTGTTCGGGGGTTTTAATTAATTTTTTATGTAATTTCATTGGCTAGATCTTCACAACTTATAATTCTAAAATTTATGGAAGATATGGTATTATGTAATGATAGATACCATTCTAATATAATTTATTATTTCTTGTCCTCTTTTTGATTGAGGAAATACACATTACATAATCATTGAGTATCTATTATGTCATATGGGATAGGTAATACATGTATTTTATAGGAATGTATTCCTTAACAGTCTAAAATAAGTAGTTGGAATGGATAAGAATATGTCTATATTATCATTTCCTAGTGGCCCCATTCAATATTTTTTGGTATTTCATTACTCGTGGTTATCCATTTTTAAATATCTTGTAGAATACTATAATATGTATATCTCGTTTTTATATCAAAATTATTTATATTTTAACCTTATTATAGATTATGAATCCCAATTATATAATTTCGGAATAGTTAGTAGAGAAATGTAAATGACTAACTATTTGATTAAATGATTATGTGGAGACTCGGTTTTTACCATATATGACTTTGGAATATTTTTACATATAATTCCAGATCTAGGAGCGAAGACGGCATGCGATTCTGAGGCCCAATGTGCTCAGAATTAATTTTATAAAAATATTAAGTATTTTTATACTATGCACAGGGAGGGGTTGGGTTTTCTCCTATACTTTAACTTAGATTGGAAATCTGAATGCACGGTTGCGTCTGAAGCGTGCCGTTTACCCATGGTAGTGTGTACAATTTGTGGGTGTGGGCCTGCTGTGAGAATTGTCACCCAGGGGTAAAGTCAGAATTTTAAAATGATGACTTAATGATTTTTATTGCTGGAGATCTTTTCAAATAACATTAGAACGTAGTCTCAAAATGGAAATCCAAGACTTTTTTTTAGTTCTAAATTGGGCATTTTTCCTAGGTGCGATATAAAATGAGAGGTTGCGGCATTTCCGGATTCCGCGCTAAGCAGATTCTTCTAAAAATAGGAGTTTGGAGTTGGTGGTTCTCCCTTCTCTCTCTTTTCTTTATCTCACTCTTTATCTCTCTGGAAATTCTTAACCATTCATTGTAAGATCGAGGAGTGATCTCCACCGGAACAATGGCGGATCGATGCGGGAGTATCGTGGATGTGCCACCAATGACGCATGACCGATTCGAGGTAGGATTTCTGATTAATTTTGGATCCTTCGTCAATTCTTGAGTATTTTCCATTTTTGTCATTTAAATTCAATAATTTTGGAATTGTGGCGATGACAGAATGAACATGGCCAACATCGGAAGACCGTTTTAAATTCTCGTACTTGGGCGTTCTTCATCCAAAATTTTAGACGTTCCAAATAATGTCGGATCGATGATCAGGGTCAGGCGTTGTGAAGACCTCGCCTCGAGGAGCTCGAATCCTCTTTCTGATTAGAAATAGGGCCACATAGTGGTGGCAGTGGCCGTCAGAAGCCCCGACTTTGGCAATGGAAGTTGATGGAGGTCAAGATGGCGCAGTAGGGTAAACATCATTCGGTCGGTGTGCGGCTACGAAGGTAGCTCCGGGAGGAGTCCAGTAGTGTGGTCGGGGGTTCAGAATGTATTTCTGGTGTCAGGTGTCGCTGACACGGCCGGGGTAGCTCCAGGAGGAGTCAAGGGGACACGACCAAGGCTTCGGAGGTGCCGACCTTGGGGGTCGCCGGTGCGGAGCACAGAGGACCAGGCAGCCCGGGCGGCCACAGCGCAGTGAAAGCAGGAGGTGGCCTGGCGTTGAACTGTTGGAGGCGGGGGCGCCGTCTCCGTCTCATCGCGGTCGGAGGGAGACCCTGAGGTCTACGCCTCAGGGTGCGCTGTGGACAAGGACCAATGCTTTGCGGGTCTTGTTGGGAAAACGATGACCAGCCAAATGGTCGGTCTGATTGAAGAACCATACACGAGGGGGGAGGTGTCGTGTTGCTGGAGTAGGATGTGGCCGGCAGGCTGCGGCGAGTCCGGCCGGACCCGCGGATGGACCGCGGGCTAGTGGTTCGGACTGGGCCAGCCTGGGAGAACTGGCCTGGTTGGGCCACCTTGCGTTCAGGGGGCCATAACATCTAAACGTCGCGTCCATTTGACAATCTGTCTGTGGCAACAAGATCGTGTTAGCGAGTCGGAATATTTGAAGTGGGTTTCTAGGATTTTGGGTTCTACACCTGATGGTGGGTAACTCGGAACGCTTTAATTTAATAATATCAAATTATTATTAAAGCTTGCGACGGACATTCTTTGCGAACCGTACGCCCGTCTAATGCGCTATCATAGGCGTTGTGGACCAGGAGTTGATCCGGTCTTTCCAATATTGGTTCGAAACACTTTTGGTTTGGTTTCGTCACTCAGTGGAATGGAACGCTTGATCCGAATAATTAATAATTAATTAATAATTCTTGCGTCAGACCTAACACCTGATCGGGATGTCTGATAGGCGCACCATCAGTGTCATCGTAACACCAGTCCTCATGCGGACTTTTTGACATGCTTTCCAAATCGTTCAGGTAGGAGACAAGATGTGGTCCCCACAGGTTCCTAGTTCACACGTTTTATTGTGAAACACCACTATTTCACCCAACATCGGTTTGGGATGTTTGAGTACTTTTTTAGGAGTGTTCTTCCAAGGGTATTACGATGACACAATCCACTTGCCTAAATTCGGGAATGAGGCGTGGTCCCCATGAGGTTTCTTTCAGACGTATGCTGCATTTTTACTGATTTTGCTTCATAAGTATGTTCTGGGAAAATAAAGAGCCTATGCATCCTGGTTATATATAAGGAACACAATGGTACGATCTACGTGATGTGTTTTGTGGTTGAGGTGTGGGCCCCAAAGGGCCCCGTTTTCATAACGCGAGGAGTTTAAACATTTTCATCAGGAGTCCATTTTATGTTCCATCAGTGGCGTTGTGACCCAGGCATCGAGACGAAGTTGACTAGGATGGTTTCAGGCGTTGATGCCGGAGTTCAGTCATGGGCCCCATTGGCCGTCTTTTGAGCTGTGTGCAGTGTATTGTGACTTTTTCATCAAACATCTGTTTGGGGCATATGAATAGTTGATTTAGTGTCTTTTTCCAAGAGAAACGCGATGGCGTAGTTTGATCAACCTTTTTTGGGACTGAGGTGCGGGCCCCATGAGACGTTGTATTGGAATAAAGAGGTGTTGAATAAATTTTCCATATGGAGCCCGTTTCCAATGAGTAAATAGTCTATCCCACGCATTTTTTCGCAAGGATTACAATGCTATAATCTGTTTGGGCGAGCTGAGATTATTTAGAGATCTATTTAAATGTAGAACCATGAAAGGACGTTGGACAGAGGTTCCTTTGACGCACTCCGAACTTACGCACGGTAGCGGTGTTAGTGACACCCAGTGATGGCACGAGCAGTGCAGAGTTATCAGACTAGTTCCGGGTTTACCCTCTATTGGGGATAGGTAGTGGGTTACCCGTTGACCATAGGGTTTACCCTCCAGCGGAGATGGGAATTGGGTAACCCGCTAACCTTATGGTTTTCCCTCCAGCAGAGCTGGGTAGTGGGTTACCCGTTGACCTAAGGGTTTACCATCCAGCGAAGCTAGGTAGTGGATTAACCGATGACCTTAGGGTTTACCCTCCAGCGGAGCTGGGTAGTAGGTTACCCATTGACCATAGGGTTTACCCTCCATTGGTGTTGGGTAGTGCGTTACCTATTGACATTACGGTTTACCCTCCAATGGAGCTGGGTAGTGGGTTACCCATTGACCTTGTCTTTTACACTCCAACGAAACATGGCAGTGGGTTCTCAACAACTTCTTTTAGACTTATCCATTTATATGTGGCCAGTCAGTGACTTTTCTTCCTAATTACCAGAGTGGGACCCTTGGGTGTACAGTTTATTTATGAGGAAACTTTGGCATATGAGACTGTTGGGCATCAGTGATGGGTATACATTGAACTGTTGGCGAGTTCTCATGGGCTGAGCTTGGAGATAGAGATCCCCATACACACTTGTTCAGGTTTCTTATTGATCATATATGTAACACCCTAGGTAAATAAAGAATATGAAATTTTTATATTTATCCATATTTTTGGATAAAATATTAATATTAAATTAAAGGGAACGCTATGCTCAATGGCTTACCCAATACGTGACAACAAGTTCCATTGAAATCTTATATTGCACTCTAATAATAAAATAATATTATTTTAAATGGTAGATAACACCTAGCCATTGTACTGGTGGGAAAGAATGGAACTAACTACAAAATTATTATATATGTTTGTCAAATATTTTTACTTTTATCCAATAAATGTTAGAGGCATAAAATGCAAATGAATCCAATTTTATGCATAAATATTCTAATATTCATTAAAAGGTCGATTAATCGCCTTTTGATGGAGAACCCTTTTTAAATATAATTTTGACAATTTTATATGTTTTATTTGACAAAATAAAATCCTTCTTTAGAATCTGGACATCAAAATTTACTTTCTGTAAATTTTTGTTATTTTTCCGATAAAGATAATTTTTAGTGAAAATGTTGCATTTTAATTCAAAACCTCCTTTTATTCTGATTTATTTATATGGATAGAATATTTTTTTAATTGATTTTAAAGTGTATTTAGAATATATTTTTACCATTTAACCTAATTTTGGTCATTGGAATTAATTTCACATTGAAATTGGACTTAAACTACTGTTAATCTTTTAATAGATATTGTTTCCTAAAAACATACTATTTATTTTGACAGAGGGAATTAATTATTAAATTAATTAATGAAACATATATGTTTTTAATTTTTTAAAATAAATATCATAATTTAATTTGGAATATCAAATATATCTTAGGGTGAATTTTTGGTATTTAACTGAAAAACTTCAATTTTTGATGAATAGTGAAACCACTAAGTGGTGGTTAAAGAAGCTGCTTTTTAATTTTAATGAAACATTACCACTTCTGTGATTTGATTTTCAAAAATATCACATAAATGGTTGTCATTAGGAAGTAAAATGTGGTTCAATGATATTAAAATAATTTTTGGTCAATTGTAACTTTTATGTTTTATTAATCGTGATTAAAGGTAATTAGTGTAATTTAAGGTACGAATAATGTTTTAATAATATGAAATGACCTTGACACATGTTCTACCCTTATTGGATGAGTCATGGCCGGCCAATACAATCAATTGGTCAACATGGGGACCCCATGGAGCCACATTGGTACGAAAATGACATTAATAACTTTTTATTTAATGTTAAAATAAAAAAGTCACAAACGTGAGTTATTTTACTAAAACAATTTTTAAATTGATTTATACAAGTCATATTTTTTACTATAAATATTAATTATTTGTCTAAAAATATTTCATAAATCCTTATATTTTTTTTATAATTATTAGACATTAAATAAATTAAATTATTTATGACATCATGATGATGCCGCGATTAAATCATTATTTAACGATTTAAATAAAATGATAATATAATGTAAAATCTAAGACCTAAACATGTAAAAAACATATTGGATGGATGGATTTATAACTCTTATCACATTATCCTTGAAATAAATCAATGTTGGATCTTTAAAATCAGAAAATCATTTGAAAATAAAGTAACCTTTTATAACTTTCCAAGAGTGCCCCTCCTCTCCACTTATAAAAGGCCCCCACCTCTACCACCTTACCCACACCTCTCAACCATTTGGCTCGGCCAAACACTGACCCTTTCATCTCTCCACATCCCTCTATTAATCATTGAAGCCTCACCTTTAGGCATAATCCTTTCCAAGGATGCCTTTGTGCTCAAATAAAAAAGAGTTACCCGATTTAAAGGTAATGTGTTCCCTTTTGTTCTTTTGATTTATTTTGATTCTCCAACCCTAAAATCTCTTTTTATTCCTTTATTTTGTAATAAAACTACTATATTTAATATACTAGGATGTTTTTATGAGAAGTATTAGAGCTAAACTTACACACACCTGCGTTTAATGGTTAAAGAACATATTATTTCTGTGGGTGGCGAATTATTGTCTCACGAAACGATGGTTGTTCAATATTCTCTTAACACCTCTCATGGTGGCCATTATGATGTAAATATATTTTATATATTATATATATATGGAATTTATTTCTTCTATATGCTTCTGAATTTTGTATTTAAAACATTCCTTTATGCTTTTCATGTTGTGCAAATGCGATAATTTCATACGAGGAAGTGTGGATTACCGCCCCCTCAAGTGATGTGACTCGTTCATGCAATACATGGAATGTATAAAGAATGAAATTAATCAATATGTGTGACCTATATAAAATATATATTATACTGTAATTATAATATATATAACTCTCAATTATTTTTAATTCCATTAATATGAAGAAGAAATTAAAGTAGAGTTCATGCGTACGTACGGCCTACTGTCTCCATGAACGGTGCATTTCATTTATTTTTATCTCTAAATATTATGGAGTCATATAAAATGAATATTTACTGGATATATATGATATTAAAATCATTGATACTATTCTGGATATGATTTACTCATTACTAAATGGACAATCATTTTCAAACAAGGTCATTTTTTACTCATGTACCAAACATCGACAAAAACTTCTGATATGAACTCACACTATTAACAAATTATTATAACATTATAATAAGACATATGAACTGAATAATAATCATTGAAAGAGGTCCTTATGAAATTATAAATTGACCAATGTTTATTATTCAGGAATATAATGAACCGAACAAGAAACGTCAGACTTGAGGTAAGGGATCCAACCTATCTCTTTCTTTTTATGTACTCTCTTTTATGTCATTTATTTTAAGCACATATTTATTATATTTGGAGATGTTATTTTATATTCCTCATACTTTACTTTTTATGTTCATGTTATGACAGACCCTATTTGATCTCATTAATCCATTTTTGGATGTTTTAAGTGGCGTCGTTAGGTTGCCATGTTTTCGTAATGGATTTTTCATCTCACTTTTATTACCATGACATTTATGGTACATTTTTGACTATTTACATTGAGTGGTGTATGTACTGACCATTATTATACACTTTTTGTAGTATAATTTCTTTTATGGGTATTTAAATTTTCATTTCCTGAACCTTCTTCCATGTGGTGTACGTTTTGAATGTTACCCAACTCGGTAAGGGGACCTTTCATCCTCCTCTTTTTAAAATACTTCTTCTGTTATGTCTTTTAATTAACATACTATAATTTTGAGATATTTTCTTATATATCCTTATTTATGTAAATTTTATGTCCAAGTGATGAGATGCCATTTTCTCTCTCATCAACTCATTTTATGAATTTTAAAGTGACGCTGTTAGGCTGTCGGATTTCTGTAAGGGAACTTCTTAACCCACTTTTAATTATTTTGGTTAAAACTCTAATTATTGATATTATTATGCCAAGATTATGTGTGTAATATCTATGTTGTAATTTCCACAAACCATTTTGTGTATATACAATTTCTACACATAATCATCTCGTTGATAAATTCTTACTAACATGTATGGGAAATCATATCTCAATCTCATTTCATTGAGTTAAATATCTATGTCATTGGTTTTTTTTCCAAGATTATGTGGGAATGACCTCTTATTGTTTCACACATAATATCCACTTCAATTTGGTGTATTTATATTTCTCACAAATAATTATGTGATGGATTTATCCTTAATTTAAGGTTACCATCATTATAATGGATTTCATCTCAATTAACATTTCCATTGAGACTTCATTGTTGTTAGGCACCAATTCACTCTTATATGGTGTGTATACTATCCTTTGGAATATTATATCATGAATCCATTTATTCTCATGTTATTATAATGTTTGGATGAAATTTTATTCCGCAATTATTTGTATTCAAGAGTCTCTCATTTTGTTAAAAACTTTTTAACAAAAAATAACATTTTAAATTTTTTAAAGATTCATTATTCTAAATCTTTATCTCCAATGTCCATGTATTCAAAATGGTTTTCAGTATTTATTTATATGGACATTAATGTTTTAAAATTATCATCCCATTAAAATCTTCAAAGTGGTATGGGGTACTTTGATTCAAAAATATCTTTTAAATAATTTTTTGAAAATGGATTGATTAATTCAATATCATGGAATTACTTATTGTGATTGAAAATGAAATTTTGTTGTTGAAATGTTTATATTTTCAATATTTTATGTGTACTGATAGTACATGGACATTTTACGGGTTTTTATGTGATAAACCATATGACAGGTGTTGCCGTGAATACCAGGATGGGTGGTTACATTATAACCTCCAATGCATTGGGTATGGAAGCTGGCCGTATGGCTATTCCATTAAGTATGTGTTGAAGATGACCATATGTTTATTCCATTTAAGTATTTTTATGTCCCAAGTTACCTTTATATATTACGTGTTCTTTATATGGGTTTTATGGTAATATTTTGGTTACAAAAGGGTAAGTAATGGTCGTTTATTTAGTGAAGAGTTTTTACTACTTCATAATGTTGGAAAGTATTACTTTGGTAAAGTACTCATGGTTTACTTGTTTTTTTTGAAAAACTAACATTTTTCCGTCTTCGTGTATCCTTTACTGGGATTTTTATGCTCATCCGAAGTTTTTGAAATGTTTTCCACAGGACCAAAAGATGAATATGGTCGAGGATGGGATCAAGGAAAGACATTCTATCTAAAACAAGGAACTAGAAATGTTTCTTTTTAAATATTTTTTTATTTTATGGAATTTTAGTAAAACTGTCTACTATGTAATCTTTTGAGATGTAATATTTATGAACTAATTCTCTAAAAATATAAACATGAAAAGATCCCCTATGTGAATTATTCATTTTATTCATGATTAATAATGTTTTAGGCAGGGCCTTATAGTTGGTATCAGTGGTCGGTTTAGATAACTTTAGAGGTTAGGGTATTCTCTAAGCGTAAGGGACATTACCATAATGGTTAGGATTTCAGAAAGAGTCCTAGTTTTAGATAAAGTGAATGAGTAAGTATATCTTAGTATTTATCTTCCTCATTAGAACATGATGGTTCTTTTGATAGACTCACACTGACCGTTTTGGTTTTAGTAAATGGCTGGATCTACCAGGCACCAAAGTAACAATGGATGTGAAGGAAACTGTGACAGTTTTCTGAGAGAGCAACTGAATGATATGGGAACTGAAATGAGAAATCTTGTGTTTATCCCCAACCCACTATCTGGAGTCAGGATTGACCACCTAAACCTTGGTGATTTCAATAAGGCATAATATATGCGAGAAACAAATCCCTACGGAACTACAGGTGACAATCATAAATGTAAGTGTGTTCAAAAACCTATGGGTCAAAGATGTGGAAAGAAACACCTAGTAAAATGTTTTAAAGGGACAAAAATATGCTATATATGTGGAAATTATAGTCATAAATAAAGAACCTACCATGGAAAAATGAAGAATCTAGTTGACTCGAGGAAAGGGAAGGAAGTTCTTTTTGAGGGATCAATTGAATTTTTTAAATGTGGTGTGCATGATCATTATGCAAACACATGTCCTATGATGAAGTTTCGCGAATGGGATCACCAAGATCGTACAAATATTCGTTAACCAATACCTAATTCCATTTTCATTGAGGATGAAGAAACTGACAATGACCAATCAAAGGTAAGGATTATTACTTAACAATTGATTTCTTATTTTGGAATCATAGGAAATGATTCATGATTTTGTTTGTAGAAAATATGTATTTCAAAATAATTTGTGAAGGAATGTTTAATGGATCATGAAGAATGTTTAACAAGTAAGAAGTCATCATATAAGGGCTTCAAAAGTTATGGTGAAATTCTTAAGAGTATTAAGTCTCTTTAGATGATGGGGTTACATTAGAAGACTTTTTATATTATGTGTAACCCTAATGTTTGATATATTAAAATTTTATTCAAGGAATAGTTATTAGTTCCTTTGTGGACATAGTTATAAAGGACCATTTGGGTTTATATGATCCTTACTTTTGAGGTAATTATGGGTTACTATATGTTATGATGGAAAGTGAAAGGAATGAGATAAAATTGAGGTTAAATTATGTTATGGTTATTTTGGAAGATTTTATCTCGTTATTGGGGAATGTTTTAAGAATTATATAGTTTTGGAAAAACAACAACACGCAGACTGTGTGACAACCCGTCGCCTCAGAAAAAGCTGTGGGAATCAAACCCACAACCAAAGTGCAAGTGGTATTTATCGCCTACCACTGGACTACGTGAAGTCCCTGGTTTGTTTGAGTGATTTTTTTAGTAAGATTATTTTATGAATTTAGAGTAAGTTAATTTTGGGTTACCAATGGAAATGATTAGCCTATCATGGAGGATATGTGATTAGGTTAATTACTTTTCAATACGAAACTTTAAGAGATACTGATGTTGTTTGGAGGGAAATATTACGATTTAACTTGGAATACTATGTGATTAAATCATTCAAATTTTTGGGTTTCATTCTTAGATTGGTTTACTTTTGGTCTTCGTTGAACTTTGGGTTTTGTTGGACAAATTTTGGAGAATAAGAATAGATTTCCTTTTTATAAAGGATTACCCTATTTGGGTATTATCTGATCTCATACTAACCTTTTTGGTTTTAGTTGTTGTTATGGTCTAAAGACATGGGAAGTATAAATTTCTCTTTTGTGGATTAGGTGATTCTCTAGAAGTTGATTATAGCTCTCTTAATGTAAACAAGTCATCCAAAATACTCATTTTTTGAAGAAAATATGAGTTCGTGTAAGAAATCTAGTAAAAGTTGAAAGTCAACATGACAAGTAAGTATGTTTCCTTATGTTTTAGTTAAGCTCAAAAATAAATTCCTCAATGTAATGTAACTAAAAAAATTATTTTCCGTTATCTTTTCTTACCGGGGAATCCAATACCATTTAACCCATCACAATTTTGTGATTATTTGGTCGTTAAATTTCTCCTAAATATGTTTTCTATCACACTCCCTCAGAACACGACCCTTTGTTTTTTTCTTCTATATCCATGTTTTCAAACATGGAATCCTAGTATGGGTTAACTCGTGTGACCTTTGTACTTCCCTTTCATTCTTTTAAAGGGATATTTTACTTTACTCCTTTTCCGATGTGGGGATTTCAATGAAGTTTCTGATCCCAATTTTAAAATTGCGTGGACGCAATTCCCAAAAGGGAGTAAGGATGTAACACCCAAGTAAATAAAGAATATAAAATTTTTATATTTATCAATATTTTTGAATAAAATATTAATATTACCTTAAAGGAAACACTATGCTCGATGGCGTACCCAATACGCAACAACGAGTTCCTTTTAAATCTTATGTTGCACTCTAATAATAAAATAATATTATTTTAAATGGTAGTTAACACCTAGCCATTTTAATGGCGACAAAGAATGGAAGTAACTACAAAATGACTATATATGTTTATCAATTTTTTTACTTTTATCCAATAAATGTTAGAGGCATGAAATGAAAATGAATCAAATTTTATGCATAAATCTTCTAATATTCATTAAAAGGTAAATTAACGGCCTTTTGATGGAGAAACCTTTTTAAATATACTTTTGACAGTTTTATATATTTTATCTGAAAACATAAAATCCTTCTTTAGAATCTGGGCATCAAAATTTAATTTGTGTAATTTTTTTTATTTTTCCGATAAAGAACATCATTACTGAAAATGATTCATTTTAATTCAAAACCTTTTTTATCTGATTTACTTATATAGATAGATTATAATTTTTATTGAGATTAGTGTGTATTTATAATATATTTTTACCATTTAACCCAATTTTGGTCATTGGAATTAATTTCACATTGAAATTGGACTTAAACTAGTGTTAATCTTTTAAAAGATACTGTTTCTTAAAAACATGCTATTTATTTTGACAGAGGGAATTAATTATTAAATTAATTAATTCAACTTATATGTTTTCAATTTATTAAAATATACATCATTTTTGAATTCAGAATATCAAATATAGGTTAGGGTTATTTTTTGGTATTTTTCCGAAAAACATCATTTTTAATGAATAGTGAAACCACTAAGTGGTAGTTAAGGAATCTGATTTTTCATTTAAATGAAACATTACCACTTTTTTGATTTGATTTTCAAAAAATCTGACATACATTGTTTTAATTAAGAAGTAAAATGTGGTTCAATTAGATGAAAATAATTTTTGGTGAATAGTAACTTTTAAGTTTTATTAATCGCGATGAAAGGTAATTAGTGTAATTTAAGGTAAATTTTTTTTTAATAATTTTAAATGACCTTGACAAATGTCCAACCGTTATTGGATGAGTCATGTCCTACTGATACAATCCATGGGTCATTTTTGGGACCCCATGGATCCACTTTGGTTGGAAAATGACATTAATAACTTTTTATTTAATGTTAAAATAAAAATGTCACAAACATGAGTTGTTTTACTAAAAAAGTTTTTAAATGGGGTTATACAAGTCATATTTTTTACTATAAATATTAATTAAAAAGCTAAAATTATTTCATACATCATGATAATTTTTTATAATTTTTAAACATTAAATAAATTAAATTATATATGACATCATGATGATGCAGTGATTACCTCATTATTTAACGATTAAAATAAAATGAAAAGATAATGTACAATATAAGAACTAAACATGTAAAAAACATATTAAATGGGTGTATTTCGAACTCTTATCACCTTATCCTTGAAATACATCAATGTGGGTCCTTTAAAATCCGAAACTCATTTGAAAATAAAGTAACCTTTTATAACCTTCCAAGCGCTCCCCTCCTCTCCACTTATAAACGGCCCCCACCTCTACCACCTTACCCACACCTCTCAAGCCTTTGGCTCAGCCAACCGATGCCCATTTCATCTCTCCAAATCCCTATCTTCATCATTGAAGCCTCATCTTTGGGCATAATTCTTTCCAAGGAAGCCTTTGTGCTCAAATCAAAAACAGTTTCCCGATTTAAAGGTAATATCTTCCCTTGTGTTATTGTTTTATTTTGCATCTCCAACACTCTAAACTCTTTTTATTACATTATTTTGTAACAAAACAAGTATTTTAATATACTAGGATTTTTTTATGAGAATTATTCGACCTACACTTACACACACCTTCGTCTAATGGTTAAAGAACATATTGTTTCTGTGGATGGCGAATTGCTGCCTCACGAAACGATGATTCTTCAATATTCACTTAAGACCTTTCATTGTGGCCATTATGATATCTCTATATTTTATATATGATATATATGGTATTTCGGTTTTATATATTATTTTTAATTTTATATTTAAAACATTCCTTTATGCTTTTCATGTTGTGCAAATGCGATAATTTCAAACGAGGAAGTGTGGACTACCACCCCCTCAAGTGATGTGACTCGTTCATGAAATACATGGAATGTATAAAGACTGAAATTAATGAAAATATGTGACCTATATACCATATATATTATACTGGAATCATAATATATATATCTATAAATTATTTTTAATTCTATTAATATGACAAAGAAATGAAAGTAGCGTTCATGCATACGTACGGCCAACTATCTCCATGAACGGTGCGTTTCATTTATTTTTATCTCCAAATGTTATGGAGTAGTATAAAATGAATATTTACTGGATATATATGATATTTAAATCATTAATACTATTCTAGAGATGATTTACTTATAAATACATGCACAATTATTTTCAAACAAGTTCATTTTTGACTCATGTACAAAACATCGACAAAAACGTCTGATATGAACTCACACTATTAACCAATTATTATAACATTATAATATGTGAAATGAACTGAATAATAATCATTAAATAAGGTCCTTAAGATATTATCAATGGACAAAAGTTTATTATTATGGAATATAATTAAACGAATAAGACAAGTCAGACTTGAGGTAAGGGATCCAACCTCTCTCTTTCTTTTTAAGTACTCTCTTTTATGTCATTTATTTTAATCTCATATTTATTATGTTTAGAGATGTTATTTTATATTACTCATACTTTAATTTTTATTTTTATATTATTAGATACCCTATTTGATCTCATAAATACATTTTTTGAAATTTTATGTGGCGTCGTAAGGCTGTAGAGTTTTCATAATGGATTTTTCATCTCACTTTTATTCCAATGACATTTATGCTACGTTTTCCACTATTTCCATTGACTGGGGTATGTACTGCCATTATTATACACTTTGTGTAGTCTAATTTCATTTATGGGTATTTAAATCTTTATTGTATGACCCTTCTTCCGTGGGGTGGATGTTTTGAATGTTACCCAACTCGGTAAGGGGACCTTTCACCCTCCTCTTTTTAAAAGACTTATTTTGTTATGTCTTTTAATTCACATACTATTATGTTGGTATATGTTCTTATATATCCTTATTTATGTAAATTTTATGTCCAAGTGATGAGATACCATTTTCTATCTCATCACCTTATTTTCTCAATCTTAAAGTGACGTCGTTAGGCTGTCGGATTTCTGTATGGGAACTTCTTAACCCACTTTCAATTAATTGGGTTAAACCTCAACTTATTGTTTTTATTATGCCAATATTATGTGTGGAATATCTATGTTGTAATTTACACAAACCTCTGTGTGTATATACTATTTGTACACATAATCATCTCATTGATAAATTCTTATGAACTTGTATGGGAAATCATAACTTAATCTCATTTCATTGAGTTAAATATCTATGTCATTGGTTTTGTTTTTCCTAGATTATGTGTGAATGACCTTTGATTGTTTTATATGTAATATCCACTTATATTGGGTTTATTTATATTTCTCAAACATAATTATGTGATAGATTTATCATTAATTTATGGATACCATCTTTATAATGGATTTCATCTCAATTTACATTTCCATTGAGACTTCATTGTTGTTATGCACCAATTCACTCTTATATGGTGTGTATAATATCCTTTGGAATATTATATCATGAATCCCATTATTCTCATGATATTATAATGTTCAGATTAAATTTTATTCTGCAATTATTTTTATTCAAGATTCTCTCATTTTGTTAAAAACTCTTTAACAAAAATATCATTTTAAATGTTATAAAGATTCATTATTCTGAATCTTTATCTTTAATTTCCATATTTTAAAAATGGTTTTCAGTATTTATTTAGGTTTAAATTAATGTTTTTGAATTATAAATCCATTAAAAGCTTCAAATTGGTATGGGACACTTTGCTTCAAAAATCTATTATAAATGGTTTTTTTAAATGGATTGATTAATTCAATGTCTTGGAATTACTTATTGTGATTGAAAATGAAATATTTTTGTTGAAATGTTTATATTTTCAATATTTTATGTGTAATGATTGTACTTGGACATTTTATAGGTTGTTACGTGATAAACCATATGACAGGTGGTGTCGTGAATACCAGGACGGGGGGTTACTTTATAACCTCCAATGCATTGGGTATGGAAGTTGGCCGTATGGAAATTCCATTAAATATTTGTGGAAGTCGACCGTATGGTTATTCCATTTAAATATGTTTATGTCCCAAGTTACTTTTATATGTTATGTGTTCTTTATATGTTTTTTATGGTAATCTTTTGGTTACAAAAGGGTAAGTAATGGTATTTTATTCAGTAAAGAGTTTTTACTACATCATAAAGGTGGAATGTATTACTTTGGTAATGTACTCATGGTTTACTTGTTGTTTTGAAAAACTAACAGTTTTCATTTTTTGTGTATCCTTGACTGGGCTTTTTATGCTCATCCTATGTTTTTGAAATGTTTTCCACAAGACTTAAAGATGAATAGGGTCAAGGATGGGATCAAGGAAAGACATTATCTCTAAAACATGGAACACAACATGTTTCTTTTTAAGTATTTTTTTTATTTTATGGAAAATTAGTAGAAGTGTCTACTATGTAAAATTTTGAGATGTAATAGTTATGACCTAATTCTCTAAAACTCTAAACCTGGAAAGATCCTCTATGTGAATTATTATTTTAATTCATGATTAAGTAATGTTTAAGGTAGGGGCCTTATAATATATATACCCCCTACTTTTTTTCCCACACCTTGGGTTCAGTTACTCTTCATCTAGGAGTGGGAAGACACGTGGGGTATGCCATGTGCTTTCCGGGTCTCCTTCCTCTTAGATTAGATGAGTCTAGTTCCTCTCTTCTGTTGTGTTGAGATTCACTCTCTCTATTATACTCTCACATTGTTCTTTTTTCTATATACTTCTCACTATTTTAGTGCCTACTTTGTTTCTCCATTGTGCTTTTAGGGCATCCTTCATAGTATATGTATACTCACCCCTACTTGGGCGTTGTCCGCACTTGGTGTTCCCTTGTAGATGACGGACAGGTCAATCGAGAGTATAGAGGAGCGTAGAGTCCATAATAGTTGGGGCTGCGTTTATTGGTCATAGGAAGATTTCCGAGTGTGAAACTCAACAACTTTTTACTTTAATTTACCGATTGTTGGGTTGTGGCACTTTTCTGGTTGGGCGAAGATTTTTCCCCTTTTACAGTTCAGTTTACATATCAGTCTACGATTTAGCACTTCAATTTTACTGGTTATAGTTCGATGCATGTATGTTGGTTTCCCTTTTGTAGTACTGTTTTATCTTTCTTTCTTTTCCTTTCACTTTTGGATTGAGTTAGGTGCGTGTGTGTGTGTGCAGTTTCTTTGGCAAAGGCCTCCACTAGTTTGTTGTGCCTTCGGCACTAGTCGCGAGCCCCTATCCTACAGAGGAAGACTTGGGTAGTTGTAGATCAAGCCATGGTACGGGTCGGGTAGTGACAAAGTGGAATCATAGGTGGTTCGTTCGTTGGGGCGTTGTTCGGACGTCCCTGAAAAGGAACTGGTTGAGTTTTGGGGTGATAGTGTCAACATGTATCAAGAGAGGCTCTTACGCCAGGGAGCCCAATGATGATGCGGCAGCCAATGTATCCATTCAACCGGACCATGATAACCTGCTTGTCGACTCATCCCACTGAAAAACTTGTTGTAGGGAATTTGGTTTCTGCATCATAAAGGATTTAGTATTTTATTGTCCTTCTTGAGTCATCTCTGAATCGTTGTTGGTATATATATAATCATTTTATTGTGGTACTCCCTGATCATATTCAAGATGTCTCTATGATGGTAGCCAGTTAGGATATGAACTATGGTTCAGGACGATGACTCCATGGGCGACGAGGCGTCAGTTCCAGATCCATCATATGATTACCCTTTCTCTAAGAGGACAAGCAATGGCACCTGCACCTATGGAGTAGTAGATAGTACCTGCAGCAAAGGTCGATGACAAGAGCATGATGGGCGGGCTACGTGAGTTCTAGCTTCAATGAATGTTGAGGTTACATGGTGAGAAATAACCTCAGACCGAGAGGGGTTGGCTTGAATTAGTGGTTCGCCTCTTCTGGCTTTTTCAGACACTGACAGGTTAGATGGTGGCTTTGACAACCAGTCATTTTCCACCAAGCAGTTTGGCATAGTAGTTCCAGGGTTACATAGATGCATGATAAGTCGTTTCTCTCATTGGATGACTTCTAGAAGTAGTTTCCTGAGGAGTAATTCCCCTCCTACTTATGATTTATACAGTTTCAGGAGCTACTGGAGCTTCAGTGGGGAGTGATGGTAGTGGAAGAGTACGCGATTAGGTTTATAGACCTTTCTCATTACCTTTCGACGTGGTCTATGATAGAGAATTCAAAGTACAAAAGTTTGAGTGAGGTCTCTGTAGAAGATATTTATTCTAGCGTAGTTCCATTGTGCATCCTCACCCTTCTCAGGGTGCTGGAGCATGAACTGGTGACAAAACAATTTCTTTCGGAGGGATGTCAATTGGTAGGGCTTCGGTGCCAGAAGCCTCCACTTGATGAGACTCAGGCACATGGTCGGGGACAACATAGAGCACTGAGACAGCCCAACGTGGACTAGTGCTATGATTGTGATGTGGGGGGTCACGTGGCATGAGATTACACGACCAAATGTGTAGAGTTTTAAACATAGTTAGTTGATGCACCACCACGACAGAGGCAGTGTCGTAATCAGTGGACTCCCAGGTGAGGACAGGGTGGTCCCCATGGAGGCGGTGTTGGCAGAAGAGCAGAAATAATTTTGTTTGGTGAACGATGTTTCATGGTCCTTCCACCACAACTAGGCGGCCCATGTCAGGCTTAGGGAGCTGACTGACAGGGTCGCGGGAGGCAGTGTGCTATAGATGTCTACAATCCTGCATCGCATTAGATTATAAGATGTACACTTTGGGTATTTTTATACTTTTATCAGTAGAAATTTTTAAACACTTCGTTAGGAACTCTTTTAATCTAACTCCTAGTTCATGGGGTTACCGAGGGTGACGCAGGGCGTCGATGTAACCCTGTGTTGGTGTTCTCCGACATAGCTTTGAATGCACAGGATAGAGGGTTTCTTCCCGACTAAGACGCTTTTTTTGTGAGGAGATCAAAACCATGAGGTAGATTCAGTACCACCCAAAGTGGATAGTATTGAGATGCGGTGAATGAGTCCCTCTAATAGGTTCACTCATGTCGGGGTTGTGCGGTGGAGTGTCTGAGTAGGTCATGGATTTTCTAGTGGGGCTTTTCTGCTTGACCACTTTTTCATGAGGTTCCACGAGTAGGTTTTGACAGAGTGGCTGTTTTGAGAATTACTCTCCTTCCAAGAGAGGAAAAGACACATTGGGTATGCCACGTGCTTTCCATGTTTATCCACTAGCAGTTGGATGAATTTAATCACCTACCTTGTTTGTTTGTACTTTTCTTGCTCAACATCAATATTGATACCGTTATCAAGTACAGGTCGACGCGATGGACACCCCATCAACTGAACTATGTGATTCACTATGTGGTTCTGGTGGTGGTGGTCCTTGCACTGAGAATGTCGATACGATATCTTCTGGGAGAGCACTTTGTGGTTTTTTCAGACTACCAGTGTCTCAAGTGCGCCCTCACCCAGAGAAACATGAACATGAGTCAATAGTGCTCGTTTAAATTTTTGCAGGACCATGTTTTTGAAGTAGGCTATGTACTGGGAAAATGGAAGTGTTGTAGCAGGATCCCATAGTATAAATTTCATGACTCACTAGGTGTGGAATGTTTATTAGTAGTTAGCGTCCCTGCAGTTGACTCTATTAAACCAGGAGGGTGAAACTTTTCTTCAGATGATGGTGATGAATCATCCACTTTTTGAGCATGTAAGAGATTCTCAGTTGTGATAAATGGACTGTGGAAACTTGGGTCACCAGATATCCTTGGGTGTTTCAAAAGATGGGTATTATGAAGGAGGGAATCATGAGACCATGTTCTAGCAGGAAATCGTGATTTCGGTCGCGACGTGTGAAGTAGGGGTTCATCCAGAGTAGTCCCTCAAGTTTCATTGGGTCGTTTTGGAATCGTGCCAGCAATTGAGAGGTTGCCTACAGTCTTTCCCTACACTCCCAATAGTAAGAGTGGGTTCATGACGTCTTCCACTTGTCGTAGCTGATGAGGTGTGTGCATGATTTTACGCATTTCATCAAAAGTATCAAAACATATGCATACGAACGATCCCTTTCATTCGCGTGTTGTGCCAAAATGGTGTTGTGCAAGTTTTCTTGGAAGTGGGAGAGCTCAGTATGAGCTTTGTATCCCGAGTTGTTTTTTCCTATTTTTTCTTTTCAGGGATGAAATGCTTGAAGGATGGAATGATATAGAGACCTGGTTTTTACCCTGTAAGACATTGGAATATTTCTACATATAATTTTAGATCTAGGCCCAATGACGGAGTGCGATTCCGAGTCACAATGTGCTTGGAATTAATTTTATAAAAATATTTAGTATTTTTATACTATTCACCTAGCAGGGTTTTGTTTTTTCATAAACAGTAGCTCAGATCAGAAATCCGAGCACACAGTTGTGTCTAAAGCGTGTCGTTTACCATAGGTGGGGTGTCAATGTTGCAGGGGTGGGCTTTCTATGAGAAATGTCACTAGGGGTAAAATAATCATTTTAAAATGATGACTTAGTGATTTTTATCTCTGGATCTCTCTTCAAATAACATTCGAACGAAGTCATGATTTGGAAATCCGAGACATCTGTTGAGTTTGAAATGGGGCGTTTTTCCTAGGTGCGATATAAAATGAGAGGACGCGGTAGTTTCAGATTCCACACTAAGAAGATTCTTCAAAAAATAGGATATTGTAGTTGGGGGTTCTCCCTTCTATCTCATTTATCTCTCTTTCTATGTCTATTTATTTCTCATTCTGTTCTTCGTTGTTCTTCGTCGGATCGAGGAGAAATCACTACCAGAACATTGGCAGCTCAAATCGGGAGCATCGTAGATGCGCCACCAACAACACACGACAGATTTGACGTATAATTTATGATTAATTTTTGGAAATTTGTCAAATCATGAGTTTTTGCCAATTTCGATGTTTAAATTCTATAATTTTGGAATTAGGGCAATGGAAGAACGAACACGGCTAACGCCAAAGCCCCATTTTAAATTATCATTCATGGGAGTTCATTGTACCAATTGTTGGACTTTCCAAATCTTGTGGGATCGACGATCTGGGGCTACCACTGCGAAGGCCTCGCCCCTAGGATTCCAAATCCTTCTTTGGATTTGGAATTGGGCCACCGAAGCGGTGGCGGTGGACGTCGGAATCCCCGTCTCCTGCAAGGGTGGTGGCCGATGGTCGGGGTGGTGCATCGTGGTAAACGGCGTTTGGCCGGTGTACGGTGGCCAGGGTAGCTCCGGGAGAAGCCGAGCTCTATGTTCGGGGGTTTGGAATGAGTGACTGGCATCGGGTGTCCCCGGCGCGACCGGGGTAGCTAATGGAGGAGCCGAGGCAGTGCGAACGAGGCTTTGGAGGAGCCGAGACGGCGCACGGCAGGAGGTAGAGGCACCGGCGTCGTCCCATCACGGTCGAAGGGAGACCCCGAGGTCCGCGCCTTATGGTGCGCTGTGGACAAGGACCCACAGTTGGAAGGTCCTGATGGGCAATGAAGTCCTACCAAATGGCCGGTCTACTTGAAGAACCAAACCTGTGGGGTAGTCCGATTTTTCTGGAGCAGGCCATGGTGAGTCAGGCCGAACCCATGGCTGGGCCATGGGCCAGCAGTTCGGACTGGGCCTGCAGGGGTGAATCGGCCCGGTTGGGCCCACTTGCGTTCGGGGGGCCATAACTCTTATAAGGTGTTTCCATTAGATGCGCCGTCTTCAGTTGTACATTCATGTGGGATAGGCAGACAATTTGAATTTGGTTTTGGGATTTTGTTTTCTGTTCCTGATGGTGGGTAACCCGGAACTCTTTAATTTAATAATATCAACTAATTATTAAATCTTGCGACAGACGTGTTTTGTGTGTCGGTTGTTTGTCTAACGTGCCGTCAGAGGTGCTGTGGCCCGGGAGTTGAGCCGGTCCTTCCAATGTTGGTTCATAACCCTTGCGGTATGTTTTCGTCGCTCGGTGTCATGGAACGCTTGATGCGAATAATTAATTATTTACTTAAGTAATTAATTATTCTTGCGTCGGACCTAACTCCTGCTTGGGATGTTTGATTGACGTGTCGTCAGCGGCAGCGTGACCCCAGTCCTCGTGTGGAATTTCTGATGTGTTTTTCAATGTGTTTGGGGTGGAGACAAGATGTAGGACCCACATGGCCAAGATCACATGTTTTACGGTGAAATACTATTTTTTCACCCAACGTCAGTTTGGGGTGTTTGAGTAGTCATTTCTGAGTTTTCTTCTGAGGGGATTGTGACAGCGCAATCTGCCCGCCTAAATTCAGGCCCGAGTTTTGGGCACCATGAGGCGACTTTCAGACATATGCTGTGTTTTTACATCTTATGATCTATATGACCATTATGGGCAAATGAATAGCCTATGTCTCATGCTTATCTACATGGAACTAAAAGGTACGATATGTGTGACTTGTTTCCGGGTTGAGGTTTTGGCCCCACAGGGCCCCCTTTTAATAAAGCGGGCAGTTGCAGCTTCTTTATCCGGAGTCCGTTTTAGGCACGGTCAGTGGCGCTGTGACCCTCGAATCGAGAGGAAGATGACTAGGGTGGCTTTAGGCATTGAAACCAAGGTTGAGATGTCTTACCCACATGCCGTCTTTTATGCTATGTGAAGCGTACAAAGACTTTTTCATCACACGTCTGTTTGGACCATATGAATAGTCGATTTTCCATGTTTTTCCGAGAGAATCTTGATGGATCTAGTTCTCCCATCCTTTTTTGGGACCGAGGTGTGGGCCCCATGAGACGTCGTATGGTCATAAAGTGGTGTTGAATAACTTTTCCATCAGGAGACCGTTTCCAGCAAGTAAATAGTATATCTCGCACGTTTTTACATGAGGATTACAATAGTGTAAACTATTTGGGCGTGCAGAGCCTCTTTTGAGAAATCATTAGATTTCGAAACATGAAATGGTGTTTGTTGGAGGTTCCTTTGACGCACTCTAAAGATACACACAGTAGCGGTGTTAGTGACACCCAGTGATGGAACGGGAAGTGCAGAGTTATCTGACTATTTCCAGGTTTACCCTCCAGCGAGGCTGGGTAGTGGGATACCCGTTAACCTTTGGGTTTTCCCTCTTGCGGAGCTGGTTAGTGGGATACCCATTGACATTAGGGTTTCCCTCAAGCGGAGATGGGTAGTGGGATACCCTTTGACCTTCGCGTTTACCCTCTAACGGAGCTGGGTATAGGGTTACCCATTGACCATAGGTTTTAACCTCCAGTGGAGCTTGGTAGTTGGTTACCCGTTGACCATAGTGTTTACCCTCTAGTAGAGCTGGTTAGTGGGTTGCCCATTGAACTTGTGGTTTACCCTCCTACGGGACTGGGCAGTGGGTTACCTGATGACTTCTATCAGTCTCATCCATTTCTATGAGACTAGACGGTGACTTTTCTACATGATTACCGGAGTGGGACCCTTGGTTGTATGGTTTTCCCGATGAGTCAGCTTTGGTTTGCGGGACTATTGGCCATCAGTGATCGATATCCTCTGAACTATTGGTTACATCTCTTGGGCTGATCTCGAAGATAGAGATCCTCTTACACACTCGTTCGAGTTCTTGTTGATCATATACATACCCCCTAATTTTTTTCCACTCCATGGGTTCGGTTACTCTTCGTCTAGGAGGGGCGAAGATGTGTGGGGTATGACACGTGCTTTCCGTGTCTCACTCTACTTGGATTGGACTTTTCTACTTACTTTCTTCTCTTCGGTTTATGTGCACACTCTCAATTATACTCTTAAATTGTTGTTTGTTCTATCTAGATCTCACTGTTTTAGTACCTCCTTTGTTGCACCCTTTATATTTCGGGGCATCCTGCCGAGTGTCTTTATAACCACCCTTCCTTGGTCTTTATCGGCACTTGGTGTGCCCATGCAGATGATGAACAGGACGATCAATACTATGGAGGATCACAGAGGAAAAAGGAGTTGGGGCTGCATTCAGTGGTCATATGAGGGTTTTCGGGTGTGAGACTCACCATATGTTTACTTATGTTTACCTATTTCCAGGTTGTGGCACCCTTCTGGTTGGACGCATGTTTTTCTCCTTTTACTATTCAGTTTACTTGTCAGTATACTTTTCAGCACTTAACTTGTAATGGTTATAGGTCGATGCATATATATTGGTTCCCCTTTTGTAGCAGTGTTGTATCTTTATTTCTCTTCTCTGCACTTTTGCATTGAGTTAGCTGTGTGTGTGTACAGTTTCTTAGCCAAAGGCCTCCTCAAGTTTTTTGTGCCTTCGGCGCTAGTCACCAGCCCCTGGCCTATGGAGGCGGGCTAGGGGTAGTTGTGGCATGAGCCCCGATACAGGTTAGGTCGTGACAGATTAGTTCATGGAAATTCAAAGATAACAAGTTTATATAACTTCCTCCTATAATAGTCTCTATTTCAGATGTTTTATAAAATAATTATTTTATTCATACCTATAAAATTGTTAGAGTTTTTGATTTTATTTTATAAAAAATATTTTCAATATAAATTTCATTATATCATATCGCACTAAAATTACATAGGGAACTAAAATATAACGTGAGTGTATTTAATCTAATGAATTTATTAGACCAATCATATCCATTTAGAGGTAAAATATTTTATCCACTAAGATGGGTGATGTTAACAAATGGTTTTTTTTATACTATTATAAATTTATATACCTGAATGTCAATAATAATTACTATTTACCTTATTATGATGAAGAATTAGATCTATTAAAATGGGATAAAGGGTTTTTAATATTTCTCTTATGATTGAGTTATCATCAAATTTGAGTGATATTCAAATAAATTATAAATAAATATTTTTCACATCCAATATGGTCACTTCAAATATCAACTCATTTTATTTATGTTAGAAAATGTAGCCACATTGTTCTCGGATTTGAGGATTGAGATATTCTATCCATTGTTTGACATAATTATTTTATTATGGAGAATATATCATCATGTTATAAAAAACATGCAAGGATAATGGAATGTATTTTTAGTTTTTTAAGATAATTTATAAGGCATTTAATATATTAAAAGTTTTCCATGTATTTCATCCCAGATTTGCGAATATAGAATACACAACCAAGTAGTATTAGTGGCTTTAATATATCTGGATCTTCATAAATTAGTGGTAATTTTGTATTACGAATTACCCAAGAAGGTCAGCATCTTTTCTAGTTTCTTGGGAGTGAAATGTTATTATCTTTTAATTACTCATGGAAATTGATTTGTATATCCTCCAATTAATACTCAAATTAATAAATGTAAAAATATTATTAGGCTATAAAAATGAGAAGTATATTTTTTAAAATTAATAATTATCTTAATTTGACACTTATCTTTATCATTATTAAATATGTTATGGGTTTTTAAGACTAATATAATTAAACATTTTTTAGTTTGTATGGGGTTTGAAACATGATAACAATTTCATTTAATATGATTCATTTTGTTTAACCCTCAATAGAGAAATTTACTATCCCATTAAAGAGAGTTAGATAGAGTAATAGATGACAAAAATTATTGATTGCACAATATTCATGTTGTGAAAAATATTGTATACAATAACCATAAATGAATGAATTGTATCTTCTATTAAAATAATAAAAATATATTTAAACCTAGGTTTCTTTAATAAAAACAATATTTATACTTTTAGATACTTTATACAGATATAAATGGAAATGTTATAGTTATTTCCCTCATTAGGCTATCTCAACAGTAGATAGTGTTGGATGTATTGAATGTATAAATGTTAATGCCTCTAGTACATGAATTTCACATGGATAAATCTGATGAATATAATGTGACATGATTATAATGTAAAACTAGATGAATGTTAATAAATGAATCATTATTCAAGAGACACATGACAATATAGAGATTCTCACTTGTTGGTAATCATATTTAAGAATTTACCTTTCTATATTTAGGGAACAAATTATTCCTTCTAGGAGAGGGAAGAGGCAATAAGGGATTATAATTATTCTCAGTTTTCTATTCATCATGGAATATCCATTATATATTTATGTATTTTTGGATTGTTCTCGTATCCTAGAATGGTTTAGAAAATTTTTTGTTTCATTTTATAATCTATAACATTATAGTATTTCATGATAGAGTATTAACTACTCTTGAGTAAGTATTCTCCACTACTAATTATACTATGGGAATGAGAAAATATATTAATGGATTTTTTAATAAAAACTCCATGATATATATAAAAAAAATATAATTTATATGTTATTATCGATTTCCTAACTGTGATAGAAAATTAACAACATATTAATGATGAATATTTTATAGATTATTTAGGTGTTTTTATGTCAGAGAGTTAGTAAAGATTCATGTTGTGATTAATAGAATTGATTCAGATAAAAACATTATGTATCCCTTTAAATTCTTATAAATTTTTTAGTGAACAAGAAATACTCATGTTAAATTTTGTATTACAATACACATGAAAAATGGTTGTAAATTATATAGAACAATTCATATTGTTAAATATATAAATATAGATAATATATATGATATGGACAACTCTTGTGAAGACCAGTTATTTGTTGAATAATTTTCCTTTAATTGTAAATATAAGTTATCT
The DNA here is from genome assembly GCA_963277665.1 of Viscum album. NCBI lineage: Eukaryota > Viridiplantae > Streptophyta > Magnoliopsida > Santalales > Viscaceae > Viscum > Viscum album. Next base: position 1,749,662,186 of record OY728152.1, read on the forward strand.
TTTTAGGTGTATATATTAGGGGATCTATATAACAGGTATTATCAATCTATTTTATGTTATAAAATATATAGAAATCATTATTTATTATCCCTATAATTGAAAATAATATGACTTTGTGTTGAATTCATAATCAAAAGACATTGATGACTACATAAAGTATCTAAAACTATTTTTCCAATCATATTTAAATATAACTCTAATTCTTGGGAGGTTAACATGTGTATATCTACGACTCACCAATATTAAACCTTCAATATTTGGGAATATAAGGGAAGATAACTATATTTCACATTGTACTCTTCATGATAGTAGAATATATAAGTTAAATTACATATATATTGAAATTTTCACCAATGTTCATTATTATGAACAATGATTTTCATATATTTTAGATGATAAGAAACATACTTGGAACATTGAATTTGATTTCATTAAATGATATCGACCAGAAGTTGAGTGGTTCCAATGGGGAGCATCCTATCTGTAATATGGATCATATTTAATCTTTTTTGTGAGTTTTGGTGATTCCAAATATTCATTTATGATCAAAATATGGTAAATTATGATATGGGATCTGGAAGGGATAGTATGAGTTGAAATATCAATAGATAAAAAGAATTCAAAAAGAGTCTCATTGACATTTATTAGGTATAATAATCCTAATGGTGATGAGTTTGTGGTAATAGTAACCATACAAGTACATATTTTATTATAATATTATACAATGTACATTTTTAATGGGAGAATTTATAGATATATGTGATTTAAAATTCAGTAGTAAGGGATTTAGGGAAGGATATTAGGGGATTATAGAAGGGTACATGGTGAAGAAATAATATTGAGGACCCGATAGCTAACCACAATGAATTCAACGTATCATTAAGACCACTAGAAATTAAGTGGATAACCACTAGAGATATGGAGGGTTCCAAAAATTGTATTTCTAAATCGGTAGAATAAAAATAAATTCATAATTTTCTAAATATATATAATTACATTAATGATATTTATCATTAATATTATTTCAATAATTATATTTGAATTATACTACTTTCATTCACTCTATTTTTTAATAAACATTGATTCACTATTCACTGTGATTCGGTCCCAAGATATCATATGTCTTACAATTAGAAAAATTAAAATATATATCACCATCAATTCCCTTGTTTTATACAGTGTTTATGTAAATATGGAAAAATATATATAAATTAATTTACTTCAAATTTCATATTCAACACACTTCTATTATTTTCCTATTAGTTGTATTATATAAATTTCGTAGAGTTTTAATAGATTAGGGAGATGTTTTCTCATGTAACATATATAAATGTTAAACATTTATAATTTGAGTATATTTTTTAGATCCTTTTAAATGATGTGAAAAAATCTCTATGGATTATATATATATTTGATTTTATCCTTGATTGATGATCATTACATTGGTTTGGAATGATATGTAATGATTAGAATGAGTAGGATCACTTGTATATAGATACTATAGATCACTTATGGGATATGTGATGGTAGATATTTATTCCAATTTACCTTATAATGTTTCTCCACATGATTTAAATATATGAATCAGTGATGTAACTTATATGATCATTGTTTATGGATCCTACAACATGAATACTTAAAATAGTTTTTTAAACTTATAAGGTTAAAATCATTGAAACCTATCTAAATTAATTTAATAATTTTAATTTATTAGAGTTAACTGGATATTTCCTTGATAAATAATATGGTTTTTGGTGACTAAAATAGATTATTACCCACCATAGGACAGTTTATGACATTAAATCCCTCAATATAGTTTTTATTAAATTTGTACATTACATGTAATGATGATTACTTGTGAAATAATTATTTTATATTTAGTCACCTAATGATTTTAAAAATGAAGATAGGATAGGTTTGGTTGATATTATAGTTTTTTAATGTTAAATATTTATGTAAATAAATAGGGAAATTTTATAAATGACTTGTGATGTGATAAATGAGACCAACCCCATTTTAATTTTTGGTGAATATGATGTGTTGTTAGAAATTTTTTATTTTTTACTCTTATTAATGATAATAAATATCATTTAAATCCATACAATGGGGCCTTGGGGTCACACAAAAGATAATGATTTTTTTGATTTTTTTTATAATATTGTTATTCAATGAGTAATTAAAATTATGTTTATTATAAATTTTAAATTGATTTCTCTATTTTATATTAGATATATTTAATTAAATAATAGATAATTAATTAAATAATTAATGTTGTTTTATGATATTAATAATGAGATATTTATATTTTTTATAAGTAAACATGTAGAAATGTGAAACCCCCAATAAAATTTAGCCTTGGAATTTGTGTAATAGGATTTTAAGACTCATTACACAAGTTTCATTTTTAAGCCCATGTAAATAATCAATTTAAGAACCAATTTTCTATATTTAATTTATTTAGTGGTTTATTAATTTAGTTACCATGATAAATTAGGACATAGAAAAATTGGAGTTTATTAACTACTCTCAATGACCATTGCAAATAATTAATTACACTTCTTATATATGATGTTAGACTTGATTTATTTGAGGCTTTTAAATGATCATATTACTATAATAGATTGTATATAGGGTGTAATAATCATTCCATTAAAAGAAATCAATTTTAATTCTTACAGATATCATTATTTCACCATCTAGAAAAATTCATCGATTTTCTTCATCTGAGTGGAAGAGGATACATCCACGGTGTTATTGGTTGAAAATTTTAGTGGGTACCCTGGGAGGATTATGTTTGAAAATGAAATATTAACATGAATATTACTATACCTCTAAAAAATGTTCACTATTTTTATTATTATATGATCATATCTTCTATTTAGTTATTCTGATATTTTCTAGGTTTTACTTTTACTCTTTCCACATTAGATGTCTCAATATTTGTATTAAACCATTGAAGTTGTATTAGGGAAGTATTTTAAAGTTATAAAATCCTTATGAAATTTTATACATAAATGCATGAAAAGGGTTTCTATCTATATAGGAGCTTCATTGTTGACATATTGGATTTTATATCCTAATGCATTGGGGAAATTGAGTTCTTTTAAAGGATGATATGAATATCACATTGAATCTTTATGTGTGAGGGATATGATCATATAACCCCTGGAAGTGGAATTAGAGACACAATTGAAAGATAAAAAATATATACACTAAATATTCTTATGTATTTTAATATTTTAATTTATTTTCACTATAATGTTTTTTAAGAATCATAAGAAATATTTAAAGAAATATTGATGCTTTGATTTTTCCACTTAATGTTAATTTTTATTAATTTGTTTTCATTTATCATTTGTATTATATATCACAAAAATAATGGTCTTGATGAACAGGAATCTTATAAATGGAAAATTTTTCCATCTCATAAAATTATATATATATATTTTTTTATATAATTTATTATTGTAATGAAATTAAATTAATGATAATTACATGATTTATAAATTTAAATTAATCTTTTAATTAACAATTATTATATTCATTGATATTATACATGATACACACCTTTGAATTACTATGAATACATTCGTATTGTCTTATTCTGTGTATATAATGTTAATAGTTAGACTAAATAAGAATCCTTAACTAAATATATATATATATATTATATTTCATTTAATATGATATAAATTTTTATAGACCATGTGAAAATTAATATATGGATCATGATTCAATAAACATCAATAATATGTCTTCTTTTAGATAGAGATTATAATATAAATTTAAATATGAATGTAAGGTTTCACATTAATATGTAACCTAATAAAATTAAAAACAAGAGGCTTATTGTTGATCATTTTTATTTTGTGATTAGAGAATGATGTTTTTCACCCCAAAATCCAATAGTTATATATATATATATATTATGTAAATATATTAGAAAATTTGATACATGTTGAAGTATGGATCTTCTTCTACTAAATTTATATAGGTGAAACTTATTTTTTAGAAGCAGTGTATTTAATACAAAAATATATATTGGATAATAATATTCATAACACTAATAATGGAATATATTTAGTTACATATATAGATGGAATTAAACATGGAAAAAGTTTTATGAATGATAAATTCCCTTGACTTTACAACATTTTAGGTAATTATTTTATTGATTGGAATTAAAATATTCTAATTTTTAACAACATATTTCAACTTTTATATCCAATAAAAACAAAACAAATTCGTTTTATTTTACCTAAAAATGGAGAAAATATTATTATAAAAATTATTATAAATATATATATAGTGATATAATACTTATGATATCAACTTTGATCTATATAAAAAATGAAATATAAATATATGGAAACATTCTCTTTGATTCAGTGGATGAAAATGAAATGAAAGAAACATACGTGTAAGAAAATTTATGATATTAAGATCAATGTATCTAACATATTTTTATGGGAAGTAGTTATCAAAATTACATCACCTATTTATAGTAACATTTAGCATTGTAAAGAGTAGAGACAATTTATTATATGAGAATTTGATCTATAATAATGGAATATAGTAAATGATATTCCATTATCCGTGGGTATAATGAATGTACTTCTTCATATTGGATTTTTATTATTTATTTAAAATAATTTTTTGATACACCCAGTAAAAAATTGAGTATTATATCATTCCTTGATAGGGTTTATATTTAATTGGAAATAAAAATGAATATTTTCAAATATTATATGAATGAAATTTTTTTAGTCATTCATTCATATATAATTAAATATATATATTTTATCATGATAATGTTACATATATTTTATGTAATAATAAGGTAAAAAATAATGATTTGAATCCAGTGTATCTTCATCATTGTCACTTATTATATATTAATTTGAATCGAATTTAAAGAATCTATAATGATCAATTTATATATTCAATTGACAATAAATATTTTTCTATATGTGGTTCCTTCGTATTCATTAAAAAGGAAATCTTTTATTTTAATGGTAATAGAAAAGGGAATAATGATTTATTTAAACTCATTTATACAATCTTTTGTGGTCTAAAAATAAAATAATATCATGGTAAATTTTAGTACTACATTTTATTTACAAGAGACATCATAAGGTATGGGTATGTGTATATTATGAAACAACAATATGAATCCTTAAAAATCATCACAGTGTTGAAAAATTAAATATAATATCAACATGGAAGATATAGTACAACACATTGATATAAATGAGGTCATTTAAATTTGACTCAATTATTTCATGGATATCTATGTGGTTGTGGTATAGTATCACAACATAGTCAATGTGGTAGACCATGATTAAATGTTTCATCTTAAAAGTGAATTAATACATTTATTGACATGTTTTATATTTTACCAGTCATACAAACCGTCGCATTTATAATTATTTTTCCTTACAAACGTCTTAGTTTACCCAAAATCTAGTTCCATTAGAGGATATTCTTAATATTCCACATGAGATGTGGTCTAGGAAGCATCGGACTATTTATTTTATAAATATTCAATGATATAATGATAATATATGATATATTACCTCATGTAAACTAAATCCAAAATCATGTAAATATATTCTGGTTACACCAATGAGAATGTTGGTTATCTTTTCAATAATACATTATAGTAGAATTTTTTTATTTCTATATATATGTTTCTTATAAAATTGAAATTAATTTACAAGTGAATTATTTAGATAAAGTTTGAATGTCATAAAGTGCACTACAATCAATTGGATGATAATATTAATATGGATGAGTTAGAAACATAAAGGGTTATGGAAAATTTATTAACCTAGTATACACATGAAATATAATAGCATTGTCTGTTTCATTAAAAATATGAGAGATATAGATTTCTTATCATTGATGTATGTCATATATTATCCATATAAGTTGATATAATTTCTTAACATGTGGCCATCAAGAGTTATAACTCTGATAAATTATTAAATTAATTGAAAATTAATCCATTTGAACAAATTATATTTATAAATTATTGAATCAATCTTAGGATGTAAAATACATGTGGTGTAGGTGTGTCTATCATAAAATGACTTTCATAGATACTATGTTGTTGATATATAAATATCACTGGGTAAATAATGTTTTAATAAAATTCATTAAATTTAGTATGAAGAAATTTTTTCTTAAATGGTATTGATCAAATATATTATAATTATTTTTTCTATAATAGTATATTATTATTATGTAATATAAATAATCGATGTCCAAAATACATTCCATTGGGATAAATACTTAGGCACGTATATAATATACAAACCAAAAGTTCTCAATTTACATGAAATGATTCAATGATTTTTACGTAGCAATGATTAAGATATGTGTTTAATTATACTTCTTAGTGTTGGAAGGTTTTTATTTATGAATATGTCAATACATTTTACATTAACAAAAAATAACTATAATCCTTGTTAATATAAACTGGTGATATGGAACATGGATGAACATTTAGTATTAAATGATGACAGTATACTACTCATTAGAAAATTAATCCATGTTTAAAAATATTTTGGAAACATCATTTTAAATTAATAATTTTTTTAATGAAATGTATATACTATGTATGAGGATATATAGAGATAGATCTAAAATATAATTCTCCCTGGTCAAAACACATATATCGGTAAATTTAAATAAATATTAAATAAGGAATAATCTAAATTATTTCACTACTAAGTTACAAGGAAAAAATATTTCATATATATTGTTCCCTTTAGATACTAAAGAGAATGTAAGAATGAGTATGATTATATATGAATATTATTTTTGATGAATCATGTGTGATGTATTTTGACCCATCCTTGATGTATCATTTGAAAAATGTATAATTATTAATCAAAAATTAATTCATTGAGAATTTCATTGGGTATCATTAAATTATATCAGAAAATACATATGAACTGGATATATATTCTTAGACATTGGTAGTGAGTAAGTGATCACTGTATATAGTTATATAGATACTAGTATCCAAACTGAAAAATAATACTGTATAACATGGTTAGAATTTATTTCTATTATAATTGGATTAATAAGATGGAAATGATATATTAAATAGATTGTTTTTGATTTTTTGATAAAAGATGAGTATCTCGCAATAATAAATCTAGATAAGGAAGCTATTTAGATGAAGATGTTCATTACTAAATTAGTGGTTTTATTAAACAAAATGAATCAATTCAAACACTATTATGATAAGAGTGCAGCAGTTTCACAATATAAAGAACCATGGTCTGATATGAGATACGAATATATTCTTCATCCATTTCATCATAGTAAAGAGATTATTAAAAGGTATAATATTAATATGTGTCGACATCTTATAGAAGATAATATCCAGGGTCCAGTAAAAATCCATTATACAAATTAATAATAGAATCTAAATTACTTCCCCTAATATTAAATATATGAATAATGTTTCTAGTGAAATTTTATTCTATTTTGGAATATTTTGTTATCATATAGTCTATACTAATAGTAAGATTTATTCATTAATTTGTGTTTTTTTGTGCAGAAAACCCATATATAATATACTATCAAACCATAAAATATATATTAGTTTTTTCAATTAATGTTATAATATTTTCTACAATGACATATTATTATCATTATGGGAAGGATAATTTAGTAAATTTATAGCAATTCACACAAACTAATAAAATTAATGAACATGTGTTCAGATTTCTTATTTTATTTACCCCAGATGAATTGTCATATCTATGTCACTGGTGATACTTAAGTACACATTAGTTATGAATCCTTATTATTTTGGTAGTAATATATGTTAATTACTTATGTGGATTCATACATTTGGTAGAATCCTATCTTGGGAGCCCCTAAAATAGTTCTTTAATATGATAGTTAAGATGTCCTCCAGCATGACTCCCTTATTCTAGAGGCTTTGTACTATAAAATTTATTAGAATAAATGATTAATGGGGGGACTATACCATCATGGAATGTTTATAACATCTGAATAATCATATGGAAAATATATTGGTAGCAAGTTAAATGAATGAAATATAAGTGGAAGAGTAATAATAATTGAATAAAAAAGAAATATACAACTCTAAATATAAAAAATAGATACGAAAATAGTGAAAAATAAATAAATAAATAATCATAGAGTAGTTGATTTAATATGTTTATTAAATAAAATACATTATACATGATGGTAAAATCCATTGGTATTTAATGATCCATCTATTAATTGTTCTCCAATGAATCCATTTATAAAGAAAAAAAAGAATAACCCATAGACTTGAACCTACAACCATGAGTTGTGTTCATGTATTCCAAAACAATGGAGTCCCAAATATGGTGTTATATATACTAAGTGGAAAACCACCAATGTAATCCAAAGAATGATCTTGTATATGAATATATAGTGTAGTAGTGTGCATGTATATCAATAAAAATGTAAATAAATTAAATTTAAACAATCTATTACTGGTTATAGAGGGACACATAACTGATCATACTAGTATCAACCATTATCGTAATGTATCTATACATTTTCCAATATGTATATATTTTCATACATGACATACACACCATGTTATTCCGTTACATTCAGTGGACACATGGATTACTGATTAAGTGTCCAATAATAAATATAATATTATTTATGTGTGTGTGTTTGAATGTTTCTGTATTACTACAAGTACCTAGGGATTGAATTCAGAGTCATTTTATTATTTCAAGAGTTTCATAATTTTTAAGGGATGTCATACCCATAAGATCTCAATAAGAAATGAGGGATATCTCATCCAACTATCTCATTTGAGATAAATAAATGAATGTTATTAAAACTAATTGGTCACTAACCAAATAAACTAAAGTCGAGATACGAAATCCAAATCTATCATCCTTCTCATGGATGTGACCACCATGAACAACATTCTAATTATGTGGGCATGATATTTCATGGCCAAAAACCCATGCATTATGATATATTGTACCAATGATCCACTACCTGAGGGTGTCGAATAACATGCTCAATGAACCTAACCATGGTCTCTCTAATAATTTTAAAAAGGTAAGTTAATCCTACTTGATAAATGACTCGATAGGATTAATTTTCTACTAAGATGAAACTAACACTGAAAAAGTCAAGTTGATCCTTTGTAATATAATACTCATACCATTTAATTATAAATAATGACAAAGTTCATGATCATAATCACGCCACATCACTTCTAAATACATCATAATTTATAAGACAACATCAAAAACATGTCATTATCACAACCAAGGTGTAAAGAGGGAGGGACATATGCATTTATCAATTTATATGTCTCATTTAAATGTAACATTTTATAAAGGAAAGATGAAAAACTCAAATATGGATTTTTAAAAAATATGGGAAATTATATCATATTAAATTCATTTAATATATTTAATATATTTATGTTTTCCCATATAAGAGTATTCACACTACAAAAATAAATTGAATGTAATTATGAAAAAGTTATTATTATAAAATTATCTAAACAAAACACCATGATTGTAGTATAAAATGAATAAGTAGGAATAAGAATAAATGAATAAAAATTAATCACCACAAGGGACATTTTTTTGATTAGGTGAACAAAAAACAATTGTATAATTCTATTATAAATACAATATAATATATTGAACTAGGTCTTAGATATATAATTTCAAATTTTAATGGAAAAGAAATAGAGAATTCATCTTGTTTCACCCCATTATATTTAATAAATTATGAATGTGTTATTGAAAATATTATATAACAAATACATTATACCAAGGAAGACACATTAATATATTTTCATGTTTTAACTTGAGTTTGTTATTGAGAAATCAATGAAACAAGAAAACACCGGGAAATTATTTTTAATTAGCTCGCATGGATATAGTGCGAAAAATGGCGAGATAAATTTAAAATATAATATAGAGGATTGATGAAAATAGAAAGAGTCTTCCATTATGATAGAAAAAACTCAAATTGGATGATATATGGAAGAGGTATCTCAAAACCTACCAAGGAGGAGTGGTATGATCTTGAGTAGATGGGCTGATGAGATATGCATGTAGAGGTGGTAAAAATTGAATAACATGAAAATTTAACATGATAATTTTTTTTAAAAAAACTCTATTAAAGAAACTCAAGTATTTTTTACATGGATAGACAAATCATGCTTCAACTATGCATGGGATACATCCTATTCATGGGGCTCCCATGGTTAATTTTCACGGTTTAAGAAACTATGTGAAAATGATGAATTTATCTTCTGTTAAGAGGCATCCAATAACTACATGGTCATGCAGACTAGATTTTATGGTTAGAGAAAATAGTGCATCACCTCCCACCTATCTAGAAATGCCACTCAGTTTATCCCATAAGGAATAATGGCTTTTGATAAACCATGTACCTCTTATACCTTCTTCTATATTTTATCTTTTGGGGGCCCACCACTCCCAAAACTCAATGAAACACCTGAGACACCTCTTGGTCCTTAAAAAATGGAAAAAATAAACACATTTGTCTATTTCAACTATCATAATTATGTTTTGAAGCTTATGTTAGTGGATTTCCTATCCACCAAATGGTAAAAATTCAAATTCCATTGGAATTATACGTTGGCCCAAAAGTTAAGACATTAAAATATACCTAAATTTAAAGATCTCATCTTCTAGAATCCTATAAGAAACAATGAAAAAACATGTCCTACCCAGTTCATGATGTTCCATTCTAATGGGCTCTTTTCATTTCAAAATGACCAATATACCACCAAAAATCACTTTGTATGTAAGATACATAATCCCTTAAAAGAAGATCTAACACTCATACATAAAACAAAAAAATTGAGACAACACTTACCAAATCCTATATTATATTATAAATGATCATGTCATCATTTATGTATCCATAAAAAATATGGATCTCCCCACCATGGATTCTATCATTTATAGGGAAATTTTAATCTAAAGTATCTTTTCTGTCTGAAAAGTCTATTTCAACATTCCCCTTGTAACCTAATGACGATCATGGCATGATCCTTAGAATAAAAATTGTAAAATCCCAATTGACCACGGATTGAAAAGTCTATATATCTTTTCATAAAAATCCTTAATCGAATCACAATATAAATTTCTCATTCTGATGATCTTCCATGAAGTGGTTACTTAATAACTAGCTTTAACAAAACTAGTCGAAAAACAAGTCGAGACATTCCCGATTGACAATTACCAAACATCCCATCATAGAGATCGATAGTATCCAGTCAAAAACATGCTTAAATCTAAAAACTCACCCCTTGTTTACTTTTTACGTTTATACCAATGTTTAATTCTGATTTATGGTGATGTATCAATTACAAACATTTACTTTATGCTAACATTCCTCAGTGTGAACAATTGTTCATACCCAAACAAGTACACATGGATAATCACCCTAAAAATATTCATTCCACGACAAACAAAAAATATTGTGTAAAATTATAATCATTTAATAGGAAACAAGGATCTCTTTCATGGTATTCTGTACACCATAATCATAATCTAGATGTTGACAAATATTCTAGACGTCCACATATCCGAACATTGACTCAGCCTAATGATAATAAATTAATAGAGTCGGCGGGTGTCTATGAGTCCAACCATGGGATTCCAATATTGTAACCAAAGAATTAATTACACTATCCATTCATTTAATACAATAATTAATCATTATTATAACTCCAATGGAGTTTATCCATCTATTATTGTGACAATTAATTTTAGGGTGATGTTTAACCAACACTCTCGTAGTGTAACCCAGATGATATCAAGATAGGGGATATGATCATCACTATGAAAATTATAAATTAAGGGTATGTAAAGAATTACTATTAATACACAATAAAATCATTTTATATCCAAGAAATATTATTGGTGTGGTTATGATCCTATTCTATCAAATTGCATAAATAATGAATTTTTGAACCTCTCTTACCGACTTCTTTTGGAAGAGAGTCTCTTTACCTGTTGGTGAATTACGAACCCGACTATGATTCATTTACTAATAACGTTATCCTATTATCACTAAATAATAACCACCAATGTACATCCCCCACCAACTATGTCTTTAAAGGATTCATACACATCTATCAATATCATCACCATGATCCCTTAAATGAAATGAAACATTACAAAAATGTACTGACTCCAATGGTACTCAATGAAAAACAAATGAACCATTAGATTTTTCAAGATTTTTTGTGTTATTTAATCATTTATGGTCATTAATAATTTTTTTTATTTTACAATAAACTCTTTAATAGTGTAAAAGTTTTCATTTTTGAAAACCAAACTCACTTATTGGCACTCAAATCATCTACCACTAACCACATGTTTGAGATGTAGACAACTAACAGTTAGAATGTTTTAAACCAAAATGATAGATAAAATATCCACATATAGGTTTTCTATACGAAATTAACTCTAGATTTATTCATTATACCCCTCTTGGGTTATGTCCATGATTTATATTTCATCAATCACAATGTCAAAAACACCCTTATTGATGGTGTTAGGATACCCAATCCTTTTATAACGTCATCATGAGAATTAGGATGAGTCATATTTCCATTATTGCTTAGGTTATTTAACATCAAATTTGATCTATTATAAAATAATAGAAACTTGTGTCTTTAAACATTACCACCAAACTCATATGGTTAAATTTACCATATTACTAACTTGATAGGAACTATGTGTTTGGACTCATACAACCACTGAGAATCTATCAACAAAATGGTATATAACATAATATTATCTATTTGCATATCAATCAAATTCATCCTAGAATATGATGTCCCATTAATGAAATATCATAGATAATTTTCATCCCATACAGTAGAAAATATTGTTGATGACCTCCCAACTCATCCATTAAAAAATAAATAACGACCACCAAACCAATTAGGTATCTGACTATTTTTAGGCATATTTAAACTGAAACAATTCATTAAATGGATCTCATGAAAATAATAAGGTCCATATTAATAGTTGACCACCCATCCAATCTAGGGTGACTTTTTGGAAAAAAAATTCCTACTAAGGACAAAATAACCTGAATTACACCCTTCATATAAAAGAGATCATCACAAGAATTCACCAAAGCATTAATTTGTATTGGAACTACCTATCTCAGGCTCCCAACATCTGAAAAAATAATGTTGACCCAAAATATAGAACACACCCTGAAAAATTCACTAGCCTCCACCAATAATATTTTAGTTTCATCATAAGAAGCCTATAGAAAATGCCTATGTTTATGTTCTAAAGAAACACTTAGGAAAGATATAAAGTATCCAATCTATAGGGTTTAAGATAGTAGAAAATATTTTTTATAATTACATGATCCCATTAAATTATATAAATGAGATTAATAACCATCAAATCTCTCAATTTCAATATAGAATATCTGATATAACAAAAACTATACTTTGAATATGTATTTATCCAATTCCGTAATGCAGACAATAAATTCTTATCAACCCAAAATTAAGGATTTAAAATATAACTATAATATGGTAATATTGAGGAATTGTTTCACATAATTTTCATTCAAAACTTCATTTATAAATTTATTATCTTTGAAGATTGTATTCTATAAAGACAATATCAATTCCAATCTACAGTGGAAAACTCCCTTTATGTTGAAATTGAAATTTTAATTAACTATAAATTCATTTAAGTACAACCCAGAATAAGATAATAGGTCTGTTATAAATTGAAATGGGATTGGTAAAGTAAGATATCCACATATTTATACTTGTGAAATTCGTTAATTAGTATAAATCACATTAAATATCCATTCATATATGACATAAATTTTCCCCATGGGGTTAATACTATGAAATAAACCGACAAAAGAAAACCAGAAAGTATCCATTCACATCTAACATGGGTCCATAAACTATTGATGTTGATTTATTTATTATATTTTTAACCCCTCTTAGTTGGTCTTCTAATAAGAAACAAAACCCAACTAACATTCATTGGTCTTGTTTTTTACTTCAAACAGTAATCATATAGGTTTTCATTTTTATGTGATAGAGTTATGAGCCTTTATATGGGAAGAAAATATATAAAAATATTACATGTTTAGTATACACGTCTAATTACAATTGTTAAGTTAACAGAATTATGATTCCAATGTTTTAAATGTACCATCGATTATAAATTAAAAATGAAATTAATAAAACTAGAACCTTATTTTGGTTTTGATTTCAGAATATCATAATTTTGTATTTAATGGTTTGATTATATGGGTTACACTTCCCAATTTATATGGTCCCATAAACCTTATAAATTTCTTATTGTTTCCCCATTTAATCACAATATTAAATGTTTCATCCCATGTGACCAATTTCTCATGGCACAAAAATTTCATAATTGGTTTCATAATTATAATTCGACCGTAACGCTATATCAGGAAACACTACCTAAACTAATGCATATATTTTATTTAGAAAACAAAATATTTAAATTATAAAAAAGAGTGCTAAATATTCATGTATAATGGTATAATAATCACATAAATTGTTTTTGTAGATAAACATGATAAACATAAAACATATGCATGTTATTCCACTTAGGGAACATATCACTATATCAGGAAGTCTATGAATGAAACCTTTATGTAACGGAATATCCATTTCATGTGAATCTCTATGTCACTATAATGATGGTTGTAATTCTATATACATTACATGACATTCCTAGGACTCAATAATGTAAATATTATAATCCACTAATTATCAAAAGTAAAACATTAATTAGAGGTTAAATCATAATCATTTATAATAATGAACAATATAAACAACAATCACATCCCTCTCCACATGGAAGTTTCCCTATGTGAGGGATGATCACTCCAAGACATGACTATTTACCATGAACAAAAATATATTTCTAATCTCATTTCTACCAAACCAAAATTGTAATACAAAAGGAAAATAATATATCTAATACCAGTTTGTAACATCCTTACCCTATAGCCATTGAAAAGGTTCCCCGATCCTTTTAGTCACATGGTCCTCATCCTCCCTCCCCATATTCCAGAGGCTACTGAATAATAGTGAGAGTATGAAGATGGTATAGGGTAAAGAATATACCCTCATTGGAAAATTTGATGAATGGTATAATCCAAAGGAAAAAATATTATAAGCAAAGAAAATGAATGAAAGAGAATCATACGAATGTTTATAACATGATAAATAAGAATTGGCCAACACCCAATAACAAAAATTAATGGACATGTGAAAATGTGGATTCATAATCTATGAAGTATTAATTTATTTTGTTATACAATAAACTTCATAAATAAAAGATAAATCACTAAGGTATAACTCCATGATCATCCTGAGCACTGGATATGTCTTGTGCTCATAATCTCATATGTACAAATTACAGTACAAGAATAACCCATAGACATGAATCTACAACCATGATATTTGTTCAAGTACAGAAGTGAAATGGTATCCCGAACAAGATGAGAGATATACTTAGTAGCATTCAGCAAATTTTGCTTAAAGAATAATAATTAAGTAAATATAAAGTACAATAGTGTGTAGGTATCTCAATAAATCCATAAATAAATAATAAATAGACATGTTGGATTAGGTTTAAGAGGGAAACCTAGAAAACGATACATATTTCAGAATATGATATAATTTCTCTTATTATATTATGATATATATATATATTTCAATGATTCCCATGTATATAAAGGTATACCAACAGTACTAATGGACTCATGGATTAGTTAAAATGTATCCAAATAATATATATATGCATATTCATAGCATGACACAACACATGACTCCATCATTTGTGTATAATAAAAAGAGTGTCATACTATGTATGGTATGTTAAGACCACAAGATCTCAATAATAAATTATAGCCATATTATCCCAGATCCATGGGTGAAATAACTAAAATAATGTTCTTATAACTAATGGGTCATATGCCTGATCATCTAATTTTATTATAAGAAATCCATTCATGTAATCCAACTATTGGAATTTACCTCCAGTATCAACATTCTAATTGATGGGGAATGATATATCATTCCAAACTACCCAATAAATGAGAGAATACATTCAACATATCCTTTATTAGGGTGTGTGACATGTTATGCTCAATGACCCAAATGATGTTCCCTCGAATCATAGAAAAAAACAAGTTTATCTAATATATGAGAGCCTCTAGCCCAATTGTACATAAACATGAAAATATCGTCACTCAAGGAATAATGGATCCTTCGTAATAAAATTAATTTACCATTTATTTAAAAATACTTAAGAATTCCATCTCCACAATCACACCACATCACTTCTCAGTAAAAATTAATTAAGAAGGCCACATCACAAACCTGAATTTATCATAATATATGTGTAAAGAAGAAGGGGCATATACATTTATCATTTCATTTATCTCTTCCAAATACCCCAGTTTATTATGAAAAATAGCAAACCTTAAAAATTATTTTATTTTAAATGTGGTAAATAGTATCATATTAAATTCATTTAACATATATGTGTTTTCTCATACAAGATGGATCACATAACATAACTCAATCCAAATTCATTGTAAAATAAGTAATTACGATCAAATGTATCTAAACATCACCTCAATAGGGTGGTTTAGTTACATAAGGATTCATAAGGGTCATGGCATAAAAATAAATCACCCCAAGGGAACAGATATGGGTTAGGAGAACAACCAAAAATAGTTTAATTCAAAATATTATGTAAGTATAATTTAAGTCACTTGGTCATACATGTCACATTTTACATTTTAAAGGAAATTAATAGAGAATCTTGTGTATTGTATCATGACATAATTTACATATGATAAATACATTGGGTGAAAAGATATAGACCACTAATCTTATATCAATTATTTCCCACTTATCGAGTTTCAATCTTTGATTTTATTTGATTCAATAGATCTCTAATAAAAGAATAAATACATCGAAAATATGGTGAATTTTATCAGATGAGGAGGGTTCCAACAGTGGTGAGATAAACATAATATGTAATCAATAGGAGTGAATCTCTTACAAGTGTGATTCTATTTCAATATATGACACTAAAATTAGAGGTCAGATAGAGTAGGTAGTGAAAATCCTACAATAGAGTATAAGGAGGAGCTTGAGATGCTGGGAAGAAGAGTTGTGCGCATATAGGTGGAGAAAAAGAGGAGAAACATAAAATGAGAATAATACATAATCATAATAATTAATATTATAAATTGGACCATGGTTTCGACACACGGTTGGAAAAACCACGCATCGGAAATGCAGGGGATACTACATATGAATGGGGATTTCAATGTTCATAAACATGGTTTGAGAAACACTCTACAAACATTCATTTATCCTCTCATAAAATCCCAAAAAACATTATGTCCATCCAAGATGGTGAAAATGGTTAGAATAAATTTTTTAGGACCCCCAACCACTCTGGAATGGCTGAATGATTTTAATTAGAGGGACATATGGTTTCATAAAAACATTTCAGCTTTTCTAGGCTCTTCAAGATTATATTTTTCAGGGTCTACCACTCATAAAACACGAAAACAAACACTAGATACATCATTCAGGACTTAAAGAATGTCAAAAAACAATATATTTGAGGTTTTTATTTAAAAAAAGTATATTTTTTTGGTTTTTTTAGGGAAATGACCTTCCAAAAAATGATGAATAGGAATTTTACTTTGGTCTAAATAATGGGATGTTACACATTGATACCTAACTATGCTTGTTTTTACATTTTTCAAAATATAATAAAATAGTTTATGATATTATTCATGTAGTTTTTTAGCACCACCCTGTGAACTATGTTTAAAAATATCTTATTTTAATTATAAAAATACTTGAATCATATAGTAATAACAATTCAAAGGTTGTTCGATACCATTTAATATGGTAATACTATATCTATGATAATGATTATATGTTTTATATTGAGTCCCCATTACCTGAGAGTCATTATTACTGCCAAAATCTACCCCAACATTTACACCAAGATGTGCTACTACCGGACTCCAAGTCACCATTACCAATAGCCCGAGCAACCTCCAAACATTGATTCACAAAAACCACCAGAACAAGTTACCGCCAGACTTCAGTCATTTTTACTGCTAGGGGAGTTACTGCTAGAGGCGAGTCACCACCAGATGCTCAGTGACCACCAGCTTCTTATAACCATTTCTCTTAGAGGACTATGGTGTGAATGTATCAATGACTATATCATTGTGGAGTTATTTTTTACCATGTCCTTAAGACTTAGTCAAAGACCAATCTACAGATTGTGGATATACTACTGATATATATATGAAAAGGATATATATATCTCTTGATACGATGTTTCAGTCACAATACATATACAACAAAATTTTTCCAATTGATAATTTTATGACTAAACTTATGGATTCTCATGAGCTCCTTGAATGATGTTCTGAGAAGATCAAATGAAATTCTAACACAAAATTCTTTATTAGGGTTCATTGACATACTGAGAGTGATCAACTAGAAAATTGTTATAGATATTCTATGTTCCTAATTTTTCTATAAAATTCTTGATAAAATAACAAATTCCACACCAATATTGATCTGAGGACTACAAAAAATTAAGAACATGTCATACTAAGATTTTCTATTCTTCATTATTCTATGCATTTTATTTTGAGTTGTGTGTTGTTACCTTGTTATCAAATATACATTATCTGCTGGATCTACCAGGATATAACTTCTTATCCTCTTGTTTCATTACATCTGTGTTCCTACTATCTTAATGGTAGAGGTCCATGTGTGACCTATTCAATTCTTACATCCCACAAATAACTATGGAGGAGGATTTTTAGCCAATTCATCATTTTTTGTTGATTGTATTCCTAATGTAGGTTTTAGATTCATTTAATTGTAATTATGAGGTACGTTGCACAATGTGAGTTCTAGGTGGAGGAGTTTATGTATCAACAGCAGATCTATTTCATTATGTATTATGTTATGTCATTGTCATGTTTTCCTACTATATACTAGATTACATTTTTTCAACAAATAAAACAATTACATTGATAATAAATCTTATGTAGTGTTTATATATTTTTTTAAGTAAATTGATTTCAAAAGTTATGGTATTTCTAAATAGTATTTTTACAAAGAGTTAAACACTCTTTATGAAATCATTTTGAATGAAAAATAGTTTATCGATTTTCTATTTGGATTAATTGGAAAGATTAATTAATTAAGGGTTTTCTTATTTTTTTTCTAACTAATAATAGATATTTTTGTTGGGAACATAATTCACACTACCTTGAGTTACTCAATATAACCAACATTTGGTATCAAAGGATTTCCAAAAATTAACTTTTCTACCCTGATTTTAGTTGTATTCTTTAGATATAAAAATTATTTCAATCATAAATTTTACTTCTTTATGGATAGTAGAAAAGAAGAATGTACTAAAAATATAAATCATCATTTTAATGGTACTAATTATGATCAGTGGAAAATAAAAATAAAAATTCCTTTAGAACGTATCTGTTCTGACATTCAGATTGTAATATATGATCAATATAAAACACCAAAAACTTATATAATTACATGGTGAGTTTATAAAAATATTTTATATATTAAAAATTATAAACCTATTAATTATTTGTTCAATATCTTTGGTGATGGTGATTTTAATAGAATATCTACCTTCTTATATACTTTTGAAATATGTGATTACTTATCTATTAAACATGAAGAAACATCAAATGTCATTGAAATTAGATTAAATACATACCAAATCATGTATAATAATTTTAAAAAGAAATATGATGAACCAATATTTAATATATATTTTAGGTTCAATGAAATAGTAAATAACATGCCCTCACTTGAAAAACAACTTATTGGAAAAGATCAAGTGATGAGACTGCTCAGATTCTTACTAGATACTTGGAGAGGAACATCTGTGTCAATTACATATTCTTGTGATATAGGTAAACTACCTTTAAATTAAATGATAGGAAAGATGATTATGTATGGATAGTAGATTAATTCTATCCAATAGATCGATGAGGATGAACAAATAAAATCAGTAACCATCAAGACTAATTCTTCGATTCAAAGAGAAAAAATAAATAACCATATATTCCATTAATGAATATTCTCTTGATGACATAGAAAATGTAATGGATCAAATGGCAAGACATTTCAAGATATTTCATAGGAAAAACAAGTTCTCCAAGAAGTATAATTTCATAGGAAATTATGACAAAAATGGAAAGTAGAAATTGGATTAGAAAAAAATGACACTCAAAATGAAATCTCTATCTATGAATTTAAGAGGAAAGGTTACATTAAATATGATTATCCAAATTTTAAATATAAAAAGAATTATGATGATATGGACGGAAGATACAAGAGATCCATAAAAGAAACACGGAGTGACGCTAAAGATAGATCGAGTGACTCAAAAACTATTTATGAACATAAGTCTGATAGAAAAAATATTTGATTTACAACAAGTGCATTTGAAGAACAAAATATTCATCCTGTTTCTCCTATTAATATTTCAAATATTTTAAAAAATGATGAAAATGACGAAAAAGTGTAAAACATGACCATTAAATATCTAAATGATTCTGATAACATTAGGGAATACACATTTCATAAGCTAAAAGATAAATATGAATCACTTATGAAACAATATACTCTAATAGTAAATATTAAAATAAGAATTATTGATGGAAAAGAGAAAAATTATCTCATATTGAAAAAAAGAAATCCTAAATATATTCAAATGAATAATTGAAGAAAGACAAAGAAAGTTTTACCAATGGTAAAAAAAAATTAACTCGAATACAAGGAAAGAATGTTTCTCCAAATTATATATATGACATAGTTTATCAATCATGATATATAAATATTACAAATACCCGATTTACAAAAAGTAATAGTCCTAAAATTTGATAAACTAACCATACCTAATCAACAAGACTAATAAATAATTTATCTATAGAAACAGAAAATAAGTTTATAAGATATCTATTCAGAAAATAAAGATACCAAAATATACTATTAATAACATATCTATATCCATGATGATTTAGGTACCAAAATCATAATTGAAATAAACATTGTGCTGTAAGAAACCTATAAAAAACATAAAGCAAAAAGATTTGGTTTCTAGATGGTGGATATACCATGCATATGTCTGGTGGGTTTTCAATATCCAATAATATAAGGACCCGACCTTAAACATTACATAATATTGAATTAAATGAATAATTCACTTTCAGGATCTTTTCAGGTTTAGAGTTTTAGATAATTAGGTCATCACATTTACATAACAACATGAATATTACATGTAGAAAATTCTACCCAGTATCCTTCTTTTGAAAAAATATAAACACTTGAAAAAAGGGTCATGTCTACTTCCATGTTTTAGACATCATGACTTTTCTATGATCCCATCCTTTATGCTATTAATCCTTAAGTCTTGTGAAAAAATTTCAAAATTTGGGATGAGCATAAAAGGCTCAGTAATGGTTATAAAACAATGAATTAAAATAGATTTTCATAAATAAAAAACAAAACATTAACTCTGTTACTTGCCTCATGAAATCATAATATTTATGAAAGACACATAGAAATCATAAATCATACAGGTAACTTGTGGCATCCATATCATTCTTACATTGTAGTTATCACAGATACATAGGGAGTTATATTGGAATAACCATCACAGTATATTCCATAAATATATTAGGAGAAACATTCACATTTACCTCTGTCACGTTCCCAATGCATTGGAGAGCTATCTCAAGCTCACCCTCCCTAGGTTTATCATGGAAACACCCGTATACATGAATGATTCCCAAGAACCATAACATGAACATAACATATAACATAATCATAAAGGAAGGATAACATTTCCACATTGTAAATAATAAAATATCATTTCATGATATTGAAATAATAAATCCATTCTCAAAATCATTTTCAATACCAATATACGTAAAAAGAGTATATGGTATTTATTTTTTCTTTTTGAAAACATTATGGTGTGTTAAGGAAGCCAAAGATCAAATAATACTCACGACAGCAGAAAGGTTGTTGTCACCGCTTACGTAAAAAAGGAAAATTTTGTTTTTGTCGTTTAGTTAAACACTTCATATAAAAAATATTCACATTGAATTAAATAAAAACGTCCACAGTGTTTATACAGCATATAAAAGAAAGTCGTGTATTAAAACAAAATGTGCCTCAATGAAAGGAGATCAAGATGATGTCCCTTACCTCGTGTCCGATATGACTTGATCATTCTTTAATCTCCTAAATAATATACTAATGTTAGGTTATACTTTATTAGGAACATTTTTCATGTTTATTATTCCTTTTATATCACTTATTACCATGTTATAATCATTATTTAATCATTTATGTTAACAATGTTCCTTTTGTCGATATTTGGTACTTGAGCCAAAAATGAACAACTTATAATTATAAGATGTCAATGTGGATAATAGTATGTTATATCCAAAATGATATTCCTGATTTAGATATCATATATATCATATATGTCCACTATATACATGTATTTATAATAGTACAAAACATTTAGAGGTATGAAATGAAATGCACCGTTCATGTAGACTGTAAGTCGTACGTACGATTGAACACTAATTTCATTTCTATTTATTATTTTAATGTAAACAAAACATAATGATACATATGTATTTTATAAATCTATTATAATATCATATATAATATCATTAACTCCATCCTTTATACGTCCCACATACGGCATTAACGAATCACATCACTTTGATGGTGAAATAGTCCACACTTTTTCAAATGAGATTATCATATTTACCCACTATAGAAACCATAAATTTGTTCTATAAATATAAAGTAGAGAAGAATAAAGAAATCATAAACATAATATATATCATATATAAATTCATTTCCATCATAATGGATACCATGAGAGGTGGTAGGAGATAATCAAAAAATCATTGTTTCGTGAGGCGTTGGTTTTACATCCACAGAAACATTATTTTCTTCATCCAGTAGATGGAGGTGTGTGTTAGTGTAGTTAGAATACTTATAATAACAACATACTAGTATATTTAGGATACTGTTTTTGTTACAAAATAAAGTAATAAAAAGAGTTTAGGGTTTGGAAAAGTAAAATAAAAGAAATTTTTTTAAGAGAAATAGTTACCTTTAAATTGGGTAACTCTAATTGGTTTGAACCAAAGAACTCCTTGAAGTGATTTATGTCTAAGGTAGGGATTCTAATAGTAGTATAGGGATATAGGGAGCTTAATTGGGTAGATTTTGGATGAGAAAAATGTCTTTATAGGTGTGAGGAATTGGCTTGAAGTGGTCTTCTTTTAAAAGGGGGAGGAGGGGCTCATTTGGAAAGAGTGAAAATATTATTTTATTTTAAACATATCATCGGTTTCAAAAAGTCCAGAAATCATTAAAGATGAAGCTAAGATGACTCATGGTTGAAATAAAATCATACAATCACAATTGGACTTTTTTTGGATAATATTATAATCATTTTAATCTTATTTACTTAAATCATTTATTAATGAGGTAAATACTGAATCATTATTATGACACAAATAATTTAATTTATTTGATGTGTAAAAATTATAAACAATACCATTATATAAGAAATATTTTTTTCTTTCCAATGAATATTTATAGTCTAAAATATGACTTATATAACACCATATAAAAATTAATTACTAAAAGATTTTTGTTCATGTCAATTTTGTACATGTACACCAATGTTTGTTTCTGACTTCTCGTGATGTCTCAATTAAAAACCATTACTTTATTCTATCATTCCTCAGTTTGAACAAGGGTTCATACCCAAAAATATACACGTGGATAATCACCCTCAAAATATTCCATCCAAGACCAACAAAAAATATTGGGTAAAATTATAATAATTTAATAGAAAACAAGGATCTCTTTCACGGTATTCTGGACACTGTAATCATAAGCCAGTTTTTGAAACATAGCCTAAACGTCCACATATCCGAACATTGAATCAGCCTAATGATATTCAATTAATAGAGTCAGCGGGTATCTGTGATTCCAACCATGGTATTCCAACATGGTAACCAAGGAATTAATTACACTAACCATTCATTTAATACAATCATTATTCATCATTATTACTCCAATGGAGTTTATCCATCGATTATTGTGACAATTAATTTTTGGATGATATTTAACCAACACTCTCGTAGTGTAACAATATGATATCAAGATAGGGGATATGATCATCACTATGACAATGATAAACTAAGGGTATGTAAAGAGTTACTATTAATACACAATAAACCTCTTTTATATCCCATAAAATTTATTTGTGTGGTTATGATCCAACTCTTTCAACCCACATAAATAAAGATTTGTTGAACTTCTCTTACCGAATTCTTCTGGAAGAGATTCTCTTTACCTGGTGGTGAATTACAAACCTGAATATAATTCGTTTACTAATAATGTTAGTCTATTCTCACTCAATAATAACCACCAGTGAAAATCCCCCACCAACTATGTATTTAAAGGATTCGTACACATCTAACAATATCATCACCATGATCCCTTAAAAGCACTGAAACATTACAAAAATGTACTTAATCCAATGGTACTCAAGGAAAAAATTGAAACATTATATTTTTCATGATTTTTTGTGTTCTTTAATCATGTATGGTCATTAATAATTTGATTGATATTATAATTCCCTCTTTAATAGTGTCATGGTTTTCATTTCTGAAAACAAAACTCACTTTTTGGCACTCAAATCATCAACTTCTGACAATAGGTCTGAAATGTGGCCAACTAATTGTAAGAATGTTTTAAACCAAAATGATAGATAAAATATCCACATAATTGTATTCTATAGGACATTAACTCTAGATTTATTCATTAAACTCCTCAGGGGTTATGTCCATGATTTATATTTCATCAATCACAAAGTCAAAAACAACCTTATAGATAGTGTTAGGATACTCAATAATTTTATAACTCCATCATGAGCATTAGGATGACTCATATTTCTATTAATGCTCAGGTTATTTAACATCAAATTTTATTAGTGATTAAATCATAGAAACATGTGTCTTTTAACATTACCACCAAACACATATGGTTCAATTTACCATATTTTTAACTTGATAGGAACTGTGTGTGTAGACTCATACAACGACTGAGATTCTATCAAAAATATAGTATATCACATAATAAAATCTACAGGCATATCAAAAAAATTCATCCTAGTATATGATGTCCCATAAATGAAATATCCTAAATTACTTTCATCCTATACAGTAGAAATCATTGTTGATGACCTCCCAAGTCATCCATTATAAAAGAAATAACGATCCGAAAACCTATTACGTAGCTTACTATTTTTAGGCATAAATATCAAACTGAAACAATTCATTTAATGGTTCTCATGAAAATAATAAATTCCGTATTAACAATTGACCACCCATCCAATCTAGGGTGTCTTTTCAGAAACAAAGATTCATACTATGGACATCAGAACATGAACGACACCCTTCATATAAAAGGGATCATCACAATAATTCACCAAACCATTATTTTGTATTGGAACTACCAATCTCAGGCTCCCAACATTTGAAAAAAATAATGTTGACACAAAATATAGCACGCACCATGAATAATTTAGTAGCCTCCACCAATGATATTTTAGTTTCATGATATAGAAAAAGAAGCCTATAGAAAATGCCTATGTTTATATTCTAAGGAAACACTTAGGAAAGATATAAAGTATCCTAAATACAGGGTTTAAGATATTAAAAAATATTTTTTATAGTTACATGATCCAATTAAATTATATAAATTAGATCAATAACCATCTAATGTATCAATTTCAACATATAATACCTGATATAAAGAAAACTATACTTAGCATATGTATTTAGCCAATTTCATAATGCAAACAAGAAATTCTTATCAAACCACAATTAAGGATTTAATATTTAACTGAAATCCAGTAATATGGATGAAATTTTTTACATAATTTTATATCAAAACGTCATTTATAATTTATTATATTTGAAAATTTCCTTCTTTAAAGACAATATCAATTCCAATATACAGAGGAAAACAATCTTTAGGTTGAAATTGTCATTTTAATTAACAATAAATTCATTTAAGTACAGCCCAGAATAAGATAATAGGTCTGTTATAAATTGAAATGGGATTGGTAAAGTAAGATATCCCCATATTTATACATGTAAATTTCTTTAATTATTAGAAGACACATTAAATATCCATCGATATATATCATAAATGTTCCCCTCTGGGGTTAATACTAAGAAAAAAATAACAAAGGCAACCAGAACGTATCCATTCACATATAACCTAGGTCCATAAACTATTGATGTTGATTTTTTTATTATATTTTCTAACATTCTTAGTTGGTTTTCTAATAAAAAAATACCCCAATTAAAATGCATTGGTCATGTTGTTTTTTTCAAACATTCATCACACAGGTTTTCATGCTTATGTGATAGAGTTATGAGCCTTTATATGGGAAGAAAATACAGAAAAAGATTAATTATTTAGTATACACGTCTAATTACTATTGTTTAGTTAAATGAACTATGATTCCAATGTTTTAAAGGTACCATTCCTTATAAATTAAAAATAGAATTAATAATACTATCACCATGTTTTCATTTTGATTTCAAAATATCATAATTTTGTATTTAATGGTTGATTATATGGGTTAAACTATCCAATTTATATGGTCCCATACACCTTATAAATTTGTTATTGGTTCTCCCTTTAACCACAATATTAAATTTTTCATCCCATGTGAACAATTTTTTATGGAAATAAAATTTAATAATTGTCTTCTTAATTATAATTCAACCATCAATCTATATCAGGAAACACTTCCTAAACTGATGCATATATTTTATTTAGACAACCATATATTTCAAGTATGAAAATTAGTACTAAATATTAATGTAGAATGGAATAATAGTCACATAAAAATGTAGTATAGGTAAACATGATAATCAAAAAACATATTCATGTAATTCCACATAGGAATCATATCACTATATCAGAAAGTCTAAGAATGAATCCTTTATGGAATGGAATATCCATTTCATTGGAATCTCTATGCAACTATAATGATTCATGTAACTCTATATACATTACATGAAATTCCTAGGCTTCAATGATGTAAATATTATAAGCCACTATTTATTAATAGTAAAACATTCACTCGAGGTGAAATCATAATCAATTATAATAATGAACAATACAAACAACAATCCCATCCCTGTCCACATGGAATTTTCCTTATGTGAGGGATGATCACTCCAAGGCATGACTATATACCATGAACCAATATATTTCTAATCTCATTTCTACAAACCCAAAATAGTAATACAAAACGAAAATAATATATCTGATACCAGTTTGTAACATCTTTAACTTATATCCATTGAAAAGGATCCCCGAACCTTTTAGTCACACGGTCTTAATCCTCCCTCCCCATATACTAGAGGGTGCAGAATAATAGAGATAGTAGAAAGATGATATAGTGGGAAGAATATAACCTCATTGTAAAAGTAGAAGAATGGTATAATCAAAAGGAAAAAATATTAGAAGCAAAGAAATTGAATGAAAGAGAATCATACGAGTGATGATAATTAAGAATTGGAAAACACCAAATAACAACAATTCATGGACATGTGAAAATTAGGTTTCATAATCTATGAAGTATTAATTTATTTTGTTATACAATACAGTGCATAAATAAAAGATAAAATCACGACGGGATAACTCCATGATCATCCTGAGCACTGGATACGTCTTGTTCTCCTAATCTCCTATGTAAAAATTACAGGACAAGATTAACCCATAGACATGAATCCAAAACCATGGTATTTGTTCAAGTACTGATGTAACATGGTATCCCAAAAAAGATGTGAGATATACTATTTTTGATAACACAAATTTTGTATGAATCATAATCATTTTGTAAATATAAAGTACAATAGTGTGTAGGTATCTCAATAAAGCCGTAAATAAATAATAAATTCACATGTTGGATTTGGTTTTAGAGGGACACCTGGAAAACGATACATATTTCATCATATGATAGAATTTCTCTTAATATATTATGATATATATATATTTCCATGATTCCCATGTCTAGAAAGGTATACCCACATCGGTAATGGACTCATGGATTTGTTAAAATGTATCCAAATAATATATATATACATATTCGTATCATGACCCAACACATGACTACATCATCTGTTTATAATAAAACGAGTTTCAAACAATTTTATGTATGTTAAACCGTAATATCTCAACAATAAATTATAGCCATATTATCCTATATCCATGGGTGAAATAACTAAAATAAGGTTCTTATAACTAATAGGTCATATGCTTGATCATCATATTTTTTTATAGGAAATCCATTCATGGAATCCTACTCTTGGAATTTACCTCCATGATCAACATTCTAATTGATGGGGAATGATATTTCTTTCCAAACAACCCAATAAATGTGAGAATACATTCAATTTACCCATGATCAGGGTGTGTGATTTGTTATGCTCAATTTCCCAAATGATAGACCCTTAAATCATAGATAAAAACAAGTTTACCTGATATTCCATGCGAGCCTTTAGCCCAATTCTCCATAAACATGAAAACATAATCACTCAAGGAATAATGGATCCATGGTAATAAAATTTATCTACCATTTAATTACAAATACTGAAGAATTCCATCTCCTTAATCACACCACATCACTTCTCAATAAAAAACAATTGAGAAGGCCACATCACAAACATGCATTTATCATAACATATGTGTAAAGAATAAGGGGAATATACATTTATCGTTTCATTTATCTCTTCCAAATACCCCTGTTTATTATGCAAAATAGCACACCTTAATAATTGTGTAATTTTAAATGGGGAAAATAGTATCATATTAAATTCATTTAACATATTTATGTTTTCCCATACTAGATTGATCACATAACATAACTCAAACCAAATTCATTATAAAATAAGGAATTGTGATAAAATATAACTAAACATCACCTCAATAGGGTGGTTTAATTACGTAAGGATGAATAAGGTTCATGGCATACAAATAAATTGCCCCAAGGTCATGGATAGGGTTTAGGAGAACAACCTCATATAGTTTAATTCAAAAAATTATGGATGTATAATTTAAGTCACTTGGTCATACATATCACATTTTACATTTTAAAGTAAACAAATAGAGAATCTTATGTGTGGTACCATGGCATAATTTAAAAATGATAAATACATTGGGTGAAAAGATATAGACCACTTATCTTATATCAATTATTTTCCACTCATTGAGTTTCAATCTCTGATTTTATTTGATTCAATAGAATTCCAATATAAGGATAAATACATTGAAAATATGGTGAATTTTATCAGATGACTATGGTACCAATAATGTTGAGATAAACATAATATTTAATCAATAAGAGTGAATCACTTACTAAGGTGATTCCATTGTGATAGATGACAATAAAATTAGAGGTCAGATAGAGGAGGTAGTGAAAAGCCTACAATAGAGTATAAGGAGGAACTTGTGCAACTTGGGAGAAGAGTTGTGCGGATATTGGTGGAGAAAAAGAGGAGAAACATAAAATGAGAAATATACATAATCATAATAATAATTATTTTAAATTAGCACATGATTTTGACATAGGGTTGGACAATCCATGAAACAGAAATGCGGGGGATACTACATACAATGGGGATTTCAATCTTCATAAACATGGTTTTAGAAACACTCTAAAAACATTCTTTTATCCTCTAATAAAATCCAAACAAAAACATTATGTCCATCCAAGATGGTGAAAATGGTTAGAAAAATTTTCCAGGACCCCCAACCCCTCTAGAATGGCTGAATGATTTTAATTAGAGGGACATATAGTTTCATAAAAACATTTCACCTTTTCCAGCCTCTTTGAGATTATATTTTTCATGGTCTAAAAATCATAAATCATGGAAACAAACACTAGATAAATCTTTTAGGACGTAAAAAATGTCAAAAAAGAAATATATTTGAGGTTTTTAATTCCAAAAATTATGTTTTAATGGTTTTTTTAGAGAAATTACCTTCCCAAAAATAGTGAATGGGAATTTTACTTAGGTCTAAAAAATGGTATGTTACACATTGATACCTTACAAATCTTGTTTTTACATTTTAATAAATATAATGTAATAGGTTATGATAATATTCATGTAATGTTTTGGCACAACCATGTGATCTATGTTTGATATTATCTTATTTTAATGATAACAAGACATGATTATTTTAGTAATAATGATTCACAGGATGTTCGATGCCATTTCATATGGTAAGAATATATCTATGATAGTGTTGACATGTTTTATAGTGAGTCCCCATTATATGAGTGTCATTGTTACTTCCAGACTCTGCACCACCATTTCCACCATGATGATAGAATACCACACTCTAAGTCACCATTACCAATAGCACGAGATACCTCCAATCATTGAGTCCCTGCGACCTCTAGAACTAGGTACCGCCAGACTTGAGTCATTTTTACTACCTGGGGAGTTACTACTAGAGGTGAGTCACCACCAGATTCTCAATCAAAACCACCTTTTTATAATAATTTCTCCTAGAGGACTATGGTCTGAATGTCTCTATGATTATATCATTGTGGAGTTATTTTTTACAATGTATTTAAGACTTATTTAAAGACCTATCTGCTTATTGTGGATCTACTACTGTTCTATATATGAAAAGGGTATATATATATATCTTGATACGATGTTTCAGTCACAATACATATATAAAAAAAATTACTTATTGATAATTTTATAACAAAATCTATGGATTCTCATGAGCTCACTGAATGGTGTTATGAGAAGATAAAACGGAATGCTAACACAAAATTCGTTATTAGCATTCATTGTCATAATAAGAGTGATCAACTAGAAAATTCTTATAGATTTTTGATGTTCCTCATTTTTCACTAAAATTCATGAAAAAATAACAAATTCCTCACCAATTTTGATCTGAGGACTATAAAAATTCAGAACATTTCATACTAAGATTTTCTATTCTTCATTATTCTTTGAATTTTATATTGATTTGTGTATTGTTACCTTGTTATAAAACACATATTATCTCTTGTATCTACCAGGATATAACATCTTATCCTCTTATTTCATTACATATGTGTTCATAATATCTTCTTAGTAAAGGTTTATGTGTAACCTATACAATTATTACATCCCTCAAATAATGTGGGGGAGGATTTATGGCATATTCAATATTTTTTGTTGATTGTATTCCTAATGTTGGTTTTAGATTCTTTTAATTGCAATTATGTGGTACTTTGCACAAGGTGAGTTCTAGGGGGAGGAGTTTATGTCTCAGTAAGATATCTAGTCCCTTATTTATTATGTTATGTCATTCTCATTTTTTCATATTATATACTATATTACATTTATCAAAAAATTGAACAATTACTTTGATAATAAATCATAAGTAGTGTTTATATTTTTTTTATCTAAGTAAAATGATTTAAAATGTATTGGTATTTCTAAATAGTATTTTTACATAGACGTAATCACTCTTTAAGAAATAATTTTAAACGAAAAATAGTTTATCAATTTTCTATTTGGATAATTTGGATAGATTCTTTTATTAAGTGGTTTTTTATTTTTGTCTAACTAATAATAGTGATTTTTTTTGGGAACGTAATTTACACTCCCTTGAGTTACTCACTATAACCAACATTTGGTATCAAATGATTTCCAAAAATTAACTTTTCTACTCTGATTTTAGTTGTATTCTAAATATATCAAAATTATTTCAATTTTAAATTTTATTTCTATATGGATAATAGAAAAGAAGAATCTAATAAAAATATACCTCATAATTTTAATGGTACTAATTGTTATCAATGGAAAATTAAAATAAAAATTCCTTTAGAATTTATGGGTTCTGACATTCGGATTGTAATATATGATCAATATGAAACACCACAAACTGATATAACTAATTGGAGAGTTTCTAAAAATATTTTTTATATTATTAATTATAAACCTATTAATTATTTGTTCTATATCTTTGTTGTTGGTGATTTTAATAGAATATCTACTTGCGAATATGCTTTTGAAATATGGGATACCTTAGTTATTAAACATGAAGAAACATCAAATTTCATTGAAATTAGATTAAATACATACCAAATAATGTATGATAATTTTAAAAATAAATATGATGAACATATATTTAATATATATCTTAGGTTCAATGAAATAGTAAATAATGTGCACTCACTTGAAAAGCGAGTGATAGGCAAAGATCAAGTGATGAGACTACTCAGATTCTTACCAGATAGATAGAGAGGAACATCTGTGTCAATTACATATTCTTGTGATATAGGTAAACTACCTATCAATGAATTTCTAGGAAATATGATTATGTATGAATAATAGATAAATGCCATCCAAGAGATTGATGATGATGAACCAAAAAGGAAATCAGTAACCATCAAGACTAATTCCTCAATTCAAAGTGAAAAAATAAATAACCAAATATTGATATAAAGAATAATCTCTTAATGATAGAGATAATGGAATGAATCATATGTACAGATGTTTCAACATATTTTATAAGAAAACAAATTTCATCAAAAAGTATAATTTCATAGGACATTATGACAACAAATTAATGTAGAAAAAAGATTAGAAAAAAGGATGAAAATCAAAATGATATATCCTTCTATTAATATTAGAGGAAAGGTAACAGTAAATAAGATTATCCAAATTTGAAATATAAAAATAAGTATGATGATATGGATGGAAGATACAATATATCCATGAAAGAAACATGGAGTGATGCTAAAGATAAATCGAGTGACTCAAACACTAATTATGAAGATAAGTCTGACAGAAAGAATATTTGATTTACAGTAAGTGAATCTGAGGAACAAAATAGTCATCATGTTTCTCCTATTAATACTTCAAAATTTTTGAAAAATGAAGAAAATGAAAAAAAACGTTTAAAACATTACAAGTAAATATATAAATTTTTATGATAACATGATGGAATACACATTTCATAAGATAAAAGATAAATATGAATCACTTTAGAAACATCATACTCTAATAGTAAATAATAAAACAAGCATTATTGTTGGAAAAGAGAAAAAATATATCATGTTGAAAAAAACTCCCTAATATTTTCAAATAACCAATTGAAGAAAGAAATAGAAATTTTTACCAATGGAAAAAAATATTAACTCGAATACAAGGGAAGAATGTTTCCCTATATTAAATATCTGAAATAGTTTAGTAAACCTGATAGATAAAAATTACAAAAACATGATTCACAAAAAGTTATAATCCTAAAATTTCATATAATAAATATACCTAATAAACAGGACTAATAAAGAATTTATCTATAGAAACAACAAATAAGTTTATTAGATACTCATTAGAAATATAATGATACCAAAATATCCTATTAACAACATATCTATATCCAAGAAGATTTGGGTACCAAAATCCTATTTTCCATAAACATTGTGTTGTAAGAAACCTATACGAAAACATCAAGCAAAAGGTTTTGATGTCTAGATGGTGGATATTACATGAATTTATCTTGTGAGTTTTCCATCTCCAAGAATATAAGGACCCAACCTTAAACATTACATAATATTGAATTAAATGAATAATTCACTTTGAGGATCTTTTCTGGTTTTGATTTTTAGAGAATTAGGTCATTACATTTACATAGAAACAAGAATATTACATGTAGACAATTCTACCCAATATCCATTTTTTCACAAATATAAACTCTTGAAAAAAAGATTCATGTCTATTTCCATGTTTTAGCCAGCATGACTTTTCATTAATCTCATCCTTGACCCTATTCATCTTTAAGTCCTTTGAAAACATTTCAAAACATGGGATGTGCATAAAAGGCTTAGTACGGGTTATAAAAAATAATGAAAATATTTTTTCATAAATACATACAATACATGAACTCTTTTACATAACTCATGAAATCATAATATTTATGAAAGATGCTTAGAAATCATAAATCATAAAGGTAACTTGTGGCATCCATATCATACATACATTGTAGCTATCACAACTACATAGGGAGTTACTTTGGAATAGCCATCATAGTATATTTTCTAAATCTCGTAGGAGAAACATTCGCGTTTACCAATATCACGTTACCCAATTCATTAGAGATCTATCTCGGGCTCACCCTCCCTAGGATTATCATGGAACCACTCGTATACATAAATAATGCCCAAGAAGCATAACATGATCATAAAACATAACATAAGCATAAATGAAATATAACATTTCCACATTGTGAATAATAAAATATCATTTCATGATATTTAATTAATAAATAAATTCTCAAAATCATTCTTAATACCAAAATACTTAAAAAGAGTATATAGTATTTATTTTTCATTATAAAAACATTACGATGTGTTATAGAAGCCAAAGATCCAATAATACTCGTGGCGGTGGAAAGGTCATTGACACCGCTTACGTAAAGAAGAAACATTTGGATTTTATCGTTTAGTAAAACACTTCATATAAAAATGATTCCATTTGAATGAAATGAAAAATTAAAAGGTGTTTATACAACGTATAAAATAAAGTCGTGTATTAAAAGAAAATATGTCTCAATGAAAGGAGACTGAGACGAAGTCCCTTACCTCATGTCTGACTTGACTTGATACTTATTTAATCCCCTGAATAATAAACTAAAGTTAATTTATACTTTCTTATGAACCTTTTTCAAGGTTATTATTCCTTTAATATCACATCTTACCATGTTATAAACATTATGTAGTCATTTAAGTTAATAATGTTCGTTTTGTCGATATTTTGTACTTGAGACAAAAAGGAAGACCTTATATTTTAAGATGTTCATGTGGTCAATAGTCCATTTTATACATAATTATATTCATTATTTAGATATCATATATATCATATATATGCAGTATATAAATTTATTTATAACAATACATAACATTTGGAGGTAAGAAATGAAATGCACCATTCTTGGAGACGGTAAGTCGGACATACAAATGAATGCTACTTTCATTTCTATTTCTTATTATAATGGAAATAAAACATAATGATACATAGGTATTTTACAATTACAGTATAATATCATATATAATATAAAAAACTACATCCTTTATACAACCCACATAAGGCATTAACGAATCACATCACTTTGAGGGGGCGGTAGTCCGCACTTCCTCAAATGAGATTATCGTATTTACCCACTATGGAAACCATAAAGACATGCTATGAATGTAAATTACAGAAGCATAAGTAATTCATAAAAATAATATATATCATATATAAATAATGTTCCATCATAATGGACACCATTAGATGTAGTAGAAGATAATCGAACAATCATCATTTCGTGAGGCATTGGTTTTCCATCCGTAGAATCATTATATTCTTCATCCATTTGATGAAGGTGTGTGTAATTTTAGTTCGAATAATTCTCATAAAAACATCCTAAGATATTTAGTATAGTGGTTTTTGTACAAAAGAAATGAATAAAAAGTGTTTAGGGGTTGGAGAAGTAAAATAAACGAAAACAATTTAAGAGAAATCGTTACCTTTAATTTTGGTAACACCCTTTGGTTTGAACCAGAAGACTTATCGAATTGCCTTTTGCCTAAGGTAAGGCTTCTAGGAGTAGGATAGACATGTAGGGAGATTAATTGGGTAGAGTTTGGTTGATCAAATTGGCTTTAGAGGTGTGAGGAATGGTTAGATGTGGTCTCCTTTTATAAGGGGGAGGAGGGGCACTTTTGGAAAGTGTGAAAATATTATTTTATTTTAAACATATCTTTGGATTAAAAAGATCCAAAAATCATTAAAGATAAATATAAGATGACTCATGGTAAAAATAAAATCATCCAATCAGAATTGTATGTGTTTTGGATAATTTTTAAATCATTATAATCTTATTTATTTAAATCATTTATTAATTAGGTTAATACTTCATCATTATTGTTTCGAAAATAAATTAATTTATCTGATGTCTAAAAATTATAAGAAAATACCAGGATATAGGAAATATTTATATCTTTCTCATTAATTTTTATAGTCCAATATATTACTTATATAACAACATATAAAAATTAATTACTAAAAGATGTTTGTTAATGTCAATTTTTCTTTTACATTAAATTAATTAATCCAGATTGTCATTATCACTACCAAGTGGATCAATGGGGTCCCAAAATCGACCCAATTATGCCCATGGTTGGCCAGTACTCATCCAATATGGTTAGGACAAGTGTTAAGGTAATTTTGAATTATTATAATATTTTTTTAATCTTGAATTACCTTATTTACCATTGACCGTGGTAAATTAAAGTCAAAAGCTAATGTTCACCAAATTTTATTTTCTCTTATTGAACAAAATTTTAGTTCTTACTAACAACCATGTATGTAGGATTTTTGAAATTCATTTCACAGAAGTGGTAAAATTTAATTTAAATGAAAAAGTGATTTTTTTAACTACTACAAAGTGGTTTCACTATTTAATCAAAAATTGAAGTTTTTCAGAAAAATACAGAAATTTCATCCTAAGCTATATTTGATATTCCAAATTAAAAAATGATGGTTATTTTTTCATATTGAAAACAGAAGATTTTCATTAATTTATTTTAAAATTAATTCTTGTTGTTAAAATAAATATCGTGTTTTTAAGAAACTATAACTATCAAAAGATTGATACTTGTATATGTCCAATTTCAAAGTGAAATTAATTCAACGACCAACATTTGATTAAATGGTAAAAATATATTTTTAATAACTCTTTAAAGCTAATTAAAAAGATAACCTATCCATATAAATAAATTAGATTAAAACACAGTTTTGAATTAAAATACTATATTTTCACTATTCATTAAAAAATGAACTTTATCGGAAAAATTCCAAAAATTTACATAAATTAAATTTTTATGTCCCTATTCTAAATAAGGATTTTATTTGGTCATATATAATGTATTAAAGTATCCAAAACTATATTTAAGGATCGTTATCAATTTAAATGCGATAAATCGACATTTTAATATAAATTATGCTTAAAATTAGATTCATTCACATTTTAAGCCTATAACATTTATTTGATAAATGTAAATACATTTAAAAAACATGTATAATTAAATTTAGTTTTTTTTCTTCATTCCCTCCAATAAAATTCATATGATTTAACTACCATTTAAAATAATATTAAAATATTATTAGTATACAACGTAAGATTTCAAAAAACCCATTGTTGCGTATCGGGTATGCTCTCGAACATAGAAACCCTTTTAAAGTAAAATAAATATTTAATTCAAAAATTATAATAAATAAGAAAATATCTTATTCTTAATTTACCTAGGATGTTACTATAAATATTATCAATGATGACAGTAGACATGTCACATTTTGTGACAATGAAAATAGGAAAATCATCAACCTTCATCAAATTGGTAATTCTAATTCTGAATTAGTTTCTAAATTATTAAATGTAGATAGTGTAGAATATAATATTATTATCATTTCTCAACTATGCGATGGTGTATTTTATGTAATATCTGAGTACAATTCTTGTAATGTTTTAATGATAATTTTTATAATTTTTATGAATTTAAGAAATGAATATATTTATTCTTTTGATTTTAATTCATTAACTTCTAAAAATCATTATTACATAAATTTCTTTCACAATGAATTGTGGATTTTGAATATGAGACTATTCCATAGAATTATCCATTCAATTAAAAAGATAATTATGAAAGGGTTAGTTAGAAACCAAACAAACAATGATTTCTAAAATTATATAATTTATGATCCCAACTAAAAAGGAAAACATTATAATATTTATTTTAAATCTATAAAATAAGTTTCAACGTTTCAGCCACAAGTGTTTATTAATATGTACATCTTTTCTACTTCTATATTATATAATCTAAATTGAAATAATTATTACTTTTTCATTGTAGATGACTTCTCTAGATACACTTGGGTATTCTTTCTAGATCACAAATGTGAAGCTTGTTATTAATTTATTATTTATTTCAAATCATTATAAGACATTAGTGGGAATAGAATTAAGACCATAAGAATTTATCATGGTTGAGAATTTGAAAATCATGTCATTGAATTTTTTTTTCTGAAAATGGTTATAATCACATTGTTTCATCACCTATGGAAACAGATCAATATAGTGTCATAGAAAGTGGAAATAAGACTCTTCCATAGATACCATGGACTATGGTATATGAGTATGACCTAACATTATACATTTGAGTTAAAGTTATTAATAAAGCATGTTATACTATAAAAATGTATTTATTAGAACACTCATAAATAGAATACCTTATGTGTTATTAAATAATAGATAGAAAAAGGTTAATTACTATAGAGTTTTCTATGTAATATTTTTATTCTATATACAAATGATAAATTTGGTAAATTTTCTTCTAAGATCTATGAAGCAATTTTTATTTTGTATTCAACTTCGAATAAAGATTATATAGTATTTAATAAGAGATCCATATCTATGGAATAATCTGTTTACATGAAATTTGACAAAATTAATCCAAATGAAAATAAGACTATTTTGAAAATCATGAGGATGTTATTTTAACTCTAAACCTTATGAATGTTCTGTTAAACATGAAGAAACATCACCAAGTGAACTACTAGACCCCAAACATAAATAAGATCTTCATTTATCCATCCCTTCTTGTAAAATATCTTTTACGATGCATAGAAACCACCCATTATATATAGTAATAGGAAACCAAGATTGAGGAACTTCGATCAGATAATCCCATAATAATCAAATTGTAATCCAAGCCATCTTATCATAGCTTGAACCTACAAACGTTAATGATGTTTTCATTTATGATTTCTGGTAAATAGTTGTGCAAGAAGACATAATCTATTTTATAGAAAGAATATTTGGGGACTTTTTAGAAGACCTAACGACACCGTGACTGTTGGAACTAAGTAGGTATTTAGAAACATGGTTGATGAGTCTTTCTATATAGTAAGAAGTACAACTAGACTAGTTGCACATGGTTATAATCAAGAAGAATGTATTGATTACGATGAAACTTTTTCACTTGTAGAAAGACTTGATGCCATTAGGATTTTACATTCCAATGATTCACATTTGGATTTTTAACTATTTCAAATAGATGTTAAATTTAATTTATTAAATGGATTTATAATTGAGGGTTTTATTTAATAAACACAATAATTTCAAAATCCTCATTTTTGAAAATCATGTTATTAAATTAACAGAAGCATTATATGATTTAAAAGAGTCTCCTAAATCATGGTACTGGAGGATTTCCTCTTTTCTTATTTAAATTATTTTTTTCCAATGGTATAGTTCATCAAAATATTTTTATAAAAATGAATTCAAAAAGTGGTTTTAATAGTAAAAACATATGTATATGCTATTATTTTTTGATCTACTAATGAATCATTATGTACTAATTTTTTATAATTAATGAGAAGTGAATTTGAAGTGAGTTTTGTTAGTGGGGGAATTTTTTTTCAAATTTTTCAAAATAAGGAATGTATCATCTAAAATGAAAGTAAATACAATAATTATCTTTTAAAATTATTTGGTATAGAAATAAAAAAAATAGTTATAGTACCATTGGTACCATTTATAAACTAAATCTTGATGAAGCTGGATAATCAGTAGATCAAACTAGTTACATAGATACGATTGACAGTCTTTTTTACATAAATACCAGTACACCTAATAATATGTTCAGTGTGTGTATGTGTTCTTTCATTTAATAAATTCTAAAGGGTCATATTTATTAGCTTTCAAAATAATTTTTAAATACCTCAAATATACATAAAAAATTGGGATTTTTTAATCCAAGAGGACATTCTTTTAATTTAGTTAGTTAAACATATGCTGATTTTAGTGGAATTGAGTTTTATAGAAAAAAGAAACTCAAGAACATGTCATATTATAAGAGAATCTCTATTATCATGTGTTGTGAGAAACAGAGATTATATGGCCTTGTACATAGATGAAGCCAAATATATAACTTCAAGTAGATTCTATGAACAAATCTTGTATTTGATATATATTTTACATGACTTTAACTACCAATTTATGTGTGTATCAATAAGTTTTTTAACAAAAGTTTCAAAAAAATTTCCCAAAATCAAGTATCTCAATCTATAACAAAACACATTGAAGTTAGACGTCACTTGTTGAGATAAAATTATCATAAAAGTGAGATA
The DNA here is from genome assembly GCA_963277665.1 of Viscum album. Lineage (NCBI taxonomy): Eukaryota > Viridiplantae > Streptophyta > Magnoliopsida > Santalales > Viscaceae > Viscum > Viscum album. The sequence continues at coordinate 1,749,702,653 of OY728152.1, forward strand.
TCATTAGAATTTATTGGAAATGAACATCAGGTAGCTAATATCATCAAAAATACTTCAAATTAAGTGAGATTAAACTAAATCAATCCTGAATTAGGAATGGTAAATTTTGGTTGATAAGTCACTATTAATAATTCACCATTGATAAATCACTATTGAGGAGTCAGCATGGATGTGTCACTATTGATGAGTCTCTGTTGATGAGTCACCATTGATGAGTGTGTGCTGAAGAGTCCCCAGAGATGAGTAACCATTGATGAGTCACTTTTCATGAGCCACAATTGACGATTCAGCATTGGAGAGTCACCATTGATGAGTCACCTTTCATGATTCACTAATGAATGAGTCACCGTTACATTTATAATAACTTTTTTATTACAGTTGCAATTTTTTTATAGATTTTTTATTTTTAATATGTTTTATTATATATTGAGAATCCCTAATTGATGAAACCATTTTGATAAATCACATCATGTCACAACCCTTAAAATTTAGGATATCCTGAACCATTTCCTTCCCCTTTAACTAATCATAATTCTCCCTTAAAATGAAAAAATATATGAATAGATCATGTAAACTGAGTAGCATAATCGAGCCAGGAAGATATGAGTCAATTAGAAAAAAAATGTATCTCCAACAACCTTGGATATTGTTTTATGGACCTCGCATCTGTAAAAATGATTTATTAAAGCATAAAAGGAAATTTATTTTTAGTTTCTACCAACAAGTAGTACTATAATGTTAAAGGTTATCAAAAATCCAAATTTGGATAACCGATTCACATTAAATCACCACTTTTTTAAACCAAGGATAGTCTATTATTTTTAATTGAATTCTGGGTTTATTTTCAGAATGCAAGTGGATAATATAAAAAGTTTAATTTATTTAGAATATATTTCTTTCTCTTCAAGAGAATGAGAAATATTCTTAATGGTACCTCATAAATAATTATATAAGAAATTTTCAGTATAGTTTACCATGTGACAATTAAATATTCAAATATGAAGAGGCTCTCCTATAGTTGAACGGAGATAGTTACCTAATGATACATATTGATGGAGAACATGATGGTGAGTATAAGATTTTATTCTTGTTTTTCGACATGTTTTATGTCCATGAAACAATGATTTCAATACCATGTGGTATTAGGATTTTTATTTTCTGTATATAATGAAATTTTAGAAAATAACCAATCTGTGTTGAATTTTGAGGATTCATGTGTATATGATGTTCAAGAAGATCTTGTGGTTGAACTCCCTTTTATATATTTCAATATGATATCATCCATCCATGATGCAAAGGTAAATGACAAAGAAGCGGAATAGGCTGAAGATAAATTTAATGGGTTTAAAAAAACCATTTTTACAAGGGTGAATGTAAGATGGAATCGCTATTAGAAATGATGGGTAAGAGACAATGATAAATTGAATGAGTAATTCAACTCTCTCAATCAAGAAATAGAACAAAAGGATTTGAGGGATCCTATTTTTTTCAGATGAGTCAACTAAGTAATATATTGTAGATGTTGAAATAATTGAATCTTTAGTGGAAGAAGGATATTTTTTTTCATTAGAAGTGGGGAGTGACTCAAAGATTCCAAAATATCCTCCAAAATTCACTAATATATCTATCAATCCACGAGTTTCTCTTCCTTCCATAGAATATCATCTAGATGAAAATTATGAGGATGTTACAGAAGTATTCAGAGGGGCTACATTTAGGTTATCTTCTTATAAAACATAATATTATCAGAATGGTAATGGAAATGGAATTATTGATAATGATTCTAATAAATATTGCCCCAATTAGTCTCAAGAAATCATATAGAAGATCAAGTAAATAATATGAGGATCATGACGAAGAGAAAATAATGGGGTACCAAATCATAGAGATGATCAAAATAATGAATGTTGTACTGATCATGAAAATTGAATTGATAAGAATATATCTATTCTTGTTGATCATGATCAAAAGATAGTTCAACAGCACCCATATTCACTAGTGATGTCTATTTTCAACAGAGATAAAAATCATCCTAAATAAACTCTGATGCCGGATGTACCAACTATTCCTATAGAAGGTATTATATATATAAGTTGTGGGAGATGTCTACCAATCTTTTAGTTTAGTCAGTTCAAGTGATTCAAGTTCAATAGGTTGATATAATACAGAAAAGTAATATAGAACATGCCCATTTTGTAACTGAAGTAGGTCAAATCTCTCAAGTACCAAGAGAATCTCTAATCTATCTTTATATTAGACCATTAGTTAGTTTTTTTAAATAATGGGATATGTATTTAGGTAATGTAAGACTTGTATTAGAATATAGTGATTCAGATAATGAGAATGAATATATTTTTAGATGATAAGGATTATTAGTGAATAAACTAGTCCATGATGGGGATATACAACATTTCACTCCCATTGAGGATGATAGATCACCTAATGTTGAAGTGCCTCAGGAGTAAGGAAATCCTCCTCCTACTCAACCAGTTTTACCTCTTAATAAAATATCCCATAATTATTTGATTTCTCTATAGAGGACTGTGCATTCTAACATAGACTCTTGGATAAGGAATTCAGTTTCAATTTTTTTTCATGTCTGTAACTCTCAATAATCACCAATTATCCATCTCTAGAAAAAAATCACCCATTATTTGGATTAATTGATTATATCACATATACAACAAAAATTAATATTTAATACTTAATAAATGGGTGTTGTTAATTGAACTTTGTCTATAGATGTGGAATGTTTTTGAATATTTAGTAGAGGTTCTAACATATTTTATTTTAGAATTTATGACATCCCTGTCTCAGATATTGGAATTCATGATTTCCAATGCCACTACATAAAGGACACGACCTCATGTTCCAGTAGAAATTGATAAATATATTCTCCAACATGTTATAAAGGAATATATTTGAAATTTAATGGGTTATGTGACAACGCATGAAGACCAAATTAGGTATACATATCATCAGGTAGTGAATTATTATTATATGATAAGAGAATATGTTATTGACATAAGGATTGATAAGGAAATCATCAAGAAAGTGATAAAGTTTTATATGTTAAGGATATATACATAGAATGATATTTTATTTATTAAATATTTATAATAGTGATGTTGAGATTCCTAACAGTGTCAATGGTATTCAAAGTGTACGCAAGTCAGTTGAAAGTTCTTACGCCAACTCTACTGATATTAATTTATGATAAATTGTATATCATTAATGAAATTGAATCAAGAGGTAATATAATGAAGGATTTTAACAACTTGATGAAACCATTCCTACATGTCTATCAAATAGATGTTATTTCTATAGGTGTAATTCTTATGAAAATATTTCATTCAATCATAATGGCATTCCCTATTTGGTATATGTCTGTAGTTATAAAATAGTCAGACGGTCTTATGCCTCCATTATTTCAGCCTTGGAGTTTGTCCACAATGAGTGCAATCCAGAACCTCAGACAAGTTTTTGTGTCAGAGGAACTTCCTCCTACTACCACAATATCTTCCATTAAAATTTTTCCTCAACTTAAACTTCTATTGTCTCCTCTCACTACAAGGATATGAATAGAGACATAAACAAGGGGAAGGAGTAAAGGAAAATACAAGGTTGATCTAACACCACCCTTTAACCAGAAAATCTGATTAGAGGACGCATTTTTTTAAATCAATGATGTATTGTCTAATCATCATTATGTATATATACTCACCGAATTATAACCACCTATTTAATGAAATTTATTTTCGTTCTTATAATTTTGTTCTTTACACTGCTATTTTTGTTTTTGATAATCATAAAGTGGGAGATAAATTGGCATTTTTTATATAGGAAAAATACATAAAATGATAAATAATTTTATAACATGTTTGGTATAATTAATATATCTTTTAAAATGGTAAAATGATAATTTTTAAACTCAAATACATATCTGGTTATTTATTTTTACTAATATTGAACCTAGTTTATAAAATTACATGTTCTGTGATCATCAAAAACGGTGAGAATGTTGGCTCCTCCTTATTAAGTACGTTTGAAACTCTCTTATTTTGATGATCATAAACGATTATTGTTTTAGTATTAATGTTTCACATTTTGTTTGAATTAATTTTATATGGTATGAATATTTATATGATAATTATGCTATATTTTATGTGGACTCAACATTTCCCAAGAGTAATCATTACTAACGAACTCTATCTCACCATTACAGCAAAGATGAGGTACCACCAAACTCTAAGTCACCGTTACCATCAGGATGATCTACCTTCAGAATCTATGCCACAATAACTGGAAGAACGAGCTACAGCTAGGCTTTTGTTACTGTTACTATAAAAAGAGTTACTCTCAGATGCGATTCACCATCAGATGCCAATTTTTAGAAATATTCTTGTTACCATTATTGTTTTAGGATTATGTCGTTAGTGGATCAATTGATATTTTTTATGGATTTAATTATTACTAAGACTTCAAAACATAGTTAAAGATCGACCTGAGGATTTAGGACCTCCTTTTTCTATATAAATTAGAATGATATCTATATCATGATATCATGTTACAGTCACGATACATATAAAAAATTACTTTACTGATTGAGAATTCTATGACTAAATCTATGAATTCTCATGAGCTTACTGATTCAGGTTTTATGAATATCAAATGACACACCAATATAGAATTCTTCATAAAGATTGACTGAGATGCTAACAAAGGACAACTAAAAAATTTCTACAAATATTCTGAGATCATATATCTGCTCAAAATTTTCAGAAAAAATCACAAATTCTTCTCTAGTGTAGATTTGAGGACTACAATCATTTAGAACATATCAGACTGACCTTTTACGAAATTTATTATTTTTTATGTTTTACTTTGAGTATTGTGTTGTTTCCATTTTATAAAAAACACAATGACTTATATATCTACTTGGAGAATAATTTTAATTTTATTCTTTATTGATATCTTTTTCCCAATATGTTTGTGGAAGAATTCCATGTCTGACCCTTACTAATATTGTGTCCCCCAAATAACTGTGGTGGAGGATTGTGAGTTTGGACATCTTGTTCTATTTCATTTTATACCTATTTTAGGGTTCAGATTAATTTTATTATAATTATAATCTTCTTGAAAGAAGGTTATTTACAGCTTTATGGGATTAAGTCTCACATTTAGACCGAACCTTTTTTTTATGCCAATGTGTCATTGTTTTATTTTTCTACTATATCGAATTTTATTTTTTTCTCTAAAAAAATGCTTAGAAAATTATTCTTAATTAGTGTTTATATTTATTTCAATATAAGTAAATTGATTTCAAAAGTAAATATATTTCAAAAAAATATATTAACTGAGACCTCATCACTCTTTAAGAATTTATTAAATGTATAAATCATATATCAATTTTATATTTTGTTTATTTGGATAGTTTATTTTATTAAGGGGTCATTATTTTAGTATATTAATTAAAAATAATTTTTATTGGGATCTAAAATTCAACACCTTTTGTGTTACTCAATCTGCACAACATTGAGTAATTTGATTTACCAGAATAGGATGCTTCATATTATATAATGGGTTTGAATATATGGCCCCTCTATTTGGTAATAGATAAATATGTTCATAGACATTCTATGATAATTACATTGGATGTAATTATATTTGATTTATTAATCACCTTAATTGAGAGTAATATTATAGATATATGGGATTGAAATTCTCCAAGTCATGTTATTAATCTCAATAATAAAGACAAATGAAATTTTATAATAGAAATTTAGTGGAGTAGATAACACTAAATCCCTACATAATTTGGGTATAAGGGTAATGTTATTGGATTAAACATTTAATTTTTTATTATAAATAATGTTAATGAAAATTTTAAACATTAAATAGGTCCCTTAGGGCCAGACATATGTTAATTAAAATTGGAATTTTTAGACAAATAGTATTAGTCCATATGTAAAATAAGAAATGTTTATTATTCAAAATTTTATTATTTTATTATTATTTTAAATATTTATTTAAAAATATATATAGAACTCAATAAATAATGTGGATATATAATATAAATAATTATTTATTTATATTATAAGTAAAAAATATGTGCATATGATAAAATTATAGATTAGGATTCAACCTAGCACTTAGTGTAATTATCTTCCAAGGAATGTCACTTCTGGGAAACTCATATGCCCACATAAATAGGGAATTCAAGCATCTAACTATTCAAGAACATATTTTTCCAGCATTTTTTCACTATTTGAGGGTACCCCTAAGATGGGGTGAATTAATGGTATATTTTTTATCAATCGTTATTCAATATCTAACTTTTAGGGAATGTTCAAAAAATTATCCTATATTTATAGGCTAAAATAACCTCACCCAATTATTGTGTAGTTGGATGATCATAGGAACACATGATTTTTCTTGGTTCAATGTAAAATCATACTATTATTTATGATTTTCTAGTCTCCTTAATAATGAATTATCTTCTCTATGTACAAGTTGTTACACTATAGAATATAGTATAATAATCAATATAAAATCACATTTTATTGCAACTCTTGAGTTGCATAGGCATGATCTAAAACATCATAATGAACCACCACAATTGTGTGATACAAAAATAAAAAGTTCTTCATCCATTATAGTTTTTATTATAACTACTTTAAAAAATGACCTTCCTCCAAAAATATAATGCATTAATTGGTTCACTTCTAAAAACATCAATACATTTGTACAACATGGTATTATACATTACATGTACCTTAGTATTTCTTATCATTCCAAGACATCACAAAATTTGGTTCTACTTAGCGCTCTAAATAAATAGAGAATATTGGTTTCTTACTCCTTGGATGACTCTTGGTTTCAAAATTACCCTTATTTATTCAATAAAATGAAGTAGAAGGCTCTTACAATTCTCTAGTAGAGTGTGTTTGAGCACTCTATATAATATTATATTATACATAAAGCTCAAAATCCGGTAATTATTTTTAGAAAATATTAATATTTATTTTATATTTAATTTTCAAATCATTCTTGTGTGTTATGTCAATATGTAATCTTATATTTCAAAATTGAATGATATTTCCTAATTAAAATATCCTTATAAATTATAGATGGGTCTTAAAATTTAAAATCTATGATGACTTAGGATTCATTCTTTCATTTTGTGATATTAAAAATATAACAAAATTATCCCCTATGAAATATGTGATTTAAATTACTTTAAAACTCACCATTTGGATGCATTATGATATGGAAACTTTTTTTATAGGGATAAAATCATCTCAGCATTGGGATTCTTCGTCATCTATTCTACCACAACTTCTATCATTTGATATTATTATTTTATTAATCATATTATCCAAATCATTAAACAACATTCCAAAAAAGATTCCCTATTTTTAAATACCTGGATTATTAAATTTTCGATATTTCAATTTTCATATGTGTCATATAATATCAATTGGTTTATCCAAATGAAAACATCATACATGTTTCTCAAATTTTATTATAATATATTGTAATTTCATATGGATAGATAAATTGTTTTTTCAAGTTCAGTTTATCTTATAGGCGATTTGAAAAGCATCTGAGAGAATCAAATATCAAATGTCAACTAATTGTGTTATGAGGTAAGATACAAAGCAATAATAAAAAATTATTAAGATTCAATGTTATATGAAGGTACCAATAAAAGACTTATGACCCTTGTGAAAAAGTCATAGATTCTACATTAAATTTCATATCCAACCTGGAAAAGTCATTTACTGCAATACACATTCCATATTCATCCAACATATCAAAAAATGTCAATGAAATTAATATATCCCTATTATATTTATATAGGTTCCGAAATGTTTACACATATTATAAAATTCATATGTTTTTTAGTAAATATTTATACTTCACTAAACTAAACTCTAAACATCGTTGGTTGAAATTGAGGCCTTCTCAACTACTAAAAATTTTTATATTTATTAATGAAATATCTTTATAACTATCAATACATATCATTAGTTCCCATATATAATAGAACTCCATTTTTCAAAAATAAATTTTTCATGTATTAATTTTTCCTGAATGTGGCAATGTGATGTTATCAAGATGAAACCTCAATGATTTACTCCAATTTACATGGAAGTCCATACATAATATATCCAAAACCTAGAAAATTAATATTGATAAATTTTAAAACATATAAATCCTTTATTGAAAAAATATTCATATGAATCTAACATGATCAACAATATCAATTTATTTTTGTGAGTACCTCCAAGAACCTCTCATATCAAAATATTTCATCATCTTTTTCTCAATCATCGATACCAAATAAAATGGAGATGTTGGGGACTTCCCCTCTCACTTTGTTCCTAAAAAAGATCACAGTATAATTATGTATATCCTATTATTAAATCAAACATTGACCCATATTTATGAGGAGGGTGGAATAATAAGAATTTCTTAGAAGGGATCATTTTTTAGATAGGTCTAATCCTTCATAGCCATGTCCAGTATTGAAAAAATTTAAATTTAACCATTTTTATCAATTTTATTCATTTGTTAAAATAAATTTGAATCCATTTCAAATTAAAATTTTATAAATGTTTAAAAGAACATTCAAAAAGGAAAAAATTATCTAGTTCACACATTAATTAAAAATACAACAATTCAAGTGAAATCTTATAAAATCCATTTTTCTCATCATTTCATCAACCCACACTCCCCCCTTGATAAATGGTTCGAAAGTTTAGGAAATATGGGTAGTAAGTGTGAATAAAATAAGACATTTTTAGTTATTAAAGTATTTATATATTTTTTAGATTTACTATATTGTGATTAAATATTAGTTCCCACATTAATTTTTATCCTCATAATGAGATTCATTAACTTGATTCTCCATATAGTAGTTAAAAAAATTATGAATATCACATTATTTGTTTCCATCATGGGTAATACCATTTATTTTCTATTAAATCCACAAATTTTAGTGTAAATAATCATGTGTGATAGGGAATACGAATGAACCATTTTGATATAACACATGTTGTAAATATGTTGAGAGTATCCAATAAACAATGGTTTTCATTTCGTTTTAAATTTAAAAAATAATATTTTTTTGGGATTTTTCTTTATGAATCATAAAGGGTTTTATGATATCTTTAATCAATTATTCCATTTCATTATGTGAAATAAAATTATTTACTCTATTTTCAATGTGAAAATCCTTGTCTAATACATGAATTTAACTCCTCAAAAATTATTCCTTGGTTAGAAATATTTTCATGTAATATTTTGTGGAATGTACACAATATGCTCACATATCAAATTTCATTCCATTATCATTAAGATCACAATTATTGGATTTATTTTCATGACTGAAATAACCTTAGTTTTTAACTACATTATTTCCTTCACCATTTGAATTTATATCTACTCCCTGCACATTTCTGGTCATCTATAATTTTTTTGATAGATTGTTATGAAATAAAATTATTACTTTCTCTTCAATCATGGTGTTATCATTAAATGGATTTATTTTTTTATTATATTATCTTTCTTTATTTTAAAATAATATAAAAAGTTTCTAGTTATGACAACCATGAACTCATTTTTTTAAACCCTGTTGTCAATATTTTTAATTCAATTATTCAATCTTCTAAAATCAATTTTGTGTAGTTAAATTACAAAACTTTTATTATGAGCTTATTTCCAATGATAATTTTCTCTTTATCACCAAAAATAACTTTTCATTAGTTCTTGAATCTTACCTGATATTGATATATTACACTAGGAATAATTAGATTTGTATTTATACCTTACAAAACACATATAAAAACCACCTAACACTGAGCTTTCAAAATCATATATAATAAATATAAAAAATAATAGTTCCTGACTTTCTAGTATTTTAGACTTTTTTTAATGTTTTATGTTGCCTTTATAGAACTTTTTTATTTAAATTTTATTTATAAATATTCCCCTCCATTGTAATTTTTCCAATATTTGTTCATGTTTCATTTTAATACAAACACTTTAGGCGTAAACAAAATATTTGGAGATTCATTTTGATTAGAATTTACTAGATAGTTGGAATCCTTCTTTTCTTCATTTTAGAAGATTTTTATTTTTCCTTGATTATATTTAATATGTATTCTCTCATCCTCATAAAATCATACTGATATAATCTACAAATGATTTATTTCTTACCAAGATATTATTTTTTCCAAATTCTCATTATGAATACTTAATATCTTCTCTTGCTCAATCAAACTTCATTTTTTTCAAATTTAATCAATATTTCCTATTTTTATATATATAGTTTCTCTATTTATTCATAGGTAATTTTATTTAGTTTTAGAAAACATTAATTTCCTTGTTTTTGGTTTTATCTAAATAAGATATTATTCTGAATCAAAATTTACCTATTATAATAATTTTCTTCTTTCTTCATCTACATCACTAATAGAGGTATCGGTTACATTAACTCCATGAGAAAATAAAATTATTTTTTCTTGTTATTTTGATCAGGATGATCTATCACTGTCTTAATTAATCGACATGATACTTATAATAATATTAAATTACTTATTCTTTCTCTAAAATTTTTCTTGTTTTTTGGGATTTCTCATCTTATATATATGATTTTGATAGATCAACAATATTTTTTTCGTATCCATTATCCAAATGAAAAATTTTACTAATGTTATATAACATTATTGGAATAATTCTTTTTCATTTACAATTTCCATTATTAAAAACATTATGGATATGAGGAAAAAATATATTGAAATATTCATCATCATCTGAATAAATTTATATTCAATAATTCTTTTTCATACAGTCCTTTTCATTAAGCCGAAAAAATAAATATCATATCTTGATTTACTTTTTAAATCATGACCTTATCATTTCTTATGTTCTGAGAAAATTCTAAATATTATAACATGATAAATCTATAAAACCATCCAATACTAAAATCATTGGATCAAATCAGACATGGGAATTTTTAAGTAACATCTCAACAATTTTGGAATTATATAACTTATCACAAAGCACCCATTTGTTAAAATTAATCCTATTGACCCATGTGATGTATTGTTAAAAGTTTCATCATCAATTATAATTATTTATTTAAATTTAAATCTATATACTTATATCATGTCTTCATAGACATTTATATTTCTATAATAGATTCTCATTAATTTATTCCAAATAACTTTTTATGTTTGAAGAACTATAAAATTTTAATATAACTCCTCTAATAAAAATATCAATATGGAATTTATTTCTTTTCAATCAACCACTATATTTTATATTTATTAAGTTAAATAGGAACACCCTCGTAAATGTGGGAGTATCCCATTATCAATACATCTTGGACATCAATGGAAAGTGATATAGGGTAAAATAGAAACTTTTTAATAATATATTGATAGTTTTTCCAACAATGTTTGGTATAAAATGATCTTTATATAATTAAATGTATATATTATTAGCTACATTTATGGATACATTAAGGTAACCTGGATTTACACAAATTACACTTTAAGTTCCCTGGCCTAGGATACCTCTGAGTGTAGGGTGAATCAAAAGTATGTTTTTACAAATATACAATTAATATCCAACATATATAGATGGAAAAAATTATTATCCTCTATTTCTTTATTAACTCAACATAACCCTATTGTTGTATAATATAATGATCACAGTAACAAATGTATTTGAATGTATGGGAGTAAAATCATACTGCATGAAATGATTGGATCATTAATTCAATCAATTTTTCTTCAATATATAATACAAAATTACACCACAGACCATTATAGACCCATCGATTTAGAGTAAATATATGTTATACATCCAAATTCCAATAATAATGATCTAAATCTTCCTATATTCCCACTTAAAATTTATGATCCAATGAAAGAAATATATATTTTATTTATATGATGATTTTCACCACATTGTAAAATTTCCATCCTTTGTAAAAAAACATGGTCAACATGTTCACATGTTTATAATTATTATATTATAAAAATATATGATATATTCATAACATAGTAATCTAGATTTCATAGATTTATAGACCTTCATTGGATATGGTTCTCCTTATTACTATCTATAGTAAGATAAAACAACCAAGTTCTTCCATGGATGGATTACACCATTAAATACCTCTTTCTCTAATTGAAAATATAAATTATCATGCATCCAATATCATATCCCATAATTTTCATATACACTGAATATAATCATCTCCTTTATTTAAAGCCTATTATTTTTTAATATTTTAGAACCCATGATGAATTAATATCCATTTATTTTTTTAATCCTATTTCAATATTTATCTGTAGGTAATCATATTATTAAAATATTGATGATATTTACTATTTGAATAATAGTTTAAAATATCAATAAAATATTCTCATTCAAATTCCTAAAAATGTCAATCTTCCTTCTATATTCATGAAAAATTAAAAATATCACATATAATTTCCCTAAAAATATGTTATTTTATTTATTCTAAATTATAATCATTCAAAAACCCTTTATTTGGAAAATTCTCCAGTAGTTTTGAACTCATATCAACATACATAATCATCAATTTTTGATATCATACTATTTTTAACTCCAAAAATATTCATTTGATGGATTTTAATATTTTAATCCTTGAATAATATCACGAAATCATCATATTATTTCTAATTCGTAGAATATTAAATGGTTGATATTTGTATTTTTCACAACATTTTATATGCCTAATGACATCCATATTTTCTCCTAATTCAAAAAACATATGCATCACCAGAATATTCATACATCATGTAAAAAAATAAATTTTCCATAAAAAATAATTATATCAATCAAATTTCCATATTTCAGGGTTTAAATTTATATTGCGTAATCCAATATCATGATTTTACTAAATTACTCATAAGATATGTTGCAAAGTCGTTCAAATAAGTCCAAACTATAAAAATAACACTAGAGAAACACTAAAGGTGTAACGAACCATGTCTGAATGTTATAAGTGGTCATAAAATATCATATGTGTCAAGTGAAAGTCGTACATGAGAATTCATTTTCTATCTTACAATATCACATCAATTAAATATGAACCAGAAATGATATATGTGGAAGCAAATCTAGATCAACTGCTAAATGTATTATCTGTTTATCCAATGTCAGACACACTATATAAAAAATCTAGACCTTATTTAACTAATCTCTATCCCTATTTGTATTATTCTAACAAATTCAAAACCACTCAAAAACACTTCCCAATTTTTATTAATTTTTTTTATACATATGTAAACACATTTTCTTGATTCCTATAATGAATAGTAATAAAATAATTTCAAATTAATATTTCTTTTCCAAAATTATATTCAATATGTCGAAGTGATTTCATTAATATATGGCCTAAAATCATGTGCCTTTTAAATTGAACATACATTAAGAATTTTATTAAAACATATGAGACACATACTATCATATATACTGGCATGGTGATAACTTTTTGACAACAAGTATAGTTCAATTATATAGACCCACCAATAATTTAAAATGTTTTGTGGCTCATTAAGGCACAACTCAAATTTTTTATAGAAAAAACACTCTTTCAAGATATTTCATACTCCAAATAAACAGAATAATATTTTTATTTAACTTATTTATGTTTTATAACAGTTTAGGTTTATTATATACTATTGGGTTTCATTATTAATTAAAAAGAAAAAAGGATATGTGTATTTTTTATTATATTGAGAGAATAAAAATCTGATTCTTAGAGTTCTAGTGATCTAATCATCCTTGATCATTACATAGTTTTCCACACTCAAATGGAATATTATCAATGAAAGTGTATTTTATTAGATTTATAATTTTATACAAAAGGATTATTATAAAAATAAATTCATTATTAATAAATATATTCATATATATATTAAAAAGTTATTTTTACATTATGATATCATTATCCTGTTTCTCATTTCAAGAAATATGATTATATATGAGTCTTTTTTACAAATTTTGCAGTTCTTTTAGTATTTGTCTTTTAAATAAATCATTTTTGTACTCTAAAATATTTTGATAGGGCTTGTTTAAAATAATATCAAGGCAACAACATCATTATTTTTTATCAAATCCCTATTTTCCGTAAAGTGGACTTGAAATCCGGGTTTTTATTTCAACCAAGGATTTATAGGTTCATCCAAAAGTGGTATATAATATTACTATGGTATTTGGTTTAGGATTCCATAATCTAATTAAATAGATACCTCTATTATTATATTACATTATCTTAGATCTATTGATAACAAAAACATAGGTCATTGTATGAAATAACTATTGTTTTATTATTATCTTCAAATATATAATATAAAATTTGTTTTCTTTGAACAGAAATCATTAAAATGGATATACTTTTATTCAAAATTATGTAATGATACTTTAGAAGATTGATTTATTTATTACATGATAATTCTACACATATGATCCATGTATTCATGTGTCTAAATATAGTTTATTTCATTTGTTTTATCTTGTCTATATTTATAGTGTGTTTTTTTATACTTACATGGTGTCTTACACCACTAAAATTTCAGGCCACATTGATTACTCTATAAAAATTGTGTTTTAAAACCATTAGTATAAGTCTATCTATAACAGTAGTTTAGATTAATTGTTTGAATAGAATTATTTCTAACACTATATAACAATAGTATTTAAAATTTGTTGTATTAGTGTTCCATATACCCATGGTTACATATAATCCATTTTTATAGTGATATATATTTTTCACATTAGTCTCCAATTTCCATCCCCCATGTGATCCCTGGTTTATTCCTAAAAAAATTGTGGCCTATGCTATCTTATTCCAGATGATCTCCCCTAGTTTATTGTTTTACAGATTTTGTTCTTCTTCAACATCGAATCTGTGTGTTTAAGATCCATATTCTCTACTTTAGAGCATCAATTACTTTTTTTCCAACATTTCAATCACAAACAATGATATAATTAGTCCATGTTTCATCATGATTCATTGAATAAAGGTTCATTCTGATTCTATTTTTCATTTCATTACAAAATTAATGTGTTTTTAGTTGATCAATTTTTATTTATATAGTTATTCTCTACTTCTAAATAAATCCTATATAATTTTATTTTCATTGTGGGATATAAATTTTATGAATATATAATTATACATTGTAGTGATTTTTTGTTCTATAAATGTATTAGTGGTTCTGAAATTATTGAAATAATTATTCTATATTAATAAATGAAATATTAAAATTTCTGAATAGATAATTTTAATTTAGTACATTATAAAATGCCGAAATAATAAGATTTATTATTATTGAACATCAATATAATAGTCACTCATGACCTCTAACAATTATAATAATATGGTTTATTTTTAATATATATTATTTTTTATAGTATGTTGGTTTCTACAATTATTTGTTAATTGTAGCGTATTCCATACCTCATTTTTTGTTTATCCAGCTGCAATTAATCATTATTGAATTTCATATCAAAATTAGTATTTCAGATTAATTTATTTGAAATTTTTTATAGACATGTGATGCAATATTTTTTCTTATTTTTATTATGAATATTTTATTGATAAATATATATAAATCCATGATTGTTGTTTTCTTAGTTGGTGGTGAAATATTTTTATTCTTGAATAAATGAATCACTTTATAATGATATATTTATTTTATATTATTTATTTCATATAAAAATAAATATATTGTTTTATAACCCATTACATGAAAAATAAATATGTATTTAATTAGTTTTATTTATTTTCAATTCAATCTAAACTAAAAATGATAGAATAAAATTTAGTAAAACTTTATATGAAAAAGTGTGAAAAAAGTTTATTTGAATTTAAATTAAATAGATTATATGGTAAAATGAATTTTATAATTATTTAATACTATATTTATATGAATAATAACAATTTTATGTCACACTAGGGATTGAATATGGAGGTATAATACATATTAGATCCCAAACATGTTTCAAAAGTGGATGAATTTCTTTTTTGATTTGTCAATTAATAATAAATCATACTGATGTCTTATATGTTTCTATTATTATAATTTTTTGGGAAGACCTTAGTTATATATAAAATATGTTTTCCACCATATAAAAAAGTTATTTCTCATACAAACTATTATTCTTGATATCATAATATTTTGAAAAGGAAATATAATAATGTTCAATAATAAATTGAATAAATAAATTTATTGAATTTCATATTTGATATTTTTAAATTTATAAATTATCATGAGATAGATAATATAACAATTCATGGATAAAATTATAGTAGAACACATAAGGAAAATAAGGAAAATGATGCTGATGAATAAGTGGAAAAATAAATGGATTATTATTGAAATCATTTACATCAAAATAATAATAAAAATATATAAGATTGAATTTTTAATGTGATTGTATAAGGGAAAGACCATTTATGAAATTTTTAACCCCCCGATTCATTACATTATTTCTTTTTTTTTGAAGGACTCACTTCTTGATGATATAGATATTAACAAAAAACTTTATATATAATGAAATATAATTAAAAAACATATATTTTATACAAATAAAATAAATTCTTCCCTAAATCATTATTGCTTATTTGAAAATTTAATTCGTATTCCCAAATAATCTTATATATTTTGGTAAACCTCAATGGAATCCAAGTGTAGATGGATAATATCTAATGTTTCATATAAAGTAATTTTTATGTTTCTATTGATTCTCATGTTAAAAAATATTATCATTATTTTATAATATCAACAATAATATAAGATAATTGTTTTAATAAAATTAATGATAATGAGGATTTAGATCATTATACTGATACATTCACATATAGATCATTTGATTCACAAAATCCTGATTTTGAAGTTGATTTGTGTAATATAATACTTTATTTATCATGTTAAGATTTTAATATATTTGTTCACATTCTATATTCTCATACCCTATGTCGCATTTTTGTTAACATTTGTAACCATCGTCCAAGGATATCTAAGAAAACAGATTAACATTCATTAGGATGTTAATATATAGGATATATGATCCTAGAAATTATATAGTTTCATACTTGGAATAATTAATAAAGAAATTTATTCACTATTAGGATTTTTATTTTATTTTTAAATGATATTCATAAAAAAAATATTTCACGTGTTTCCTACGATTATGTGAATGATAACAGCTTTACCTGCTTATGAAATAGTTTTGGTTAAGGAATGAGTTGGAAAATATATATATAAATTGAATTCTCTTGAATACTTATATATGACTGTATTATTAGTTTTATGGTACATCAAATATTCATTTTAATGAATCAGGTATTTGAAAATAATCATTGATTGTTTGGAAAAAAAATTGAGACCGAGAATCCAACACAATGTATGTAAGGAAATGATGTGCTTAAAGAAATTCAAGATGTCTGTTTTTATTAGGGAGTTGCAAGATAAAATTTAAAAATATAAAGAATGTTCCAATTTATTAAAATAATAATTACAAAAATAAAATTCTAATATTTTATCTACCACAATGTTCAAAAAATTTGTTATGTCATTGTTTATGCTTAATTCTAATAGAAAGTTCATAAATGCAATATTATATATTAGAATATTCTAAATATGAAAAATAATACAAAGGATGACCTATGTTCATAGTATGGTATTTCATATCGTGGTATGAGAATATAACTACATACTCTTTTTATCGTTGAAAATAAATGTAACATTCAAATTAGTTTTTATGTGAAGACACTTTTATAGAAAAACATACTTTTCGAATAATTATACATTATCAGGGTTCTGTGAGGTTATTCAAGAAAAATTTCTATGTGATTAAATAGAAGATAGTTGAATCCAAACCCACTAAAAACTCATAATATCAAATTATTGTTCATGAATTTATTTAAATATCAATCTATTATTCACTCTATAATAATATAATTGTTCTTATGATTCAATTGTGACTTTTTATAGAGAATTTGATTTATGTTTTTCCTAGACATTCTTATAAAAATGTAGGAAAAGGATCCATTAATTTCTATGAATTAAAAAGAATTTGTTCCTCCTTATTTTTTCGAATAGTTGTTGCTTCTAACTGTCCATCATCAAACATAAATACATTAGAGGGTCCTCATTTCATTTTATTGGATGTATCTGACTAAAATAAATATATACACAATTTATTCTCATGATTGGAACAATAATTATCCCCAATGTATCATTATGAATGGTTACATTGATCAAGAATTTATTGATATTTTATCAATGTATTTTTGTGGTATATTCAATATATGAAATATACAAATGAGAAATGGCGATGAGAAGTATGAGGAAATTGAGCCCACTATTACATCTATTCCCTAAATATAATAAATTATGGGGTTGTATACATTGCTTATTCTGAGATTTAAAAGGTTGAAAATAGAACATCCCATGGAATTGGTTAAATGTGGTTTGTTCAATAGATAAAAAAAGTATGTAAATTGAACATGTCTATATTATCTTATATTAAATAGTAATAGAAATTTTGTAAATTTTATTAAAATTTTATATCTGGAACATAAATTAATTGTATATATAGGTAATTTCTTTTTCATTTTATAAGAAGAGATAGATTTCTTATAAAATAGTTTCCACCTATCGAATGTTAAAAATTTCAATAATAAATATACAAAATAAGAAATCATATAATATTTATAATATTTTATATTTTATGTATTGATTTTAACCATTAATTATTTGATCAAGAATTAATTTCATTAGACCCTGGTCCTAATTAATTTTGTTTTGGATTAAAAACAATTATGATAAATGGGAATAAAGTTGTTACCACCAATTTAGTTGTGAATATAAGAACCCAACATAACAGTGTTATGTTGACTACAAGAATAGAATGTTTTTAAATTACACCGGATAATAGTTCATGATATAAAAATGTGTCTTATTATGGAGTGGTGGATAAAATTCAAATATTTGATTTTTAACCCAATATCCTAGACACTATGCTGAAATTAAAGAGTTTTTACTCAAAAAAGTGATAGATGATTTATTTGAAAAATCATCAATGACATGAATTTAATGTTAATATTAAATTAATCCTATAACATTTTTTATAACGATGGGGATGAAATAGACACAATCAAGGGCTTGATTAGTCTAAATCATAATATTACATATGAAGAATCAAATTTATCATTTGTAAAAGTTAATGGTACATCTCATATAGTGTTGAGTAATATATATATGTATATATATATGAAAACATATGTTTTACTGGTTCATTTGGTTTATTTAAATATGATTCTTTCAAATTATTACTACTTATTTTGGTTCAAGATTAGAAGTACATGTTTGTTTTTTTCTATCTGTATTTATATTTATTTTAGTTGAAAAAATTATATCATACATATTAGAACATTATACTAATCCATTGGGTTGAGAAATTTATTAATAAATCAAAATGATAGAGAACTAGTCAAAAAAATAATTATAAAATGAATATTTTTTAAAAAAATTCACTAATTATCCCCCAGATAAACATCATGGAAAATGAATCATAAAAAAGAACATATTTATAAAAAAATTAATAAAAATATTTTTTATAACCATTTTTCAAAACAAATTTAATTTGGTTTTAAATGTAACATTTTAAAAATGTATTTTAGAATATACATTCAAAAATATATTTTAAAACTAGTTTAAAACAATAATTATTAACTGGAATAAACATGTTTTAAAAATAGTTTTCCAAAAAATAATTTAATGATCATTTAATATAGTTTTTTATTTTTTCCTAAAATAGTTGTCAATATTTAATTTTTCAAACAAGATCAAATAAATTGTTCAATAATGTTTTCAGAAATTTATTAAGATAGGTTGAAAATATTTTTAATAGATTTAATGGTATATATTTCTTAATGGTTATTTGTATATAGTTTTACAGTGAAATATAATTTTTTAAAAAAATAATGGCATCTAATTTTTATTCATTATTTACAAAATGTAGCCTATTTCATTTTATACCTTTCCTAATTTTATTCTGTAATTATTTCCTTTAACATTTCGTATCGTAATTTTCTTCTTTTTTGTGATATATAAAATTTAAAAAATCATAAATTTAATTTCTGTACATAACATGAATAGTATTTCAAAATCATATAGGAAGAGTTTTTTTACAATGATTTAGGAATTATATGGATATGACAACCTCCTCAGGTACCCTTTATGAGTAAATGAATTCTAAAATTTTTCAAATAAAATTCCTTGAATGTTTTCTTCTTATTCCATATAAAATTCTATTTAGAGATATATACCTAGGCCACAATTTATCTCTATTGAGACTACTAATTGGGGTCAGTAGCCTTTAAAATTGAGTATGGGGGAAATAAAAGGTACTTGAAGCACCATTCACTTGATTTCAAACCCATAACCAACTGAAGATAACCCATCTACAACAATTGTTTCATCCTTCATCACTTTCGGATTTTTTGATGTTTCCACCTATGAGTTCATCACCATTTTAAAAGAAAAATTCATTATATATACCATTTCCTTATCTTATGATGGCTTATTATCCCTTCTATCATTTACTTACCACTATTATGATTCTTCTATTTCCCAAACCAATACGTCAAAAATTTCATGATCATGACCCTTAACATTTTTGACTATATCATTCAGATGAACCAGAGAATGCATTGGATCACACACATCATTAACATGATACAGGTCTGACATAACCCAAAAATCTATATATATATCCCTAATTAAAATTATGGATTATATATAATATTGAATTTTCATTAAATTATATCCCAATAATTGTTTATAGTTTTCATGTGTAATAATTTTTTTTTCTTTTATACATATTGAAAGGATCATCTAATACTCAATATGAGAATACCCATATGAATGAATCCTAGAACCTTACAACAAATATAATGGAATAGTATAATTAAGACAACCAATTTACTAGTAAGTCTTTTAGAAAATCATTAACACCTAATGTTTTTAGGAATTACAATTATTTATAAATTAAAATTAGCTGATATCTTGCATTGAATGATACCCGAAGATATGGTTTCATAACAAACAACACCATGATTATATTTCAATATTAATAAGACATAAATTATATTTTAGAACACAAAACACTATTTTTCTTGTGACACACATAATGATGAGTTCCATCAATAAATATTTTTACACACAAGACCGAGTGGTACTGAACTATAATATTATTGCAGAAATATTTGTATCATTATCAACTAGCTATTTTAAATGGAGATATGTATAAGATAAAATAAAATATTTAACTATGGTAGACACACGTTTAAAAAATTTATTTTTTATTTATCAATTATTTAAATGTGAAAATAAAAAGAATTGAATATAAAGGATGTGTTTTTATGAAAAAATTATTTTTATGACCACACTGCTGTTTTGTCACAAAAAATGAAATTAATGAATATTAATGAGATATAATAATTATATTTATATATTATTAATTAAACAAAATAAATTTACATCCTTCCATTTTTTTATAGGAATAAAATAAGAACAAGTATAGAATACGCATAAAAGAGATATATTATTCAATGAAGTCATTTCACAAATTTTAATAGAAAACATGTTTTAAAAATTATTTTTTACACATTAATATTTTTTATTTGATATAATAAACCTAATTTTTTAAATATTAATATCAAAATTGACATAGGGTGAATTTTTTTGTATTTTTCAAAGAAGATTCTTTTTTTGATAAATAGTGAGAACACTGAATTTTAGTTAAAAATCATTTTTTTCTAACATATTTATATATGTAATTTATTTTTTAAAATAGTTTTAAAATATTTGTTGATATATTATACATATATTAATATAATTTATTACATTGGAATCAATTTGACAATGAAATTACATAAAAAATCATTTAAACTTTAAAAAATTTCACTTTAGAAACCTATTGCTTCATCCCATAGGAGTGATTATTTTAAATTATTATATTCATGTTATGTAATTTTAATTTGACAAAATAGATTACATATTTTTCAGTAGTAAACTTTATAATTTTTATTATGTTCTTATTGCTTTTTTACTTAAGAATATTATGAAATTTAATTAAAATTAATTATACTGATTAAGATAAAATATGTTTACTCAGTGGTGAAAATTTCACTGAAGGGTAAAAATAAACTGTAACAAATTCAAATGTATAAAAATTAAAATAACCATTACATGGAAATATTTCAACCTTATACTACCTTTTAGTGAAAATATACCATCATTTGAGTCATATTATGTAAGGGATACCATTCATTGGTATTTACCTTTTTGTATTTACAAGAATTCCACTTTTCATCCACCATAAAACAGAAATCACCCCCTAATATCTTCACACCTCTCAAGACCATTTGGATCATCCTTCAATATATAAATAATTTACAAAAACACATAATACCATCATAAAAGACTCAGTTATGGAATAAATATTACCCTGATAGTCATTTGGTGCTAACCAAAAAGATTTAGCCAATTAATAGGTAACACACTTCAAAAAGAAAATTTGTTTTATTTCATTGTCTACCCCCTAAATTATTCTTATTAAATTATTAAATAATAAACTTATTATACTAAATATAATGATATTATTATATTTTAAGGGTCATATATAAACATACACAAAATTCAATCAAATGGGATACATAATCCTCATTTTTTGTGTACATTGAACTACGACCTCACAAAATGATATCATTAATTATTCCATTAACACCTTTAACAGTTCAAAAAATGTTGATGTAAATAGTATTTTTTTATTATATATATGATATTTTTTATGTATTTATAAATCCATTATTATTATATTAAACATAACATTATATTTTCAATATTGTGGATATACAATCACATAATTTGTGGATGTGTAGACTACAGCCTTTTCAAAGTGATGTGATTCTTTCACATTTGGATTGCAATGTATTAATGATGGGTTTAGTAAACCTATATGATATATATGACATATTAATTCAACTATAATTATAATATATATATATATACAAATATTTCTTTGAAATTCCTTCTTTAAATAAGATAATAAAATGGAAACATCATTCTTGGGTACGGACGACATACTGTCTCCATTAATGGTGAATTAAATATAATATTTATATCCATTATAGGTTACTATAAATACTTATAAAATAAATTTATATTAAATTTATATATTTTTTTAAATTATTGAAATATGTAAATCGTGATCCAAGAAATAGGATAAAAAATAAAAACTCAGATGATATACAAAAAACAAATTATTTATTACCTAGAATATAATTTAGACATTAATAGAAAATAAATAGGTAATATAATGTAACAAGCTAGTTCTAGATGAACCTAAAAGGTGATTCATACGTGGTTAGTCAAATGGACTCACGAACATCTCCCCATAGGGAAAATTCTTCCAACTAATAGAAAGGGCTTATGTTTTCTAGTTGAGAGAGTATGCCCTCATTAGCAGTGTGTAACACCGAAAAAATATCATACGAGTAGGATAAATAATAACACAATAAAAAACCATTGGAAGACTAAAATTATAAACAGAACCAAAACTGCATCACATATAAGTTAATGATTCACTAAATATGTTTCTAATATAACATCCATAATACGTACACTACAGTCTTAGTACAATACATTTCACAAAAGTACCAAAAGTAGAAAAGAATCCCAATAGCATCACAAGAATCAGCCTAGTCTCATGCTCACATGATCCTAGATTTCATTTCAAGTGCCTATAAGAGGATGATTTCGCTTATTGACACCTGAAATCTTATAATATTTTTGGTTCCAAAATGTTTATCCAAATTGGGTGTGAGATATATTCCCAGTAGGTAACCACCCACGGTATGAGAAAAATAGTCAGGGGATATATAAATCTAGCAATGCGGACTAATGAAATCAATAAGAAATAAATTACTCAAAAGTAAACATAATACAACAACTTGTTTTAATTTACATTCCTTTAATTCAATTCACATTTATTTAATGATTTAATTATAATGAATTTATAGGTCTAAATATCTAGATCAAACCCAACATCCACTGTATAACTGGAATCCCATCAGATGTCTCAGAATTTCATCTAAAATATTTAATTCAATATTGACTCAAAGCTTGTGATTTGGCTTGGAAGACACATCATTATTCATTTCTTTATAATCAAATCAAAACCTGATTCCGTCCATGACATTCCATTGTTGGAATTCATGTATCACTCTAGGTGCAATATCAACCAACCCCCTACAAGCTCATCCCGAGAGAACATCTTAGGACCCTAGTATATGTTTATGTGAGGTATAGAGTCTCATCCAATCAAGTCTTTCCTCGTCTCTTCCCACAAAAGCCTGAGTATCACCCTTCTTATAATATTTAAATACCCTTTGAGTTTGTCCATGACATTATCATAAGAATCTATTTATCCCATAGGATATAATTTTATCCTCAATGAATTTTTCTATAGTATTCCTCAATGGATCCAGGAATTACCCACTTCATATTCAAGGTTCAAGAAAATGATTCTTCTTGTGGAATTTTAATGTGAATCCATGTATCACCCTATGAGTATAATTCAATTGGCATAAGATTATGTCCATGTAATTTTTATCTAAATACATACATCTTCATTACCTATTAACCATTAACGTAATTCCATTTCATTTAAAAAATTCATTTAACATGACATGGTCAAAATCAAGTTCATCCTTTAACTAACTCACCTTAAGGGGTGACTTATGTATTTCCTAACCTCGTAAGGCTTGGCCTTTATTTTCTCGTGTGGGTATAACATGATAAAAATATTTCAATTCTTAATTAAATCATTACAAGCATGGTCTCGCCATTATTGAAGTGGGAATTTTCATATACACTACATCACTTGAAAAAATAATCTATTAGATGTGTAAAATCACTATTACTCACATGGGCTTATCAATTTAATGTTCATTCAAAAACCCATATGGCAATTTTTAACATATTAAGCCTAAAAATCCATTCAATATATCAAATTTAGTATTCATCATATATCTAACATCGAAAATCAACAATTAATGTAATGAAAACAAATTATTATAAATCAAGGCATAACCTCTACTTTACTCACCTGGAAAATGGAAAACATAGAAATCAGGCTTTAATCATGAAATGAAATACATGAATCAAGGGAAAAGTCATCCATACAATACCCCAAATTCATCTCTTTTATGATTTATAATATTGAATATTAATTCATATAAAAATTCAGATTTTGACATCCTAATACATTGGGTAAAGGGAATTCCTCAAATGAATCTAAGGATTAAAGTAAAAAATGTTACACAAAAATGAACAAAAAAATTGGGGTGGTTTAGTCATGTTATAAAACCTATAGAATGCAAGATTTATCCTCTTTAATCGAATAGGTAATATTTATCAAATAGAGTATTTAAATTAAATTTATAAAATTATTGAAAATTTTTAATGGGACACCCTCACATATATAAATATCTCAAATCTAAGATAATGGAAGGGGGTAACCTACCATAGGTCATTCTAGAAAGCTCATCCAGTATCATGGTATGAATCAATCCACATTGTAATAAATATGAAGAATGAACAAACAAAAATAAATTATGGAAAATGATCCAACATCCAAATAGTGTAGTCAGTATCTAGAAGAATCTAAAATGTCTAAAAAGAAGCCTCTATCATACTATTGTCAATCCAAGCTGAAGAACTGCATTCGAATCATAATTTGGATGGTGAGAATATCTGAATTTGGAAAATAGATAGGGGAGGAACCAAAAGGGAGGGGTTAAATCCTGATGTGTGTAGTAGAATAACTTGAAAATGGATTTAAATTAATTTTAATTACATTGTTATTTTAAATTCATAAAATTATATGGCTGTATGGTTTTCCCAAATGGGTATCAAATAATATATAAACCCCTAACGGTTTTTTGTAGGCTATTGGTAACCCTCATGACTACCCCACACATTTTAATAATTATGTGGTAACCATTTGAATTTCTTCAATCAATGGAAGGTAAAATTTTATATCTAGATGCATGACCCTATATCTCAACAAACATGATTTTCACTAAACATGGAACCTCCTCTTTTCACCCACTTCATTGGATTCAAGATTCTGACCAACCCCAGTCACCCAATGACCTATATAACCACACAGAGAATCTATATTAAGACATTTTTAATAAATTAAATTATAAATTGATGGAAAACAATGAATCTGTACCTAAATGAAAAACTAGGATCTAAAAACATCTTCTATAATAAAATTTATCCCTCGAATATCCCTTCCAATGGTGGTAAATCATGGTGTGATAACAACTTTGGCCACTACAATCATACATCGGCCTCCATCTCCCTTGTATCATCCTCCCCTTAGTCCGTTTTTCCATATAACCAGTATTAAAGGAACAAACCAGACACATATAACCTTCATGATATGATTCAAAATATGTATAATATTCTCCTCAAAGTACGTATATACCTATAAGTTAATATCCTTAGTCTAAAAATCATGAGTCGGGTCTGAATTATAATGTCACAACTGAGAATCATGAATCTCATCGTGTATAGCCCGATACATCTAATGTAGGTGAAACCAATATGCTACTAGCCTAACTCTCTCCCAAATCATGAATGAACCAATGTACCTTGGAAGATTCATAACCTGTATCATAATCCTCTTGTCTCTTAACCTTATTAAAACTCAAAGCAATACCTGATCCTATAACTCGAACTCCAAAAGACATTTACATCGATCAACATATTGTTTCTGTCAAGATTTCACCATAGCCAACCTCTTTTGAATAAACATTCCTTATTAGTGGTCTCATGGACAAGATGTGGTCTTTCCATAGCTAGATCTCTTACCTCAATTAATCATAAGGGTGATCATCTTGTTCTACTAAACAAATCCCTATATTGATCCATCTGAATAGTTTCCAAGAAGCTATTTCTAGTTGAATTTAACTAGGGGTGTATGAATCTCCCATGGACCCTCATAATCTATTATTCATGCTCAAAAACATTCATCAACGACCTAAATCATGCCCTATGATTGGCCAACTTTTGATGGGTGGTATACCATGATCAAAATCTCCTGTGTACCAAATTCCCAGTGCATCACTTTCCATAATCGATAAGAAAAATGAGTTCCCCTATCTGTAATGATAGTATGAGGAATCACATGTAGTTATATAATCTCATAGATGTATAACTTCCAAATCTTATTAACACTAGAAATTTCCTTAATAGTATGGAAATGAGAAACATTCATCCGCATGTTAATAAGAACAAGTACAACATCATTATCTCTAGGAGGAATTGGTAAACCCAAAAATATATACATCATGACATAATTCTAATTCCACTCCGGAATGTATAACTGCTATAAATGTCTATCTGGTCACTAGTGTTCTTGCTTCACATGCTGACACATGGAAAACCTCATAAGAAAACAAGAAACATCTCTTTTCATGTCTGACCACTAATACTTTCAATGTAAATATCAATATATCTTGGTGGTACTTGAATTTATATCACAAAATGAAGCATAAAAATTCTTCATTATCACCTCAGTCATGTTTTGAAAGACCCATACATTACCATGTACTCACAATATCTCATCCTCGCATATGGTGTAACAAGTGGAGGGTCTTTCCCTGCCACAATCTCTTGTAGAACATGACTTTTGGAAATTGATTCATTCCTATTCATCACTCATTCCATTATTTTAGAAGTCACATCTAAGGATGAAAAATAGTATTCCCATGGCTGTCATGAACCTCTATGTGCATCATAGAGAACATGGTCATAAGTAGACAATTGTTACTGGAAAACTACGATGCCCATATATATGTCTTCTTTCTCAATGCATCAGCCACTCCATTACCTTTACCAGGCATTGAGGCTAGATAGAATTCAAAATACTAAAATCATTCATCCATCTATCATTGTCTCAGGTTCAGATCACGTTGTTTAAATATATACTTGAGGTTCATGTGGTATGTGTACACCATTAAATTCTCTCCCAATAAGTAATGTCTCTAAAAATGCAATGCGTGAACTACTACAAATAACTCGAGATCATTCATTGGTAAATCTTCTCGTGTGGCCTCAATTTCTATGACCCATCCATGAAGACTTCCTCCCCATGTATAAGAACTGCCACTAACCTGATACCTGATGCATCACAGTACATAGGGTGACTCTTACCTGGATCTAGAAAAATCTATATTGGTACAAAATTAAATTCTCATTTTATCTTATAAAATGACTTTTAGAAATAACCTGGTCATACATACATCACACCCTTATGAGTCTTTCAAGTCAACAACACTAGAAATTGTGATAAGTCCTATATGAAATGCACATAGTAACGATCCAACCCAATGAAACTCCAACCCTCAATGAAGTTCTTTGTGTTCTCCCAGAAAACTATTACTCTCACCTTCTTTGGTTCTACTAATAATACTATAGAAGCCCACCTTTTTATAAGATAACATTCATTACATTATATAAAACTGAGGGTCTTTAGGGTTTAGTGTCTTGGGAACCAGGAACTTAATAAATGAAAACATAAATCATTCTTCTTAAAAATTGGAATGGCTTCTCCTTATGTTCATCATAGGTTCATTACATCGTCTTATAACCTAGGGACATACATCAATGAAAAGGGTGAGAAGAAGTTCCAGTAAGGGATACATGGGGAAACATTTAACATGTGAACTTGAGATACATCAATAAAGTCATGAAAAGGAACATTAAGGCATGATAAAGAAATAATGAGGAATATCATAATAGAAATAGAGTATTTCATAACTCAAAGATGTGGCTACAACATTTTACTTAGAAAATCATTTCCGTTTCACCAAGGTCTATCCCCAAGGTATCATTAAAAAAATTACCAAGGTTATTCCCCAATGAAACGTTAAAATTGTAATCCCTTGAGATTACATCATTTCCCAAACCATTATAGTGATATCATGGAGCACCCTTAAATTTGACTTTTTCATCATGTGCGCCACATATATCATCATCAAACATTTCATAAATATCCAATATAGCATATAATAAATGGTTTTCATTTCGTAATCATAACGTTTTAAAAACTGCTTTAAGACATGAACTTTATGTCATTCTTAACTCAAGAAAAAAAGAAAGAGGGTTTCATGTATGTAAATCACAGAATTAAAAAAGAACATTTTGATATACATGTGAATACCCCTATAGAAGAATGATCTCTGAGTATTCACTTAATAAAATAAATTTATTTGAGAAAATGAGAGATACATTTTGAGACAAAAAATTCTACACCATAATGGCTGTGTTACAGGGTTTTAGAAGGCATTGAAAAGAGAGGGGACATCGGTTAACCACTCATAAATGATAGAAAAAACAGTATACTAACATAATATAAAGGATATAAGATCATGTTAATTAATTTTTAAAGACATAACATATGAAATGAAAAACATGGAAGGAAGACAAAAATAAGATTTCTCTTATGAAAATTTGGCATCCTAACGGCGTGACTTAAAACATCAAAATAAGAATTGATGAGATCAAATAGGATATCTAGTCATATGAACATAAAATAATAGTATGATTTATATATAGATCATAGCCCAATGTAATAAAAAGTAACATGAAATACTTTACATGAAAATAGAACATGAAAATGAGAAGGGTGAAAGAATCCCTTAAAAAAAATTGGCAGCCTAACGGTGCCACTTATACATTCTTAAGCAAGAGGGGGTCTCTAATCATATGAAAATGAAAATGATTGTAGGATGAATATAAAAGAATATCCCCAACATAAGAAAATGGAGCTTAAAATAAATGACATAAAGGAGAATACATGAAAAGAAAGAGAGAGGTAGAATCCCTTACCTTGATGTGTAACATTGAAATCATGATGTTTGGGACCTTGGGAGGCTTGAGGTCACCTTGGGAGGACTCATTAGGGGTTAATGATACCATAAAATCGTTGAGAAGGATTTTTGAATGGAAAGGATGAGATAATGGCCTGGTTCATATAGGGGAAGTGATGGGACAAGACATTAATGGCCAATGGAATCCTTATTGGTAGTATTGGCAAAACAATGGGCATGCCTATGGTATTTTCCCATGGTATTGAGAAAATGGGACACCTCATACCTTATCTTATTATTCATAAGTGGACCAGAATTATTAAATAATTATTACATCCTTAATGATGTCATTAAACACCCGAAACTCTAAACTGAAAATTCACTATTCCCCGATAATTCAACTTTTTCAGAAAAATCACAAAATATCACCTTAACCAAATATCAAAGCTCTGATATCAAAAATGAAATTCATATTATTAAAATATTTTTCTAAATATTTTTAATTTAATTTTTATATAAAAAACTATTCAATGAAAATTCATTTTTCTTCAGAAAAATCCCAAAAAATCACCATAACCTAATATTGTTGATCTAAATTAAAAAATGAACACCATTTTATAAAAATATTTTTCTAAATATTTGAAATTTAAATTTATATTAAAACACACTATTCACCAAAAAACACTAATACTTGACTAATAATTTCTGAAATAGGTATTTACCTATTTTATTGAATCACATTACTTAATCAAGGTGCATAAATTATATTATTGCTTCCATTAAGTGATATTATTAATCCATTTGGTCACATTAATAATCCTAAACATAAAATCACTATTCATAAACTACTATTCATAAAAAATTATGTTGATCTTATAAGACTCTAAAATTATAACTAAACATAACTGCAGAAGACCATTTTTTTAAAATCATAACACATTATTAATTATATAAGGTTCACATAAATATTTTTAAAAAATAACCTTCTAAAATTCATCAATAATATACATACTATATTTATCTGGACATTTGAAAATTCACAAACTTCGCCATAAGAAGAAATCAGAATTTTTATTAAAATGAAAGGATTACACAAGGAAGTTATGCTCTCGTTACATAACACCTTATTACACTATCATAGGACCTAAGAGTAAGATATTCTAGGGTGATAGAATCTTGGGGCGGCTCAGCCAACATTTCCCAAGTAGTGATTTCTATCAGCTTGAACTTCTCACGAAGTTAATTTCGTTCCAGCTTCACACGAGGATGTTCGGCTTGGGTTTGGTACAGAGAAAATCCCAATGGGGCTACCTCTTTCCCATGTTTCGTCATATGGGCTTCGATCGGCCCAAGACTACTGGATGGGGTCATCGATTCTTCTTTCTATATTAATTAATTAAGATCAATTGTATTTATAGACAATCATTGTAACATTTAGTTTCCAATGGTTTTATTGACCAATGTGCATATAAAAGTTGAAACCCAATGGTATCATTTTAAT
Organism: Viscum album; assembly: GCA_963277665.1. Lineage (NCBI taxonomy): Eukaryota > Viridiplantae > Streptophyta > Magnoliopsida > Santalales > Viscaceae > Viscum > Viscum album. The sequence goes on from OY728152.1 coordinate 1,749,734,158, forward strand.
TATATTAATTTTATTAAATGAAATAGATTTTTTGAGTATAAAATAAAATTACACACAAAGTTAAGAAACATAATTTATTCAAAATTTCGGGTCGTTATATTCTTCCCCCCTTTATGAAATTACATCCCGACAATTTAAAAAAAATCAGGCTGGGAAATTTCGTTGAATGTCCTACATCGTAAAAAGAGTCAGTAAAACAATTACTTTAAAAGAAAGAATGGGAAGTACCATGGTCACCCGATTTAATCCATACTAGGATTCCATAGAGGAAAACATGGATATGGAAGTGAAAACAAAGTTTCAAGTTCTGATGGAGAGTGGTAGAAAACATGATTAGGAAATAATTAACCATAAGAAGATCAAAACATAATATGTGCTAAATGGTATTTTATTTCCCAGTAGGAAACGTAAACCAACAACATTTTTGTTTTATGTTCATCTACTTAATTTTGAGTAATTCAGTTACTACATAGAATAAAAAAATAAGGAAACATATTTACCTTCAAGTAGAGTCTCCTCCCTTAATAAGTTTCCACCATGACAAATCTTTTCCCCAAACAAAGATAATTCAAAAAGACTTAGTCTCATAAAAAGAATGATAATCATCTTCTATAGAATCACATAATCCACAGAAGAATAACTATATTTTTCCCTTGTCTTTAGTCATCAACTAAAACTATAAATGTTTGTACAAGTCATATAATCCACAAAAAGGATAATCAAATATAAAAAGAAATATGACTATTAATCTTCAAAATTTAACATAAGTACCCAAAGTTCCATAAATACCATTCAATACACAACCATCCTTATAATTCATCAGATTAATCCAAACTATGATTGGAACCCAAAACACAGAAGAATTTAGTCACCTAGACTTCCCCAATAAATCTAAACATTTATCTCCAAATAACATCGACTATTATTAATGTGTCATACTAATGTTTAATTAACATATTCACATATTCTCTATACTAGGTTCATCATTTTCCAAAAATAACCCAAATCACCATATGTCCACAATAAATACAAAAATCCAACAAAAAAAATTCAACCATTCCTCCTCAAATTAAATCATGTAGTATTTTATTTCCCTTAGGCATTTATTGCATCAAACAAGAAAACCTCTTCAAAAATAACGTTTATTATTTAATCACCAAATCATTTTCATCTACAAAGGATATCCATTTGATAAAACAGAAGTTTCCAAAATCAACTTATTCTTGATCCATAAATATTGCAGGTGCATTACTCAGTCCAAAGTGAATAACAACAAACTTACAATGCACATATATAGATTCGGAGGGAGTTTTTACAATATCTACATTCTTCACCTTCAATTGATGATAATTCGAATGAATATCAATCTTAAAGAAGAATTGAGTCCCACGAAGTTGGTCAAATAAGTCATCAATTCTTGGAAGAGTGTATTTGTTCTTCACTGTGATCCCATTCAGTTCTCTGTAATCAATTCATAGATGCATCGATCCATCCTTATTCATCACAATGAGAATAGGTGCTTCCCAAGGAGACACACTTGGATGGATAAACCCATTCTCCAAATGATCATGGAGTTGTTTATTTAATTCCTCTAGCTCCACATTTTCCATCCCATATGGGGTCTTTGACATTGGATGAGATCCAGGTAGGAGTTCAATGGAAAACTCTACCTCTCTTTCTTGGGGAGGTCTGGGTAACTCCTCAAGAAATACGTCAACGTATTCCTAAATGATGGGGACATTTTCTAAAAGCCTTTTGTGAGAAACTTATTTCATTTATGAATCTTCTAACTAAAAAGAATTTTAATCTTAAACCATCATTCTTAGACAATTATATTTTTCTATAATTCCTTCATAATGATTCATAAAAAGATAGTGATTAACCAAACATATCCCTCAGGAGTGTCGTAACCCAGAGTGCATCAAGGACTGCTGTCGTGTACCAGTTTCGGTTCGAATATAGATCAAAGTGGTTTTTTTAGGTTTTACCCCTATGTACATCTGTGCCAGAGCCACCTCTACCTTCACATATCTGTATAGGGATGTATTTGCATGATAAACAACTTTCTCAACATTCACCAAAATACCTGGAAGATTTCCTATATTTAAACATTTCTATAGGGTTCTTCCTAATGTTCTCATATCCTAATTTCCATAAATAACTAAACTATCCTTTGATAGAAACTATAGAATCCTGACTTTTTATAACATAACTTTCATTACATTATTCAAAACCAAGGATCATTAGGGATTAGTGTCTTAGAAATCAGGAACATAATGCATGAAAACATAAAAAATTCTTCTTAAAAACTTGATGGTCTTCTCCTTATGTTCATCCTAGGTTCATTACAGCACCTCATAACCTAGGGACATACATCAAAGGAAAGGGTGAGTAGAAGGCCAGGTAAGGGAAACAAGGGGAAACATTTAACATGTGAACTTGAGATACATCAAAAAAGTCATGAAAAATAACTTTAAGGCATGAGAAATAAATCATGAGAAATATCATAATAGAAATAACGTATTTCATAACTCAAATATGTGGCTACAAAATTTAACTTATACAATCATTTCCTTTTCACCAAGGTCCATCCCCAAGGTATCATTAAAAAATTACCAAGGTTATTCACCAATGTATCATTAAAATTGCAATCCGTATAGATTACATCAATACCCAATAAATTGGAGAGCTATCAGGGAACGCACATAAATTTGTCTATATCATCATGTGATCCACATATATAATCATAAAAAATTTCATAAAAAACCCATATAGCATAAAATAAATGGGTTTCATTTCATAATCATAACGTTTTAAAAATTTCTTTTAAGACATGATCTTTATGTAATTTTAAACTCATGAAAAAAAGAAAGTGGGTTTCAGGTATGTAAATCCCAGAATTAAAATAGAAAATTTTGATATACATGTGAATACCCCTATAAAAGAATGATCTTTTTGTATTCACATAATAAAATGAAAGTATTTGAGAAAAAGAGAGAGGCATTTTGAGATGAAAAATTATGCAGCATAACGGCTGTGTTACAGGGTTTTAGAAAGCATTGAGAAGAGAGGGGACATGGGTTACCCAAATATAAATGATCTAAAAAACTATATAGGGAAAGAATATAATGGATATAAAAACATGGTAATGAATTTTAAAAGACATACCATATGAAATGAAAAAGATCGAAGGAAGACAAAATTAAGATTTCGTGTATGAATGTTCAGCAGCCTAACAACATCACTTAAAACATCAAAAAAATAATTGATGAGATCAAATATGGTCTCTCATAATATGAAAATAAAATAATAGTATGATGGATATAGAGATCATACCCAAACATAATAAAAAGTAAATTGAAAGACTTTACATGAAAATAGAATTTGAAAATAAGAAAGTGAAAAAATCCCTTATAAAAATTCGGCAGCTTAACGACGCCACATAAACATTATTAAAATGAGTTGATGAGAGAATTAGGGGGTCTCTCATAATATGATAATGAACGGTATAGTAGGATGAATATAAAATAACATCCCTAACATAAGAAAATGGAGCTCAAAATAAATGACATAAAGGAGAATACCTGAAAAGAATGAGAGAGGTAGGATCCCTTACCTTGAAGAGTAACATCAAAATCATGATGTTTTGGGCATTAGGAGGCTTGAGGACACCATTGGAGGAATCCTTGGTAGGTAAAGAGACCTGAACTTCATTGAAGAGAATTTTGGAATGTAAAAGATAAACGAATGGCTTGGTACATATAGGGGAAGTGAGGGGACAAAGCATTAATGGCCTAGGGACACCTCATTGGTGGTATTGGAAAAACCATTGGCTTGCCCATGGTATTGACCACATGGGACACCTAATACCTTATCATAATATTCATAAGTTTACCAGAATTATTACATAATTATTACATCCTTAATGATGTCTTTAAACACCCGAAACTCTAAACTGAAAATTCACTATTCACCGAAAATTCAACATTTCAGAAAAATCCCAAAATTTAAGCATAAAAAAATAACAATTCTCCGATTTCAAAAATGAACTCCATTTTATGAAAATAATTTTCTATAAAATTGTATTTTAATTTCTATATAAAACACTTTTCATTGAAAATTCATTTTTTCTGAAAAATGCCCAAAAATCACCATAACCTAATATCGATGCTCTGAATTCAAAAATAAGATCCATTTTATAAAAATATTATTCTAAATATTTTTAATTTAATTTTTAATTAAAAACACTATTAACTAGAAAAAAACTAATACTTGAAAAATAATTTCTGAAAAGTTCATTTACTTATTTTATTGAATCACATTACTTAATCAAGGTGCCTGTATTATATAAATACTTTTTTAAGTGAGATTACTAATCCATTTGGTCACATTACTAATATTGGCATAAAATCACTATTCATAAACTACTATTCATCAAAATTTATGTTGATCTTATTAGACTCTAAATTCCTTATTGAACATAATAGTAGAAGACCATTTTTTGAAAATCATTACACATTATTAATTATTTAAGGTTTACATAATTATTTTTAAAAAATATCCTTCTAAAATTCATCAGTAATATGCATACTATATTTATCCAGAAATTTTACAATTCACAAACTTCCCCATAAGAAGAAATCAATTTTTTTTTATCTAAATCAAAGCATTACACAAGGCAGTTATGGTCTCATTACCTAACCCCTTATAACACCAGCATAGGCCCTAAGTGTAAGATTTTCTAGGGTGATATAATCTTGGGGTGTCCCGACCAACATTGCTCTAGTAGTGATTTCTATCAGCTAGAACTTCTCACGAAGGAAATTCAGTTCCAACATCACATGATGATGTTTGGCTTGGGTTTGGTCCACAGCAAAGCCCAAAGGGGCTACATCCTTCCTGAGTTTCGTTAGATGGGCTTTGATCAGACCGAGACTACTGGATGGGGCAATACAATCTTCTTTTAATATTAATTAATCAAGATCAATTTTATTTATAGACAATAATTGTAACATTTAGTTTCCAACGGTCTTATTGACCAATGGTTTTATAAAAGTCGAAACCCAACGGTCTCATTTTAATTATACTCATTTTATTTAATTAAATAGTTTTTTGAGTATAAAATAAAATAACCCACCATGTTTGGAAACAAAATTTATTCAAAATATCGGGTTGTTACAAATACTACCTCTAAGATAATGTGGCCCCGAAAAGGAATATGAATCATCTAGAGGTGAAACATTGTGGGCTTAGAAAATAACATTTGTTATCTCAGGGTATTAAAAGTTATCTTATGATATTTTTCATGGACATGAATATTGTGAGAATACACCTATAGGTCATCAATGAATACTACAAAAAACAAATCATGGTATGGATAGAACACTTAGTTAATTAGTTCCATGAATATTGATAGCACATTCTTTAGACTGAATGTCATAAAAAAAACTCATATAGATTGTACCTACTTATAAATGTTGTGCGAGGTATGACTAATGGAATAACACTAACTTTGGGGGTAACAATATCTCCCAAAAATCATTAAGAATACCCTAGATCCGTAGTGTTGGTCAAATAGATCATTTATCCATAGTGACGGGTAAATTTTATTAACCATCAATGGGTTTAGATACTAATAATCCACACATATCCTAAGGTAACATTCCACCATTTTCATAAAAAAACCAAATAACCGCATGAGGAAGTACTAGGTTGGATGAAACCATTTTCCCCTAAATCTTATAGCTTCTTCTTGAGCTCTTATAACTCTATCGTAGCCATCCTATATGGAGTAATTGACACCAGTGGATCTCCTAAAACATTACCAATAAGGATATCTACCACTCTCACTAGATGTAATACTGAGAAGCGGTTTGGGAGGAGATCCCTCAAATGATCGGCCACTAGAGGGAAATCGTCATGACATGAACCCTGATCATCTACATATAAAATCCCAATCTAGTTTGTCATCCTGACAAGCCCTAGATGCTCGAGTTCTGCTCAACTTTCCTAGATATCATATTCCAGATTGTAAATGAATTTTGTGCCCTCTTCTAAGGTAAATCTAATCAACAGTGATATCAATAAATGAATTCATAAAATGAAACCAACTAGTATATCAAAATAATGATATCAATTCCATTAATCTCAATGAAATAAAGTTCCCACAAAAATTGAAACCCACCAACCTCGAGGGGGAAGTCCCAGCAATGATGAACAGCTCCTATAACGATCCCTAAGAGTGAATAAAATTACAACACCATCAGAATTATAAACAACAAGCCCAAGGTTCTCCATAAAAGGTATATATATTAATATTGGTGAATATCCTATATATAAAAGTTCATAAACTAAAATAGAGGCTACTACAATATAACCTTAGGTACTAGAAGGTATTGGATCACGCTCATGATGAGTTTGTTCCACTACATATGTATGGCATGTATTGTGTCCCATTGACTCAACATGGATATCATATGTTGGTCTACCATATTATCACTACAAACCTAGGGTGTAACTACCATGCCTACAACCTCCACCATATATAACATGCCATGTTGTACCGTAGATCCCTTCATGGTGAGAAACTAATTACCCAGTTCCTAAATTTGGAGTTGGTTCAGACCTTCTCTAACCGACTAGTGGTAGAAACCTTCTGAAGAAAAACTATAGATAGCCCATATTGCCGAAATATCTGCACTTGACAGGGTCCTTCATACACTATGGCCTCATGTGCCACTTTGGAGTTCATTGGAATCACCTCACCATGATACCTAATGATGTCTCTGACAGTGAGTATCACTGAGTGGAAGCTCTATAATATTCTTCATAATACACTTGATACAATTCTAAATCTCTATGTCATGCCACCCATGCATAAAACACTAGATTCCATCCAGTTATCTTCTATGATCACAACCTAATTTAGGATTCTAGAAATGGTATTCAGCCTAAAGACATAAATCTATGTTCAGATGTCATATTTGAGACCATCATTGATTCACATATATTTCAATAACTCTTCGACCATTAAAACATGTGATTAATAATTAATCTTGGTAAAACAGGCTGATTTTTCCATGAATGATAGTGTACCATGATCCAGATGTAAAAAACTCATGGTCTCTATCAACCCTCAGTGCCTCATGATAGAAGTAGTTAAAGAAGACTATATGAATCTCCCTCTAAATAATCTCTTGGTGATGAACAATCTTATTGATAAAATCCCATTCTATCTTGGTTCAATCAGGAAACATGTATGTATAATGCTTCACCCTCCACTCATGAGGTGTCTCTATCTTCTTGAATATTGATATCATGTCATCTATCAAGGACTCCATAGCATGTGTTCTACCATCCCTTGAATATATGGGATGGTGCACTACTAAAACTCACACATTAACTCTTCTATAGTTGTGGAATGTCCCGGTGTTCCCTGAATGGACATCATGAATTTCATTATTCCATCATGGAATAGCTCCCTAAAACCTACATCCAGTATAATATAGCTAGTTATGACTGGAGGGTCCACATGTATCCCTTTTCCTACCACATCTGGAGTGTGATCATTACCACCAACAAAGAATTAAAATTTGAGGTATTAATTGGGTAAAGGCTCAAAAATACCAAACACATGCCTTAGTTATAGATAATTATCAAAACATTCAACGTAAAGGTTTATATATTTTAGTATGAATGGTAATATCATTCCACTATAAAAACTCACCCCTCTTCCTACCCCATGGGTCAGGTCTAGGTGTCAATCAAATGAGATGCACTACCAAAATCCCACTACTCGTGTTAGGTCTAGTAAAGTTCTCTATCATATTCAATTTTAGTTTCATTTTTATTCATTTTTATTTCATTTCATATAGAGATCATATTCACATTTATTGAATTGATACTCATTTAATTTTTATCACATTCCCTTAAGAATGAAATTACATGAATGCCAAATTCTATTCTGAGGGGGTCCACACTCCTCACAAATAAACTCTTTGTGTCCACCTATGAAGAATCATAACAAAATTCACATAAAAAATGAATAATGATCCAATGAATTACGATCCAGGAGGAGCCATAATATTCAAAGACCAATCCTTGGCATCGTTCTGTTTCACACCATAATATATCTCAATATTCTTAACACAAAAACAAACATATGTTCCACAAAAACTATCACAACATCATTTAATTAGTAATGGAATGGAATAATGAATGGAAAGTGAAATGTAGAAGGTTCTTAAATGATTCATGAGATGGAATACCCTAATCTCATTAGGTTTCAACACTGTAGAATGGAAAATAATAAAAAATCATACCATTAATTAGGTGCATCACCCAATGATGGAATTAATTAAACAGTAATATAAAAAATCTTTAATAAAGACATTCAATTCATGGAATTTTGGATTATTCATATATGTGGGATAGCTACACCTTGGGATAGCTCGTTACCAAATTCATTTTCCTTCTTCTCCCATTATATTTTTTCCAAATAGAAATTAAACCAGTAAAAAATACTATAAATCCATATTGAAACATCCCAGTTCCAGATGCCACTCAAAAGTGATCCTTACCTGATATTCCACATGGCTCCAAGAGAATCTACCCCAATGCCAGTGAATACCAACTAGCAAGTAGGGACTTGGTGTTTCAGTGTGGAAATTATTCCCTCATTATAACAGTGTAACACAATAGAAATATAAATCATATAGTGGAATAAGTAATACAAAACAATAGTAATATAAAATAGAAGAGAGATAGTATAATAAAAATTGTAATTAATATCACATACAAGATGATGATACATGTTACATGTCAACAATAGAACATCTTAAACATGTACACTATATCCATAATATGATACATGTCCTTAATGTAAAAAAAATCCAACATAATCCTTATAGCATCGCAAGACTCAGCATGGTCTCATGCTCTTCTACTCCTATGTAGCAAGTCATGTACTTGTATATAGTTTATTTCCCTTATCGACACTAGCAACCATATAATATTTTTTGTCTCAAATAGTTGACCCAAAATGTTTGTGAAATATAATCCTAGTATAAAACCACTAATGTTCTGTTCCCAATTATCTATGAATATATATAGCTAGTAGTGTGTAGTAATGAAATAAATAAGTAATTACTCAAAACTAAACATCCTATGTGAATTGGTTTTCATTTACATTCAACTAATTGTATTCACATTCATTTAACAATTAAATTACATTGAATACTCATGTTTCGAGATCTAGATCAATATTGGTATCCCCTATATAATAAGAATCACAACATATGCCTCAAATGGATCTCTAAAACATACAATTCAAGACCAACTCCAAGCTTGTGGTTTGTCTTACTAGATGTGTCATATGTATCTTAATTTATAATATCATTATAACGTGAACATGTCCTTCACATTCCTATGATGGAATTTATGTGTCACTGTAGGTAAAATATCATCCAATAACCAAAAATCAAGTCCTTTGTGAACCTCTCAGGAATCCAATATTTCTATAGGTGAGGTATAAATTCCCAAACAATCTATTTCTCCTCGGTGCTTCACACGGAATCTCGAGTATCACCCATGGAATAATAATCCAATTCCCATTTATTTTTCCCATGGAAGTCCCATAAGGGTTCATGTTTCACTATAAATATATTTCTGGCCTCAATGAGACATTCCATGGTATCACTTGATGAATCCTTGTATCACCCATGTCTTAATCAAGAATCAACAAAATTATTGTTTCTATGGAATTGCTATGTCAATCAACTTTTCTCCCTAGGAATACAAGTCAATATGAACAAGTGTCCATACATTGACTTCCTATATTAATCCATGTATCAACCTTTCATATTATTCATTTAATGAATTCCATTTAATTTTAATAACTACATTAACATGACACGTTCAAAACCAATATAACCATTTAACAAAATCACCTCAAGTTATGACTCAATTAATGGCCAACCAGAAACGGCTTGGCATTCATTTAATCACATGGGAATAACATGATAACAATATTCCCACTATTAAAAAAATCATTACATTGCATTGAATCAATATAACTCACATGACCACTTTCTTATATAAGGAATCACATGCATAAAAAATACATTATAAGGCACAAACATCCTTTAACTCATTTATTCTTAGCAATTCAGAGGCCATTCAAATACCCAGTAGTCTATTTTTAATATAAAAACTTTAATAAGCATATCACGGTATCTCGTGGATTATTTATCACATATCTCACATGGGCAATCAAAAATTAATCAAATTGAAACCAACTTCATCAATTAATGGAATAACATCTATTATACTCACATTATCAAGGAAAAATAAAAGAAGCATGCATTGATCTAGGAATGGAATACAAGGGTAAATGGGAGAGACATCCATTACACAATACCATTTAATTAAATTTCCAATATATAAGATTAGTATCTAATTTATAAGAAAATTCCCATTTGATTTCACAACACATGAGGTGAAGGGAATGCCTCATAGTAATCCAATGCTAGAAGCCCTGAAATTTCCATATATATAAAAAAAACTCCAAGATGGGTTCTTTAGTCAATTTATACAACCTATAACAAGAATGACTACTAATATTTAACTTAATAGGGTAGGAAAATCAATTCATTGATTTTAATTAAATTTAGGTGACACTCATAAATTGGGGGTGTGGCACCCAAACATATATAAATAACTAAACTATAAGTGAAAGAAAAAAAAGAACTCCTACTGTAGGTACATTATAGATAGATAATCCAGTATTAGACTCTGATTCAACCAATATTTGATGAAATATGAATAGTGAATGATGAATGATAAATTAACGATTATGAGCCTAAATATGAATATTGTATTTGATGTCTAGAAGAATTGAGAACATATAAAAATGATTCTAGATCTTACCATTGTTGATCCATGGAGACCAATCACGTTTGAATCAGAGTTTGGACAGATTGTAGATTTGAATTTTTAGAATAATCAGATGAGAAACCGATACGGTGGGGTGTTCTTCGGTTTATCATGAAATAAGAAAATAAAAAGTGCATTAAAATAAATTTAATTAAAATAAAACATATAAATTTCTTAAAATTACAGTGCTATATTATTTACACTCATGGTTTTCTATAGTAAAAGGAGTGTGTGCACGGTTACCCCACATAGTTTACTAAACAAGTGCTAAGCCTGTGAAAATTCTCTTTCAATGTCTGCTAAAAGTGGCACCTGGCTGCATGTCCATGTGGCCTAACCTGCACGGTTTTTAGTAACATTGCAACCTCCTCTTTTGACCCATAACTTTTTTTGGGCTCTGGAACAGCCCCAGACACCCCAAGCCGTCTATGACCTCAATAAGCATCCACATTCGGCTGTATTTAAGAAACTAAACATATAACTAATAGAAAACAATGAATCTGTACAACAAATAAAAAAATGTTCTTACATATAATGTTACAATAAAATAATATATGGCTTGATATATTTGGGTATGGTTTCGTGGTAGATCTAAAATAAACATATATTAATTATATTGGAGGTTGGAATATGTAAGAATTAATTAAGACTTAAGTTATGGTTTTTATCATCTAAATTTTATTTCTATAAGATATATTGTATATTATGCACTTATTCTCGTTTTTTGGAGTATATACGGATCTATGACATGTTATATCATTAAGTTTCTATATTTATTAATATTCAAATTTTTAATTCATGTTATTATCTTATAAATCTCTTTATTCAAAAGTTACTCAAGTGGTATGTGGATTTTATATCAATTTTGATATCCATATATACATTCCATATTCATAATTATATTTTCTATGTAGTATATATACTACCCATGAATGGATTCAATGATTAATAATCCAAAATTTATTTGTATTTACATATACATTTTATGTTCTCTTTTTTATGTGCTTTATAGTTAAATAGTTATGAAACCATTAAGGTAATTTTTTCTCAATTTTCCTTCATTGAGAAACATGTTATTTTATACACATATATTCATTTACAATGAATATATACAGACCTTTGAATTATTTTTCATGAATATAATTCCCTTGATGATATTTTACGACTTGTTTAATTTCATTCATCCATGTGGATTACGATTCGATGTTACAAAAGTGATAATATTTTATTTCTACAATCTGGTAATTATAGGGATAATTTATGACTATATGTCCATTTATGAAATATTATGGGTTTTCTATCCATAATTCTCATGGATATTATTATCCTCTCGTGATTAATGATCTCTTCATTTAATAGTACCATTTTTTCGCATTTGATACATATTTTTATTAATAAAATGTTATCAAGAAAATCTAATGTATTCCTTCTCTTTAGATGAAAATTGGTTTTCCATATAATCATGCATTCAATGAAAAAGGTTTTCAATTTTTTTTAATTTAAATGAGTTTTAAATAATTTTAAAATATTCCTTTATATGTTTTTATGTTAATTTTCAAATAAATGTTTTAAAATATAATTTATTTCATAAAAAAATTTAAAATTTAAAAAATGGTATTTGATTCAAAATTTCTAGAAAATTATATATAAATATTAATTCATACGTTTTCAAAGTTGTTTATAAGGAAAAATATGCTGGAAATGTTAAATGATTTAAAAAATTATTTTCATATAATTGTTATTTACCTTAAAAAAAATATCTATGTGGTCCTTTTAAATCCTTATCTATATAAGATTATATCCTTTGATATTTACTATTCTTTGTTATGGATATGATCCAAGGAAAAAATGGTCTCTCTAAATGATTTAGGATTAATATGACATATTTATTATGAAACATGTTTCACTTCTAGGGTTATACCATAATTAAATAATTTTGAAATACACTTCTTTTCAATGGTTATTCAATGATTATAAAACCCATATCATTTCATTGGTTTATGATATGATGAATTTATTATGATACCCATTTCATTTTATAGGTTATTATATGATAGTTATAAAACACATCTATTTTTATGGGTCAGGATTTTATGAGTGTTTTATTATCCAGTGGAGTGTGAATGTATGTTTTCATTATGTGATGACTGATAACTATGTCTCCCTACAATGCATTAGGTAATGTAAAATATTCTGTATGCTAAAATATTGTATATGGGAGGTAATACAAGACTCATTACAATAGGTTATACGGGAGGTCATCCCATGCCCCTAACAAGAGGGTATATAGAAGGTCATCCCTTGCCTTTAACAAGATGGTATATGGGAGGGCATCACATGCCATTAATAAGATGGTGCATGAGATGGAATCAAAACTAGATAAAATATGGTACATGGGAGGTTATCCCAACCCTAGAGAAGTTACATAGGTGATTATCCAGTGCATAACATGTTAGGAGGGTGTTGGTACATAGCCTTGACATTGGATTTTATAAGCTTATATGTATGCCATAATTCCATGAATTACCCGTTTGATTGGTTTTAATGTCTTATGATCTTGATTTCCTTATGAATCGTGTCTTTTAAACTCTGAAACATTATTCCACGAATATCAATTTTGATCTATGATATACGAGGTACGATCATTTAATGTTACAATAATGTTATCATACACCTACGCACAAGAAATTATTATATATCATCCTTCTTTATACTTATAGATCATATGAACTCACAATTTTCTAATGTTTCCCTTCTCTAGCTTGTGAAGAAAGCTATTAAGTAAGAGTAATAAAGGGGAACTTCTTTAAAAGATACGTGTAAGATCATTCACTAACAAAATAAATTATGATACCATGTTTCTAAATACATTAATGTATTACGGTCCTTGAGAATGTATTATAGTATTGTGAAAAAAATATTCCAAAATGATATAATTTCCATGAATGTTTATCATGTGTAACTAAAAAATTTATATGCTTCATGGAAATGTTATCCATGTATAATGACATCAATCTAGTTAAAAAATATAAAGGGCTCAGGTTAATAATCAATTCATGGAATATGAAGAGGATGAGATGTTAGAAATAAAATTTATTCAATTGAAATATATATTATTATTTTATTAATATGAAATAAATTTTTTTCACCTCATCAATTTAACTTCTATGATGGTTACACTATGAAGGAAGCATGTTTTAAATAATTGGGGGAATTGTAGTGATCACATAATCATGAATTATATATAGGTTGGATGAGTAATGGTTTTCCATATAAAATTAAATTATTATGATTTATATTGAATTATTTGCTTTTAGAATTCATCAAAATGAAATAATAAACAAGGATAATATGAAGTACATAAACACACTGGGACAAACTACTATTTTGGAGAATTAGAGAAATTATGTATTCTTTATGAACTAAAAAACATTATTTTATACCAAAAAAACTAAACATATCTCAATAAATTCTATAATATAACAGGCTTACAATTGAGTTTAGTAGAATAATTTTTATTATAACATGTATCACATAGCTTTAAGATATATTCTGAAAATATTATTATTTAAATGTGACAATTATAACCAATCTATGTATCAATATGAGAAATCATATTATAAAATATATATATATATACATACATAAATATATATATATATTGCTTACTTTGAGTACTTATATTTATACAAACATATATATTTATATAATGGTTATACATAGTAAAATTTTATTTATTAATTCTACAGATATAAAAAATCAATTTTTAGAAAAGAAATTTTACGCTTCAAATATATGTTTCTTGAAAAAAATCACTACTTTTTTTAATGGGTGAATATTATTATAAATTTATTAAAATTTTAGAAATTGATTTTTTTAAATGGTAAATAATTATTTAAATCATCTCATCAAAATATTATTTGGAGAAAATTTTGGGGTTATTTAAAAAAAACTAATTTTCCAATGACTTTTCAAAGTACCATTTAAAAAAACAGTCATTTCATTACATTAAAAGGACTTATTATGAAATAAATATGATATTTAATTAATATAAGACATAATTAGACTAAATACACTAGTTAATTATATTTGAATCAACAATATACTTGAATTTTTTATAAGTTCATTTTTTGTCTTACCAAATCTACATAAAAAGCATTTTCATTGTGTTTTACACAATAATATTAACATTAATTTCTATGAATTAATGGAAACTAATTTAGTGAAATTCAATTCATTTTTATATTGGAAAGTTCAAATATATCCTTGGTTATATTTTCGATATTTTTCTCACGATGATAAATTTCTAGTGAATGATAATTAATATAGTTTTTATGATATACTACATCTTACATGATATGGCCAAGTAAACATATAATAAAATATTTATTAAACCAATGGAACGAATCATGTATGATAATATTATAGAAATATTATATAATAATAATTCAAAATATATACATTTTTTATATATTTTATAATAACAATAAAAATAATTTTCAATGCTGATGCAGTTTTTACACAGTATTAAAAAAGATAAAATTTGATGTCATTAAGATGATATGTGAAAGGGATTAATTATTTTCTATTGTTTTTTATTAGTTATGAATTATTAACAATTATATTAATGGATATATATGAAATGTTTGAGTTATACGAGATGTAACTTTCCAAAAATTTTATTAATTGATTGAAAATTAAAAATAAAATTGTAAATAACTTTTCATGAAATACATAAGTATAAATATATAATTTGAATGAACCTAAATGATTATTTTTATATTTTTAAACTTATTTCATACTTTAACTAATGAAATACTTAACATAAAAGCTGATTAAACACTAACATAGTGTTTGGGATGCTGTAAAAATATTGTAAATATTTTTTAAAAAATATAAAAATAATATATATTTTTTATATTAAAGAGACCAAAAAATAATGAAGATTTATATAATATATTATTTATATGTGAAAAGTTTATATTGTAATTATTATAGTTTTATTTTTTTCAAAATAATATTATGTTAATAGATCTAAAAGTGAAATTCTTAGTATTTTATTTTAAATACTTTTTATCAAATAATTTAAAAATCATAAAAACATGATTGACGAATATTAGAGTGATAAATGGTAGATAATTTCATCAAATTTTAATTAATGAGCCAATTTACACCATATAATTAATATTCTATCCATTAATATTAAAAAAATTCATTACTATGGATTAAGCTAGAATTGGTTAATTGTGGGGGTTCGACATAATGATGCGGCTTAAAATTAAATCTAAACCAATAAAAATTTTATTGGATGATTATTTTAAGACCATATAATCCTTTTATTGAATCCATATCATTTTTGAACCATTTTACAAGATTTAGTAACATATTATTTTATAATATTTCATGTATTACCAAAAAAGATATTAATGATATTTAATAAAAATATTATTTTCTTAAATAACTCAAACACTTAAAAGTTTTATTTTCATTGAAGTAAAATTTATATGGCTGAAAATATCAACCTTATACCATTTATAGATCAATTTTTTTATATTTACATTGATGTCCCATAATGTTTAGAAAACTATGGTTTCCCTTTAATCGTCAAAAGGGTTAACGAGGTTAAGACTAATTGATAGGTGTTGAAAAAAACCAAACAAATTTTAAACAAATTTTTCTCTAAATATAAAAACTCATCTTAATCCAATAGTTGAATTATATCAATCCTAAAACAAATTATAATTATAATTAATTTATATTAATTACATGAATTATGTAATTTCACATGTTTGTTTCCCCACTTATAAAAGGGAACTTCTTCTCCATCATTATTCAGAATTTATGAACCATAAATAATTGTAAAAAACTGTATCATCACCACCTCATCCATAAACAACAACAAGATCATTATTTCATGCCAAAATACAATTATTTTAAGGATTATTTTTTAACTTAAGAGCGGTTTCTAAAGGAATAATTTTATCACTCAACCAATATTTCCCAGCTTTTTATCTTATTATATGTCATATAAATCCATCGTAGCCTTGCTAAAATTATTATTTAAGTATCATAAATATATTTAATTTTTCTTATATGAATAGTAAACCATTTTTACACATCATTTCCATTACATAGGAAATGAAAACATCACTCATGTGTACATTTTAACTACCAACTCCATTAAAATACATCATTAATTTTTAATCACCCTTTATAATTGATCATTCTCATTATTTAATAGAAATATATATATTGTCCCTAACTTGAATGTATGCCTTGGTAACCTGATAACTGATCCTTATATCACATATCATAAAGGGACATTCCAATCTCCATGGGTTGGTGAGGAGAACCTATTTTCTTTCAAATTAGAAAACGGAATGAATTTTTCCAAAAAATAGAATATAAAGATAATAAGCCATTATAGTTATCATTAAAAAAATGTTCTAGAAACCAAATAGTTTTATCAAAACAAAAAATTGTACATCATTAAATTACATAGCAGAAAAAAATATTCATAAGGAAAAAAACTCCAAGAACAAGGGATTTAGAACATCTACCACATTTAAGTGGTGATTTCCCTTAACTCGGACCTGATAAATGGAAATCTAAAAACATCCAAAGAAAATGGTAGGGTTTGAGATATAAAGACCAGTAGGGCCTGGCAATGTATTCTATAACAAATTACCTAATCAAAAAAAAATTTACCTATATTTAAAAAAATATATAATGGAAATATATAATCATACTTTTAAAAACATGCTTTTATTTCAAAATGATGGAAAAATTTCAAACATGGATTAGACATATGTTTTATATAAAATAGTATATATAAATCCATTAGATTTAAAAAAACATAAGATATGGATTATTTATCTAAATAATCCAAGCCAACAACAAAGTTATATACCCTTTACTATGATAGTTTTGGGTTTTTAGATCCTCACACATCTCATATGGGTAATCGTGGAATGTATGTGTACACACTTCCCTTGGGATCAGGTTGAATAGTACTTGTCATCATCTCATTAGGTATAAGATATACCTAATAAGTTTTTTAATAGTTTTCATCATCAATCCATTTCTATGTAATTACCATCCTAGTATGCTTGTCCCAAGTAACCCACTGATTACCCAGACTCGAATTTGATCAATTAATCAGTAGAAAAATATCATGTAATCTAATTTTGAATAAATTTATCATTCATAATTAAAATTAAAAATTTTTAGATTCAATATTCCCATAAAATAATAAATCCAAAACATGTATTTTTAGCTGTTTAACTAATTTAAAATAGATACATGGATATATGATACTATCATTTCATGTTAATTAATTTTTTTAAAAAAATATTAACTCAATTAATCAATTTCATTAATTTCAGAATATGCCACAAAATCAAATTCAATTAGAATTAGGGGGTCTCCAAAAAATCAGACCTTATAAAATATCAATTCAAATACATATAAAATTTTTATTTCATAAATCATTTGAATTCTAACTTATCAAACAATAAAAATCGCCATTTAATAATATAGAAAATCTCAACTGGACCCCCTTCCATTAATCACTTAATCAAAAATCAATAGCCACAATGAGATCCACCAACAAAGAATTAGGTATATATAGATAAATAATCTAAACCAAAAATGAATATCCATTTAAATAGATATTATATAATTAAAAAACATGAAGATCTAACACCTTTTTAGGAGGTGAGAAAGAGAGAGTGGGAGAAGGGAAATGAGAGAACATTCACTTACCCAGTGGAGATCAAACAAGATATTTCATTATTTGACCCTCCAAAAAAAGGTTTTAAGGATCCAAAATCACGAATAGAGAGCTTTTCTATACAAGGAATTAAATTTAGGTTTAAATTTATTATATTGTTACACAAATATGGGTTTAGAAAAATTTAAAATAATTTTGGAAATAAAAATATCTCACACAAAATGTTAGTTGAGTAGTGACCCACAGATAGAAAAACTCTGTTACCCAAAAGTGTGCCCCTTTAGACTAAAAATATACATCGTTCAGTTTATACTATGTCAATGAGTATATGTTTTTTAAAATGTGTTCCATCCATGTAAAACACCCTTTTCCATGGCTAAACTATTTGCACTAGTGGTGAACGGTTTTGTAAAATTGTAGAGAAACCATACAGAGCTCATAAAACATTGACAATTTTAAAAATTACACCCAAAGAGTCGAAAATATTATCCAACCAATAATGGGAATAGAATTAATCAATGAATACATGAAAATAAGTGAAATGATGTAAAAAAATTCCCACTATAGAAACATTTTATTCACAAAAATAATTTCAAGAAGTTTCTATATAATAAAGATGATGTCACTGCTCTACCATTTGTACCTCCCTCTCCTAGGTCTCATGAAAATTTTAATCAAGATAATATAGCACATTTACCAATGGAATATTCATCCTATGATGTATATTTGGCTCTGAAAAAATAATCCTAACTAGATTCCCACTCACGAGTAAATTTGGTTCAAATTAGAAATTGCTCCAAATCAAAAAATAAGATGTATCAGAGTGATTCTTTTGATGCTGAGATACATAGTAGATGTTATATATCAACATAAATAGTGTAATAAATGGAATTCCACTTTCCCTAATATATCAATATTCTCAAAAGCTTCATAAAATGAGGATAATTCATCCCTTTCCACTGAAGCAGTTATTGTCCCAAATGGTGTGAAACATTCAACAAAACCTGGTCACCAACTAAAAAAAACAAATGTTCTATGATCAAAATAAATTTATGATTTTTATTATATTTGGTCTATCATAGTTCACAAGGGAATATACTGAATCATGTTCATCATCTATTGGAAAAAAATTGTTCCTTCCAAGATTTTTTCAACAATATCTCAGCACCACAACTGAAATTTATACATATATTCATATAAGGCCTCAAATGGATCCATTTTGATCACGTACTGGTAACTATTGTAATAAGTGAACTCGACCAGTCCCAAATGGTTATCACATGATCCACAAAAACTGATAATGTAGGGAAGAACAATACCCCCAAGAATCTATATATATATGTATATATTTACATTCATATATGGATGGTATGTTACTATCAAACAAACCTGCAATCCCAGATCCCAGATTTATTTCCATGAAAATAAAATATCCCTACCACATAAAGATTACCAAACTCCTAAACATTAGATAAATCATGAATTGGAATAACGTGAGCTAATTTTATAGCTAATAAATCACAGTCCAAATTCAAATTTTATTTCTTGGGGTACATGGGAATCAAAACCCAATGTCTATACATATCTCATACCATGTCCACATTTGGACTGAAAATGGATGATGAAAATTTGAAGGACTCTAGTTCATGGACATGACCTATTGGTAGGTATGAAAAATTAAAAAATGTTATAAATGTCCCATATTATATCTGGAAATCCGAACTGATGCCAGAAATTATAAAACATATTTAATGTTCTTGGATGCATAGACCATTGGGAATTTAGGGAATACTCCATCACAAATTTACTCTTAGATAAAGGCTCTAATGATGACTTCTGAAAACAATAGATGCGCTCTGTGGAGAGAAAACACTATTCAATGGCCTCCCAACCATAAAGAGTGTATGAAAAACTATATAATTAATCATTAAATGGATCATACTATAGAATTATCTCAAGTAGATAAGGGGTTAGCTTTACGCTATCCATGAAAACCTCAACCTATGAATCCTATCCACCAATATGATACTCTGAAAAATGATCCATCAACGTCAACTATTCTAATTATTCTTTATTGGACTATAATGTATGTTATGTTTTCAAATCATCACCAACAACATTAGATTTGGCCAAGGTATTGTAAATTTTTAAATCAAAATATTTGAGGTACTCCACCAAATTCCCCTGGTGGATATTCAATATTTTTGTGACTATATATGACTCAATATCATATAGTGGGAAAACATGGTAAAACAGTCATCAAAATGGCAGTCACCCCAAATCTAGAGTATATGCATCATAGCAAAGAGATCAGTATCATAGGTACGATATTTATTTTCTTGTTTCTTAATCTATCGAGAGGCATGGGATACCATAATATAAACACACTTAAAAACATTTCCAATCCATGAACATGATGTTTCAAAGAAAATCACATAACCTTAATCTGTATCTAGAAGACTCAACACTAGAAAATAAGTAATATGATGTTTCAGCACCACAAAATTACTATGATATTTATCATCTCAAGTGAACATCACCACCTTTTGGGAGATAGAATACATTATATAATCTAATTTTATAAATTTATATATAAAATAGTGATAATACACCACAAACCCCATTAATCTCTAAATCTCAAAGACATTAGATGGACTATCACGTTTCATAATAGATTTCACCTTCTCATGATAAAATGAGAGAACGAGTTTTGATAAAATGTGTCCCAAAAATGTCACTTGCTGAATTCAAAAATCGCATTTTGATTACTCTATCTTCTCAAAGATCGTGTATGTGATCATCCTTGAACAGATAGTAAAATAGGATTTCATCCACAAAGACCATCACAAATGTTCCAATTTACTAACTGAATATCATGTTCATTAAATCCATAAAGTGTATAAGATCATTATGTAAAATATCATATTTTCCATGTATTATTTTTAAATTTTATATGGATTATTTTTTAGACCGGGTGGCGAGATGGTGTGATATTTTGATGCACAAAGTGCCTTGAATAATTTTTTTAAAAATATTAAAATATTTAATTTTACGCACAAGATGTTCTATGGAAAAGATGAATGACCCCAAAATTGGTGCCCAGATCTGAAATCAAAGGGAACCATTGAGTTCTGAATAGCGGTTTCACCCTAGGTGCAACCTAACATTTGTCGACGTTAGTTGTCTATGAAAAAATTCCATGTGGGTATAAAATGAATAAAATAATTTAATTATTTTATGGAAACAATTACTCTTTCTTTAAATGTTTCCTTATCTTATAAATCAAGAGTTACCTTTATATCCCTATAACATTTGTATTATCATTGATAGATAAATATTGGAATCCACTATGGAGAACGATAGTGTATCGACAATCGGCACACATGGATTTTGACGGATCTCACCAATGAACGCAACACAACCTTTTTCTTTATTAGCAATCAATCTATATCGAAGTAGTGTTTGTGATTTATTTGGGTTATTCCCATTTTTTATATCTATGAAAATTTTGAATCAATCAATGGATGGATTGATTCATGGACTATGCATATTGCGTGATGAGGTTTTATTCAATGAGATATATATTAATATTTTTTTCTAACCCAAATTCCATATTCTTGATCGTTTTCTAAGAATGCATTACCAACGGTGAAAAAAATTTGATATTATGCCTTTTTACTTATTTACTTTGTTTTCTTCACTATTGGATCCTCTTGGTCGGACCTCATCATTTTTAGGTGGTTATGAACATGATCAGACACCTGGAATTTAGTCATGTCGACAATCGAGGCTGGATCAGTGTAGATTAGAACCCATGAAGTTATGATATATGATCATTTCAATTTTTCAGCATAATAGGAGGTTTTTGGTCAGTGAAAGTGCCAATTTCCATGTGATAGAGGTACTGGTAACTTACATTGGTAAAAATCGGTGCACAATGGCCACTCAGATGCATCCATGGTGGAGGTCGGTGCGGTGGAGGCAACAAGAATAGCGGTAAAGGAAGATGACATAGAGCATCAGTGGTTCATGCCATTGTTCTAGGAAAAATTGTTGGGATAGGTATAGATGGTTTCTGAGTTCGGTGAGATGGACCTAGGTCGAACTTAGGTCAGATACATGGCATATGGGGAAGATCCTTATTACAATCAACCATGACACTATGAGAGATCGAGATTCCACGGGAACAAATACAAAAGTTATCAACTGTAGTCTCTTTTAAGTCATGGAATGTGGAATGCCAATAGTGGTCATTCCATTGGTGGACGGTCTGCACAATTGGTGAACCTACCTCAGTGGTCGATCCGCAGGCCCGAGCAATTCTACAGGCAGATCCTAGAGTGATAATTTACAATCAAGATTTCTTGAGGATCTTTTTTGTCCTAGTTTGGACTTGTATAGGATGACTGTGTTCAATTGATCATTTCATCAAGGGTAAAATGTAACATTACATCTATGTCAATGGTATTTAGTCCCCTTTATAATCCATGTCTATGATAATGTTATGGTGTCCTTCTGTGATACTTGAGTGTTATCCCATACTATCCCTACTAGAGTTTCTGGAATGGATGTAACCTCCCTGAGAATGGAGTTGATATACAATATATAGGACCACATATTTAGGTTTTTAAGAATTATTTTCATGTAATCCCATATGTAGAGGGTTTTTCTAGAATTGGGTAGGGGTTTTCCAACAAAAGTTAGGGGCATAACCCCATATCTGTGTATCAAGTTTTATCTATACATGATTCATGGTGTACACTAATGGTTCTAGGTGTAACCCCCAATCTATGTATCATAGTATTCTTAGGCCAGTGCATTATATTTGGGAGAGTCCAAAATAATATAGAACTCATAATCTATTGCCTCAGATGGTATCCTGGCATGAGGAGTTATTTCTCTACGAATCTACGTGCTTTGAAAAAACTCTTATGGATGCTAGTTTTTTTATGACCACATGATGGTATGTTGTCTCTCTAGAGTATATCTAAGTTTTTTTATTGACATAATATATTTTTTATAATGTGTAACTTCCTGTATTGAGCTTATTGTACTTATTGATTCATGTTCATTGTTATCAGTGTGTCGTACTTAGTATTGTTATACTCACCGCTACTTGAGAATTTCTTGCACGTGTTGTGTATCAGACAGATGGTTTCACTTTCTAATTGAGTCCTAGGAGAACTAGGTGTAGAATAGTAGGATCTAGAATGAATTAGCTCTTAAAAAAGGGCCTAAAGTTTATGTAGTCCCAACCATTGGAGCATGTTGAACTATTTATAGTTTCAGTGGGACTTGTGTAAAAAAACTTCATGGTGGGCCTGTATGTGGCCAAATTTAATTTTCCATTACTTCTTACTATACATTGGTTATGGTATTATAGTTGTATGCATGTATTCATTTAGTTTCTTTAGATTTATTCATTGTGGGTCTTAGAGATGTTTGTGTGTGTATAGGTAATTTAGAATAATTCCTCCCATTTGTTAGAAATGCCTAATCGGTACAAGTCACTAGCCCCTGGCCTATTAGAGGTGGGATTCGGGTATTGATGTCATGGGACCCTCAAGGATGGGTCGTGGAATAATGGTATTATAGGGGGCTAAATTTACTTTAGGACTGGGAGTCTATGAGATTACTTTGGGGTAACACTTTTATGTGTTTTCAATTTGTCCTTCTGGCTAGGGACACCGGTGTTGGTGCGACAACACAACTATCCAGACACCAGGACACTCGGCACATACTTTTCGACTTAATCATTGAAAACATTGGTTTAAGTGAAAAACAATGGTACATGTATCATATATATATATATATGGTTTTGTTTTCCATTTCATTCTTCTTTTAGCTCCCTAGAAATAATATATTGACCTATCTAAATATTTTTTATATCATGGTGCCTCCATGTAGATAGACAGATAGGATTCCACCACACTATAATGAGGATGATCCACCTCATGATGAGGCATCATTATAGGGGAATGTACCATATATATCACTTCTTTGTTTAAAAACAACTATACCATAACCTATTGAGTAGCATATACTATATGCACTACCAACTGAAAAGATTCATGTAGGCTAGGTGTGATTCAAATGTTCTTGAGGTAGAATCTTATCATGTCTATGGGGGTGTCACACCCCCATAGGGAAGTGGAATGGCTAAAACTAGTCACCTATGTTTTCTTCCTTGTGAAGTCGCATGCCGACCAGATGGAAGTCCCTACTATGTGTACTCTTCAGGGCTCTGCAGGGTGATGGTGGATAATGGTTACTTAGTCACAAAGCAAGAAAACCTTTTCTGGGGAACAATTCGAGCATATCTTCAAAGAGAAGTTATATCTAGTCACATTTTGATCAGTACACATACAAGACCATTCACATCTAAAGCAGGGCAGTATAATTGTGACAACCCCGACACGAGAATCCTAGAGTCGATACAAAAAAAATGGTGGGCGTTTTTTTAAAAAAAATGCCGAAAAAATTACTCATCTCATTCCATCTTAGAGAATCATTTCTGTTTAGGTTCTAGAAAACCAGATACATCTGATACATTTCTTTAAAAACTTGACACAAATAAACTTCATATAGTTTCCATCACATAGGAGTACTAAATGAGTGAAAAATATAACAACATTGTAAAAATAAATTCAAAACCTATGGTGATAATTTAAAACACTAATTAATAGGGTTTTAAAACAAATTACTGAAATAAAATTTAAAAAAAACCTCTAAACTAAATACAAAACATTTTATTAAATTGAAAACAAACCATATTCAAGAACATCATAACTATTTTTCTAAGGTTACCTAAATATATTTTCATGAAAATATCTTACACAATAATTCTATATTTACCTAAAAGATATTGGTAAAATAGATATCAGAGTGTGAATACATGTTCAAAAATGCATGGAATGATTAATAATCCATAAATCGATACAAATAATTTAAAGGTGATATGCAAGGTTTTCGGCTCAAAATAACTCGTGAATTAACACTTTTATAGAATTGCATAAGTAACAATATAATGATTCACATAACACTTAAAATTAAATTCTTTAAATGGTAGATGTAACATAAAATTCTGTAACAAAACTTCCACAATAGATGGAACACTTTATTTATAAAAACATTCCATGTTCGTGCTTCATTATGCCATATGCATTCATCACCAATATCTTAAGTAATTTATTCTTAACCAAGAGATATTATAATAGTAAAATAATCACTTGGTTTATCAAATAGTAATATATAATAAGGGAATGTATAATGCAATACTTCATAATCTCTTCGTCACGGCCAAATTCCAAGACCATACCAAATCATTCTTTTAAGTCCTTGTGACAAGACCAAATGGTTAAAAACCCAACATAATTTACATGATGATACTCAATTGTACCCAATGCATTGGAGCGCTCTCTAAATGCACCCATAATATCATATAATTCCAAGACATTCCCCAAATGTGTCATATGGTATTATATTAAATGTGTCCAATACCACATTGAATGCTTACATTCTTAGTCAATGAGTTACCAAGAGAGATAAATTTCATTCTTTAATACATGAATTGAATTTTGCAATAATGGTAAATATGGCTATGATTGTCAGTTTTAGGTTATGGCTGCATCATATTTAATAGTGACATGCATGGACTAAAATGTATTTTTTTCACATGTGATAAAAACTAGTTCACATAAAATAATAGATTGTAACATAAAATATAATTCATTTATTAAAACCCCTATCACATGAATGTGAACCTTTTTCATAGAAAAAATTACATATTTTATTGAATTTTTTATACTATTTATTCTTTTTTAACCCTTACACTGTTAATAGAAGTTTCAAACAAGTTAAATCACAAACATTAATATTCAATTTTATTCATTAATTAATATTTAATTGTTATGATAGTAAAATTTTAATTTCATGTGAGGTATTGAAACAAAATTAAATAATTGGGAACATCTCACTATATGTTTTTATGTGTGAACAAGTATGTATTAACAATATATTAATACACACTTTATCTTATAGTTATAAATTCGGTGTGTGCATGTAATGATATCAGGTTAATGATCCCTCTAAAAAAATCTAGGCATTCAATAAAAAAACATGGTTTTGTTATTGTTTTCCAATATCAATTTGTAATCATATTTACAAATACATTTACGAAATGTAAATAACAACATCATATTCATGGATTTACTATTGAATGTAAGACATTCAAATAGAGAGTATAAATATATCTATGCTTAAACATGAAACAATTAGATGACTTACTAACATTTCTAAAACAATTTAATAACAAATAAAGTCAATATTGAAATACATATATATAAATATATTTTCTAATAAAAGTAATCCTTATATAAATTATGTGGGATAGAAAATATCCTCCCTTAAAATGATAGTTCTCCTTTAAAATTGTTTGAGTATGCTGATTATAAAAAACACATATTTACCAATATAATTATATAGTTGTTGCCAACACCAGAATCCATACTTAGAAAAACTCTACAAATATTATAAACATTATAAGTTAAAAATAAATACTAGAAATAAATATTTAGAACTCATAAAATAATATTGGGTCTGAATGTTGAATGAACCATATATACACAAAGTGTATATAATTGATAACATATATAATACATTGTTTAATTCGATCCTTGAAAGCATTTAATACCTCAAAATCCATTGTTAAACATTTTATTAAACCATTGGAAGATCCAAACTGGATTAGGATCAATGTATATATACATATATACATATAACTGTATATATAGAAAGTGTATATTAGGGTTTTGGATACACAAAATCAATAGAAAATAACTTTTACAAGCATTATGTGAATTAAAACCTCTATTAAACACTAACAATAACCATTTAAAAATTATAAAATATATTTTGTTCAGATGTTTTATAAAACATCATATACACATAAGTGTATATATGGGTTTTTAATATAAAAATAAGAAATAATAAACCCTTACATGTATAACATGTGTTAAGAACATCAATTTAAAACAAACAGCCTTCATTTGAGAATCATAAAAATAGAACATGATTTGTTTTATGAATAAACATATATACATATAGAGGTATATATATACATAAACATATACACATAAGTTGTAAATAAGTTGTTCGAATATATTAAAAAACTAAATAAAATCATAAATTTCATCAAGGTGGAGATTGAGTCGAGCTGAGTGTGATTGTAGGTTGTAGAGAAGTAATCCGGTTGATTTTTGTGAGAAATTAGAATTTTTGTAAGATTTATATGTATATATTTTATACATAATGACTCATAAATTATATATAAACATATTCCAATGAAATTGACTACTAAAAATCTGGTCTAACACCCAGAATAAGATAAACCCTAAATTAATCGATGATATTATTATATTTATATTTATAAGGTTTTTGAGACTTAAATGAGAATCCAAAGTAAATAAAAAGAAAAGGAGTTAATGTATGAGTAAAAAATATGTTTTGGGTTAAAAAAGATTGAGGGGTGGTTATGGGAGAAGAAAAAAGTAGGTAATGTGGAAGAAAATAGTGGGCAAGGCCACTATTTTGACACGAGGAAGACGAAGATGTAAAGACAAGTGTCAAAAAAGAATGAATTGATCAGATCATCTCAGCAGTATTAGACGACTGAGATATGTCCCAGAATTTTAATAGAAGTGAATATTCATAATTTAGTCATGGTATTTATTAGATGATCTCATATTGATTTAATGATTTAAAAAAGGATGTATGTCTGAGATCTCGCATGGTGAGACTAGAAGGTTGAGTAAAAACACAAAGGAAATTTCATGGTGGTTCGATTCAAAAGCTAGATAGAACCGATGGTCGAGATCTCACGGGGTGAGATTGAATGGCCAGGATTATATCCCTCATTAAAAATAGT
The DNA here is from genome assembly GCA_963277665.1 of Viscum album. NCBI lineage: Eukaryota > Viridiplantae > Streptophyta > Magnoliopsida > Santalales > Viscaceae > Viscum > Viscum album. Next base: position 1,749,762,747 of record OY728152.1, read on the forward strand.
GTCCCACATCGAAACTGATAGGGTTTCGAGTCTACCTTATAATCCACAACGATCTGGGGCATGGGAAATGAACTCCCTTACCCCTCCCTAGTACTGACCCATTATAGTTCTTCCATGTGGTTAGGTTCTACACCCACCATATACCCATTATCCCACCCCTCATACTAGCGTGGTCTTGGTTTCTCCATTCTCCTCTTATGGGAATTCACTGGCATCGGGGCACTAGTCGGCATACACCTTGTGTGTGCCGCCTGAGGGTCCCCTAACCTTAGAGTTCTATATAAGATGCCCACCCGACCTTGAGGGATTGTCCTTTAAAGATTCCCTCATTTGGGAGGGTACTCAACAAATATTTTTATTTAAAAAAACATTATTTTTGTTAAACATGAGAACAATACACACACACACATATATGTATAATGGAAAAAATAGAATATATATTATTTCATACAGTCAAGTTAACCCCAAATACCAATGTTATCAAAAACTATATACATATTTGAGTTCTAAAACATTTTATGATCAAAATTGAACCACATTTAAAAATATTTTATAACTTTTAATCGATCCTATTAATTTAAAAATAAACATCATAGTTGTTATATTTTTAAAATAATGTATTTCCTTAATTAAAAAAAATTATTACATAAAACATTAAAACATTTAAAAGAGTTTTAAACATTGGAAGAATATATAAAATAATTTATATCATTTAATTTATAGTAAATCATAAATAAATGTAAAATTTTCAGACATGGAGGGGTATTCATTAAGATCACTACATTTAATTAATGAAAATATTTATTATCTAAAATAATACTTTCCAACATGAAAAACTGATAATGTTTTTGATGTACTTTATTTAAGAAACTAAAAATATATAGAATATTTAATGTAATTAAAATTATGAAAATAATCAAAATACATAAAAATACCAAATAGTTATACATTTTTATGGCTATTACAATACCCATGGTCATCTCAGCAGCCTACAACATTCATATTTAATTTCAAGGAATTTTGAATTCTTGTTTAGTGTATTCGAATCATCAAAAACCATATCATTGAAGATGGTGTTATAAATCCCCTTAATTCTTAGTAATATTGTCGTAGAACATTCCATAATGTTCTACATTATGATAGACTCGATGGACTATCACTATTTTCTTGGTCTTTTTGTGGTGGTTGGTGGCCTCCGGATGATTCATATTGGTCTCCTATGAGAAATTATTGGTTAGTGAGGGGCTTTTGACCTTATTGAAATTTATGGTTTCAACATTTCTACAGAATAATATATCTCAATATTTTTATTCTGTAATTATTTTATTTTTAAATTCACCATTTTTAAACAATCCAAAAATTATAATAATTCCAATAATTATGAAGATATTATTAATAAAAATAAGATATGTTTGTGGCGTTACATTATCACCACTTAAAAAATTGTTTCCTCAAAATTCTATTCATACTTAGAGGAACATGCCATCTTCCTTCCACCATGATGTCCCTTCCCTATTACCAATGATGTTAGAGATTTCCCCAGTTTTCCGTTATACGACTTCCATGCGTAGTTCTAAAACCCTCAATTTATCTGGTATAGATCCTACATGAGAAACTAAGATCATACTTGTGTAGACATCTATTGTTTCTTAGGAGTGATGCATGTGGAGTTTAAGGCTAGGATACACAATCATTAAATTGAGGATTGTACAACAAACAAAACGACATGAGCTGAAGAATTTCAGTGTCCCTTACTCTACCAAAAAGACCAGAGGACATGATCTGACATAGATATGTTGGGTAGATTCCACCCACTCCTTCAGCTTAATGGAAGTACTCTAGGGGTAAAATCCATTAACTAGTATAAAACATTTAAAAAGACCATTAATGTTTTTCCCTCGATGTACATAGGATTGAATTTGGGCATGAATCATTTGAAAATAATAAAATACTAATCCTCGATAGAGAAGAAGTATTCAATGAGAGTTAGATACATGATAGATATGTCTGTTAGTCAAGTAATGATCTTAAAAGGGCTCATAGTCTACGTGACATGTCATGGAAATTATGGTATCTATAATATCCCTAATATGTTCCAAATGATTTTTTTGGTGTTCTTTCATCTTCGATCTAAATTTTTTTTTGAAATAAATATACATATCAAGTCATAAATAAATTTTTTAATCTTATTCGAATTATCAATAGATTATAAACAGATCACGTGACACCAACTATGATAACCCCAGCCCCAGAAGCCTAGAGTCAGTGCCTAAAACATGGTGTGTAATTTTTTTATAAAAACTTGTAGATAAAAATTACAACTCTCATTTCATCACATAGAATTCTTTTGGTTTAGTTTTTGGGAAACCAGACACAATGGATACATTTCTACAATTACTTGACAATGATAAAAACCCATATTCTTTCCATCACATTGGAGTACTCAAAGCATGAAAAATATATTAACCTAATAAAAAATTAAAAACATATGGTCAGAAAATTTAAATCTCAATAAACAAGTTTTATATAAAATTAGTGAAATTCATTTTAAAAACAACCCTTGAAGTAATTATAAAACATTTTCTTAAAAGGATAACAACCCTTCTTGAATCACGTCATCACCATTTTTAAATGGTCACATGAAGACCTTTTTAGGAAAATCTCTTACACAATAATTATATATTTACTCAATAGATATAGGTATAGCATATATCTGAGTGTGTATACATGTAAAAAAATTAATGGAATACTGGATAATCCAAAAATTGATCAAACTAATATAAAATTGACATGGTAGGTTGTAGATAGAAATTTTCACGTGAATTAACACATTCACAGAATTCAATAAGTAACAATATCATGTTTTACATAACACATTAAAAAATTCATGAAATGAAAGATGTAAAGTGAACTACTGTATCAAAATTATGCTAATATATTCAAAATATTCTTTATATAAACATTACATTTTCATACTTCATTATGCCATATGAATTCATCACCATTATCATAAGTAAAATATTAATAAAAATGGATATTATACTAGTTTAATGATTACATGGTTAGACATATACTAATACATAATAAGAGAAGGTATAATGCCATACATTATAATTTATTTGTCAAGGCCATATGCTAATACCATACATAATCATTCTATCAAGGCCTCGTTCCAAGAAAATATAGGTAAAAACTGAACATAATTTATCTCATGAGACTCGTCATTATCCAATTCATAGGAGCGCTATCTGGGCACACCCATCATATCATATAAGTCCAAAACATTACTCACATCTCTAGTATGGTGTTATATTCAATGTTTCATATACCTCAATGAATATTTAGATTCTTAATCCATTAGTGATCAAGGGTTATAAATATCATTCTTATAGAAATATTCATATATGAAGTGAAATATACAAAAAAATGTAAAAAAAGCTAGGTTTTTCAGTTTCAGATTATGGACGTATCATATTTAATAGTGACTTGCATGGAATAAAATTAAATTCTTTTCCACATGTGATAATAACTAGTTCACTTATAATAATATATTGCTATATAAAATAATAAATCATGCATTAAAACTCATGTCACAAGAATGTAATCCAATTTCATGATCCAATTTACATTTATTTTGAATTTTTGATAACTGTTATTCTTGGTTAAACTATACACTCTTAATAGAATTTTCAGACAAGTTAAATCTCAAACATTGATATTCAATAGTATTTTTTAATTAATATTTAATAGTTATGATTGTAAAATTTTCATTTCATGTGAGATATTGAAACATAAGAATATATTTGGCCACAAGTCACTATATGTGGTTATTATTTCATAGTTATGTGTTAAAAAATATAAATCCACATATTATCATATTGTTATCATTTGGGTATGTTCATGTAATGATATCAGGTTAATGCACCCTCTTAAAAAATTGCATATAATAAAAAACAAGGTTTTATTATTGTTTTTCATTATGAATTTGTACTCATATTCCAAAATACATTTAGTCCTTGTAAATAATAACAATAAATTAATTTATTTACTCATGATTGTAAAGCATATAAAAACATAGTATAAATATTTTTATTCATAAACATGTAAATAATTATACAAATTACTAACATATATAATAAAATTTAAAAACATATTAATTAAAGATTTAAATACATATATATATATAGGTTTTTCATAATAAAAATAATCCTAATGTAAAATATGTGGGCCAGAAAAAAAAAATTCTTAAAATGGCTATTCACTCTTAAAATAGGATGAGTATGTTGTTTATAAAAGACGCATATTTAAAACTATCAATATATGGTTGTGCAAAACCCCACAATCCTTATATAGAAAACCTCCACAAATATTATATTAATTATATGAAACAAATAAATACAAGAATACAATATTTATAAAACCCTGTATAGCATAGGATTTTGAATGTAGTAAAAACTTTATATACACAATGTGTATATAAGGGATTACATATCTAATACAATATTTAATTTGATCCTTCAATTCCTTTCGTACATCAAAAACAATTGGTAAACATTTACACCTGGCTTAGGAAAACCCAAATAGGATTAGGATCAAAGTATATAAATATATATGTATAATTGTGTATATAAAAAATGTATATAAAGGTTTTTGAGAAGTAAAATCATAGGATAATAACTGTTACATGAATTATGTGCATAAAAACATTATTTAAACACTTAAAATTGTCATTTGAAAAAATTAAAATGGATTTCGTTTAGAATTTAAATAAACCTATATATTCTCATAAGTGAATATATGGGTTTCATATATCAAAACCAAGATAAAATAAACCCTTAAATGAATAACATGCATAAGAACACCATTTTGAAAAAAATATTATTCAATTGAGAATCATAAAAACAGAAATTGATCTGTTTTATGAATAAATGTATATAAATATAATAGTATATTTATAAATAACCATATGAACAAAAGTTGTAAATAACGGTTTCACATATATGAAACAAAAAAATCAATTAAATGTCTTTAATAAGAAGATAGAGTCGAGTATAGGGTGATTCTAGGTTTGGGAGAAGAATTTGGGTAGATTTATGTTTGAAATTAGTGTTTAATTAGGTTGTTTATATATATATTATACATAATGATTCATTCATAAAATATAAACAAATATAAACGAATTTTACAAATGAAAATCTGGTCAAACACCCTGATTTAGATAAGACCTAAACTAATCAGTGTATTTATTATATATATTAATATATATTATCTTTTTGGAAACATAATTGGGAATCCAAAGGAAATAAAAATAAGAACAAGAGTATAAATATGAGTAGAAACTATGTGTTGTATCCGAGTAGTATGAGGGAGGGTCACAGGAGATGAAATGAGAAAATTAAGTGGAGGAAAACCATGGAAAAGGCCACAGGTTCATCCCGAGGAAGAAGAAGAAGAAAATATATGTTTAGAAAAAGAATGAATGGATCAGGTCATCTTTTCTTAATTGTATGGCTGAAATGAGTCGAGTTATTTTAAAAGTGGGGAACAATCAAGATTTAGCCACAGTTTTGATTAGACGACTGCGAATTTATTCGGTGATTTAAAAAAGGATGGAAATCAGAGATCTCGCACATCAAGATCGAATGGTCGAGCAAAAACATGGAGGAAATTTCGCAGTGGTGTGATTTAAAATATAGATGGATTAAATGGATGAGATCTTGTGTGGTGATATTGAATGGCCAATATTATATCCCCCATAAAAAAATCGAGTCCCACATCGAAACGGAGATTGATTCATGTCTTCTTTATAATCATCGATAATCCTTGGCTCAGGAAATGAACTCTCTTCCCCATCATTTGTCTTCCCTGTACTGGTTCTTCCCTACGATAGTGATCTACACCCACCCTATTCTCATGTATGCCACCATGGTTCCTCCATGAAAGTATGGTGTGTTTGCACTAGCATCGGTGTGGAACTCAGCATGCACCTTGCATTCGTCCCCTACGGGTCCACTGACCACATGGTTCTATATGATATGCCCACCCAACCATGAGGGATTGTCCTTTAAGGCTACCCTCGGTTGGGTGGGTACTCAACAAAATTATTGAAAAAACAAAACATTATTATTTATAAACATCAAAACATATATATATATAATATTAATGTTAAAAATATTATATATAATCTTTTTTATAGTAATAATAAACCCGAAATAACTTTTTATTAAAAAATTTATATATTTTTGAGTTCTAAAACATTATAAGTTCAAGATACTACCTCATTTAAAAATATTTCATTGCTTTTAAAAACTCGTATTTATTTTAAAATTAACAACATGGATATGATATTTATAAAATAATGTATGTCCTTAATTAAAGCTATGTTATTATTTAACTAAAGATATATCAAAAAATATTTAAAACATTTTAAAACATTGGAACCATATATAAAGTAATTGGTAGAATTTCATTTCAATTAAAATTTATATAAATATGTACATTTAATACCTAGATAGGTATTGTTTAAAAAAAATTCATTTACATAAAAACATATATTTATGTTGTAAAATATTACTTTCAAACATTTGAAACACTTAATGTTCTTAAATTACTTATATTAAGATACATAAAATACATAGAATATTTAAAATAATTAAAATTCATAAAATAATTAAAATACATTAAAATACCCAACTGTTATAGAGTTTTATGATCGTTTAATAAATAAGGGTCATATCAATGGAAATAAATGGATATATATAATTTCACAGCATTATAAATTCTTGTTTTGAGTGTTACGAATTTGAAAAACATGTTCGGTAATGATGGTGATCTATATCCTCTAAATGAATAGTTTATTAATTTCTATAATTTTCATCATTTTGATAAACCCGAAGGACTCTCACTTCTTTCTGGGTCTATTTGTGGTGTTTGGTGGTCTCTCAGTGATTCTAACCGGTCTCCTAGTTGGCATTCTTGGATAGCGAGTGTATTTTTGTGTTAATGTAAAGTAAGGTTTCAAAATTCAACTTGAATAAAACAAGTATGTATTATTATTATAAAAGTATTTTAATTTTAGATTCACTATAGTTAAAAAAACAGAAATAATAATAATACTAATAATTATGAGAATATTATTATTACAAGTTAAATATCTTTGGGGAGTTACAATGATTGTGGAGGAGTATTAAATGAAGTTTAATAATATTTCATGCTACATCATGGTTATGGTGTGGGACCAGTTATTTAGGTTTCATACTTTTATGAAGGGCTTACACCTGGACATTAGGGAACCAATTGTCACCCTTAGAGTATCTACCTATTTGGCGGTACTTGGTTAAGCCCCATTATTGGAATGTTTTCTGGAAGAGTAGGCACCAGTAATTGGAGCTAGTAGTGGGAACCTGGTAGCAAACACCCAAGATTCAGATATCTAATGATAGTCATAGGGATTCATGTATTTTAGGCACTTCAAGAGACAATCCTATTACTCATGCTCGGTAGTACAGGGCTCCCAGTGTGGCTTGAATCCACCCAGGGATAGGTGGTGTTTCTCTTGCAGTGTTAGAAGATATGTAGCATGAGACTTTCCTACCAATCATTTGATTGACTAGGATATGGTCTGAGGATATCCTAGATAGTGACAGAGAGATGATTTGGGTGGTCTTCAAGATGGTGGACGTGAAAGAAAGGATGAAATGGAAGTAGGAGTTCGTAGATGGTCTACCAATTACAACCACCTCCCCAGGTGGTCCACGCCAGGCTTACGGGGCTTGTAGATATGGACAAGCCATGTTGTAGGAACTGGTGGCTTGTGACCCCAAGGCTACATCGACGATACAAGGTACAATATGTGTCTTTTCATCCTTAGTTATTTTATTTATAAACATAGTTTCTATTCATTATTTTTTTCCATGGATCATGTTCATGATTTAGAGATTTAGGTTGAACTATTGACATGGAACATATGCATGGATATTATTATTGGAGGAGACTCTATTATCAAACAATGGTTCCAAATATTTGACATGAATATTTTATGTGAGATTGTTGGTTGAGATACCTTGTTAGTGTATTTAAAGCCTCGTTATCCACAGTTTATGGTCATATTGACTGTTTTAGGCAAAACGTATGGTGTTTCCATAGTAATTGAATCATGTTTTTTAGTGAACAGTAAATGTATGTAGAAAATGATGTAATCACCCAGAAGAGGTCACATCCAATGATCCATCTATTGGCTAGCCTCACCCTCCTTGTAGTGGATGATACGAGTCCTTAGATTCTTGTAGTGGTGACAGAGTCTGAGTACGTCTTTTCATTAGATATTCAAGGTATACCTCAACACTGAGAGATGGAATTATCTATTGATATACACATTAGTATGGAATTTAAATCTAATCCTTCATTTCAGATGGATCCCATAGATCTTCATGTGCTGAGGGTACAACTGGAGGACTTACAGTGGGAGGGCTTCATGAGACATAGTGTTTCACCCCCGATAAACATATTTTTTCTTTCCAAGATGGTAAATATGATCTTTTGGTTTGGTGTGGATTTCCAATAAATAAAACAGGTTACCATGAAGAACAAGTATCCACTACCATTAATTTCAATCCACTTTTATTAGTTGAAATTGGAGAAATGGTTCTTGAAGATATACCTCTAATAAGTCTATCACTACTAGAGATTATGTGATGAGGATATACTAACGATGGCCATTAGATGTCGTTATGGTTACTTTGAGTACTTGGTGATTTTATTTGGAGTGATTAAGACCCCATAAGTTTGTATGGTATTCTTGAACTATATCTTTCATCCCTTCATTGATCGATTCATGGTGGTCTTCAACATTAAAAACCTAGAGTATTCATTATCTGAGGAGGAGGAGGTGAGACGCATAAGGACAGTAATTAACAATATCTGAGAGAAACATATTTTAAATCTCTCTCAAATTTTTAGTTCCATATTTGAGATTTCCATTTTATAGTACATGTCATCTTAGAGGATGGTGTTAATATATATCCAGTGGAGCTTGATACAATGCTTTCTTGGGGGACACCTATAAATTTCACTGAGGTGCAGAGTTTCCTTTGATTAGTAGGGTACTATTGGAGTTTCATACCCAACATTTCTAGAGTGTTATCATCCTTAGAAGCTTTGGAACAAAAGTTGAAGTCATTCATTTGGACAAAAAAGTTCCAGTAGTGCCTTTAAAATATGATGAAGTGGTTGACAAGGAATCCAATCCTGAGGTTACAGGAGGAAGGAATCGAGTATGCGGTGTTATGTGAAGCTTTAAAGACTAGTTTTGGTTGTGTCCTGAGGTGAATAAAAAATTTATCACTTCTATTTCATTCATGTTGATACCACATGAGTAGAATTATTCAAACCATGATCATGAGTTAGCAACGGTAGTCATTACTTTGAAGATGTGGAGGCACCACCAAGTGGGTACTAGTTTATAGTCTAATTGAGCCATAATTTTCTCATGTGCATCTCCTCATATACAGATATCAAATTGAAATATATGTAACGAGTATATTTCACCACCCACAATGACATTATGATTTTATATACTCTGTGGAAGGGGAAATGGTGGTATATTCTCTCAGTATGAGATCTAGTTCGCAGTTGGTGAACAAGGCATCGGAGTAGTTAGCCTCATTACAGTTATCCTTTATGGATGGAGATGGAGAACCTTTTATCTTGTTGATGGTTGTTATCCCTTCACTCTTATAACAAGTTAAGGAGGCATGGCATTGGGATAACTATTGTAAGAAATTACGTGATCCGATAGTCAAAATGGTTACTCTTGACAAATATTCAAATGGTATGGAGCATTTAGTTATTTGAAAAGGATGTATAGTAATACCATTGGAATTCATAGTGGAGTATTTGAAGGAGTTCAATACATCCCTTTTGGGGGCCTATCCAAGAATGTAAAAAATATTCCTGGACATTTGACTCCAATCTATGATACCAGGGACAAAGAAATCGGTTGTAGATTTCATGAATCGATTCATTACTTGTCAGCTGGTGAAGGATAAGCATCATGTTCCAACGGATTTAGCTCAACCCCTTAAGGATAAAAAGTGGAAGTGGGATGTGATATCATTGTACTTATTGATGGATTTATGACATACATATAGAAGATATGATTCCATCCTTGCGATCATTGTATAACTCACCAAGTCATTCCAAATCCAATGTATTTCATAGTATAGTTCATTAGAGTTCTTATGATGACTCTACGGGTCGAAGACGTTTTAAATCGATGGATTTCCATTGAAAATTATTTCTAATCATGATTCTCATATCACATCCAATTTTTTGGAAGATATTACAGGAGGTGTTTGGGACCTAGTTACACATGAGCCTCGGGTTTCACCCACAAACAGATGGCTAGACTGAATGAACCATTTAAAATTTGGATAAAATATTGGGGTATTTCATGTTGGACTTTGGAAATAGGTTGGAGTATCTCCTAAAACATGTGGAGTTTTCATACAAAAACTACCAACATTCCACCATTGGTATGACACTATTTGATATTTTGTATGGAGTAACCTGTAGGTCACCACTTAACTGGACTAACCTACGAGAGTCAGTACTCATGGGCCCAGAGTTGGTGTGATATAATATAGGGAAGGTGAACAGATTATAGGATTCAATGAAGACTGCACAGATCCCTCATATATCTTTTGATGATATGAGATAGAGGCGTTTGGAGTTCTAGGAAGGGGACCATGTGTTCCTTTAAGTATCTCCTCAATGGGGATTATAGAGATTTGTCCGGGGTGGAATGTTATCTCCGAGGATTATCATCCCTTTCCAAATAAAACAAACAGTTGGTGAGTTGTCCTACCACTTAGTTCTAGATCTATAGTTTCAAAATGTTCATGATTTAGTCCACTTTTCATAGCTAAGGAGGAACGTGCATGACCCATAAAAAGTTATCGATACCAGAAAGATAGACATTGAGGTGGGTTTTCCCATTTCTGAGTAACAAATAGTTATCAAGGTTTAGTATGTGTGGATCATTTTAGGGGAATCGATCCTTTTAGTACATGATTAGTGGAAGACTGCGAATCTACAGGATATAATATGGGAGCGAGAGGATTATATTCATGCTCAGTACCATCATTTATTTGGTTCGACATTGTTTTGTATTTTTAGGGATGTAAATCCCCATGTTTGGTAGATTTTAACATCTCGTAATTTTCATATATTATTTTTAGATTTTAAATGGATAATGTTTAAAACTATTTGATGAGATGGAATGTGATTTCTAGGCTCGGATTGCCTAAAACATTTGTTGGAAAATATTAAAATTCATAATAGCACATTTTTATGGTTTTCATAACAATGTGGAATAACTCCAAAAGAAGTTCTCTGATTAGAAATCCTAGGTAAATAATGAGTTCAAATAGAATCATGATCCTAGGCATGACCCAAAATTTGTTGGCATGGGTTATTTGTTAAAAATCTATCATGGGTGTAAAAAGATTATAGAAATTAAATTATTTTAATCATGTAATGACTTGTTCATTAAAGGTATCCATATATTATATTTCTAGGCATAGGTGCATAACCCTAGAAATTCTAGAGAATTTTGGAGAGAGACCTCTTGGAATACTTTATGGTGAATGATAACGGATCGACGAGTGAAGCTCGTAGATTTATAAGGATCTCTCCAACGAACGCAACCCAGTTTCATTATTTATTAGTGATCGATCCAAATCGAGGTAGGTTAGGTGATTTAATTGGTTTATTCCCTGTTATTTTTTTCTATATTGAATGTGAATCAATCGATGAATGGATTTATTCACAGGTCTTGTGTATTGCAAGATGGGGATTTATTATGAGTTATTTATTTTAATTTGATTTTCTAGCCCAAATACACTGTTATTGATCATTGGAAAAGAACTCATGGATAATGGTGATAAACATTGTTCTTGTCCCTTTTTACCCTCTATTGTAAATTATTTCACCATTGGTTCATCGTGGTCATTGGTAGGCATTTTTAGGTGGTTTTAAACACGATCAGACCACCATATTTGTGGTATATCAACAACTAATGCTAGATCAGTGTTGATCGGGACCCAAGGAGCTTGAATCTATGTTTTTTTGGGTTTTAGGCTTCATAAAAAGGTATTATGGTTCATAGAAGATACCAAAAGTGTAATGAAGTAGTGAAAAAGTCATGGGTTGTTGCATATTGGTGGTCTACGTGCATCCACAGTAGAGGTGGATGCACTGGAAAAGATCTTTGTAATAATGTCAGAAGACATAGAGTGGTGGTGGAAGATGTGGGAGTGGCTGTGGACCTAGAGCGAGAGAGGTCATGCTGGTGGGACTGGATGGATATGTGGGATGGGTCAAATGAGATGGATTAGATCAGACCCGGGCCATATCCATGGTAACCAGTGTGAAGCAACATTATAGTAAACTACAATTCCTGGACAACTCGAGCTACCGTGGGTGTTGAGATCGCAAGGCTGATCCAAGGACAGTTCACGACGGTGGCAGACCACTGCGGCCAATATGGTGAAAAATGTGGAATGACTCTAGTGGTTTTTCCATAGGTGGCTGGTCAACACTACAGGTGGACCTACCACTGCGCTTAGTTTATTGGACTAGAAATTTTATGGGAAGCTCCTCAATAAGTATATTCAAATTAATATTTATTCAGTGTCTTCTTTTTCTTAGTTTGTACTAATATAGGTTGATTTCATTCCTTATGTCCTTTCATCAAGGGTACAATGTGACATTACATCCACATCACTAGATTATAATCCCCTATAGTGTCATAGTCTCAAATAAGGTTATGGTGTCCCACATTGAGACTAGAGTGTGATCCTTTATCATTTCTAGTGGAGTTTGTGGAATTAAAGTAACCTCCCAGTGTATGGATTTGATCCAAAATCTACCATACCACATGGTAGGTATTGTGAGTTCATTGGTATGTGATCCCCTACACAGTGGGTTGATTCCGATTTGGCTTTATGGTGTCCCCCAGTGGTTCGAGGTATGACCATTATTTATGTATAAAGGATGGTCATAAATGGATTTGTGGGGTACCCCTAGTGGTTCTAGGTGTCATCCTCTTTTTTGCCTCATAATTTTCTCACTCTACTGTGTTATAAATGGGCAGGTCCCAAATGAGATATACCTCTTCATCGAGTGTCTCTGATGGTATCATGGATATAAGATTTATTTCTCTAGGAATGATCATGATTCGAGAAGAATCCTATGGCTGTCAGTTGGTTGTGAACACCTGAGATCATGGTGTCTCACATGAGTATATATTGGTTCTTTTTCAATATTAAATATTTTTTTATACAATTTTACCTATTTACTAATATAATAATAAATGATGATTCCTATTTTGTTTTTTTAGGGAGTTATAATGAGTATTTTTATACTCAAACCTATATGGAAATTTTCCTCATTTGTCGTTCTTATACAGATGGAAAACCTTTTGGATGGTTTTCTAAGAGGACCTAGAGGGGGTAAAGGAATACTAAAGCTGGGAAGACTGAATTTTTACTAGTATCATACCTTTAATGTAGTCCTCACCCTTGGAGAATGTTGTAATCTTTATATTTTCAGTTTGACTTCTGTGATAATTCCTTTTTGGTGGACTTGTATTTGTCCCTATTAACAGTTCCTTTACATCATGATGTAATCTAGTTGTGGGATTTTTATTTAATTAATTGATTATTTTTCTCATTTCTTCATTCTGTGTATTAGAGATATTTATGTGTGTACACATACTTTTGGCTAATGGCACCCATTTTTTTTGAAATATATCTTCAATGTTAGTCACCAACCCTTTGCCTTTTGGAGGCAGGCTATGAATAGTCATAGAATAGGCCCATATGGGATATGTAGTGACACATTGTTTTGGGAACCAGGAATCGAATGGTATAAAAATTGATAGTACACAATCTAAAAGGTAATTTATGTAATTTTATATTATTTTATTCTCAACTGGTGATAACCAAAGTGTAGATAAATCTTTGAGAAACACTTCACCCCTTTCAACTGGTTATATAGATCACATATAAATTGAAAAAGATACTTGTTCGTTAGCATAACTATATTTTTCTTAATGTAATGAACACATAAGATATGTGTTTCATTATTTATATAAATAATGAAAACACATGATACCCAAATATACACACTTGGGTGTATAAAAATATCAACAATTAAATCATTCAGCTGATTCTTTAACTCTTACATTTTAGTTGGTTCCAAATCAAAAAAAGGTATAGGTACCTTTTGAGAAACTGGAACTAAATGAATATAAAACTAAAACTTCCATACATGTTGAATCATAGTGAAGTCAGAAGAAACCAAATTTGAAAAATCAATTCGAATTGGACGAGGATCATCACTCAAAGATTCCCACAGTAGATCAAAATAGAAAAAATGATATTACATTCTCCAAATCTAGATAATATGGTTAAACACTACTCGACATCAGATCTCATTATTCCTAAATGATACAAAACACCCCATTGGGGGATGTAGAGGAGACCCATAAATGATAGCATCCAATTTAGGCTTTATTAAGAATAATTCAATCCTTTCTAAAAATTCATTAAGAGGATTAATGTTAGGAATCAAAAAGTCACATACAATATCAATTTACAATAAGTGGAAAGTACAAGATGGATAATAAAGATCCTACTATCTATTCATTCTAAGGGGATTATTAAAAGTCATCACATAAAATAAATTCTCCATAGGACGATCTATCAGGTTAATAATAAAAGTTGATATTAATGAGTGATATACACTCGTATTAAATAAATAAATAAATAAATAAAAATCTATAATAATGTTTCCTATAATGGTCACTATAACCGTATCTAAATCTTCTAGAGACTCTTCACACACCTGAAAAGAATCATTCTAAATGTTTGTTGTTGGAACCACTTTTTTTCTGATGCATCTACTTTCTAGGAAGTAATTATTATGGTATATGATCCCATTAAATAATGTGGGGAAGAAAATATACATCTTAATTTTTTTAATTATCTTGAATGTCCATCTAAACTATGGATCATGGATACCTTAGAGCAAACCGGTTTCAAATTATCAAGCATGACACCCTATAATCAATTCAATGGGACACTTCTAAGAACATTAGGGGGACTAGTATAATGTTACTATTCATATCCAACATAAGACTCATCGCATCTCAACTTTAGTTTAAAGGATGTCACATAACTACTGATGGAAGAAATTGGAACCCCCATTAACCTTATCATACCATCTAGATCATGCTTAACCATCAATAACTGATGCATCATGTCATCATAAAAGGTGAGCATACAGAAGAACAACTAGCATAAAAATTATTAGTTCGATGTCCCATCTTAAACTGTCAAGTATTCATATTCTCAAATGATACAGTATGAGGTGGAAACTGCACAAGCTCATTAGATTGGTTTCAATATTCTTCCTTGGTCATCTCAACCAGTTTTAGAATAAAATATTAGTGTCCTTAGCCATCACCATACAATCTAGATATAATTATTCAGTGAAAATAACATTAATGTATTTCCTCTCTAAACCCTCATGATTTTCACCTTCAACATCTTGTCCCACCGTCTCTTACTAGATCATTATTTTTTGATGGCGGGGCATTTCAATTTAATTGAATCATCAATTTAAAGGAATTCAAATAAAATCACTATCATCATAAATAAATCCTCAACATGTTTATGATAATTATATCATTATAACATTGGTGGATTATTGTAAAAGAACTCTAGAGCATGATTCCAAGATTCATCCCTATGAGGATCCAATGTTGGTGCCTGAATAGGGATGGGTGTATGTTCTTTTCACAGGGTGTGGAAAACATGCACAATAATCTCAATGATACTCTAGTCTATGGGAGGACTCGATCACTTAGGTTAATCATAAGCTTCCTTCATAATCCTATTCTTACATCTTCTAGGAGGTATGATATTACAAAACATTTGAAAACAAAATTTAAGACATTAGAAGATTAATAAAATCAATAACTCAATAAGAGTATAAAGAACAATTTATACCATCAGATTGATATCACGATATTGATGTTAAGGTATCCCAGTTTAAATCAGGAAATTACGTATGTAGAAATGAAAGTATCCATCATGAAACAAAACTCCTGGCCTAAAGGGTCAAGAACATCCACCAACTCCAAATGAAGATTTCCCTTTTCTCAAACCCAAAAGAATGAAATCTACGTCTTCTAGAAGGATAAGGCCTTGTTTTAGCTTTATATCCCAGTAGGGTCTCACCTAGTGTTCCATAATAAATTACATAATAATATACCAAATCATTCTTTGAATTTAAATAAAATAGGGCATGTCAACTCATTGACATATTTAAAATAATTAATTCATTTATATAAAAATGCTGGTAAAATTTTCAAACTTTTCTAAGAAATTTATTTTATATAAAACTATTTATATAAGTTATTTGGCATAATGAAAATAGTTTCATAAACAATGTCATAAATGTCAAATTAATCATAATAAGAACCATGGTCATATGAATTATGTTATGTTATTACATTGTTATAGGATCCTCACACATATCATATTTGTGATCATTGAAATTATGTGTACACACATCCCTTAGTCTCTCGTGGAATTTGAGACATGAACAACCCATCATTGACTAGATCCTCCTAATTGGATTTTATTAGAGTTTTTATTTTCAATCCGTTGTTGTGGAATCACTATCCTAGTGTGGTTTTCCTAAATAACCTAGTAATGACCCAAACTAGAAAGTGTCATGAAATCAATAGAAAAAGGGAAAATCATATCATTTCAAGTCAAATAATAAATCATAATTCAGTTACCCAATTTAAAATTTCAATATTCCAATCTATATTAAAAACTAAAATAAGTGTTTTTAAAAATTTCATTCCTTTTGACCACAAAATAAATCAAAGTTCTTTATAATTTCAATATATGTCATTTTTCTAAAACAGTTCCCAATTCAACTCATTAATTAAATCAATCTAAAAATCCACCCCAAATTCCAAATCCATTGGAATTGGGGAGTTTTCTGTAAATCCATACCATATCAAATAAATATTCAAATTCAAATGAAATTAGGTTTTCATAAATTTAAATATAATTCAATAAAATCTAGAATTTCATGATTTAACTATATGGAAAATATCAAACAGATCTACATATTTATTAATCACGGAGTCATAAAATAAACAGTCGTAATGGGATCTTCCAATAAAGAAATACATTGAGAGAGATCATGAAACTAAATATAAATCATAATCTATGTAAGAATAGTTTTCATCCATTAAAAAGAAAAAAATGAACACATTCTAGGAATTCATGAAATTAAAAATGAGATAAAACTCATGTTACTAGATTCACATACCTTAGAGAGATTTAATGAGACACACCAAACATTGATCCACCATGGAAAAGGATTGTAGGAAGAAAAATAACCCCTATAGAGTTTTCCCAGCACAAGAATTCAAGTTATGAAAAAATGGTGTTGAGAGGGAACATAAAAATGAGTTATAGAAATTATAAAATAGTTTTCCGAATAAAAATATCATGTACTCATGGTTAGTTGGGCAGGGATGTAAAGACAGATATTCTGTGATACCTAATCACACACGTCATTTTGTTTCATTGTGAATGTTGCATAGTTACTACTTGGTGGGTGGATAGTTTATAAAATGTTAACCAACCATGAATAACCATATCAAAGGCTATACTATTTTTTATTGGGGGTACCCAATTTGGGAAAGCCAGGAACCAACCATGAAAATCCCAGAAAACATCCAAAAGTTTCCCAATTTCACCCAAAGAATACTTAAACAAGATCTAAAAAATGTAAAACAAAAAATGGAAATGGAATTCCTAAACAAGTTAAAAAAATAAAACATATAAGAAAACATTGATTTTATTTAATATGAATTATAATTTATTTTTGTTTTTTCTAATTTATCAAATATTGAAAATATCATTCATTTGGGCATACAACTTACAATCTCCATGAATGTTTTAGTTTATTTTTCTATATCTATATTTATTGATGAATAAAAATATCTATATATAGAATATATATTATGTGTATATCATTAAAAACAATCTACAACTAATTAATCTTAGAGAAGGGGGTGAGGACCAAAACTAATGAACCAAGAAATATGTGAAGAGAAGGCCAGATAATAATCTGAAATAAGGATTTTAATTAGGAATTACTTATAAATTGGTTTTTAAATGTAAAAATATAGTCATATATGATATTAAATATATAGATAAAATATATATTTATTTGTTAGATAATTATAATAAACCTATACATATTATGATGGAGTATAATGCACATTAACCTAAGATGAATTTTGACAAGAGGTATTTCTTTTCTCAATTTACATCCATTGGGTTATATCCATTTTTCATTTATTATGATATGCCAAGAATAAGTAACCATTATTTCATATATATTTTATTTACACTATTATTGTGTGGATTTGAATTTAGTAAAACTAATTTATTTATAAATTGATTCTAACTTTAATGTTAGGATCATTGTTAGGGGTTTCATAACTCAATTTAAATTAAGTGTTTTAACATCTACATCATTGAACACGTTATTTCATGATTATTTATGAAATTGCCTCTTATTTTATTATATTATATTTCAAATTGTGTTTTTTTAGATTTACATTTGTTAAAAAATCATATCATTGATTAATTATCAAATAAATGATATGAACTTTGTAATGGAAATTATATAAATTTCAACACCCTTTATAAATATTAGTTATTATGAAGATATTTACTTTTATTCATTGTAAATAATTCCCCTTTGATTATCTATCATGAATATCCATTTATTCATAATGTATTATGTTTCAATTTAAGAATCATATCTCAATGGGTTACAATTGAAATGTTACCAAATGGTAATTATTTATTTTACAATCTCATTTATTAGGATTATTTATATTTTTTATTGAAGGTATCTTATAATTTATCAATTCTAAACACCAAATATTTTCTTGTCCAATATATTTTTAAGGAGTATATATTTTTTATTCCAAAAAATCATCTCTTTGGAACATTAATCAAGTAATTAATTGTGTAATGAAAAAAATATCATATTGTTCTTTTGATCTAGTATAGTTTTATTCTATGTACATAATTTTCAAAGTGATTAAATAATTGTCCATTTTTATTTAACAAAATAATTTGTTAATAATTTTATAAATTTTCATTAATTTTGTAAAAGATTGGAATTTAATCTTTCTAATGTTTTTTAAAATGGTCATTTTCGTAATTATTTATAGAAGTAAAAATGGAATTTTTCCCTTCAATATTTATGTTGTAAATGGAATTTCCAACTACTACAATTTCTTTATATTATTTTATATTATTCTATGTGTTTTTAATGGTTTATAAAATAAAATAATTTAATGAACAATTATTTTCATTATTCTGCATTAGATTTCCATGTTTTTCAAAAACACATGATTTTACTATAATATCTAAATTTCTGATCAATTGTTAATAATTTTTTCTCTTATAAATTATTTGGTCATTAACATCCCCTTGAAACAATCACTTTTTTATGATATTTTTCATTTGAAATTTTGTTTATATTAAATATTCATATTCATTGTATTATAGATATTATAATTTCTTAAACTATATTTAATATATTTATATCATCTTTTAATATGATAATTATTCAATTAACTTTCGAAATCATAAAATTATATATTACTCAGTAATTATATATATTTTTTATAAGTCATCCTTTTAATGAATTAAATTTATCACTCAATGTGTGAGGAATAAAATGGAAATACAGTGATTGGTGGGGTCTATTTATAGATTAACCCTAGATTCATCAATAGTTCTCATGAGACAAACATGTTGGCCAAACATAATAAATGGGTTTTTTGGGGTATTCCTAACTATTATTGAAACTGATTAGGTGAAAGGCCTTGGAGATAATGATTTTACGATTTCAGATATCATGATGTTTAAAATTGATAATTTCCTTTAATTTGATTTCTGTTATTATTATCAATGGTATTTTTTCATTGATATTATCCATGGATACAATTAACAATCATTTTATTAATTAAATGGAATTTGTTTTTTGTTTGTTACCTTGTAACCTTCTTACCTTGTTATATTGATTATTCCGATTTCACTCATGATAACTTATTCTATAAATTACCCTTATTAAAAATTTGATCTCATCCATGTTTTTTTAATTCCATATGATATGAATAAGGAATCATTGAATTAGTTATAGGGTGCATTTTGGGTTTTTTTGAAAAATTGATTTTATTGCGAATAGTGAAAATTACATATGTTTTTTAAAAAATGTAATTTTTTTCGTTGAAATGTTTTTTATGATTTCAATTAGATGTTAATATTTGATAACTATCATTTAGTCATATTTAATATTATTAATTATTTAAGAAACAACTTTATACCTTGTTTTTGTATAAGTTCATTCATTTTTTGCATGAAACACATTTTTCTAAATAATTATTTTTTATTGAAATTAATATAATTATATTAAAATTGATTTCAGAAACATATAGGACTCATATTTTATTAAAATAACGTAATTTTATTTATTGATCATTTAATTTTAATTATGGGATTAATTTTGGAAGCTTTTATAGAAATAAGTAATTTTTTAAATATGAAGAAATGATGTTTTTATGAAACACGATATATTTCATGACATCCCCAAGATATATATATATATATATGATTTAAAAATTAATTAAAATTATGTAATGAATCATGAAATAAAATATTATACAAATATTATTCAAAAATAATTCCAAAAAAATAAATTATAATTTATTTCATGACATTTATGAAAATTATCTTCATATTCAATAGAGTGCTTGAAAAACACTAGAATAGTAAACTATTTTTTCATAAAGATGATGGTTGAAAAAAGTATGTATCTTCTCAAATGTATTATTAAGTATAAATTATTATTAATTATTCTAATGGTTAGATACAAACTTTGGAGCTATATAATTTTAAATTATCCAAATGCATGTGCAATTCTTCTGTAGGGCTAGAGAAGTCAAAATAACATATTAAATAATTTTTTAAGTATAGAAGTGACAAAATATATAATATTAATAAATATAAAAAATTATTTTGAATTAAATTTATTTTTTAGGATAATAAATTATTTTTATAATATATTTATGATATAATAACCAAAAATTCTTATCCAACACTCACATAATTCTTATTCAATATGTAAAAAACCTAGTAAATTATTTGTAAAAAATCAATCTATAATATTGTACAGGTGATTTAATATTTTACATGAATTGATATTTTATATATAACATATTCGAGATATTAAAAGTCATTATATTATAATCCAATAAGCTCATATTTTTGAAAGTAAACATATATGAATAGTTATTAAAATGACAATAATTTTATTTTTTATGTAGTATATTTTTTAAAATTATTAAACATTAAAAAAACATGAAAGAAAAAAATTTCTATTAGAAATAGTCTAAATTTCCTTCCATTCTCCATTTATTATGCAACATCCACATTTTATATAAAATCATTATCCTTTAATATTGAAAATTTAATTATTATAGTGAATTTTATAATTGGGAAAACATGTTTTTAAACCGAAATATATCATTCAAAATGATATATAAACCATTATAATAACTATTTTATAATTATATTATTTCAATATATTTTTAATAATCAAATACATATCATTTTGATGACTTTTTACCAGAGTTAAGAAACATATTATATTATAATATTTCTTATACAATGAAAAATAACATTAATGATAATTAATAATAATAAAATATATAATTAAATGATTTAAAATTAAAAAAAATATTATATTCATTCCTGTTAATGATATATGACTGATTTTATCAACTATAGTTTATTTATGGATCAGTTTTCTATTATATTAACATTCATGAAAATTAATATTTTAAAAACTATTATATCATGGAAATCATCAAAAAGTTTGGCATGGGTAAAAACTTAGAGATAAGGGTAATACTATAACCCATACATGTCCTTATATAACTGCATGTGAATATATAAATATAAATGAATATTAAATTCATAATATATCAATATTGATCCACTTTAATATAAGAGTTAATTTTTATGAATTTTATAGTTTAATTAATTCCAAGGGTACCCATCGTCTCACTTATAAAAAAGAACCTAGGGTATGTGATTATTCATAATGATTTTGGGTTATATATCATAAAAATCAATATATCCTAATTTATTCCTTAACAATATATTATATCTTATTTATTTCCCATTAACTATCCTTTTATGTCATAAGTTGTATGCCAACCAAGATTTACTAACAATGTGGCGTGACACTTAACCAAGAATTTTCAACTTTTTTCTTCCTCTAACTTCAATAAATACTTGGTTTCCCTCAAAAAATATTTAATTAAGTATATAAAATATATAAAATTATAATAATAAGAATATAACATTCCTGACCCCATCCCCACAAAGTGTACCACTTTTGTGCCATTAATGTGAGAAGAGATATAATGAGCCCCTAAGTCCCACCTCTAGTAGGCCCCAGGGTGGAAACTAGCATCGAGGGTATATCAGACACAAAGATGGTAGGAAATAATCTCTAAGAGAAAAAATGTAGAAAAGATAGGTAAGATAGACACCAACCAACTCCTACTCAAACTACAATATAAAATAAATCCAAGTAAATATATCTAATTTCATGAAATGACTACTAAAATTGAAAGTTAAAATCACATGTACAAAATGAAGGTAAAACAGAAGACACCATGAAGCTTGAATAACTCCTACAAATCTAACAGCTAGTAGTAACCATCATAATCTCCAACCTACTACAAGAAAATTGAAAACTATTGTATATAATGTTGGGTGAGTATAATAGTATACATAGTATGATCATCCCTAGATCCTCCCATACAAAATTAAATAAATCATGCTAAATCACAGTGAACAATAAGTGAATCTAACTCCTAACCTAAACATGTATACTATGTTCTGAACCTCAAAATCGATACTCTCACCAGGAATCTCGTATACGAGTATATAATATAATAAATAATTTCAAGGCTACAAAACTACCACTTCCCCAATAATTTTCCATTATGCCCCAACATCACATGTCCGGAGCATCTCTCTCAAAAAAGGATACCTAAAGAAACCTGGGTGAAGCACCATAACCTTCAACTTCTTCAACAAACCACCACCATATCCACACAACCAAAATTAACCAAGAAGTTTCTTGGAGCCACCATGGATCCCATAGCGTGTATCATACATTAGGTATTATAAATCAATCCAATACAACCCCTACACAAAGGAATGATCCTTAATCCATCACAACTTATACATTTCATCACTATACGAGCCATCATGAAACTATATCCAGGATATATGTGTTTGAAATAACCACAATCCATCACAACATATACATGTCACGCCTATAGTAGCCATTAAAAATCTATATCTAGGATATTTTGGTGAAATAACCACAATAAATTACAGAACTCTACACAAATATATGGTGAAAAATAACAAGTTGTCGTACCAATACTAGTAACTACCTAGTGAAGAGAGCGGGGTCAAAGTGGATAGGAATCCATCCATCCTACTATCGGGATGTTGGGGAAAACACCCTCGGGTCTTAGAATCCCTAGGGTGTCAGTTTCCCGAACCGATAGGGTGGATTAGCATAAAGAAATAGAAAACATACATGGTATAATATATCTCAGAAACACACTATGGGAATTACCTAATCTTATACACAGATAATGTATCTCAGACACCCGGCTACCCCTACTATGACTAGATATCCTCTAACCACCCAACCATGTAAATTCCTACATAAATTTACTTTAACCCTTTTTTATCAATTTCACTTTATGTTAATTAAATATTTAGACATTAATTTTCCGTAATTATTTCCCACATTAATTACA
This sequence comes from Viscum album, assembly GCA_963277665.1. Lineage (NCBI taxonomy): Eukaryota > Viridiplantae > Streptophyta > Magnoliopsida > Santalales > Viscaceae > Viscum > Viscum album. The sequence goes on from OY728152.1 coordinate 1,749,786,775, forward strand.
TGAGCATCCCAACTAGGTTCCATGCCCTTCAGGAATTACAAAACATATTTCAAGGATTCTCATAAAATACAAACTCCTCATTGCTTCCCAACAAGCTCCAAACCCTTGGGTTAAACATCATTTATTCATTTATTAAAAATCATCTGCACTATAAATATTTCTAGGCATTCTATTATTGGACTATAATCTAACAAACAAAAGGGGATCAACATGGTGATTTGTTGAGCTACCCATCAAGTCTTTTCTACCTATGAGAGGAGCGTAGGGCAATCCATCATTGAGAAGCTAAATACGGAAAGCATGTGGTATACCCCACACACCATCACCTCTTTTGGATGGAGGGAAAGAATTTTTATCTTCCCCAAGCAGTGGAGAAAGTAAATCAGATAAATAAATTATAGATTCAATAAGAATCCATATTTCACAAAAATGGGTAAACCCAACTTCAACCTGTTTCATCATAAAAAATTTCCTCTCTAACAGCCATTCATAAACCGATGAATCTCACCCCATAAGGCATCAACATCTTCCACCACAATTGGTCCTCCCTACTCTTTAATACCATAGTATGATTTTTGGATTAGTCATCCCATGCTCATGTCACATCTAGGCCTCCTTTCCACCACCACCATAAGTCTCATATCCAGGGCACATAACAATAGTATAGAAAACAATGTAATGGGCTTTTGACCATAAAAAAGGAATCCATTATTCAAAAAAATGATATATTGTTACTCCCAAGTTTAAGTCACATTGTTTTTACAGTAAATAGGGAATCTCACTCCCTATAAGGAATTATATTTTTCCCAAAATGATTCATATTCTATCATGAATTAAATGATTCATTATTTACAGGTTCTAACTATGGGATACCTAAACAACAATTTATCACAAGCTATCACCAAATTAATTTGACATGACATTAATTAATTTGTCCAAAAGCATCAACATGCATCAGGTTCATTAAAAAATTCCATTATACAATCATATCTACATCAATTTTATTATAATATTATTTCAACATCAACTGGATTCATTTAACTTGCATCTTTATCTTTTATCCAATTATTTATAAATAATTTCATGCTCTATGTTCTTTAAAAATATCCATCGTGAACAATATTCTAACCAATAAAGTCATATATATCACATTGTCTATGAAATCAAGATGCAAACTGTTATCACGGTATACAATAAAAACATCATTGTGGGGTCAATACTGATTTCTTTAATCTAGTTCGTGTAACTATTATGTCAATTTCATTATGATCCAAAGGGATAAATCATGAAAGATCTATGATTTCATGTAAATAAATAGATAAACATAGAATACCCTACCTCAATTGTGATTTTATGTTCTTAACAAAATAATAGATCTAGGAAACAAATCATGATCACCTCTCCCACAACAACTACATCAACTAGATGATACCATGGCACAGCCGCACCAATAAACCACCAAGAATACTCCAATAGAATCCTGGAGACCACACACCATCACATGACAAGGAGAAATGGAGGGAAACTTTTCAATGAAAACTCGTGAATGGAGGTAGTCACCCCTTATATCTAATATGGATCACTATGGATTGAGGAATGGTGATAAGGGTCGTTCCATGATGAAGGAATCCCCAAACTTTTGAAGAGAGGTGGTTGAGTCACCTGAAAACATTGGAGAGACGTTGCATCCATAGGTTTTGAAAATTAATAATTTCTAGAAAACACAAAAAAACATATGGTGTCAATAATTACATGGTGTATAATCTACATTCATGTCATATAATTCCTTGAGGTGTTATTTTGGGGAGAAACACATCACATCAATGTTTTATTTTATTTTTCAATATAGGAAGTATTTCATATTGATCATCCCACTTTCATGTTGTGTAAAAGTCCTCACGTCATGATTCATTATAGGATAACCTGTGAAAAAATATGTTGCATCATGAAATGTTGATACATGAAGTGTAATCCCCTACTTTTAGCTTTTACGTAACCTAACTCCTCAAACTTCATATGATCTACATTGAGAACATTGATCGTTGAAAACACACAAATATTCAATCCATGTGGATCTAGGTCCTTACATCAGATAACTCTTAATAAATTCTCATCCTTGAGAATACAATACCAACTCAAAGTGGAAACCAAAAGGGGTCATCTAAATAGCCACCCAACGAGATAAATCTCAATATTTCACCACCATTGTAGATCCCCACATCAGTAAAAGAACATGCGCAATACCGCTGAACTACAACAACCAACTACTAAAAAATAAATCTGGGAGATATCTTTCATAAATAAATAAATAGAAAAAACAAGGAAATTCTTCTCATAAATTGAAAATGTAACAAACACCAAATGAACTAAATTTCTAGTGAAGAGATAAAAATTAAAAGAGTTCATGGTATAGAGTGGGTATCTATAACTAATGTTTCTAGGTACTCTACTCCACACCACCTTGCTGCAACAACACATGAACCAATGGAATTTCAACCCCATTTATCATGTTTTAATTGCAGTCCTGGATCTCTACATGCCACTCCTTAAAAGGTTGCATCATTTTCAACATCAATCTCCAACCAATCTATGATGTGAGAGTAATCATGAAGATAATGGTGTATGTGTGATACATGAAAAACATCATGTTTCATGATCATCTAAGGGGGATGTGCAACTTGAAAATCCACATCCACATCACAAAATAAACCTCTAAAGGACCAAAAAAATAGGGAGAATGGTTACTTCTACGTCCAATCATTCTCGGCCTACGATGGGGAGTCACCATCAAAAACATGTGTCCCCCATCTCAACATTACGAAGGTCACGGCATATGATTGGAATAGGATTTATGGCAATCACGTTCGGCCTTTATCCTCTCATGAGTAACATTAACCATCTAAGTCATATTCTATACCAGTTATGGATTGAGAATTATTGACTCTCCAACTTCATTACATCACAACAGAGAATAACCTTGTTGGATATACAAGGATTCAAATAGTGGATTACATATGATGGAGTGAAAAAATATTTTTTTATGAAAACTCTACCAAGGGTAAGTGCCTCATCAAAGAGCCTCCAAAATCCATGAAATAATAGTGAAACATGTATTCAAGAGTCTAGATGGTCCTCTCATTCTAGACATCCATCATTAGATTAAAATTTGTGTAAAGGCATATCTGAGAACCAAAATCATGCTTGAGACCTCTCCAAACCCAAGAGGTAAATTGTTGATCTCGATCGGAAATGATCATCCATGGGACTTGATGGAGTCTCACTACCTCCTCCCAATATTTACTTGGAAAATCCTCCACCGAGTTTAACTCCATGATCACAATTATGTGGATTGATTTCACCAAATAGACCACTACCACCCATATATTGTCATAGTCATCATGAGCTCAAGGAAAACTGATAACAAAGTCCATTGATATTTTCTCCCACTTCTACTGAGGAACATATAATGGTTAGAGTAAATGACCAGGAAGATGGTGCTCAGCCTTCACCTACTCGAAGGAAATACATCAAGACACAAACTTCGTAAGAACATTCTTCAACCCAACCCACCAAAACAGACTCTTGAAAAATCGATATATATTTTTCATGCTAGGATATACCGCTATGGAAAAACTATGGAACTATCTAGTAACTATCTCAAGAATTTCCAAAATAAAAAAATTACATCCCTTAAACAACACTCAGTGATGTTCATGCACAAACATGACATCAATGACCTAACCACTAACAACTTGGTCTCTCCATACCTCCATCTAAAGAACCACTAACCGGAATCTTTTACCTACTACACGAATTATGACATCACTATCATATAATAAAGACAACATCTTCCCCCAACTTTTCCAATATCTAGATGTAATGCTAAATGTTCTTCCATCACTCTCTAGGAATTTCGTAATTCGTGCACTGCATCACTATGTGATTTCCCAATCAACACATCTATAGAAAACATTTCATTATTAGGAGAATATGAAATCTAGAAATCATAATATTGTAATGACTACATCCACCTGCACTGGTACATGTTCTTGTCTTGACAGAAGAAAATATACCTTAGGATTTTATGATTGGTCAATACCAAACATTTCTCACAAATGAGGTATTGTCCCAATAATTTTAGAGAAAACTCCACTACCTCAAACTCAAGATCGTGGTAAAATATTTATTCTCATGGGGATGTAACTCCTAATACCCATAAGAGACCACTGATCAATACATCCTAAAAAAATGACGTCAACCAAGAAGCAATGCATCACAATAAAAATTAAAACTAAACTACTTCTGGTAGATGAAAAATAAATTGAGCCCATTCCTACTTCTCCTTAATATGCATAAAATCTACCTAACACTAATCAGTCCACATAAAATATAGATCCATTATGGTCATCACATTCAAAAGAGTCCTAACCCCCGAGAAATTGGAGACAAACCTCCAGTAATAGCTTAGAAGACCATGGAATCTGTTTACCTCTACCACGGTCTCTGGGGATACTTGAGAAACAACTTCTTCTTCCTACGATGGACCCATAGCTACACCCTATGGGAAAAAATCATTCTCCATGAAACATACTTCTGAATCCCAAAACTCACACTTCAAAAATACCTCAAAAACTGATATTGATGAAGAAATTCGAAAATAGAATGCATATTGTCTACATACTCCTCCTCATATGTGGATTACAGAAGGATTTCATCAATGAAAACCACTGTGAAATGATATAGGAACTCATGGAACACAACATTTATCAACCCCAAGGGCACAACTATAGAATTTTATACAATGATTGACAACACATTGATCATGTAATGACCATGATGACAATGGAATGTAGTTTTAAGGATGTCCTCATCACTCACACACATATGATAATATCCTGGCCAGAAATTTATCTTCGAGAACCAACATGTTCCCTTCAGTTGATCGAATAAATCATCAATCCAAGGTAGAGGATAGAGGTTCTTCACATTCACTCAGTTCAAGTGATGAAAATCGACACAAATCCAAAAACATCCATCAGCCTTCATAAAAAACAAAATAGGAACCCCCCACAGTGATATACTCTGCTGATGAAATCTGCACTACAACAGAACAATGATAAATATACAAAACTCTCAGAAACTATAAGGCACCATCATATATGGAGACAACGTGATAGAAGAAACATCTTGATATAGTTTAATCCTGAACTAGATCTCTTGTCGAGGTTATGACACGACATCCTCTTCTAGGAAGACATCATTGTACTCATCTATGACCATGGAAAAATAATAACTATTGAACCTATGATGAACTCCAAATCATCTCATCCATCATGGATGATAAGGTTGGAACAAGACTCTGACCCATCCAAGGTTCTCTCTCACCCAAAAACATTGTTATCTCTCCATATATAGTGATGAACACAACCATCCCCCTGAAGCAATCTGTGATAGGCTACACTGAATACCACTAGTCTATGCTGAAGATGGCATCACATGTTGGTATTCATATACATAATAAATATACCAAATATTGGTGCATCCCCAAAACTATCTCACAGTCTCTAAATAGTTCAAACAATTCAGCTTGACCTCCAACGAGCATATTCAACCCCAAAGTAACGGAAAGACTCTATAAATTAATTCCCAAAGTATGGACAAGGGATGGTCATATGAGGAGTGTTTCACAGGTAAATCAATTAATGCATGAAACCAAGTGTAAAATAGGAAAAGGATATATCGAACAACTTCGTGGATGACCTGGAGCTTGCAACGATAAATCATGAAGAGGACCACGACCTACTCCAAGACCTTATTGAACCTTCTAGTGGTGACCTACATGGATTTGATTTTCTCTTAGAGGATGGGGAGCATCCTAGTGCTATCCTCTATCTACCCAATCTTCTCTCCACTGATCCAAATCAGGTGCAACCAGATGCTGTTTCCTCGGAAGGAATTTCCTCAATGGAGAAACCTGAAGCAGAACACCTGGAACGCACTTACTACTCAGGAAGCCTGGGCACTCTCACTGCTAATGACCTCAGCCTCCACAGAAAAACCAGTGCCTGATCCCTTAGGATATGTATGAGGGTTGTTTCGCCTGAATAAATGAGATATTAAGGGCTGGGACCTACACCCGATTGAATTGAAAATAATTTTTCCAAAAAAACTAGGAACCCCAGACTACAACTCTACATCATGGGGAATCCAGAAGACTCCCCTATCATGACGATATGGTTCAGGATAATGACATATCGATGAACTCTTCCATTACTGGCAACTCAAGATATTTCTTCAGCATAAATTGGATGTCTTGGTTATAGATCTCTAGATAAAAAGCTTCCTTGAAATTTGTCTCCCAAGACTCCTCATCTAGAAAAAGGTTTAAAGAATATTGCAAAAGGATCTTGAAACTGACTCGAAACTCTCTCTCACTAGAGATCTGTTGTCAAAGGGTAAGAAGCGACTAGAGACTGGCCACCATTGTCGTAAATGAAAGAAAATCGACTTTGAAAAGGTCTCGAAACTCTTCTAATGATAATGGAGAATCCTCATGATCCCTATGCAATAATAACAACCACTACCTAGGTTCCCAATACAGAATTTTCACAACCAACGACACCCAGTAATCCTTTCATGAACGGATCGAACTGAACGTTATCTCAACCTCATACAACTAGTTGTCTATGACTATGTATAAAATAGATACGACATACTTCTGTAGGCTCTGGTGTTGGAACTCTCCTAGTGTCTCCCTCCATGTGTTTGCATCGTTATCCTCTTCTCTGTGGTGATATATAGTAGAAACATGCGAGATATGTTCTATTGAAAATGAATGACGATGTCAACCAAGATCCATACCTAAAAAAGGAAAAGTTGGTAGTTCTAATAAACCCAGAATATGGAATACTTTGACATTATTTAATTGATTTATTTTATTCATTTTTTGTAAACCTATGTAATTTTCTACTAATTCATACACACTCATAAAGAAGAATGACACATTATCATTTCCTAGGTCCTAACCCTGAAATTAGTATCACCACATTTAGTATCCACTATAAAAATAATGTTCTATGTATCAGATCACACGGGGACCTAAATACCTATGTCTCAATCAGCCTTTAGTGTTTAATTCTCTTTCTAAACTAGGATAACACAGTTTTCCTACCACCCCATGCACTGTCACCCATGCCTAACTCCAAACACCATCCTATCACATAACCAAACCTTTGATACAACTCTTTAATGACCCCTACACCAAATTGTGTTCCCAAACTAGGCCTTCAATGAAATAAGATATATAATGGCCCTAAGTACTGCCTCCAGTAGGCCCCTAGTTGGAGAATAGCATCGACGTTATAAGAAACACAAAGATGGGAGGCATTACAGTCGAAGAGAAAAACATGCAGAAGAGATAGATATGATAGACACCAACTAACTCCTAAGTAGACTACTATATAATATAAAATCATGTATATATATAATGTAATGATATGACTACTACTACTGAAATGGAAAACTTCTTATACTAAAAAAGTAAAACGATAGCGAAAACCAAGACCAAACAACAACTACCAAACACAAAAATCTTGAGGTAATCATCATGATCTCCATCCTTCTCCAAGAGACCTAAAAATAGATTATATAATATTGGGTGCGTATGACGGAATACTCTGTAGGATACTCCCTGGAGCAACTCGTACTATTGTAAAAAAAGACTAAAAAACACAACAAACCACATGTAAAACTAACTCATCACCTAAACAAGAACACTAAGTTTTGAACCACATCATGGATACCCTCACCAAATGTTGAATACAAGGGTATATAATATAATTACGAATATTAAGGGTACCTTACTAAAAAATCCCCACTCTTTTTACGCTCTTCCCTAACATTTCATTCCCTGAGAACCTCTCTCCAAAAAGACTATCTTAAAGAAACACGGGAAAATCACCACAATCTACACGTGGAAAAACACACCACCCCCACATCCACATAAAAAAAATAACCACTTAGTTTCCAAGAACCACCACAACTCAAATAGCGTGTATCATATATCATGTATTATACCTCAATCCCTTATAGCACATGTAATGAATAAAGAGAGTCAATCCATCACAACCTATACACATCATACCTATAACATCCATTTAGAAACTATATCCAAGATATATGTGTGTGAAATAACCTCATTATATTACATCCCTATGCACACATATATGGGAAAACTAATCATTGTGCATACTATAACAAGTAACTACCAAGAGAAGATAGAATTTCCAAAGGGTGTGGCCATCAATATATCATATCATCGAGATGTTGGGGATAACTCCACCCCACCAGGTTCAGAATCCCCATGGTGTAATTCCCCCAAACCAATAGGATGGAGTATCATATCAAAAAAAAATTACATGGTATACAATATCTCAAAAAATAATAGCGTAAAAACCTAGTATTATACTTAGTGTTAGCTAACGTCTTTTAGAATCTCGACTACCACTACTAAGAAAAAGATATCTTGTAAGCACACCACAATTTAAAGAGTTATATTAAATTACATTATCAATTATTTTATTAGTTTCAATATACATTAATTAATTAATTAGACATTAATTAACCATTATCTATTCCAAAATTTCATTACATTAGCATTAGAACAATTTTTTGGACACTCTAGGTCTAACCAAACAATGTCCACAGCTTCTCACAAAATATAACCCCACCATTTTTTCCTAGTATGATCAAACCCCTTGTGTTAAACATAATTTATTCATTTTTTTAAAATCATTACCAATGTCCATATTTCTAGTTATTCTATGAAATCATTCTAAGCTATCAAACACTTTGGGCTCAACACAGTGATTAGGTGATCTACCTGTCCAGTATTTTTCACCTATAGAAGGAGCATAGACCCATAAATCCTTGAGAAAATAAACATTGAAAGCATGTGGAATACACCACATGTCATCACCTATTTTAGAAGTGGTGTATGTAATACCATCCCAATCAAGTAGTGGGAAATTTAATGAAGACAAACAAACAATATGTTCAACCAGAATACAACTTTTATATCAATGGGTAAGCCCAACATCAACTCATTTCATCATCTCAAGTGTCCTCCCCGACACCCATGCATAATTGGATGCATCTCGCCACTCTGGGCTTCAACTGTTTCCACAAACACTATTCCTCCCTACCCCCACATACCTCAACATCCCTCCAATCTAATCCATTCAGGCTCACGTCACATATGTGCCCCTTGGCCCCCACATCAACAAGTCTCTTATCATATCACATCACAAGTAGTTGGAAAAAACATTAAAACAAGATCTTTGGCTTAAAAAAAGGAATCAATACTTGACACACAATGAGATCAGATGGTTATCAATCCTAAGGCCCTTGGTATTTATAATAAATCATGAGACTCATGCTCTATAAGTCATTATCTTAATCACACCCCTGGGGCTTATTCATTCATTGATTAACTGATTCATTTTTCATAGGATCCAAATATGGAAAACCTAAAGTACATGCTATCCCAAGATATCACCAAATTAATTCCACATTTAGTTTATATGACATTAATTCCATTATCTTCAAATGTAAACATGATTCATGAACATCTTCTAATTCAATTATACTTGTATATATATATATCAATTTTATTATCCTCTAATTAAAATAACAACTAGATTCATTAAACATTCCCCTTTATCCATTATCCAATTATTTATGAAATAATTACATCTTTATGTTGTTTACCAATTTCAATCAACAACAGTATCTTAAACAAGAAAGGTATATAGATCAAACTATCTATAAAATCAAGATGAAATTTTTATCGTGGTATAAAACAACAACATCAGTATGTGATGGATACAACTTTCTCTAATCCAGTTCGTATAAGTATTTTCTCAATTACATTTCAATAAAAGTGATAAATCATTCTAAATCTATGGTTGCACATAAGTAAAAATTAAATCATCAGATTGCCTTCCTCAAATGGTCATTGATGTTATTCACATTAGATTAGATCAAAGCAATTGATCTCTATCAGCACTCTGGAAACAACTATATCCACTTGATGATGTCGCAGCACAATAAAACCAACCAACAACAAATATGACTCCATTAGAAACATAAAGACCACGCGTCATCACATGGAATGAAAAAAAGGATTGAAAATAATCACTAAAACCTCAATTATGGAGGTAGACCATACCGTATATTGAAGATGGATCACTAAATATAAAAAAGGGATCTAGGGATCATTCGAGGACAATGGAATCCCCAAAACACTGAAGAGAGGTTCTTCATGTCTCCTAGGGTCAAGGGAGATCCACTGCAGCGATTGTTATTGACAGAACTAAGCGGTTTGTAAATAATTAATTCCAAAAGAGTTTTGGTATTATATTATGAGAAATCCCCTTTCACATCGTGTAATTCCTCGAGGTCGAGTTTTGTTGAAAAACACATCACCTCAATGAATTATTTTAATTTTAAATCCCCAAAGTATTTTACTATGTTAATCGCTCTTTCACATCATGTAAAATTTTACATGTCCTGATGGTTTCTAGGACTACCTTTGAAATAGGATTTCATGTCGTTTAATGTTGGTATATGGTGTGTAATCCCCACCTTCTATATTTCAATTAACTAAACTCCTCTAAACTTCTTCCGAACCACCTCTGAAAAATTCAATTTCTGAAAAAACACAAAGTGTTGATCTACATGGATCGATTACCTTATATTATCATCGATTATCATTCTTCTTTCTATGATATGTAAAAAAATCTTACTCGTGCATATTTATAGGCTTCTAACTCCACGAAATGATGTGATTTTTTTCACCCCCCAAAAAATTGTTGTTTATTATAATGAAGGTAAAAATAAATAGGATATATATAATAATTTTATGTTTCATGAAATATGAATTGTTATTTACATTTCTTTTTTTACAATTGTTGAAAAATGAAAATAGTGTTCAAGAATACATATGACACACCATCTCCATTAATAGTTTAATTCATATATATATATATATATTCTATGGTTAAATATAGAAAAATATATATATTGAATATATATATATTTATATATATTGAATATATATAATATTTATATCATTAATAACCTTATGGGTATGATGGATGTATGAGTAAAATGTATTGGCTGGAAATACTGTACAGAAACATACATGAAAAATGAGAAAGATAAAACTTGAAACTATGATTTTATTAAATAATTATTAATAAACATGTATTGTAATGTTAAAATTGTATCATAAATGATATTATAATTATATATATGGATCTAGAATAATATTATAACATAGTAAGATCTATTATTAAGGAGGTTAATTCATGTTCAACTTTGTGGAACTGTGTGGAAAGGTAATTCTTAAAACCATTTCCATTCATTTAGTTATATCACATATTCTTTGATTTTGTGATTCCAGATTATGTGAGAGGTATCCTTTAATTTTTATGTTTTTTTCGGTAATATTATTGTTTTTAATTACATTTTACTATCTGAATTACTTCATTGATCAATTCTCACCTCAAAATTATGACAACTCTAAGGGGTTTCTGTAGAGACCCGAAGCTTGAAGTACATGGAAATTACATTACTTTTGCGGAATACTTAGTACATAACAAAAAATACACACACAAGGATCGTAATAGTTTAGTGTCTTTGGAAACTCGGAACGTAATCTTTTAATCGTGGTGAAAGATATCCAATATCTCCCATAAAGATCATCCCTTTTTTTTACCTAAAACCTTTCTTTATATCCTGGGGAAAAGAAAACATAAAAGGGTGAGATCAAATTCTCAGTAAGGGTAAACAAAAGATATATAAATCTCATCGTATACACAAGCACATAACTTTTGGAAATCTTAACCTGCAAAAGAGATCATAATTTCATAACATGGGATAAATCATGGCAGTGAAATGTAATCACAATAATCATAACTTAAAACATGAAACTTTGTGGCATACACACATAATCATAGATAATCATTTCTTGTTAGTCAAGACTCATTTCCAAGACTATCTTAGTGGACAAAGTCACTTTCTGAACCGAGTCACCCTCGTTCCAGTCCTGTTTCACTGAACCGGTAAAACCTACCGTTCCAGCCCTGTCTATCTCATGAGATATAAAATCTTTACCCAATGCATTGGAGGGAGATATAGGTCCCACCCATATCATAATGATACCATTCTTATGTGTGCCAAAAAATCATAAATCATACATCATTGCATAACCCATGTAATAAAAATGGGATTCTTAAACAACATGACATCATAAAACCATTCATATAAGATAATGGAATTCATAAACATAATTCCATCAAAACATAGTCAAATCAATGTAAAAATATGGATAGAAACAGAACCCTATATTATCTTATATGGAAAATAATTTTGATAAAACACTTGAATTGAATTCTTGAGGAAAATATCCTTTCTTCTTCAAAATCAATTTCTTTTCACAAAACATCATTCAATTTTAAATGAAATAGATTTTATTTAAAATAGTCATGAAATCTTTTAGAGAATGATTCATGAAAATAAGGCTTTATAAAATAGTAAAAATCCATTCGTTCCATATAAGTTAAAAAAATTCTTCGTACTTTTGTCGAAAAAGTCAAAAAGTACCTCGTACGAAAACGACAAAAGAATCCTTTCATATCTTTTACAAAAAACTCACCAAAGGGTAAAATTGGATTTAAAAAATTATAGGTGGATGGAAATAACATTACATATTGAGGAAACATATATGTGGATGATAAAATACACCCCAGTAAATACCAACGTATAAACAATCTCGGATAAAAATGAGATTGTGATATTTCCCTTACCTTAGGTCCGATTTGCTCCGTAAGTGTCCGAACCTCCTGTATAATGATTTAAATCATGTTATTGACTTATTCCAGAATCATATTCATTGTTATTATATCATATATGGTCGACTTATGACTTTATATTACCCGTTCTTTTGTAAATTCATGTTAAAGTAGCGTTTTGTGTAAAATCGTCTCATTTGTCATTCGTGTTTCTAACTTGTAATTATTAATATGATTACTTGGATCATGATTACTTATATCCATAACGTAAAACATGATTTATATATAAAATATATTCAGAATATATATATATATATATATATAATATCGATAAATGAAATGAAATACACCGTTCATGGAGACGGTAGTCCGTACGCACGCATGAACACTGTTTTCGTTTCCTTATTGAAGTGAATGGAATTAAGTAGATGACATACATATAAATTTACATAAATCCAGTATCATTATTATGTCATATATTTCATTAGTACATATTATATATACTTTATAATCATTCATGAATGGTTAATCATTGAGAATGAATCTCACCGCGTCGTGGAGACGGTATTCCGTACGTACGCACGAGCGATGATATCGTTCCCATGGTCGTGGAATTGTGTTTAAGTGTATGTAGAATATTTCAGTATCAATGTCACTTTATAATAATCATATATAGTTACTCATTACACCATTATACCCATCCTATTAAGGTGGTGGTGGAAAATAGATTACACCACGGCGTGGAGACGGTATTCCGTACGTACGCACATGCGGTGATTTCATTTTTCCGTAGGATGGATAGAAGGTGAATTAGGGTTGTTTCATATTAATACTAACATATCAGTATGTAAGTAATACTGATGTTATTACTTTATCATGAAACAACTAAAGAAGAAGAAGTTGAAGAAGAACGAAATTGAAAAGATCGGTAATGGATATTACCTCTTCTTTGGAACGCCTCTTTGAATCCTCCACTTAGAGAACTAAGATTGGTCTTTGAAGAATACCAGGACCTCTAGGATTATTCTAGGGAAGTTGAGAGGAGAAAATGGCAGGGGTTGGCTGAGATTGAGTGCTCAAATTGGTGTGAGGAGGAGGGGGAGGAGGTGCCCTTTTATAAGGGAGGAGAGGGGCACCTTAGGAATATCTCAAAATATTATTTTATATTAAAGACAAAATAGGTTTATAATGGTTCTAAAGGGTCTTATTTCGAAGCTAAAGTGGGGATGGGTCTAAATCCTATCAACCAATAGGATTTAGAAAAGTTTAGGGTATTATTTTAACCTTATCAATTAGATTTAACTCTAAGTTAAATAATTTAACTTTTACCGTGTCTTTTTGTTTTCTTTCACTATATGGTTAATACACTTACTATAACATGCCAAACGTACCCAAAATTGTTTATTATTAATATATATATCCTTATATAAGTCATTTCGCCGAAACATAGATTTTTAGGAATAAAATAACAATTAATAATATAATATTTGATTTAAAAACTATTTTGTGTCAATTTTGACACTATTTGATATATGATTTTTGTGAAAGTCATAACAGAATTATATGTTCGAACAAGTTGATTAGATCAACACTAATATATCATAGTAACCTAGAAAATTAGTGGAATTCATAAAAAGTCTCAAATTACATTTATTTTGGTGTTTATAACATCAATTATGTCAATATTTCATAAATAAGATAATTACTGCATCATCATTGTGTCATAAATAAATTAAATTATTTAATGTCTAAAAATTATAAATAAAAAACCATTATGTAGGAAATCGTTTTATCTTTATAATTAATATTTATAGTCGAATTTATCTTATGTATAACCCCATATTAAAAATTATTTACTTATTAAACGTTGATTTTAACTATTTTAACCCTTCTTTAAATAAATTAATAATAAATGTCCTAATCTAACCCGAGTGCGCCTAAATGGTCATATTTTATTCCTAAGATTTTTTTTTGGTCGAATTAAACTTATCCAATAGAATTAGGACATGTGTTAGGCTAATATTAATATCATATTTACCCCTATTTACTATTAACCGCGGTAAAAAAATAAAAAGTTACTATTCACCAAAAAAAATATTTTTATCACATTGAAGCACATTTTACTTACTGATATCAACCGTGTCTGTCGGATTTTCGAAATTCCATTCCCAGAAGCAGTAAAATTAAGTTTTATGCAAAATTCAGTTTTTAACCTACCACTTAGTGGTTTCACTATTCATCAAAAATTGAAGTTTTTCAGAAAAATGCCAAAATTACACCCTAAGCTATAATTGATATTCCAAATTCAAAAATGATTTCTATTTTACAAAATTTCCAAAATATAAGTTGCATTAATTAATTTTATAATTAATTTCCGCTGTCACAACAAATAGCGTGTTTTTAAGAGATAATAACTATCAAAAGATTAACACTTGTTTATTTGTGGTGTAAATGTGAAATTACATCCAATGACCAACATTGTATTGAATTGTAAAAATATATTCTAAATATACTTTAAAACCACTCAAGTTAATAATTTATCACTATTAATTATTTCTATTTAAAAAATTGTTTTTAATTAAAATTTAGTAATATTCACTATTCATCAGAAAATGAAAGTTATCCGAAAAGTACCAAAATTTCACCTTAGGATAAATTCGATACTCCGAATCCAAAAATGAATTCCATTTTGAGAGATAAAATTTCTAAAATTTTAAAAGGTGGTTATTACTATTCATAACGACTAGTTTTAATAATATATCGTTGTTTAGTGAAACTCGGTATTGCGTACTACACATGCTATCGAGGAAGGTTGTGATTGCGTGTAATACAAGGCAAGTCAATGATGCGTGTTGTGCAAGCTACTTTTGGTGTAGTATACAACACAAGACATTAATGAAATTAAAAAGAATATTTTTCATAAAATCTCGGGGTGTTACATTCTACCCCCCTTAAAATGAATTTCGCCCTCGAAATTCTTTGGGGTTATAAATGGTTTACTATTGAAAGTTCCTTTAATAGAAACCCACATCGTAAAAAGGAATAGAAAAACCAATCTTTAAAAATAAAAGTATGAAATGTAACGGTTACCCAAGTAAACTAATCACTGGGTTTCCACATAGGTGAAAATATGGATATGGAAGAAAAATCTAACCATCATGTTCTCATGGAGAGTGGTAGAGAACATGGCTTTGGAAAAGCCAACAATCACAAATCCATAAATTTGTGACGATCTAAGGTACCATCTGATTAATCAGATATAAGAGCACTAGGACAACATTTTTGGTTTTCAAGATCATTTCCCTAAAGTTGAAGAATTTGAATTCGAATAAATACTTACTTTATTTTGGTACAATCTCATTGTTGTTCGTTCCTTGAACAATTTCCACTTCATCTCTTAAATAAATGAAGTTGAAATTGTTATTCATGAAGTGTTAGTATGACAGGTCATTCCATCTGTCTCAAACAAAAGGTTAGCAAATGTTATTAAATATACATAAGTCATTCTTTAGTTAGATTAATCATATATGGTTCCTAAAATGGACTTATACTTCATATATCATACTGCTTAATATAATAAAACTAATTTCTACTAAACATGGACTTCCTGTAGGCCAGTGGTAGGCGAGAAAGGCCAGTCGCACTTCGGTTGTGGGTTTGATTCCCACGGCCTTGTCCGACGCGATGGGTTGTCTCCCGTCCTGCAGGTTTTCCTTTTTCTAAAACTATATTACTATAACATCCCATCAATAATATCGAAAAACTTCTATCCTTAAACAATATTATCTTATGTCCAACATAATCCATTCCAATCTTTAGGCTTATCCATAATACTGCAGTCTACTCTCATAATATAGTGAAAACAATTACCAGAGTTTTAATACCATCGTTGATCCCCATATATCATAAATATGTCTTGTTGGTCACATTCCAATCATTTGAATACCTTAATCATGTATTCTCTGGAAAAATGAATACCAATTAACCCTTAGTGAAAACATGAATTCTGTCAAAAGTTAACTCTTTCCACATACCAAAATCCAAAAATTCTATATACTCAAACCATGATATCACTTAGTCCTTATATCAATCATGAGCTCATGTATACTGTCAAACATTTCATCCACTTTCCAAAAAAATATCTGAATAACCTTTCATTGTTACTCATACCATTCATCATAAACTTTCAAAACATATGGAAAGACAACAGTGTAACAATCCTTAGATGTCTTTTTATTCTATAGTACAACATTACACTTGATAAACATGTAATCATTCCACTACCTTCTTAAACCATTGACCGAGCTTTAACAATTCTTTCATCTCACATATCTTTTGTAGTCTCTTCATCATCATCAACAAAAATACTACCTATACGACCATACTGATTCTCTTCATGTGACATTCCCTTTGGGCATTGGTTTGCATAATGCCCGTACATTCCACATTTAATACATTTAACCATTGTTGATGTCGTAGCAATACCATTAACCTCATCCATGGTGTTAACTGAAACTTTTCCATTGCACTTACTGGCTTTGTGTCCTTCTTTTCCACACCCAAAGCATCTTCCAGTTCCTTTGAAACATTCTCCTTGATGCCTCTTCCCACATGATTTACATAGGGGAAATTGAACTTTCTTTCCACTATGATCATCAGAAACTCCATCTTTCTCTTATTAGCCGAGTCAGGAAACGTACCAAATTTTACTTTATTGATCATATTATGAGATTGCTGATTTGTCATAATAACGATGTTTGGACTTCCAAATCCCATTTAATTATGAAGAATATCATTCCATTGTCCATCATATTCTCCATTATCGTGAATCATCTTCTTTCCAGCCATTTTCTAAAACCCAAAAGTATAGTGTGAGAGGCAAAAATCATGCTAGGGAAAACAACATAATAAATGGGGATTACCTTCAATATCTAACATCTTAGGTTTAATTCTATGATCGTTAGCGTAATTCTAGTACTATAACCTATACGTATACTTAACCTTATGGACATCCCTTGACATACCTTAGAAATATCTCTAGGTATCTCACTAACGTTTTCACATACTAGTTTCCAAAGGTTGACTAAACCTTTCCTCTGATACCAACTGTAGAGACCCGAAGCTTGAAGTACATGGAAATTACATTACTTTTGTGGAATACTTAGTACATAACAAAAAATACACACACAAGGATCGTAATAGTATATTGTCTTTGGAAAACTCGGAACGTAATCTTCTAATCGTGGTGAAAGATATCCAATATATCCCATAAAGATCTTCCCTTTTTTTTAACCTAAAACCTTTCTTTATATCCTGGGGAAAATAAAACATAAAAGGGTGAGCTCAAATGCTCAGTAAGGGTAAACAAAAGAAATATAAATCTCATCGTATACACAAGAACATAACTTTTGGAAATCTTAACCTGCAAAAGAGATCATAATTTCATAACATGGGATAAATCATGGCAGTGAAATTTAATCACAATAATCATAACTTAAAACATGAAACTTTGTGGCATACACACATAATCATAGAGAATCATTTCTTGTTAGTCAAGACTCATTGCCAAGACTATCTTAGTGGACAAAGTCCCTTTCTGAACCGAGTCACCCTCGTTCCAGTCCTGTTTCACTGAACCGGTATAACCTACCGTTCCAGCCCTGTCTATCTCATGAGATATAAAATCTTTACCCAATGAATTGGAGGGAGATATAGGTCTCACCCATCTCATAATGATACCATTCTTATGTGTTCCAAAAAATCATAAATCATACATCATTGTATAACCCATGTAATAAAAATGGGATTCTTAAACAACATGACATCATAAAACCATTCATATAAGATAAAGGAATTCATAAACATAATTCCATCACAACATAGTCAAATAAATGTAAAAAAATGGATAGAAACAGAACCATTTATTATCTTATATGGAAAATAATTTTGATAAAACACTTGAATTGAATTCTTGAGGAAAATATCCTTTCTTCTTCAAAATCAATTTCTTTTCACAAAACATCATGAAATTTTAAAAGAAATAGATTTTATTTAAAATAGTCATGAAATCTTTTAGAGAAAGATTCCTGAAAATAAGGATTTATAAAATAGTAAAAATCCATTCGTGCCGTATAAGTTAAAAAAATCATTTTTCGTACTTTTGTCGAAAAAGTCAAAAAGTACCTCGTACGAAAACGACAAAAGATTCCTTTCATATCTTTTACTAAAAACTCACCAAAGGGTAAAATTGGATTTAATCAATTGTAGGTGGATGGAAATAACATTACATATTGAGGAAACATAGATGTGGATGATAAAATACACCCCAGTAAATACCAACGTATAAACAATCTCGGATAAAAATGAGATTGTGATATTTCCCTTACCTTAGGTCCGATTTGCTTCGTAAGTGTCCGAACCTCCTGTATAATGATTTAAATCATGTTATTGACTTATTCTAGAATCATATTTATTATTCTTATATCATATATGGTCGACTTATGACTTTATATTACCCGTTCTTTTGTAAATTCATGTTAAAGTAGTGTTTTGGGTAAAATCGTCTCATTTGTCGTTCGTGTTTTTAACTTGTAATTATTAATATGATTATTTGGATCATGATTACTTATATCCAGAATGTAAAACATGCTTTATATATAATATATATTCAGAATATATATATATATATAATATATCAATAAATGGAATGAAATACACCGTTCATGGAGACGGTAGTTCGTACGTACGCATGAACGCTGTTTTCGTTTCCTTATTGAAGTGAATGGAATTAAGTAGATGACATACATATAAATTCACATAAATACAATATCATTCTTATTTCATATATTTCATCAGTACTTATTATATATACTTTATAATAATTCATTAATGGTTAATCATTGAGAATGAATCTCATCGCATCGTGGAGACGGTAGTTCGTTCGTACGCACGAGCGATGATATCGTTCCCACGGTCGTGGAATTGTGTTGAAGTCTATGTTGACTATTTCAGTGTCAATATCACTTTATAATAATCATATATAGTTACTCATTACACCATTATACCCATCCTATTAAGGTGGTGGTGGAAAATAGATTACACCACGGCGTGGAGACGGTATTCCGTATGTACGCCCACGCGGTGATTTCATTTTTCCGTAGGATGGATAGAAGGTGAATTAGGGTTGTTTCATATTTATAATAACATATCAGTATGTATGTAATACTGATGTTATTAATTTATCATGAAACAAATAAAGTAGAAGAAGTTTAAGAAGAAAGAAATTGAAAAGATCGGTAATGGATATTACCTCTTCTTTGGAACGCCTCTTTGAATCCTCCACTTAGGGAACTAAGATTGGTCTTCGAAGAATACCAGGACCTCTAGGATTATTCTAGGGAAGTTGAGAGGAGAAAATGGCCGGGTTTGGCCGAGTTTGAGTGCTCATATTGGTGTGAGGAGGTGGGGGACGAGGTGCCCTTTTATAAGGGAGGAGAGGGGCACCTTAGGAATATCTCAAAATATTATTTTATATTAAAGTCAAAATCGGTTTATAATGGTTCCAAAGGGTCTTATTTCGAAGCTATAGTGGGGATGGGTCTAAATCCTATCAACCAATATGATTTATACAAGTTTAGGGTATTATTTTAACCTTATTAATTAGATTTAACTCTAAGTTAAATAATTTAACTTTTACCGTGTCTTTTTGTTTTCTTTCACTATATGGTTAATACACTTACTATAACATGCCAAAAGAACCCCAAATTGTTTATTATTAATATATATATCCTTATCTAAGTCATTTGGCCGAAACTTAGATTTTTATAAATAAAATAACAATTAATAATATAATATTTGATTTAAAAACTATTTTGTGTCAATTTTGACACTATTTGATATATGATTTTTGTGAAAGTCATAACAGAATTATATGTTCGAACCAAGTTGATTAAATCAACACTAATACAACATAGTAACCTAGAAAATTAGTGGAATTCATAAAAAGTCTCAAATTACATTTATTTTGGTGTTTATAACATCAATTATGTCAATATTTCATAAATAAGATAATTACTGCATCATCATTGTGTCATAAATAAATTATATTATTTAATGTATAAAAATTATAAATAAAATACCATTATGTAGGAAATCTTTTTAGCTTTATAATGAATATTTATAGTCGAATTTAGCTTATTTATAACCCCATATTAAAAATGATTTACTTATTAAACTTTGATTTTAACTATTTTAACCCTTCTTTAAATAAATTAATAATAAATGTCCTAATCTAACCCGAGTGGGCCTAAATGGTCATATTTTATTCCTAAGATTGTGTTTGGTCGAATTAAAATTATCCAATAGAATTAGGACATGTGTTAGGGTAATAGTAATATCATATTTACCCCTATTTACTATTAACCGCAGTAAAAAAATAAAAAGTTACTATTCACCAAAAAAAATATTCTTATCTCATTGAACCACATTTTACATTCTGATATCGACCGTGTCTGTCAGATTTTCGAAATTCCATTCACAGAAGCGGTAAAATTAAGTTTTATGCAAAATTCTGTTTTTAACCTACCACTTAGTGGTTTCACTATTAATCAAAAATTGAAGTTTTTCAGAAAAATGCCAAAATTTCACCCTAAGCTATAATTGATATTCCGAATTCAAAAATGATTTCTATTTTACAAAATTCCAAACATATAAGTTGCATTAATTAATTTTATAATTAATTTCCGTTGTCACAACAAATAGCATGTTTTTAAGAGATAATAACTATCAAAAGATTAACACTTGTTTATGTCTGGTGTAAATGTGAAATTACATCCAATGACCAACATTGTATTGAATTGTAAAAATATATTCTAAATATATTTTAAAACCACTCAAATTAATAATTTATCACTATTAATTATTTCGATTAAAAAAATTGTTTTTAATTAAAATTTAGTAATTTTCACTATTCATCAGAAAATGAAAGTTATCCGAAAAGTACCAACATTTCACAATAGGCTAAATTCGATACTCCGAATCCAAAAATGAAGTCCATTTTGATAGATAAAATTTCTAAAATTTTAAAAGGTGGTTATTACTATTCATAACGACTAGTTTTAATAATATATCGTTGTTTAGTGAAACTCGGTATTGCGTACTACACACGCTATCGAGGAAGGTCGTGATTGTGTGTAATACAAGGAAAGTCAAGGATGTGTGTTGTGCAAGCTCCTTTTGGCGTAGCGTACAACACAAGACATTAATGAAATTAAAAAGAATATTTTTCATAAAATCTCGGGGTGTTACAATTTCTAAACTCAATTTCCATTCATTTGGTTGTAAATCTATAACATTAAATATATTTTTCCATTATTATGAATGAAATAACCTATTAATTTATTTTTATTTATTCACACTTTGTTAATGTTTTTAAATTTATTAAATATAATCAATTAAATCATTTATTATTACTTAAATGATATGATCTTTCTAAGGGGTTTCGTCTTAATTTTTACTCCATGGAGAAATATTTGGTATTTTAAATCTATTAACATCATGTTGTGTATATAATTTCTTTGTTATGTATTTAAAATGGATATAAATTTATTCATTATTAATAAAGATTCAATTAATGATTAAACTCTAAAGGGTTTATAATTTCATAGTTACCAAAGAGGTGGGAATTTTTTTACAATCTCATTCATTGGGATTAATTATATTTACCATTGAAGATGTTTTGTAATCTATAATTTATATAATTGATTTATATTAATATGTACTATATTTCCTAGTATTTACTATGTTTTCTACTAATATTTCCTTTATTTGGTTCTTTTATCACGAAAAAAATTTGTAAAATAAAATATGATCTTATTTCTCTTTGGATGGGGTATATTTTTCTCCTATGTCCATATTTTTCATGTTTTTTTATAAAAATATTATTTTTATTTGTTAAAATAATTTATTAATGATGTTAGTTGCTATCATTAACTATATACATGTTTTTAAATGAGAAATTATAATTATTTAAAAAATGATCAATTTCCTTCATTATGAAAGTCAAAAGGAATGTTTTATTTTACTCTATAGTTTTTTAAAGGATTTTCCCATTATAGAAATTTTTTTTAAAAACATTTATAATCGTAAAGAATTTTTTTCAATTTTTTTAAAATATAATTAATTAATGTGGTATTATTTTGAATTTTTTTATCTATTTATTCTATTCACAAAATGAATTTATTTTTCCAGAAAATAAATTTTTTTAAAAAATTTATGGTTATATTAAATATATTATTTGTTTTATTATCTTTAACATATTCATTAAATTTTCCCTTACATGTTATCATTTTTCATTAAAAATCTCATTTCAATTAAATATTAATATTATTTATATCGTGGATAATATCATTTCCAAAACAAATATATCATTTCTGTATTTACTATTTTACTTCATATGTTTTTTAATTGTCAAGGGAAATATTAATATTTTTATTATTTACTCATTATGGTATTGTTTTTTAAATCATAATGTTTATGAATTAAATGAATCACTAAATATATAAATAATTCATTGGAAATGAATCTATGGGTGGGGCTTGGTTATAGATAACCCCTCAACACATTGAAAGTCATTATGTGGCAATCCATTTGGAAAAACCATATTAAATGGTTTTTTGTTGTAGAAATACCCATATTTTAAATTGTGTATGTTCAAGGAATTGGATATAAATATATAATGATGTATGAGATAATGAAACTAAATATTAATCATTTCATTAATATAAAATTTTGTTATCCATGATAAATATACATTGATATTATCCATGGATGTATTTATTGATAAATTTAATGATTAAAATGACACGATTTTTTAGTTATTTTTCATACTATATCGATTATAAAAAACATATACTAACATTTATAGTCATTACATACTTTTTGCGGAATACTTAAAACATTACACAAATAGATCCCCAAAGACTGTATTTGTTAATTATGCTTGGAAACATGGAAATGTAAACATTGGTACATGAGTGAACTACATTATCATTCAGTAGGTTCTCCAAGACTAGAACACCTATTAAAATTATCATAAATAAATAAAATCATGACCAAGGGAAGGAAACATGAATATTTGTGAGATTATATGCTTAGTAAAGGTCAACAAGGGAGATATATAAGCATAAACATGATCATAATGATATGAGGAAATGATAATAAAATTATAATTTCATAACATGTGTATCAAATATCAAATAAATGAATCATGGGATAATTGTTAGAAGTTCATAGGGAATTATTCATGATAATAGGAAGAGAAAAATCAACAAAATCTATATATGGGAGTAATAAATAGAATAGTTTCATACACATAAACATGTAAAATCATTCCCAAAAGGCCAAGAAACATTTATAGAACATATAAGGGAACATCATAAGGACTACACCTATGGGGTATGATACACTACTATCTCGAGTTGAAGTCATTTCCTTATAATGGATTGGGTTTCACCGTCTTCCCATAGATGATTATATTTCCCCATATTCCAATAGTGGATTAGGTTTCACTATCTTCCCATGGTGGATCAGGTTTCCACACCATACCATAATGGATCAGATTTTCCCATCATCCCATTGTGGAATAGGGTTCCCTATATTCTAACAGTGGATATAGCTTCCCCATCATCCCATAGTGAAATGGGTCACACCATCTTCCCATAGTGTATTGGATTTCCCTATATTCTCATTGTGGGTCATGTTTCCCTAACTTCAATAGTGGTTCAAGCCTGTCAAAATGATTCCCATCACTCTATCATGAGATATAAATATTTAGACAACTTATTGGAGGGATATATAATTCCCATTATTCACATAATAAAATCATATATTTATGTTCCACAATATATTAAAATTGCATCATACCATGACCCATAAGCATATATGGGTTTTAGAAACATCATATCATAACACATGACACGAAATATGTGTCATTAAAATTTAATCTCGTCTTAATCTATGTTAAATATATAGATTTCATAGTCAATTCATCATTTAATTACACATTAAATGAATTGGGTTTCATAAGCATTTATCGTTGAATTACTGTTTAAAAATAAACTAGTTTCAGAATAATTTTTCCTTGTATAACACATTGAATTGAAATGGGTTCCATAAACATAATTACATAAAAACATAGACCATTTAAATAATATATATGAATTTTATCCTATCATAATATATCTAAAAATACATTAACTATAACAATGTATTTCAACATAGATGTGGAAGGATTTTAAAAGATAACTTGGAACATAATTTTACATTGATGTTTTAAAAGATATATTAATTTAAAAATCCATTTCCATGAAATATATTTTAATGAATAAAATAGAATCATTAAAAATAACTCTAATTATTTTCTGAGGAAAATATTCTTTTATGCTTGAAAAAAAAAATTCTTTTTAAAAAATAAAACATTTTGAATGTTGTTTTCATTAAAAATCACCTTAAATACTTATAAAGAACCATGAAAACATTTTTGAAACCATATTTTATGAAAATAAATTGAAATAATATGAAATAATATTTTATATTGTTGAAACAAATTTCATTGAAAATAACCTTTTAAAACATATAATGTATTCTATTAAAATCATTTAAAACAATATCTGCAAAAAAACATTTTTAAG
Source organism: Viscum album (assembly GCA_963277665.1). Taxonomy (NCBI): domain Eukaryota; kingdom Viridiplantae; phylum Streptophyta; class Magnoliopsida; order Santalales; family Viscaceae; genus Viscum; species Viscum album. Next base: position 1,749,812,318 of record OY728152.1, read on the forward strand.
AACCAATTTTCATTTGGAAAAAATTAAAATAATTTATTTATATAATATTTATCAATTTTTTTAGTTTTAAAAAAAACCTTGTAATATTACAAAGTATGAATCATGTAAATGATTGTCACAATGGTGGGTAAGTGTGTATATGGTGATCATTTTTATTGATCATTGAAATTTTAGTAAAGTGACCATAGCACAAAAGGTCAAGAAGAATAATTTGAAAATTGTTATTTAAATACTTAATACATGGGTAAAAATTTCTATAAAACATCATAGGATAATATCAAAACAAATCTAGATACATTTTTAGAAAACATATTTTTGAATGAAAACAGATTTATGGGTGAAAATCTAGATACAATCATATTTTCATAAAATCATTTTCATTATTATCATAAGTAGAAAAGAGTCATACAATTTTACCATTACATATATATTACATTAATAAATAGATGATAATAAATTTCAAGAGATTTATTGAGATGTGGGTGATAATATTTCTTCAATGGAAGCATAATCATAAATAATCTCAATAGATGATGAGATTGTATAAATAAACTATTACGACATCGGTGACTTTGAATCATAATAAATTGGAAGGAATAACATTAAATAAATATTAAATAATCATTAAATGTATTCAATTCATTATATAACATTTCAATGGAATTGTATATACCCTATAAAAAATATTAGGGAATAACATGGGACCTGTTTCAAAGAAGGAAAATTGATACAAAATTAATTTACTAATTTTTTAACTTTTGAAACATATTCCCCATGAAAGAATAAAAAAATTGGACTTTTTTGTAATTGTTGGCCAAAAAATTATAATAAGTAACATATAAACATAAGTATGATACTAGTTTTATTAAATATTCGTTGTATAATAATATTTTAGTGGGTGGAAAATTAACATTAAACAAGAATATTTTGAGGAAGTATGTCTCCTATAATTTGGATAACTCCTTTTCGTTTACACCAAAGGTATTCCTTGGATAGATTTATGAACAAACTGAGGACTCTAGGATGAATTTAAGTAATTTGGGAGCATAGTTAATTATAATTTTGTTGAGAAAAGTTTCCTTAAATGCATGAATAAGTTAAATGGGTGAATTATATTTTATAGTGGGGGAGGAATTGTATTTTAGAAAAATTTTTACAAGGAAATTCAACCCACGTTTTTCATATTCTTTGTTGATAATATTATAAAACACAATTATATCCAAGGTAAGATCGGGTATAAATAAGGGCACAAAATGTATTTTAAGGAGGTTTATTTGTTATTTAGGACCTTATATGTAATGTTTAGTCATTTGATAAGCTAATGTTTCTCTTAATCATTGTAATTAATTTTAACCACTTTCAGTGATATTCTTATAAAAAAATAATTGTAATTTATGAAAAAATTATACATTTTTATGATCCCAAATATTGAATCCACTTTTACAATTTCTAATTACATAATTGGAAGAAAATAATTTAAATCCAATTCCACAGACATGACAACACAATGAGTTCTTAAAGTAAATATTTTAAAATGTATAGTAAATTTTAATATCCATATTTATATTGAAATTTATTCCAATTACATTAATTGGATTAATATTTTTATAATTTATCTTATTTAACCTATGATGAAATCTAAATCATAACTTATCATTATAAATAAATAAATAGAAAACACAGTTTTGAATTAAAATTCATTATTATTCACTAATCATTGAAAACTGGAACTCTACAAAAAAATACAAATAATTCAACCTAATATAATTATTACGATCATCGTTCGAAAAATGATTCTTATTTTTTCAGATAAAAATTATAAAAGTGTCCAAACTAATATTTAAAATGGGTTCTCAATTAAATCATAATAAAATTACCTTTTTCAGAAATATATATTTTTATTCATAAAATTGGATTACTTCATATCATATTTTATAAAATATATTGGATGAGTTTAGAAAATATTTATTGATTCTATAATATATAAATTTTAATGAAAATATTAATCATACATTTTCTGTTAAAATTTTTGATTAAAAAATATGATTCTATATAGAAAGCAACATTCTTATAAATGTAATTTGATTATTTTAAAATAGTTCATACCTTACTTATACTAAATGATTAACAAATAGAACATTTTAAATACATGTCTAAATAATATTTTCAAAATTTTTCTAATATTATTCATAACTTCCATTCTAATATTTATGTGGTAGATATAATAATATTTTAAAAATAACATTAACAGAATCATGTAATCTAGTAAAAATCAATCTTATTTGTAAGACATGTTTTCTAAAGAACTTGGTATTACGTGTAATACTAGAAAAATATACTGTTCTATATGCTAGTATATAATCTATGATTTACATGTAATTAAATGATGACTTGGTGTTTTGTATAATGGAAGCCACACATAGTGATATCGTATATAAAATATATATTAATTATTATGTGAAGTAAAAATAACATAATGCTAAATTAATTAAAAAGAAAATAATTCACAAAATCTCTGGGTTTATCATTCTACCCCATTTAATATGGGTTTCTTCACATAAAAATTATCATTTTTATTAAATTTTTCATACTTGACTCTTACATTAATTGAAACACACATAATTAAATTTAATTCTAAAAATTTCATTAAAAAGGGAATTCTAGAAACATGACTGTTAGAAAAAGTTAATCATAAATAAGTTTCCAATATTGAGAAAATTATTGGAAAGTAAAAATATAAACTTATAAGAAAAGAGTAAATATTTATAATGAGTTATTGAGGATATCTATCAAAAAAATGAATAGAAATTTAAGAGCCTAAAATTCATAAATATGTGATGATTGAAAAGTCAATCACTTCAAAAAAAATTATGTAATAATACCAAATATAATTTCTAGATCATTTCATAAACATGAATAATTTTCATGAAAATATATATATATGCTTTCAGAAGAGACTTATCCTTTGTTATTTAGTGATTAATTTCCACTTCATCCCATATTTCAAGAAATGAAGGTGAATTTATCATTCCCAAAGAATTATTAGATAATTAGATATATAAATAGAATGAAATAACATTCCATTTAGCATAACCAAATGGATATAAATTCTCACACCTCGACCTGCGTATTGGGGTTATTTTATTATTTTCCCAACTTTATATATTTTGGTTGAGTTTCAAGTTTTTTTCAGGATTAATATTTTGAGATATTTTTAAAATTGAGCTTTTTGGTGTTGTCGTCATCGAGCACACGAGAAGATCATGATTTGGAAGCTGTGCAAATTCACCCATGAAACTACACAATTTTCAGTTTTCAGAAAATAAAAATAAATATTCTACGTAATTAAAACAAACATTACTTATTGTGTCATTTAACATTTTAATTGTTGTTAATTATATTATTATAATTAAAATTAGTAAGTACTTTTATTAATTTCATTTTTATTATTATAATTATTATTATGATTGTGATTATGATTATTATTATATTAAAATTATTGTTAGTTTTCATTTATTTAATTTTAGAATAATTTTATTACTTTTTTATGGTTTCCATGTGTTCCCTACCTATCTCCAATTAGAGCCCCCCCCCCACCCCCCGCCCCACATTTTGTGTAGGGCACGAGAAGTGTTTCTCCCAGCACCTCCCTTCGTTCTACATATGTATCCTAGATGCTCCCACCTCTGCGCATGACCCTCTCGACCGTCACCCTCTAGCGCAGTAGCCTGACCTCCAGTGCACCCCTTACTTCTCGGTGCCTCTTCCCTAACCGTCCAACTACCATTTTTCCTCCCATGCACTCATCATCCTAGACATCATTGACCACCCCCACCCCCACCCAGATATGAGGTTCCACTTGCTCAATACACCCAGGTATGATCCCAGACTCTTCCTGCCTGCCCCCCATTGGGACCCCTCCGAACTCCCTTCCTCTGCTCACATCGGTTAACCCTGACACCTTCCCCCCTACTCTGTACACTATAGCCCTAGCAAGAACACCCACCCCCTCCAGTAAGACCGTCCTCCAGCCATAACCTCCTTTCGGCGAGATTCCATATGTCTACCGCTTACAGCAGCTTTCCTCCATCGCGTGCAACCCGTGCTAGCACGTCCCTAACTAGCGACTTCTTTTCGGTTCTGTACCGCCCCTCTTATTTACCCTCTTTGTTTGGGGTGTTTGTTTTTTCATTAATTTTTTTATGGTTTTTATCCACTAATGTTTATCTTCATAGTTTAGGGGTTTTAAAACCCATGTGGAGTGTTTTCAAATGTGCATTTTTTCATCACTCCATGGTTTTGATGTAGGATTCCCATACATTGCCTTTTAGAATTTATGTTTCAAAAAATTTATACTATTTACTCCCTATATATGTGATAATTATTATAGTGTAACTTGTTGTAAATTTTTTAATTAAGTGAATTGTTAGTTCAATACATGTTTTATATAAAAATAAGGTCAATTTTATATAATTGGGCATATTTTTTAATTAAAATTTTAATTAGTTTTTCACCTGTTTTGTGACTCTTAGAACATAATTTAAAATTTTAAATACGTTTTTGGGATGGATTTTTTACTGTAACCATAGTGAGTGTTAATTAGTATCTATTTTGATAATCAATTCTTGTATCGTAGAAAAATGGCATGTTTGGCATTTTTATGAAGAATGTTCCCTTTCAAGGTGTTCAGGTGTGTTTAAACCCATTTATAAAAAGAGCATGTGTATGTTGATAAATATTTTTTATACTATTTTTTAATGGTATCATATTAAAAGGAAGAGTTGTTGTGGCTTTACACAGGATTGATGTTAAATGGAGATCATGGGTTTCTGGAAAGTGTTCTATGTATTTTTATTTTTAAAAAAAGTGTGAATTTTTTTAAAGTCATTTGACATATGACAATGGATTTTTCCCGATTGGTATTTGCATTATATGTGTAATAGAAACGGTTTTTATAAATTTATCTAAGTATTGGTACTATTCAAAATGATATTTGGATTTTCATTGTATGGATTTTCTAAGTGGATTTTGCTTATATAATTAAATAGGGGTTGAGTTCTAGGGTGTTTTAGAATTTTTTTATAAATGTCCAATTAAAAGTATCATAAGATTTTTTATACCATGGGAAATGTAATGTGATTATTTTGAGAGAATTTATCAATGTTTTGGCATGGATGTGATATTTTCCCCTCTTTTTAAAATGTGGATTTTGTGTTAAGGATACATGTCGGTTTATGAAAAAGAAATTTTTTAAGGCCTATTTAGAAAAATTATGAAAAATAGTGAAACTTTATTATTATTATGAAAACCTATTGTAGATGTTTCTCATGTAATTACTGTTTGTATATAATGGATGATATGTATTTACAAAGGAATCACTATGATCCATTATGTGGGTGCCTTAGATTGGGATTATTATGTTCTTTTGAGCAATGGCATGAGATTGATCCTTTGAGTGAATTGGGGCGATGCCTGTGGTACATTATTATTATATATATGTGATTGGACGATTGGCTGTAATTAGTTGGATCTAAACCATTAAATATATGACACATGGTAATCTGACATATTGAGAGAATATTCTGAGAATTATTTCTGCATTAGTAGGTTATGGTACTGACCAGTGGCCCATAGTATGGGGATGTATTAGGTTTCTAGTTATGGAATTTTCCCTCGTCCTTTCTGATGAAGGATGGCCAAAAATTTTGAGCATTTTCATTTCATCATGTGTAACAAGTCAATGAGGATGAGGTCTCATGTATTTGGGTCTTCTAGATTATTCTTGATATCCTATGTTCAGCCATGTCTATTTGGATTCTCTTTTTGGTAGTAGTGATTTTAACGCTTGTATGTATACCGATATTCAGTTTTTGTGTGATTTCTATTGTTCATTTTTGTGTATTGTTTTTATAGGAAATTGGTGATATGGTTTTTATTAGGTTTCTGGAAATGGTTTTCAAATTAAAGTGGTTATCCTCTTTGTATAAATCTGAAAATGTAGACATCACTTTCCCTTTGAATATGTCTTCGACAAAAATGAAAAGAATCTAGATTTAAAAATGGGTAAGGGAAGTGGTTCATACATTTTTTTTAATAAAAATATTTATAATAAATAACTTTTATAAATTGTATTGCAAACATGAAATTATGGTTTTTTATTTTAATTGTAGTTCATTCAGAATAGATTATTAGTTTAGCCTAATAAGTTTTAATAGTCATGCCAATAGTTCTTTTCTGGTTTTTTTTGTAGTATCTAGCTTGGTTTCACTCTCCTTAGGATAAGCTTGATGATTGAGTTAGGGATTGACATGTGGGTTCAAAGAGAGATAGTTTTTTCCCATTTGGTTAGTTTTTATTTTCATTAGTTCATGTTTAGTCATTGTAGTTTGTATATTTATTATAAGATACTCATTATTATTTCTTCTATGTTTATTTATTTGTATTAGGAGAAATCGTTCCCATTATATCCATTGATTCCTTGGATCTTGTCGCTTTCCATGGTGGATTGGGAATGCCTCTAGGGTCTTGTGGAGGATCAGCTCGGGTGACCGGTTCAGGGTCATCCCGGGTGGGTTCAGGAAAAAATTGTATCAAAGGGAGGTTGTCTCTAAACAAAATTATATTTTACAAGAACCCTTTGTAATTTTGGAATGTCACGGTAGAAGTACTAGTATTTTAGAGAATCGAGGGGTATGTTTGTGAAGAGTGTCGTGAACTTTTTCTCTTTCAGATCCTTATGTTAAAATGTGAAGTACAGTTTAATTAGTTTCTTTGGGATTTTACTGTAGGTTTTGCCATTGGGACATGATAAAGGGAGTTTGGATAGTATTCCCCAGGATCTGCATGGCCTGGCATGCCATGTGAAGCTAGTGTAATGGTCCTATAAGTCTCTTCATGTTGGTAGAATTTTTGACATATGGGCGCCAACCATATGGTCAATCAACCCACTAAAACTAGTTACTTGTTTGAGTTTTTTTAGGTCTCCTCTAACATTTGAATGTTGTTTAAATCATAAATAGTTTTTTGAAAATAGTTTTTTTTAAATGACATGTTTAGTTTGGGTAGTTTTTAAATTAAATGGGGTGAATGATATGTTTTTTGGAAATAAAGTTGTTTTTTGGCCTTGGTGTCCCTTTGGGTTCTCAAATTCATAGTGGTATATTGGAATATGAACAGATGTCTGGTATGGTGGATGGATTCCAGGGGGGCATGGAAACATGCATGTCAGTGATATTGTAAAGAATATCAATGAAGTGGTTATAACAACATCATCATGTTTTGAAATCAAATATTTATGTTTCGTATTGGGAATATTAGAACATGATTGCATGGCCGAAGATGCATCATCTACCAGAGCTCCACAAAAAAGGGCTTGGAGTGATACCACCCCATACTCTAGAACCCTGGGGGATTTTACATAGGCTTGTTTAATTTTCACCTTTATCATTATTTTGAGGCATTTTTAGCATTTCTATTGTGGTTTCTCTGTTTATGAAAATTTTCTATCATCTAAAAGAGTGTGATAGACTTATCCCTTATGAAATGTCTGTAATTGTTATTTTTTGGACTAGAGTTGTCAAGAAGTGGCCTTCTTGGACCACGCATGTCAATCAGTTGTGTATTTGGTTTTCCCCTATCCCATAGTGATGAATCGTGAGTATTTTTCCTTCATAGTTTCATTGATCCAATCCTTGGTCCCTCTCTCCCCACCCATGGGGTGAGTGTTTTTTATTTATAGGGAGTTTTTAGTTAATATCTTCTCCCTTTCGGACTAGAGTGAGTAGTTAGAATGTTCTTGATATTCTTATTTTTTCTTGAGTAAGGCACGGTGCTGGTCTAAGATGGATTTCCATTTTGCTATTTTTAGTTTTGTTATTTATGGTGGAGATTTCCATCATGAGTCTCTTTGTGTTTTTTCTTAAGTCGTTGTCGAATTGTAGTTGAATTCTTATGGTTGGGATTCTATTTAGGCATCTCCTCTTCTGGTGATTTGTTTCTAGAAATGAGGTTTATTCCCATAGGTAATTGATGGAATTTCCTTGGATTAAGATGTAGGATCGTGTTTATATGGAATCCTTAGGTGTTGATCGACCGACTGAATAGTGTTGTGGAATTCTAGGGGAGGAAAGTGGTTTGGTGGGGAGAATTGTCATACCATGACCTATGTTTTTGGATTATTTTATTATTTTCATACATTTAAATATTTCTTTCGGGGTTTTGGTTTAGTACCAGATTAATTTATTTGAGTTATTTTAAAAAGTGCAGTTTTTGGTGTTGATGTCGTTGGGCGCACGGGTGGAGCGCGATTTGGATTCTTTGTGACTTCACCCAAGAAATTGTGCCACAATCCATTTTTCATAAAATGAAAATAAATAATTTTGATAATTAAAACAATATTATTTATCGTGTCATTTAAATTTTTTATTTTTTTAAAAAATATTTTTATAATTAAAATGAGTAAATACTTTAAATATTTTAATTTTTATTATTACGATTATTATTAAAATTATTATTATTATTTTTATATTAAAATTTTTGTTAGTTTTATTTTAATTTTACATTAGAAATGATTCATTATTTTTTAGGGATTTTCGGTATCCCCCTTCCTATCACCAATTTTAGCTCCCCTTTTTGTGTGAGCGATGCAAGCATGGTTCCTCCAAGCTCCTCCCTTTGTCTGACATGAACCTCCTAGACGACGCCTCTTCAGCTCTTGGCCCTCTCCACCACCACCTTCTCATCACAGTAGATCGACTATTGGTGCATCCATTTCTTTCCCTATTCCTCTTTTCCGACTGGACAGTTGCTACTGTGCCTACCACATTCTCCTCTTCCTTGAAAGCATCACCCCCTGGATCGGGCCTTCTTCCCGCTCAGCACACCCATCCATTATCCCATCCTCCTCATGCTTGACCCCCCCCCCCCCCCCCCCCCCGCAAGACCCATTCTTGATCACATGATTTGGCCATGCCGGCTAACCCTACCCCCTCACACCCCTAGTCGGTGTGCATCAACCCCAATCGTCACACCCACTCCCTCCAGTGAGACCCTCCTCTGGAAAACACCTCCTTTCGCAAGATTCCATCTGCTGGCATCTTTATTTTGGTGCGTGCAACCCTTGATAGCGCATTCCATACAAGCGACTTTCTTTCGGGAAAGTGTAGCCTCTCTAGTATACCCTCCTCACTTTGTGTTGTGTCTTTTTTCCTTAGTTTTATTATGGTTTTTATCTACTATGGTATTGCTTCCACGGTTATGGGTTTTGGAACCTGCGTGAAGCGTTTCCAAACATCAATTTGTTTGTTGTGACATGGTTCTGAGGTCGGATCCCATTACACTACTTTTAAGAATCTATGTTTCATCTATTTCCTAATATTCTATCTCTATATATGTGTTAATTATTATTTTCAAACTTCTAGTTAATTTATTAATTATGCCAATTTGTATTTCAATTATGGTTTCATGAAAAAATATGTTCGTTATATTACAATTGTGCAGAATATTGGTTAAACTAATTATTTAATTAGTTTTGAACCTGGTTTGTGACTCTTAAAAACTGATTAATTAATTTAATTATGTTTGTGGGATAGAATTTGTTTTTGGAACATTTTTTAGTGTCAATTAGAAATTTCTTTGATAAACATTTCAAGTGTCGCTGATAAATTGTTGGGTTGGAATTTTTATAATTAAAGATTCATTTCAAGGTGTTTAGGTTTGTTTACACACCATTATAAACGGATCATGTGTATGTTGATAAATGTTTTTATAGTTCTTTCAAATTTTTCCAAATTATAAAGTAGATTAGTTGTGTCTTTAACCCATATTTATGTGAACTAGTGATCATGGATTTTTTTTAAAGTGTTCCAAGTAGTTTTATGATTAAAATAAGAGTGTATTTGGCTGTTAAAGTGGGTTGACAAGTGATTATGGATTGTTCCCGAATGGAATTTATGTTATAAGTGTAATAGATAATACTATGTTTGAATTTATCAACATATTGGCACTGTTCTAAATGATATTTCGGGGTTCAATATTTTTGGATTTTTAATGTGGGTTATGGTTTTATAAAAAAAATTGGTGTTGAGTTTTAGGGTGTTTTATACTGTGTTTTCAATAAAATTCCGTTAGACACATTCATAAAAGTGTTTGTGCCCTTGAAAATGTAATTAGAATATTTTGAGATAATTTGTCAATTTTTTTGTGTGGAGATGATGTGTTATCCCCCTTTAAAAATTGGGGATTTTTTGCTAATGATAAATGTTGGTTTATGAAAAAGAAATGGTTTAAGGACATCATGACAACCTTGTAAAAAAATGGTTTAACTGTTTATTATGGAAACCTCATATATATGATTCTCATTCCTTGATTTTATATATATAATAGACGGGGTGTCCTTACAAATGAATCCTTGTGATCCATTATGAGTGTGCCTTAGATTCAACTCATTATGTTCTTTTGAGTAATGGCATGAGAACGGTCCATAGAGTGACTCAAGGTGATGCAGGTTGTGCATTATTTATATATATATATGTGTGTGTGTGTGTGATTGGATGCTTGGTTGGCATCAATTGGATCACCCCCATTAGTTACGTGGGACATAATAATCATGGATATTGGGAAAATATTTTGAAAATAATTGTCATAGTGGTAGGTTATGGTACTGACCAGTGGCCCATATTAGATGGATGTATTGGGTTTATTACTATAGGATTTTACATTGTCCTTCCTGAGATTGGATGTACGATCATTTTGAGAATATTTATTTCATCATGTTTGACATGTCGACAAGGATGAGGTCTCATGTATTGGTTTTTACAAATTGTTTGTGATCTCCTAGGTTCACCCATGTTTATTTGGCTTTTGTTGCATATAGTAGTGATTATAATTCTTGTATGTATAACTAAATTTCCATTGTTGTGTGATTCAGATTGTTAATTATTGTTAATTCTTTTTCTTGGAATTTGGTGCACTTGTTTTGATTCATTTTCAAAAAGATATTTTCAAATGAATTTTTTGTATCCTATTTGTGTAAATATGAAAATCTAGACATCACATTCCCTTTGAAAATTTTCATTGACACTAAAGAAAAGAATGTAGATATTAAAATGGTTAAGGTAAATGGTTCTAACATTATTTTTATTTAAAATATTTTGAAAAAACTTATTTTAGAAATTGTATTTATAAAATGATATTGTGTTTTTTCATTTTATAGGTAGTGAATTTATAATTGATTATCAGGTTAGCCTACTATGTTTTAATACCCACGCCTATTGTGATTTGTCATTTTTATTTTTTTTCAGGTTCCCTTATGGGTGTGCTCACATTGGGAAATTCTTGATCATTAATTTGGGAAGTGACCTGTGGGGTCACACTGATATTTTTTTTCCATTCAGTTAGTTTTTATTGCCATCAGTTCCTATTTAGTCATTTTATTTAGTATATTTATTTGGAGATTCTATTTATTATTTCTTTTTCTTTTATTTATTTGTATTGGGAAACATTTTCCTCATTGTCTCTATTGATTCCAGGGAACTTGTCACCATCCCATGAGGATCGGGAATTCCACTCAGGCATTACAATGGATCTGGTCTGGAGGTCGGTTCAAGGATGACCCGAGTTGGTTTGTGACATAAAATTTTTTCTGATGTGCATAAATTGACATATTGTGAGAAAATACATTAATATCTAAAATATCATTTGATTTTTAACAAATGGTTAATCTTACAACCCCACAACATATAAAAATCCACAACATTATAAATAAGGTCACTATATAAGCTTTACATTGATCCCACAAATATTTTAATGTGTCTATTTGTTGTCACATTACAAACATCTGAGTAACCTCATTATTTATTGTCTTAAAACAAGGAAATAACCTTAATTACCATAATTCCATTTCAAAAGAATGCATTATTTGTTTTTAAAGATATTACTGGATAGATTCATTCTATCCAAGAAGTTGTAAACATTATCCATGATATCATAGACCACTTTCTCATGAAATCCTATATTCGTTCCGTGGTAATTATTACCATCCAAATCACTTATTTATATCCAACATGTCATTTATCCAATAATAATTATTATAAAATTACAAACATTTAATGGTCTATCTATCACATAATCATGTTTTCCCATCAATATCCACTTCACATTAAATAAAACTTCTAGTCCCTCTGAACCATAAATAATATTTTTTCAAATCCTTAGTGAAATAACCTAAAGTGAACAATAATTATATATTTCAGAACTCATAATTATTTTATCCAAATACAAAAAAACATATGTTACTCAACTTTATCGATGATCCACTGGCACAACTACCTTATCCTATTATATAATACTTATTTCCTTTCACATTTCACATGTAGTCTCATCATCATTAGCAACACTACCATTAATCATACCACCATGCTAATTTTACTCATGAAAATGCAACTTGGGACATTGATTTTCATAATGAACATTCATTCCTCATATATAAACATTAACTTGTGGTGGTAAATTAATGGGTACAATATTGCCACCCATTTCGTTAATTATAATTTTCATTTTCCCTTCAAAGTTACTTGATTTGTACCTTTATTTTCCATAGTCAAAACATCTTCCTATTCACATAAGATAATCACTTGGATTATTCTTCCCACATTTTCGACATATAAGAAACTGAATCATCTTTCCTCTATCGTATCTTATAACGCCCCGAATCTAGAGCCCCTCCACTGGTTCCCCGTACCTTGTTCGCCACATGACCTCAAGTGCGTTTCCACAAATGCCATTGGCTGCCGACTAGCAGCGAGGGCCTTGGTGAGTTGGTGGGGAAACTATGCCCTCATTTGGTAAGGTATACAAGTTATGAAAACAACAAAAATTAGTGGAAGTAGTCAACCACATGTATAACAACAGAAACCAAATAGTGGAAGCATTGCAGATATATAACTATGATGACAATGATGCAGCAGGTACAAGATTCTAAGGAAACAAAAAACACAACAACGTTCTGAAGTACAACTGAAACCAAGTGAAAATTAAAAACAATGTAAGCTCCTCAGCATCGCGACCCACGACTCCATCCCATGATACACAACTCCTGGTGCAATCAGGATCCTGAAGTAGAAGGGCGCTTGACCTTGTCTATACCTGCTGCAAAATAGTCTGCTTGGGCCCAAAAGCATGGCCCAATCAGGGTGTGAGATACAATCCCAGTAGGCAATCACCCAAAGATTTGTGCCTAACAGTCAATGAATACATGGAAATAATAAAACAAGAAGCAGTAAACAGAAACTCACATGCAGCTACGATCCACAGTTCTAGCAAACAAAGTACACAAGTAAACATCCAGAAACAAAAGAAGAAACATGTAACCCTTCAAGTAGCTCTCACAGTCTAACCCCTATGGTTCAACCTATCAGTAATAGAAACCCTCTGTGAAGCATACACAATCTCACCCCTCTGGTTCAGATACGTAATTAAGTAGCCTCTCTGAGAAAGAACTCAACATCAATTCCCCCTATAGTCTTATATTGTGCTAAAGGCTCTCTGGATAATCACTCAACGTCAATTCCCCCTCTGGCCCACGTCGTGGATCTATAGACTCTCTATGGAAACACCAAACATCAATTCCCCCTGTGGTCTAACATCGTAATTAAAAGACACTCTGGGGAATCCCTTCCTTAAATTCTCCCTTTGGTCTACTACTCTAGGCTCTCACAGTCCTGAGTATAACTAAACATTCTCAGCGCGCATGTCGTTCAAGTAATCCTCAAAAACTACTTGGCTATCAGCTAAGGCTCAACAGCAATAACATACAACAGTTCTGGTATCCTACAACTAGGCATGGAAACTGGAAAACCGCTGTAGAGACCCGAAACTTGACGTGCATGGACATTTCATTACTTTTGCGGAATACTTGGTACATAACAATAACACACACACAAGGATCGTAATAGTTTAGTGTCTTTGGAAACTCGGAACGTAATCTTCTAATCGTGGTGAACGATCTTCAATATCTCCCATAAATATCTTCCCTTTTTATTACCTAAAACCTTTCTTTATATCCTGGGGAAAAGAAAAAACATATAAGGGTGAGCTCAAATGCTCAGCAAGGGCAAATAAAGGAAATAAAAATCATATCATATATTTTTGAAAATCATAACCTGCAAAAGAGATCATAATATCTTAACATGGAACAAATAATAGAAGTGAAAATGAGATCCCCATAATCATAACATGGAACTTGAAACTTTTTGGTATGCACACATAATCATGTAAAATCATTTCTTGTTAGTCATGACTCATTGCCAAGACTATCTTAGTGGACAATGTCCCTTTCTGAACCGATTCCCCCTCATTCTAGTCCTGTTTCACTGAACCGGTATAACCTACCGTTCCAGCCATGTCTATATCATGAGATATAAAATCATTACCCAATGCATTGGAGGGAGATATAGGACCCACCCATCTTATAATGAATCCTTTCTTATGTGTGCCACATAATCATAAACCATACATCATCGCGTAACCCATGTAATAAAACTGGGATTATTAAACAACATGACATCATAAAACAATTCATATAAGATAAAGGAATTCATAAAAATAATTCCATCACAACATAATCAAATCAATAATAGGGATAAAAACAGAACCCTTTACTATCTTAGATGGAAAATAATTTTGATAAAACACTTGAACTTCATTCTTGAAGAAAATATCCTTTCTACTTCAAAAACACTTTTCCTTTCTTAACATGTCATAAATTTATAAAATAATCGAAGATGATTAAAAATAAACTTGAAAACTTGTAAATGAAGCTTCTTGGAAATAATGTTTTAAAAATCCATTCATGCCGTATAAGTTAAAAAAACATTCTTCGTACTTTTGTCGGAAAAGTCAAAAAGTACCTCGTACGAAAAACGACAAAAGATTCCTTTCATATCCTTTAATAAAAACTCACCGAATGGTAAAATTGGATTTAAAAAATTTTAGGTGGATGTAAATAATATTACATATTGAGGAAACATGGATGTGGATGATAAAATACACCCCGGTAAATGCTAAAGTATAAACAATCTCGGATAAAGATGAGATTGTGATATTTCCCTTACCTTAGGTCCGATTTACTTTGTACGTTTCCGAAGCTCCTGTATAATGGTTTAAATAATGTTATTGACTTATTCGAGAATCATACATATTGATATGATATCATATATGGTCATATTCTTAGCTTCTTGTTAGTACTATTTCATTGTTACTTGTTACTCGGGTCTTTATTGCCTTTTGTTATTATGCGGGTTTTGCCGAATAAATTCTTATTCTTCTTTTAAGGTTATAGATACCTTATATCCAGAATGTTATTAGTGTAACATATATCATATTTATTCATTCAATTCATTTATATAATTACTATTTAATGATGGTCATGTAGAACGAGTCGCATCACATCGTGGAGACGGTATTCCGTACGTACGCACGAGTGATGATATCGTTCCTATGATCATGGAATTTTATTGGAGTATATATATATTATTTCAGTATCAATATTACTTTATAATAATTATAAATAGTTACTCATTACACCATTATACCCATCCTTGTACGGTGGTGGTGGAAAATAGATTACACCACGGTGTGGAGACGGTATTCCGTACGTACACACGCGCGGTGATTTCATTTTTCTGTAGGATGGATAGAAGGTTAATTAGGGTTGTTTCATATTTATAATAACATATCAGTATGTAATTAATACTGATGTTATTACTTTATCATGAAACAACTAAAGAAGAAGAAGTTGAAGAAGAAAGAAATTGAAAAGATCGGTAATGGATATTACCTCTTCTTTGGAACGCCTCTTTGAATCCTCCACTTAGGGAACAATGATTGGTCTTTGAAGAAGACCAGGACCTCTAGGATTATTCTAGGGAAGTGGAGAGGAGAAAATGGCAGGGGTTGGCCGAGCTTGAGTGCTCAAATTGGTGTGAGGAGGAGGGGGAAGAGGTGCCCTTTTATAAGGGAGGAGAGGGGCACCTTAGGAATATCTCAAAATATTATTTTATATTAGAGTAAAAATCGGTTTATAATGGTTCCAAAGAGACTTATTTAGAAGCTGAAGTGGGGATGGGTCGAAATCCTATCAACCAATAGGATTTAGACAAGTTTAGGGTATTATTTTAACCTTATCAATTAGATTTTACTCTAAGTTAAATAATTTATCTTTTACCGTGTCTTTTTGTTTTCTTGCACTATATGGTTAATACACTTACTATAACATGCCAACGAACCCCAAATTGTTTATTATTAATATATATCCTTACCTAAGTCATTTTGCCTAACCATTGATTTTTAGGAATAAAATAACAATTAATAATATAATATTTTATTTAAAAACTATTTTGTGTCAATTTTGACACTATTTGATATATGATTTTTTTGAAAGTCATAACAGAATTATATGTTCGAACCAAGTTGATTAAATCAACACTAATATATCATAGTAACCTAAAAAATTAGTTTAATTCATAAAAAGTCTCAAATTACATTTATTTTGGTGTTTATAACATCAATTATGTCAATATTTCATAAATAAGATAATTACTGCATCATCGTTGTGTCATAATTAAATTAAATTATTTAATGTCTAAAAATTATAAATAAAATACCATTATGTAGGAAATCATATTATCTTTCTAATTAATATTTATTGTTGAATTTATATTATGTATAACCCCATATTAAAAATGATTTACTTATTAAACATTAATTTTAACTATTTTAACCCTTCTTTAAATAAATTAATAATAAATGTCCTAATCTAACTCAAGTGGGCCTAAATGATAATAATTTACACATAAGTTTGTTTTTGGTCGAGATAAACTTGTCCAATAGAATTAGGACATGTGTTAGGGTAATATTAATATCATTCTTACCCTTAATTACCCTATTTACTTTTAACTGTGGTAAATAAAAGTAAAAAGTTACTATTCACCAAAAATTATTTTCATCTCATTGAACCACATTTTACTTACTAACATCAACCGTGTATCTCGGATTTTTGAAATTCCATTCACAGAAGCGGTAAAATTATGTTTTATGAAAAATTCAGTTTTTTAACTACTACTTAGTAGTTTCACTATTCATCAAAAATTGATGTTTTTCAGAACAATGCCAAAATTTCATCCTAAGCTATATTTCATATTCCGAATTCAAAAATGAAGTCTATTTTACCAAATTCATAACATAGAAGTTGGAATAATTAATTTTATAATTAAATCCCGATGTTAAAACAAATAGCGTGTTTTTAAGAAACAATATCTATCAAAAGATTGACACTTGATTATGTCTGGTTTAAATGTGAAATTAAATTCAATGACCAAAATTGTATTAAATTGTAAAAATATATTCTAAATATACTTTAAAACCACTCAAATTAATAATTTATCACTATTAATTATTTCGATTAAAAAGGTTGTTTTTAATTATAATTTAGTAATTTTCCCTATTCATCAGAATATGAAAGTTATCCAAAAAGTACCAAAATTTCACCTTAGGAAAAATTCGATACTCCAAATCCAAAAATGAAGACCATTTTGAGAGCTAAAATTTCTAAAATTTAAAAAGTGGTTATTACTATTCATAACGGCTAGTTTTAATAATATTTTAATAGCATATCGTTGTTTCGTGAAACTCAGTATTGCGTACTACACACGCTATCGAGGAAGGTTGTGATTGCATGTAATGCAAGGCAAGTCAATGATGCGTGTTGTGAAAGCTCCTTTTGGTGTAGCGTACAACACAATAAAATTAAAAAGAATATTTTTCATAAAATCTCGGGCTGTTACATTCTACCCCCCTTAAAATGAATTTCTCCCTCGAAATTCGTCGGGGTTATAAATGGTTTACTATTCGAACGTTTCTTTAATAGAAACCCATATCGTAAAAAGGAATATGAAAACCAATCTTTAAAAACAAACGTATGAAACGTAACGGTTACCCAAATAAACTAATCACTGGTTTTCCACATAGGTGAAAATATGGATATGGAAGAGAAATCTAACCATCATGTTCTGATTGAAAGTGGTAGAGAACATGGCTATGGAAAAACCAGCAATCACAAAGCCATAAATTTGTGACGATCTAAGGTACCATCTGATTCATCAGATATAAGATCACTAGGACAATATTGTTGGTTTTCAAGATCATTTCCCTTAAGTTAAATAATTTGAATCAGAATAAATACTTACATTATTTTGGTACAATCTCACTGTTGTTCGTGCCTTTAACAATTTCCACTTCATCTCTTAAATAAATGAAGTTGAATTTGTTATTCGTGAAGTGTTAACAGATCATGTGATTGAATGACGGGTCATTCCATCTGTCTCAAAGAAATGGTTAGCAAAAAATTATATATATAAGTCGATCTATAGTGAGATTAATCATATATGGTTCCTAAAATGGACTTATACATCATATGTCATACAGCTTAATATAAAAAAACTAGTTTCTTCTAAACAGGGACGTCCTGTAGGCCAGTGGTAGGCGATAAAAGCCAGTCGCACATCGGTTGTGGGTTCGATTTCCACAGCCTTGTCCGACGCGATGGGCTGTCGCCCATCCTGCAGGTTGTCCTTTTTCTAAAACTATATTACTATAACATCCCATCAATAATATCAAGAAAACTTCTATCCTTAAACAATACTAACTTATGTCCAACATAATCCATTCCATTCTTTAGGCTTATCCATAATACTGCATTCCACTCTCATAACATAGTGAAAACGATTACCAGAGATTTAACACCATCGTCGATCCCCATATATCATTAGATATGTTTTGTTGGTCACATTCCAAACATTCAAAGTCCTTAATCATGTATTCTCTTGAATACCTTAGTGAAAACATGAATGCAGTTAAAATTTATCACTTTCCACATACCAAAATCCTCAAAATTCTATATACTCAAACAATGATATCACTTAGTCCATATATCAATCATGAGCTCATGAATACTGTTAAACATTTCGTTTTCTCATTTTCCCTTCATTATGCTCATATCATCTTATTTCCAAAAATATCTCAATCACTTTGAATACCACATTAGACCAATACATAAATATTCCAATACTTTATGATACAACATTATTTTGGAATCCCATTACATAAACACTTAATCATTCCACCACATCGTTATCATATTCAACATCGCCAATGGTGATCGCATGTGACTTCCCTTTGTCCTTTGCCTTAAGAGGTTTCTCATGTTGATCATCACTAACCCTTGGATTAGGTCATTTATTAGCATAATGCCCCATTTCATTTCACTTGAAGCATTGAAGTGTTGGTTGTGCTTTCTCTGCAGTTTTTGCTTTAATCACATCATTAGAATCCCTTTTCCCATTACTTTGACACTCAGCTACTCAATGACCTTCTTTTCCACACTTAAAACATTTTCTAGTCCCTTTAAGACAATCTACACCATGCTTCTTTCCACACTTTGTGCATAAGGAAACATTCATCTTATTTTCACCATTATTCTGAGATTTCTCCTTGAACTCCATCTTTCGTTTCTTGTCGAAACCGTGAGATGGATATGTAACACCAACTTCCATTTCTACCTTGATAGCACAACGCACAATTTCTTCATAGCTACTAAAGTCTCTTATAGATAATTCCCTTCGAAGACTTGGTTTTAAGCCACTGAAAAATAGATCAACTTTAATTTCAGGTTGGATGATAATGCCAGATGCATACCTTGCAAGTCTTGTAAAATTTGCTTCGTATATACCAACAGATTCATCATCCTTCTGCTTCAGCTCAAGAAACTCCTTTTCCATCTTTGTTCGAAGAATACGAGGGAAGTACTTACTGAAAAACAAGTTCTTGAACTCGTCCCATTCCATGGACTCAATTTCATCTCTTTGCCTCGTATTCTTGATAAGATTCCACCATTGATCACCTTCACCTTCCAAACGATATACTGTTAAGACGACTTTATCATGCTCAGAACATTGAAGAACTGAAAATATCTTTTCAGTGGTACTGATCCATTGTTCAGCAACATGTGGATCAGAAGACCCACTGAAAGAAGGTGGACGTTGCCTCATGAAGGACTCAATAGAATATTGTTCCCTTCTCTGCTCATTTGGAAGTCCAGAATGATTCATAGCTTGTGTAAGTATAGCAATAAGATTTTTCACTCCATCTTCCATTACATTTGTTTGTTCAGGAGGGATATCATTTCATTGTCCATTGCATTGATCAACACGGTTCCTTCGGGTTCCAACCATCGTCTAAAACCCAAAAAGAATAGTGTGAGAGGAAAAAATCATGCTAGGGAAAACAACATAATAAAGGGGGAGTACCTTCAATATCTAACATCTTAGGTTTAATTCTATGATCGTTAGAGTAATTATAGTACTATAACCTATACATATACATAACCTTAGGTACATCCCTAGACATACCTTAGAAATATCTCTAGGGATCTCACTAAAGTTCTCGCATCCTAGTTTCCAAAGGTTGACTAAACCTTTCCTCTGATACCAACTGTAGAGACCCAAATCTTGACGTACATGGACATTACATTACTTTTGCGAATACTTGGTACATAACAAAAACACACACACAAGGATCGTAATAGTTTAGTGTCTTTGGAAACTCGGAACGTAATCTTCTAATCGTGGTGAAAGATCTTCAATATCTCCCATAAAGATCTTCCCTTTTTTTACCTAAAACCTTTCTTTATATCCTGGGGAAAATAAAACATAAAAGGGTGAGCTCAAATTCTTAGCAAGTGAAAATAAAGGAAATAAAAATCATATC
This sequence comes from Viscum album, assembly GCA_963277665.1. Lineage (NCBI taxonomy): Eukaryota > Viridiplantae > Streptophyta > Magnoliopsida > Santalales > Viscaceae > Viscum > Viscum album. The sequence goes on from OY728152.1 coordinate 1,749,833,138, forward strand.
ATATCTTTTTGAAAATCATAACCTGCAAAAGAGATCATAATATCTTAACATGGAACAAATCATAGAAGTGAAAATGAGATCCCCATAATCATAACATGAAACTTGAAACTTTGTGGAATGCACACATAATCATGTAAAATCATTTCTTGTTAGTCATGACTCATTTCCAAGACTATCTTAGTGGAAAAAGTCCCTTTCTGAACCGAGTCACCCTCATTCCAGTCCTGTTTCACTGAACCGGTATAACCTACCGTTCCAGCCATGTATATCTCATGAGATATAAAATCATTACCCAATGCATTGGATAGAGATATAGGTCCCACCCATCTTATAATGAATCCTTTCTTATGTGTGCCACATAATCATAAACCATACATCATAGCGTAACCCATGTAATAAAAATGGGATTCTTAAACAACATGACATCATAAAACAATTCATATAAGATAAAGGAATTCATAAAAATAATTCCATCACAACATAATCAAATCAATAATAGGGATAAAAACAGAAGCCTTTATTATCTTAGATGGAAAATAATTTTGATAAAACACTTGAACTTCATTCTTGAGGAAAATATCCTTTCTACTTCAAAAACACTTCTCCTTTCTTAACATGTCATACAATTATAAAATAAAAGAAGTTGATTAAAAATAAACTTGATAACTTGTAAATGAATCTTCTTGGAAATAATGTTTTAAAAATCCATTCATTCCTTATAAGTTAAAAAAAATTCTTCGAACTTTTGTCGGAAAAGTCAAAAAGTACCTCGTACGAAAAACGACAAAAGATTCCTTTCATATCCTTTACTAAAAACTCAACGAAGGGTAAAATTGGATTTAAAAAATTTTAGGTGGATGTAAATAATATTACATATTGAGGAAACATGGATGTGGATGATAAAATACACCCCAGTAAATGCTAAAGTATAAACAATCTCGGATAAAGATGAGATTGTGATATTTCCCTTACCTTAGGTCCGATTTGCTTTGTACGTGTCCGAAGCTCCTGTATAATGGTTTAAATAATGTTATTCACTTATTCCAGAATCATAAATATTGATATGATATCATATATGGTCATAGTCTTAGCTTCTTGTTAGTAGTATTTCATTGTTACTTATTACTCGGGTCTTTATTGCCTTTTGTTCTTATGCGTGTTTTGACGAATAAATTCTTATTCTTCTTTTAAGGTTATAGATAACTTATATACAGAATGGTATTAGTGTAACATATATCATATTTATTCATTCAATTCATTTATATAATTACTATGTAATGATGATCATGTAGAACGAGTCGCATCACATCGTGGAGACGGTATTCCGTACGTACGCACGAGTGATGATATCGTTCCTATGATCGTGGAATTGTATTGGAGTATATATATATTATTTCAGTATCAATATTACTTTATAATAATCATAAATAGTTACTCATTACACCATTATACCCATCCTTGTAATGTGGTGGTGGAAAATAGATTACACCACGGCGTGGAGACGGTATTCCGTACGTACGCACGCGCGGTGATTTCATTTTTCCGTAGGATGGATAGAAGGTGAATTAGGGTTGTTCCATATTTTTAATAACATATCAGTATGTAATTAATACTGATGTTATTACTTTATCATGAAAAAATTATAGAAGAAGAAGTTGAAGAATAATGAAATTGAAAAGATCGGTAATGGATATTACCTCTTCTTTGGAACGCCTCTTTGAATCCTCCACTTAGAGAACTAAGATTGGTCTTTGAAGAAGACCAGGACCTCTAGGATTATTCTAGGGATGTGGATAGGAGAAAATGGCAGGGGTTGGCCGAGCTTGAGTGCTCAAATTGGTGTGAGGAGGAGGGGGAGGAGGTTCCATTTTATAAGAGAGGAGAGGGGCAGCTTAGGAATATCTCAAAATATTATTTTATATTAAAGTCAATATCGGTTTATAATGGTTCCAAAGGGTCTTATTTTGAAGCTAATGTGGGGATGGGTCTAAATCCTATCAACCAATAGGATTTAGACATGTTTAGGGTATTATTTTAACCTTATCAATTAGATTTAACTCTAAGTTAAATAATTTAACTTTTACCGTGTCTTTTTGTTTTCTTACACTATATGGTTAATACACTTACTATAACATGCCAAACGAACCCCAAATTGTTTATTATTAATATATATATCCTCATCTAAGTCATTTGGCCGAACCTTAGATTTTTAGGAATAAAATAACAATTAATAATATTTTATTTTATTTAAAAACTATTTTGTGTCCATTTTGACACTATTAGATATATGATTTTTGTGAAAGTCATAACAGAATTATATGTTCGAACAATGTTGATTAAATCAACACTAATATACCATAGTAACCTAGAAAATTATTTTAATTCATAAAAAGTCTCAAATTACATTTATTTTGGTGTTTATAACATCAATTATGTCAATATTTCATAAATAAGATAATTACTGCATCATCGTTGTGTCATAATTAAATTAAATTATTTAATGTCTAAAAATTATGAATAAAATACCATTATGTAGGAAATCTTTTTATCTTTATAATGAATATTTATTGTCGAATTTATCTTATGTATAACCCCATATTAAAAATAATTTACTTATTAAACTTTGATTTTAACTATTTTAACCCTTCTTTAAATAAATTAATAATAAATGTCCTAATCTAACTCAAGTGGGCCTAAATGATAATATTTTACACTTAAGGTTGTTTTTGGTCGAGATACACTTGTCCAATAGAATTAGGACATGTGTTAGGGTAATATTAATATCATTCTTACCCTTAATTACCCTATTTACTTTTAACCGTGGTAAATAAATGTAAAAAGTTACTATTCACCAAAAATTATTTTCATCTCATTGAACCACATTTTACTTACTAACATCAACCGTGTCTCTCGGATTTTTTAAATTCCATTCACAGAAGCGGTAAAATTAAGTTTTATGAAAAAATCTGTTTTTTAACTACCACTTAGTAGTTTCACTATTCATAAAAAATTTATGTTTTCCAGAACAATGCCAAAATTTCATCCTAAGATATATTTCATATTCCGAATTCAAAAATGAAGTCAATTTTACCAAATTCATAACATAAAAGTTTCATTAATTAATTTTATAATTAAATCCTGCTGTTAAAACAAATAGCATGTTTTTAAGAAACAATATCTATCAAAAGATTGACACTTGATTATGTCTGGTTTAAATGTGAAATTACATTCAATGACCAACATTTTATTAAATTGTAAAAATATATTCTAAATATACTTTAAAACCACTCAAATTAATAATTTATCACTATTAATTATTTCTATTAAAAAAGTTGTTTTTAATTATAATTTAGTAATTTTCACTATTCATCAGAATATGAAAGTTATCCGAAAAGTACCAAAATTTCACCTTATGCTAAATTCGATACTCCAAATCCAAAAATGAAGTCCATTTTGAGTGCTAAAATTTCTAACATTTAAAAAGTGGTTATTACTATTCATAACGGCTAGTTTTAATAATATTTTAATAGCATATCGTTGTTTCGTGAAACTCAGTATTGGGTACTACACACGCTATCGAGGGAGGTTGTGATTCCGTGTAATGCAAGGCAAGTCAAAGATGCGTGTTGTGAAAGCTCCTTTTGGTTTAGCGTACAACACAATAAAATTAAAAATAATATTTTTCATAAAATCTCGGGCTGTTACAACCACCCAATAGGAAAAAAAAGCATGGAAAAGAAATCTGAGCACAAAATAAATTACTATACTCACAAGGAATAACCTCTACTAAAGCAAACAAGCAAGAAAGCAAACAATAGGAGAAAAATAGGAAACATGCAATACCCCGTTCACGGGTATTGGTGGAATTTTCACATAATATTCATCGACTTTCTACAGAAATTCACACACCACCTACCTCGTTCTTAAGAGATCGATAAACGTGAATCACGACGACAGATTCCCTTTGGAAAAACGTAGATCTGAGAAAACGCACAAAACTCTCAACCTACGATAACGTGGAAACTAAAAGGAATCATGAAACAAGGCTAAAAGAGAAGGAAGAACTCACTGTTGCGATTCCAACGCAATCGACCGTGCTCAAATCGGAGATTGGACAGCGAGGCGGGAGCCCGTCGAAGATCTGACCGTACAGTCGCTCTCGAACGGACGAAAATTGAAGAAGAAGACGAATTTGGGGGTTAGACGCGACCACAGTCCGTTTAATGAAAAAAATAAAGAACAGGTCGTGTACTTCTTGATTACATGACGTGTACTTCAATTTTTATATACACTGATATAGCTGGCATCCACCTCATCCTTATACACCGTGTGTGTGGCCCGGGCATGACCAGAACACGGCTTCGAGTCAGGGAAGAGTACATGGGGTGTACTCAGAAATTACACGGCGTGTACTTCTAAAATTTACAGAAAATTTATTTTCCGTAAAAACTCCAGAAAAAAAACATACCTGAACAAAGATTCGTGTTCTTACATATCTGTTACCCAATCTCTTACTGATCTTCTTATATATCTTTTTGTTTAGTCTGAGAGTTGGTTAAGGTACATGTTATTAATCATGTTTTGTGAAATCTCTTTAGGCATGATTACAACAGCTTATAATCTATCGATCATCCCATTTGACTGATCATTGGGAATTTTTCCATCACATTTGTCATTAACCTAGTTCATTATAGTTACCACCATTTACATAAATAAGAAATCATATATTAAAAAAAATGTCATAGATAGGATCCTCAAAATCATGTTAAAAATAACATTGAGGATGTTTAAATTATATAACCTTATTTAATTAAGGACATCTAGTGTTTATCATAGGTTATACACAACAAGATTATTTTTCAATCCTTATTTATGGTTTGGGATGATTTTCTAAATTCCCCATGAATATCCTCTAGGATTGTGAAACTAGGTGCACAGTAAGGCACATTTGTATATACCATGTTACGCTCGAATCGGTCCAGACACACCTTGTCAAAATTGTTACTCTTAGGTGAATCAATTGTAGAACAATTTTCACCTATAATATCTAGATATGGATGTATTTCTAGGAAACCACTCATTTTATCCTTTACCAAAATTCCAGGACATTTTCCTATACTATTCCTTAACCATATACTTCTCCTTAGACATGTATTTAGAGCTATCACTATGTTTTTCTCATCCTACATTCCAATGAATGACTAAAACATATATCCTATACCAAATATAACTACCCATTATTTTCATACATTTACTTTAAATCTATTTTTGATGTATACATTAAATATTGTAAACATAAATGCCCAAATACCTATTAGTTTAGTGCCATTAGAAACAAAAAATGTATGCATTGGTACATGAGAGAGACAAATTATCTCCCACTATTTTCTCTAAGCCTATAACCTCTCTTAGACATTCATACAAAAATATATATTTATTATCATGGGAAGTAAATACAAAAATTGGTGATTTGACAAGATTTGTAAGGGTAAAAAAGGGAGATATGGAAGCATATTCATGTGCATAAGGGTCTGAAAAGGTTATCCTAACATTATAAGACCATACTATGCATATAAAATATCATAAACATGAATAATTGAATAAATTTTAACCATTCATAATTCATTAATCATAAGTTAGTAAATTTTATATGATAAGAAAGAATAACATAGGAGTTCGAAATGGAATTTTGGTATACACATAAACATATAACAACATTACCTACAATTCAAGGCACATTGCTAGATCTTACCAAGAAAATTCATGGGGAATACACCTACTGGGTGGGACACACCATATTCCTCAATCATTATTGTTTCCAGGTAAGGAATCAAGTCTTCCCATCTTTTTATACTGGATCGAGTTTCCACATCTTCCAAAAACGGACTGGGTCTCCCCATCTTCCCATTAAGGATTGGGTTTCACTATCTTTCCACAATGGATTAGGTATTCCCATCTTCCCATAGTGGATTAGGTTTTCCTATATTCCCATAGTGGATCATGTTTCCTTATCTTCTCATAGTGGATTAGTTATCACCATATTCCTAGAGTGGATTGGGTTTCCCAATCATCCATAGTAGATCAAGCCCATTGACATGATTCCCATCAATATATCATGAGATATAAATCTGTTCCCAATGATGTTTATGAATATATAGGTCCCAAAGGAAATATAATAATATCATACATACATGTGTCATATGAAAATAAAATTTTTACCATATCATGACCATAAAATAAGATAGGTTTCATAAACATCATATAATAACCATGAAAATGAAAGAGTTTTCATAAAAAAGTTACTCATATCATAACCTATAGAAAATATAGATGATTCCTAATCATTTCATTGTAAAAAAAACTATATAAAGGAAACAGTTTTCCTAATCATTTATCATGCTTCAAAACATTAATGAGAAAAGGGTTTTATAAGAATTTATCATGGTATAACCAATTAAAGAGAAATCAATTTCATAAATTTCAATCCAACAAAAAATAGACCATTTGTAGAAATAATACAAATGGTATCCTTGGATCATTTCCCTAGTATATAATAAATTATAACAAATATTTTCATCTTAAATTGTGAAATATTTTGAATGTTCACTAAGAAAGTAGATGTTCTTTCAAAATCATTTTTTTAAACATATAACATTTTCAAAATTCATTTCCCTAAAAAAAATTAAAAAAATGTAATAATTATTTTGTTTAAATTTGTTTTTGAGGAAATTATCCTTTACCCTTTGGAAAACATCGTATTAATACATAAAACATTTTGAAGTTCATTTTCATGGAATAAAACCATGAAAACCTACAAAAAAGGACTAAAAGAGTAATTATAACCATTTTCAATGAAAATTATTTGAAAATTAATAAAAGAGGACTTTAAATCATTGAAATAATTTTCCCTGAAATTTTTTTAAAAAAATATAATGAAATCATTGACTATCATTTAAAAAACATTTTAACAATATAATAATTTTTTAAAAACATTTATCTTTGAAAACTGAGTTTTAATATAATAAATTTCTAGAATATTTGGAAAAAAATTCTTTATTAAAAAAAACCATTTAGACATAAAACTTATTAATCAAGGAAATGACGTTCACGATGACAGGTAAGTACATACATGTTGAACATTCCCATTTCACAATAAATGTTTTGTAAAATTTAATTAATAAAAAAATGACAATAAGAATCCGTTTAAAATAATTATTTAAAAAGTTAATAAATTGGTAAAAAGATCCCATTAAAAATAATAGGATTATCATAATCCTTTTTATAAAAAGTTTCTTAAAGAAACAATTTTTAATGAAAACACATTTTCTAGAAGAAGGAGAAAGAAAGTCATGTTTTCATACAAACATTTTCAAAGTAATATTATGTACTAAAGAAGGGGAAATAGTACCATTTAGTCGATATGACAATAATAAGTAGATTTTAAGAAAATTCATGATTGTTATTGAGATATGTATCATAAGATCTCATTAAGAGAAGCATAATCATAAACAATATCGATAAATGATGGGATGAAAACTATAAATAATTACCACATTTATAACGTTTAATATGAATAAAATGAAAATAACAAAATTAAATTATTTTCATAATATAATGAAAATAATTATATTCATGATATAACCTGTAAAAGGTAGTATATATACCCCTAAAAATACAGGTGCATAACATGACATGTGTCTCAATGAAAGAAAATTGTGACAAAAATCAATTTACCAATTTTGTAACATCTGATATATGAACCCCATGAATGAATGATCATATAATTGATATATAAATACCTATGAAATTATTTATATGAATCATGTAATACAAACATTAGTAGAAATAACACATCTTATAAAATATAGTTCTTGAATATGGCTAGTATCTAATGTAAAATAAACATGAGATGAGAAATCACATTACTTAAAACATTACTCTCTTAATACTCATTCAAAAGACATATACAAAAAATTTAATTTTTTTTATAACTACCACTAAAACATATACCCATATTTAATAACATATGTTATTTTACTATGATATTATATTTCCCATTTATTAACATCTAAATGTTAATGATATGTTTTAGGGTATTAACCGCTTTGTTTTTCTCTTTTATTGTGATTTTTTAGGTCCTATTAGTTATATCTTAATGTAGATAATGTTAAACATGATATAAATATCATATATTTATATATAGTATATAATTATTTAAATTATTCAATAGAATATATAAATATTTAATGAAATTCACCATTCCGAGAGATGGTTGGTGGTATGTACGCCTGGATATTTTTTCTGTTTAACTATCATAGTGAAAGAAAGAATCTAAATGAAATATATGAATATATATGAATATATAATATCATTAAATTATAATTATTTTTCATATATATCATATAATTTTACCAAATAAATTATTAATAAATCCCATGTAAAATTTTAATAAATCACATCGCTTTGAGGAGGTGGTTTTTTTCTCTTCCACAAACGATGAAATAATATTTAAAAAATGGAAAGCATGAGGGTATGTTTTACATAATAATCAATAAATTATAAAAAATAATAAAAAATAATATATATCATTTAAAAACATATTTTCCATCATTATTCCAAATCATGTGATGTTGTAAAGGAATAATAAACAACATCATTTCGTAAGGCAGTGGTTCACCATACACAATACTGGTATGTTAGTTTCCCATAATATGGATGTGTGTGTTTGTGTAGGTACAAACCATGGAATGAAATATCACATGAATATTTAGTATATTTAGGATATTATAAATTAATTAAATAATAATAGTTTATGGGGTGTGGAATTAAAATTTAACATATGATCTTGTTGAAGCATGTTACCTCTTCTTTGGGTAATTCCTTTTAGTTTTCACCAAAGGTATTACATGGATGGATTTACAATAAAATGGAGGATTATATGATGAATTTAAGGTTTTTGCGATATTATTTTATCAGAAATTTTAGAGCCAAAATTATTTATAGGATTCATTATATGGGAGTGTTGAGTACCTTTTTATAATGGAGGTGGTGTGGAAAACTATAAAAAAACATTATATGGGGATTCCTCCCCCATTTTTCATATAAAAATTAGCTCCAATATTGACTAAATTTCGATAAAATTATGGATAGGGTATAAATATGTCCATCCAATAAATTTTGAATATGTTTCTAGTTAATTGTTCCTTAGGTGTAATGATTAGCCCCTTGTTAAGCTTTGTTTTCTCTTAATCACTAAAATTAATTTTAATCACTTTCACTAATATTTTTTGGAAAAAAAGATGATATTTTCAGAAAATATTAAATATTATAATAACAAGTATGGAATCCATTTTTTTTAAATTCTAATCAAATTAGTGGAAGATGTTATTTTATTATTTAATTCCACAGATGTTAGGACAAAGAAGGTTTCTAATATAGAAATATTCAAAAAAGTTTTTAGGTTGTAATATCCAATTTCAAAGTGAAATTGATTCTTGTAACCTAAATTGGATTAATTTAAATATAATTCATCTAACTGAACATTAAAACCAATAATAACAGAATTTATCCTTATAAATATATTAGATGAAAAATTAATTCGGAATTAAAATGTAGTATTATTCAATATTCATTAAAAATGAAACTTTAGTAAAAAATACATAAAATTCACCAAAATAAATTTTTAAGGTTCCTTTTTATAAAATGATTTTTATTTTACCATATTGATGTTATAAAAGATTCAAAAATAATTTTTAAAACATGTTCACCATTAAATGGCGGTAAAATTACCTTTTAGAAAAATATAAATTTTTATTCATTAAATTGCATTTATTCTTATCTTATACCTATCAAATATATTATATGAGTATAAAATATATCTATTTAATATATAAAATAATCATTTATAAAATTTTTTTTTAATATTTATTTATATAAAATTGTGTTTCTACATTGAAAAATAGGTTTCATAGAAAATAAATATCTTCCCTTTCAAAAATTTATAACAAACACTATTAAAAATTGATAAAAATATATTCATTATAAATATATGTGTAAATCATATTTTCAAAATTTTATATTCATATTTTTAACTTCCATTCAAACAACTATGTGGTTCCTATAATAATATTTTAAAAATGATATTAATAATATCTTGTAGTCCTATAAACCAAAACCTTGCGTGTAACACAACCTATCAAAATTACAATGTATTATATGTAATATAATATAAACATAGTGTTTTGTGTATTTCAAGCTAATCTATGTTTTTCTTATAGAACTATATTTACATGGTGTGGCATGTAACACAAGCCACACATAGTGCATTCGTATATAAATTTTATATTCAGTGTTTTGTGAAATACAAATATTAAAAAATTAAAATAATTCAGAAAAGGTAATTCACAAAATACATTTTTGTTACATTGATAATTCAATTATCACTCTTTATAGATTCAATTTTACATAAACGTTACTAATATTTTAATCTCATCATTATTTTTTTTCCATTCCTTAGGATATAAATAAGTAATCATTAATTGTGTTCAAGGATATAGAATCATCACTTTCATTGTTTTTTATAAATTAATTACAATGTAAAGAATTAGAATCACAGACATATATATATGGTTTACCAGGGCAATTTACTATTCTATTTTTTCGGATGTGGTCACATATATCTAGTTCTAGTGTAATAAAAATTACACTATCTCTGGGAAACTATAGTTGTGGTCGAAACATGTCAAATAATATATTATAGGACATGAATCTAATAAAGGAAATACAATACCATAATAAATTTTATTATATCATTAATACTTTTACTATTACAAAAAAATTTAAATATACAAATCATACTCAATTTGGATAGAAGTGAAATGAAATTGAATCAAATAAAAAATAATTTAATTAAATGTATATAAAACAAACAATCCAATACAAAACTGAAACAAGTTAAAATAAATTTTAATTAATTTAATCAAGATGAAACCAAAAAACATGAAACTTTCTATGTTAAACCCATTTGATGAGAGTTGGGATGAATTCAACTACTCAAACATCAAAACCAAATCAATATTTTGGTTCCTTTTATCAAATGAGTTGAGTAGTTCTAAACAAGAAAATATCCAAATATAACCTAACATAACCACTCGAAAATGAAAAACCCATATTTGAATCTAATATAGTTAAATATTATTGAAACATAATGAAGTAAATAAAATCCCTAAGTTCTAAACAAAACATATCTAAACACAGTTTTATATAACCTTATTTAAAAATACAATATCTTTCTTGGGAAAAAAACATAACATAGAACTTATGGGACCTGTGATAAATTAATATGAACCAAAATATGATATATTGAAAAAAAAGAAATAGAACATAAGAACAATAAAATAAAAGTACCAAAAATAAATAAAATTTATGAAATTATTTTAAATAATGGGTCTAAAAAATTATTTAAACCAACCATACTAAAGATTATAACAATTTCCAAATTAAAAATTATAAAATGAAAAGAAATATTTCATATAATTTAGAATTCATCAATTATAAACCTCAAACATGTGAGATAATTTCAATATATAATTTAATAAATAAATGGATATTCATGAAAACCAAGAATTTTATCACAATGTATGCTCTACTCATGTTCAGTTGTTAAATAAATTCATTTACAAAAATTTCATCTACAAAACTATCTTATTTTACATATATGTTATTGGATGGGTTTCTCCAAAAAATTTAAAAAAAAATTCACTCAATTTCAAAACATGGAAAATCATTCAAAATATTGAGGACCATTGTAACACTATTAAATTATACAATATTTTTATTACAAAAAATCATCATGAAAACAAATTGTAAAAAATAATCATTAGAAAATTAAAACCAAACAAAAAAATTTAAATATAAAACCATAATCTAACATGACCGAGAAAAAATTTAATTAAACCAAATTGAATAAACCAAAACAGTAAATAAATTAAATTTAATTTGTAATTATGAAATCATTTTATATCATATTTTATCAAATTGTACTACACTAAGTGGAACCCAATAGAATGATACCAAAATGACAAAAATTTAATTAAACCACACTCTTCCAAATGTAATTGATCCTTATATGTGTTACGTTAAGTAAATAAAAAAATCAACTATTTAATTATTAAATCCAAAATCAAACAATCCAAATTGACCTAAATATTACTCATCTAAAATAAACAAACATATATAGACAAAACAGAACAAAACAGATATGTTTTTAGTAATGACATATTACCTATTTAACTAGTTTGTTCTAATTATTTGTAGTTGTTTTTATTTTTCATTGGTTGGGCATGTTAGATAATGATTTATGAGGATTCCATTATTTGTGATATCAAGGGTTTCTTGTAATTTTCAGCATAAAATGGGTTTTTTTGTGTAGTCTTGTAAGGATTTACCTATCTAGTAATGGAGAAACATGATGCAAAATCATTGTTTAGAAGATGTCATAAATAATTCACCAAGCGTACAAGGATACACTACATTTACATCTAACGCATCATGTAAATATTAAAAAACATGTTTTAATAAATGGTTATTCCTTTTTCGGTGAATAAATTATCTAATAATTTACATGAGGTGAAACAGAAATAAATGGAATGTATGTATTGTCTTAAGCAATTGTCAAGGTGATTAACATATGATTTCTTTTCTAATCAACCTAAAACCCTTCTTCATGGGAAACAAGGGCCTCAATAGGGGATTTTGTATGCATTTTTGGATCTCCAGTACCTCCGAATCATCTGTTTAGTGATTGATCATCATGTTGGTTGTGGTATGCCTCTCCAAGTAAGAAATCATCATGTCTATTTCATATATCTATCTATTCCTCTTGGAGTTTGATACATCACCTTTATAATAGATGGATCTAAACTCTGTTTCATTAAATCATTTTCTATGGTTGAGTTCCGAGAAATTCTTCACCTTAATTATTTTTTCCCACTACCATTACAAGCTTTCTAACTCTATGTTAAAGGTAAGTTGTTCGGTGAGTGTAAATTTATGAAACATTTAAATTAAATGTTTGAAATTTTTTTCAATAGAATTTTTAAAAATTAATTGCATTTCAATTGGAATTGGAATTTTTATGGTATATATTTCAGGGAAATCCCTCAATTCCAAAGGAATTGGGGATTGGGGATAATTTTTTGATTGATGGATATATGAAATGATTTTGAGAAAATTGGATTAAAATGAATTGATAAAAACATATAATTGGTTTTGATTATGTAAAGGAATTAAATTATTAAAAACCAACGTTTTGGTTCATTGGAGAAATTGGAATATTGAAACTAAAAATAAGGAAATTTTATTTTAATATTTTTTGAAATAATTTTCTCATTATTTATTATTTGATAGATCACATGTGAGCCTAGGTCACTAGTAAAATATTTAGAACAATTATACTTGTAAGGTAACTCCATAAAAATGTATTGATGATTAAAACATTAAAAAACCTACTTAGTAATATCTTATCCTTGACTTGATGTTGATTAGATTGATTCAGTATGATTCTGATAGACGTGTGTACACATACATGGTGTGATCACTAATATGAGATGTGTTAGGATCTTGTAAAAAGAATCTAATGTACCAATGGGCATATGACCATGTTTCTTATTTAGATTTATATGATATATATGTCACTAATAATATTTCTTTAGTCATTCCTTGTAATTAAAATAAAAAAATTTATATAAATTTTTTATTTAATTAAAGTTAAATATTTTCCATTATTGGAAATTAAAATAATGTTTTCTCACAAATATAAAAATTTATATCTATTCCTACTTTGATTAAAAAATTACTATTGATTTTTTTAATATTTCATATTATTATGGAACAATAGGTGTGACCGTATTATATTGTTTTACATCATGCCCTACCTTTTTCTTTATTCATTTAAAACATTTCTTTTTTTCCATGTCCGTTTAAAGGTTAATAGCCTCTGGGTAGAGGTGTTTATTCTTGATCCCTTGGGGCATTGAGTGACATGTTTATTGGGACATTGTATTTGTTCTCTATTTTATGTTAACATGATGATGTATTATTTTGGTTTTTGGTATACATTTTTTCATGGTATAATCTACATGAGGAGTATTGAGAATATTGATATGTATCTTTATCATTCACGTCATTTTTGAAAAAATTATTTATATTTTTATATTATATAATTCCAGGTGCTAGTCACCAACCTATAGGGATTTATAATGACCTTGAGGGTATGTAAATGTTATCTCCAATGTCAGGGTACTAGCATGTTAGTAATTATTAGTGAAAAAGTGGTATCAAAGGTTTTGATAATGAATATTTCTTTGATGTCAGTATGTAGTTGAGAAAACATTTTGCGAATTATGAAGTAGTTGAGAGTGACTGACTTACCATGTCTCATTGTAACAAACCATAATATACCATGGGTGTTTGGGAAAGTCATCATGAGGATTAGTTATAGTATCTTCCATCCTTCTGATTTGGATAGGTTGAAATCCAAATTATGTTTGTCTATAGGATGATATTAATTCCCCATATTTATCTTGTTTGAGTATTGATCGGAGTAATCATTTTATTTCATATATGTTTTTTTGATGGTGTGTATCATCATGTCTCTAAGAGTATATATGAATTGGATCCAATAGGATGTTTTTGATAAAAAACATCCAGAAAATACACTTGGGGATAATAATCTGATTGATGTTCTTGTGCATGTTGTCCAAGCTCTAGGACTGGCACCTGTACCCTTTTCCATTTAGGATCGAGTTGTGGAAACATAGGGTGATGAATCATAGAATCATTTTTAGTAGTTCTTTCATCTAAAACTACATGCATTCCATGGATCTAATTGTCCTCAATAGGATAAGGACCAACTAAGAAAGATATAAATTAACTTTGATTTTTTGTAAAATCACAATGATATTATGGTGATGTATGCTAGCTATAAACATGAGGGACCTAGTAAGATATGGTGGGACTTGATTTTGAGGGAGAAGAATAATAGGGGTTTAGTGTGGAATGAATTTAAATCTATTTTCACTTAATAGTTCTATCTCGATTCCATGATGTTAGCTAAGGCTATAATGTTTATTAAACTATTGTTGGCTGATAGGACCATAAAAGAAAATGTGAAGAAGTTTGATTATCTTGTTCCTTTTTTACAAAAGATTATATTCCTTGATAAAATGAAAACATAATGGTTTGAGATGGAACTACGACATGATATTTTCTTATAGGTTTTCCGGTTGAGTATCTCTTCATATGATGAAGTACTATATAGCACATTGATGGTTGAACATGTTCAGTTTGTTAAGTAATGTTTGATGTGAGTTTCTTTTTCTCACATTTCATGTAATGTGAGTTCCAAAAAAGGGAAGAGAAATCATGATGATTCTCATAGTGGATCCTGAGTGAATAAATATTCTATACCTACTACTATGCATGGAATATTCCCTTCGATTGAATTCTATTGTGGCAAGACTATGAATTCAAAACAGGATTTAACTAAGTCAAACAAGATTTTTAGTTCATGTTTTCATTAAATTCACTTGAAAAAATTTTATTATATCTAGAATTATCCACATAGTGTCACAGTGTCATCATAAGAAAAATTGCTATGGTGAAATCAGAAGTTTCATGATCTAAGAGGTTCCATCCATATGAATTTGTATTGAAACATCATCACAAAGTAGAAGTGTCTCTAGAGGAAGTAGATACGGGCCCATCAACTATGAGATGAATCGAAACCATAACTTCATCTTTGTTAAATGGTTTTTCTGATACTAATGTTTCTCACACATTCATTTTGACTCATAAGGTGACTTTTATAAATCGTACTATGAAAATTTCTTCTTATGTGATTATATTTTGTACATCTATAGAAATGATGACAAAACATGTTATTTATTTTCCTATTTTTGTTTTCTGATTATGAGATATTGAGTTTTCCTATGATTTTATGGTTCTTGACATGAATCCTCTTGATTTAATCTTTAGGATATACTTTATTATTGGTTTTAAATCTTGAACGTAGTGGTATCTTCGATTAGAATCCTTTAATATGCCAGATTTTTTATTTCATATCTTTGAGGAATAATGAGACATATGGTCGAGTAGAGTCAAAATTATCATTCAATTTTAGGTAAAGTAATATCAGTATTTTATTTTTATCATAGGTTATAATATATAAGTAATGACCTCTCTCTATTGTTTGTTATGTTTTCTGAAATTCTTCCATATAAACTATATGGTTGTTAACTATGAAGGATATAGAGTTATGTATTAATTTAGTTCCAAGTAATTGACAAGTATTTATTACTTCATACCACATGGAAGAAGCTTAATTCAATGAGATGATGTCTCAGTTGGATGTTTTGTTAATGAAAGGCTCCATATGCCTGATTGTGTCACCGTGGGTGGAACTTGGTCTTATTGCTAATAATTTTGATTCGTCGCATCGCATGTGTGTTCATTACCACATGATCAACTTATTCACGATAATAAATGGGTATTTTTCACCGTAGTTTGATGATATATTTTACTTTTTAGAATGGGATATGTAGTTTTAGAGGGATTATCTTTGATCTAGTTATCATATATTGACAATAAAAGAATGAGACATTTAGATAAATGTGTTCAGGAGAATGTATGGACTTTATGAATATGTTATCAAAACATTGTGTCTCACCAATTATCCTAATGTTTTTATGGGTTTGATGAATATTATTTTCTAAGAGTATAACAATATGTTTATGGTGTTATTTTTGGATGATATCCTATTTTACTATAATTTTAAGGAGGATCATGTGGTTTATTTGAGAGATGTTATGGAATTATTTAAAATTCACCAACATTATGCTTAGATATCAAAATATAATTTCAGTATTCAAGGAGTGATGTTATTAAGGAACATGGTCTCAAATGATGGTATTTTTGTCAATCATGTGAAGGTAAAGGGTGTTATGGCATGAGAGAATCTATAAAATGTTTTCAACATTCATATAATCTTGTGTATAGCTAGATATTATCATTGGTTCATAAAGGGTCCTCGGAAGATAACTTCTCCATTGACCACTCTAACATAGAAGGGTTGAAGCTCTACTAGGATGAGAAATTTTAGAGTTATTTTGATGACTAGAAATTTCATTTGACTTAATTTATAATGTTTACTCATTCAGAGTATGGTTAGGGCTATGAGGTCTTCTATGACACATCTGATTATGTTTTGGTATGTGTTTTTATATAGGGAGATCATATAGATTCCTTTTTCTCTCAAAATTTTAGGCCACATCAGAGGAATTATATGACACATGACCATGATCATGAATTTTTTATGCATTTACATAAGAGATAGTGGGATTAAATATTAATAGAAAGTTTTACTATGTATTACAACCACTATATGTTGTGTTATATCTTCTTTAAAAATTTTGAATATTTTATAGAGGCATTTGGTCGATTACATAAAATCATTTGATTTTGATATTTCCTATCCCTTGAGTAAATGGAATTTCATTACTAATTATTTTAGTAGGAAACATCAGATCTGGTCTATGAAGTAATCATTTAAATATTGGAACATTAATAATGTTTTTGACTGGTTTCATGTTATAGTTAGGGAAATAGGGGATGATGTATTTTTGGACATTGTTCGGTTGAACTCTACTATTCATGATAGGGTTATTCAAGAACACATACATGATGATGAATTCTGTGTAAATATAAACACTATATATGGTGGAGAGAAAATTTTGAGTGGTATTTTTACATGAAGTTTTTTATTTGATACCATAGACAACACATTGTATGTTTTTCTATATGTAAATATATTATTGGGGCTAACATAATTCAATATAGTTATTGAACCCCTGAATCACAATGAAGTTATATGAAATATTGTAAATACTTTTGTGGTTAGGTATGAGGAAACACATCGCTACCTATGTTTTTCAGATCAGTATTTTCCAACGGATTATGGATGAGAATCATAGACATTCATGTTTTTTTACCCAATTCCAACATGAAATGGATGTGTAATGAAATTTATATGCCCTTTTTGTTTGGGTTTCCACATAAACATATAAAGAATAATATGTCAAGGTTAATCACCGATAGGAAAACCAAATTAGATAACATTATTCCTATTTGTGAAAAAAAAACAAATTTTAGGAGCTAGTAAATATATATATGAGAGAGATTTTTTTGATTTCATGGAGTCACATATACTATATTATCTAATAGAAATCCCTCTTTTACTTATTTATTTTTGTTATGGATCCAAAAAGAACTAGGATCTTAGTTTCTATTGTGTATGCTTTACAATTTATAGATGGAGGTCTACAGATTGATGGATATACATATTCTTGAGGATATACTTCATATCAGCATCCTTGATTTTGGTGGAGTATGAGTTCACCATTGGGTCTGGTTTAATTTTCTTATAACAATTACAACTATTCTATAATCAAAATGTCTCCTTTTGTGGCCTAATATATATTACCATGTAAATATCCACTGTTTTGGTCATTTATTGGTGTATGTTCCTTAGATGTATAATGATTGGTTTAAGAGAAGAAAATAAATATTAATTTGATTCATCTGAGTATGTTTATGCACTAGAGGCTACGTGAAACTAATTCTAATCAACGATGTAGACCATTAGATTTTATAGTTGTTGACTGATAGTTCATGATTGATTCACCTCATTTGGGTCATCTAGGGATTTACAAGAAAGGAAAAATTTCTCAGAGTTTGGTGGGACCATTTGAGTTTATTGATTGTGTGGTAAAAAAGTATTACTATTTAGAACATCTTACACAGTTGATTTCAATACATAACTTATTCCATGATTCTAAAATATGAAAGAATTGTTCTCATCTAACTCATTTTATGAGATGAATTGATCTTGATGTTGAGCCCAATTTATACCTTACTGAGCATCCAGTTGGGATAGTTGATATTGGGAAAATGGAACTCCATCAGAGGACAATACCATTTTTTATGTGTTATGGAACCATGGTTGTGAATCTCATGCTACGTGGGAGTGTGAGTCACTAACGAGAGAGTTGTGGCTCAAACTGTTTTATAAATATGTTTCGTGACAAGATTTCTGAGGTTATAATGTTTGAATAGTGGGGACATTTTAACACCCATTACCCTTTCGTATAGGTATGTTATATACTACAATTTTTTCCATTTTGTTTGTTGAGTAGGACCAACAAGGATTTTGGAGGAAACCTGTATGGGTCATGTCCTAAATTTTTCTGAATTTTCAGCATAAAATAGGTTGTTTGGGTAGTCTGATGGGTATTTAAATGTTTTGTAATGGGTATACCCAATTCGTAATCATAACAATGTAGATTATGTGATGTTGGAACAAAAAATGCAAGTTTATGCATCATGTACATCTAACACATCACGTAAATTTTAAAAACCCAGATTTGAATTATGGGCCCTTCCTTTTTCATTATATATGACATTCAATAATTTAAAAGATGTGAATTGGGTTTACTTGCACTATAATTATCAGAGTATGAAATTTTAAAAATGCCTCATGGATTATTTCTTTTTCACTTGACTTGTATCCCTACATACTTTGACGCATTTTCCTCTATGATAGAGTTTGAGAATTTTTAATGATATCTAATACCTAAAGTTCATTTTTTTGGGGATTAATCCCCATTTTATATGTGGTTAATATCTCTAGGTATGTGGTATTCATTCTTATTCTGTATATCTCCCTTTTCCTATTGGATATTGATAGATCTTCTTGGGAATTTATGGATATAAAATATGTGTTATTGAATCATGTTCCTAGATATTTTGTTAATTCATTCTTGTTGGTGAACATGATTGAAGTGTTTTGAATCCATGTTAATGGTAGGTTGTTATATTTATGATTAGAAACTAATTAAACCTTAAATTTATTTTTTTGAAATTAATTTCAATTGAAATGTGGAAACTGAATTCATTAAAAATTGGAATTGAAATTTATATGGTATATATTTGGGGCATCCCAATTCTAATGGAATTTAATATTGGGTTTATTTTGAAACTTAATGATATTTGAATTGAATTTTTAAAAAATGGATTCAAATGAATTGATAAAACCTGATCCTTAGTTTTTATTTGAAAAGGAATAAAATTCTAGAAAATATATTTTTTTGAATGAAATTATCATACTGAAATTGATATTGGGGAAATTTAATTTTAGTTTTCTACATTTAATTTTCCCATTGTTGATTGATTGATTGATAACAGATGAGCTTCTATAATTAGTGGTTTATTTTTTATAAGCATGATAAGGTGGGAATTCCCTGGAAATAGATTGATGATTTCAACTCTAAAAGAATAATATTTTAGAATATCTTATCATTGATGGGTTGTTTATGGGACATATTCAATGTGAACCTACGGGATGTGTCTATAAATACATTCCATTATTAAAGATATATGATGTGTGGGGGTCTTATAACTAGAAACTATCATACCATAGGGTATATAACAATATTACTTGTTTAGATGGAATTGATATTTATTCCATTGATAAAGAACTATTTTAGTCATTCCTTATTATTTCAATAATCTATTTTATTTAAAATGTTAATTTTATTCACGTTTGAAATGTTTTATATCATTGAAAATAAAAATGATTATTTTTTTATAAATACAAAATTTCACTTCTATTTTTTTGATTAAAATATAAATCATGATTTTTTTATTATTTTAGAAACTTATTATGGAACATTTGGTGAGTGTCTACTAATATTTTTTTCTCACAACCTACTTAGGAATTTAGGGATTTTTAGATTTTATTCTATTCGGTCTGATCATAGGGAAATCACATATTGAAGTAGGTGGTTATCGTGATTCATTGGGGCTTGGAGAGGTGAGTACTTTGGGATATCATGTAATGCCCCAACCCCAGAATCCTAGAGATGGTTCCTCACATTGTTACATTTTCATGATTACAATGAAAAAAATCTTGAATGAAAATTTTGTTAAGATATTTTTGTAACCAAAAAACATACATGGAACAAATTTTACATTGGTAATAAAAAACAACAAAACACATAAAAGAATAAATTAATCTACACCCTTGAAACTCGCACAAATAATTTATCATTATACATTGGCGAAAGGAAATAAAATATTAATGTGATCTAATGATCTGTATGTGTGATTTATAGTCGAATTAATAATTATTAATGATCATAATAAATATGTAATGGAAAAAGAAACTGAACACTCATTCCATTAATTAAATGCATCAATTTATTTTTTCATTGTATAAATCCTTATGTTAATAATAATAGAAATGAAGTTAATGATTAATTATTGGAAGCCATTTATCTTGGGTATATGGATCCTTTACTATATACACCTCTAAAAATATTGATTCAAATATATTGGTTATAAACCAACTAATTTTCTCTAACCTTAACTCTATTGTTAGGACCGTTCACAAGACTGGTTAAAACATACAGGTTATAAATGTGAAGGGTTTTCCAAACTGAATTCATCCCATACTAATAATGATTCATCGAGAGTCTTAAATTATATTGTCCCCAACTGATGTCTTTCATGTCCAAATCATTCCTCAAATTTCAAATATTAATTTTAAATTCACAAACTATTTTCCTTCTTAAATTTCCATATTGATTAATGGATACAAATTTATCTATATCTCCCATGTAATTAAAATATATTTCAAAACAAAAAATATTTGGAAATATAGTATTAATATATTTCAATAATCATATCAATCCTACATGAATATGGATATCACAAATAATTATAATCTTCAAATAAAATTGATTATTATAATGTGATTATTTTAAGATAATGTTAACAATCACAAAACAATGTGATATTACAAAATATCTTTTCCAGATGAAAAAATTCAAGTTAAATCCCCTTATATGAGATAATTCAATGTGAAAATTTAAATACATTTATTATTAATGGCTTAAGGTCTTGATATATAAATATTTGAAGTAGATACAACACAAAAAATATATAATTGGTGAATATGACAATTACCTCAAAGAAGTAAAAAGTGAGATGAAAACCCCTTACATTGAATGTGAATTATCATGTGTGTCTTATTATTCCAAATTAATAATTTTATATAAATTATTTACATTATATTTAAATAATTTCAGGTTTATTATTAATTTTATTATAATTTTTTTAACAACTACTTTAACAATTATGTTTACATCGACTGTTTTGACCAAATTCATCTCATGTCTCAATTAAATATTTTGCAGGTCAACAATGGTCAAAGGGATCATTATATAATCATATATAGAGTAATAATCATGAAATAATTATCTTACATATAGAATAATAATAATTTTAAAATCATTCTTAAAATATGGTTGTGATAAAAGATCCAATGTTACTATCATGGAGATGGTTGGCCATATGTACACATATGTAAATTCCCATTTTTTTCAATGATATTTATAGAATAATTGTATTTAATTTTTTAATCATTAAATAATGATAATTTTATCATAAATAAAATTTTATTTATCAATAGATAATTTTATATATAATTATTGTGATGTAAAAGGAATCAAATCTTTCCGACTATGAGGCAGTCCACACATACATGAATGATGTTATAACATTTTCTAGCATGTGAAAAATGTAATAACAAAAATGATATATTATCATTATTTAAATATTATTATTTAATTATTATAAAATATATTTCATGTATGTTGCAAAATTTTAATTCCATCCTTAATACAATCCATATAATTTCTGAACACATTACATCACTTTTAGGAGGTTGTAGTCCACACGTCCCAAAATAAAGTTATCATATTTACAGAAAATGGAAAACATGAAGGTATGTGTTATATATAATCTAAATAAGTATTAATAAAAAATATCTTCTATATCATATAATATTTTTTTGGCCAACATAATTCTTATCCATGAAATCTGTAAAATGGAAAAACAAATTACTTCATTTTGCGATGTTGTAGTCCAATGTAGAAACAAACAATAATATCATTACCCATTTGATGGAAGTGTCTGTCGATGTTAGTAAAACCATTAAAATAATAACATGTTAATATATTGAGTATAACTTTTTATTATCTAATAATTTAATTAGAATAATTTAGTGGTTTGCGAAATAAATAAACCAAAAATGAGCGTTGAAGAATGTAAACTATTTTTTGTTAACTCCTTTTGGATTTCAACAAAATACTTTCTTGGATTTCTTTCTACACAGGGTTATGTTTCTTGTATTAGGGAATGTAAGTTTGGAACTTATGTGGGTGGGGTTTGGATAATCCAAATGTCTTGATAGCTATGATGAAATGGGGGGAGTGAATTAGTTTTTATAGTGGAGGAGTGGAATTCTTGTAAATATAAAAAGTTAAAAACTATTGGGAGATTTACCTTAACCCATGTGCCCCCAAAATTGAAAAATATTGAATTAAATTGAAATTATAGTCAATCATAAAACCAAAAAATAAATAAATAAGTTTATTTTTGTAATTTGTTTCATTAACATCTATGTTTCCACACATTTTCATATTTTTCTTTTTATTTATGTAACTGGTTTTCTAACCTATGTAATTTAATAATAAATTATAAATTAAAGTGATAATTATTATAATATATATACCCAATTAATTATTAATATGATATAATATTCGAAAAATAAAAATACTATATGTCTTGGAAATTCAGTAGAACATAGGCATGTGTAATGTGCAAAAAAACAAATTTCACCTGAAATGTGAAAACTTTGTTTTAACTATTAATGGGTCAATATATTCATTATAAAAGATAAATTGGTCCATAAGTTGAACATATTATATAATTTTTATGATTTTTATATAAATTGGATTAATATTGTATTTTTTTTATTTTTAATTATTTTATTAAAATATCATTTATTATAAAATTACAATAATGTCAATTTTGATATTATGTGTATAATTAAAAATACTATAAAAAGAATGGAATTAAAATATATTAAGTTAAAAAATTTAAAATGTCCTAAAAAACTATAAAAATAAGTTTACCAAATAATTCATTCAATTTCCATCACTTTTAATATGTTTATTATCATTTAAATTATATAATTATCATCTAATTAATTACTATATCAGTGTATTTTATGAATTTTATGTAACTGACTCGTCTCTAGAAAATTTTCAAAAACATAATTTAAAAATAAATCATTTATATTTCAAAATAATTTGTATAACCTAAAATATGATGTTTTTTCCTTATATCTAGACTTTTTAATCCTATAGATAAAGTCAATGCCTTTTTGTCTCTTTACCTCACTTTACTTTTATAGAGGTTACATTTATGGAATAGAATCCCAATTTCACCTAAAATACGAAAAAATTGGATATGGTCATAATGTGGTCATAAAATTGCTTTGGTATAATTTTCTATTCCATTTCTACTTTATATGACTATTTAACCACTAAGTAAATTGTTTTTACCTTAATCACAATAATTAATTTTACATATTTCACAACTATTTTTGGTCAAAAATTAATTTTATGTTATTCGGATATAAATATTACTATATATAACTAATTTTTATACCCTTTTTCCATATCCAATTCATAGAATGGGAAAAAATTTATTTAATGCTAAATTAGTAGATGTGGTGAGAAAACGTGTTTTTAAAGTTATAATTTTCAAAATTTCATTTTGTTTTTGTATCTAAATTCAATATAAAATTATTATAGTAACTTAAATTGGATTAATATATTTATAATTTATCAATTTTGACTTTATGAAAAACAAAAAATATAATTTCACATTAATGATTATATAAAAGAAAAGATAGTGTACAACTAAAATGCAGTATTTTTCAGTATTAATCAAAAAATGAAATTTTTCATAAAAATGCCATGAATTCACCAAAATATATTTTTAACTGTTTTTATACCAATATGAAGTTCATTTTGATAGTAAAATTTATCAATGTGACAAAATATATTTTCATATTATGTTTTCTATTAAAAGGTGGTAAACATAGTCCTGTGGGTAACCCCGGATAAGTCAATATTTTATGTAGCATGAGCTTAATATGTTTTTATGAATAAATAAATCTTGAATATAATTAATTTAATCAATAATTAAAATATTATAAAGTCATTTTGTTTTACATGTAGAACATTTTTTACTGTTTTATGTTTTGATGATATAGTAATTGGGATTTTGATATACTTCTTTGATTTATGGACAATATCCTTAATGTGTTTTCATCATAATGATATGTATCAAAAACTTCTTCTATTTTTGTGGAATGTTTTTTTCTCATTGTTATTTTTTATGATTCTAGGTTCTAGTAAACAACCCGTGGGGATTTATAATGTCCTTCGAGTTATATCGGTTTGAGCAATAGTTCAAGGGTACCAAGGTATCTAGGCTTGATCATGAAATTTTAACCATAAATAATCCAAAAAATAATGAATTGGTTATAAATGAGTTGATGTGTCCTAAAACATACTTAACCAAAAATAATTCACCCAAACCTAGTTGAACTAGTATAAAATGAACATTAAAAATTGTAAATAAATTGAAAAAAGCAGTCCAAACTGACCAATATAAAAATATAAATATTTTTCTGAATATAAAAAAACTATAACTATTCAATTTTATTCATTGTGATTTTATTGACTCCAATTTCACTCTACTGTAGATAAAATGATTCATTTTTTTATATATTGTTCGATTTGTATTGGTTTTGGTCAGCTAAATAATGGGAAAAATGAGGCCAATTTTTTGTAAATAAATATTATTGAATGTTTTTTCTTGCATTCAATCCCATTTTTAGTGGGAAAAATTCAACATTGTGCATCATATGCTTCGTGAGAATTTTTTTTTTCAAAAAGAATAAAGATAGTAGTTTTCTAAATTAGCTAAGACAATAAATGATTTTACGTCTTAATTATTTTGGTTCCTTAATGTTTTTATATATACTATATAATTGTATAAGATCATTATATTCTCAACAACATGATTTAGAGTACTTTAATGATAATATCAATGAAACCCTAGGGCTAAATGGTCATCTGAGATAGATATTAGGTGTTGAGAAATATGGAATTATCAAATGTTGACTAAGGATGTAATCTATCACCATAAGGTATTGTCCAACATAATGTGATTCTAAAATCTCTAGTAGAACATCGTACAATAGGATATTTCACATGTAGTTATAGCTAAAACATATCCATGAATAAGTGTAAAATGGTTAAAATGGTTATTGAGAAGTTCTTAAATCCTTTGACGACATTTTCCATCGCATCCATCAGTGTATAATTTAGGTTTTAATAATATTATGCCAAAAATTTAACCCATATTTTAAACAAAAGGTGGGGAAAAATATTTCCCTCACACTAGTAGGGTTGATGTCATTACTAGTGATGATGATTATGTTCATGATAATGATGTTGGTGAGGATGTCTATGATACAGGTGATTATCGTGATGATAATGAGGGTGATGGGGTAGATATTAATCACAATTCATTCCTAACATTATATTAATGTTATAATTGTGTGGATGGAGTTTGATGTCACTTACCTATAGTTTATATGTTTTATGATTTATCATTTATATTAACAAATCTTGTATTTTAAAATATATAGTATATGTTGGGTTTTTGGAATGTATTTTAAATTCTTGAATGCATTGTTTTATTTGTAGGTTGGTATATTAATGTTGTAGAGAAGATAAAGGTGTTTTCTGTAGTTGGCTAGTGTGATACACTATACCTACAGTTTTAGAACCATTTTTATAAGAATCTATACCAATTGTTTATAAAACAATTGGTATCTACAAATTTTATCACATTATAAAAATGTCTCCCATAGAACCGTTGGTATAAGACTATACATACGATATACTTCCCATTTCTTCTGTAAAACACTATTATAGGTTACCCAAATGGTTTCATGTCCTATATAAATGGTTTAAAATCATTAGAACAACTAAAAGTTCCTATGGTGATATATTGTTTTTATCATTTATGTTATGTATTGGAATTTCCATAATATAGTACATTTGTTTAAAATGTGAGGCCTTGGTATTATGGAATATTACTTATATAGTTTGTATGGTTTTGATCATGGTGGATATATAGATATATATTTATAATAGATATACATATGGATACACACACACATTTAAATTAATAAATATATATATTTTAGGACACACTGTAATTTCATCATATTAGAAGTGGGGCATCATATTTGTGGATGGATATATAATATTACATGTATATATATTCCTTTTTATGAGGATATGGGTTTCCTATAATATTATGGAAGGATATGTATAAATATTTGATTATGTTTGTCTAATTACCACCTATGGAGGATGTCTATGATCCACGAGTATGGATTTTGAGCATGGATTGAATAAATTATAGTCAGACCTACCTGTGGTAATATAAGAATGTTACATAGAATATTTTTTTCACTTGATCATTGAAATTTTGATAAAAATTTTATCTTTAGTCTTAAAACAATTATTATTTATATTCATTGTATATACGCTCAATAATATGATATATAGTTTGGGGTTATGTTGTGACTGAGTATTGGGTATGATGTACTCACACCCTATAATTGTTCCGAAAAAATTAGTAAAGAACATTTCCAACCTGATCCGTGTAAATATCAATCACATTAATAGGGGTCATAGTTTCAGTATAAATGAGCTTTAGATTTTTATAATACAATTTTATCATCTTTCATAAACATTTTATTTGGAAAATTTTTTATTCTATTTATCATAGTTTCTTGGATATTTATCTCATATGCTTCATAATTAATTTTTTTGGTTTACTTATATGAAGATTTTTATCTAGTACTGTGAGAATAAATTTTTTTAAATAATATCTTAAAAAGAATTAATGAAATATGCATTCATATTTAATGTAGTTATATTGGAATAATACTGGTTGGATAGTTATCCGTTTGGAGTATAGGTTTTTATCCTTTCGATTACAGGTTCTATTACATTAATATACAGGTTACAAGATTTTTATTAGAATGTTATGTGTGTATAAAGGGGATGTTCCAGTTACAAAATCATATGTTTATGTTTTTGTCACTGAAAATTGAGTTCGAATAACATCTCATCATCATCAGTTTATCAATTGATGTTCACACCATCATTTGGAAACTAGGGAGAGCACTCAGGGTCCAATGGTTGGTTTTTTGGGTCAAAAAACATTTAGGCGGACTTTATAGTATAATTCCAATATCAATTAATGTGACTCCAATTTTTCTATTAATTTTATCCATGATGAAATCATCCAATTAATAAATTCATCCTTAAAATTTTATTGTTCCCTGATTTCATTTTATTAGGGGATTCCACCCAATTAAATACATCCTTATTAATTGGAGACATATTTTTTTGATGAATTTTAATTATTCAATATTCTTCCAATCTTATTGGATTTTGGGTCTATGGTCATTGAGAAATTTCCTATAATGAACCAAACTATTAGAGATAGATATGTCACCCAATAAGGCCTTTTTTATGGTGAAGTACAACAATGTTGAAGGAAAATGTCTCATGATATAACTGACCAAGGAAAACCAATAGTAATCCGAGAATAAGTAAGAGAATATATCCATGAGGAATAAAATGTAAATCCAAACATTTTAAACAAAAAAAGTAACACAAGTAATGACTAAACATATCCCCACCTGACCATCTGTCACCATCATGCCATCCTGTTACAATGAATATGGAAACTGGAGAAATCCAAAAGCTATAGATTTCAATTCTCTCCACAATAGTCCCAAAATGTAATATCTACCACCCCCAAATGGAAAAATATTAGTGTGATCACAAATCCAGGTAGGATACCTCTAAGTAATATATATAATATTTCATATTAGGAATGTCGTAGTTCTTACATTAAAACAAATCCAGTTTACCATGAATTATAATAAAATAAAACCATTCATTAAAAAAATTAGTCCTTTAATAAAGTAATATAATATTCACCATATCATAAAAAATTTCAAATAAAAATTTAAACATGTAAGGAACCATGGAAAAAACACAATATAAGTATATGAGAAATTAACAATGAAAATACCATCTAGTGATACACCAATCACAACGAAAAAATCACAAAATTTGATTTCTAACCAATGGGAGTATGTGATTAACATGAAATAAAATCATTATTTTTTTACTAATGTGTATCCCACCAATATATATTCAAGGGTAATTAGACATACTAAAATTTAAAATGTCTCTCATAGTAGTACACACATAAATATTTAGAAGTATATTCTTGAGGCACACAATTCTACCCAATGCACTATGATTGTTAAAATTCATTTAGAAACAATGATAAAAATTAATAATTAATGTTCACATATATTTATTTATATTTTTTTTCTTAAAGATCCATTATAGAATCTACCATTTATGTAATTTAATCATACTATTGGTGTTCACAGAGACTTTTTTTATATAAAACCACATTAAAAACATATATCTCATCCAATAAATCCATTCCAATGTAAAATTTTACATTTTATTTGAATATCCTAATTTAATTTAATATAAAATATATAAAATTATGATATTATAACTTTTATAGAGACACATTCCTTAAGAATGTTGTAAACCTAATCACCATCAAAAAAATAAAGTGCAATCAAGTAGATCATCCCCAAAAAGTTATGGACCAGGGAAAAACTAAAAATAACTTTTAAAGAAGAATAAAAATGTAAAAATATAATCCAAAAACACATCCAACATTGATATCATGAAAAAAAATAAACATAAAGGCCTCTTACTATGGTGAAGTAATGCAATATCCATGGGTATTAAAGGATGAAATAAGTGATTAAGAAGGATAGAGATATAGAAAAATTAACTCAAAATAAACATTGGGTTTGAGAGGAAACAGAATGAATAATGTTATAATAATCAAGTGTGATACATAAATAAAATAGTTTGTCAAATGGTATTCACATCAGATGTCACAAAACAACCCAAGTAGACCTTGAACCGATCACCTGATCTGGTCCGAAACATGACTTGAGGGGTGTTCCTGATCCCCACGGGCAGGCAACTAGTGTCGGCCATCAAAACAAAACAAGATTGAATGATTTCACCCAGTGAAAATAAATAATGCAGCGGAAAAGTAGAATAACACACTGTAAATAAATGACACTGAAAATAAAGAACGTTCAACAACAATGGAATAACCTGACCACAACCAAAACTCCTCACGGCTTTGAGAGTCGCTCACCAGTCCACAACCAACTCTCTCCCTCTAGAGCGAGCTCGAGCCAAACCTACAACAAAACTAAACAATGGAAAACACTATAGGTGTGAGTAATAAAATTAGTAGGCGTTCCCAACAAACTATTACCAATGCACTACCTTTAAAAAAATAATTTACCAATTTCAGGTTTGAACTAAATTATATAAAGTATTAGATTCCACACACACGTTCATTTCTAAAATACATAACAGTTTATTACCCTTTTTAATTTAAAAAAATCATAATGTTTGAAAGGATACGGTGCATTAAATTTTGAAAACATATTTGCGAACAATTTAGAAATCTAAATTTCAGTTATAAACCAAAATGAAAACCACAAATAACTCATAACCCACACTATGGGAAATGGAAAAAAATGTCACGCAGAGGACCACAACCGAACTAGACCTCTCAATCATTTTCCACATTCAAATAAATTCTAAAGGAAACATGGGCCGACCCTAGGAGCTTGTGAACAATCCCGAACGTACTATACATGTGGCTCATCATGAAGGCCTACTCTAAATCGATGATGACATAACACCCTAAAAAATCGATATAGACCTTCATGGCCTAACCGAGGGGCCCAATCCCTATAGCAGCAATAACTAAGTATTCCCCAGCTATGGGGACACTAGCAAGTGCATAATCTAAACTGGTGGAGAAATCATTCTCATAAGCTTCACTCACAATGCCATGTTCCCTTGTCAACATGTATAATAAAAAGAAAAAGGGGTGAGTCCATAATGAAAATAAACTAGTCACGACGAAAAAACAACACACACAACTCATGAGATCAATGTACAAAAACGATCACACCTGATTCACCTGAAAAATAGTTTCCCAAAAATGATTTATTTTATTAAAGTGCCAAACAGGCCTTCACTAACTTTAATGAAAACCCTGCATTCTCAAGAGAACCCAAAACACTTGATCATGTTTCAAAAAAATCATTTATCTTTAAAACCAGAACTATACTTGACATTCCATGAATTATGTTTAAAGGCCAAATAGACATTCTTTCACTACTGTGTGTCTGTTCCTCAAAAAAATTATTTCAAGCATCATGTATCAATTAAACAGCTCATTTTACACCGAGTTATTAATTAAAAATTATTTATCTTATATTATTTCCCTTTTATTAAAATTAATAAAATATTATCCAATTAATAAATTCTAAATTTAAAGGAAAGTACAGTAGGGGACCTACCACGACATGAAGCATGGTTACGACGACAATGCGGCACGTCTCACACTCACGCACAAGCACGCACAAGCCGATGATCACAGTAATGTGGGATTACCCGGCCAACACGCTGCAACAAAGGTAAAATAATCTAAAACACAAAAACACTGACCAGAAGTCACCCGACAATTACACATAGAAAATACAACTACAAACAGACATAAACATTAATTTTAAAAAATCAAAACAAGAAATAGTACATACCTCACTTGAACCCCAATGCAGGCGAACCGGCGTGAACCCAAACCACTCACCTTCGTCGGTGGACACTTTATGGGTAGTTCACAGATAGTTGGTGCAGAGTCTGCTAGAGGGCGCCGAACTGAGGAGTCACGCCGACTGGTCACTAGAGAATGCCGCTGGCTGAGCCAGGTGGTGGCCTGGGTGCTACGCAGGGGGTTTCCATGCTAGTGGAGGCATGAATAGGGGGCTTGCGGCAGTCCGACTCCCAATGTGTCAAGGGAGATACGGAGGCCGTGGGTGTAGTGGAGTTGCTTAGATGGGAGAGGTAGTGCTGGAGATAGTCGGAGAGTAGTGGGGAAGGGTCTGATGCCGCTGGCCGGATGAAGCATCAATGAGGTGTAGGGAGTGGCATTGCTTTAAGCAATCGAAGTCACTACAGCGGTGCGCGACGGCGTGACGAGGCCAGGGAGGTGTGTGTGGCGTGGTGCAGGGCAGGAGGGAACTAGGGCATCAATTAATCATGGCATCACGTTGGGGGTTGGTTTACTCACATGACGCAAGGGCCGGCTGCTATGCGCTAAGAGGGAGCAGGCCCGGAGGGTGGTGTGGCACTTTGTGAGGTTGGAGGCAAAGGGATGGGCTTGGAAAAGGGAAGGTTGAAGATGCAGGCCACCAGAGCTGGACAGAAAGAGGAGGAGCACTGATGGGGGTGCGCATCAATGTACGATGGGTAGGGTGTAGGAAGGGCGAAGTGTGCACGGTTTGTGGGAGTCCTGACAAAGAGGAGGGTGCCGAACATGGATGCAGAATCAAGGGGTGCTTCATAGGGGTGCGGGAGTCTAGAAGTTGAGGAGGAGGGAAGCCTCTGGAGGTTCACACTACACTAAGAGGAGGTGGAACTATTGGGTGCATCGGACAGGAGGGGGGAGCCGCATCCGGGAGAGCGTTGTTGCAGCTATGCGGGTTGGAGGAGTGCAGATTGGTAGAGCAAGATTCTCCAGAAAAGAGTAGGGGCATCATGGATACTACGCTATGGAAGGGTGAACAGGATGGGGAAGCATGGTGCGGGGAGAAGAACATGAGGTTGGGTCGCGGCGTAAGGGACACCCGCGTGGAAGAAGGGAAAAGATAGAAGAAAGAGAGAATGGAAAAATGAAAAAAAAAATTAAAAGTAAAAATTAGATAAAAACATATTAATAGTAATAATAATAATAATAAAAATAATAACAATATTAATAAAAATTAAAATAACAACAAAAACAATAATAAAAATAATAACAATAATAAAAATATAAAATAATCAAAATAATGAAAATAATAATAACCTAAATAATAAAATGATTAAATTAATTTACATCATTTTAAAAATAATAAAATTTAACAAATGGTCATGCCCTTTTATGGGTGAAGCCGCGTGGTGTCACGCTCCACCCTTGTGACTAATGGCGTCGAACCCAAGAGGCGCGTTGTTTTCAAAAACTACGAAACCACATTTTGGATTCACCCTAGACCTCATCAAAAGGATTTAAAGGTATAAAAATAAATAAATTAATTAAAAACGTATGTCAGGGTGTGAAAGTTCTCCCAACCATAATTCTCTTCATCCTCGGGAATCCAAAGTAGGATATACACCTAAGAAGAAACTCCTTATATTTGACTCACTCCTGAAAGTTTAAGCGCCTCTAATTGATCGATACAAACGAACACTAAAATCCCATGACACAAAACATATCCTCAAAACACGAACACTTTAAACACCACCGAAAACTAAACCTGAGATGAAAATATGATAGTGACATGGGTAGGCCCAAACTGACTCCCTACCATATGAAGCACGCTAACTGAATTCAGCGAGACCTATGATGGATCTCCCAACCATTAGGACTGGAGAAACTAACCGAACTTGAAAACATTCTACACTGACCAAAAACCCCCACCACGAGGGTGGGATCGTGAGGGCCCAACGAATCGAACATCAAAACTACTACCACTTCTACTCCAAACACGCAACACTCTCAGATGAACACAAACCACACAACAATAAGGACGTAGATTAAACTAAGTTCTTTTTACACCACTGGGGTTCACCTGATTATGCGTCGGATTGACTGATGGGCACAAATATACATAAGAAACATGGATGTGCTTCTCATACACCCAATCCCCCATTACAAGAGACCAGATTAGCGAAAATCCAAACCAAACAAAAGGCAGATGTTAAACTAATATCCATTACACCATTCGGGGGGTTCTTGAATACGCGTAATCTTTACTCGATGACCTATGCCTGGAGCTCTGGTGTCTGAAGCATCTCATGCCTCGCAGTCAGGCTTCAGAAACCCCCAAATGACACTTCTCCTTCTAGTGCCACAAGTAACCACGCCACATTCTGGACCAAACTAATAGATCACAATACATCCCAAGACTCACTTTTCATCAAAATGGAACATTACCCTGATAGGGACTTAGAAAAATCTCATTCATCATTATTTCCAATTCGAATAGGGAGAAATGTCAAAAGGAATATAGGGGAGAACTCTTTCATCTACAACAGAGAAGCTCAGAACTCCCGAAGGAAGGATACACTTTTGTTAAAGTCGAAGTCCCAAAAAGGCTCCACAACATCCGCCAATGCATTCAAAAGAAGTATCTACACTATCAGACACCACCGAACATGACCTCTATAACCAAGGGGAAACATTACAAGGATAGGGATCTCAACCTAGGTCCTAATAGACACATGATTCTTGAAAATGGACATATCATCCTATTATGACCAACTCACCACCACACATCAACTATGGGAGGATCCGCTCAACTAGAAAAAGAATGAGATAGATTCAATTTCCATATTCCAAGATGGAACTCATTTAATTGATAAAATAGAGGGTTACTACTTAGCATGTCACTTATAAAAACATTCAAAACATACATCGATTCTTTATGGGAGAGCACACTTGCTCAGGAACCAGCTGAATTAGTCCATTGGACCAAATAGAGTTTTTCAAAACAACATTCGAAAAAAGTAGAACTCAAACGATCCATAAGAAGAAACTAATGTCGATGGGTGACTCGGACATATGGTTAACGGACATACGCTATTCATGCCACCGTCACAAGGAGCGCACCAGGGTAATGTCCCTAGTGTTACATGACATGACAGACCATGTGATCTCACATAGGTCACTAGTCTAACTCCTATTTCATTTCTCAATACCAAACAAACCATATGAATCAAAATATATCAACATCCCAAACATCCCATAGAATCATGAGGATCCGAACGAGCAAGGTTTTATGACGTCCTTCTCATTTGTATGAATCAATTCTAGATAATTCTACTACTTCTACCATGACAACCCCAAATAACAATGGGCGCTCTAAAAAACAAGGTTCGCTCCGGATATAACCCACTATAATACCATTTTGTCAGAAACCAACACGAGTCGACCCTGAACCGATCAACCGAGCTGGTCCACGACATGACCCGAGGGGCTTTCCAGATCCACACGGGCTGGCAACTAGTTCCGAGAATCAAAACTAAACAAGATGGAACTTTTTCCCTTGTGAAAATAAACAGAGCAGCAGAAAAGTAGAATAATTAAAAGTAAATAAATGACCTAGAAAAGAAATAACGGTTAGAAACATCCAACTAACCTGACCATGACCAAAACTTCTTGCGACTCCGAGAGTCGGTCACCATTCCACAACCATCTCTCAGCCACTAGATCGATATCGATCCAAACCTGCATCAAAACTAAAAACATGAAAACACTATTGTCGTGAGTATTAAAACTCGGTAGGGGTGCACAAAATTTTTTTCCCAATGCACAAACATTAAATAAAGAATTTACCAATTTCATGTTTGAACTAAATTATATAAAGTATTATTTTCCACACACACTCTCATTTATAAAATAAATAATATTCCATTACCCTTTTTAATTTAAAAACAAGCTTAATGTTTGAAAGAAGAATGTAAAGTACATTTTGAAAACATATTTCCGAACAATTTCGAAATCCATATTTTAGTTATTAGGCAAAATGAAAACCACACATAACCCACAACACACACTATGGGAAATGAATAAAAATGGCACGTCGAGCCCTAATACCGAAATACACCTCTCAATCATCCTCCACATACAAATAAATAGTAAAGGAAACATGGGTCGACCCTAGGAGCTCGTGAACAATCCAGAACATACTATACATGTGGCTCATCCAAAAGGCATGCTCTAACTTGCTGACATAATAACTCCCTAATGCTCTGTATAGCCCTTCATGGCCTAACCGAGGGGCCCAATCCCCATAGTAGCAATAACTCAGTATTCCCCTAATATGGGGCCACTAGCTTGTGCGTAATCTAAACTAGTGTAGCAATCATTCTCTGAAGATTCAATCATTATGTCTGGTTCCAATGTCAACATGTATAATAAAATTAAAAATGGGTGATTCCACAATGTAAATCAACTAGTCATGATGCACAAACATAACACACAACTCATGCGGTCAATGTACATGAAAGATCACCCATGAGTCACCCCAAGAAGTGTTTTCCCATAATGATTTATTTTATTAAAGTGCCAAATGGGCCTTCACCAACTTTATATAAAAACCTAATTTCTCAAGATAACCCAAAACAATTGATCACATTTTAGAAGAAATCATCTATCATTAAAATCAGTACTACACATCATATTTTGTGATTATGCTTAAAGGCTAAACGGGTATTCTTTCACTACTAGGTGATCATTCATGAAAAAAATATTTCAAGCATCATGTATAAAATAAACAACTCTTTTTACAATGATTAATTCATTAAAAATTAATTGTCTTATATTGTTTCCCATTTATTAAAATTAATTAAATATCAAAAAAATAATAAATTCTGAATTTAAAGGTGAGTACAGTGGGGGACCTACCACAACACCCAACTCGGATATGACGACAATGTGGAATGTATCACACATGCACAGAAGCACATGCAAGCCGATGATCACGGTAACGCAGGGTTACCCCACCAACACACTGCAACAAAAGTAAAATATTCTAAAACACAAGAAACACTAAATAGAAGTCACCCAGCAATTAAACATAGTAAAGATAATTACAAAAAAATAAACATTAAATTAAAATAACAAATTTAAGAAATATTGCACACCTCACTTGAACCCCAATGTAGGAAAAACGGTACAAGACCAAATAGCTCACCTTCGGTGACAGATGCTCATCACGTGCCCAATCGATAACAAGGTGCACGGATGGTCACATGAATAGAAGTGAGACAAGAGAAGACACAACTGTTCATCTCACCCAAGAAGGTTGGCGAGAGGCTGTGGGGCACCAGAAAAGTCATTGGTAGGGGGGCGTAGGGCCTAAAAGGGTGTGCGACCAGTCTGAGGGCTCGTTACAGGTCAAAAGGCAGACGACTGGAGGGCACTGACTGGTCGGAGTTACGAGACATCCAAAAAGTTGTCCCTCCAGGTTAGAGGCATGTTCCCGTGGGTGTTACAGAACTGTCACAATGTAGGAAATGTTGTTTTATTGATGGGAAGTGTGCAGACAGGGGGTTCATAGTCTCCTAGAGGGTGCCAGACAGAGGAGTCACACCCACTGGTTGCCGGAGAAAGCCGCTGGACGGAGTAAGGAGGTGGCCTGGGTGCTACGCATGATGTCACCTAGCCGGTGCAGGCTTGAATAGGGGGAATTGGGTGTTCTGGCTCATACTGCAGCAAGGGATGAGCAGAGGCCATGAGTGCAAGGGAGTTTCTTGGATGGGGTAGGATGTGCCAGAGACAATCGGAGAGTAGGGGGAAGGGTCTACTACCGATGGCTGTACGAAGTAGGGAAGAGGTGTAGGGAGTGGCACTACTTTGAGCGGCTGAAGGAGCTGCAAGGGTGTGTGACTGTTGGACGATGCCATTGAGGGGCATGCGTCGTTGCACAAGGAAGGAGGGAACTAGGGTGTTGGGTAACCATGGTGTGGATTTGGGGGTCGTGTTACTTGCATGTCGTAAGGGTCGACTGCTATGTTCTATGAGGGAGCAGGCCTGGAGGGTGGTGCGACACTGTGCGAGGTAAGTGGCAGAGGGCTGGGCTCGGACAAGGGAAGGTGGAAGATACTGGCCACCGGAGCTAGCCGGTAAGAGGAGGCGCGCTGATGGGGGGAGGGCAGAAAGGGGCGACGGGCAGGGTGTAGGAAGGACGAAGTGTGAAGGGTGCGCGGGAGGCATGGCCCGTAAGAGGGCGCTGAACCTGGAGGCAAAAGTTGGGGGCGCTACAGAGGGGTGCGAGAGGCCCGGAGTTGAGCAAGAGGGAAGCCGCTGGAGGTTCACACGGCACCAGGAGGAGGCGGTGTTGTTGAGTGTGTTGGTCAAGAGGGTGGAGCTACATTCTGGGGAGCGTTGTTGTGGCTATGCACGTTGGAAGAGTGCAGATTGGCGGAGCAGGGTGCTCCGGCAAGCAGTAGGAGGGTAGCTTGGGTACAGTAGTGCAGAAGGGTTAATATGAGGGGGAATTAGGGTACGGGGAGGAGAACATGAGGCTGGGTCTCTATGTAGGGGATACCCATGTGGAAGGAGGGAAATGAGAGAAGAAATAAAGAAACAAAAAAGAGAAAAAAGAATAAAATAAAAGTAAAAGTAAAAAATGATTAAAAAATCCTATTAATAGTAATAATAATAATAATAATAATACTAACAATTATAATAGTAATAATCATAATAATAAAAATAATAAAAATAATAAATTAATAATCATAATAATAAAAATAATAATAACCTTAAAAATATAAATAATTAATGAATTTATATTATCTGAATAAACGAAAGGCCACGTCATTGTATGGGTGAAGCCGCGCGGCGTTACGCTCCACCCGTGCATCCAACAACGTCGAACCCAAGAGGTGTACTATTTTTGAAAATGCAGAAACCTCGTTCTGAACTCACCTCATACCCAAACAAAAGAATTTAAATGTAGAAAAATTATTAAATAAATTAAACTCTTAGGACGGGGTGTGACATCTGAGTCCATTCCATTGTGTTGATTACATGAATTGAAAATAAACTAAAAAAGTAGACTCCTCGGGTTAATTTAATACCAGACAATGAATTCATGATTTGAAAATAATTCATGACTTGTTATTTGTCATAATCTATATATAATTCAGTAAACCATCACATTAAATGAGTCACACATTGTAACCAGTTCACAATGTTAAAGTATCTAAATGACAGTTCATATTCAACACTATATTGAAAACCACCTAACCAAATCCGACGTTCTTCGAACCAAAAGAGAAATCTCTAAAACCTTCTATACATTTATAACTTGAATCCATTAATTCAAAAAGCATACATCCCTAACCATTATACCAATTCAATGGTAAATAAATCTAATAATAGAGGTAATGGGATGTTATAATTATCCCACCATACATTATTTATGTCCCAAAAAGTCATCCAGATTCTGGACTCAAAAAATGTGAAGTGCACTTTTCCTCATCAATAATTCCTAGTATCACATCTTGTGGGTTTCCTATCATCACTTTTATAGTAAACATTCCATGTTAATTTCATTACTACAGGTTACCTTTTCTTAGGGATCCATAATCTAAACTACATTCTAAAATATAGTGGGGTTGGGATCAATATCAACATCCTTCTACTTCAACACTTGTGAAGGATCTTGCTGATAACTCTTCATCTGGGAATAATGAGACATAACATGGATGTAATCCAATCAATACGGAAACTCCAACTAATATACCACATTTTCATGAACATCCACTATATCGACCCCAACCAAAATATCCCAAAGCAAGTTTTTATATTATCACATTGTTATTAGATACATCTAAATCAATATTGAATTACCTGAAAGATTAGTATTCTTGGTAAAATGGATACATACATGATTCTAATATTACATTTTAAAATAAAATTATAACATTTTTTCATTAATAAATCTTTTACCTCTAGAATATCCTTTCATATCATTCTTAGAACACTTTTTAAATACATGGAAAAGAAAACAACACAATTGTGGGATAAAATAATCATTAATGGGTTGCTATGGTGAAATATATCATGATGAAATAATCAAAATCAATATGTAATGTTAAATAAATGAACATGTATGACATGTAATCAATAAAATGGGAGTTATGTTCTTTTATATATAATATTAATTTGAAAAACCCATGGTCAATAATCAATATGTTATGTTAAATAACTAAATACTCATGTATTACTATCAATAAACTATGAATTAAGTGCATCTAGAGATAATATCAATGTGAAAATATCATGGTTTATAATCAATATGTTAGGGTTAATAATGGAAAACATATTCCATTTAATCAATGACATGACTATCATAACTGGATAATGCATAATTAATATGGAATGGTAAATATAATAACACACAAGAAAATTAAACAATAAACTAAGATTGAAATGTATCTATATGTAATATCACAATAAAAATATCATGAATAAAAATTTCTAAACTATTATTGACGTAAATACTTAATTATTAAATTTCACTATCATAGGCATCATGATAACTCTACCATATAGACCTTTTACTAGACGTCAATAAACTATAGGTAGAAACCAATTTAATTCTATCTTGCATATCCACATCATGAGATATACTAATGTATAGAGGGGAAATAAAATTCTATTCTCCACTCATCACTGAATATCCAAATAATTCTTCTTATATTGAATAATTTATTTAATTTATTAATAATATACCTTATAGTTAAATAACATTATTGTGTAAATAATACAGATTATGAGTATTTCCTCATTGAATTCAATAAAATTCAAAGTAAAATACCATATGTACAAATGATATAAAATTTTATAAATAATCATATCCATGTTAATAATTTTGATATATAGGGGAAATTTAATGTTTATTTAACCAATGAAAGTGATCATTTCGGGGAAAATTTATTGACTACCAAAATAAACCAAGAAAGTGATTGTTAGTACATTCCTCGGTAAAATTTCTCATAAAACATTCAGAATAATTATAATTATCGTATAAATACAATATATCCCAATTGGTGTATATGAAATATAAAGGGTTGCTGATTCTTATGAATAGAAATACAAGAAAATGATCCTCAAAAACATTATGTAGGAAAACATCAATTTTATATAGAAAATAAATTTAAAACATATAATTTACAAAAAAACAAAAAAAGTTTATTTCTCTTAAAATAACCAATGTAAATTATAATGGGTTTAATAAAACATTATGTTTTCATGATGACATATAACTTTTTACATTGTATAGGCATCAAAACAAATACTTATTTCACTTAATTGATAAAATCCAAAGAATAATTATTTTCAAAATGACATGTATATCCCATTAAAAATAATTTTTTGAAAGTAAAAAATGGTTATATATTTCATTAATAAGTCATTTAGAAATGGTAAATCAATATTAAATCATTTTTAGAAAATAAGGTTCTAGATGAAAATGAATTTATGAATGGAGAGATAAATAAAGACAGACATTCTTAAAAACATGTTATCAACTTCATTAAGTAAAATTGTTTGAAAAATGGTACTATTAATAAAAATATAATGTATAAAAATCGTAGGAAAAAACAAAAAATGTTTAAATGGAAATGGTCAACTAATTTACTTCAATTGATATTCAAGAAAAAATAATCTAGATTAGATATTGATTGTAAATTAAACCCTTAAAATGATAATAACGTGGATGATTTATTTAATAAATTAATCGATTATATGTATCAAATAAAAATACACATATAAAAAGTTTAAATTAAAAATATATAAGAAAAATTCTTTTCACAAAAAATCTTAAACTAGTCCATATGAAAAAAAATTAATATAATCTCAGGAAAATAAATTGACTTATGAAATTTATTTACCACTTGATAAATCTTAATTAAAATAACCTTGGAAGAAATAATTCAAATTTAAATTTAAGAAAAGTGTAATTAGTAATTAAGAAAAATATTTCATGTCAAAGGGTCAATATATACAACATATAAAATAAATTATTTTTATAACATTATAATATGGATTATTGCAGGGAAATTGATATGAAGTCCCTAACCTCACACTTTCCTTTAGTTGACCCCTAATTAACTGACATTATAATTGTTTTAAACTTGTTATTAATTAATACCATATTCATACTCAAATTTATATTAATAAATATGATCCTCCAATAACATTCTAACACCCATTTGTTAGTAATAATATGTTATTTTAAATATTTGGGGTGTTAATAGCACTATTTACACACTCATGTTTTGTAATCAAAGTAATGGTTCATTTATGTTCGATATAGGTAAATAATATCTAAAAATAAATAATTGTATCAATATCATATTTACTCACAATATACATAATATAACCAATCTTAATAGTTGGTCATCAAAATTAATCATACTGTATTGTGGATAAGCTAGGTTGTGTGTAAGCACGAGCAACCATATCACTCCATTGATGGGTGAATGGGTAAGGTTGTTGGTGATATAATAATTTCAAATAATCGATATCATATCAAATTTATCTGATATATTTATTAAATTTAACCTTATTTCATTATAGGATAATTTTAAGTGAAAAATAAATAACATCGCTTTCTGAGGTAGTAGTCTACTGTAAAACGAGAGACATTATGGTATTTGAATAATGATAACTAAATTATGAAAATTATTGTTATGTATATATTAATAGTAAACTAATAATCACATATAATTAAAAAATAAATTTTTTCTAAAAACATCAATTTTTCTAAAAGACGGTTCAGTTACGCTATGCTGAAATAATCTCAAATTAAATTCTACCACATTTTTAAAATTTAGTGGAAAAAATAATCATAATTTTGAAAAATATATTAATGGAATTTAGAGAAATTTATTTGATAGTCAGAATCAAAATAATTTATTTTAAATAAAAATGTAAACTTAATTTTTGACAAAAATAAGTATTAAAAATTGTACAAATTATTTATTATGGTTAAGGTAAAAAAGGGTTTACCATAGGGATTAAACACTGAAGATAATGGTTAAAAAGGATATAAAAACAATGTAAATCAAATTGTATCACAATATTTCGAAAGTATCCTTCCCAATTTATAATTTAGGTTCACTTGGATGATTTTTCATATGATTAAATTTATCATTTAGAATTATTTTTGGACATTTCCAAGTAATTGCTAAGGGGGATCCCTTAAACCATATATAAAATTAAAATAAATATATTTACTTAATAAAAAAATATAATTACCTTAAGCTTTTTAAAATCCTATAAAATTCTCCCTCAAACATCATTATTCAAATTCTAGATCATCTGGTCCTCCAAAAACATCATCCCTATGGTTTATAAGATGAGATCTAAAGGAGGTTTCACTTAGAGAAGCTAGTAATCTTAACAAAGATATTTCATTTTTTTCATCTATTTTGACATTAATTTATATCTTAACACATAATTGTTATAATACTATTATATTCCATATAATAATATGTTATTAGGTATATGAAATAATAATTATTCGTCTCCATTTTTATCAAATGGGTAGAAAAATCTTCGATCATGTGTACGGTAGACTACCACCTTGTGAATAGATGTAGTTTTTTTTCCATCATCAACATCCAATGACAGATATAATGATATATTTACCATTTTATATGATATTTATTGTATTATTATACTTTTTTAACTTTAATATCTCATATAAATATTTACATTCAATTACATTTCATATAAAATTTTGTCCCTCATATGTACGGTG
Organism: Viscum album; assembly: GCA_963277665.1. NCBI lineage: Eukaryota > Viridiplantae > Streptophyta > Magnoliopsida > Santalales > Viscaceae > Viscum > Viscum album. Next base: position 1,749,876,708 of record OY728152.1, read on the forward strand.
AAATAGTGCCATATGTAACGATGTTATTCATTTATCAAATAATTTTTACATGGAATGTAATAATAATAAAATTATTGAATATATGTGATATATATTATATTATATTTATAATTTAAAATTAATATATAAATGACTTCCTTACCCTTTCTCTCAATAATGAAATGATATCATTTCCCATGCGTGCGTACGACATACCATCTCTCCGAAGCAATGTGGTTCATTTTCCATGATCAAAATTTAATAATGAATATAATAATGAAACTAATGTTTATATATGATATATATACCATTATTATCATTCTATAGATGAATTAAATGTAACCTAGGTAAAATAAACTGAACATTCATGACAAAAAATGCATGAGAAAACATGGAAATTAACACCCAAAATAATGAAACTAATGAAATATTATTAACAAATCTGTTGTAAAATGTTATAATAGGGTGTTATATGATAATATAATTATTTTTATTATTATTATGATATAAATTAATAAGATTATTAAACCACTATATTGGTGGTTCAGTCACATTCAACTAAATGAATCTCTGATGTAAGGGACTTCATCTCAATTCCCCTTCATTAAGGAATCGTGTAATGTTATGAACCAAATTTATTTTATATAGTTTATATAATAACCATTTTACATGAAAATTTATTATTATTTAATAATTATATGTTTTTTTATTTTAATTTGAAATATTTCACCCATAGGGGTTTAACATAATTATCACCAAGTGGAACAAAATTTCATAACTAAATTTATTTTCATTCTGTTATATTACGTTATACAATCATTAATATTATTTTATTTTCTATTTAATGAATATTTATAATTTTATGTTGTGTATTAAATTTTTATATTTGGATTTTTAGTTGATAAAAATAGTATATTCATTTAGTAATTATCAATTCCATGTAATTATCATTTTAATTGTTTATTTCTCAACCTCAATCCAATTGGAATCCTTTATTATTGATTTTATGTTGAAAAAAATAAGTTTAAAATTTATAATTATGACCATGTTTTTATTATACACTTGTTATTCATGATATTTTAATGTCATAATATCATTTCCACTCTTTTTTTATTAAAATAGTCGATAAAATATTCTTCACAAAACTGATATCATAAAACCCTTCTGTGGAAAATCTATTTTCGTATAAAAAATTGTATTTATTAAAAAAATAAAAAAATTTACCTTTTAAAAATGATTAATCAAGGATATTTTTAATAGTTTTTTACATTTTCCAGAAAAAAATTCAGAAGTCTTCATGTCATTTTATAAACAATTCATGTATGGATTTTATCAAAAAAAAGTGAAAGGAGTATTTATTTTAACATTTATGACATGTACAAAATTTCCTATCTTAATGACCACATGATGTTTTATAACATCCTTTATAAATTGAAAATTTTATTAATATAGGAATTACTTCTCAACATATTTTGTAAAATTTATTTGTAAAATGTTTTCCAATGAAAAATGTTTGTTTTATTCAAGGATTTTTGAAAGATCATTTTATGACGTTTCTATTCATCAATGTCAACAAACACTAATTTTTTCAAGTACTCCAGAGGGGATATTTTTTATTGATACCATAAAAATTCTTCCTCTTTATTTTTTATAATCATTTTTACGAAGTAAACTGTATGAATTACCATTATTAGTTCTTTTCAATATTCATTTACTTCCCCTTGAAATATCCAATTTCCAATGATTACAGGACATTAAATATTCCCTATCTATATATTATTTATCATGGAATTGATCATTGTATAAAATGTAACTTATTTCAACATACGTGATTTTACATTTAATGTTATTTAATTTATTTATTAAATATTTATAATCTATATTCATAAACCAATAAAAATATTTTATGATGAAGCACAATGTTCTTGAAATATTCCAATTGTTCTCTACATTAATAATGATTCATATTTTCATTGATGAATAGGGAATGAAATTATATATCCTAATGATGCATTGGGATGCCTCTTGAATTGAAATAATAAGTTAGAATTAAACATGCTTCTACCTGTTGTATTACTCCTTCTTATGAAAGGTATTGATTGAATACATATCTTGATGCATGAGATCCTGATATCCAATAATTAAGCATTTCATTCATTAATAATTTAGTTATTATTATCCATGATATTTTTACAAAGATATTATCTTTGGATATATATCATCTTGTGTTTATTTTTTTAATGGAATATTTGTTCATTTATTTACTTTTTAATATTTTATATGCCTTGTCATGTTTTTATTGTAATTTTAATAATTAATTGGAAAACATATATAAATTTATTTACCATTCCATACTGATATTATCCATTGAATTTTCATATATATATAATCTCCAGATGCACTTCCTTCTCAATTTACTAATTATATAGCATGCATATTTAGTTATCTACCATTTCATATTGATTATTATCCTTGATATTTTCATATTAATATAATCTCTAGATGAACTACATTCTCATTTAATTTAATATAGAGAAAGTGGAATCATTTTTTAATATTTCTATATTGATCAGGTTTATTGATTTATAATAGTTTCTATTGTATTTCACCATTACTGATCATTTTATCACACCATTATTTATTTCTATTCATATGAATCCAATAAGACTATGATGAAGGTTATTTATGGATATTCTAAAGGGAATAATGTTATTATAATTTTTTATTTGTGTTTTTATATGAATTATTGGAATCATGTGTATATCTAGTTTACTAGGACTACTAAAAAAATAAGTCTTTCATCATGTGATTCCTTGTATATTATGTCAATGTAATAAAGGATATACTGGCTTTAGAATACTAATGTTAGAGTCAAAACTATTATATTTAGATCACTGAAAATGTCATGGTTATTCTGTTGAGAAATAATAACTTCCCACTATTTACTTGAATTATTAATCACTCTATCTTAAAAAATATTAGAAATGACTCATTCTTGAAATGTTTTCATGCATTTCTATTTTCTAACTACTGAATAAACTTTGAATCAAATATATTATAAAATAATCTCAATGGATTGTAAATTTATAATCATTTTATAAATATTCCAAGTAATTGATAACCACATCATACATTATATATTGGAAAACAATAAGATAATAATAATTTGAACATGTAAATTTTAATCTTTTTTTATTTATTCTTCATTTATTTTTGTCTCAAATATATCAATATTCATTATTTATTTAGTTTCACCATTTTATTCAATATATATATAAATATATTATATATCTAAATCACAAATTAAAGTATTTATTAATATTTAGGCTTTTCAAAATTTATTTCCTTTCACAATACATGTTAATATCCTTCCTCAAAATTAGGTTTTCAATGCCATGATAATCTATGATGATTAAATTTGATGTTGTGATAAAAAATAAAATTTATATATTTAAATTTACCAAAGAAAACGTGTTCTTCCATTTTCATTACATAGAATTATAGTGGAAATACTAATAATCACAATAGGAATCATCAATTTACAAATAAAAATGAGTTTCTAATTTTTCCCATATTTAATTCAATGGTATTTCACCTCTTTTAAAAAGTTGTTTTCATCATTCAAATTTAAATAAAAATAAATAATATTAAACACCATAATAGTGTATACCTTTACTACATAATGTATTTTAATAATTTTAACTATTTGGTAACTCATGTTGTTATGGATTATAAAATTTAGAGAAGATTTTATTTTCATCAAAGAGCTGGTGATATTTTTTAAATTGGGGATTTCACTAGGATTATTCAGGATGAAAAATATCTAGGATGTGTTTCATGATGTTTTTATAGGTTTAGTAGTTTTCACCAGTGATTTTGAGGGAATCATAATAGGTTCAGTGAATCCTTGAAGTATAATGTTTTCATAGGAGACTGATCATGCCAGAAAATAGTACTGTGTCCCATGAAGGTTTTTTTCATGTAATTAAATTTATTTGAGAAGGTGAGGGTCATACTCCAAATTAATGAAATCATTCCCTAATATTTTTTTTTATATAACTTCTAGTGTTCTAGAGGTTATTTAACCACTTGATGGGTTATCCCATGACGAATTACTAAGGTTGAATTGTCATCAATCTTTCAAAGGGTTGTGAAATGAAGGGTCATTAGGAGAAAAGGGTATTGAGTTATTCAGGGAAGATTATTACACCAATTAATCATGGGCTACAACAAAGTGTAAGATAGTATTGGTTGTTGTGTCATGAACCAATGGTTATGGCACAATGAATCCTCAAATTAGGGCCATTGTGCAGTGGCCTCGTTTGGTCATTCTGCAATAGTACTCCATAATAGTTGATAAACTATTTTAGGAACTAAATTTTCTAGGTTTGATAACATGTTATTTAATATAACTAGGGTCTCATTAAAGGTCCATTGTACTATATTATATCCTCATTATCCATCCTATAGTCCCACAAGAATGCAGTAAATTTTTATAAATTTTTATTGATGGATCTATGGTTTATTATGCCATTATTCCTTTACTTTTATTATTCCTTATTTGATGTTGATATATTTCGACTAACGACTTGGTTTTGAGTAATAATTTCACTAATTTATGTCTAATAAGTTCAAGAATTAGGTGTTTTTTATTAGTTGAGAGGGGATATCATAAGTTTTTGAACTCACAATATATATAACAATTTTTTTACAAAAGACAGATGGTGGTTTTGTTTATGATTTATTATTTTGTTAAATTATGTAATATATTTTCTAGTATTCCATTGATACTGATATTTCTATTGAGGTGTCAAGTTTTTTCATAGACCTTACACTTGTTTTGTTTTATTGTTCTTTTAGGGGAGCTGGGTTAGAGATTGTTATAAAATTTTAACACATTAGACAAAATCATGTAATTAAAAAATCTATTATAATTAATAAATAATTTTAATAAAACTATTTATTAATTAATTTGAAAATAAATTAATAACTTGATATAGGTTTTCGGAATTGAAAAGGATTGGTATGACTTTGTAAGAGGATGAGTACAGCTTGAAAAAAGGGATAACTCTGATTTGTGGTAGTTGGGCCTCATATTGGTAATTTATATTTTTGTTTATACATTTCTAGAATGAATAATGTGTATGAGAATGATTTATTGACCAATATTGAAACCATGAGTGTTTTATTACATGTGATTCTAGAAAAGGTCGTCGTGGTAAATTCAAAGAAGACCCTTTGTGGTTTTGATTTATGATTAAATTACTAATGAATATCTAGAAAATTTCAAAGGCTGGTAAAATATGAAACATGATACCAATGATAGATCCCAATATGGGTATGAAGTGATGTTTTCATAGAATGAAAATTTTAGGGTTTTTTGGAATCTCACATAGGGTGATATATTATAGTGAACCCATGTATATTTTTGAGTAAGTCATGTGATGTGTTTGTTTCAATAGAAATTTCTATGTAACGTGTTATGGAAAAAATTTGGTTCCATTTCTTATTGGGTGGTTTTATTATGCTACATTGATTATGAAATTACCCTTGGATTGGCTGTTTTGTTTTCAATGAACTATTGGCCATGTTTTCTATGGATAGTGTTCATAAGATTTTTTGAATCAGATCATAAGGGGCTCCATTTTCCATTTTTTTAGTGGTAGTCCATATGATGTGTATTTAAGAGAATTCTTATTATGGGAACCTAATGTGATGGTTAGGATAAGTTGTGGGATAACCATTCAATGGTATATTAGTGTATGTATGCTTCTATAGTAACAATTATAATGTATATGTCGATTAATTGGTCTCCAAAGAAATTTCAATGTTGGGTTCGGTTATTATATGATCACAATGTTCAACACACTAATATCATGTTTACCTTAGTTTGTGGGTTAGTTCAAATAAACTAAAGGCTATCTTGAAAGATAATTGGATATAGAAGTGATTATATTTTGTGATGTTATGGGTGTTTTTTCTATTTATCTCCTTGATTTTTTCATGTTCATAGATGAGGTGATGATCACTAGTATAGATATGTGTTGATTTGTGACTCCGTATCATGGACAAAATTCTACTGGTGATATTAGATTTACCCAACTGGCATCTGTTTCCCTATGTTATGTCATGTGGGATAAGAGGCATGCTACCTCTACACATACTATTTTGTTAAGGGATGTTCAACATTGATAATTTATTATATATTGGATTTTTTATGTATGGTATTATTCACATAAGGGGTGCTTCATGTGGGATGTTGTTATACAATGTAATATTGATATGAAAGATGTCATTAACCTTTTACTAGTTATGGATATTAGGTGGGACATACTAGTCCTTATGTCATGGACAATCCCACCAAGGCTCGACTGGTAAGTGGAAAGCTGAGTGTGACACCCCCACCCCACCTCCAATAGGCTTAGGGCTGGTGACCAGTGTCATGTTGGTATATCACACATATTGGAGGACTTAGCCTATGGAACTAGCACAAATAAACAAGCATATATCCAAATACCTACATAATATTGATAGTTAAAATAATAATGATACTAAAAATACTGGTGTATATGTATTTCCCAAATATGAGTACATCAAATGTACTGGAAAACAGAAAGGGTAAAATAAAAGACCAAAAAATAAGTACAAGGTGTCCAACCAAATATGAAGGAAGGGACTATTGTAAAATGAAACAATAAGAATGAACCATATAATTTCTATATCAACTATTCTTTATAAGCTCTTGGCCCACCTAGGATTCCATTATATGCTCTCTCATATACAAAATAGATGTTGGGTGTGGGATGATCCCATGAAAGGATGAGTATAAATTTACAAAATAGTAACCCCTAAATTCACCAAACATAAATTATAAATAGAGTAGTTATCTTATCATCATGAATATATGGAATTTATAGTATAATAAATAATAATAATAACCTATTTATTCTCAATATAGACACTATGTCTCAAATTATGTTAACTACCATACTACAAGCCAATTATTCCTCTTGGTGGTTTCATGAAAATGCTTATATGATAAAACTCCCTACCCATGTCTTATAACACTAATGGTTCTAATTAAACAGCTTATCCATTGCAGGAATCACCATGAATAATTTCACATTGCAACTTTGAATATATAAGTACCTAGAAATGGTTTATCACACTAGTCCTACGATGGAATCCTAAACCTAACTGGAGTAACCTACTAGGTATCTGATCAATCACACTAATATATTGGTCATGTCATTCCAAGCCAAATATAGGGAGGAACATAAGATAGAGGATCACACCCTAGACCACATGAATTCATTTCATACTCTATTTGAGACTAATCCCATATAATTAATCATATTCTATATTTTTTCCATGGTTCATAATTGTACCCACATAAGCATAGATGAAGGGAACACTCCCTAAAATTATTGTTCTATATTGAGGAGAACGAAGCCATAAATATACCATAGGAAAAGAAAACAACGTGTATAGGGTATGCATTACATTTCATGGTAACCTTAGCTTTTCCCATTCACTTCGGCAGGTGCCGATATACATTGGCCCATACTTGTGTATATTGGTTATTCATGTGTAACTGGGTATTCCTATGTAGTTTATCCATGTCTAGGATGTCTAGTCTTGTTAGGGTACCTAGTAATACATGTTTCATTGAGAAATGTCTATGTTCCATAGTCGTTCATTAATACCAATCTATATATGTACCCATGTACCATAATGGTGTAAACTAATTTTCCAACCGTACAAAATATATCATGTTGTAAGTCACAATATGTGTGATATCTAATTTTTATGAATATCTAGATACCAAATTAGGGTAACACATAGAATATGTTCTCCATATTACATGACGTGTATGTCTTATTTTTCTAGAAATTCTAGTAGACTTCATGTGTCTCACATGGACCATAAATGCTTCCAAAAATTACACAATGAATCATTCTATAGAAACCTAATATAGAGAGGAACATTCCCAATCAATAACTAGTGGCTAGATTCTATCCACCCAATCTATTCATGGTTTCATTTCATCTAATAGATCCACTAAACACTAAAACCCATGGAAAAGATCACCTGGACTGATCCCAATCATCTATCATTTCTACACACCACAACCATACCTTAAATCATGAACCCTAACCCATGGTAAATATATATTTCACTAATGATTTATTTTCAAAATATAATTCACCATGTTTATTTTCAAACCATCGGGAAAATAAAATATCAATTTTGAAAATGTGAAGATTGATGCAAGAAAATCCAAAAACACAAACGTGAGGAATAGACCACAAATATTGATTTAATTTTTTTCAATCCATTTCCATGGGTGTGGAGAATGAAAGGATAATAAATAATTAATCCAACATAAATATAAGATGAAATTTTCTCAACTTTAATCTTCTTGTCTCTCTATGAATTAATTTTCCATTCAATTAATTCACATTCATAATGGGTAAAATAAATGCACGATTAAATTACCATAATCAATCATGCTACATTGAATTTGGATCAGTCGATGATGTTGAATGTTTCTACATCATTATCGTTTAGGATATCCATTAACTCCTTCGGTATAAATGATCCAAGTTAAAATTATCAATCAACCACACCATGTCGATGCCACTATGATCTCTTCCACGACCATATCTCCAAATCTCTAGGGATATCTGGGTAACCATAAGATTTTTCTATAATTTGGATTTTCTATAATAGTATTAGGTATAACTCATAAAATATAAAATTAATTACATTAATTAATATATTTTATTTTTTTCCTAATAATACACTTAAATTATCCACACTATACCAATAATGATTTCTTCATACCAAGTATAAAATACACATTTAGTATTTAATGGACGTCTTTGATTTCTTATATGAGACACTATTTAGAATATAGTCCATTATTTTATAGTAATTGAGTATGCATGATATATTATATATTTTATTTTATTTATATTAAAAATTATCATCCTCAATCCCATTAAACACATTCCGATTAAGATCATTATGTTAAAAATATTATTTAAAATATTACAATTTTTAATAACGAATAAAATATATTCTTCATATCATCCCCTCCTTGAAAATTTTCATCCAGAAATGTATAAAACCTACTCCAAATATTGAGGGTACTAGTCTTTAATCTATTTATAACACTCCCTTGTTCTCTTATGATGATTAATGTACTATAATTATACATGCACCAAGGGAATCAACTTCCCATGAAAGATCCCACTAGTTTAGAAAACATTTTTTACATCGGTTATTTTTCATTTTTAAGTCATTTTTTAGAGGACGTTAATATGGAAAACGTTATAAATATTTTTTTTACATCGGTTATTTAAAAATGGATGTAAAAAACATAACATCGCGGTGTTTATCATATCATTTATTAATTAATTGAAATGAAAAATCTAGGGGGGGAGGGTTTATCACGTCAGTTATTATATAATTGACATGATAAACAATTACAGGGGTGTTTATAACATCGGTTATATAATAACCGACCTGATAAACAATTTCCCTGGCCTTTATCACATCGGTTATTACTTAACTGATGTGATAAACCATGGGGGGGGGTTATCAAGTCGGTTATTATATATCCAACGTGATAAAAAAAGTGTGGGGGATGTTTATCACGTCAGTTATTTAATAACTGATGTCATAACCCCCCGAGGAAATGGTTAATCACATCGGTTATACAATAACCAATGTGATAAACCAGTCTGGGGGGTTTTTATCATGTTATTTATTATATAACCAACATGATAAACCATTCCCGCAGGTGTTTATCATGTCGGTTATTCAAATAACCGATCTGATAACCCTTCCGCATTCCGTTAACACGTCAGTTATAAAATAACCGATGTGGAAGACCAATTTTATTTATATTGAATGAAGTCTTATGCTCACCCCATAAACAACCAGAAACCTAATCAAGAATTCCAACAACAAAAAATTAAGTAGACCAAAATAAGAACCAATACAAAATTAAGCATTTACATTGATAACATTTAAAACATACCCCATTAGACACCCTCGCTGAACAACTCCCCTCACCACACTGGATAGCCCCAACCACAACCCTGGACTGCCCCCAACCCCCTAGACAGCCCCAAACACCCCAAGACAACCCCCAACCCTCATGTATACCCTCACAACCTGGACATCACTCCCACACCCCTAGAAAGCCCTCCCCCCATCACCCCACTGGAGCGCCCCCACCACACCCCAGGACTACCCCCTGACCCCCTGGATAGCCCAAAACATCCTTGGAAAACCCCACACCCTCATTTATACCCCCACTACCTAGAAATCCCTCCTGCACCCCTAAAACAGACCAAAAAGTTACCAAAAGCAAACAAAAATCCCCTCACCACACTAGACTGCCCCCAACACACCCCTGGACACCCCCACACCCCTGGACATGACCACTACCCCATTGACATCCCCCCACCAAACTATATACCCCCACCACCTATACATAACTACCACACCCCTGGAAAGTACTCACACACCCCTGGATAGCCCTCCGACACACCTGAAACAGACCAAAAAGTTAACAACAACAGACCAACCCCCCCCCCCCCAACCCACAAGACAGCCCCCACCACAGCCTTGGACACCCCACCACACCACTGGACACCCCCCCCCCCATAGCCCGAGACTCCCCCAACCCCTGGACTTCCCCCAACACGCCTGGAAAACCCCCACCCCCTGGACACCCCCCCACCCCTGGACTTTCCCACCACCCCCTGGACAGCCCCCCCCCCCCCCCCCCACACACCCCTGGACACCCCCCACACCCCTGGACTTCTCCCACCCCCTAGAAATCCCCAAAAAACCCTGGACACCCCCCCCCCACCCTCCTTGACTGCCCCACCACCCCCAGGATAGTCCCCCTCACCCCACTTGACAGCCCCCACCAAACCCCTAGACATCGCCCGCACCCCGGGACTAACCCCTGTCACTCTGGACATCCCCCACACCCCTGGACATCCCCACCACCCCCTGGACAGACCCCCCCCCCCCCCCCACCGCACACCCCTAGAACCTCCCACACCCTTTTGTATACCTCCACCCCCTGGACAACACTCCCACACCCCTGGAGAGCACTCCCACACCCCTGAAACAGACCAAAACGTTACCAAAAACAGACCAGAACCCCCTCAGCCCACTAGACTTCCCCCACCACACCCCTAAACACGCCCACCCACTAGACAACCCCCACACTCCTAGACAACCCCACCCTCCTGGACACCCCCTCGGGGGGGCACGCTGCTGGAAGGTACTCATCACTCCCACATGCGACGCTTGAGCTCTCAAAATGTTTCACATGTGGGAGTGATGAATACCTTCCAGTGGCTTTCATCCCCCCGAGGGATGGCGACTCTTCTTAGACTACCCCCTGTCTCATGGACACCTAGGACCCCTCCCCCCCAACCGGACAACCCTCCCATGCCCTTGAACACCCCACCCCACTGAACACCCCCCACACCCTTGGAACCCCTCCCCCCAGACCAGAATACATACCATAAAAACCATCATAAGTATACCAAAATAAGAAGTAGAGAAAAATTAAACATTCACATATATAACATTAAAAACATACACTTTCAATATAAAAAAACTAAATCCAACCTAAAGGAATTCCAAATACACAATTAAAATGACTATATTCAAAATTACATTTTACACTACAAACAACTAAAATTCAATCAAACCTATAAAATAATTTGACCGCTCCACTTGTACGTGTTTGATGTCTTCATCAGTATAGGGTTGAGGGTCATCAAATAGCTACAAATGAAAAGGATGGTAGTTAACATGAATAATGAATAAGTCAAATTGAAATATTATGGAAAATCTTAAAAGGAAATCTTACCAGGTCAATGTTTACAAATGTCCCAGTTGTTATTATTACATACCTAAATCTGAACATATAATATCTGCAATCGATGACGCATTTTTGTTCATGAAAATTATTTTTGAATGAGTGTAAATTCAAAATATTAATTTTAAGTAATAAATCAAAAATTACAAATGTTAGCTAATTCATGTAACAAATGTTATAAAGATACCTAATACAAAACAGACATAAGTATACCATTTTAATAAATATAATGCTATTAAAAGGTGTTATGACTTACATGGAAAAAAATTTCACCACGTTGATGCCAAACTTATCTCTAGTAACAATCTCCATGATATCAGTTTTCATAATCAACATAGTTATCGCACGTCCATAAACATGAGCTTCCTTTAGAGACTCATAGTGACCCGCCAACAAATTTGAATATCTTGACAATCTATCAAGACTACTAGAATATGTATCTGATGTCACAGACATTTGTCTTTATTGTTTTCTATACAGTATTTCTTTACCTTTGAAGTATTCCTGTAAAAATAAATAAAAAAATATATTTGTTTCAAAATGATAAAACAAATTTAACAAAAAAATAAAATAAAAGATATAAAATTCATACCTATATCGTAATGAGTCAAAGAAGTCTGGATGGCCAAATTAAAAAATGGTCGATAATATGTCCAACTGTCATCACCTCGTCTATAGGTAATGATACTCGAGATGATCTATCTATAATATCATGTACAGTGATCCTCTTATTCTTTACATATAATTATTGATGATGAACTATATATTTTATAAAATATTCCAACCCATATGAAACTATATGTTGTTGAGGATAAATTACATACAACTCGCAATAAGTAGGAAGTTATGGCAGAGGAGTAGGATAAAAAATTGTTTCCACAGGCTGAGGTGGGGGAGTGGGAGCTTCTGGCATAGGTGGAGGATAAATACTAGGGTCTGTAGGGGGTGGTGGAGGAGTGGGAGCTGAAATCTGAAATTGACTTTCCATGTTTTCAAACATAGACTGTATCGATGCTCTAATATTTTCCTCCATTATCGCATTTATATTATGAACACTAGCCTCCAAGGATTCTATTGTGTTTATAAAAACCCTCAACCTTAGAAGTTGAAGAACGTGGAAACACTTTTCTTACCGATACACCTACCAGATATCTTCTTACACGACCAGGATGTTCGGGCTTTCCCAATGCTACATATAAAATATATTTCCTCCCAGTAGCATTAAATTCTTCTTGTGAGATCTGCTCCCCAAGAGAGTCCTATATTAATTAATTGAACATTTATGCAATGATTGAAATTATATGAAGAAAATATTTAACTTAAATAAATAAAATAGATATCTAAATATCCTCTCAACTATTATTCTCGATTCTTCTGAATGAAATTTCCCTTTTTTTCCCATCCGAGATCTCTTCAATTTATCTTGTCTAGATGGAGGAGATGGAGGGGGAACCTCTCCAGAGCATGAAGACTTAGCTCTTATTTTTTTTTAAAAAAATTTCCATCATATGTTCTTCCAAAAATTCATTCCCTCCCCAAGATAAACAATGAGGGTATACATTTTTATATTGTATCTACTGATGAGATTTCCATGTTTTATATATATTAAGAATAATAAATCAGTAACAAAAAATTAATAATATCATTTATATAAGAAAGCTTATAAAAGTTTACATTGCCCTTACTAGAAAGGACTCTTTTGTTCTACTTTCAATAAACTTTCTCCATGTTTCTTCATTTATAAAAGGATATATATGACACAGATCTTCATGAATCTTTTTCCCAAAAATGATATCTAATGAGAGGGTTGATTTGAAATCCATCCATCTCCTGTCAGCCATCGATAAGAATTTCTTCCTGACTCCTCCAGTGTCATAAATATCAAATGTCATCTGATAAAGAAGAGGTTAAACATATTATATATACTAGAAACAATTAATGAATAGTCAAAAAATAGAAAAATATCTCACCAAAATCGTCTCCCACAACTGAGAGATTATCTCTTTATCCACACGTCTCTAGTCATCATAAAAAATGATTACATTTCTCTTAGCCTAAGTTGATACAAAACTCTTCAAATCTTTTTCATTTGGATATCTAGGAATATAATCATCATCAAACTCAACGAGTATCCTGTGATCCTGCATACGGGAAAGTTCTAATTTTGGTAAACATGTGCACCCACATTTACCAACACTTGAACTCTTTGTCGTAATAGGAGAACATGAGGAAGATTGGGGATCATTGAGAGGAGCATGTGTATGTTCCTCCCCAAAGGTATGACCAATATTCTCATCTCTAGAATAATGTGGTTGATCAACTGAATGATCTTTCATTATCCTTCAAACCAAAAAAACAAACATTAGTTAACAAATATAAAAATTCAAATATATTAATACTAGTATAATCAGAAAATAGAAAATTGTACTAAGTTACGTAATAGTAAACATTGTTATTATGGTTAGCATGTTAAACAATGGTAAATATGGTGAAGATGGTCAAGATGGTAAACATGGTAAATATGGTAAACCTGGTAAACCTGGTAAATATGGTAAAGTAATTTTCACTAAACAAAAGTAATAGAAATATAATTCATGTAATGGTAAACATGATAAATTAAACTAAAAAAACCTAAAACAAACAAAAACATATACTTATTTTGTTTTAATACATGTTTAAATAAAGAAAAAACATACAATATCAAACATTTTATGAAAAAAATAAATGTAAACAAGAAATAAACATATGATACCTGTAATTTTTGGAAGGTACAAATGGATTGTTTTCCCAAATTCCTTCGTCGTGAACTTTAATTATGGCACAAACCATGTCTTCAACATGATCATCATTATGTTCTATTAATCTTTCCATGGGAGTAGGGATCTTTCCCGAATCAGCATCTTTATTAAGTTTATCCTCACCTACATATTGTTTTTTCCCTCATAAAACAACATCCCACAACTTATCTGATTGATCAACTATGTAGAAAATTTTCTTTGTATGTGTTTCCATTGTAAAAGAATCATTTGTGTCTTCCAATCTATTTAGATTAACAACTGTCATTCCAAATTCATCATGTCTTACACTGTTGTTACCGATAAACCATTTACATTTAAAAACATAAAATTTAATTTTAAAGTAATCAACCTCCCATATTTCTTCAATCACTCCATAATATGCACTTGATACAGAAATTGGGTTTTTGTCCTTAGCACTAGAAAAATTAATTGCTTATACAAACACCAATACACCACTATTCTGAACTACACTTCTGTTGTCATGAGCATTCGTATGAAATGTATATCCATTAATGTCATAACTGGACCATGTTATCACATTTAAACATGGACAACTCACTATCCATTTTAATGTCTCTAATACATCTGATATACCAAGCTTGGTCTTTTTAAAACACAAAATCAATTGTTTTTCTCATTCAAAGTCCACATTACTTTCTTCTTTGGATGAAATTGTTTCAATTCATTAATATGCAGTGTTATATATTGTTGATCATCAGATAGGTTATTAAAGATGTATGATTCTAACTTCTTCATCTGTTCACCTGATAATAATTTTACTTTAATGCCATGAATCCCCTTTCCATCATTATTAACTCGTTCATTGCATGACGGAGGCAAACCTATGTGTTGCGCCACAGCCAAGTAGCTCATACAAAACTCTGCATCCTCCTCAGAAATATACTTTTCAATAATGGAGTCTTCAGGTAGATATGGATTCTTAACATACCCCTTTAATATTTTCATATACCTTTCAAAAGGACAAATCCAATGAAGATATACTGGTCCAGAAAGAATTATTTCTCGAACTAGATGAATCATTAAATGCACCATTATAACAAAAAAAGTTGGAGGAAAATACAATTCCCATTGATATTTTATAAAAACTGTATCATATTCCAAAATGTTCGAAGACTTCACATCAATCGCTTATAACAAATTGAATTGAAAAAATAACACAACTTCATTATAGTATTTCTGACACAGATGGTCAATATTCCACACAATGCAACTGGTAGAATTTGTTTCATCATGATGTGACAATCATGTGATTTCATACCTATCAACTTCAAGTACTTCAATGAGACAAAATTTTTCACATTTGAAGAATAAGCTTGAGGCACTTTGATATCATGAATACACTGATAATATTTAATTTTCTCCTTCATTGATAATGTATGAAAAGTCGGGGGATGAAATTTCTATCTTACTTTAGGAGTGGGAGATAACTCCAAATGTATTCCAATTGATAGTAAGTCTAATATTTCATTCAACCCATCTTTTGTCATTCCTTTAATATCTAACAATGTTCCAATCAAACAATCACAAATATTTTTCTCCACATGTATGACATCAATATTATGTTTATCTTCATGATATCTCTAATATAGTAGCTCAATAAATATTGACATTTTCTTCCAAATATGACTATCATTACTAGATTTTTGTGTCTTTCCCAATGTCAAAAAAAGGGTTTTCACCCTCTTAATGTATGGATCAGAGGATAAAGATTTTGGAGCAATATCAAATTCTTGTGAGCCATTGAATCCCTTTTTTAGTCTTCTATAAGGGTGATCCGTAGGCACAAACTTTCGATGACCCATGTACACTGTTTTCCACCCATGATGAAATTGAAAATATGATGTTTGTTGTTCACAAATTAGACATGCTTTATGACATTTAAAACTCTATCCAGACAAACTTCCATATGCTGGAAAGTCATTTATAGTGTACCAAAGGACTCCATGTAGTTGAAAATATTCCATTTTATAAGAATCTTACACCCTAATACCATCAGCACATAAAAGTTTCAAATCATCAATCAACGGTGACAGGTATAAATCAATATCATTGTCGGGTTGCTTTAGACTAGAGATCATTATACTCAACTTGACATATTTTGTTTCATACAAACTTCAAGAGAGAGGTTGTAAACTACCAATAAAATATGCCATGAACTATGTGTGCTACTGAGGGTTAGGTATGGATTCATTCCATCTGTTCACAACCCTAGTCTGAGATTTCTAATTTCATTTCCAAATGTAGAATATTGCTCGTCAATTTTTTTCCATTGTGGAAAATCAGATAGATGACGTATTTTTTCATCATATAACAGCTCACCAGCATGCCATCTTAACCTTTTATCATCATGTGAATTAGAAAATAAATGTTTGAAGCACTGAATTATTGGAAGATAACAAAATAACTTTTAAGGGATCTTGGTAATCTATACATCATCATGTGATTTTTATTTCACCTTATACAGTGATGTCCCACATTTAAGACACTTTGATAGAAATTAAAATTCCTTCCTATATATAATAAAGTAATTCAGATAGGAAGGTATTTTCTTGTATCCCAATCCCATCAGTCAAATATTTTCCTGGCCTTATAATGTTAATCTTGAAGATCGTTATCTTTTGGAAGAATGTCTTTCATCAATTGTAGCATCTCTGTAAAACTTTTGTCACTCCATCCATATTTCTCCTTCAGGTTAATCAATCATAACACCACCAACAAAACCATAAAATATGTACATCTATGATATAATTGTTTTTTAGAATCACCATATATATGTGCAACTGTCGATTCTATCTCAATTTGTTATGCTGCAATATCGCGAATCATTTCCCAAATTCCATCAGAGTTACCATCTTGTGAATCATCATCATCAGTGACATTCCATCCAGTTTCACCATGCCAAATCCAAGGGTTGTAACTCGGATTAAAACCATGAAAAATTAGAAGATCTTTTATCTCTCTACTTTTCAACTTCTCCATATTGAAACATTTTAGGCATGGACAGAAAAAAATGTTACAACTTGGAACATTCCATTTAGAAAATTCCAAAAAGGCATCAACACCTTCCTCATATTCATTGCTCATTCGATGTGCCATAATCCAACTTTGACTCATTATTACCTATAAGAAATATAAATATTATGCATCTTTTTATGATAAGACAAATATATTTTTATATTAAAAAAATCATAATTTAAATTTAAAAAAATTTTGAAATATAAAAAATTCTATGTGTATTTAAAAAAATATGCTTGAATATGATTTTAAAAAGACAATATACTTAGATATAACAGTTTTAAATTCCATTAAATCAAATAAAACCGTGGGGCCTCCAATGGTTGATTGAAAATTGGAGAAAATGATGTAAACCTAAGAATCAAATCAAATTTAAAATAAAAACACAGATGAATAAAATCACAATGTAAAGCTCATCATATCGGCATAATGGGGTCATAATAACTACGCATATTTGAAAAACACATCATGGTCTCCCCCATAAACTATAATTTTCTCATAGTAAATGACTGGTCAAAATATATATAAACAAATAGAATCATATTTTAACACTAATATCCATGAAACAATTCAATAATCATGTCATAATCTCACAAACCACGATGCAGTAGTCAATCCCAATTGACACTTATCCCCCACCCCCTTGGACACCGCCTGGACACCCCCCCTTGGATATCCCCCTACCCCATGTACACCACCCCACCCCATTGAACACCCCCTAGGCACCACCACACCCTTAGGAAGCCCCCACCCCTCTTTTACACCACCACCCACCTCAGACCCCCTTGGAGAACCCCTGGACACTACTCAACCCTTTGGACAACCCCCCCCCCCCCGAACAACCCCCAAACCCTCTAGATAGGCCCCCACCCCCTTAGCCACCACACCCCCTTGGACGCCACCCCCCCCCCCCCCTGCACAGACACACCCCTAAAATGCCAACCCATGGACACCCTGGACACCCCTCAACCCTCTAGACAACCCCCGAACCCTCTGAACACCACCCCAACCCCTTGGACACCCCCTAGAAACCACCACACCCTTGGATAGCCCCACCCCTCTAGACAGCGTCCAACCCCATGGGTATCCCCCGCCCCTCTAGACAGTACCCCCACCCCTCCTAGACACCACCCCCACCCCCTACCCCCTTCGACACCCCCTGGACACCCCTCAGCCATCTGGACAGCCCCTACCCCCTGGACAAACCCCCAAACACTCTGGATAGTCCCCCCACCCCATATACAGCCCCCACCCCTTGGACAGCCCCCCCCCCCCCCCCACACAGCCATAGACTGTCCCCCCCCCCACATCCATGGACACCCTGGAAACCCCCAACCCTCGGGACAACCCCCTGAATTCTCTGAACACCACCGCCCATCCCCTTGCACACCCCCTAGACACCACCCCCCCCCTTGTACAACCCCCACCCCTATGGATATCCCCCCCCCCCCCCTCCCACACCCTGGACAAACCCCACCCCTCTAGACGGCACCCCCAACCCTCCTGGACAACACCCCCACCCCCTTCCCCCTTGGAAACCCCCTGGACACCCCCTAACCCTCTGGAAATCCCCCTCGAACTACCCCCCAAACCCTCTGGATAGGCCCTCGCCCCATTGGACACCCCCCACCCCACCCACCACCTATGACAACCCCCACCCCCTTCAACACCCCCACCCCCTTGGACCCCCCTCCCCACACTCCCCTAGACTACCACCCCCCACCCCACCCACCCACCTCTATAGACACCCTGGATAGCCCCCAACCCTCTGGATAGCCCCTAACCCCCTGGATAGCCACCAAACCTCTTGACAGCCCCCCAGAACCCTGATATTTTAACCTCATGATACTAGTTTTGCCATATCTATGGATTTGAACCTCAAGATACTAGTTTTGGAATCATGCCATTATTCAAAATGAGAACCATGAACTGTATCTCCTATTAGTCCAAAATTCTCTATTGTACATTGAATTGGGTTTCAATATCATACGAAGACTTATAATAGTTCATGAAAATAAATGATGTAAATAGATTATTGAACAACAAACAGTGATACCCAAAATAGAAACATCCAAGGATCCAAAAAAACATTCCACCATGAATTTACATATATATTTATAAAATAAATCACAGTAGTACACGGAATGGGTTATTCACAATGGTTTACAAAAAAAATTGTAGTAATATAGGTGAATGAGATCATTAGTTGTCAATGATAAAAAAATTACCATAAATGTCAGGCATCTGCGAAACAAAATCAAAAGAAATAGAAGGAGGTGAGGCTTACATGAATATTGCGAGTCGATCTAATAGATCCGGTGATAATATATAATATTATAATGGAAAAATGAGGTAAGAGGGTTCGAAATAGAAGAATCTTACCTAGTTTAAACTAAAAAATTGTAGAACGTAAATATAGACTATCTAGGAAAAAACGAATGAAATAATGTATTGGGAGGCTTACCAGATTGTTGTGAGTGGAGATGATAGATCAGAGGAGAGTAAATTTGATAAATTTTGATTGAAATATGAGTTTAACGAAATGATATCGAAGAGTCGAATATGGTTTTCCGTGCGAGAGAGATGAGTCACTGGTCTATCGATCGAAAAATCATAAATAACAATCCAAGGGGCGTGTTAATTTTTTAAATGTTTTTTAATGTCGGTTATTTAATTACCGACATTATAAAAAAATGTATTACATTTATAAGGTCAGTTATTATAATAACCGATTATATAAATGTATCAGATACCGCATTTTTTACGTCGGTTATTTTATAAACGACGTTAACATTCTACGAGTTCAGTTGTTACGTCAGTTATCAAATAACTAACATCCAAAAGCCTCATATGCCGCCTTTTTTACGTCGGTTATTTGATAGCCAACATAAAAAATTCCACGCGTTGGTTTTTTAAGTCGGTTAATTTATAACCAACGTAAAAAACAAACGTGGGGGATTTTTTACGTTGGGTATTAAAATAACCTACGTAAAAAATTTACTCTCCGTATTTTTATTTCGGTTATTTTATAACCAACGTAAAAAACCACATATCACATATTTTCACATTGGTTATATATAACTGACGTAAAAAATGGCGACGTTAAAAACGTTTTCTGCACTACTTTATTCTCTATCAGATCCTCGATCTCCAACAGCTAATATGCAATGTGAGCTCCATCCTTGTAGTAATTCATGACCTAGTGGACAAAATTTCATTGTTCATTCGCATAAAACCATAAATAAAACACATAAATAAATAATGTACTTGATTTAACTGTTGCTAAGATTCTAAGAGGAACAATACCTCTCCAACTATATATAGAATTTAGAAAAGTATAATGAATCCCATATATATAAAAGGCCTCCCTAGAAATATATATATAATACATAATAGGGTGATACCTTCAAGAACACATGGTCACCCTAATCAAACATCAAATTCCTCCATATCAGGCCAACTTAAGTCTTTTGATGGCTCCAAGTAGATAACATATACTAATAGATGATCTACAAATTTATGTTGTAACATGGACAAATATCCGTCCCATGACTGTTTACTCCCCTTGATTATACACTAAACTTGGAGACTAACGAGGATGATTTAGTCATATTCCTTCAGTCAATATTTTCTTTACCTATGTTTGAAATATATGGTTCACCCTAAAGGTCGATCTCTCGAGGTGGCCACTTACACACAAATGCTTTTTTATTATCAAAATTTATAATCTAACAAATAAAAAATTGAATAATCTAAAGGGGGTTAAAATGAATGAAATACAAATATAGTATATATATAAATATTAAATTAAATAAGAAATGATTTATAAGAAATAAGTGAATAAATTATTCTTGAGAGGTCATGGAGATGGAAATCAATATTTAAAATCATTCAAAAATTTTAATTCAATGAGGTGATCAAGTTGTTTCACACCTAAATATCACATTTTAAATGTGATTACCCCGTATGAGACCTATATGTATGGGGAAATCATAATCCCAAAATAATCTAGTAAGCATCCTCACTTACCATCACTACTCATTCCATGACACACTAGTTTCATGATGTAAATAGTAAAGGGAAGTGAAATGATACAAGAGAATAAGAATTTGAATGATGGATTATAAGGGGAGACTGCTAAACATAATAAATTTTAAAATTGAAAAAATTATCATAATTGAATAAATATATAGAAATTAAAGTACATGAAACCTAAGAAAACCACCATTTCATACCTTAAGAATACATTATGGTTAGTTATCCATTTTTAGTAGTGTGGAGAAATAGATTCAATGGAGGAAAACAAAAAAATTTAAAAAATTGAGAGGACGTATGAAGATGATAGATAATATATTAAAATTTATAATACAATTAAATAATGTAATATAATAAAAATATACAATAACTGTATATCAATGGATTCCCACATGTCCTCTACCATATAAAAAGAAAGAGGGATTTCATTTAATAGGGGGAGGGGGAGAAATTATAATTCCAATTTGGTCCACAAGAATTATGTGCATGATATACACATTAAATGACGTAATTTATATTCATAAAATTTCTTTGTAATTGTATTTCTCATTATCCAAAATAATTTCCAAATGATCATCCATGGTAAGGAATATTTATTACTTTTTAACCTAGAAACATTATTTTGTCATAGTGACTATTCAAATTCCAATATATCAAATTCCTATGCTATTATTGTAAAATTTGGGGTCCTAGAACCAAATGGTTTTACTTTGAATACATAGATATTAAATTCATTTAAATATTAACCATATTATTATATAATGTTTGTGGTTCAACATGAATATTATGTAATTCTGTCCTAGAGTATTTTTCTCATTAATAAGGTAATGGTAGTTTCTCGCTATAATGAGAACATTAAAATTCTATAACAATATTATTAAATATTGTTCTATGGTTGGATAACATAAAATTATGTAAAAAGTAGCATGAATATTGTCATGTACAAGTAATCATAAAAATATGTGACTTCCTCTCATGAAGATCGCACATGGTAATCCCCAAGGCATGAGAATATGAGCACAGACCCGCCAGTAGCAATGCTACAAGATTTTGTGTGATCAGATATTTTTATTTGAAAGCATGTGTAATGAAACATAGACATTTATATTATAATTAATTTGTTTCACAACTTGAACACGGTGATTTACATATGAATACCTTCACGCAGACAGTTGGTAGGAAGTAGTGTATGTTGGGGGCAATCAGAGTGTCATGTAGTTAATGGATAATTCAAACAAAGATTTATCAATTACATTTAGGGATGTTGATATATTTTCACTTTTATTGAAATTGAAATTTTTCTTGAAATTACATGTACGTGGAGTAACGATGAGTTTATTTTAGGTATTCAAATAGCATTGTATCATGTATAAAATTTGATGACACTATCATGAAACATGTTTGATGAGATAATTTGAAAGAGGGATTATATTACACAGTGAATGTTCATATGTGGATGTAATTATTGTGACGTTATGTTCTTTCCCTTGGGTGCCTTGATCCGTTTATAAATAATACTCTTGGAGTTTGGGCATGCCCCCTAATGCCAAAAATAACGAATACTACTAGGCCACACACTATGTGTTTCTTGTGGTCTCAGATAGATTATATATGAATTTAATTAATAAAAATTATTCTCAAGATAGTGGTATAATTTTATTAATGTTTAAATGATTTCATAATTGAAATAAATATTTATTCATTAGATTGTGTATTAAATATATTTATTTATTTTATTGAAAATTTAATAAATATTTATTTCATATTTTTCAAATAATATATTTATTTAAGACAATAAACTATTTATTTATTTATTCATTTGTTTAATAAATTGATTTGGAGTTCTAGGTGACCAAAGCCGGTCTGGTTGTCAAATAATTATTTTCTAGATGATAAGTAATTTTTTATCTAGATTCCACATATTAAAATAAGAGTTCTATTATTTTGTGACATGGAGTTTTGTTTATAATTCCATTTTTCACAATTTGGTGCACTATAAATAGTGATGCAGTATTATTATTAATGGCATTGGTTTTCTCTAAGGTTATGAATGAACTTAATTATTATTATGTAATTAAATATTGATACTGAAACCCCATGTCAAAAAATAGAAACATACATCTATTATTCCACATACCAAACTGTACACCCAGTGAATTGAAATTTTTTGAAAAAAAAATTATCTCTCAAATCCTTTTCCTTACCCTCTTAATAAAGAGATACATTCTTTATGGTCAAAGTGAAATCGATCAAGAATGACCAACACAAGGCACCCGCTTCACCATGCTAGCACTCGGAGAATGAGTGGTGTCAATCAGAGGCCACCGAAGCATGTGTGGATCACCAATATATGGATTCTCGTTAGGATCCTATCATGTGAAATAAGATAATCTATAAGGATCATTCCAGATGATCAACATCATCAATAAAGTTAATATAGAATATCCATGTATTGTTTTCATTATGAAATTAATTAAATTAAATATAAACATGACGTGTATGATCCTATCGAAAGGTTTTGGGCCTCTCCTTTTTTTTATCTAAATCTTTGATTCTATTCTTTGGAGATTGTCATTCATTGTCGTATTGAGCCCAAAATAATCACTGATCAAGGTAAGAATTAAAATTGGTGTTCGTCCCTATAGCACTTCCACTACGCCAGAAACGAACAATTATGACCATGATAACTATAGTTTCTTTTATATCCTCGGTTTTAATGTTTTTCATTAGATCCATCACTATATCCATTTTCAATTTATTATTTATTTGTTTTTTATCAAAAATATGGTCCAATAATTAAAAGGGTACAGATTCTTGTATAGTTTTTGAGTCCCATATTGTGAGATCCTTTTGGGTCTCCCAATGATTATTTGAACTTTGGGTCAATAAGAATGAAAATATTTCCATGATGTACTGATTGTAAAAAAACATATTCCATAATTTTAATTAGTTTAATATATTTATTTATAAAACAAAGAAAAAAATAAAACAGTAGAAATTCAAAATTTGAATTTTTTTAGTTATGATAAAAATAATTACTGACTATAAAAATGATATGATTTTATATAAAATAACAATATTCTAGAATTATAAGATTTTAATTTATATAAAAAATGTTAAACTATTACCATCATCACTCCCACACACATAACAATTGTACTCTCAGACAATCATCAAACATTCATTTGCAGATCCACATAGAAATCATAAATGTGAAATCATCCATGATTTAAAAAAAAATATTTTAGATTATATTTAAATCAATTCCGTACAATTTTAATTCATCACATTTAAACTTATAGAACATTAAAAATCCGTCCATGACCCAATCCAAATGTTCCTCACATTGAATTTTATGTCACTCTCTATTCAAGTGAATTTAATTTTGGATTTTTACACAAGTGTAGAAATTGCATGTATTATCATAGGATTTTGAAAAATCATATTTATCAATATCTTTATTACGAATAATATTTTCAATATTGAGGACTTTTAATATGAGAATTTTTTTATAACAGTTAGTGGTTATAATGATAAAAAATTAATACAAATAAATGAGAGGATGAAATCATATGTACAATGAATGAATATTCAACTACAAAGAATATTTTAACCTCACTAAACCACCCTTTAGATTTTATAAAATACACCTAACACATTTTATGACCTGATAAATGATCCAAAAAATTATTTCAATTAATTATGATTTCTTCAAATTTTTCCCCCTTTTTCCTTTTCTATTTTTTTATAACTGCACAAAGAAATTTTCCATTCTTATTAATAGAGGATTAGGAGAATATTGAATACAATAAATTAATTAATGTTTATTCCCTTGATTTTATATTGGTAAATGATTCATATAATAATTTAAAATATTAAATTACTGTTCATATATATTTTTCCTTTTACAATTTTATACATTTTTTAATAAAACCGTAATGAATTAAATAAATCACAATAGAGTGTTTAATATTGCTCAATTATCTCATTAAATACTAACCAAAAATTTTACACACACCTCACACCACTCAAACATGAATAACATCCCAAAATAACACACAATAATTGATCATTCACTATATTGAAACATAAAATATTCACAAAAATACCAATAGTGAGAGTAGGTAAAGAACATTGAAATTGTAATATGGCTAAAACCATTAAAGAAATTCATGAAATCAAAATTCAATGATTTAATTATGTAAATATATTTCTTATTTGAATATTTTTATGACCAATAATAATTCCTCAATCATGGAAACACATTTTAGGAACTCCAAAACCAAAAAATATAAAAATCGCAATGATTGGTCCCCACATAAAATATTGGTTTCACTCATGATAGTATGTTTGTTTGGATAAATATGTAAAAATATATTTAAATACCTAACACGATTATGAAAATATCATGATCTAATGTTTTATGGTAATGGATCTCAAAAATCAATCAAGCACCTAAAAATAATTGAAAATACAATTCCAGAAAAATGATTCTAAGAACAAAAATCATTTAACACCCATTCATTCAAAAAGTGTGTCAACAATATCAAAATCAATTAAAGTGTCAAAATTGAAAATAATATTCATTAAATATAATATATCATAACAATATTTAAAAAATTACTATTACTAATTTTGTTGGAACTCCTGCCACACATACAATATGCTTCCCTCATTTCTGACCAGTAAAATATAAATAAGGTTAGAAAAGCTAAATCTAATTAAAGATAAAAACAAAAATTATTTTTCAGTTCTGGCATTGAGTTAATATCCTAGATTCTAAAAATTCATTATTTAAATAATTAAATTAATCAAAATAATATAAATAAAGAAAAATAAATATAAATAGAATATATGATAAAACATATATCCCCCCATGTGAGTGCTAGGATTTTATATCCCCTAGTAACACAGTGGAAGTATATTAACCACATTCCAATGGTAGATGAGGTATCATTCCTCTAAAACAACAAAAATGAGATTTATACCAATCTGAATTAATAGATTTAATTATTGATAATGAAAAATTGAAAGAACAATATTCCCAACCCCAAGAATAAAAGAAAGAGAGAATTTTAAGGGAAGGGGATGGAAAATAATATAGGGTTACTCCCAATTAATCTCATCTTGAGGATTGGTTTCCACTGGGGATGGATATAATAGAATAAGAACTAGAATATATTATTTTTTATGTTCAGAAAATGATTCCTCATCAATATTGTTTTGGGCCATCATCTGAATATGCACCACTGTAATTCTCAAATGGATACTATATTATCTCCTAATCACAAGGAACATCTTCATCTTTTTAAATTAGGTCCTACAAAATTTGTCTTGAATATATAGAATCCATATAAGGGATAACATTTTTCAATTCAAAATAAATAATATTTGAATCAAAATAATGATCATAATGTAAATATTCTTAAAAAATAGGCTACAAAATATTTTTTCTTAATCTATGTTATTATTTATTCATTTGTTCCTAAGGTATGTGGATCATCAAGTAAGGCCTCAATATCACCAATTTATTTTTGTAATTTAATTGAAACTCGAATATAATTTTCCATATATTCTCATTTTTTCCATTCCATCCATTGAACATTATATTCTTTAACTTTAGCGTCTAGGGATGCAACTAGATATTCTATTTTTACCTGAATTTTAAATAATTTTAAATCATAAAGGAATTTTGGTCAATTTTAAATATTGAGGTGTATTCCAAACTAATATGACCCTAAATGTTTTCAAAATTTAAATAATTTAATTAATCATCAAAAAACCCATTGCAACCAAATAAATGAAGGATATGTTATGATGTTTTTTTGATCTTATTGGTTTTTTCATGAAATAATAGTGTGCATAATCACTTGTAATGTACCTAGAAATAGTGTAAAATTAACCATTAGTATTTAATTTGGATACCTCAATCAATGTTTTATTTACTTAAGTATGCAATATAAGGTGAACACCCAGGTTTGATCTCTCACGGAGGCCACTAAGGTACACATATTTTTCTATTGTCACTTTTTTAATCCAAATAATATAAAACAAAAGAATCTAATGTGGGTGGGTTTGAAATGAATGAAATATAAATATAACATATATATTTTTATTTATATGTAATGAAATAAAAAAATATTATAAAAAATAATGGGGGAAATTTTCTTTTTGAGGTCATGGTGATTGAAATCATTTGTCAAAATGGTTCTCAATATTCAATTCACTAAGGTGATCGAGACCTATCACACCCCCACATTATCATTTGAAATATCATTACCCAAAAATTTACAGCTCAACATAAATGGAATTACTCATGAAAACATCATCTTGGAGACTTCTTTTATGACCATAACTACTCATTTCTTGCACCATCAAAGGAATGACACAAATTTTAAAGGGAAGGGGAACGATAAAAAAGACTAGGAAATTGAATAATAGAGAAAACATGGAGACTGATCATCGTATTAAATTTAACCATCTACAGAATAACTATAACATAAATAAAATAATGAAATTAAAAACATGAATCTCAATAAAACCATCATTCCTTCCCAATAAAAATTATGATTATAGTTCTCAATTTGTAATGGAGATGAGAAGGGTATATGGTTGATGAATACAGGAAAATAAATGTGATAGAAAATATGTATTTTGAATAGATATAAAATACAATATATATATTATTCGTATATAATTTAATGTAATAAAAACATTAAAAAAACTCTACCATAGGCTTCCCCTATGTTTACATCTCGATGAAAAGAAAGAGATATTCCTTTTTATAGAGAGAGGGGGATAAAAATTAAGGATCCAATTCCGTTGGCTAGATGTTCATGAATGTTATTCACATTAAATTGCTTAATAATGAGGTGTAATCTTCATAAATGTTTTTCATATATGTCGTTCAATTTCACTCTCAATATTTAATATTTATTTGTAATGGTATTTTGGAATAATGGTTGTTTTAATCTATAAACTTTATTCATTCTGGGTGATAGTTTGGATTCCAATACTCCAACATCCCATACCATTATGGCCATGAAAATGGTAGAATATTCCATATATTTTATTATTAATTTTTTTAAACCCTATATTTCTCTATGATGTATTTAGGATTCTTCATTATTATAGATAACGAGATTTGATCCCATTATTAGAAGGTTTCAAAACCATGCAAAATTTTCATGACGAAGATTGAGAGCTGGTTGTGGCCTCAAAATTATTTATATATATATGTTTCCATAAGAATGAAATGAATTCCGTTAATTATTGAATAAAAAATATAAATTACTATATAAAAATTTATGGTCAAAATATAAAATAAAAATAAAATAATTAAAAAATTTGTCCATTTTGAAATTAATCAAGAAATATTTCTAGAAAGTAAAAATGTGGAAAATTAGCATACAATAGCACTAGTGGAAATTTAATTATTTAATTACATGATTATATATATGAAAATATTATTTTTATCAGTCGCCTGTAGATTATCCTATACATGGATATGAATGGTACAATATCGACGGTGGTGTCGAGATATTATTTACAATAGATACCTTACAATGGTAATTGATCCTCCAAATTGGGTAGAATTTCTAACATTCATGACTGATTCATGTTATCTTGAATTTCAATTTTCTTCTAATTATGGATGTGTATTTTGGGTTAATACAAAATCTCAAACCCAAATAATTCCCAATCCCTCTAGTAATCCTCTCTAGAATCATGATATGAAGTGAGAATCATGATCTAAAATTATCATTGCGGGAACAATATGATGCTACAACATGTCATGCACATAAATATGTACTAATTACTCTACTAAACTCTTCTCTTGGATGTCTAGGAAGTGGTCTAACTTGGTGAATATCTCTACAATCACCAGGATTACATCATACCCTCTAGAATATTGTTGATAGACTATTATAAAACCTGTAGATATTTCATCCCACTTCCTCTCTTTCTCTACATGAGGTCGAGCCAAACCCACTAAAACCTAGTGAATTTCCTTAAAATACTAGAAATTTATTCGTTGAGAAAAAAATCATTTAAACACTTCATCATCCCTTGTCATCATAACATTTATTAATGTTTCAGGTAAAAGAATCAGTTAAACAGGAAAAGCCTCACAACTAGTATCTCAAAGAAGGTAATCAATAAAAAAAATTAGAAGCATAGGGGTAATAACCAACTACAATATATTAGTTTCACCAACCTCATATACTAAGGAAAACTATGAGGAAGAAAAAATCCTTGACACCTTTGCCAAAAAAATTGAAAAATATCTCTAATAGAGAGCATCAGCTATAACCTTCTCATTCCTAGGAGTGTAGAATATCTCAAATTCACAATACTAGAATAAATCCATCCACTGCATCTTTCTCAAATTAATATCCTTCTATGAAAATATATATATTATACACTATTGGACAGAATATTAAATAAATCACTCCCTCATAATGTTTTGTCAACATGTCCCACAGGGGATACCACCACTACTAGCTCATGTTCAAGGGACATGTAGTTCTCCTCAAAGAGTCTCAACTAACAAGACCCGTAGGCTATCACCACTAACCTATATATCATATAAAATCCATTCCAATTTTTGGACGCATCGTAGGACAACACATACTCAACACCCTCTTATGATAGTCTCAAGATGGCGATTATTGTCAACTAATAATGAAACTCCTTAAAATTACATTATTATATCTATATATACACACAAGGTTACTGAGTTCAGGTCAATATAGACTAGGGTGATAAAATACTAGTATAATCTGTCATGAATCATTGATAGTAGCCTATTGACCCATAGATGATCCACACCTCATAGATGATATTGATTGGATATCTCAATAACACCTCCTCAACTATGGTTGGGTCCACTACTATACCATTTTTTGAGATGACATGTCCCAATAATTAGTCCTCTATAATCTATAATTTCACCCTCAGATATTGTAATAAATTAGGTTCTATCATACTATAACAAGAACCATCCTCAGATGTCTCATGTTCTCTTCCTCAAATGTCAAGAACATTATGATATCTTTAATGAATACTACAATAAATATATCTAATAAAGGATTAACAATTCAATTCAGTAGTTTCGTGAAAAATTTTGGGCATTCCTCATATTGATAGGAATCATGTAGTATTCATTGTGACCCTAGAATCATCAGAATGTTTTCTTCATTCAATCCTCATCCTGAACATGGTTCTGATGACAACATGATCTAAGGTCTTCAATATTAACATTAATGTAAAGATATTGTTGAATGTACAGATCTTATATAGAACATTTGAATAAATCTTATATGACCTACATAAATGGTTATTATAATATTTCATTACTAATTATCCAAATTTTTAAACTTCATATTTCTAATTTCTTCAATTTTTATATACATAAATTATTGACTTGTTGGCAGATATTCAAGATGAAGATTTAGTAAAAAGGTAAAATACCATTTTCATTTATATTTTATACTATCTTAACTATATGTGTTTTATAGTCTACATGTATTTATATACTCAGTATCAATAATTTATATTTTCAATATATTCAATATTGTAAATATTAATTTATGGTTTCTTTCCTACATACAATTTTATAGCGTATTCAATAACAGGATTTTACAGAAATATAGTTTCATTTAAGAGAGAATTAGTTGGGGAGTTCATGACTGGTGGACCATTTTCTTTTGTCACAGTTATTATTATCTTGTGGTTGTATTTTATATCCCTTATGATACATTTTTTTCAAAACTGGAATCATGTACTCTGTTTGAGTAGTGGATGAGGTATTTAATTTTAAGAGTGTATGTTTTTAAGATCATTGGAACATGTATTATATTTGGGCACATCATCATGTTTTTTAAATTGAGTAGTGGATCAGTATTTATGGAATTAATGGATATCACCATGAAAATTCATTGGTGTTTACTAGTTTTCTTTAATGATTCCTTTTTTAAATTTCAATATTTATTTTGAAAGTAAAATATTTACAAAAAAATACAATTTTTAATGATTCTTAAAGAAGAATGGATATATTCCTCCATAAATATTTTATGTAGATGATCAAAATACTTTTTCATCTAAAATGACATCCATTTATGTAACTTATGCTTTTATGGGGATATTAAATAAGGATTCCACTCTCATTTTTTCTGATTTTTTTGTGATGCAATGGTGTTTATGAAACCTATTTATATTCCATTAGTTTTTTAGTGATAAAATTATTAAGAAACATTCATTTTTTCTATGGATTATGATATAATGAAATGATTATGAAAAATGTCACATTTCTATAAGTTTTATATGATGAAATGTCTATGAAATCCATTTCATTTAATGATTTATTATATGATGATTTTTTTATGATATTTTAGAATACATAAATATAGTTTTATTTAAAATGTGGGTGGGACCTATATCACCCTCCAATGAATTTTGTAAATATTTAAATCTCATGATATAGTTAGAAGTAGAATGAAGAGTGAAACGATATTAGTAAGGGACTTTGTCCACTATGGTGGATATAGAAGTGAACCACGACTAATATGATTGATTGGGTAGTGAATCCATTCCACTATGATCATCTTAAAAATGTTTATTAAAAAATATGGAATTTATTTTCTATGTTTATATTTATGCAAAACATCTTTGTCGCATCCCAAATTTTTTGATATCATGGATCATGTTCTTTGATTCCCTTATGATTCATGTCATATAAAATACCAATATTTTTCTCAGGACTAATGACTATGAACATAGATATGTGGGGTATGGTTTTTAATTTTATCTCAATTTCATCATGCCATTTTGTTCATGTTATTCCAATGAATCTCCCCTATTTACCCTTACTGAGTACCTGATATCACCCTTCCTTATTTATCCTTTCCCCATATTATAAAGAAATGTATTACATATGAATTTTCTATGAAGGTATCATGTTATGAATATCAATGTTGGGCATGATATATTTTACCTATGTACATGTTTTTTATGAACCCGTTTTTTCAAATACACTAAAATATTACAGTCCTTTGGCATTTGACTGTCTAATTTAATGAATATTCATAAAAAATGATGTAATATCTTTGTCTGATAATCCTGAGACACAAAATGTTGTGACTACCTTTAATAATATTATAGAGGGATATCATTGGGAGGTGAATCCTATTTTTGTTCAATGTAATTTCACCAATTATAAATACATTCACTAGCATTTCATGTGGAATATAATGGGATGACCAAGAGTTGTAAACATGAGTAATAAACTTCTCTGACTTTAATAGTAAGAGTAGTTATTCGTATCTACAAATCGTTCAATGGTGGATCATTGAGAGTTTATGAAGTTTAGATAACCTAATGGATCTTCCAGTTGGTAACTACCCTTATTTAGTTATTCCTCGCGTTCCGATTTTTATGATATAAGGATTAACATGATTGAGATGTTGTAAAAAATAAAAATGTGAATGTGAATATTAGTGATTGGTTCTATTGTTCAACCAAGAATTTGTTAGAGACATTGGAAGTTGATAAGGATTAATTATTCTTTAATATATTTATATCATCAATAATCTTATGGTTATAATAAATCAAGCTGTTGTGTTTTTATTATGTTCATATGAGACATATTCTGAACCAAGGTAAATCTACATTATTTTATTTGCTCCATTCTGTATTTTGATTTTATGTTTTACCATTGAATGTATTTTGCGTAATTTATTTATAATATTGAGGTTTTTAAGAGGATGGGTTTGTATGGTAGGTTAGCAGAACTGGCATCCTTCATCTAGTATACTCTTCTTTGGGGAAGTGGATATCCAGAAATTAAATTTCCTCTTTATAGAGTCTTTTCATAAAATATTTTGGTAGATTAATGAGTAAGAATATAGTTTTCTTATCTAAAGATTGAATCAGTTTATTTTCCATATCTTCCCCATGACATTCATATTATTAACACCAATTACCATCAATATAATCATATAAAACTCCCCAAAGAAAATATAATATTTCATCCATGATAAGGTAACCCAAAAGTTACATTCATTGAATGTAATGAATTGGTTTGTTTCCATTAAGGCTGACATATTTTGATAAAATACATAAATTATATTATTTTTGGATCACTTAATGCCCTCAAGATCACCTATTCATATGAAATATGATTCTTAATTGAGGAAAGGGCTTAAATCATTTATTGGGGAGACTATTCCCATGATTCCATAAATACAAATAATAACTATGTGAGAAAAAATAAATCCTAGAGGATATTATGAGGGTGAAGATAAATAATATTTCATACTTTTACAAAAGAATATACAATCATAAATTTTATCTAGTCTCCCTCATGTATGATATCATAGAAAATGAACAAGAAAATAAATATTGAAGGTTGAAAAATGATAACCCTGACACTCACCCCAAACTCATTTTCTAATACCATCTAGTTACTCAATCGTAATCTATTATACAATATTTTATCTGAAATTTAAACTCAAGTTCTACAAGTAACATTGGGTGCCACAAAATGGTGTCAAAATTATATATTAGTGGTTTCTATCAATGTCACACTAATGTGTTCCATTATATACATGTTTATGTAAAAGGATAATAAATAAAATATGGAATAAATGCTTGGGAGTTAGTACATTGATTTATGACTATTTTGTCACAACACCCAACCGTGTTATGAAGCAGCCCTATCCACCTATGATACAGAAGCTTGATTGGGTCCATAATAAGTCCTGATGGGTTCACTTTATCCCCATTTTCTGTTGGTAATTTCATATAAAACGTAGAATGTATCTTAGGAATTATTTCAAACAATGAAACAACTTCTGAGTCTGAACCATTAAATGTACATCAATAATCTATAACTTTATTTTCATTATATAAGAGTAACATAAATATTAATCAATAGATAATAAACCCATAATAAAAAAATATCCCAAAAAATAATGGATAAAAATTAATGCATTGAATAAAAAAACATTTATCATTCATAATTTATCCAAAAGAGAACACATAGATAATAGAGTACAAAATAGAATGGAATTAATGTTGAGTCAGAGATACAACATATCAAAATATTTTTGAAAAAATTAAACAAAATGGTCATCTATCTCTGTATGAAAGAAGGGTAAATTTCCCCCCATCTCACCATCATTGATTATACATCCACCAGAAATAAGGGTTTTCACCTACCTATAGAACCCATCATTTACCTAAATTTGAGAAAAAATGTCTATATACACTGATTGGGTGTATTTTTTGTGCAAGAAATAGTATCCTAATTGGATCCCACTAATTGATTCAGGATAAAAATATTTTAAAATAATTAAAAATATACTTTCTTGAAATAAAGAATAAAAAAGAAAACATTTATCGATCAGAATAGAAAAATGGTTATAAAGATTATGAAATAATTTTAGGAAACCAAAATGGAAAATGTAGTCATTCTATAACAGAGAAGGAAATGTAAAAACACTAATTTAACTAAAAATATACTCACCGTATGTCCTTGTATAAATTTATGAACTAGTTCTCAAACCAAATTCCAACACAAATAAATATAGATTTTATGCCTTATCTTGGTAGAGTGGTGTCTCCCATCACACCACTACACATTGATTATACTACTACAGTGAAAAACTCATGTACTGGTGGGGGTGGTGATCCTCGTACAAGACACAATGATCTTAATCCATGAAATGTATTATTAGTTATTGTGATATTTTCCTAAGATATGCATAACATTAGTATTTCACCACATAGAAACCCATACTCCCATGTTCTTATTCATATTTAAAAAATTATTTCAATTTATATGGAATTCCATTAATAATTCACAAATAATTTCTAATTTCCTTTTAAATATAAATATTTTCTTGATAATTTATCCTTCAATAAAAAATTAAAAAATTTGAAACCATCATATGAGACATCCATGACCATCAAAACTACCGTATTTTAGAATTATCAACTTAATACTTTTTTTCAAATCATAATCACAATCGATTCATATAGAAATAAATTTATAGTAAATCTCTTACCTTTTGAAAAGATAAAACAAATTCATTCAGTAAAAAATAGTATTGAATGCAATGGGAGAACCAAAAGAGGAATGAATAAATCATGAACATGAAATTCCACACCATGGTATTTGGATAACAAAAACATAAATTTATCTATATCTTGTCAAAGATATAAATCAACATAAAAATCTTGAAATTATTGAGGGGAAAGGATATTAGGAACTTACTTGATAAATTCTTATAATACCTTGACAAATTCCAACAAAAAAACATGTGAAGAAGGATTAGGGAGAGTTTTGTTGTGGTTGAGATAGTACTGGAAGTCAATTAGGTAAAATCAGATGTTTTAGATGTTTTATTTAAAATATTTTCATAGAGTTAATTTCAATATTTTTATGTTTCTAGCAGACCACATAAATTCACTACATGGTTTTCCAAATGATTTTACAACTATTTAGTCACCCAAATGAACTGGAAATTGCTATGTGGCTTTCCTAGAGAACCCAAAAGGATTGAGTAACCAGGATAAATCTATAAAAAATCCCTCTATTAATATTTTATTTTGTTTCTCATTGTTGATGCTTAGTCTCCACTAACCATCCAAGACCTATGAAGAACAAACTATTTTCCAAAAAACAACCATTTTCAAAGAAATATATATGAAATCAAAAGTAATGATAAAAAAACAAACAAGAGAAGAAAAATAAAACCTAAAAACTATATCACGGCTTTGGTAAATCTCTAAAGTATACCTTTTGTCCTAGTTACCTCATAGGTTAAAGGTTAAAAAATTAACCCATTACTAATTGATCATGTATTCCCACTTCCATGCCTCGTTGGTTTATCACACATAATACCATAAAATTAAACCAATCGTAAAAAATTCATGTGCATAAACTTATTAGAGGAATTGGAAATCTAAACTATATACTCAATAATAATATCATTAAGATCTTCATTGATATCATTCAATTATAGTACGCGGGAGAGATCTAGGCAAAATATACTCAACTGTGAAACAAGGAATATGTTGTTGATAACGATCAATCAGGGTGGGAACGCCGATTTATATAAAATTTTTACACAACATCTGGTGACTTAAAATGGTCCCACGTATCTCAGGGAATGATTCTCAATATTCTCAAATTGTCACATATCCAACTAAAGTGAAACATTATAAAAAAATATTATTTGAATTAGAATTCAAGGGGGTGACATCGACAATATGCATAGGACTTTTGGTGGTTTTGAGCCATCAACATTCCCTTCCTGAATGTAAAAATTTTCATTGTCATATCTTGTACCAAGATAAGATTTACTGAATAATTTCACTCACCTCAATCATACAGAGGGAGGACCTAAATAGTTATCCATATAATTCATTAAAGGGGGTATTTTTTTTGATAAATGTTATCTATTAGTATAAGAAACTTCAACCAGTTCCAAATAGGTTCAAACCGCCAAAATTGATTACATGGGACTCAAGAAGGCCCTAAAAAATATGGTTTTCCATGTTTATCCTACCATCATTTTAGGGTTGGTATATCGTGCAATTCTTATCCTATTATTTTATTTCCTCCTTGAGGAATTTTTGAAACCAATATGTGAAATTTGGATTCCTATTTTAGATGATAGGATATAGAAACCTGAACAGTCTAAGGAACTCCTCAAAAATAATATTCTCCCAAGGTTATCCACCGTCATGGTGCCTTTTATTGAATTAAAATTGATTTAATTATATGGGAGATCAATAATGATATATATATAATTATTACCCATAGTGGAATCAGCTATGAAAAACTTTTGTTGATAGTTAAAATGCCCAAAAAGGTGGAATGGATTCATGATAGGTCATTACGCAAACCTCAGATTCTTAAACCTACAACACTGATGGAAAATAGGTGATCCATAATCCATGGTTCTTAATAATAAGGACTATGAAAGATACCTTGATCCACTTCTGCTACCTCTACTTAATTCACCATGATTCCTATTCTACTCTGAAAGGAAACAACTGCATACACTAGACACAGGTGGTGTATTTTTCATTCATGACTTCCATACATGTTTTTTCTCAAACTTTAATGCATGAACGAAAACCCTAGAATATGTTAGGAGCATCAATAAGATTTCCTAGACCAAATTTCAAAATAAAGACCCATTTCAAACAACATTAACCTCAATAATTTATTGATATTAACTCTATTTCCATGTGGCTAAGCATGAATAACTTATTCACATATTCCATTACTATTATTATTCTAAATAATGAGTGATAAATACTTATTTCCTCCCTACACATATTGTTTCAGTGTAAAAATACTAGGTTAAGACCACACTAAAATCCCCCAATCATGTTCCCATTCATATTTTCACAGATGATAGACTCGTATCATTTATTTCTATAAATTTCTTGGAAAAAAATCGTACATTTCACCTCTAATGTGTAGGGAGTACAAGATAAATCACAACCCACTTAGACATTTCCAATGAGTCAACAAACATCTGTGGATAATTATCTTCCTAAAAGTTCTGTGTATTATTCTTTAAGAACTCTTAAATCGACCATAGACATGACATCTATTGGATTTATTAGTTGGGAGGGAGATAGATCATGCCCCATATTCTAAATCATTAACTACCCAAACCAAAACCTCAATAATATTTGGTTCAACCATTGTATTTACTCCTAGGAAGTAGACTAAAACATCCTCTAAAGGATTTATGGGTCACATTAAAGGTAAAATATTGCTACATAAAAACAAATAAGGAAATAAATCTATAAAAATCAATAATTGATCCTCAATCGATAATATAAACATTCTCAAAATACAAAAAAATCATAACAAAAGCATGGGGATATAATAAATCCCAACACTTACTAAGTTGAATCGTATAAGCCTTGTCCCCAACCCCTTCACATAAACCATGGAATCAAACCAATATTATTTCCATCCCTCCATGTCAAATTTTATTTCGAAGAAAGAGGAAAATAATGAAACCCTAGGATTATGGAGGTCTAAAGTAGTGCACACTAAGGGCATCCCCTATGATCAAATTGACACCTTATAGTTTCCAAAAATTATTATAGATAATTCTATTGTTGATGGATATTTGTTCAGCTAAATAATCCATGTAATCTATGGCCTTATTACCCTCATAACTTTTGTGAGTCACATTGATATTGCACTGAAGGGGAACTCAACATTTCCCAACTACATAGGATATAGACCAAGGAATATAGCCAACGAATAGCATTTTCCAAACACTCCATGTCACCTCTTACTTGATCCTTGATAATCTTTCCTCCAATCTATCCAAACTCCCCATGTTTTGTAAATAAAAACATGGTATCTAATATTATAATTTTTCAATCCAACTTAAGAAATCCCTGATTAAATAACTCATGTTATCGCATGGAAATTCCCAAAGGGGTCTCCCACTCCCCACATGTTAGAGAAAAGAGATAAGGAATCATATAATGATCCATATTAATGGTTTTTCCTAATAAAACAATTGTTGAATCTATACAAATAATGTAGTATTCATGTAACAACCAGACATTTCCCCATTTACGTACTATTTTTTCAATTTCAAATCTTTTTCCCATTACAATGATTCCCAATAGATTAAATGAAGTATCAAGTGTGTCTGTGGCTCATTCAGAGCCCAAATCATTGAAAGAGGTAGACTAGGCCGCATAATTAGTAGAAACTCGGTCACCCATCCTACAAGGTTTCCTTAAACCATCTAGTTGCAGACAATTGGGTGTAGGGTGCCGCACAATTTGGTTGCAACTATTCGATCCCAGGTGCATTCATGTGCTGAAAATTGCGATTTTTTACACTTTATTTTTTCATGATTTGTCCACATTTTGAAAAATCATGCACTTAATCATGTTATGTTCCACATGAATTAGTGGATTTTTTCACGGTTTGTGCACATTTTGGCCAACCGTGTAGCCAAACTATGCACTCAAATCTCTAAGTGTGAATTTATGTTTCTACATTCATTAATGATTTAACATTCTTCTTCTTCCTCCCCCTTATATTTCATGTGGACTCCTCCTCCCTTCATGGATGGAGTTCCTTTCCCTCTCAACCAATGGATCAAGCTATCTCATTTACACAAAATCTATTTTCTTTCACCATTGAATTAATCAGAAAGATCTCTATATGATCCTCAATCTGCTCCCACCTATTTTAGGTTGCTTCCATCCTATTTATTTCTTTCCTGGTGTGATCTTATTTTCCCCATTTTTATGGAATTATAAAATTTCATGATTTTCATCAATTCCATTATAAATCTAATAATTCTGAAAGATAATGAAATATCTATGAGGATATGGTAGGTGGTCTAGGTTACTTACCCTTATTTCATTTAACATTATAATATGAACTATTGTTCTACATGTTTAACCATACCCACATCACTGTTAACTTATTAAATTATATTAAAATGGATCTCTTATTGTACAAATTATAACCCATGCAAGGGGTGAATCTTCTCCTTGGGTTGATCATATTGACTTATTCCACCCAAATGGGTGTTCTTAATCAATAAGGATTAATTGACCTTATTCTTTATCTTGTTGATCAAACTTATAGTGTCTTTCCTCAAAATAAATACCTATATTACGAAAGAATTTTATTTGGGTGGGGAAAATTAATTTATTCCATTACACCGCATGAAATAAATGAATTGTTTTAAAAATCTCAATTGTTCATTTGATTATGTATTACCCCTATGACATAAATGGACTGTTCTATTGAACTCATTTACCAACATTCCAATTATGATATAAATTCTTATTTAAATTATTCACCTTAGTGATGAGGAAGATACAAGGGGTTGTGACTTATTGACCCCATAGATAAACTATTTTTTCATTCGATAGAATTGGTATTAGTTTGTAGATACTTGAGTGGTGACACAAGCTATGATTCAGATAGGCGCCCCAGGAATTATTACATTTACCTATAAATGAGAGACACAGGTTCCCAAGGGAAGACCCCTTTTATTAGAACGATGGAAACATGGTTGAACCATGCTACTAGAGAGACTCATACCCCTATGGGTGACACCAAGTAAGGACCTGGATTTTAGTTCTAGATGTTATCACACCACGCCTAGAGTGACATAAGGGACATCATTATTGGGTCACATTGGACGGACACCATTGAATTTTACTTTTATCAGGCCACTCAAGTGATACATTGTAACTCCTTCTAAATTTCCATGGATTGGATCTTGGTGACTCTTAATATTTATACTGTGGATAAATTTAATTGAAATGTAAAATAATTATTTTTAAATGAGATATGATATTTTGGTTTTTGAAACATAGGGACGATTCCTCCAAGACCAATAACAAGCATGGGGATAATCCATCTTATTTCACCTTATACCTCCCACTTTTCCATGGTAACTCCTCTTGATACTGACTCACCGATATAGGTTGAAATATGTTGTTCTAGATTGGTGTCATTTTAGATCATATTCTAGATTATTTATTTTTTTACTACAATTTTTCACTATTAACTATGGCACACTGATCATCTTACAATTCATGTATTGGATTGATCTAGAACCCATTGGTGGTGGCCTACTAAAATTGTGTCTCACACACTTCTTGGGTTTCTATTGTTACCCAATAAGACTTTCTGGGTGCATGTATAGATAAATGGAAACATCTAACATCCAATGCTTTGTTTTCATTTCTAGGATGAAGTTTTGTTATAGAGGATCAAATATACTATAATGATGCTAGACACAATAATTTCTAGAATCTTTGAATATTTTTTAGTATGTGGTATATCCTTGTATCACGCATCCCCAGTCCATGATTTTTTATTACATGACATTCCATCATCATCTTCTATATCAGAATTATTTATTCATATTCTGTTTTTTACTTGTATTGCTTGGTTTATTCCCATTAATTATGATGTTGTCTCTTCTATATTTATGATTCTTAATTTTATTATGTATTGATTTATATTATGATAACACTATTCTAAGAGGGAATTGTCTCCCCATGAACTCATTTAAGGACCTCAATACAATTTATTAGCCTCAGAATTTTAGGTAGGTGTGCCTGAGGTATTATGGCCACAATCTCAGGGAATTATTGACTGGAAACTAGGGTGGTACAGTACAAAGTTATATAAGAGATTTAATTTCCTTTTGTATTTCTTATGGGTTTAGATAAGAAACATTGAATATTAGAATTTGGTAATTATCATATTCTTGTGAGTCTTTAACAAACATAAAGGAGAAATAAAGATCACATAAGATGAGAAAATACTACAATTTGTTTCGTTGTTATTGATTCGTGGATTTATCCATTTCCTTTTTCACAAATTTTTAAATGTTATTGATATTTATTTTGTTGAAAAATTATTTTTTATCCCTATCCTGATGATATAAGGGAGCATCAAAGCATGAATAATACTAGGAACCTTAGGGATAAAATATTAATGCATTATTCCATGAAATATTTACTTTCATCTTGAATTACATGAATTGAATGTTATATTTATTTGTTCATTGTATGTTGATACATTTAGTTCCTTTATTATAATATATACAAAGGTTAAAAAAATTCATATAGGACTAATAAATTGACTGACATATAAAGTTCCTACTTTAACCTAACAACATTTTCCTAAATAGGATTAATAGGACACCGTAAGTAGTCAGTTATGAAATTTTAATTCATAGACCATATGTCACATTGGGTGGAACATGTTTTTTTAGGATTAATGGGATTCTAGGATTCAATTTATATGGTGTATGGGACCTTATAAATTAGATGTGTCAGTCCGTATAATTCAACCATTGGATGTTAATTTAAATAAATAAATTAATTGAAATTAATACGACATTTAAAATCAAATGGACCTTTATATGATTAATATGAGACCATGAAACTATAATGAGCATACTAGTGGGAAGTAGTTCACCTCTTCTATGATATTTGATGAAATTTGTGATCCCTAAGACAAATATCATGGAGCAGACTAAGGTTTGTGATGTACATTATGTAGAATTTTACCTGAATTTTCATTACCACATTCCCTATATGTAAAAAAATTATATTTGAGGTGTGTTCTTGGAAATTATATATCCATTCCACCATGATAAGCTCATGATGTAATGAAAGAGAGTATTTATTAGCATAATCTAGAGGTTTTGGGCCCTTGATTCCCATGATTCACCATGTAAAACCAGTTGAGGAACCTCTTGTAGATATTTCACTTAGTGTTGATGACTAGTTACGTGATAGCATCTTCAAATTTAGGAAAATAGTTCATTTTTCTCCTTAACATGACCCATCTATGGTAGTACTGACCTATGAGTGTCAATAATATCATCATAATACCTTCTAGGGGATAAACAACCATAGCTTGTGGGATCATTGCTAGAGGCCATGGAATCCATCTTCATTAATATCAAGATTCCCCAGTGTGAATGGTCAATATCATGACCTGTATGCTCTATGATTCCACAAAACATTGGTGGGAAATTTTCACTCAAGCTATTCAACATAATGGTATGGTAAGGGTGGACTTCCAGATGGCCATCTTTAAATACATCTTTCCTCAGACCATTCCAATAGATCGTGTTCACGAATTCATTCACCTTAGCAATGTGACAAGTCGGTGATGGAATACACATCTCGCTTCATAGAAGTATAGTTCTTTTCACCGACCATGACCATAGATGAGCTAACTATTGTGAGGAGATTATAGGATGGGATTATATATTCCTTTTACTCCTAGGTTATCCCTTTTAGCTGACTGTAATTTTAGGGATATTTGACCCAACCATCATTATTAAGAGGAATATGAGGGAATTAGGTGACATGAAACAATGTTTCACATCTTCCAATAAAATTAATAGCTTTTCAAGTTTTAGGAAGAAACAAATTTAGGGTACACAAGGGGGTTGTACATCTAGTTGAGATGATCTTACAGCTATTTGGGGTTCCACAAATATGGTAGTCCATGCATAAAAATCCCTCATGGAAGAGAAACATATTCAAATGTTGGACTTGTTATAGGATTGGTCACCTCCAGTGCTACTGAAAATATTTTTCATGACTGCCAAGTGAGTGCAGATCTATGACATCACTTATTTAGGGTGAAAGAGTAGTGAATCATCCTTAGGCGGTAAGCTGGTATTCTACAGGGCATTCACGTATAATGAGTTGTTATGAGAAAGGCTCTTGGGACCCAGTGTTTTATTGTTAGTAGAGTGAACATGCTCAGGCTACACAGGCAGTATCTCTGGGTTGCAATTTAGGCCATATTTATGTAGTGTATCCCACACTAGAAGAGAATATTCGATGTATATCTAGAGATAGAGGCACAATTCTAGTATCCTCCACTCAAGTTTTTTCCCTTTTCAATACATGTATATTTAAGTATTTTTTTTATTCTACAACAATGGGATGTCTGAGTTTAGTTATATAATACAATGGTCATTTTATGACCCTTCAAATTTTGTTTTGAGTTTGATAATATGGTATTCGCTATTGCAATGGGTGATCCATTGGGAATGGTGGGTAACATTGTATGTAGTGTCTCTTGATCCATGATATTATCGACTATAACATCATTATATATATGAACTGTATTTTTCCATATCGAAGCCATGTGTATTTCTATACTAGTTGGGTATCTTTAACATCACCCTTGGGAAACCCATATATCTATAAGGGTGAATTTTATATCCATAAATATCTAGCATGATTAAAGTTCACTGGGATGGGTGGTGTGACAACTGCGATGGATAGTCATTGTATGAACAATTAGATGCTACATATTATGGAATTTCCACCTGTCAGGGATCATTTCAGGGATGACTTCCCTACTAATTTTAGTAGATTACCTCTTAAGAGTGTGGTCGATTTCACCATCAATTTTGTGTAATGTGTGGAACCAGTGTCAATTTCTCTATATATGAGGGCACCTATAATGATTAAAGAAATCAAAAATCATATTGAAGATCTTGATTCTTAGGGTTTAATTAATCCTGGAACATCACCATGGGGTTTATAAGTCCTCTTTTCCATGAAGGTAGATGGTTCCCTTACA
Organism: Viscum album; assembly: GCA_963277665.1. Lineage (NCBI taxonomy): Eukaryota > Viridiplantae > Streptophyta > Magnoliopsida > Santalales > Viscaceae > Viscum > Viscum album. Next base: position 1,749,921,625 of record OY728152.1, read on the forward strand.
CACTGTGAGGATTACGACTGACTGAACCCATTTAATTTACAGAATTGGTATGTACTTCCTCATATCAATGAACTCTTCAACCATCTCTGAGGATTAATTATTTTCTCCAAGATCAATTTGAGTTTGGTCTACCATAAGGTATGGGTGAATAAATCAGACATATCACATATATCATTTCAGAGTAGGGAAGGATTCATTGAGAATCTAGTAATTTATTTTGGATTGTTGAACACACATAAAATATTCCTGGATTTGATGAATTTGGTTATCCACCAATATATTGATTCCTTTGTAGTGGTCTTTATAAAGGACATATTTTTGTACTCATACACTAGACACGACCATGTCAATCATCCATATATCATGTTGAGTACACTAAGTAGGAACCATCTATATTCAAAGATCATTAAATGTCACTTTTGGATCATCGTGGTTCACATCCTGAGTCATACCATATCTATGGTAGTGGTATCAGTTGACATAGAAATGGTGACCGATTGGGTTTTTTGGTAGTATTAAAGGATCGTTTTTGACATATTTAGCCTCTTTGTGATGGTTTAATTTTATAGGTTGTTAAATTAGATTTACTCAATCCTGGAAGCACCACATAAGGGTTTGAAAAAGAACATTCTGAAATATGACTGGATAGAAGCTTGTGAGATTCCTTTTGCAGAGATAAAAGTATGACTATGTTTAGCTCTGATCTTGATTCTTCCATTTCCAGGAAGAATCTATACAATTTAGTTTGATTGATCAAGAATAGGGTTGGGGCCAATTCTAATGCAAGTTGATAAGGTTGTATCATACAGGTCCTTCCACTTGAGACCTCATTAGTATAATTACCATACACATAACCTCAAACAATTTTTCATTGTTAATGACATGTGTAGATTGAGGAGACATCTATTGTTTGAGTGATTCATTGTTTACATGAATAATAAATGTTTAAAATATATCATTACAAACTAATACTTGAATATGAGGAATATCAGTTGGGTGGACTACCTGAAATCATTTGAATTTGATCTTTTTTACAAACATGGAATGGGAAATTCAATAGATGATTCCATGAGCTACAAAACGTAGACACAAGTTATCATGGAAGAAATAAGTGAGTGGGGGTTGATGAATCTATTATTTGATGTGTCTCTTGAGGTTCAAGAACAGTCTGGGAATCCATCTTAGTAGCTCTAGTAAGGACATCATCCCTTGTGGAGAAATCATGGATCAGGAAATTATTATTCTGAGGGCATCATTTTAAGGGACAACATCACTATAGAGAACCCACCTACTGGTTGGGTTGTTTATGGAAGTAAAACCCTACTCTTTTGTGTTCGTGTATGGGTGTCTTCAAATATATGGGAATAGATAATGAGGGAATCACATGATTGTTTTTGGGAATTTCATCCTAGTCTTACCAACATGTATATAGTAATACATTAATAGTATTTTTGGCCATGTTTGAAGATGAATATAGAAGGGTTAATCACTCGGTAATATTCTTGTCACTAGGTGAAGACAGAGTACCAACGTCCTACTGGACTTCTAAAACCAATCTCAATTCCTAAGTAAAAATGGGAAAAAATCCCAATGGAAATCATTCCAGGAATTTTTATATTCCCTCGATATAGTGATGTGGTGTGCATGATCATAAATAGGGTGAAAATGGTTGCAAACAATATACAAATCCTAGAGCCCTTCTCTATTTTTTAGATATGCAGGATTTATATTTGTGGGGTATTTCACATTTATGTTGTAACATATTCTATCATTTCAGATTGTGACACTTTGATCACCTCACTATTCGTGAATGGATTTCTAAAGGTACCTAGTTAATAAGTGATCTTTAGTATAGAAAATCAACCTATGATAAATAGGTAGTCTAAGAGACAATATGGGTGTTGGAGGATATTCCATTAACATGAATTAGTGATTTTGGATGTTCATGGGTATATAATATTATAATTTTTAAATTTTCATATGACAGTAGATTTCTAGAAATAATTAATAACTCTTTGAATGAGCCCCTTTTTGGTAGGTTGTTTCATTCACCTCTTTGCTAGCTAGAGGTATGTGAGGAAGCTCTACAAGGTCATCATCTTGTGTTTGAGATTTCATTGAAAATCAAGAAGATTTAGAGGTGTATGGATATGCCTCATCCTATCCAAATATTATATATTGATCATCTATGTATTCCTCTAGATATTTTGGTGCGATATCTGCTCTTTCTATGTGTATTGGCTTAATTGGGTCATAGGTGAATCCTGAAAATAGTTCAAGTGGTCAACATGATATATTGGAGTAATAGAGATAGTGGAGAGAGTTGTGTAGGCATCCAATCAGTTTTTGTTACTTCATAGGTATTATTTCATTCATTATTTATTCCCTATCTCAATTTTTATGGTATCATCTCAACACGTCTCATTTTTTCATCCCCAAGAAAATTGTGTTCAAGGCAGATGCATCCTTTGAGGAGAAAATAATTTGTATCAATGATCAAAGAATAAAGGCTCTTTGAGGTTGTCCAGTTCCTCTATTTTTGGTGATATGGTGAAACAAAAATGTATAAGATAAGGCCTAGGAGTAGGAAGCTGATATACATGTGCAGTGACCATAAATTTTCTTAGAAGATGTTTTACCAGCCTTAGAAGGGAATCATAGAGACGAGTTTTCTTAAAGTGGGGAGTTTATATCATCCCATATTATCCCCAAGGTAGAACACTTTTTTCTATTTGAATTCCATTTTTTCCTTAATAATTATTCCTAGTGGATTCAATGAGTTCCTATGTGTGTACGAAGATCGTTCAGCACCTAAAGCCCCAAAATTGGAAGATGCAGACTAGGAATCATGTTTAGTAGAATCCACATAACCCATACAATGTGGTGTCCGTAAACTGTGTGGTTATTGATAGTGGGGTTATTGGGGGGCCACATTGATTTTTAGTCATCATGTGACCCCTTGGGTATTCTCGTGTAACCAGCTATATGTTTTTATAGTGTTATTTTGCACAGTTAGGGCACGATTGGAACAATTGTGTGCTAACCCATGCAGGGTTCCCTTTGAAGTAGTGTCTTGGTGCATGGTTCATGCACGATTTTTCCTATTGTGAATTCAAACTGTGATCCCTTTGTTTGATGGTGAATTTAAGTTTTTTATCATCTTTAATGATTTATCATAATTCTTATTCCACCATTCATTTCTCTAATGGACTCTTCCTACCTCCATTAATTGATCCCATTTCCCTCTCATCTTAAGGACCAAGATTCTTCATCTATGAAAACCCAGTTTCTCCCATCGTTGGATCCATCAAGAATCTCCTGTTTGAACATCAATCCTCTCTTATATTTTTCAAGTTTCATACATCCTCTATTATGATATCACAGTGAAATATCATTTTCCCCATTTTTAGATCATTTTATGATTTCAACATTTTCATTCATTCTAGCATGAATTAATGATTGATGCTAGATGATTGAATCTCTATGAGGCTAAAGAATTTGGTCAAGGTAATTTCCCCTTATTTCAATACACTTTATAATATTCACCATTTCCTTGCAAGCCTATCCTTTCTATATTTTCGTTTAACTTCTTAAATTAAATTAAAATGGATTCCAATCCTTTCCTACTGCAACCCTATCAAGTGGTGAATCAACCCCTTGGGTTGATCACCCATAAGGGGACATTCCTGATAATAAATACATTTATTATGAATTCGTTTGATTTGGGTGATTATTATTGAGTTATTCCTTTACACAAAATGCCATAAATAAGGTTGTTGAAACAAGTCAATTGATAATGTTATTACTTATTACCCTTAATTTTACCTCTAGAAGAGTGAAACCCATCCGCTAGAGGAGACCCTTGGATTTTTACAATGGAATAATTGTTGTATCATTCCATGAGAGAAAATTGGGCCCCTTCATGTGATACCCAGTATAGAATTTGTGGTTAGTTTTGATGTTATCACACAATTACTAGAGTGACTTGTATGAAATTATATTTTGGGTCACTTTGGTTGGACACCATGGAATTGGTCATTTACCAAGGCCCTAGAATGACACATGGAAAATCATTCTGAATTACCATGCATGGAATTATGGTGAACGTTAATATTTATAATGTGGCTAAAATGAATTAAAAATGTAAATGAATTTTTTAAATAAGAAATGATGTTTGGTTTTTGAAAAGTTTAGACGACTCCTCCAATCCCAAGAAGAATCATGGGGATAGTCAATCTTCTTTCACTGTATACCTCCCACATTCCTTTGTAGGTTCCCTTGGTTAAAACTCTCAAGCTTAGGTCAAAGTAGGTTGTTGTTTATCATTGTATTATTATAACCCAGTTAACATTATTTATTTATTTATTTATATTTTCACTTATTCACTATGACACAATACTATTTTTATAATTCATGTATAGAATTGTTCTAGATAACGATGGTGGTGGCCAGGTAAGATTATATCTCACACCCTACATGGTCTTCCTTTGGTGCCAAACTAGACTTTATGGTTGTAGGAATAGATTAAGGGAAGTATCCTTCTTCTAATGATTGATTTTCAATTCTAGGATTGAGTTTGAGAGTACATGACCAAGACTATCTACAAGATGAATGATATAGTTGTTTTCGGACATTTGTGCATTTTGTTAGAATTTTGTAGCAACTTAAATCCCCTTTCACCTTTCTAGGATTTTTTATTGTACATGAAATTCCATCATCATCTTCTTTATCTCTATTATTTACTCAGCTTCTCTTACCTATTTATATTTATTGGTTTGTTTCCATTAAGTAGGTTTCTATTTGTTTCAAATTTATACAAACACCTTCTTTTATCTATAGATAACTTCTCTACTCACTCAACTCTATGAAAGAAAATTCTTCCAAATTCTCACCCTTGGCCCTCACTACTATTCATAAGCCTATGGGGTTCGAAGATGCATTCTTGAGTTCATGTGGCCACTGTCTTGGGGAAATACTGATTGGGACACTGGGTGGGATGCTAAAAAGAAATGTTTATAACATGTTTGGTCAATCTATTAGAGTAAAATTTACATGTATCAATAGATAAAATGCACATAATGAAAAAATAGCTCAAAAGTAATAAAATATAAAAATGAAACCATGAAATCAATAATAAATTTCATTTATAAAGCCTCCAAATGATATGAAAAATCCAAAATGGTATAAAAAATAGGGTAAATGATTTCATGATGGTGGTATAACATGTCAAAATCCTAACAAAAAAGAAACAATAATAGTTATACATTATTATAAGACATAAGGTTCAAGTCCCCACCATGTAACTTCCTTCAACTAGAGGTCCACTATAAAGAGGGTCTTCCACCTCCAGGAAGAAAATTTCCCTTTTTTTAATCTATAAAAAAATACATATACAAATTGGTTGTATATAGAGTGTGAAAAACCCTAAACCAGAAATTTTGAGACATGTTCTTGAAGGGAAACCGATTTTTATTCAATTAAAAATATTCCTTCATGAAGAAATGTATATAAATTAAACATTTATCCATTAATATAGGAAAATAATTAAAAATTTTAATCAAATATTTACAGAAACCAATGATAGAAAATATTTCAATTCAGAAAAAAATTTACATTGGAATGACCATAAGTTATATAAGGATATGAGATACATAAATACTCATGTCAACTAATAATATAGTGGTCAAAGAAATTGTTTACACAAAACTCTATAGAGATCATTCCATAACCATGTCGTGTGGTGTCTCTAATCACATGACACCACATCTATCTCAACACTATAAAGTGTAATATATGTCCTAGTTGTGTGGTGATACCCATCTTCTAAACAAAAAATATAACACAAGACTAGTATGTTTAGTTAGTGTGGTTTCTTTCTAATGGGAGACTTCAAACTAGCCATGCCCCCATAGAAAACCAGGACCTCATGGGCCAATTCAATTTCTTACACAATCCATTCCATTTAGAAGCGTTATATGTCTATAATTATCATAATTAACTTAAATTTTCTATGTATAAAGAAACCCTTTCAAAATTAATATCTTCCTAAAATCAAAAGGAATCATTCAAAGTAGTCATGAGAGATATCCTTGACATTCATAACTATCATAGAATGGTTTTTTTAATTTAGAATATTGTTGTAATGAATGGTGGGAACATTTGTTTCAAAAAGGTAGACATTCCCATGAAACCACCTACCACTATCCATGATAAACAAATTGGAAATAGTTGAAACATGTTTACAATTCCTAGTGGGACCCTATTGAGGAATGAATAATCAAAAAACATGAAAACCCACACCATTATATTTGGAAAAAACCCTAGTACACATTGACCTTATGGAAGAGATATCTCAATATATAAAGATAGAAAATATAAAGGGTAAATGAGTGGATACACTTTCTTGATTGATTCATAAATAACCTTTCCAAAATCACCAAAAAATAAGGAAAATTATGAGGAGGGAGAGTTTTTATATGGATGAAAAGGATCGGGAAGTAGAGTGGGGGAATGAGTGGGTTTAGAGGTTTTAATTCAAAGATGAAAAAATATATAATTTCAAAAAAAAAATTTATAGGTAATATAAAGGTCTTAGAAATTGAGTTTTCCCAACTATTCACCAACCATGTAGGACACCTAATGTCCCAAAAATAGGCCATATTAATTTCATGAAGTGGTTTCATGGTTTAAGTAACCATTCTCAAACTCTGAAAACTAACATTGTTAAAATATCATTCGGTGTCTAATGTTTTTCTCATAATTACCACTTACTATGTGCAACCTATGAATCACCCACTATTTTAAAAAAATACAATATTTTAATGGAAACCACCAAAACAAGAATATTGAATAAATATATAAATGAAGGAAAAATACAGGTATAAAAAAAGAATCCATCATGTGATAAACCATACCTATCTCACAAAGCAATAGATATTTAGTCACCTCAAGATAACATTATAACCAATACATTAAGACTTGGGACATGTTTTCATTTCATTCTATTACACATACACACTCAATAAGGGAAATTTATATATAAAGCCTCAGTAACATCATACCAAGTCTTGAACTCTACCATCTAACTCATGGTAGGTTCCTATAAGAAATTCATAGGCCAATACCTTCTCACATAGGAAGGTCCATCCCTGTAACCTCTCACTAAAGGGGAACATTGGTATCAAGATCCTTGATACTAATATATAACTTAGAGGCGGGTCTCACAATCACGTCATATTATATTTTTTTTATATAGGTAAGTCCATGTCATCTCAACTTACCCTAGGTGTAGAAAAATATTCCAATCATATATTAACACCCAATAACATAGGGAAAACAATTCCACCACCCACTAATTTATGTAGAGTCCAATCATCAATATAGTAGTGAAATAGAGAATCTTTCTAGTCATTCTATTCTTATGACTATTAACCCCTAGTGATGATAAATTAATATATCCTTGGCCAATACCCTACAAATCAGGGCATCCCATACCAACATTATCTCACTCATGTTGAGGCTCAATATCTAGTCCTTCAATTGTTCATACACATAGTTGGGAACTCACAGACAACAAAAATCATGTGGTCATATCTCATCCCATATTATTATAATGAATAACATGACCATGACCTAGATCATAGATATCTTCTTAAAAATCATCATGATGTGTACCCAATTATCCTCGTAAGCTAAACACATCAAGCTCATTCTAATAAAAAACTCATGATATACTAAAACCAACATCACTCATATATGTCTTTAATGGAACTCACTAGTTTATCAAAAACAAACATGGTCTATAATCATCAATACCATCATGGACTCATCACCCCCTAATTACCCTTCATCCAGTTTGACTAACCTGACATAGGTCCCAAGAGGTCAAGTCTAATCCATCTGTCAATTCCAATATAAATTTGTGGGTTGGGTTCACCTTGGACCATTTTAATCACATTCCTTCAATCCCTCTTAGTAACTCATTTCTATGATATAAATATATCTATATTTATTAATATCATGTAACCCACAAATATATACCTTATGAAATCTATTAATCCATTTACCTATTGGAAACCCTCCATGATTCACAACATATATCCTCATAATAATTATCATTCTTATAGCATAGACCAAGACTCTCATTGACTCTTTCAAGGTTGTTCTTAAATATACATTATTTTTTACAACTATCTAATTAATCATTATAAGGAATACCCCATTATACCTACTAACTAATTCATGGATAATAAAATTAGGCTATCTATAACTTATCATTGACCATAAATTATATCAAACATCTCATAAAAGAAGCTGGCACCATCATCCCATAGTGGAATGGTTGTTGGCTATCTCCATTTCCCCGATGATCATTAGAGCACCTGATTTGAACCTAGGATGATATATTATAAATAACTTCATTAGATAGACTACATTTGTTCTATAACCATTTTAAATCAGCCAATATTCTAATTCCATCACGAAAAATCATGTTTAAAAAAGTTATGGTTAAGTACTCAAGTGATTATTTTCATTGAAATACACCTATAATTCTTATGACTTGCTTTATAATACTCAACAAGATCTTACCAAGCCCTTCTAACATTCCATAATCCTATATAAATACAATAAATCTTAATAATTAATTATAAACAATTTATAATTAATTAAAAAAATTATCCCATGTAGCATAATAACAAAAAACTCATTGATCTATCTCACCACACCAAACTAGCAACCAACCTCCCATGGATGGTTCACAGTGCACCCACGTCACCATTAAAAAATAATCTCTAATGGATTACACCTATACAATCATTTTATAATTTAATTTCTTTCCTCTAATATATTCATCAAATGACATAACTTAACTAAAATATGGGATAATGGATTGTGGCCCTCATCCATGTACTTCCTTTATATACTGAATGAAAATTCTTCATTCGACTGGGTGATTCCACTATGATTCGGTGAAATAATCACCTTAACCATATCCTAGGGAAACAAAAATAAGTAACCAATAATGGATAAAAAAATATAATGAGAAGGTTGAAAATTTAGATTTATAATTTTTGTAAAATTTGTCCCAAAACATCCCTCGTCAAGGGCATAAAAGGGAGGAAAAGAAAGTGAATGGGAAAACTAAATGCATCTACCCCAATCCTTGGTATCCCCAAAATAAATATAGTAGATAACCTAGGAAAATCTATTTCTTTCTAATTTATAAATTTAAAAACAGAACACATTGTAGTGTGACCCATGGGAGTCATGGAATAATATCTCTCATCTATGGTTGGGCTACAACATGACCCACAATTCTTAACAAAACTCTTACTCTTAACATCTACTACTATGTATCCTTATGCAACACAACACAAAGAATCCACATAAAATAGTTTAACACCCTTTCCCATGAACTCCCATTATGAAGTATTCCTTCTAAAATGACATGATTCTTTTCTTTTGAGAAAACCTCTTTTTTTGAACCACTAATGGTTATGTGGAACTTACCCACCATAAAACCTCATGGAATGGCTCGTTAGTATATGGTAAGATCCATCCCCCATTTGAAATCATCAGAGTGAAACCCCTTGGTTATGGTGTGATTCATTTAAATGTTTAGGAATTTAACCTTTTGTATGTGGTTTTTAGTCTGGTCACATTACTTCCTGATAAAATATCCTCCCATAATTTAATATTTATTTTCATGCAACACACTCCATGCCACAAATCCCTTGGTTTCAATGAGTTATGGTGTTTAAAATATGTTTCTAAAGTAGTGAAACCCCTCCTATTCTTTGATTCTCTTACAATCACCCAAGGAATCCCATTATTCATTATGAAAATCTAGAGGTACCCCCAGATAAGTTACAAATTTTATAATCATATTCCATACACCAATTAAAAAAATTCCACAACTTTAGGTCCAAAAGTTCAAATTACATCTGAATCGAACAACCCCAAACTGCACCGGTAAATAAAAATCCCTTCTATTTGGATTTGCTTCCCCAATAATAACCAAAAACATCTCCGAAAATCCAATTAAACCAACAGAATCGGATACCACTCCTTGTCCCTGATTCTAAAATGAATCATTAACACTTCCAGTATCTAATCATGAAATATGGATACACACTATTTTCCTAAAAAGAACTATTATGGTCCTCAAAACACATGGATAAAATCATGAACCAAAATCATTATATATTTTACACCAAACTATTTGTAATCACACAAAAAAACACTAGGCTACCAACCCATTGATAAATCTTTCCAAAATAGATTAGTCTCACCCAATAAAAAACCATCAAATCAACGGATAATGACTTATTAATCCATGTTTAATAATAAAATCAATAAAATATGTATTATAATGTTTCATATTAAACCTTGATGTAATTAAGAAATTTCATCCTAACCAAATGGAATATGGAATCATGCTCTACCATGAAAATTGATGTTTCTCCAATCTAACTCACTCCAATATCACACCAAATTTTTTCCTCTTCCCAATGTTGAAACCAGAAATCCATCGTGTATAGAATATGAATCCAAAATATGGTATCCAAGTAGGAATCAAATAAAATCATGTTCTCCATTATACATTAACATATGTTATATCAAAGATATCTACCAACCAATTTGACATTATTCATTTCCTTTCCAACATGAGAGTTGTGCACTAGTGAATTATTCAATTCATTCTATCATGGGAGTATAGTTAGTATCAACCCACATAACCAAAACAACTGATCTCTATATCCAACATAATCTCCATTTAAAAAAATGATTACTTATCATCGAGCCACTAATATTCGAGAACTAGCAAAAAACTCCAATTACTGCACTTTTCAGGGTTTCTTGTAATGTCATCCTCAATGTTTTCCAAAATTTACCCACATCATTAGAAACAACCTCCATTATCCAATAGCACATTCTTTACCATAATGGTTATCATACTGATATTCTTGTGAAAATTGTTAATAGGTTCCAAAATCACACATATGGGTGTCTTCACAATCCATTCTCATCCCATCCCTAACAACCCTTGTCAAGGTACAGAAGTAGGCCCTTCAAATTATAACACAGTAATCTATCACAGTTAATACTAATTTATATAGAGGAAATTCTTCCCATTCTCATTAAAAACTAGACAAATGATGATGATAATAATTTAACTAATTACATTGATTAATGGAACAAAACTAAAAACAAAATACTCATCTCATCCATAATATCCATCCAAGTTCATTCACATATCATTACCCACTAATATATTGAGACTCTATTCCAAGAACATGGAAACTAGGGGTATACACCACCATCATAACATTGTCATATAACCTCTAAGATTCTCCTAGAACCTATAAAATTATGAACAAACCCATGCAAGACCCACTCTGGTACTCCAAAATAAAATAGAATCTATTGTTAACTAATGATAATAAACCGTCATATATTATATCATTATGAAATAGACAAGGAAATACTCAATATAAATTTTAAAATGTAATATTAAAAAACCTATTAAATAATTCAACTGTTTTCTTACCCAAAATCCATCCCAATATCTTTAAATCATAATTACTGTAGAGACCAATATCACCTGATAATAAAATAACAATAAATCTACCATGAGAGGTATCCCATTAATACTAGGATCATGTTTCAAAATATCATTCCATTATTCCCTTTCATGTTATCAGACTCATGAAGTCACTCTCCATACATCGTGTTCCAATAAGACATAGGTATCTAAATCCTTTAATGGATTACCACATAATCATAACCTCTCGAGCATCACTATGAAAACATATTTTTTCTACCACTTCACTACCCTTCCTAAAACTGGCCATCTTGGAACACCCCTCACAATTCCATTGAATATTACACCCCAAACATGGGATGCATAGAATCCAACTAATCTTTCCCACTACGCATGTCGATGATTTTACAACCACTCTCAGTTATTTATTTCTCAAAATCCAAGGGAATCTCACATTCATCTACATTAACCTATCATGTTTATTGACATCCTTATAGAATCCCATGATCAATCAAAACTATCTCACATGCATTACTCACCAACATAAAACCATCACTAATTATTCCAATCATTATACCAACCCAACAAGGTTTACTATAATTCCATTCAATAATAGACTATATATCCATCATTATATAAAATACTATGACAAGTTCACATGAACTATCATAAAAAACACAATGTATCATATAACTATAAGTTCACCAATACGTTATATAAGAAAGAACCACATGTGTTATTGTAGAAAATTTTAAAAAAATGAACCCTATTTCACCAATAAAATCAACCACACATGAGTACACCCATGTAATGTGATTCATACATTCCAAATATGATTCTTGTACCCATGCCTATTTATATAGTCAGGAAAGATATAAAACTGAAAATAAGATCCTAAATGTAAACATCATACTTGAAATATTAGATCAATAAAAAGACTGAAACCTGAGAATGGAAATCTTGTAATGTTGTTCGCCTAAAATTCACACTGGAAAGGTGTTCATGATACACCAGGTCATGGCCTATCATAATCTCAAGACATTATAATCTCTATATTCTAATACAAAATATTAATAAATATCATAATATTATTTTATATCACTTTGAACCCCCATATTAAATTACTCAATAATATCATACATGGAGAACAATAGAGCCTAAACATTCCTCCCAATATGCTGAAGATTTACAACTAGTGGTTAGGGAATAAATAATATATTGGGAAAACTATTACTATGATTATGTAACAATAATTAATAAATATATATCCCAATATCATCCATAGATTATTCTTAGAGTATGTATTAACAATAATACAACACTATATAACAAATGAATATGATTCCATATGGTCATACATCCCAACAGATCACCTAATGAGATAATAAAAAAATGAAATAAATAGTATATAATTTGAAACCCACGTATTATATACAAAAACCATGATTTTCTCATCAATATCATATTACAATATCATTGAGAGACTCTTGCACAATCCACTATATAGACTTTGACTTGAAGGTCAAATATAAGGACTTCTTGTGCATAGGCAGGGTGTGAGAAGTACAAATTATTAAGTTTTCAACATGTTACCCAAATATATTCTTTCTACTAAGATTATTTAAATGATTATAAATAATAAATATAGAATATAAAATAATGTAATCTGTGTATGGTCTTTATGTGATAATCAAACCACCAAAAAACATGATTATACCTATCTTTGAAAACACTGATGAGGATGTAACCTCTTGCTTCCTTCCCATCTAATACCTAAATAATAGGGTTATGGTATCTTAACATGCCACAACCACTACCTGATCTCATTGGGGATAGTCTATAATTGACCTTATCCACATCATAATAAGTCTTGAGATCTACCCTATGGATCTAGGTAGGGTCCCACAAACAATTTCAAGACCAATATTCTATTACATAGGGTAGTAAAATGCTCGAAACCACTAATTCATGGAAGGGTAAGGCATAAATATATTGAATTTATGCTATCACGTAAGTTATTTTCTAATTCCAATGTTCTAAACATTACCCTCCCACATAGGGTTGGGTGTCATAATAAAATCCTGAACTAATTCCATCATAGTCAGTGTAGTCCATGTCAGCACCCTATCACTCAAGCTGATTCATAATAACCAAAAAAATGAATAATATTCGCTCACTTAGAGGGTGTATAAATACACACTCTCACTCAGGGTGATGAATAAAATTAACATCCATATCCAATACCCATCCACATATGGTGTTCAAATATAGTAACATCTCACTCTTTATGAGGATCAACATTCTCATATAGGGGTAAAAGCTATCAGTCAAAGGGATCCATTTCATCACCCACTCAGTCCATGTGATTATCATCATCCAGTATCACAATTTTCCAAAATCATAATTAGAATCAAACATGCATAAAAAAAATGGCACAACATCCTATCCCACATTCTCAATATGATTCACATGAATTTTCCTTATCTCTCAGCTAACCACTCACACCCTAAGAGCACTACATTCACAACTATCCCCATAGTCCAATCTTTTAAATCTAGACCTGAACACAAAATCCTGATATGCTAAACCCATCAGTAATCCAATCACCACCATGAGAAAATTAACTTTGTTCCCTAAATCAAACCTACTCCATAACTATAGATATGAAACTTTGGTTATCCTCTCAATCTAACACATTTTTCTATAATCCATAATTGACCATATACTTAGGATACCATATATAATCTATTAAAAATTTCTTCCATCAAGGTCCAAGTCTCTCTCTCCATAGTTCATGAAATTCATATTCCCCTGAGGCCTTTTGAAACTTATTTTAAATCCATCAATATACTTCCCACTATATATAGATGAGTCCCAAATTATATCTCCCTTAGGAGGGTACCAAATACTTTCCCACTATTATACCCACCTTGATTTAGCACATCTTTCCACGTGGAACTTATCTCACTCATAAAATAAAACATGACTCTCAAAATCTTTTAAATGGGGTGGACCAAACATGCATGAGATGTGAAACCATCTCACATATCATCCTTTGCTTATCCATCTCATTCATACTGATGATCCAAGAATGAAAAATTATAGATTATCCCCAACTTATCTTGGGGAAATACATACCACAATCTCATTATAAACCCACTTATAATCCTATTATCCTTGAGTATGTAGTCATAAAGTGACCCTATATACACTGAAATCACTAGACCACTCACTCTGAATTTAAGATTTTTTATTCCAAAAAACTAATTTACATAATGGGAACTTATTCCATAAATATTTTTCTTGAGCCTATATTCTCAAGAACTCCTTTATGATTATGAATAAAAGATCATATGGTTAACTATTATGGAGACCATTTTTTGGATATTGTGTTAGAATCTTCAAGTAATGTTATTCAATCCATGGACATGCCCAAACCAAGACACACCAATATCCCATTATCTTATATCAAGTTATTATATCCAAATAATTAATTCTATGTAATATACTAGCAATTTAATATTTAATCCCTAGTGGAATAATTCTCCAAAACTTATGTTTCCATCAAGAATCAAATAAATTATGACCAACCATCCATAAAAGATTCATCATTCACCCCTAGATCAATTTATAGCAAAATAAGTATCAAATAAACCCAATAAATAAATAATTTAATCAAATTAAATTGATTTCCTCCAATCAATTAACTGAATAATGTACCTTAACCAAGTGGAGGGAGTTTTCTTTTTTATTTGAGATGATAAACCCTTACAATGATCCCAATATTGAAGTGATAATTAATAATTATTCATTTATATATCAACTTTGAATCCAGATAAAAAAAATTTGAAATTAAAAATAATATAATCAAAGTTCATTACACACATAATCTTAGAATATTAATGATAATGAATAATTAATATAACCTAATGAAAAATTATTGAGTTATAAAATTCATTTCCACTTGGAAATCTTAAATTCCAATCCCTTTGGAAGAAAAAATTAAAGATAAAATATAAAATAACAAAAGTTATAAAGGATTCATGCTATTAAACATTAATGTAAAAGAATATATGCCATATAAATGAGTTTTATGCAAAAAATTACAATTCTCCTCAATGAAAGGAAATTGAGACAAAATACATTACCTCACATTTCCTTTTGGTTGAGTGTACCATAACCTATTATATGGTGGTTTTTTTTATTTTATTCATTTGTAAAAACCCATTTTTATGATTATAATATCCAATATGATCCCCTTGTAATGTATTACCCCCAATTAGTTAACAATAATTTTTTACATTTATTGTTATGGATGTTAATTGCATTATTTTTTAATGTGTGTTTAATCAAGAAAATACATTTTATTGTGCATATGATATCTTTATATCACATATATAATTTTACTTATGTTATTAATATCATCTTTAATTATGATAATTATTTTTAATTTCATTAGTGAAATTTGGACAATGAATATGACTCACATCAATTAGTTAAGATTGTAGGTTGTACGTACATGGAAACGATGATATCATTACCTTAATAGGTGAAATTGAAAGGATATGGATGGTATATTATTTTCACATAAAAAATAAAATCCCAAATTTAATATATGTATTCATTATTTCTAACATTATAATAGCCCATTTGATTTAGAAATGGAAAACAATTCACATCGATTCATGTGGCATTCATCCGATGTAAACACAAGTGATGTCCATTTTCCATTTTGATGGATGAATATATGATTAGATATTATTCCATATAAATAAAAATATATAAATTTTCTAGAAATTATGGTTTTATTATATTGTAATTTTTAATTAATAATTAATTTTTTTAAAGAAGAGAGTTAAAGAAATAACATGGTTAAGATAATTATATTATCATAGAAAACCCCAATTTGGATCTCCTATTAGAGACACTAGTGTTGGTCTTTATGGAATACAAGAATCTCTAAAATGTGTATAAGGATGTTGGAGATATGTTGTTCTAGGTTCCTATCAATAAAAATGGATTCATAGGTGTGAATAAGGAGGGTAGAGAGTTTCATTTTGTAATTCATGAGGAGTGAAATTTTTTTAAAAGTGAAAAAAAATTAATAATGGGAATTAACTCTCACACCTTGTTCATGAAAAATTGAAAAATAATTGATTTCAGGAAATTTAAAGTCTATAAAAACATCAAAAACCTAAAAATAGACATTTTTTAAAAATTTAACTCCTATATCCTCTATATTTTCTTACATTTACCATTATATTTCTCATTACAGTCATAAATTTATTTGACTACGGTAATTTATATGTTAGGACTAAAATAAATTGAACCATATCATGTAATTCTGACCCATTGTGTCCAAAATATAATACCTTGTTTATCAAATTAAAATTATATGTGTGTCTAATTTTAATTTTATTATAATCTCATTTAACAAGAAAAAACTCATTTTAACTTTATACCGAGTAAATATATATTATTATCATTACTTATCCTTATGAAAAAATAATTTTTCCTCAATATATAATATTAATTATATTGATCAAAAATATAGAATTCATTGAATAAAATTTAACTCCTAAAATTGGTATAATTTAATTTTAAAATAATCCATCACATACTGTCAGAAAATTATTTTTCATGTATTTTAATTTTGAAGTATATGATTAAATTCAATTAACTATAAGAAATGTAATCATAATTTAGATGGATAAAAATTAATATATTTAGATATATAGTATTTAAATTTAATTTAAAATATTCCATTATTCTATTTTAATTAATTAAATTGGTGGAACATAATTTTTTTAAAAGTAGTTTTCAAAAGAAATGTGTTTACCAACCTAAAAAATAATCTTATAACAAAATTATATTGACATAATTTTTATAATAATCCAAAAATTTGATGACCCAAAATTACCACAACATCAAATATATTATAATACTAAAATGATTCAACTGGGTTTTATCTTATGTCATTATAATGTAAATTATTTATTCCTTAAATAACTTTTCCATATACTAAACTATGGAGTCTTATTGCCATAATTTCTCTAAAAATATACTTCATATTGATAAACTCCCATCATATAAAACCTCAGAAAAATGGGTATTTTATGTCATTAAACATATGATAAAAATTATACGCCTAAACACGTGATTTTATTATCAATTTTAAAGATAATATTATATGAAGCATGTATGATTCAAAAATTTAAAACAGTCATTAGATGTTTCACAATTCTTTTAACATAATTAACATTAATAAAAATATTTCAAAAAAATTTATTCTGGAATCCCTATACATAAATACTTTAACCATTTTTATTAAACATAATTCCTTCATTTTTCTTTGATTTATCCTTTCAAATAATTCATTGACTCAGATAATTCTTAGGTTCCCCATATTTATGACATCAAACCCAAATTGGATACCTATAAGGAAATGTATTTCTCTCTTGTGAACTCTTTACTTTTCATCAATAATTCATCAGTAAATTCTATTATTTTCTATAAAAAATCATTTTACTATTCCGTTGTGTCATTATCCTTGGTGTATATTTATACAATTTGGGAATCAATGGAATTTATCTTTTTTCCTGCATGGTCTCCGACACTCGATCTCTAAGAGCACTACTTCCTTTTATTACTTGGATATTCCAAAAATTAGTTAGGGTATATATTTTTACTCATATATCCATATAAATAATATAAATTAACATGATATATTTCACTCTAATAATAATCCCATTTGTTTTCTCAAAATCACAATATTTTCAATTTTATTCAATATTAACACGATTTTTTGGGTTATAGGAATTAAATAAAACTAAAAACACAGTATGAGAAATAATAATTAAACTACGAAAACCAAAGATCCATTTTTAATATTTCTAAATCATAAAAACTTATTTGTAATCTATGAATCCTTAGGTTTTTTCAAGTTCATTCATCATCATCATATATTTAAAACCTACATAATGGTTTCTAATGAACTTTTGAATTATCCAAAGAATAACTCCCTCATGTGTATTTTTCAAAGTCGGTGTGTGGTAATGCCAGTTTCCAGGAACTAGGTGATTATTGTGTGAAATCCAAATTCACCCTTCCCATAGTTATTACCCCTAGCTATAATTATTTGTAAACAATTTCCACTAGAAATATCTAGAAGAAGATTTATTTCATGGAAAACAACATAATCTATTCTTCACCTAAACAATAGGATTTCTTTTATAATTAGACTCAATGTATATCATAAGATTATGTTCCCCAACATATGTTTTCAGAAATATTGTTCTTAAGGTCTATACTAAACTTACACAGATAATGATTGTAATGAACCTAACCCTTGAACACCAGAGTTGGTATTTGAATAATTATGATAGAGAAAAATATAATAATTACCATCTTAAAGGACTAAATAATTTATTAATTTGGGTAAAATATATATATACTTTAATATAAAATTACATTTCATAACATGAAATACAACAGAGAGAATGTATAAAAATTTTCATCCTTGAATTAATTAAAATATGTCTTTTTCATATCATAGGGAATAAAAACAAACTAAAGGTGTTCACAGAAACTGAATTATAGTTACATATTTTTAATCTATTAGAAATAAATAATTCATAATGATGGATTCATAATCAATTTGGAAATTTAACTATATGAAAAAAATTAATTTTAATCAATAACATTACAATCATGATTAGATAAGGAATAATCCATATGTGATGAAAAATAAATGAAGAAACGATAAATTAAATCTGAAACATGAGAAAAAAATACATCAATGTTTAATATAACTAAAATAATGTCATGGAAAATAATAAATGAATTACTAATGAATGAAATTTTTTTTATTTGATGTTATGACATTAGAAATCATGATATCTCTACAGTTAATACCTTTCACAATACTATCCAAAACTATGGGAACACCCATATAATGGTCGTAGTAATTTACACATATTAATACATGATTTTAATCCTAGATAATCATCAAATACAAACCATGGATCGTAAAATTTAGTTTCTTTAGAGGATTATGATCATAGAACTAAAAAAGCTGAAATAGAAAAAAAAAATTATATTAATCATCCATAATGAGCTCCTAAGATCAATTGAACTATTAAATATACATAGGATAACCTGTGGAATACATAGAAAAAATTTATGAGATAAAAATTATAGTAAGGTAGTAAACATAGAAATAAATCACATCACATGGGTTAGAAGGCATAACATTATGATATAAAAAGGCATGGAATGATAATAAGAATATGGAAGAATAACATATAGAACATGGGATCATGTAATTTTGGAAAAATAGGATTTTTAATCAACATATAACATAACATAAAAATGACTCAAGTATAACTTCCAATACTATATCACAATATTGAAAAGGTCTCATCAACTAACTAGGTTTACACCATATCCGAACATGATGTCTCATGTGATAAAAAATTTCCCAATTAATTGGAGTGATATCTAAGGGAACCCATCATAATATTTTCATTCATATGTTTTACTTGTGAATAATCAAACTTAACAAATAAATAAAAGGTTTTCCCTGTGTAATTAAAGGGTTATCATAACGAAGTCATAAGTCATAACTAAAGGGAGTATCATAATGGTGATAATAAAATAATGGATTTAAATATTACATGGAAATTTATAATTTAAATAGTAATATGTCATAAATAAATATATCTAACTAAATTTAAAACATATAAAAATAGTGTTTAAGAAGAATTATAAAAAAATATACTTCAGTGTATTTTTAGGATGAGTATTTAAATATGATAAAGGAATATTTTTTTAAAATCTATAAATGACCCTAGATAGTTCACCATGGTAAGATGATTTTTTTTTATATTGGTTGATTACAAAATAATATTGTGTGTACTAGGAAATGGGTAAGAAATTGGAATTTTTCCTTTAATTGAGCTTGCGTATCGGAAATAATTAAAAATCAAACCTTATGAATCATGCATTTCAATACAAAATAATAAAAACACGATCTACGCAAATATTTCTGGGATAAAAATGCATAATTTTATAGGATTATATATATATAATTAAGTATGGAATTAGGGTGAAGAGATATAAAGCATAACCCAAAAGCAAAAAAGGACGTTTAGAGATAATTCCTTACCTTATTTCAAAAAGTGTTTTGCACTTATACATAATTTCAAGGATAGTCAGATTAAATAAATTAACTAATTAATTATAAACATATTTTAAATTTATATAATTTATTATAACTTTATTAAGTTCATTTATGGTCATTTAAATTAGTTATAAATTTTAATTTTGTTGTCCTGGGAGTGTTTTATTCCTGATTTTTTTGTTCAGATCCCTCTAGTTTAATTATGGTATTTCTTATAATGTGGTTAAAAATCATCAAAAGTAGAATTATATGATTTTTATAAACCTTCGTAATTTATAATGGTCCCATATATTATTTTTCATACATTATTATGACTCATTAGATAAATCATTAATGATAAATGTTAGTTTATTTTGGGGGAGATTATATAATCACAAACTAGTTTTATTGTTTTTAAATATTAAATATACATGTAATAAAAAAATATGTAATATAAATATTAATTTATATTCTAACTAATATAATGGTTCTATGACCATCCATGAATCTGATAATGAAAAAAGGAAACTCATCATCTACGAAGGCAGTGAATCGACACCCCACAAAGGATGTTTTCATTTTTAGAACAAATGGAGAGGATAATATATTTTATGATGGTTATACCATTAAAATAATAAAAATTCTCAATATTTATTATAATGTAGACTTCAAGTCCCTTTAAATAGTGGAGGAAATGATGAGGTAGAAGAGAAAATGTATTTAAAAAACAAACTTAATGGATTTTACCTCTTCAATAACTTCTCCCTGAGAACCTTTATAAGAGACATGGAACTGATATTTTGGTGAGACTATAAAGACTATAATGTGAGGAATATTTCATATTTTGGAATAGGTTATATTATTAGCATGATCTAAATGTTAGAAGGTGTGTGGTGAATAGGTGTTGAGGGGAGGTACTTATATGGGGGATAAGGGTGTTTTAGATTATTCTATTCAATAGTTTATTATTTTGTATTAGATCTCTCAATAGTGGTGATTATTATGACTAGTTGTAGTAAATATTTCATTTTAGTTATATCTAATGGGTTATGACATAATCCATGAGTCAAAAAATAATGTATTTGGATTGAAATTTTAAATACTGTAAATTATTGTATTTCACTATTAACAAAAAATTAAACTATCTTAAAAATATAACCCAAACCATTTTTAGATGTGTATATTTCAAAAATATACTCCATTTTATGAAAGTTGTTCTATAATAATGAGAAAATTTATTTTTAATTAAAATCATCATTTATTCTAAGATTACCATTTTTAAAATTACAACTAAATCTATAACACAATGAAAAATTAATGTATGTACCATAAAATTATCTTATAATCGTATGAAAATAAACATATAATTTAAGAATAAATTTTATGAAAATAAATATTCGTTTAAATAATGGAAGTAATTAAATATTGTAATTAAATTTTTATGTTTCAAACATACCAATACTTAATTTATCATCATTAAAACATTTATATACTTTTATTAAGAAATAAATTTAATATATTTTCATTTATAAGATTCATAAATATTAATTTTACTTTCATATATGAGTTTAATATCCTATTGGATGGGTTTATATTCTTAATGGTAATATAACTATTCTAATGTTAATGTTATTATTCCATTGTTATATGCTCCTAAATTACTATAAACAACGCTTATTTCATTATTGACTTATGAGAATAATTTGTTTAATTAGTATCTAATGTGCTATACATACATTATAATATATGTAATAGTTATAATAAGGTAATCCCCATTGATTAAAATTTGGGTCATTACATTCTTCCCCCCTTTTGAAATTCCACTTTTGGGATTTTATTCTACTTACTGAATAGAAAATATGTGAGTATATTTATCATATTTCCAACCATTGATAAGAAAAGAAAATACAAATAGGTGGAATTTATTTTTAGATAATAATAATATAAAAATTAATCTTTACAAATATATAAATAAACTTATAAATGGAAAGTATATCTTAAAAGGTCATTCTCTAAATTTCAATATTTGGCCTCCATAGTGATAGAATTATCACTAGGGCTATTACTATTGTTCTCTGGTCATAATCTCCAAAAATAACTAAACCATTCTCTAATATGAAATATAAAACCCTTATCCTTTTACATATATTATTATATGATTTTATGGATAATAAACCATAAAATAAAAGGAACGGATCATAAATTAAAGTTTCATTGAAACAATTGGTACATAAAACTGAAAATAAGGATATAGAATAAAACCTATTTATATTTGTCACGACCCGTCCCCCAGAGCCCATATCGTGACTACCCCAAGCCCGACTTCTATCGGCCAGGGGCTAGAAACTATCACCAAAGGTGTAAATCCCTAAACTAGGAAATAATTTCCTTTATAACTGAAAACAAACTCATCAGAGTATACAACTAGAAGCAAAACACTAAGTAAAAATGTATAAAAAAGAAGTGCTAGAAACTAAAAGGGGCTGGAAATACAAGCCCAAAAAGAATGTTCAAGTACAACTAGATGCAAGTACAAATGAATAAATGTAAACCAGTTACTAGGTCATCCTCTAGGGTTCATACCTGATGGGTAGGTACAGATGGCCTCCTCAGCAATCCAAGTTTGTCTGTCTCCTCCGTGTACGGTCACACCGAGTGGTCGACCTCCGGGTCCCTTCCAGTCCTGCTACTCTATGCCTCAGTTAGCATTTTCTGTCGTCCACAACCAACACAACAAGGTGCGGACATAGCTCGTGTAGGGGTGAGTACAACGATACTCATTAGGGACCCCGAAACCATCAAGGAATCACAAAATCCAACAAGGATAAACAAAAAATTAGGAAATCAACGGATAACCATTAATTATTTATATGCCCATACATATACCAAGGTTATCTAGTAACCCATCTCAATCATGAAGAAAACACAAAAGTCATTGACTCATCTCAAAATTGGATTTTTATTAATCTGAATCTTCAGCTGCTGGAGAACTCCTCTATCAAGTACAGTGGGAATGCCACATCACACAGATGTGCTTACCACTAACATGGACTATTGAGGTAATCCTCCTGTTGAGTATTGTGGATTTTATGTGCTCACACAAAGGCGATCTCCACCGTCGATCTGCTGCACTGACACAGAGGCACTCCCCAGGTACCCTACTGAGGTACTCCACGTGTCGAGTACCGTGGGTCTGCCACGAACACAATAAGGTGCTCCCCACTGTGGTTCTGATGCGATCACACAAAGGCGCTCCCCACTGGGCTAGTCGAATCACTCCGAGTTGAATCGGTTAATAGTCATCAAGTCTCATCCAGCTACTAGGTTCCCACACAAATGGATACTCATCTCTGGAAGATCTGCTCCACAAACTACTGGTCGATACTCCAACTATCACAAAGTCCGACGTAGAAGTATCTCAATGGTATGCCACGTCATAGGGGTCTCAACGCAATAGACGTGGCTTCAATCGGATGACCGATCCATTAGTTATTAGTCATTTAGTCTCGGGGCCCGTTTGGATTCATGTACGATCCTACCTGACTATATCTCAAATATTCCCCGAACACTAGTGGGGTATTCTCAAAGGGACGACTTCTCTCCATGAAAACCAGCACCACTGACGGATCGTCAAACGGTCATCCGGTGCCAAAGATATGGCCAAAGAAGGAAATGAGTCAGTAATGGGCCCAGGTCTGGTTCAACACAGTCGAACCGACTCGCCCCAACCCGGTCAGGGCCGACCCAGTCTGGGTCGACCAAATCGGTCTTGCTATGTCTGACCCAGCTCATTGGAAGGGTAAGCCCACTAGGTTTTGGCCCAATCTGCTAGTCCTGGCCCAGCAGACTGCGAGGGAGGTTTGGCCAGGTGGTCGCCATGTAGGCGACTTCGCTAGAAGTTTAGTGCCAGTACGGCCAGCACCGCCAGGGGTGCTGCTCAAGTGACACGTCCCGGGATGTTGTGCCAGTCTGGGAACCAGCGGGTAGGCCGCACGGAGCGCATGCCAGCCGCGGGTGCATCGGCTAGGGCGCGACAGGGGTCGGGCAGGCCGCGGGAGCGCCGAGCAGGCTGCTGGGGTGCCGGGTAGGCCGCGGGGGCATAGAGAAGGCCCTGGCTGGGGAAGCACTGGCTGCAGGGGCGCTCGGAAGGCCGCGGGGGCACCGACAGGGTGCCTGGCAAGGTACGGCAGCACCGGGCAGGCCGTGGGGGAGCCATCAGGATGCCCGGTAGGCCGCTGGGAGAGCCGGAAGGGCGCCGGGTAGGCCGTGGGGGCACCAGCAGGGTGTTGGGCAGGCCGCAGGGGGGCCAGGAAGGGCGTTGGGCAGGCTGCGAGGGCATCGTGCATGGCGCGGCAGCGGCGAGGCATGCCGCGGGTAGGTGGGCCGCACGCCGGCAGGTCAATGGGAGGCTGCAGGCAGGTGGGATGGGCTCCGGCATGGGGCCAAGAGGCTGCGGGCGCATGGCGCCATATGCCGTCAGGGCATCAGAAGGCCTCAGGTAGGCGTGTCAGTCGTCGCTCGGGTGGGTAGTGTTTGGTCGGGTGCATCGGTACGCCATGGGGGCAGTGAGATTCACGTAGGCTACAGGTAGTGTGGCCTTCATCGTTTCCACCTTCATCATCATTGTCTTAAGGACGTGTCATAGAACGTCACAAGAAGAGAGATCAACAGAGGATTTCGGTCCATGTTAGGTTGGCCTACACCCTCCATGATTTGGGTGATAGCAATTGGTTCATCGAAATAGGAAAGATGAACATCAATTATTTATAATCACGCAACGATTTCTTTTCTAACAATGACGAGAAAAGAAAAGGGATAAAAAACAAGGTAAACCCCCTACCTTTGATTCGTCGATCGAAGTTCATCATTCATTGACGATGTTGTAGAAATAATACAATAATGTTCTTCATTCGTCACTTTTTCCTCGCACTCCCAACCTCGAGCTGCGTCAACCATGAAAGACACTCCACGTCGGTAGGTTCTGAGGGAGGAAGTCGAAGAAGGTTGTTGGCGGCGTACTTCAAATTCTTCATTCTTCATTGGGAGAAATACTTTTCTCCCAAGATCTCCTCTCAAGCTCACAACAAATGAGAATTTTCAAGCCAAAAATAATATAATTTATCTATTATATTATTGGAACAATAATTTCAAAAAGGAGGAATAAATTAAGAGGCTCTCCAAAATAAATTACATGTGTTGGTGCAATTGATTAATGGGGAAGTCCAGAGTCTCCCATTAATTAAATTACACACATTGGCACAATGTATTATAAGGGAGAGGTGGCACCAATTAATAGTATAGGAGGTCGAGGGACTCCCCTCTCATTAATGAGGGGAGTTTACAGATTTTCCACACTCCCATTAATTGGGGGGTTTTTAGTCTCGTATGATCTCTATGACGTAACCTCTCATGGGAGGTTATGTTCGGGTGGGCCCCACAACCATAACCTCTCATGGAAGGTCAGGGTGTGGTGGTCCCACCTCCAACTCCCATGTGGATGTTGCAACCAACAACCACTCACACTAATGGTGTCCCAAAAATAAAATAAAGTGTTGTACACTTTATTTTATTATTATTATTTTTTATAAAAATCAAAATACAATCTTTTATTCTCGACCATCCTCCCTCGAGGTGAAAGAATTTCTAAGTGAATATCAGTGCTGCGAGTTCAATGGTGCCCTCTGATTTCAGTTTTGTGCAGAGGATCAAAATTTATAAAAACCCGCTCATTATTTTACTGAACGTACCCAAAAAAAACTTCATAAATTGATTACGGGCTCACCGTGCATCAAAATCAAGCGCCGTAAAAATTTTCAGACTTGTAAAAATCCCATGAATTAATGAAAAAAAATTCCAGAGAAATTCCAGGTCATTACATTCTCCCCACCTTAGGGATTTACATCCCCGTAAGTTATAACTCGAACTATGGGAACAATTGGGGGTACTGAGAATGAATTTGAGCCTCCCACTCCCATGTGATCTCTTTGAGGTTCCCATACTGCTAGCATACGTGCACAAGAGGTATCGACAAAACCACGTAGGCCCCACTCATCTCGATCCTCAATTTCTACTAGAACTTCCATAAATGTCGCACCATCATCGACATCCAGCTCTCCATGCTGGATGATGTGGGAAAAGTCGTGCACGTATCCCATTAGCTGAGATACGTGGAAGACTTCGTTCACCTAGAGAAACTGTGGGTGAATAGCTAAGCGGTAGCCACCTTGCCCACTCTACTGAGGACCTGGAAAGATCCGATGAATCTCAGAGATAACATGTCGCCTCGGCCAAATCTGTGTACACCTCATCGAGGTGAGACCCGTAGAAAGACGTTGTCGCCATCCTCGAACTCCAGAGGTCACCGTCTCCTAGAAGCATATGACTTCTGTCCACTCTGTGCAGTTTTCATCCACTCCTGGATAATATACACATTCTCTGTGGTAGCTCGAACCATCTCTGGTCCCACTAGTGCTGACTCCCCAGGGTCAGTCTAACACAATGGTGATCTGCAAGGTCGCTCATACAATGCCTCAAAAGGTGACATACCGAAGGTGGATTGATAGATATTGTTTTATGAAAACTATACCAAAGGAAACTGATCCCCCCATCTGCGACCGAAGTCAAGGACACATCCACGGAGCAAGTCCTCGACGGGCTGAATGTTCCGCTCAGACTGACTATCTATCTAAGGATGGAAGGCGGTGCTCAAGTGAAGTAGTGTCCCGAAAGCCTCTTGAAACCCCTTCCATAGCTGGGAAGTAAACCGTGCGTCATGTTTGGAGAAAATAGAGGAAGGTACTCCATGTAGTCTCACAATCTCCTGCACATAGAGGGGTCCCAAGCTCTCTAGTGAACCCTACTCTCTAATCGATAGGAAGTGGGATGACTTGGTGAGTCGATCGACGATCACCCAAATCGAGTCCTGAATCCTGGATGTACATGGAAGACCCTTCAAAAAGTCCATGGATATCCCATCCCACTTACACTCTGGGAAAATCAAGGTCTGAACCAATCTGGATGGTACCTGGTGCTCTACCTTCACTTTATGACAAGTGAGGCTGCGTGAGACAAACTCTGCTACTACCTTCTTCATACCTGGTCACCAATGTTGTCGATGAAGTTGTTGTAAATCATCTCCACTTCTGGATGTACCGCTAGAGGGGATGTTGGGATCTCCCTCAACACTTCCTCCTAATGTTCCATGGGTACCATGGTACATCCTCCGAAGAGGATGACATGCTCTCCATCTTCAATGAATCCATCAGGTCCCTGTCATATAGATATCTTAGCACGTCCTGTCTTGCAGTCAGCATCCCCATGATGAGCCTCCCTGACTCGCCAAAGAAGTGGGGGAGTGATTATAAGATACTGTAGATAGGATGCTCCATCTCTATCCACAAAGGATATCTGTAAGGTAGCCTGCTTCTCTATCTCCTCTCATAGCAGTTGTATACCAGATCTTCTGCTGAGAGAATCTGCTACAACATTCCCCTTCCAAGAATTATATACTATATCGAAGTCATAGTCCTAGAGGAACACAATCCATCGCTGATGTCTCCAGTTCTGGTCCTTCTAAGAGAAGATATAGCTGAGACTCTTGTGATTAGTGTATATGGTCAAACGTTTTACCATCAGATAGTGCTGCCACATCATCAAGGAGAATACCACTACTGCTAACTCCAGGTCATGGTTAGAGTAGTTCTATGAATTCTATCTCTACTACCGAGAACCACAAACAATAACTAGTCGATCATGTATCAGGACACACCTATGTCCGGTCCCTGATGCATCGTAGTAAACTATGTACCCTCCGCCTTCCTCTGAATGTCTCAAGATAAGGGAACTAGTCAGCCTCTGCCTCTGCTCCTGAAAGCTCTGCTGGCATCTCTCCGAATAAACAAAGGGTCTCTTATTCTTTATCAAGGATGATAGTGGTGATGCGTCTCTGAAAAAGTCTATAATGAACCTCTAATAGTATCCAGCCAAACCCAGGAAACAACGTACCTCTGTCACACTCCTGGGTGGTTTCCAAGAAATTATTGCCTTGATCTTCACTGGATCCACTACAAATACAGCCTCCTAGATGATGTGTCCTAAGAAGATGACCTCTGGAATCCAAAACTAGCACTTTGAGTGCTTACCATAAAACGGGTGCTCTCGGAGTGTGTCCAGTACTACATGCAAATGGTAGGAAAGCTCTTCCTCAGTAGTAGGGTTGATCAGAATGTCGTCGATGATGACTACGACAAAGCGATCGAGGAAAGGCTGGAAGATCCTGTTCATGAGACTAATGAACACTGCTCGAGAATTGTTTATACATAAGGGCATAAACAAGATCTTGTAGTGTCTGTAACGACACCAGAAGGTCATCATATGCACATCATTGTCTCGAACTCTGAGCTGGTGATAGCCTGATCTGAGTTCTATATTTGAGAACCATCATCTTCCCTTCAGGTAGTAAAATAGGCCGTCAATCCCCACGAGTGGGTACTTGTTCTTTACAGTCACCTGGTTCAGGTGACGGTAGTTGACATAGAGACTCAAGCTCCCATCCACCATCTTGGAGAACATAATCAGGGATTTTCAGGGAGAAACACTGGGCCGGATGAATCCCGTCCCCTGCAAGTCCTCTAGCTTTACCCACAACTCACGAATCTTAGAAGGATCCATCTGATATGCTGGATTAGATATTGGTACCATCTCGAGGTATAGGTCAATGTAGAAGTCCACCTCCCTGAGAGGAGGTTGTCCTAGAACACCATCACATGAAAAAACCGCGTACTGGACCCCCACTATAGGATAAGTCAGAATCTCCACATCCACTGCTCTTAGGGTAAGGCAAGCCAACTGGTTAGTGATTTGTGGAAACCTCCTCAAATTAAGTCCCTCATGTGCTGCAATGTCACCCTTCTCACTGGTGAAGGTAAACCTGGTCCCATCCATGTGAAAACTCCACACTTTTTACATAATACAGTTGATCTGAGCATGGACTGTAGATAACCAGTCCATACCCAAGATGATGTTGTAAGGCCTCAACATCGCTACGAGGAGATCCTAGCCAAAGTTATTGCCTCCTAGAGTAAGCTCACACTACTTTCACTAGTGCGTAATCATCGAGTCTACTCCCGTATGAGTATCTAGCCATATGGATCGAGCGAATGGATCTGTAGGAATCTCTGATCTCCGAACGAGGGAAGTGTAAATGAAAGAGTGACTGGAACATGTGACTATAAGAACTGCAGCAAAGGTGGAGTAGACATAGATTGAACATCGAATCATCTCTAGAGCATCGTGATCTTAATCCTCAGCTTCCTGAAGCCGAGATCTCCCTTGTCCACCAGCTCCCTGTGGTCAGGGTGGACCTCCTAGGGGTGGTGGTGGTGGTAACACCTTGTAACATCATCCACTACCATCTGCACATCCATATCCACTACCACGTCTGCCTCCTCCCTATAGACCACATTGTTCAAACCTCTGCCTCTACCTGGGAGATCCCTCAACTGTTAGTTGATCATCTGTATGGCGGTTCAGACAGTCACGAGCCATGTGATCATGTCTGCCGCATGAGTAACACTACCTGCTCCTGGCATGACTGGCTCTGTCTCCACTCCGGGTGCCTCGTAAAACTGATCCTGAGTCATGCGGTCCACCACCAATAGGTCTGGTCCTATTGGACCACTACGACATCTGTCTTCTGCCAGCTGTAGAAGACTATGTTGCGTGTCGGCTAGTGGTGGGTCTCGCTGTTGGAGAATTCACACCAAGGAAATGCTCCACCATGAGGGGACTCTCTAGAACCCCCACCTGCATCAAGATGCTAAGGGAGATCTTCATAGCTCTGATCTATCACCTGAGTCCCTTATCAAAGTGTTGGGCCCTGTAGAATGGGTCTCATACCATATCTGTGTAGTTGCACGAGAGGTTGGTGAACCTCGCTGAGTACTGAACCACCATTATGCTACCCTGCTGTAGATGTTGTATCTCATGTATCAGCACTACACAGAGAGTGGCTGGAACAAACTCCACCCAAAATAGGCTCTCGAAGTCTTCCCAGAGTAGGGTCGCCTCGTCATGCACCTGTAGTATCAGGATCCACCATCTACCAGCTGCTGCCTGAAGGAGGCTAGTAGAAAAAATCACCATGAAGTCTTCAGGTGTCCCTACTAGCCTAGAAACTCACACCATATCATCCATCCAATCCTCTGCCACATGTGGGGATATATCTCCTCTTAACCTGGGTGGCCTCTATCACTGGAACTCATGCAATGCCCTCAAGCGACATGCATCATCTGCTGCTGGAGCTGGTGGTATCAGTGTCCCAACGAAGAGTAGTACAGCTACTGCCTCTGTTTGAAAAGGGCCCCGGTCCAAGTCATCATCACATGGTGGGCTATCAGTACTTATGAATATCAGGTCTCTAATTGTTCATCAACAGGGAGGCATCCTAAAAAAATAGATGTGATATAGTCAAAAGATTATACCTGGTGAGATGACCTGGTTGAGCTAACATAAATAAAACTTTTGGAAACATTCACACAATCAGTTTTTTCATGCACTATATAGGAAATCATAAGTCAGGGTCCTAGGGTATGGATACTTCAGCCGCCCACCCCAGAAAGAGACTCCCTAAACTGAAAACCACACTTGGTACCATTAACATTATTTCTTCATAGAAAAGAAAGATCAGAGTTCTATGTTCTGCGGAAGAACTGACTTCTCTGATACCAATTTGTCATGACCCGTCCCTCAGGGACCATATCGTGACTAACCCAAGCCTTCCTTTCATAGGCATGGGTCTAGTGATTATCACTGAATGTGTAAATCACTAAACTGGGAAGGATTTTCCTTTATAACTGAAAACAAACTCATCAGAGTACACAACTGGATGCAAAACAATAAGTAAAATTGAATTCAAAAGAAGTGATAGAAAGTAAAAGGGGCTGTAAATACCAGACCAAAACTAAAGTACAAGTACAACTGGAATCAAGTACAACTAAAGAAAATTAAAGCAGTAACTACGTCATCCTTTGGGGTTCCTAACTGAAGGGTAGGTTCATATGGCCTCCTCCGCACTCCATGTCTGTTTTTCGCCTTCGTGTGAAATCATAACGAGAGGTCCATCTCCGGGTACCATCCAGTCCTACTACTCTCTTCCTCTGTCAGTGTTGTCTATCTTCTTCATCCAACACAACGAGGTGCACACATAGCCCGTACATGGGTGAGTATAACGATAATTAGTAGGGACCCTGAGACCCTCAAGGTCTCACAAAATCCAACAATGATAACCCATAATGTATGAAATCAATGGATAACCATTACATAGGTATACTCCCATACATATACCTAAGTTATCTAGTATCCCATATCAATCGTGAAAAAAACACAAAAGTCATTGACTCAGCTCAAGCCAAGATTTTTATTGATTTGAACTTTCAGCTGTTGGAGAACTCCTTCTCTATCATGTACAGTGGGCATGTCACATCACACAGAGAAACTTCCCACTAATATGGACTGCTGAGGTACTCCCCCTGTCGAGTACTGTGGATCTACTGTTCTCACACAGAGGCTCTCTCCACCGTGTGTCTGTTGTGATCACACAGAGGCGCTCCCCTAGTAGCCTACTGAGGTACACCACGTGTCGAGTACCATGGGTCTGCCTCTCTCACAGTGAGGTGCTCCCCACCATGGGTCTACCATTCTCACATAGAGGTGCTCCCCACTAGGCTAGTAAAATAACTACGAGTCGAATCAGTCAGTAGTCATCATGTCTCAGCCAGCTACTAGGTCCCCACACAAATACATTCTCATCTCTGGAAGATCTTCTCCACATGCTACCTGTCTATACTCTAACTATCACTGACTCCCACATAGATGTACCTCAAAGGTCCTCCACATCACATGGGTCTCAAAGCAACAGACGACACGTCAATCGGATTCCCGGTCTGTATGTTATTAGGCATTTAGTCATGGGATCTTGGTTGGATTCATGTACAATCCAACCTGACCGTATCTCAAATATACCATGAACTCTAGTAGGGTATTCTCAAAGGGACTTCTTCACTCCCTGAAAACCAGCGCTGCTAACTGTTTGTCAAACGGTCGTCTGGTGCCAAGGATATGGCCAAAGATGGTAATGGGTCAGTAATGGGCATGGGTCTGGTCTGACCCGGTCGGACCGACTCGGCCCAACCTCGTCTGGGCCGACCCGGTCTGGGTAAATTCAGTCAGTCACGCTGGGTCTAACCCGGCTGGTTGGGCAGGTCATCCCGCTATGTTTTGGCCCGGTCCGCCGGGCCCGGCCCAGCGGATTACGTGGGCGGTTCGGCCCGTAGGTCCAACGTAGGTGACTCGGGCCGAAGGCTGGGGCCAGTTTGGCCAGCGCCGTGAGGGGTGCGGCTCGGGCGACTTGACTCGGGAGGTCGGCCCAGTTGGGGAACCAGCAAGCAGGCCGTGCAGAACAATGGTGGGCCATTGGTGCGCCGGGTAGGGCGCAACAGGGGCCGGGCCTGCCACGTGGCAGCCGAGCTGGATGCCGGGGCATCGTGCAGTCAGCGGGGTTGCCGACAGGGTACCAGGTAGGATGCGGGGGTGCCAGGCAGGCCGCAAGGGTTCCGGGAAGGCTACGGTGGAACCGGGCAGGCCGCCTGGTAGGCCGCAGGGGCACCAGGCAGGGCACACTAGTGACCAGGCAGGTTTCGAGAAGGCGGGCTACACACCAGCGTGACGCCGGGAGGGCGTGGGCTGGCAGGCCACGCACGGGCAGTGCACCGGGAGGCCGCGAGCGAGCGGGGCCGCGCGCCAGCAGTGCGCCGGAAGGCCTTGGGTACACAGGTCAGGCGCCACTCAGGCTAGCAGTGTTCGTCCAGGTGCATCGATACGCCGTAGGGGTAGCACGATTCATGGAAGTCATGGGTAGTGCGGCCTTCGTCGTTTCCACCTTCATCATCTTCGCCTTAACGCCATGCCATAGAATGTCACAAGAATAGATATCGATGGAGGATGTCGGTCCATGTTAGGTTGTCCCGTAACCTCCGTGATTAGGGTGATTGCAATTGGTTCATCAAAATTGGAAATATGAACATCAATTATTTACAATCACGCAATTATTTCTATTCAAACAATTATGAGAAAAGAAAATGGATAAAACACAAGGTAAACTCCCTACCATTGATTTGTCAAATGATTTTTATCGTTCTTTGATGGTGTTGCAGAATGAAAATGATGAAGTTCATCGTTTTCCATGTTCACCATGCACTCCCAACCCCGAGCTGTGTTGGCTGTGGAAGACGCTCCACGTCAGTAGGATCTGAGGTACGAAGTAAAACAACGTTGTTGGCGGTGTTCTTCGCAATCTTTGTTCTTCGTTGGGGGAACTTCTTTTCTCCCAAGCTCTACCCTCATGCTCCTACCAAATGTGAATTTCCATGCCAAAAATAATATAATTTTTTTAATATTTAATTGTTACAACAATTTCAAATTGGAGGAATAAATTAAGAGGCTCCCCTTAATAAATTACATGCATTGGCATAATTGATTAATGGGGAGGTCAAGATGATCCCCTTAATTAAATTACATGCATTGTCATAATTAATTAAATTAGAGAGGTGCGAACAATTAATGGTAGAGGAGGTCAGGGGAATCCCATCTCATTAATGAGGGGAGTTGGGAGATTTTACACCCTCCCATTAATTGGGGGGGTTTAGTCTCGTGTGGTCCCCATGACGTAACCTCTCACTGGAGGTTATGTTCGGATAGGCCCCACCACCATAACCTCTCATGGGAGGTTAGGGTGTCGTCGTACCACCTCTAAATTCTAAGTGGAGGTTTTAACCAACAACCACTCACAATCATGGCAGCTCAAAAATAAAATAAAGTGTGGTGCACTTTTTATTATTATTATTATTATTATAAAAATCCAAAAAATAACATTTATTCTTGACCATCCGTTGTCGAGGTGAACACCTTCTTAAGAAAATACTGGGGCTACGGGTTCAATGGTGCCCTTGTATTTCAGTTCTGAGCACCGGTTCAAATGTTATAAAAAAACTGATTATACATTTACTTAACATACCCAAAAAAAATTCAGAAAATGATTCTGGGATCACCGGGCCTTGGAATCAAGTGCTGTAAAAATTCTCGGACTCGTAAAAATCCCATGAATTTATGAAAAAAAATCCATGGAAATTTGAAGTCATGACATTCTCCCCACCTCAGGGATTTACGTCCTCGTAAGCTAGAACTCAATCTATGGGAACAAATGGGGGTACTGAGCATGTATCTGAGCATCCTGCTCCAATGTGCTCTACTGGAAGTTTTCATGCTACCAGCATACGTGGACAAAAGGTATTGACCATCCACGTAGGACCCACTCCTTTCGATCCTCAATCTCCACTGGAACCTCCGTAAATTTCGCCCTATCATCGACGTCTAGCTCTCCATGGACGATGATGTGGGATGGTTCGTGAACGTATATCTTCAGCTAAGATACATGGAAGACGTCGTGCCTCTAATGCAACTATGGTGGAAGAGCTATGAGGTAAGCCACCTCGCCTACACTGCTGATGACCTGGAATGATCTGATAATTATAGAGATAACTTGCCACCTCGGACAAATTTCTAATGAACTCATTGAGGTGAGACCCGTAGAAAGATGTAGTCACCATCCTCGAACTCCAGAGGTCTCCGTATCCTATCATCATACGACTTATGTCTACTTTGTGTATTCATCATATGCTCCCGGATTATCCTCACCTTCTCTGTGGTAGCTCACACCATATCTAGTCCCACTATTGCTAACTCCCCAGGTTCAGTCTAGCACAAGGGTGATCTTCAAGGTCGCCCGTACAACACCTCAAAAGGTTCCATAGCGTTGGTGGAGTGAAAACTGTTGTTGTATGAAAAGTCCACCAAAGGGAAGTGATCCTTCTAGCTGAGACTGAAGTTGAGGACACCTGCACGGAGCATGTCATCGAGGGTTTGAATGGTCCACTCAGCCAGACCATCTATCTGAGTATGGAAGGTGGTGCTCAAGTGAAGATGTGTCATGAAAGCCTCCTGCTACCCCTTCCATAGCCAGGATGTAAGACATGTGTCACAATCGGAGATAATAGAGGAAGGTACTCCATGTAGTCGCTCAATCTCCAGCACATAGAGTTGTCACATTCTCTCTACTAAACCTTTCTCTTTGATTTGTGGGAATTGGGACTACTTGGTGAGTCGTGCGATGATCACCCAAATTGAGTTGTGACCCTTGGATGTATGTGGATGACCCGTCACAAAGTCTATGGATATCCCATCCCACTTCCAATCTGGGACCTCTAAGGGCTCAACCAAGCCTTCTCGTACCTCGTTCTCTGCCTTCAGTTGCTGACAAGTGAGGCACTGTGAGACAAAATATGCTTTATACCTGGCCACATGTGATGTCGTTGAATTTCATGGTACATCTTTTCCACTCATGGATGTACCACTAGAGGGGATGTGTGGAACTCCTACAACAATTCCTCTTGAATTGCAACTAGTACCATGGCACATCCTCTTAATAGGATGACGTGCTCCCCACATTCAGATAATCCATCATGTGCCAGCCCTATGGATATCAGAGCACGTCGTGTCTCATAGTCATCATCCCCATACTGAGCCTCCCTAACTCTCTAAAGAAGTGGGGGAGTGACTATAAGAGACTGTATATAGACTTCTCCATCTCTATCAACAAAGGATATCTGTAAGGCAGCCAACTGCTCTGTTAACTCTTCTAGCTTCTGTATACCATATATCTTACTGGGAAAATCTACTACATCATTCCCCTTACAATAAGTATAGAAAATCTTGAATTCATTGTCCGGGATGAACTCAAGAAATCACCACTTTCTCAGGTTTAGGGCCTTCTGAGAGAAGATATACATACGACACTTGTGATCAGAGTACATGGTAAAACGTTCCCCCAATCAGATAGTTCTGCCACATATTCAAGGAGAAGACCACTGCTGCTAACTCTAGTTCATGGGTAGCATAGTTCTACTCATGTTGTCTCAACTTCGGAGAACCATAAGCAATCACTACTCACTCTGGCATCATGACACACCTGAGCCCGGTCTGTGATGTGTAGCAGTAAAATTCGTACCCTAAACCTTATTCTAGAATGCTCAAGATAGGGGCACTAGTCAGCCTTTTCCTCAGCTCCTAAATGATCTATTGGCATCTCTCTGACCACACAAAGGGTAACCCCTTCTTCTTCTAGGCTGATAGTGTTGGTGCCTCTCTGGAGAAGTCTAGAACGAACATCTAAAAGTATCCAACCAAACCCTGGGAACTTCATAACTCCATCACACTCCTGGGTGGCTTTCAAACAGGTACCACCTCGAACTTTGCTGAATCCACTATATCTTCATCCTCCGAGATGATGTGTCCCAAGAAGATAACCTATCGAATCCAAAACAATCACATAGAGAGATTACCATAAAGCTGGTGCTCTTGGAGTGTGTCCAGTACTACCTACAAATGGTACGCATCATCCTCCTCAGTAGTCGAGTAGATCAGAATGTCTACAATGAATACTACAAAAAAATTGATTGAGTTAAGGATGGAAGATCATGTTCAGGAGGCTAATTAACACTTCTAGAGCATTGGTTACGCAGAAGGGTATAACCAAGAACTCGTAGTGGTCGTAACGACACCTTAAGGTCGTCTTCTGTACATCCTCATCACGAACTCAGAGCTGCCGATAGCCTGATCTGAGGTCTATCATTAGGGTGATTTGGCCCGGAGGTCGCCACGTAGGTGACTCAGCCCAAAGGCCAGGGCTGGTTCGGCAAGCACCGCGACATGCACGGCTCGGGCGACTCGGCCCGAGAGGTTGGGCCAGTTGGGAAACCAGCGGGCAGGCCGAGTGGAGCGCAGGTGGGATGCGGGTGCGCCGGGTAGGGCGTGGCAGGAGCCGAGTAGGCCGCGGGGGCGCCAGTAGGGTGCCGAGCAGGCTGCGAGGGTGCCGGGGAGGCCGCGGTAGTGGGGACGCACACTGGTAGGGCACCAGGAGGTCGCGGGCAGGCGGGTCGCGCACCAGCAGGGCACCGGGAGGCCGCGGGCTAGCGGGGCCGCACGCCTAAAGGTCGCGAGTAGGCGGGTCGGGCGTCGTTCGAGACAGTAGTGTTCATCTGGGTGCATCGGTATGCTTCGGGGGCGGCGTGATTCGTGGATGACATGAGTAGTGCGTCCTTCGTCGTTGTCACCTTCCTCGT
Organism: Viscum album; assembly: GCA_963277665.1. Lineage (NCBI taxonomy): Eukaryota > Viridiplantae > Streptophyta > Magnoliopsida > Santalales > Viscaceae > Viscum > Viscum album. Next base: position 1,749,959,564 of record OY728152.1, read on the forward strand.
CATCACCTTAACACCATGCCATAGAACGTCAAAAGAAGAGAGATCAAAAGAGGATGTCGGTCCATGTTAGGTTGTACTGCACCATCCGCTATTAGGGTGATAGAAATTTGTTCATCGATATAGGAAATATAAACATCAATTATTTACCATCAAGCAACGATTTCCTTTCAAATACTGATGATAAAATAAAAGGGATAAAACACAAGGTAAATCCCCCTACCTTTGATTCGTCGATCAACGTTTTTCATTCGTTGACGGTGTTTCAGAAAGAAAATGAGGACGTTTTTCATTCACCGCGTTCGCCACACACTCCCAAACCTGGTCTGCTTCAGTCGAGGAAGACACTCCTTGTCGGTAGGATCTGAGGGAGGAAGTCGAAGAAGGTTGTTGGAGGCGTTCTTCACGTTCTTCGTTCATCGTTGGGGGAACTTATTTTCTCCCAAGATATCCTCTCAATCTCCCACCAAATGAGAATTTCCATGCCAAAAATAATATAAGTTATCTATTATATTATTGGAACCACAATTTCAATATAGAGGAATATATTAAGAGGATCCCCTTAATAAATTACATGTGTTGGCGCAATTGATTAATAGGGAGGTCAAGAGGCTCCCCTTAATTAAATTACACTTGTTGGGTCAATTTATTAAAAGGGAGAGGAGGAACCAATTAATGGTAGAGGAGATCAAGGGACTCCCCTATAAATAATGATGAGAGTTGGGGGATTTTCCACCCTCCCATTAATTGGGGGGGTTTTAGTCTCGTGTGGTCCCGAAGACGTAACCTCTAATAGGATGTTATGTTCTGGTGGGATGCAACACCATAACCTCTCATGAGAAGTTAGTGTGTGGTGGTCCCACTTCCAACTCCCATGTGGAGGTTTTAACCAACAACCACTAACACTCATGGAGGCTAAAAAATTAAATAAACTGTTGTACAAATTATTTTATTATTATTATTATTATTATTATTATTATAAAAAAAATAACTTTTATTCTCGACCATCCGTCGTCAAGGTGAAAGTATTCTTATAAGAATATCGGCACAACGAGTTCAACGGTGCCCTCGGATTTTAGTTCCGAGCACCGGTTCAAAAGTTATTAAAACCCTCTCATACATTTACTAATGGTACCTGAAAAAACATCAAAAATTGATTCTGGGCTCACCAGGCCTCGGAATCAAGCGCCATAAAAATTCTCAGACTCGTGAAAATAACATGAATTTAAGAAAAAAAATTCCACGGAAATTCCATGTCTTTATAATATTAATCAAGAATAATGAGAACCTAATTTCCATTAAACACTTTCATATAAAGATGATAACATGAAAAATACATAGACAAAGTGGATGAGCTAAAAATCCCAGTAAAAAAATAAATATAGAAAAAAGCATAATAATTGGGTTGGAATCCATAACATGATGACATAAAAAGGAATAAAACATGACTAAACATATGGAATAACATAATATTGAACATGGTCTAGTATAATCATCAAAGCAAAGGAATGTGGTAGAAAGATATAATATGAAATAAAAAGTATTCAAGGATAACTTCCAAGACTATACCACATGGTGGACAAAGTCCCATAAAGAAATCTGGCTTTCTCCATGTCCCAGCATGACATCTCATTGTACTAAAAATTATCCAATGAATTGAAGTGTTGTCTAGGTTCACCCATCATAAAATGTTCATGAATATGTGTTCCACATAAATAATTAATCATAATGAATAATCATAAGGGTATCCCATGGAATGAAATGGTATCCTAACCATGACATATGGTACAACTAAAAGGTGTATCATAATGGTGACCATTAAAGAATGGAATTAATTCATACATGTATATTAACAATTAAAATTACAATATATCATGAAAAATGTTGTCTAACTAAAGTGAAAACATATGAAAATACTTTTTAATAATCTTTATAAATGGGACACTTTTGTTTCGTTTTACGTAATGTCCTTAAATAGGACAAAGGAATATTTATTAGTATAAAACCATTAACGATAAAAGTTAGTTTTATATGTTAAAATGATTGATTTTATAAATATAGTGGTGGATAATATAGATTATGTAGTGTACATTTAAATGTGTAAGAAATTGAATCGTCCCATTTACTCAATCTTGATTATCAAATGGAATTGAAAAGGGAATATGAAAAAACATGTATTAACCCATCCAAGAAAAAATAATTGAGATAGGTACATATTATTGGGAAATACATAAAGAATTTATGATGAATAAATAAGGATAATTAATAATTACATTGGGTTAAAGAGTTAAAATGATTTACCTGAAAGAAATACTGAGGTCTGCAGAGAATATCGTACCTTATGTCTGAAAGTGTTAGACACTAAAAATTAATATCTTGGATAATCAATTTAAATCCATTAATTAATTAATTTGGAACCTTTTATACATTTATTTAATTTATTTTAATTTTATTATGTTAATTTCATGTCATTTTTATGAGTTATAGTGTTTTACATGGTTGTTTCAGGTGTGTTTCATTTATGATATTATGATCAGTTCCCTTGAGTTTAATTACAATACTTCTTGTAACATTGAAGAAAAAATCCATAAGTATAATTATATGATATTTATGAAAATATATAATTTCATATGGACCCCTATATAATTGTTTTCATATCTGATAATGACTCATTTAAAAAAATGTTAATGATGAACATTATTTTATTTTGATGAATCTTAGATCATCACAAATTAGTTTTGTATTACTATTTAATATTTATTAAATATAACAGAATCTCAAAATTGAAACATTAATATGAATTCTACAATTTTTTAACAATAATAATGGTTATATTACCATCCAAGAAGGTGGTAATGAAAAGCAAAAACTCTTTATCCATGATTGTGGTGAATCGATAACCTATAGGTGGTGTTTTCCTTTTTAGATCAAAAGGAGAGTAGAAGATAATGGATGAATGATATCCCATTATCAAAATAAAATTATAGCATAATCATAAAAATATTTTTTTCATGTCACTTTTCATAGTGGTGGAAATGTTGAGGTAGAAGAAAGAAATAATTTAAAATGGAAAGGAGGGGGATCTAACCTCTTGAATAATGTCTCCTTGAGAACCTCCATAAAGAATTGGGGAATTGTATTCTGGTGAGATTGGAAGGACCATAACATGATAAATATTCATGGGAGAGGAATTTTATATAATATTATAATGCTCTAAATATTATAAGGTGTGAGATGAAATGGTGGTGAGGGGTGGTGTTCATATAGGGATGGGTGTTTTCGATTATATAATTCATTATTTTACTATTTTGATTCCTGAAAATCAATTGTATTGATTCTTGTGACTATTTATAGAGACTACTGATTGTTTTTGTGAAATAATTGGGAATTACATAACAAATTGCTCAAAAATTCATTTATACTCTTTAAAATGATATATATCATAAATTATTTTATTTCACTATCCACCAAAAATTTAACTCTTTTATAAAAATCCCAAAAAATAACCCACACAGTTTATCAATGTGTAGATATGATAAATACACTATATTTTGGGGAAATAATTTTATAAATATAATATTGTTTATTTTTAATAAAAATTGTTATTTATTCCAAAAAAATAAAAATTTTAAAGTTATAATTTATTTTATGACACATGTAATAATGAATTCTGGTATCATTAAATTATCTTATAATAAAAATAATAATTAATTTAAGAATGTATTTTATGAAAATATATTTTCTATTAAAAAAATATATTAGTTATAAATTTATAAATAACCATTTATGTTTCAAAAATATCAGTACTGAATTTATCATTATTAGAACGTTTATTTTCTTATCCCATGAAATAAATATATAATATATTCATGTATATGATGCATAAATTTTAATTACGCATTTATAAGTTAGGTTACTATTCTATTCATCGTGTTACTATTTTTAATGGTCATATTACTATTTCTGTGGTCATGTTATTATTCTATTTTTATAGGATCTTTTATTTCCATAAATATCACTTATTTCATTATTAATTTATAATAGTAAAGGTTTTATTGGGTTCTATAGGTGATTTTTTAAATTTATACAATATATCATATTTATTAAAAGGGAATTTCCATTGATAAATTCATGGGTTGATTATACCCTAAAAATGATAGGTTACAGTTTCACCACATGATACTATCGGTTCAACCGAGGGCTATTTATTTCCATTAAATTCACATCTCTTCCCATATGATTCATTTCTCATATATCAAATGTTTTATTTTATTCATGAACAATATTCCTTATTAATGAATTTTCTTATTGAATAAAGAATACAAAATATAAATATTTCCTCAGGAAATCATATAATATTCAAATAAAAAAATAGGTAGAATTGATATATGGTTTATGTAATAATAATATAAATGATAAATATTATGGATATTTTTGGAAAAAATATCTAATGATAACCAGAAAGTGACTATTCCAAGGGAAAGATTATTTTTACCCAAAAAAAATAATTAATAAAGAGAATGAAAATCCTTTCCCTAATAAAACATTTTTCAAAAAATATTGAAAAGAATAAATATGGTATCATTAAAATATATCTCTCATGGAGTATGGATAAAATAATCGGTGGTTTTCATAGATAAATAGAAATTCCATAATATATCTTTAATAATATTCATGAGGAAAATATATTTCTAACATTGAAAATCACTTTCGAACAAAACTATAAGTCTCTAAAATTTTATGAAAAAAATTTCATTAAAATTAAAATTTAAAAATTCTTAAGTAAACATCAATGAAATTATAGTTGAGGATGGGGTAAAATATCAGGTCATGTTGAGTACGTTAAAAAATAGATTCCTTTCACATTTTTTAAAGTAAAGTATAAAGTTCAAGGTTAAGAAAACAATAGGGAGATTAATTTTTTTATTTTTTTTATAAAAATCCAATTATGGGGTAAATAAATTAAAAAATACATAATATAGACACTTTTAAAAAATTCTTATAAATCATGGATTTGGAAAAAAGATATATGACTGAAGGGAAAAATAAAGTCTTGTTTAATTAAAAATATATTCTCAATAATTTTATATACCAAAGAGTATAATTAAAATTACTTAAGAACGTAACTAATAATAAGAAGAGGATAAAATGAGATGGTTTTATTGTAAAATGTTCAAATAATTTACCTAAATGGAAACTCATGCTTAAGAAATCTGGGTTAAAATGATATTGAAAGATAAATCTCTTAACAATATGGTGGAATATTATGTTAAGAAACATGAATAAAATAAAATCATATAAAAGATAAAATACAAATAATATAAAGAGATTAATGATATATAATATCAAAGGGGTGGTAGATACACATCGTAAAATTAGATAAATGTATAACATAACATATGCCTCAATGAAGGCAATTTTAAAAGATCATCCCTTTAAAGGATCATAACATTAAACTGGGAATAATTCAATGAGATGATTATTTGAATAAAATTTCAACAAACATAAATCAAGAGGAAAAAAAATTATAATAAAAATTAATAATGAATGTAATCAAAACAAATTAAATATAATCAATATGTAATATCACCCAATGAAAAGAAATTTATTTACAAAATTAATTTCAACTTGGTAATTTTCATGTTGAATCCCCTTTGATGAAATAATTTAAATTAAAAACTAAATTACCATGATTTTTGAATTATTCATGATATTAAATATAAAAAATATTGTTTATTTACTATATAGTAGAAACTAGGTGCATAACATTATAACATGCCTCAATAAAAGGAAAATTGAGACAAATATCATTCCCCACAATCCCTTTTGGTACAATAAACAATAACCTTCTTCATAATGGTTTTATAAATGTTATTAATTTATTATATAACCATATATATGTCTATAATGTCTTATATGGTCTTATTATAACATCTTCATATCCATTTTTAACAATATATTATTATTATTATTGTTTCATTGTCTTAACAACGTTGTTTTCTCATGTGTGTTATATCAAGAAAATTTAGGTTCATGTGTATAGTATATATTTCTATAGTTTAATTAAATATATTAATGTTATAAATTCAATATATTATTTTTTTAATTAATTTATGGAACCATTCCTGAAATTTGAACCTGCAAAATGAGTTACCTCGGTTTGTGGAGACGGTATGCCAAGCGTTTGACGAGAAATGATATCATTCCCTTATTAGTTGAAAGGGAAAGGAATTGGATGGTAAATTAATTTTTCATAATTAATGTCATGTAATATTTATTATCTATATAAATAATTTACATCACAATGATTTACCATGTGACTCGGTAATGGAAATCAAATTACATCGGTTCGTAAGGTGGTAGTCTACAACACACTAGAACGATGGCTTCAATTCTCTTTTTGTGTAGGAGGTGACCGATTGTTATTATTCCTTAAACATAATTAAATATATTTATATGGGATATAGTTTTTTTATTATAATTTAATTTTTATGATAAAATTTAATTTTGTCAAATATAAAAGAAAAATATAGAACTTTATCATTATGATTACCTTCTCTTAGAGAAAACTCATATGGATCTCCTATTAAGGACACCTGGGTTGGTACTTTCAGAAAACCAAAAGCACTAGAATGGGGATAAGGTTTGGGGAGATATGTTGGAAGGTTATTTTTGACCCTAATACCTTGATATGTGTGAATATGTTAGGGGAGTGAGTTCTCTTTTTATAATGTAGGTGGAGTGGCATTTTTATAAATACAGAGAACAATTCAATAATTGGAAGACACTCTCACCCTAATATCTTAAAAAATGAAAAATAATTGATTTTAGGGAACATAATTTTGATAAAAACCTCCACCACATAAAATATTATATATTTTAATCATTTTATTCTCCTATCATCTATGTTTTCTAAAATTCACCTTTTTATTTTTCTCCATGATAATTTATTCGTTTAACATGGGTAATTAATCCTTTAAGTATAAAATAATTTGAGCCTTATTAGATAAATATTACCCAACTATACTAAATATTCAACACAATTTAGTAAATAAAAATTATATATTTGTGGTAAATTGATTTTAACACAAGCGCATGTAACATGTAAAACATCATTTTCACCTTCATCATGGAAAATGAATTTTAATGTGTTTAATAATTCATAAGAAAAAAATTACCAAATAATATTTTATTAATTTATATGATTTAAAATATGGAATCAATTTTATTAAATTCAATTCACCTAATTGGTATTATTTAATTTTAAAAGAAACATGCAAATAGATATCAAAATCAATTTTTAAATGAACACATTTTTTATGAAAAAGTTTATCTTAAAGAAACTGTATAATTATTGATCACTATTATATGGATTAAAATTAATATATTTGTATTTATCCTATAAATTTAATTTAACATTTTATTTATCAATCATTATTATAACTAATTAAAATGGATAATTATTAGGAATTTTAATACATTTTTTCAAAAAAAAAAACGTTTTAAGACTAAAAGTTAACTTATACCAAAATATTGTATTAATATGTTTTAAAGTAATTAATAATATTAAATATAACAATATAATACTTATTTCATTTTTTATTAAAATTAATTTTATAATGGGACATTAAAATTAATTAATTTACGAATTTACAAAACAGTATTAGAAAAATCAATATTTCAATTATTCATTGCAAAATTGACCATTCCTTAAAAATCTCAGAATTTCACCGTAAAGAATTTTGATATGATTATATAATATATTTTAGTGAATTTGGAAAATAAAATTTTATAAATTTTTAAATAAATAATTATTTATTTTTCTTAAAAATGGAAACTTAATTTTTTTTTGAAAATGATACATACTTTTTAATGAATAAATTAATTTTACTAAAAAATGAGTGATTATTTCCAAAAATTTCTTTTTTGTTAATATATATATATATATTAGATCATTAAATCATATTAATACCATATAATTAAAATTATATTCTATAATGGACATGTTTAAATAAAATATTTTCTCAGTTTTTTTTGCTCGATGTTTTGTGTCCAATACATTTTCTAACATAATGTTCATCTTTTAAAATATCAGCATTGCGTGTTCCACAAACTATAAATGATATTATATTTTTATAATGAAAATTATACATTAAAATATCTGGGTTTTATATTTGATCTCATATTTTACAGAGATTAATTTTACATATTTCTCAAATCAACATTATCCACTTATAAAATCAAATAACCAAAAATGTATACGTCTAAATCAGCATATCATAAAAATAAGAAAAAAATTTCCATAAATAACCTAAATCGATGTGAAGACACATTATAATCATATATTATTCTAAATTAAAATAGACTTCCATATTATAAAAACAAATATTGACCATAGACATATAATTTCCCCAATAAATTTAATAGTATTCTTCTAAAATAATCCTTCTTGTTAAACCACATGATACACCTAAGTGTTAATTATAAATTACATAAATAAAGAATCAACCAAAATATCATTAATTATCTTGAAATATTATTACATAAAACATCGAAATGGTTGTCTAATACTTTTATCTTGGAATCAAAATTATACATATAAATGAATTACGGTATCCATAACTCTTAAGTTAAACTCAAATGAAAACATCTTAATATCTAATGCTATATAATCATTCCTCTAATACCAACTATAGTAGCCTCAAATACACACTCCGGAATCTAGTTATAAATAACATTATATTTATACTTATAGATTTCATTTCGATAAATAAGATTGAATTTCCACCATCCAAAACTCACAACATAAAAAGGATGTACTATATCACTTACATAACCAATGATCATTTATGTTTACAATTATACAGAAATTGGAAAAAGTCTTACAGAAAATAATGGATGCATAAACAACTATTTCATAATATATACATCATCTCCCACTATTTTCTTCACATCAAGTAATATTCATATGAATAACTTACTTAAAACCATTCAACCCAACCTATGTGAAAATAACCATAGGAAGGGTGACCATAAAATTCTCAATAAGGGTAAACACAAGAATTTACTAGTGAATGACATAAATGTGAATAAGATTAGAATAATGGAAGGATGAAATAATAAAATTGTGTGATCATATTATAATATAATCCATACATATTATATCATATATCATAAAACACGTAACAAGTAATAAAACCTTATCAAAGGAAAGAGACAAGAAAATCAATAATCAAGCTCCATGTGGTGTTAATATTTAAAAAAGGTAATCATTATAAACTCATATAAATCATAAATAAAAAATGTAGGTATGTTATAATAGTATCTTATTATCAAGGTAATAATTGGAATAACAAATATGGTTAACTTAAAGAATAATTTTTTTAGAGAACATAATCATTAACTAATGAATTTTAGGATTATAAAAGACCCTCCCATAAATATTTTATAATGTAACCAATCATCATTGATTATAATAGATTCAGGACATCTTGTTTTATAACATAAACCCCCATCGACATGAAAAAATTCTAAGAACCATAAAAAACAAAAAAAAACATATAGATTTCATTTCTTCACAAAACTCATATAAACAACCATTCATCCATTAATAACTTGATGAAATCAAAAAGAAAGATTCTATGACAATATCATTTAAATAATCACAATCATTCTAGATAAATAATAAGAATATATTCATTATAATATATCTATATTGTAGAAAATGTGACACCAATGGTTCTTCTCATTTATGAAAAGTAACACAATTAAAAGACCTTCAAATACATTCTTGAGAAAAATAACAATTTAATTTTAAAATTATCTTTTAAAAAACAAAAAAGTTAAAAAATATTGGTAAAATATTTTACCTTGATGATTTATTGGTAAATATTAAATAAAATTAGAATAAATTAATATTCATGATGGTGGGAAAATCAATTTATGTCATTAAGATTAAAAATATACATACTTTTATAACTTTAGCAAAGAGAGTCAATAGTAACCCATGAAGAAAATGTTATCAACTATATTTTTTAAAATCATTAAATGAGGGATAATGATTAGGTAAAATAACATTAGGAAATAATTTATGTTTTAGAAAATAATGTTCTGGAAAATTGTTTATAAGATATAGATATGAAGGATAATGATTCCCATTCTAAAAGAAGATACAGGCTCAGTATCAATAAAAAATTAATTTCTTGATGTTTCTATAATAAAAAAGTCAGTAAATTTAAATTAAATACGTGAAAAACATTTTTAAATTCTGGAGAATAAAATAAATGTTGTTCAATAAAATATTAGTGTATGATTTCCCCCTAGAAAAACCTTGAATAAAAACAATCTCGAAAAGAAAATAGATTGTAACATAAATCCCTTAGTACCTTTGTAAAATTCAAATAAAAAGTATTTGAAATAATTACTATGATATAGATATATAATTTCCATTAACATAATGAGTTAATATTCTAAATTCTAGTTAGGAGGTATTAATTACACAATATAAGGGAATCATGTTTTCTGACATGAAACATGCCTCAAGAAAATGTGATGGAGACAAAGAAATTCATTTCAATGATCATAAAATTTGATGTGAAATTTTTTCCATGAAGTGATAATGTTAACAATTTTTAACCCACATAATACATGTTGAAAAAAAAATATTTAATAAATAAATCCATAGATAATAATTTAATAATAAGTTCAATTAAGTAGAAGTATAACCCAATGAATGCAAATTGAGTTAAGAAACCTCTTACCAATTTATAACATTCAATTCAAATCCATTAAGTGAAATAATTTGAATTAAAAAATATAAATAAATTAATTATAATATATTTATGATATTTCATATGAAAGGGGAAATATTTGCACCATATAATGGAAATTGGGTTCATATCATTAAAATATTATTCAATGAAGGAAAATTGAGATAAAATCCCACACCTAAAATCCTAAAATCATTTGTTTGTAATTATATAAATATATAATAAAAATACATCCTTGATTTTATTTCATGTGAATATATTACCAGAATAAACCCTTTTCTTTAATCAATTTATTTAATTTGATTTAATGATATATTTAATTCCTTAATTAGTCATGCCTATGTGAGCAGTTTTAAGCACATTTAGTTCATAAATTCAAAAAAATTTCATTATATTAACCATGGTCAAAGAGTTAATTATTACATCATATAAAAAAATCGATAAATAATAATTATTTTTTTGATTAATTACACCTTCTGAACAAATCATTATATTTGGTTTTTAAATGTAACCAAAGTTATAATTGTGGAGACGTTAAATCATACAAACACATGAATAATTTTCCCATTTTACATTGATCATTATGAAAGAAGATAAATAATATTTTATAATTATAGATTAATAATTATATCATAAATATAATTTTTTATATTTAAATAATATATATATAACATTCATGTGATGTGTTGATGAAAAAATAATCGCATTGCTTTGATAAGGTCAGAATCCATACATATGCACATACGACATTATCATTTTTTAATGGATGGAAAGGTAATAAAATAAAAGATATATTTTATTTCCATAATAATAAATATTTTATTAATTTCATAAATAAACATTTAACCATTTTTATAATAATCCATGAGAGGTGATGATGGAAAATGAATTACATTATTTCATGATGTGGTAGTCCACAATACACACGAATGATGGTTGTATTTCCAATTTGATGGAAGATGGAATGGATATTGATTATTCCATTAAAATAAAAAATATACATATAATGTACTTTTTAAACAAATTTGCCATGTTTTAATAATATTTATATGAGGTATAAAATTAAAGAATACTAAAACATTCTGTTAGAAGTCATGCCTCTTCTTCAAACAAACACATTTTCATTAAACCCTAACCACTCTACGGTTTGGTATATGAATATATTTAATACCTATATAATGTGTTGGGAGATGTTATGATGGTATTTATGTAAGTTTTATTACACCCAAATGGTTATTTATGTGTTAATAAAATATGATAATTTGTGCTCTTTTATAAATGATGGGAGGTGTACTCTTGGAATTGCATAATGTTCTAATGTAATATAAATTAATATCTATGTAATAATGGGTAAAACTGATATAATTAGAATATATAATGAGTCTAAATCTAAATAATATCATTAAATAAATATTCTACCAATATATATGGTGTTTTCACCATTTTCTCCTAGTTTTAACCCTTGGTTTCCCTTTTGACAATTACAATGATTTCAAAGTGTTTTTTCTATTCAGTTTTATGGAATGATTCTATTAAAGGAAAAAGGGCCAATAAATTCACCATAAAATATATTTTAAAAAATATACCATTAAATTTTCGAAATATAGTATTTTTATGAATTTTAAATCATTTAATAAAATAATCATTATTAAAGAATACCATTAGTGCCATTTTTGGAAATAAATGAAATATTTTTATATATTAATTTTACAACTCTAATAACATGGTTCTATAATGTCATGAATTCAATGAGAATAATAATATTTCCATTACATAACATCGTGATAAATTTTTATCTATTTTTGAATCATTCCAAACCTTATAATTTGTATTAATATATTTATAAACCAATTCTAACCTTAACTTTTATAATGACTTTTCAATACTTAATGGTCATAAGATTAATTATAGGAGGATAATTGGCTCAAAAAACAATATAGGATGAAATTTTTGAAACAATATTAGCATAATTGTTCTCAAGAAATTATTTAATGACTTTTACATAATTTAACTATCTAATTTTGTTCTTGAAAACTATTAATGTGATTTTAAGAACTATTCATATTATTTTAATTTGAAATCATTGTGATAGAAATGGAATTCAATAACATACCATAAAAACAAATATAATATGTTATATATATGTACATTCAGAATTTGTGGTACACCATAAATCACCCTAATAATATTTTTTAATTGTTTTTAAAACCATTTCATTGGTTTCCCTAATCCATGCATGTGCATTGTTGCAGCATTGTCTAAGAATTTATGATAATTTTTAAATCATTAAAAATAAAACATAAAATACAATAATAATAAAATCATTTATACTTCAAATAAACATTTAGAATAGATTATAATTTTATTTTATCCCATTGATATATATTTCATTATATTAAAAGCAATATAGTGGAATTTTTAAAGTTATATTTAACCAAAATAATATATACGTTATTTTCAAAGAATAATTAAAATGAAATTCCATAAATTCGGATAATTGATCATGAATATCTAATTCCACACAAAAAAATAGAATAAAATTAGTTTTTAGGGTTATTATTGGTCATTATTATATAATTTTTAACATTAATTACCTAATTTTTCCTTTATGATTTGACAAAAAGCTACTATAGTTACTATTCCTATTGAAAAGAAATAAACGGGAATAGGTACTGTATTTTTTCTTCTAAATTAAAAATATGTAATATATTTTTTTGGATAATATTTATATAGGACCAATAAATAAATTTTAATATAAATTATTAAGATGGATTTACAAATAGTTTTTAGAAAAATACGTTTTTAAGCAAAAAAATGAACTTATAGGAAAATAAATTTTAATAGTGATTCAGTTATATTTGATAATATTATATATACTTAGATAATAACTTTTTTACATTAAGATTAAATTCATTGAATAATAGTATATATAAATAGAAAATAATTAAACATTGATAATATTCTATATTTGTCACTATTCAATGAAAAATAAAAATATTCATAAAAGTGAAAAAGATCTCCTAAAATTTTTTTGTTATGAAAATTAAATAATGATAAAATTTTTGTTGAATAAAATTTCTCACTATTATGGAAACTAAATATTATTTTTTCTAATGATAATAAATAAAAATTCAATTTTTTTAAATTTTTTTAAGAATCATATAACTTTACTAAAAATGAGTTATTATTTTCAGATAATTTATAAATAAATTTTTTTTAGAAGGATATCTAATTATTTTTTATTATATTTTTTCTCATATTTATAACTACCAATTCAACACCTTGGTTATATTTATCATATTAAAATAATAATATTTTCTGATTAATTTATGGTTAGTGTTGTTTGTTGTATATTATATCAAACATAGCATTCTCTAAAAATAATAGGGTGTTACAATCAAACTGTATCTGTAATTTCACGTTGTGCAGTATGATCTAAATGTATTTATCACCAATTACTCCCTTCGGACTGAGCTATGTGAATCCAACAATCTCTCTCATCGATTAAGGTCTGCCATGTAGACATACTGTGATCCAACTGACTTAAAAAATTTACATAATAAAATACCGATGGGATATTCCCATATAATATTCAATTTCAATATCATGAATAATTAAATTCCAAAAATTATACATTTTAAAATCCCATATTTGTATAGAATATTATTCATCTCACCCTACATTCATCAGTGGATACCAACGGTGGCCCAGTAGGGCCTCAGCTTCTTTATCACCATTAGCTTTATCCACGTGTCCACCGAATTATTTTTTTCAGAAGTCTTATATAAAAACAATTATCAATCATATAGTATAAATATGATAATATATTTTTAATCATAATTTTCATTCATTTGGGAATGAATAAGTATGTCGTTTTCATGATTTACATCACTTCAAACATTACACCATTATCAATTCCCTCCTAATTTCATTATAGCTCCGCCATGTAGTTCAATAGCCAAACCATCACCTTCGAAGATTATATTAATTAAATGTATTATTACTTTTTGGTTTATAACAAATCCCTATTCTATAAAAAAAATATTTAACTCGTTTAAATTCATCGATATGTAAACACAAAACATATTATACTCTTCTTTTTGTCGACATCACCACCACAATCACATCTACATACTCCCACAATGTTCTTCTTTACAAGGCATAGAAATAATTCATTGCTTCCCTTTAGGTACCTCAGTATCCATTTTACATATTACTAATATTTTCATCCATGGATAGCCATGTACCTACTCACTAATGAAATAGAAGAGAAATAACAGGTTAGGTGCAGAACATTGTATACATCAAGATACCTATAGCTAATAAATATGGAACCTTTATCGTCTACTAAAATTCGTTTATTTTGATTATTAATTTATTCTTTGAGAAATTAATATTTATTTATAGAGAATTAAAAACAGTATGTTCTTCCATAATACATAATCATTAAAACCATTAAAATATAGTCATATTGTGGTAACATCAGTATTTTTATTGTACAATCTATCACAATCTTCACCCCAAAAATCCTACTAGATTACCCATGATATTTCATCACAATGTCCTCTACTATTTACAGTTTCATATCATAAATCATATGTATACATGATCTTATAAGGAGTATGTAATCCACATATATAATAGATATAGTATATCTTTCACCAAATAAATTTAAATGGATGAAACGGTCTATTTCAAAAAATTTGTAAAAAAAATCTTTACTCATAAATGCCTCAAATATCACATTCCAATACAATGGTGCTTCATTAACAAATATAAACACTTTTTCAGTTGGTAAAATTGGTCTTTAATAATTTACTGAACATATCCCATTGAATTATATAGATAAATATTCTCCTCTAAATTTAAATTATGAAAATAATACTTCTCATCAAGACACAGATGATGTAAATCCATTGTTTTAATAATACTATAAACTACCCAAATGGTCGTAAGATTCACTACATGTGATAAAATTTTAGTAAAATACATACTTTCCTTCTACAAAAATCATTTCATGAGCATCCTTTCATATAATTTCATCTTACCATATTTTTCAATCTAGAACTTGTTTACCAGTTTGTTTTCAAATACTTTCTTTCCTTGTAGAAAAAGTATTAGATCCCAATTATTGTCCAAATGTATGGACAAAATCAATTTACTCATTGTTTCTTCCCACTTTCACAACTCCATTCATTAAATTTCATCTTCAAATCATTATATCAATACATTTTTAGTCAATAAAAAATAGTTCGACGAAGATTAATACCTCTTGATAGTTTTTCTCACCATTTTTGATCCTCTCCACTCCACCTGTAGTGTAGGATCCACTAGTTATAATGTATCAAACTCAAGTACACCATAATTCATAACATGATAATAAAATTATAATTATTTATTCCAACTATCTGGTTAAACTTCATGTAGGTTCTTTTATTGAATAACATCATTAAATATCATGTTCCATATTTTGATGATCTTATCGTTCTTATCATCCCAAAATAGATAACAAAACTACTCATAATAATTTCATCTAAACAAAAAATGTCTTTAAATTAGAATAATTATTTTCATGTGCATCAAAATTAACATGTACATATACCAAATATCCATATACTCATAAATTAGATCGTGTTAACTCCTTTAAAGACTGTATATCCTTATGTGTACATTCTCTTGTCAGTATATATAGACCCATGTTGATATGTTATGTTTTCAAATTCACTTCCACATCCCAAAATGTATTGGGTGACCTCAAATGCAACATCATATTCCAAGAACATTTATTCAGTGTCTTATTTATCCTCTTAGCCACACCATTATATTTTGGTGCACGTAGAAGTTTCTTCTCCCACTGAACACAAATATTAGCATAGAATTACTTGATCTCATTAATTAATTACTCTCCAAAATTTTTAGACTTCAGTTATTACACCCTTGATTCTAACAAATTAAACACCGTGATATTACACTTATAAAATATATTAAACACATTTGTTTTAGAAAGTTAATGAATTTCATGTCGATTGATATCTAAAAGTCATATAATATTCTTACCATATATGAAAATATACTCTTTTGGCCCCAAAAAAGTTTTGTTTGGCATGACCATCTTCTCAAAAATAAATATTTTACCTCTTTTTGTAATGGATACCTTCATTTACATTCTAAATATAAAATTATCACATAAGAAACCAACCACCAACATTAGCTCCAGTAGTATTTAATTGTTTTCAACACCATCACCCCCTTCTCACACATGTTTTCAAACCTCATTTGACACATTTTTCAGTTACCAATATATTTTTTAATTTAAATAATGTCTATATATGTTCAGAAAATATTATATATGGTTTCATTCTTTACTACATGACCAAAGAGAATATCTCCCATGATAATCCTTCATGCATAACTAGTGAATGTAGTCCTAAATACTACAAAATCATGTTTCCAAAATGAAATATGATTACTTATATGTCCCAAAAATATACATAATATTCTCTATAAAAAGAAATATCCCACTATTCATTTTCAATAATGTGTATCTCCTTCCTATAATCTAAGGGGTTTTTGAATCCAAATGATATACCCTGGAAAGATATTAAGGAACATAATTTTTCTAGATAGCCTTATCTAAAGGGGAATGAAAATGTTCCCTTGAGTCTAAAATCAAACACTATATAGGTATATTCATTTTCATCATCAATACATCTTCAATTAATTTAGTTTTATAGTTTTTTTGTTGATTTTAGTATCCTTTCATTTTTCTCTACAATCCTTTTTGACATTACCTTCTTCCCACTAATCTAGTAGGTGGAACCCAGCCACATTCCCTTATGTAAACTCTTTCCATTAATATTTATTATCCTCTATGATTATATAGTTGCTCAAATATTCCTCTTCCATTCATGATAATATGGGAACTGTAGAATTTTACCAATTCTATTCTCTAAGAAACCTCATTGAGGATCAAGTCCTACATATGATTCCACATCAATTCTGAACTTATCAAATGATTTGTCACAACTATTACAGTATATTACCAATTAGTAGGTAATAAAGATTGTGAAACCAGTTCACATACCTCATAATCTAAAGTAATTTCAATAAATAATAATTGAATTGTGATATCGTTAAATTCATTGACATGATCTACAACAATATTACCTTTAATCAACTTAATATTTAATAGTAATCACATAAAGTAGTCATTGTTCAATTTGGATATCTTATCATATATATTTATGTGATATTTCATGAACCGAGTTTTCATCTTATCTTCTTTAATGTTTAACACCATTCTTGAACCAATGTAAGTCATACAACTACTAGAAACTGTTGATAATGTAACTACCACTCCATCTTAGGAATCACCAATAATGATTCACCCAATTGTAGAAACTGTATATTTTTCACATCAATATATTCTCTAATATATGTCCTCCTATAAGTAAAATTAGTTCTTCCAACATGATCAATCATCTTCTTTCATTCTTCGAATTTCCTCATTTAATTTGAGAAAACCAAAATCGACCTTCAAAAACTAAGTCTCATTTAGATGTTTCTACAAAAAATACATCAGTAAAAAAATAAAACACTCTAGAAAAGAGTTAAAAAATGGATAAAAACAATAATAAGTAGATGAAGTGGAATAAAACATATGTTTTTGTATTTTGGTAGTATTTCTACATTCATGGTGATGTTTAAATTTTACTATGTCTCATGATTATAATTAGAATAAAACTTTTTTCAGACTGTTAGAAACCCTATCTCAAAAGAGCTCATAAAGAAACATGACGAATATTACCCCACATTAAAAAATTTCACACATATTAATCCTTTTCATATAGTAGTGATGGTAGAAGATTATAGTGATATACAGTGCACTTTCGTCGTTAATATTTATCCCTTATATACCTAATATGATAAGTTAGTGATGTAATAGTCCTCCACCACATGATGCTATAATAATTTCATGATAATTCCTCACAAATTAATCCAAAAAATATTTAATTCACTAATAATGTAATTATAGGAATAATTTATAGAGAGAAAGGAAACAATTCCTCCAAAATTTCATGTAATCGCCTCAAAAAAGTATCT
The DNA here is from genome assembly GCA_963277665.1 of Viscum album. NCBI lineage: Eukaryota > Viridiplantae > Streptophyta > Magnoliopsida > Santalales > Viscaceae > Viscum > Viscum album. The sequence continues at coordinate 1,749,978,433 of OY728152.1, forward strand.
GTCGTCAAAGGGGATTGAAGGGGGGATATAGGGTTATATATCATTCTAAAATTAATTTCACTGATTGGTATTTCAAAACATTGGTCTTACCTTGATTTTTAAAAACTATAAATATGTTTTATTATATAAAAATCATTAGGATCATGATACAGTTCCCCTCTTTAGAGGGTAGACTAAATTTCGGCCCACTAGGACCCAATGTATTTCCTGACATATCTATTTATTATTTCGAAACCACAAGCTCCATAGAGTGAACTTCCCCCTGAATAATCCTAACACAACCACCTCCTAAAACCCAGTAACGGTGAAGACTCTGATCTATGGAATGCTTCTTCGCCCTCAACACACCCTGGTAGTGTAAACCACTCACAATGGTGTGAGACTTCCTTTTTGTAATCCCACGTGGAATATTCCCTCACGAGATAGTGTGATCCATCCCCTTTGATCAATAATCATCGATATCTATTAGGATACAACATGATTCATTTTAGACATTAGGAATTTAGTCTTCATAAATGGTATAATAAAATATTTCCCTACTTTTATAGAGAAACCATTCCCATCACGTCAAAATTTTTGAACACAAAAAAAAATCAATACCAAAACACCCCCTTATCCAAGCAAGATCAATAACCTATATTATATTTATATACCATATGCACACTATTTATACTCTAACACTCTCTTTGTCACCCATTACATTCCATGATTTATTGAAAACGTCAAAAAATAAATCTTGGTGATATTGTAACTCCTAGATTCCCCAAATAATTTTCAATTCTCAAAATGCACAACTTTCTAGACCAAAAGATAAAATTTCTTCAAAATTTATCATCCTGGAATGTTTTTATTCATTATTAAAATTCCATGAGACAAACATGTTCAGATATAAGGAAATAGTTACATACAATAGAACCTAAATTAAAAATATTTTACAACAGCCAATTTAATAATAATAATTTTCTTTTATTTGGGAACTATTTATTTGTTTGATCATCAATTTTAATAATACCATAACAATAAATTTAATTCTTTTTTAAAGATTCCTAAATATCATATGAAACACGTAAACCAAATTCTCCCGGAGTTCTACATTAGATGCATAGTTATGGATATTTATTGCGCATTGGGGGGAGATCAGGTTAATACCCAACCAATATTTTTCAAGTTTATTACATCTAGGCGCATCTTATACAAATCATGTTTCCACCTATAGTGATCATACATAAAATTAATTTCTAGGAAATCACACAATATTTATGTTACAAAATTTTAAGAATGTTTTTCTATATTTATATTTATCATCATGGTTACCATTAAGGTGTATTTATCCTCATTTATATTAACAATTAAACCTTCCTTTGATGCCTTCTAAAACAACATAAGTGACATACCCAAATTATTTTTATATATTTTATTGTAAAAATTATTATAATATAACCAAGAAATATAGTGGCCAACTATCATGGTATACTAGAAAAATAAAATATATAGTTACACATAAACCCCGTAATCATTATCTAAATCAATATAATTTCCATTTAAACCCCATTGAACATAATTTTCTACATATTATATCCTATGAAAATAGATAAAAGATTTTTGTGAGTTATAAAACCCAGTAAGATAACAATCAATGCTAAACATGTTGAATTCGCCTGAATGAAGAGTCACGTCATGATATTATGATAGGGAATGATGATAAAATATATATGTATAGAATAAGGAATATAATATCAGAAGATGTTGGAAACATAATAGTATGAAATAAACATAAAACATGAAATCATAAGTATAATTCATGGCTCAATGTTAAGTGAACATGACATAATACACTAAGCAATCTACCAATGACCAATACATGGTATCCCATGGGATGAGAAAGATACCCTATTCATTGGGGGAATTCATAATTTTATGCAAACCAAATAACCATTTTAAATATACAAAAATATATTTTCCAATGTAAATAAAGAATATACAGGGTGTAAACATAATAAAAACCCTTCAAAAGGATATGATTCAAATAATATCGTCTTGTCACAAAAAACATCACATCATAAAAATTACCTGCTGATAATTTTATTAAATAATTTTTGGATGTTCATAACAAAATAAAGTATCACATTTCATGAATATAAGTTTTAATTCAAGAATAAAAGTAATATATCACTAGATAAGTATGTTTATAAATGGCCTTTTTAGTGAAGTTTTAAGGAAAAAAATTTAGAATCGTTAATGAAGGTAGTAATATGGTGTATTCATTAAAACTATAATTAAAATAGAATAGTTTTAAATAAAATTATGAATTTGTCTAAAAACAATAAAATATTATGAAATATGATATAGATTAGTAAAAGATATGTAATCAAAAATAGACATGATCTCTTTAATTAGGTAAGCCTATAAGAAGAAATGTATAATTGTGCATTATATTATTTTAAATCCATAGAATGTAAATGTATTTTTAACATTGTATACCTATGGGGGACATATATATAAAAAATATAAAATAATTAAACTAAATTAATATAGAGACAATGATCATTTTAAAAAAATTTAAAAAAATTGAGTAATTTGATTTATAATTTTTTTACATCATGTATTCGATCAAAAGGAACACGCATCAAATATACTAAATATTAAAAATAGGTTTAGTAAATACATAATTATGAAAAATTTTATATATATTTTATTTATTATTACTCTATTAGGATATTTTTTAACCATTTTATTGATATATCCTATCTATATTCACTATCCCAGTGTTATTCAAGATAGGGTTCTAAGGTTGCATCAGTTTTCAGATAATTATGGTAGCTCTAATGAAATGGTTAAATGCCTCCAACAGTGTGATGAAATGTTATTCATGTAGTTTTTGGTGTTTAAATAGTTCTCAATATAAACAATTATTCTATTTTAGTTATGTTTCATTGGGATTAAATTTTATTATTTAATTTTTAGATAATATATGTCGGTTTTCTAAACATGGTAAATATATTTTATTTTATTTTATTTATTCCTAATTTTTATTTTACCATTTCAGAATAAGATACATATTATAATATACTTATTATTTTCATATTTTACCATTAAATTCATATTATATTCCTATAATATTCTTTTGATGTAAAATGAAAAATGTTTTTCATGAATATGGAGAACGAGTCACAAAATAAACAATATTTTCCTTTTAGAATAAAATGATAAGAGGTTCGATAATTTATATTAAATTATCATAATAAAATTATATTATATTTATGATATTTTTTTCATCATTTCATTTTATATTTATTATAATTGGAATATAATAATTATTAAAATATTAAATGAGACCAGTTATGAACATTTCCTCCTCCTTTGGTTTTCCTCTCTTAAAAAAACTATAAACTCACTTTGAAAGGATATTTGGTTAGAAAAAAACTCCAATGATGTAGGATGTGATTTGGGGAATGATTTTTGTAGCACCATATAAATTAAATAATCTAAAGGTCTCTGGATAATTGGGGTGGTGATTGGAGGTATTTATATGTGTAGGAGATGTGTTTTTTTAATATATTATTCATTAGTTTATTATTTTTTCCCCAGAATACAAATTATTATGATTTCATTAAATGTAAATAAATATTAGTCTAGTTAGGGATAATTTAATGGTTTCTTATATCAAATTATGTGTAATTTATAATGACCCTGAATCCAATAACATGGAGGTGGTGCATGATTTATTACATTGGCATGAACACAAAGGGTCAAATACTGAAAAACTCATCAATTTAGTAATTTTGGAGAACAAGATACATATATGATACCCATTTTATATTAGGAATAAAAATATGTAAAACAAAAAAAATATAAAATTAAATGAATCTATAAAAACTCTTTCCAAGAATTCTTTTTCATATCCTAGGGAAAAGAAACATAATAAGGTTTTCCTCAAAATCACAGTAAGGGTTATTTATAGTGGAAGCTAACATGAATCAATAAGAATAATCAACATGGAAAGGTATATAACAAAACATATATTATATTTATCAATAATATGGTAATTAGGACTATATAGTGCATAATCAATATATTAAGGTAAATAATGTAAAACAGAATACATTTAATCAATAAACTCAGAATAAAATTAATTCCAATATAAAATCATTGTGAAAATAACATGGAAAATTATAATTTAACTAATAATGAAGTAAATTTTTAATTATTTGATATCATTATATCAAGCATCATGATAGATCTACTATCAATACCTTTTACAATATGATTTAAAACTACATGTAGAACACTGTTTAGTTTGGCTAGTTGATTTGTCACGTGAGACCTACCGATGCATCAAGGGGATATATAATTATAAGCCCCACCCACCACCCTATTTCAAAAAAAATCATCATATATCCAATAATAAATTTAATTAATGAATACCATGTCTTATCAATTAATATTTTTATTGGGTAAAGGGTATTGTTTTATCAATAATTTTTGCAGTTACTTAAATAACATTAAAAGTATAAATAGTATGTATTAACGGCATATGATTTCAAAAATAATTTATCCTTAATTAAATAATATTAATATTTAATATAAATTTAATTTGAAATGATAATTATCACTTGAAAATGATTGTTTTGGGAGTATGTTATCAATAACAAAATAAAGTGACATTGTGCAATAAATTTTACCACAATATAATTTCCAAGTAAAATCCCATTAGAATAAGTATTTAAAATTGAAACTAAAAATACCATGAATTATGAATTAATAACTATATTAGATTTCAATTGGATATTATATAAACCATATATAAGAAATATTGTTCATAACATTATAAAATGCATTAATGAAGTGAAATTGAGGCGATGTCCCTTACATCACACTTTACATAAATTAAATGTGATTTTATCTCAAGTATAATGGTTTCCATAATTATTTTAATTTATACCATAACTATTATAATATTTATAATTTCTCATATGATTATCTTCTAACATTTTACCATGGGTGGTTTAGTAATAATCTTTTATTTTCATTATTTTCGGTGTTAATTGTCTTGTTTTCTCATGAATGTTTTGTAATTAAATTAGTAGTTCTTGAAAATAGGATATAATTACATAATATCCACAACTAAAAAAATTATATGTATTAAAATTAATATTTAGAAATATAATTATAACTATTCTAAAAATTGGGCAAGGAAAATGAATTGCATCGCTTCATGGAGATGGCGGGTCGTACGTACACACGAGCGATGATATCATTCACTTAACTGCTGAAAGGGTATGTAGGTGGGTGATATATTAATTTCCCATCATAAATTTCATCTTTTATATATCAAATATATTCATTAATATTAACCGTATTAACTTCCATGTAAATTTCCGTGAAAAATTAATCACATTGCCTTATCAGGTGGTAGTACACTGTAAACAGGAGCACCATTGCCATATTTTAAATAGACTGGAACTTCAAAGGTTATATGTGATTTTAAAATTAAATATGTATATAAATATCATAAATATTATATTAATTTGATAAATTAGTCCTTATATACATACTTTAAAGTATGTGATGGAAGAAAAACTACATCTGTTTTTATGTTGTAGTCTATTGTACAGACACTCGATAATTTTATTTCCCATTTTGTTGATGTGGTGATGGATAATTATTATTCCATGAACATAATAGTATATAAAAATATTTTATGTAATAGTTTTATTATATTTTATGTCTTAATAGAAAATTTAAGGGGTAAAAATAAGAAATCAAAATGAAATAATGTTTTCAATAGAATTAAATTCTCTAAGAGAAACTTTCTTTAGCCTCCTAAGGACACCAGGGATGGTATTTTTGTGGGACCAAGAACACTAAAATGTAACAAATTTATTATTAAATATAATTTTTTTGTTTTTTCTTAAACCAGAGTTATAATGATATGTTAAAAAGTGATGGGAAGGAGTTCCCTCTTATATGTGGGGAAAGGGAACCTCCATGGAAATTACTTAGAAATTTCCAAAAATTATAAAATATGATAAAGTTATTAAAATGAAAATAATATAAATTAACCTATATTGTATATTTATAAGGATAATGTGGAAATATAGCTGAAAAATAATTTTTTTTAAATTCAGTGGGTGATTTTTCAACCCTTATCTTCCTAGTTTGAACCCTCAGAAAACCCATTTTCAACTATACTATGGTAAATAATATTTACTATTATTAAAATTAATTAGGATCAAAAAACTAATTTTAGTTAATTAGGTAATATATATTATTTTTAATCTAAATATAGAATCCATTTTTCCAAATTAATTTCATATAAGTGAAAAAAGATAATTTAAAATTCATATCGTAGATGTGACAAGAAAGGGACTTTAGAATGAAAAAATGTTTAGAAGTTTATAAAGTGTTTATATAGAAATTCAATATGAAAATGATTAAAATAAACAATATTGTATTAATTTATTTAAAGTTGAACAAATATTACTTTAAAACCAATTTACAATATACACTTAACAAGAAATGAAATGTTAAACAAAAACATTTTTTTCAATTAAAATTTATTATATTTCACTACTCATCAAAAAATGAAACATTTCAGAAAACCCCAAAATAATACATAATGATAATTTTGATATGATTATTTCAAAAATAAAGTTACTTTTATCCTATAATGTATCTAAAATTGGTAAAAATTTAATTTAATTTATTTGTGTGAAACCTGCTTTAACAATATTTTATAAAAAATTGAGTTTTAATAGAATGCTTATTTTTAAATTATTTTTATTTTATTTATAATAAATATATAACCCTAATTTTTGTAATTTATTTATTTTTATTCACTTCTAAAAACATTTTTTCTAGGTTATAATGGTCATGTTTGAAAAATATTTTAATATAATAATTTCGTTTAGACCAACTACTGTATTCCTTGAATGATATCGATCAAATTAATTTTATTATAGAAACAAATATCTTGTAATGTTGTGGGATGTTACATTCACACCTCCTACAAAACATTCATCCATCGTATTTCATGGGTATTACATTATTTGTATATTAGGGTAAGTGTTCTTCATAATATCTTTATGTTCCCACATTTCCTCCTTTTTATATTTCTCCAAAGTACCATTATTAGATGAGTCATCTTTTTCCTCAATACTTTACCTCAAGTATCAAGAGTCTAGATTAGTTTTTCAAAATATGATGCATCATGTTCCAATTATATTTCAACAACGGTGATCAGATGTTTTGGTTCTGGAATTTATATCCTTAACAATTAAATATGAAACATGTCATGTACTTTTTAGAGACATGGTGGTATTTCTTAATGATAAGAAACTGATAAAATTAATTTATAGATTTATATGTGTTGAATGTACATGGGGATCATATACCTTTTCATACAACACCTTATAACACCCCTTCATTTAAATACTTTTAGGAAAACATGATCTCTCACTTGGGATTCCAAATCCTTCCTTTGATTGTTGTAATAACTCTTTTACCCACTTTTTTGGTACTTTATTATGAGCATGAATAGTAGTTTTCCTTTATTATTATCCATTCATCTATTGCTAGGCCTATGAGTTTCCTTTTTCCATATTTATACCAACATTTTGTAATAGGAAATATCATTCAATATAGTTCTTCATATGACAATATTTGAATACATGATTGCAAAATATTTTTATAGAAAAACTCAAACAATGTTAAATACTAAATCCACACACATTAGAAGTCAATTTATATTGATCTCTACATGTATTCTATTATTTTGATCATCCTTTGGAACATTCTGTCATTTTGATGATGGTAGGTAATGCTCAAATAATGATATGTATCAATAGCCTTACAAAAACTCTTCCAAAATATCTATGTAAAATGAAGATCATTATTAGACACAATTGAAAGAGGTTCACCATGAAGTCTTAGAAATTTAATAATATATATATATTTGAGGCACTCAAGAGTAAAATATTCTATTATATAGAGGATATGTTCATATTTGTTTTGTTGATCAATGGTAACCCATATGGGAACATTATTTCTAGGAGCCTATTGTAATCCAATAACTAATTCAATAGTAATATCATCCAATTTCCACACATGAATAGAAATAAATTTCTTGAATCTTCTAAGATAAAGTATCACAGATTTAAATTGTTCAAAAACCAAACATTTATACATGTAATTGAGAAATATCCCGCTTCATTTTATCCAACCAAAAATATTCCGTCAAAAATGTATACATCATTATGATACCATGGTTTATAGTGAAATCTGGGCTATGATAAACATCCAACAATTTCATTTTTATCATAGGTATATATGGAACACATAATCTCCTTCCAAACATCAAATCCACATCTTCCCAAATAAAGTCTTCAAATTTAGACTCATTTTATGATTTAATTTTCTTCTGAAATTTATTTTCATCTGATTGAGAAATTTTAATCCTTTCTAATAAATATGGTTTCACAATAATTTTTCATATTAGTTATTTATACCCTTCCTTAATAATTCCTATATCTATATTTATTATATCGAAGAACATATGATATATCTTAATCAGTATTTCAGTCATAATTCCTTGATCATTCGTACTCAAGGCATCTTCTACATTATTTCCTTTACATCAGTGGTAGTGTATTGAGAAATCAAAATCCATGATTATATCAAGCCAATGAATTTTTCTGATATTTAGATATATCTATTAAAATATTTATTTTATGACTTTATGATCTCTTTATATCTCAAAAATTTCAGTATAGAGATAATTTCTCTATATATTCAAATAAAAGATTACAACATCCTAGTCAAGATCATTGGATGGATAGTTCAATTCATGAGTATTCAATTACCATTATGAATATGAGATAACTTTCTCATTTTTCATTATGAAATAACAAAGTCCCATCTTCGATGAATCACTTTATATTATAATCCCATAATTTACAAATGGTAGAGTCAAAATCAAATCATTAAACAATCTCTTCTCTTGTTCATTAATGCATTCTTCACATTCATTTTTTTCAAAAAATGCATCCCCTTAAAAGGTATTCATTTTTAAAAGGTAATATAATCATGAAAATTTCTAACAAAATATATTATAGTAAACTACAAAACAAAGGAAAAAAATTAACTCAGTTGTGTTTGTTGGTATAAGAAATTCCAAAACAACCTTTAACATCATATGATGAATGAAGATTCCATATTTGGAGACAATATATCCAAGAAAATAATTATCATGAAACCTGAAATCACACTTACTGAATTTCCCATATAAATAATTAATTATAATATTCCCATGAATGGGATATAAGTGATTATAATGGTCCACAATGCTTTTAAAATAAACCAAAATTTTATAAAAAAATACAACAACAAAATCATAATGATATTCCTTGGTTACTCAATTCATTATATCCTTTGAAACATATGGTGAATTCTTCCATTTAAATGGTAATAATTTAAAATAATAATGATCTCACATCATTCAAAAAACTATATTTAGAATGTATAAATTCTTTATATGTAATTTATGATACCCGATACAAATTTAAATATTTTAAAAATATTTAGCTTTGTGAAGTTGATCAAGTAAATCATCAATTTATGGAATATGATACATTTTCCTTATCATAATATCATTGATTTCCTTATATCAAACTCACAATATTATGGATCCATATTTCATCTCAATTAAGAGAACAAGGGATCCACATTGGGATACACTAGGGTTAATCAATCCCTTATCACCCAAATCCTATAATGTTTTCTTTAATTCTACTAATTACACAGTGTCGATTATATATGGATTCTTTGATACTGGTCTTTCATTAGGGTTTAAATAAATGGAATACTCAACTTCACTCTATAGGTATATCGAGGTAATTTCATAGGAAATACATGAACCCATTCATATACAATAGGTAAATCCCCAATTTTATGATTACATTCTCCACCATATGAATTGTTTTCTCGTCATACACAATAATTTAACTTATTAATGTTCCTTAGGGTGGATCTAGATATGACCTAGATGATGATGTATATTCTATAAAGATAATCAATTCTATAACTTCCCTATAAAATCATACTTTTTTTCTTCCTTCTATATATTTTTTCATAAAAATTTAAGATCCAATAAATATTAAAGAATATATTTAAGTTAACTATATGTTTTATAACAAGGTCAGAAAATTAAAAATGTTTATATGTTATAATAGGAACTCCCTGACCCAACCTTCTTATTGTGAGACTTCCTTGAGGAGTTGTAAATAACAAATAACTTCTTAAATTAAATGTGAATGACCTGTTTTAATCAAAAACTAGTTAGAAATAAAATACTAAAAGGACACATAATCAAATAAGGAATTAGGTAAATTTGAATATATGATTAAATTACCTTCCACCATATCAATGGTTTCTTCCATTTTAGTAGTTTTGATCTCATAAGCTTGTCCATCTACCTATGGACTCTTCTGTGCTGGATTTTATTCATTCTTGGGGAATTAATTTTTTAGTGCCACATCTCCCTATAGTTCAAACAATGAATAGTAAAACTTTCTTACTTCCCTTTTCAATATTTATTAAAATGAACCTTATCTATAAACATTGTATAGACTCCTGATCCCTTTAATAAATTTCCATGGTGATTCATTACAATGTTATCACAAGGTGGAAACCACTACATCCTCTTCATCTTGTTTGACCTATTCCCTTTTAATGGTGTTTAGATGAAATATCCCTCTCTTCATTTCCTATGAATAGATAGGTTATAGATAATTCCATCACTATTTTTATGGATCATAATACTATTTTAAATTTTGTTGTTAAATTTTGAGATACGTTTTCCCTTCAGAGACATAGATTAATCCCATCAATGAAATGGCCAATCTTGCACTCCATCTTTAATTTGTAATATATACTATACATAGAAAATTATGTAGTTGTAGATTCATACTCCACCACACTTTATTCATCCTATTTCGTTAAAATGTGTAACTTTCTCTTTATTATAGTTTATTTATCATGGGAAAAATATTTTTCCAACAATATCGCCATGAAATATTTTTATTCCATGATTTTTATTTCCACTTCATGCCTAGTATTTTTGACGAATGACCACCATTAATCAGCATCACCTAGTACATAATATAATGTTTGTGTAACCTTTTAATTTTAACTAGATCCCATTTCCATAAATATAATATCTAAAACATATTAAATTCCTTAGGTTTCATTGGATTATTATTCCCGCCAAATGATAGGGGATTTGGTCACATAAATCAATGCAACATAGGAGAATCACATTATGGAACACATTTCTCCATCTGAGAAAGTTTATTTTTCATGACTACATTTTGATTCCCTTATATTTCAATAATTTTCTCACATCTAACACCATAAATATTTTATTCCATAGTAAGGAATATTTACATTGGTTGTGAGTGTTGATACCCTTCATCCTTTCATGCACTATTTCTCAACAATGGAATATACTGAATTATACAATATGTTTTTGAATTTTAAATCATAATTTATATTTCAAAATCTAGTTTAACGCATATAAAAAATTAAAATTTATTCATGATAAATAAAATAATAATAAACTTTTTTCTTTTGGGATATCATTATTTTCATGTCCTTTATATAAGTTTGTAATGAAAATGTGAAATTTCCTCATAATTTTCACCAGGATTGTCAAACTGAGTTCATCGTAAGGCCTGTTTTCATGCACTATATTTCAATAAGCTTATGACCAATGTTCCACTTTTGGTAGTTATTACACCTAGGTACCACTATTCCCGAACCACATCAACTTATTGTATCTGTACAGGCATGCATTTCTAGGAAGACCCAAAAAATCTATTCCTTACTGAAACATTTGGATATTATTCTATACTTATACTCCATTTATATCATAGGATTATCTTCCAAAATATATATTACTCTTAATATAGTTCCCATGGTTTCTATTGATCTTTCATTGATACCAACTATAATGTCACTGACTCTAGTAAACTAGAGGTAGTTCCTATATTATTAAATTAGAATTGTCACAAAAGGTAAAATACTAAAGGGCCGATCATTTTAGTAATTTTAGAAAACCAGATACACACATGACACACATTTTACATTTGTAGTGTAATAAAAAAATATTACATAAAAAATAAAATGAAGTGAATCATTTTAAACTTATTCCAATAAATATTCTTCAAATACTAGGTAAAGGAAACTAAACAAGTCTGATATCAAATTCTCTGTAAGGGTTAAGTACTGCAGAAGATAACATGAATCGGTAATCCTAATAAAAAATGAAAGTTAAATAACATAACTAATATTCCATTTATTCGATATCAGGATTCTCATGATTAGATGAGGCATAATAAATATGAAATGGTAAATAATGGAAAACACGATCAATTTAATGAATAAAGTTTGAATGAAATGAATCCAGTGGTAATAACTTTGTGAAAATATCATGGAAAATAATAATTGAATTCTTAATGATTTAATATATTTATTATAGGACATCAAGGTCATAGGAATTATGAAACCTCTACTACTAATTCCTTTCAAATTATAGTTTATAACATCACATAGGTACCTATTTTATTTGAGAAATTTATTTATATCAAGAGACATACTGATACATCATGAGGATATATAATTCTTTCCCCCAAAAATAACTACAAGTCTATATTGATCCCCATATAACAAGTAATTTATTTAATTCCTTAATAGTATACCTTATTAATGAATAACCGTATTTTTTAAAGACTACATTGTAAGATCTCTTCCATTTCTTGGGATAACATGGACATAATTCCATGTACATTTTTATCCTCATTTGAGTACATTTGTTAGATTTATGACATGGGGTAGTTTTGGATGGAATTTTGGGAAAAATTGGAGAAAAATGTTTGTGCATGTTTGGAACATGGTTAGGAAAATTCATGTGCCCCATCCCAGCTAACCTTGTAAACTAAGGAAAAGGGGATTCACAAAACCCAAACACTACTTTGAATATAATGAACCCAAAATGTCTTAAAAATGAACCCCTAAAATAATAGGCACATGTTTGTTTCATGTTTAGGGAAAATCTTGGACCTCATCCCAGATATCCACGAATGGAAGTTAAAATCTCCCGAAAAATGTATTAAAAATATTCAAACCTACATTAATAATCCTAAATCAACACCCATTACTCCCATGGTAGTATATATTGATTTTAGAGCTCTCTAAATGAATAAAAAACCTTCTTAACATTCGTTCTTCACAATTCGAAGCCCATATCAAAGATTCGCACCTCTCCCCGTAACTGAATTCTATCTTGTTTATTCTCTTATTCATCCCATGATCCTTATACTTTACTTCAGTAGTGTAATACACTATTGTGGGAATATCTATATCAATTTTGTGAGTTCTTGATATGTAATTACAGATCTAGATCTAGATTTTTAATATCATGATTTCCATAATTGTGATATAGGATTTTAAGATACAAATCTAGATATACATCTTTAAGATACTCAATTTTGGGGATTTCTTTTGGGGAATCATTCATCAATGGATTTAGGGTGGTGGTTTAATATTCAAATACTGTAGTCATGATTTTGATAATGTATATACAAATGATTGATTTTAAATATTTATAAGAAATATAATTTTTTATGGAATTAATTAATTACGTGAATTTAATAATTATAGAATTATGAAAATTTGGGATTTGGGGATAATTAAGTGTGAGAAATAATGGTGGGATTATGATGTTAAGAAATAAGATAATTAATTGGAGAATTTATTATGATATATTGATATCATTATTTGAGATAACTAATTGGTGAATTAATTATGGGATATTGATACCATGATTTGAGATAATTTATTCATGAATTAATTATAGTATATTGATTCTATGAATTGAATAATTAATTTTTAAATTAATTAAGACACATTGAAATTTTGTGATTGAATTATTATATAGTGAAATAATTATTGGATGTTTCTATTGTGAAAATATTAAATAATTTTTGAAATAATTTGTGGACATGGATTTATTAATTAAAGAATTAATTAATGGGTGTTATAATGGTTTATTATGAATATTGGATTAATGTTTTTTATTCTTGTTTGATGAGACAATGCAAGAACTAACTAAAATGAGATATATATGGTATTGTTATAGTTAATTATATATATGAATAGTGTTTTGAAATGGGATTCTAAACATGATGATCTACGATAATGATAAATGTGTATGATTTAGAATTGGAGTTCCAAACATGACTATCTACACCAATGATATATGAATATATATAAATATATATGAATGATTAAGAATGAGGGTTCACCACATGATGATCTACACTAATTTTATAAATTCTTGGTAGAGAATTTGGATGATAGACAAGATGATCTATTCCAATGATATATAATCATGATTGATAATTGGGGTTCTGGACCAGGCGATCTATGCTAATGTTATATACAAATTATAGAGAATTTGTGTACTACACATAAAATTCTATGCCCATCGTATATATGCATGACTGATAAATGGGGTACTAGACAAGGCACTGTTCATCCAGAATATAGGTATTGGAATATGGTTCCATGATGCCATAATTAATGAAATGTGAATTGAATCTGTAACTCAATTTAGACTCGGTGTAGGCTATAGTAGGTATTGAGGTACGGGTGACCTCAGGGACCCGATGGTTTATGTGTTTAATAAATATTTATCGATCAAGTGATAACTATTTATTTATGCATTTTATTTATTTATTTTCACTACTGAATACAAATGATATATAATGGACTTGTTTTAGACACCATTGGTGTTGTCCTACAAAGTTTTACTTACAACATACTCTAGATGCATGATCGATACCCAAATAGACTTCATGGATGTAGGATAGGTTAAGGGAAAATTCCCTATGATAGATTTCTGAGTCAGGATGGATTATGGTTGAGGGAATGAGATGTGGTTTGAGAGCCAAATCGGAGTCTTCGGTGTCCTTAACTTGAGCTACATTTTAGAAACATGGCACATACATTATCAGGGAATGTGTTCTCATTTCTTTTGATATTGTGATTCCTTATTTGTTTATCATGAGTTATAGAATTTTTTATGATTATATATGATTTTGATATTGTTCATTTTTTTACACTAATATATTACTCTAATAAAAGAGGTTATAACATCCACATGATCAACATATCAAACCCTCATAGTTATTCAATAAACTATAGAATATGAGGAGGTGTGCTTGAAGTTATGTGACCAACTAGCTCATGGACCATATGTTTGGAACCCTGGTTGGGATATTACAGAGTTGTATCAGAGCCCAGTTTCCATTTCATTTTCGTTTCACTTACTACTATGGAAATGAAGACCGGATACTAGGAAGAGTCAGGGCTTGTTTATAAGAAAGGTCATGGGAGTAGATACACTATGTATGAGGGAGAACCCATGTTCCCATGGCTGGACTTTTTTCTTTAATGATTTATATTACATTGGAATGTCTGTTCTCCTTGGGTGACACACTTGCGTTGTGAGGTGATCATTGTTTTTAATATTTATAGATAATTGATCTATGACCCAGTATGGCCTTAGATTTGATTTTTCAAGCATCATACTTGGTACTTATAATTATTTCCCGACATGATACGTTTTACGAAAGCTAATAAAAATGGGTTTTTGGTAAGATTTTGAACTTAAACTATTTTCTTAGCTTATGTAATTTAATTGAAAAAAGTGTCAAATATGAAATTGAAGGTGGTAAAATGATGCAATAGTGTAAATTAATGGGTTTATATGTATGAAACATTAACTATGAGAATTTTGTTACCCTTTTTAATAAGGTTTTAGGTTTTTGATGGTAATGTTAGTGTTAAGGCCTCAGTTTTTACCATGTGGTGATTTTTTTAGAAAAGTATTGTTATGATTATTCCTATAATGTAAACGTGTTGAACCTCTGTTTTGAGTCCAAAGATATGTGATTGGAATTATAGAGTTATGCATCCATTACGATTCATGTTGACTTGATTATAGGAGGAGATGGTTGGAGATAATCATACAGTAGTTGAACATGAATCACTGATAGTATCGGGTGATGATACAGGAGAACAGTTTCGATAGAACATAACTCTCTTCATAAAATTCATGGAAATAAAATTTGGGTGGGTTGTGTAGAGTACGTCTAACCTAGTGGGGGAGTTTTAATTTTTTTACCCTTTAGCCTAGACTAGAGAGGGTTTACCATAGATATAATTGTTTTGGTTTGATTCCATGTAGATGATAATTGGTGATTTAGAGAATTCTACTGAAAAAGGGTCATGTTTTCCACCTATTTGTTATGGGGATCAAAAAGGCACTGGGTGACATTTATGTTTGGATTAGATAGGATAAAATAATTATGTAAAAGGATGTCCTAGAGAGGCTCTTGGAGCACTTAAACCTAGAGAATGTAAGGCATGATTAGAAGAATATTTCATCTAACTAACTCAAGGGAGAATGTCTATGATGGACTATGCTGGACATTTTTAAAATTTGTAACATATTTATCCATCATTAGAGGAAGATGAGGTTACTTCTACAAAATGATATTCTGATGAAATTTAGTGTGAAATTATATCTCAGGAGAATATATTAATGGTAAAAATAGTTGTTATAAATGGTGAATTAGGGTCTTATCTCAGATGAGAACCTGAAAGAGGCTTCAGTTGAAGGAAAGTGTTTTCTTCTGGATTATTTGGAGGTAACTCTTCTGAGAAACAAAATCATAGTTATGAGAACATTAGCCAGAGTAGTGGGAATAAGAGTGGACAGTTATGGGGATCAGTAAATTAGGATCTTACCCAAGTTTTTTTCAACTATTGTTGTAAGAAGAGACATTATCATAAACTTTTCCCCCACCACTAGTGGAGTTTCAAGGTTTTAAAAATATGGAACATCTATAGTGGTTTTCTAGGTACCCATGAAAAATAGTTAGTCATGGAATAGCTAGAAAACCCCATAGTGTGGAAAGTGGGATTTCTATAATATATCTGTCTAGATGATGGAGTTATAGTTGCAGAGGTGGTCCAGGTAGTGGATGTGGTGATTCTTGGAAAGAGCGCCAATATTAGTAGAGTTATGTATCTCCTTGGAGATAGACATCATCACAATGAATAGAGGAATGACAGTTGTATGCTGTGTAGCCTACACTTGTGGATATAGGGGTTGGGTCATCAAAGGTGATAGGTACTATTTTTATGTCATCTACTATATCTTATTTCTTCTTTGATATGGGTCCCTCTCAATCATTTTTATATATAAAAATTATTAAGGGATTGATCCCAATGATGGAGATTATGAGTGGGTTAATGATAATAGATACCCTACTGGTAGTATGGTCTAGAGACATTTACTTGTGAAAGGGATGATCTCTTGATGTTATGTAGTATCTATATCTGTGGGATCCCTATATCCTATATATTTCATATTTCGAGCTAATTATGGGTATGGATTTGATAGTGACATACCGAGATCACATTTATTTTTAACAGAGGAGAGTTCCTTCCACATCTCTTAAGGGTGGAAATGATATTCCTCATGGAGAATTGGATATCAAGGGAGGCCAAGATAGGCCAATTTCTTAAAAAATGGGAGAGGTCATGGCCCAGGTTTCTAATTCATTACTAGATGATGGATGCATAAATCATATGAAATTTCCACCTATGGTGGAGTCATTTTAAGATGTTTTCCCCTAATACATATCAAGGCTTCTGCCTGAGAGAGATGTAGAATTTACTATTGAAATCCTGCATAGGATTGTTCCAGTTTCTATTCCAGCTTACCAAATATAATCGAGAGATATTCAAGAACTTGGGAATCTGATATAAGAATTGGATGATAAGGAATTTATCTATATGAGTATGTTGCTTTGGGGGAACATGTTTTTTTAAATGATGTGGATGGATGTTTCTTATAGTGTGGTGATTACAATATGTTGAACCAGATGAATATAAGGAACAAATATCATCTTCAATGTATCAATGGTCTATTTGACATACATATAGGAGCATATGTGTTGTAGAATTCTGACTTGAGATTGGGGTACCATCAGGTGAGATTTTGGACTTCTGATATACCAAGGACGGCATTCGGAAGAAGGTATGAACTATATGAGTTCTTCATAATACCAATTTGTTCAATGATCACACAATCATTGTTTATGGACATAATGAAATGAGTATCTAATCAATACCAATATTATTCTATGCTGGGTTTCGTGGATAACATCATTGTGTACTCAAAGACTCATGATGATCTCTCCCAATATTTTGACAACGTCATGAGTACACTGAGAGGGCATATGTTATACACCAACCTATCTATGTTTTAGTTTTTTACTGACTAGGTACCCGTATTTTTTGAACATCATCTCATAAGAAGGTGTGCCAGTGGTCCCGTAGAAGGTTAATGTAGTTGTTTTTTTGGAGCATTCAAAGAACGTCTTTGATATACATAGTTTTCTGGGGTAAGCAAGATATTATTAGAGAATCGTCCCAAAATTTTTTGGATTAACATTGACTCTTTTTATATTGATAAAAATGATGATAATGTTTATTTTTTAAGAATTATGTGAGAAGGACTTTCAATATTCATTGAATCCTTTGACATTGACACAAATCTTGATCCAACCATAGCTAGATGAGAAGAACATGGGGTATTGTAACGCTTTTATGGTCAAACTCTAAGCTGAAATAATGTAGTGATATTGAGTTGTGGCATATGGATCTTGGTAACTGGGTCCACATGAACAGAACTACTCTTATGATGGCCTCAATCCATAAATTTTGGTTTTCTTTAATGTTTTGGTTTCACTGTCTGTTTGGTGAGAAGTTTATGATGTATATGAATCAGAACAGATTACAGTATATCTTTCCTCAAAGGGATTTGAATCTTGAACAGTGGAGATAGGTTGAGTATATGGAGTTATATGATAATTCAGATATCATATATGGAAAAGAAAGGAAATAGTGTGGACGGTCCCTTGACTAAGAAAACATAAAATCAAATTATTCAAAATTTTAGTGCTTAGTGGAATATGATAACCCTACTAGATGAAATACATGTTGTTGTTTAGATGAGTTAGCAGAAAATGACTCCTATATTGGTTTTAGTGGAGTCTATACTTTTGAGATGGATCTAATATAAGAATTATGAGGATCCATAATATTTTATATTGATGGAAATCCTTGAAGTAGGGAAATCACCATCAGATTGTAGCATAGATGAGGATGATATCATCTCTGTCATGAATCATTTTATCATGCCAATGGGTATGTGGGAGGAGCTCATGGAATAATTCTATTTTTCACAGTGGCTGGTACATCTAGGTCCAACCAATATGTAATGATACATACAATGAATATTTTGGTGGCTAGATATTAAAAATGAGATAACATAGTTTGTGATGTGATGCCTCACATATTTTCATGTGAATGCATATTATCAATGACCTAGAGATTTTCTACAATTGTAGTCCATTCCATAATGGATTTGGGATGATGTGACAGTATATTTTTTGGTGGGTCTTTAAAAGATTCCAATGAAGGATGATGTTTTTGTGGTTTTTTGGATCGACTTGTGAAAGTATAATATTTCATGCCTATATGGGAGACATTTTCATATGATAAGATAGAATCTCTCTATATAAAGGTCATAGTCTTTCTGCACTGGTTGACACAGTCTATTGATTCATATTGTGATTTTAACATTACTTCACACTTCTAGAAGGGCATACTAATGGCTCATGGTACATAAGAAAAACTGAGTATTTCCGTCCACACATAGATAGATGGTATGTTGGATCATACCATACAGGTGCTTTAGGATATGTTTTGGGCTTGTGTGATTGACTTCATGGGACCTTGGGAGAAGTAATGGGACATAGTGTATTTTTCTTATGAAAATAGTAATCAACCAATTATACAAGTTGACCAATATGATGGTCATTATAGTAGTCCATGATGGTAAATACTATGCAGGGTGGAGGTAGGTGAGTTAGGGTTGTTGGGACCAAGTCACGTGCAGGTGATGTTGGAAAAGGGTTGATAATTTAGAGACATGTGGTTAAGAAATTTAGTTGGAAGAAGTCATATGATGAGAGATTGAGATGAACCATAGAGTTTATAAAGGGTGATCATTCATTCATTCTAGTTTTTCCGAGGTTGGGTCATTGAAGGATATAGAGACTGGGCAAGTAGGTACCTAGGTTTGTAAGATTGTTTGAGGTTGTGGAGAGAATCGGGTTGGTGGCATATTAGTTGGTTCTTATACATAAATACGAAGGTACGCATGATGTTTTTACATGTATAAAAACAACAATAGTATCATCCTCGACCCTTCATTTTTGAATGATTTGTATCATGTTGACCATGAATTAAATGCTTCCATTTAGGGTCATTTGATATGTGTGTTGGATTGTAGTTAGAAAGCATTGTGGGGAATAACCATGCAAATTATTTGTGTATTTTGAGGTGAAATGGTTGTGTGTAGGGGGGACATGGGAAAAGTAAGAAGATGTGTGGGCACAACATCCCAATCACTTTGGATCAGAATCATAGGAAATATTTGGAGTGTTTTTCAAGGATGAGATGTTATAATTTGGCGAGATTAAAACATAATAATATTTTATAAAGTTGATATAGACTTAATTTCAAGTACTCTTTTATTCTTATTTGAGTAATTTTTGTTTGAGTTATGAATTGGAGTGTGTTTGGTTGTAATATTGATATTAATGTAAGAAAAATGGTGGTTCATGGTTGGCGCATAGTTAGGGAAAACCTTTTTTCCCAACCCAGCTAACAGTGCGAACATAGGCAGAGGGGATTTACATTGCTTCTGCATAGTTTGGAAAACCATGCACCTAAAAAATTGTAATGGTGCTCCCCTAAAACTAAATAATCATGGTTGGCATAGGGTTTGGCAAAACAATCCACCTCGTCCCAGCTAACTATGCGTGGGAATTAAAATCTCAAAAAATTCTAAAGAATTCTCCAACCCTCCTAATTAACACAAATTTGACCCTTATTCAACCCTATGTTTTATTTCATTATTTTGGATCTCTCCGAATAAATTAAAATCCTTTCCAATAAATGTTCTTCATGATGTATAAATTAGATCAATGATATGAACCTCTTATATTAAGTGAATCATATCTCGGTTCATCTCTCTTTCTTCCCTGGATCCTTCTTCATTACTTCAGTGATGTAATCCACTATTGTGGTTAGGTCTATGTCTATTTTGTGATATCTAGATCTATAATTCAATATGAGGTTCTAGAAATTTAGGATCATTATTTCCTTTCTCATGATTTATTGTTTTCATATATGGATCTAGATATACTTCATTTTGCATCACAATTTTGTAGATTTTTTGAGGGAGAATCATTCATCAATGAATTGAGGCAGAAGGACTACTTTTCATATCCCATAGTCATGATTTTGATTATGTATATGAAAATTTTTAAGTTACAATATTTTTAGCAATTTATTTTCCAAATGGAATTAATTAATTTGTTGATTTAAATAACTATGGGATTTCAATCCTTTGGGATTTCGAGGAAATTAATTAGAAGAATTAATTTTGTGATTTTTATGTTATAAAATAAAATAATTAATTAGGTAATTAATTCCTATATATTAATATCATAATTTTAGATATTTTATTGGGGAATTAATGATTTTATACTTATATCATGATTTTAGATAATTAATTAAGAAATTAAATATAGTTTATTAATGCTGTGAATTGAATATTTAATCTCTAATTAATTATCAGAAATTTAAGTTTTGTGTTTGAAAAAATTAATTGGTTAATTAATTATTGGATTTTGATATTGTGAAATTATTAACTAATTTGTGTAATTAGATTAAATAATTGATTAATTAATTAATGGAATATGTGTCATTTGATTTTTATAAGAGAATTAATATTGTTTAATCTTGTTTGTTGAGAAAATATAAAGACAAGTGAAAATGTGATACATGCGATATTGTGATATGTAATGATATATATGTATAGTTGAGAGAATTTTTTCCCCAAACATGATGATCTCTTCCAATGATATATATACATGATTTAGATTTGGGGTTTTATACATGACAGTATATTCCAATGATATATATGTAAGGTTGAGAATTGTGGTTCTTAACAAGAAGATTTAATCGAATGTTATATATTCATGATGTATAATTGGGGTTCTAGACATGATGATCTATGACAATGACATATATGTATGATTGAGAATTGGAGTGCAAGACCTGACGATCTATGAAAATGTTATATTTCTGGATAGAGAATTGGGGTGTTATACATGATGTTATACACCCAGAATATATATGCATGATTGATAAATGGGGTACTATACATGGCCTTCTTCACCCAAATTATTGGCATTGGAATATGGTTACAGGTTGTTATAATTGATGAAATGTGAATTAATTATGTAACATGTTTTAGACCTAGTGTGGGTCGAAGCAAGTATTGATGTATCAGTGTCATCAAGAACAAGATGCTTTATGTGGTCTAATAAGGATTAACTGATCATGTGATAATAATTTACTTATTCATTATAATTATTTAGTTACATAACTACATAAACATGTTATTGATTGGATTTTTTTTATACATCATTGCTGGTTTCCCACTATGTCTTAATCACACCCCACATTGGAAGATTGATTAGTACCAAAATAGAATTTATGGTTGCATGAAATGTTAAGGTAAAGGGCACCATTTTAGATAGCTAGGTCTGGATGAAGCATAGTTGAGGGAACCAGAAATGGTTCAGGACCCACATGGGAGTCGTCGGTGTCTTGATCATCAATTACACTTTAGATTCCTAACACATATATTTGCATGGAATTTTTTCTTCTTCAGTTGGATATTTTTATTTCATCTTTTATTATAATGATTCTTTGGTTTTTTATCATTATATATGCATCAAATATTGTTTATTTATTTCTTCTGTTGTACTACTATAACAAAATATGTTATAGTATCCTCATGATCAACTTATTAGAACATCAATTCTAGTCAATATCCACTAGTGCACGGGGAGGTGTTCTTGAAGTTATGTGACAGACCAGCTCGGGGCACTGATGTGTGGCACCTAGGTTGGAACATTTCAAAGTGGTATAAGAGCCCCGTTTTTCATTCTATTTCTTTTGACATATAGTTTGGGAAATGAAGACAGGATGCTAAGAAGAGTTAGAGCTTGGTTATGAGGTATTTCATGTGAGTAGCTATCCCATGTACGGGGGATATCCCATGTTTCTAGTGATTTATTGTAGTAATTGATGTTTGTTGTTATTTTTCAATTTTATTTCACCTTGCGTGTCCCACAAGTAATGTGATGTGACCATTATTTCTGCGATATGTTGAGAATTGATTCATGGCCTAGTATGGAAGAAGAGTTGTGTTTTCATGCATCATTCTTTACACTCTGGTTTATTTTGAGACATTCATCATTTTTGGCATTCATTAGAAAACTGTTTTCAGTTATGTTGTTAAACATAAATTGATTTCTTTGACAATGATGTTGAATTTAAAAAGATGCAAAATATGGAATAATAAGATTCAAAATGATGAAATAATGTAAATAAATGGATCTCTAAATGAGAAACATGAACTATGAAATTTTTTTACCCATGATAACAAGGACCTATGTATAGGATGGTTATGGGTAGTGTTAGTGACTCTGTTTTGACAACATGGATAGTTTTGGGGAAAATATTTGTTATTATTATTCCTCTTATATAAATATAATGAATTTTTGTTATGAGTATTAAGATGTGTGTTTGGAATTTTATTGTTATGCCTCCAAGATGAATCCTATTGATAGAAATAAAATAGGGGATGGTGGGTGAGGATCTTACCATAGTCACACCTGAGGAATAGATACTGTCGATTAATGAAATGGTGGAACAGTTCTGAGACCATCGAGACGATACATGACTCAGTGTAGAATGACTATGATGGACTATGATAGACATTTTATATATTTGAGGATATTTTTTCAACATTGGAATAAGATTAGGTACATGAACAAAATGATAAAAGGATGGACTTAAGTCTGAGATTATGTCTCGGGTGAATATCTTCTCACTAAATAATTTTTTATATGTGGTGAATCATGCTATTATTTTGGATGGTAACCTAATAGAGGCTTCTAATAGTGGTTATGTGGTTTCTTCTAGATGATATGATGGTATATCTTCTAAAATAGGTAAATATAATTATGAATACTTTATCCTAAGTGGTGGGAATACGAATGCCCAATAAAAGTGGTCGGATACTTAGGATCTTACCCATTTTCTTTACATATCGTTTCGTAAGTAGGGATACTTACATAAACATTTTCCATCTCCACCAGTGGGGTGGCAATAATTTGGATGGATGTGACATCTATAGAGGGTTTGTAGGAATGTGGATTAAATAATCAGTGATATACAATATAGATAGGACTAGAGTGATGGAAGAGGGTTTTATGCAACATATTAGTTTGGCAGCTGAAGTTATACTAGATGGTAATGTAGAGGTAGTGGATTTGGTTATTCTATGTAATATCAAGATCATAAGAGCAGTGAATCTTTGGGGAGTTAGACCATATCACAAGTATGTGGGGAAGGATAGTTTAATGTGGTTTAGATTGATCTAGTGGACAATAATGTTGGTCCATTGATAGTGAGAGGTAATATTCTTATGTATTATACTTTATCTAGTTCGATATTTGATACTTGTACCTCCCATTCCTTTATATCTAGAAAACCTAATATGTTCTTGATTCGAGCATTGGAGTTTTTGTGTGGGTTAATGAAAATAGATGCACCATAGGGAGTGTGGTCTATAGTTATCTTCTTATGAAAGGGATGCTCTATCGAAGGTAAAGAGTTTCTCTTTCTGTGGGATCCCAATATCCTATATGTTTCATGATTCAACCTAATTATGTGTATGGAATGGCTAGTTTCATACCAATATAACATTTATTTTTACTCAATGAGAGTAAATTTAACAACACGTAATGGTGAAAAATATATTCTTCATGGAGAATGTGATATCTAGGATGGACACAAAGGGAATATTACTCCACAATTAGGAAATATCACAGCACATATTACTAGATTATTGCTATATTTTGGAGGTGTAATGCATAATATCATTCCACCAGAGGTGGAATAGTATCAGTATGTTTTTATCTAATACTTATTTGGGATACCACTTGAGAGAGATATGTAATTTACTAAAGATATCTTGATTTTGTATGAGTTAGTTTCAATTCCACCGTATATAATGGCACTGACAGAGATTCAAGAGTTCAATAATTAGCTGGAGGTACTGGATGATAAGGGATTTAACTATCTGAGTATTTCACATTGGGGATCAAAAATGTGGTTTGAAATAAAGGATGACATGTGTTTGTTCTTAAGTTTTGATTACTGGAATTTGAACAAGATGACTTTAATAACCCAATATCCTCTTTCGTGTATCAATGATAAATTTTCCAACTGATAAGATCTTGGGTATTCATGATGATTGAATTTAGAACTGGGTACCATCATCATATAGGTTAGACATATGATATACCAAGTACTACATTAAGATGTATATATGGCCTATATGATTTTTTTCATAATTTTTTTCCTGGGAAAATGCACCAGTGGTTTTTATGGAAAAAATGAGCTGAATCTTCCATATGTAACTATTTCATTTTGTGATGGTGTTCATGGATGACATCTTGGTGTACTCCAAGACTCTGGAAGATCATGACCCATATCTTGGAATAATCCTAAGTAAACGAATAGGTAATTATATATACACCAAGCTATATGAGTGTTATCTTTGGATTGACATTGTACACTACATATGGCACATCATCTCAGAGGAAGGTGTGTTTGTGGACCCGTCTGAAATTTCAATGAGTGGTTTCTTAGAAGCATGTGAATAATTTGTTCAATATCCATATTTCACAATGGTTATCTAAATATTATCAGAGATCCATCTAGCAGTTTTTCCACTTGGCAGCACCATGATTGAGCTTGACCAAAAATTGGATAAATTTTTATTAGTCAAATGAATATGATATGTTCTTCTAGGATTTGAAGACGCATATGACATCAACCCCATTCTTGATCATACCCAATATAGGTGAGGGGTACATAGTGTACTATAACACATATGGGGTCGAACTCATAGTTGTGTTGATGTTGGAAGATCGAGTTGTAGTGTATGGGTCTTTGTAGTTGATGCCACAAGAATTCAACTACCCTATACATTACCTTGATCAAAGAGTAGTTTTTTATTATCTAAATTTTTGGTGACACTATCTATTGGGTGATAAGTTTACGTTGTATATGGATAAAAAGATCTTAAGGTATATCTTCTCTCTGTGAGATTTGAATCTTCAGTAGTGGAAATGGGTTGAGTATATGAAATCATTTGATTTTGATCTAGCATATATATTTTTTAGATTGGAAACCATGTGGCTGACACCTAGAGTAAGAAAACATGGACTCATATCATTTTGGAGTCTATTATTGAGCTGAAGATAATTCATTTACAAGATGACATGCGTATGGAGATTTATGAGTGTCAGTATAATATTACACTAGTATTAGTTTCAATAGAATCTACACTTTTGAGGATTATTTTTGATATGAAGTATCAGGATTCAAAATTTTTGACCATGATGTAAATCCATGAAGGTGGTAAATCAAATTCAAATTAGATCATAGATGATAATGATATCAAATATCTCAGGAATCTAGTTTTCATGCCTATGAGTATGTGAGAAGAGATCATGTAGTAATTTCATGCCTCGAAGTGGGTGGTACATCCCGGTGTGACCAAAATATACCGAGACCTATGATGATAATTTTAGTGTTCGGTCATAAAAAAAGAATATTTTTTGTTTCATGACAAAATGCCTAACATATCAGTATTTGAAGATTGAGCACAACAACCTTGAGGTTTTCTATAGCCATTTTCCATTCCAAAATGGAAGTGGGATGGTAGGTGAATGGATGTAGTGGTGGACCTTCCAAATACTCAATGGAAGAATGAAGTTATCTATGTTTTTATAGTTTTATTATCCAAAGTAGAATATTTCTTTCCTATATGGGAGACTTTCTCAATATAGAAGATTGGATCTCTTAGTTTATAGGAGATAGCCCATCAGCACGGGGTGTCATAGTCTATTGTTTCAGATTATAATTCACCCATTACATCATGATTTCGTAAGGGTTAAAAAAGGCACATGATACATAGGTATTATTTCATATGTCCTTCCACCCATAGATATATGAGATGTCAGATCATACATTAAACGTTCTTGAGGATATGATGTGGGCATGTGTGCTTTACATTGGCAGATCTTGGGAGAATCCCTTATACATAATGGATTTTTCCTATAAAAATAGTTACCAAGAAATGATACAAATGGAACCATATAAGGATATTTATGGTAGGAAATGATAATTATTGTTATATATGGTGGAGGTAAGTGATTTATAGTGGTTTTTACTAAATCTCATGCAAGAGATGATGGAATAGGTGTAGGTAATTGAGAGACATGTGATTGGGTTTTAGAGTAGGAATAATACATATGATGATATATGGAGATGAACCCTAGAGTTTATAAAGGGGTGGTGTATTCCATTCGATGTAACCATGGATGGGTCACGATAGGATACAGATACATGGCATGTTGAGACCTAGGTTTAATGTACCTTTTGATGATATAAAAAGAATCAGACTGGTGGGACACCGACTCATTATTCCATATAAATACAAAGCTATGCATGTTTTTCCATGTATCAAAACTATGATGGTATCACCCTAACACCTACCATTTGATCGACAAGGATGGAATTGACCTTGAGATAGATTCATCCTTAAGGAGCATCTGATATGGGTATTGGATCACATTGGGAAAGTGTTGTACGGAAATTATGTGTTGATAGTTCGTGTATTGTGGCATCATGGGAGTGTGAAGGAAGAAAAATGGGAATGAGTAGAAAATTAAAAGGCTCAATGGCCCAATATTATTTTCTTATAATGTTAAGGAAGCATGGGAGTGCATCTCGAGGATGATATGTTATGATGAAGGAAGATTTTATGATGCTGGCCTTTTATATAGTTTAATCATCTTACTTTCAGGTACTCTTTTGTCTTTATTTGAGTGATTTTTTCTTTAATAATGAATTGGGGTTTATTTGGGTTGATTTATGTAAAAAAATATAGAAAATCGATGTGCAAGTTTGGTGCAAAATTAAGGAAAACCATTTCATCCATCCAAACTAACCCTAAAAACCCAAAAAGAGGGGAGTCATATAGCTGGTGAATTCATTGGAAAAATGTGCAACCAAAAAGACGAAACCATGAACCCATAAAATAATAGGTGCACAAACTGTGAATGGTTAGGGAAAACTATGTAACTCAACACAAGTTCTCTTGCATGGGAATTAATATCTATTGAAATTTATTTAAAAAATTTCCAAACCCCTAATTTACCCTAAATAGACCCCAATTCAAACTTAGGTTTTATTCCGCAATTTTGGAGCACTCTGGACAAATTCAATGACTTTATAACATTTATTGTTCATGATTCGAAACCCTGATTGAAAATCTACACCTCTCATAGTAAGAGAATCATGTCCCAGTTCTTCTCTAATTCTTCCCCCGATCATTATATTCTACATCAAGGATGTAATTCAATTTTTACAGAAGATCTGTATCTATTCAGGGAGGTATAGGTATATAATTCTAGATCTAAACATGATTTTAATGATATTTATTACCTTAATATTGATTTAGGGTATTTAGATATGGATCTCGGTATACATCATTGTGGTGCTCAATATTTTGAATTTCCATTAGGAAATCATTCATTAATTAATCGAGGTAGGTGGAATAATATTAAAACCTCATAGTTGGGATTTTGATTGAGTATATGACATTGCATAATTTCTATTTTTAGCAATTGAATTTCTTAATAGAAGTAATTAATTTAGTTAATTAATTAATTATGGAACAATGAAACTTTTTAATTTTGGGATTATTAATTGTTAGAACTAATTTTTTCTTTTGATGTTTTGTAATGTGATAGTTAATTTTGGAATTAATTATGACATATTGATATCCTAATTTAAAATAATTTATATCAAAATTAATTAAGGGATATTGATATTGTGATTTGAGATAATTAATTTGTTAATTAATTATTTGAAAATAATTCTATGAATTGAATAATTAATCAGTAAATTAATTATGAGATGTTGAATTATATTTTTTGAATAATTAATTGGTAAAATAATTATTGCATTTTTATATTTTTAAAAAATTATTTATTTTTTTAATTCATTGATAGACATGTGTTAATTAATTGATTATTTTATTAATGGATGTTGTGTTAGTTTATTGGGATAAGAGTATAAATTTTGTTTAATATTTGTTGATGAGACAATGTTAAAACATATGAAAATGTGATACATGCGATATTGTGATAAGTAATGACATATATGTAGAATTTTTAGAATTGGGGTGACAGACATGGAAATCAGTACCAATGATATATATAGATTATTTATAATTAGGGTACTAGACATGACGGTATATGAAAATAATATATATGTATTAATGAAATTTTGTGTGCAAGACATTATGATCTAATCCAATATTATATATTCATGATACAGAATTGGGTGTTAGAACTGATGATCCATGTCCATAGTATATATGAATGATTGAAAAATATTTTTCATAAAATGACATTATACACATGAAATATTGGAATTAGAATATTGTTTTAAGTGTATATAATTAATGAAATTTGAATTCAATATGTAATGAGGTTTATACTCGGTGAGGGATCAAGAGGTAGTGAGGTATGGGCGTCCTTGAGAACCCAGTGGTTTATGTGATTTAATAAAGACTAATTTATCATGTGAAAATAATTTACATATGAATGTTAATTTTTTCTTCACATAATGACATACACAATTCATTGATTGGATTTATCGTAAACATCGTTTGTAGTGGCCTATTGAGTTGTACTCAGACCCTACATTGGGTTCCTGGTTGGTACCTGAATTTATTTGGTGGATACAATACATGTTTAGGGAAATAGATTCGTGTTAGATGGATGAGTTGGGATATAGAATGGTTGAGAGAAACATACATGGTTTGGGACACGCATGGGAGTCATTTGTGTAATTATCTTGAGTTTTATTTTATACATTTACATTTGCATGGAATTTTTTCAACTATAGTTGGATATTATGATTCCTACTTTGATTATCATTATTTCTTTGTTTTTTATGGTTATATATTCTTATAGTATAGTTTATTTATTTATACAGGTATATTAATATGATTAAAGAGGTTATAGTATCCCCAATATTGACTTATCATATACACACTTATAGTTGACACCCTCTGGAGTACGGGGAAGCACACTTGAGGTTATGTGACCAACCGGCTCGGGGCACCTATGTGTGGAAACTGGATCATGATGATACCTAGATTTTTATCAACACTTCCCAAGTTAATCAAATAACATTCATGGTATAAAACATATATATTATTGGTATATGGTTTCAGAAATAAACATATCCACTATAAAAGAATATGGATATTTATGGAAATGTAATTTCCAATGAAAAGTGATCACTATATGGTGATTTTTTCATAATAAAATTAATATTAAAAAAATTGAGGTTGTGCAATAACTTTTACCACATGGTTGTTTTTATGTATGATCCTCTTAGATTATATAAATAAAATTAAAACTTAATATACCATGAACTATGATTTAATCATTATATTTCATGTCAATTTGAAATTATATACACCATATATAAAAAATTGGGGGCGTACCATTACAATATAACTCAATGAAATGAAATTATGATGAAGTGCCTTGTATCATGATTTCCTTTAGTCGAATTTGATTTAACCATATTTATAACCATATTAAGAATGTAATAATCTTATACCAAAACTGTAGTCGTATATATAATATTATATATGGTTCTATTATGATATTTTTTCACCTTTTTTAATAATATTCTACTATTTTCAATATTTTGGGTGTTAATTGCATTGTTTTCTTATGCGTGTTTTGTAATGAATGTGTTCATTCTTGTAATTAGGATATAATTAATTCATATATAGAATTATAATATTGTTATTATATCATATTTACTCAGTATATACATTATTATAATCACTCTAAAAAGTTTTTCATGGAAAATGAATCGCATCGCTTCCTAAATATAGTTGGTCGTACGTATGCATGACTGACGATATCATTCCCTTAACAGGTGTAAATGTAATTAATTGGGTGATATATTAATTTTAAAGAATGTATATAATATCATATATATGACATATATTCATTAATTTTATCCTTATTACGATCCATGGAAATTAAAATTAAAAAATTAATCACATCGCTTCATATGGTGGAAGTTTATCATGCACACAAGCATCGTTGTCGTATTTCAAATTGAATAGAATATAAAATGTATCTAAGACATTAAAATTACATCAGTATAAAAATATTATTAATATAAAATACATTTTTACATCAATCACTGTATCCATCCTTGAACGTTGGTGATGGTAAATGTACTACATATGTTGGTTAGGAAGATGTCCTTCGTACACATGATCGATGACTTCGTTTCCCATTTGATGGAAATAAAAATGGGTAATTATTATTACATAAATATATTATTATATTTTATATTTTATATATTGGTATTATTATATTTTATGTATTTATAAATAATTGAATATGGAAAAATAACAAATTAAATAAAATATCATTGTTAAGATAATTAACTTCTCCAAGAAAAACATCCTAGGTATCTCCCATTAAAGACCATAGGGATGGTATTTTTGAAGGTATAAGAAAATTATAATGTCATTGAGGATTTTGGGAAGATAATTTGGTAGCATTTTCTATATATAAATGACTTGATTGGTTTAATGATGTAAGGGTATTGAGTGCTCTTTTATTATTGGGTAACATGAACCACCTTCGAAATAACTTTGAAATTTCCCAAATGTATCCAAATTGATAAATTCATTCTCATAATAAAATATTAAAAATTACCCTATATTCTAAAGTGGAAAGTTTAAGGTCTATATATGGACATAAAATAATAATTTTACCAATTTTTAATTATTTTTAACACTTATCATTTTAGATTACCCACAAGGTAAAGCAATTTTTTACATTAATCACTAGACTAATTTTTATTGTTTTTACTAATAAATATGGTGAAAAAATAAGTTGGATTTATTGTATATTATAATTTATTATGATTCAAAATATGGAATAATTTTCTTTCAATTTACATAAACATAATTTACGAAATTTAATTTAAAATCAATCATGCATACCCCACAAGAAGTATCATTTTTAAAGATAAAATGGTATATTCTTTACATGGTTTTTTTATTAAAATTCAATATGAAAATGATTAAAATGAATTATGTTGTATATATATATATAAACTAATTCTTCTAGAAATCCAATTTAATTTAGAATTAAGATTTATAAATATTTAAAAATATTAGGTGGTATTCAATTAAAATTCAATATTTTTTATTATTTAATGAAAAATGAAACATTTTAGAAACATACCAAAAATTGATCCTCATATAATTTTGAAAATATTATTTAATAAATTAAGTTAATTTTATCATATAAATATTATAAAATAAGTTAATATTAATTTTAGATTATGTGCATAATGGGTGCCAAAACCATCATTATAGAAAACAATTTTCTCAGAAAATAGTTTTTTTTCTATAAATGATTAGTAGTTTATTTATAACCATAAATAAACATTATTTTAGTAATTTATATTGTACTATTCAAACCATCCAACTTTATAAATAGTTTATAATGGTATTGTTTAGATAATAATTTAATTGAGTATTTCTGTTGACAATTTGTGTTGTGTGCCTCGCAAGCTATCGATGAAAGTAAATTTATTCTTAAAGAAATATATTTTAATATATTTGGGTGTTAAATAATTAACCATGGATTATAATTATGATATAAAATAGAGAATTTACTAATATTTCACTATTCTTAAAAAATTCAAATTTTTTTAAAAAAATCAAAATAATTACCAAATCCTAATTTTTATATTATGATTGAAATAAGGGAACCCGGTTTATTAAAATAATTTTTAATATATACCAATTAAATTGTTTTAATTTATTATATATTTAAAAATATTAATTTCTAAAGATATATGATATAATTTAATTTGTAGAAAAAAATATAGACATTATAAAATTATATTTCCATTTATATAAATTTAACTTCTGTTTTACAAAACCATTTTCTAAAAATGACTTTTATTTTATAAAAATAAAATTACCATAAAAATATAATTTAAATAAAATAAAATAAATATTTTTTACCAAAATTATATTCAATATTTATTAATATAAATATTTGTTTTATCGTATTTAACAATTTTAATTAATATTTATATTACAAAGATTTAAATATATTTTTATAATATACTCAAACGTTATTTTCCGATTTCAATTGTCACAATTTTATTTTTATAGTCATGTAACTAATACAAATAGTAATAATACTATTCTTCATGAGAAGATCGTCTTCCCCAATAGTCATATTTCTAATGTTTATATAATATTTCCATCTTTTATATTGTAACTACCCATGCTGGATAATGTTTTTATTCCAAGATAAATATTTTTTATTTGATAGCTATCTTTACACGCAACACCTTATATAAATCAACTATGATATTGTATCCCTTTATAACCTATCTATATGATTATAGGGTATTAACAAGATCATTAAAAATAATAAATATATATACATGTACATAGTTATTTAATTATAATGATAAAAAATAATTTTTTAAGAATTTAATTTTAATATAATATATTAAATATTTGAAGTCTGGTTTTTAAATGAAATGTATTTTTTCTATATATTGGATATTTTTATATAAACAAGGTGTATTGATAACTATTGAAAATTTATTTCCATAAAATATATTGATAAAGTTTTTGAATAAATTAAAAATAATCCCTACATTATTTATATTATGATTTAGAGAGAAGAAAATTTCATTTAAAGTTAAACAAATTTTTTGGAAAAAAATATTTGTATGTTCGAAAACGGTTTTTATCACTATTTATTTAATAATATATTATTTCTTAGTAGTTTTAATGAAATTAATATATTATATATTCAATAAAATCTTTTAACATTAATTCTAAAGCTTTCTAAAATAATGTAATCAAATTAAATTCACTTTAACCTTAAAAATTCATTTTTCTAAAAATGGTTTTATTATGTTTTCATCACATATTTTAACATGAATTTTTGACACTTATAAAAATTGAAACTTGAAAAATATATCCCATATTAAGATTGAAGATATTTTTTACTATGTAAGAATTACAACTTAATATTTTTCCATTATGAAAATTATCTTTTCTAAAATAATGTTAGTTTCCATAGTAAGAGTCTAAACGGGTTAGAAGTGGTAAAAATGGCATGATTAGGGGTCAAATGAAATAATAACTAATTTAAATCCTACTTAATGGTTATATTTTGATGCTATATGATGTCATCGAAGATTATGGTTCATTTTGGAGGCATTTTTATTGATTAATACATTAATATATGTTATTATTTTAAACTGTTCCAAGTGTCTCATGTTCTTCCCTTATAATGGGATATTACCTATACTCTATTACTCATACTTTAAGATATTATTAACTCATTAAATAAGTTTTAAAATACTTTCTAATTATCCCATTATATGTCATATGGTTACCTTTTTGTTTATAATGTCATCCTTTCAAGGCTTATGTTGTAATCCAATGATGATTTCTCAATGAAGAGGTATAAATTTTAACTGAGTACATTCAATTTCATTTCTTCTTCATCATTATATAATTTTTTTGTATAACTAATAACATGGTGAATAATTTATGATAAATATACTAATTTTCTATTATTATCAAGGAATATCTATATTCCACTTCATTTCCATTGAACGAAAAATGAATGTATCAATCATGTGTATGTTTGGACTACCACCTATAGATATTGATATGAATCATTTACCATCACCATATTTCAGGTTTGATTATTAGAATAAATTTAATTTTTATATTTTATATTTATAATATTATTAATATTCATTAATTATAATATCTTATTTTCTTTCTTAACATTCAATCTGTTGGAAAATGATATTATCGCTCGTGTGTTCATGTGCACTACAACGTCTACGAAGTGATGTGGCTTGTTTTTATATTCTCCATAATTGGATGCTAATGAGGAATTATTTAAATTTTATATATGATATATATTATTTAATAATTATTCTATATATTTTCATTATTCTTTAACTTTCTTTCATTCCAACTGTTGAAAAGTGGACCGTCACTCTTGTATGCGTAAGTATTACCATATACATGAAGTGATGTCAATAATTTTACATCACCAATTTATATATAAAGATAAAAAAGTGTGTTTAATAATTTAAAATTATAAGTATATTTTTTTGAATATTTTATAGTTCATCAAACCATGTCCAATTTGTATGTACAAGAACCATCGAACCGAAGCATACAGGAAAAATACACTACTTTTCACCCAAAAGTTATTTTTAATGAAGATATTATTTATAATTATATAATTGGAAGTTATAAATGAATTATAATAATTAGGTTATGAATTAATATGTTCAATTATATATTCATTATAAATATATTTATAATACCTAGAATTATAATGTATATGATGTAATATGAGACTTAAGGTATGTATTAATGTAACCGTCTCATTTTCTTGGAATATTTTCTATTCTAACTCTACATTAAAATAAATTATATTCATTTTATCTTTTAAAACCCATGTATTGACTTATCCATGTGTTATTAATGTAATTTTCAATTATATTACTATTCTAATTTCTTTTGTACTTAAACTGGTTGATAAATTGTTTTTAATAAAAAATACTTTATTTACACTTAGGCAGGTAATATTTTTCTTCCAATTAAATATTTTCATTAAAAAAATTTAATGAATATTTTAATTATTCTCTAATTATTTTTAATTTCATTTTTACACATATTTTAATTTTTATAAATGTTTTTAAAAACAATATTATTTTCATTCTTCGATTGAGGTAATTTTTATCAATAGTAGAAACAAAATATTTTTTAATGTGTACCACGTAAGAGATTATTACCATCACCGTGGATTCTCAATGATTTATGAAACTTTTACCATAACTCCTATTTCTATTCAAGAAAATGTTTTTTTAATATTATATATTATTTTTCAAATTTAATAAGTTATATCAAAATGGAATGGTCATTTTTATCAATATTTATTTCAGTTATCTATTAAAGGTAATTTCATTTATGAAAATATCGATTGATGTTACTTATGATTCATTTCATACATGATCCAATGATAACATCCGTTTTCTTTTCTAAATGGAAATATATTACAATAATGAAATATTATTTATACTGTGTTTCTTTTTCATGGTTTAAGCTGTTATTAAATGATAAAAGTTCACATTTCCTTATGAATTATATTTTAATAGATTATTATTACGTGATTTTTTTCAATTATATCTATTTAATGCACTATTTAATAAGATAATAATACCTCAAGAGATAATGATATAAGTGTTGACATGATTATAAATATTTTTTTTAAATATAAATGTGGGAGTATGATTTCTTTTATCTAATCTCATAATATTATGTGTGGACTAGATTAGGAATATCTAAATTACATTTCAATGTGTGAGTGTGACCACTGCAACCTATGGTGACAATATTAGGAGTGACAAGTATTGTAAATAGCTATTTTCATAGGATTATGATTTCATATGATTATGATGTCACATGGAAATATAATATATCCTAAATATTGATTTTTACTATAACTCCCTACTTGATTATGAATATGGAAATTACTTGATTTTATAGGTTATAATCTAATAGTTTTAAGGTATGGATAATTATTTATTAGAAAATTAACTTTATTATTTAATCATACCTTCATAATCATATTATTCATCCTTATAATTAATAAATCTAATGCTTTTCCATATTCAGTATGTTAGTTCACCCTTTCTTATGTTTTCCTTCTTGTGGTTTTGATAGAATAATTCTATTTGATATGTATAAAATAGTACTAATATAAAGATATTTTTTGCAGATTATGGATATATTATAATAACAAATCTTATTATTTATCTAGTTTCCAAAAACACTAAACTTGTATGGTCCTAAATTTATTATTAATGTGATTCATATTAATTATTAATGTATAAAAATGTAACATTTAAGTATTATACTTTTATGTTGGTTTAGTTTGAATCACAGCATGGTTTATTCACTTTTATCGATTAGTTTATGGTAAATAATAAGATATAACCTAGGAAAACTGCCTTTAAACAAAAGTTATATGCAATGAACCTAAATTTCCATAGGTTGATAAGAATGATTCTTAAGTTAGAACATATCATGAATGATTTCTTAAAAAATTAGTATTTTTTTCATTTTATAAAACATATTTTTTTTATTCAAAGTATGGATCAAGAAATTATCATGTTAACTATGAATGTGATTGGAAATTTAATGATCTAGCTCATTATAAACCAAATGCCTTAGGGGTTCAGATGAAATATATTGGAAATACATGAAATAAACTCTCCCAATCTATGAGCAATAATATATACCATATTAAGATTTTTAATAAAATAATGAGGGAGAAAAATCTATTGAGTCTTTTATTTGATAATTACTAATTTCCTTTTATAGGTATTTCATATCCACTTGTTTCCAAAAAACTATGTAAGGGGTGGAAAATATATTTTTCATTCTTCGGTGCTTGGACTCTGGAATTTTATCTTAGTAGTATATCTCTTGGATGGATATTTTAATAAATGGTATAATCTTATAAATAAAATGAGGAATTATTATGAAATAAACTCCAAGGAATTGAAAGATTATAAGGGTTTGTTTTCAATAAATACATTCCCAATACTCTTCACACTAATATGGAAATGGTCTTTGTGGAGACGAAACTGAAAAATGATGAATCCAATAGTGACTATAAAGAAATCATTGAAGGACAATAGATCTACTCTTATGGATTTCAAATTTATCCTATGATGAAAATTTATAAATTATTTAGCTTTCTGAAACAATGTATATGATAGGAATTTTCCATAATAATCTTGGTTAACTATTAATAAATCATTAAATATTCTCTGAAGGGAGAATTTTTATGTGAGAACTCATTTTATTCTTCTTGATATATATTTTAGAAGATATAAATGTATGTTAATATAAAATATATTGGTAAATAAAATGATGAAAAAAAATTAAACATCCTATATTAAATAAATTTTTGGAAATCAATTCAGAAGATATCTTAGAAAACTGAGAAATGACTTAGTTATGGAATTGTGGCCCATGGAGTTAGTGACTATAAAGGAGTGAAGAAAATGTCATTGAATTTAGAAAATTAGAATAATTATTCAACAAATGAAGATAAATATTTTATATTTAGGGATTTTGGTCATCATATTAATCAATAAAATAATCGAAGAGAAAATTAGGAAGGTATACGTCAAAAAACACTTGAAAAAGGATAGAGGGGAGTTTTTTTAATCACAACTGAAGTGGGTTAAGAGAATTATGTGGTAAAAGGTACATATACCTTTTATTATATTGTGAAAATATCTTTATTTCTTCTTCATCTACAAACTAATTTACATCTAAATAATTTTCTATCAATATCTAAAGATTCCCTAAAAGATTAGATGTTGAGTTTCTAGTAAGAACCCCAAATGAAACAATGATCATATCTCAAATATATTTCTCCTCTCTTCTAAAATTTTGTGGGAATGGGCTTCTTTAATATATTTTGGATCTCCCCCTAGCCAGATTTCATGTGATTTTGGGAAAGGATTTTTTTCTCTACATAAATATCATTTCAATTACTATGGAAGGGAAATCACATTTGATATTCAAAATGAACATATAATTTTATAATTGTGCTAGGATGAATATGAACATATAATGGGAATTAACTCTATTTTAAGGTTATTACTACCTTTTATTAGGATATATTTTTCAAAAATAGTTGAGCATAAACATTATAGTGATAATTTTCATATAGTTCAAGATTATGTTGATGTATTTCTTGAACATATTCCTAATATCACCCCAAATCATGAGTTTTATTTTTCAATATTACGTGTACCTAAGTTCTACACCTATTTTAAAGACTCAATATATTAAATCCTAGATTCAGACATAATTATTTAATAAAAATCGTCAAGATATTCCTAATAAAGTATTCATATACCCTCATGCATCAATATGGGGTTTCCCAGTTGTTTTATAAAAAGAAATATGGGTCAATGTGACTTTTCATTAATTATAGAGAACATAAAAAGATTACTATAAAGAATAAGTATCCTTTACCCCATATCAATGGTCTATCTAATCAACTACATATGACTCAATAATTTTAAACTATTAGCATTCATTCTAGATATAATTAGTTGAGGTTTAATATGTTGAATATATAGAAGTCATCCTCCCATTTATGGTATGTTAATTTTAAATTTATATTAATTACATTAAAACATATGAATCTAACTTCAATATTCAGGAATTTAGGAAATGGAGTACATAGATATTATTTTCCTTTGTTTTTTGTAATCCTACATAGATTATATTCTTGTATATTCAAAGTGTAAGGATGATCATGAATATCTTTTGAATATTATGTTCAAGACATTGAGGGAGGATAAGTTTTATATGAAATTTAACAATAGTGAATACTTAATATAGAAGGGGTTCTTATAAATCCATATAATATCATGCAATAGAATATGGGCAGATATCCAAAAGATGGATGTTCTTGATAAATGGCATGACCAACTACTATGATATATATATATAGTTTTATTAGAATTAATGAATATTATCATCACCATGTAAAACATTTCTCATGGAAATACAATCCACTACCATGTTGACATATAATGGAGTAAATAAACAATATAAAGATAAATGTGAATAAAATATCAATGAGATGAAAAAATGTTTTTTCACCACACATATGCTCACACTACCCAGTAGTAGACAAGGGATCATGATTAATAGAGATTCATTAAATAAGAGACTGAGATGTTTCCTCATATATAATGACATGATGGCAACTTATGCCTAACCCAAATTGAAAATTTAAGATAAAAATTACCTCACTCAAGATTCTGAGTCGGTAGTGGTAATTTTTAAATTGATAATATGGGTAAATTATCATTAGGGTGAATGATGTTATATATATGTAGATAAAAACAGATGATGTATATATTCTGAAAAAAAGAGTAAAATATTCACCAAAGGATATGGTTGGAGTTGATTAATTATTATGAATTCTCAATACATTATGACCATGGGTAGGAAAACAATGTAGTTAATTATTTGAGCCAAAATTACCATGCCTTTTTAAATAGAATTGGGATTAAATAAGATTTCGTATTTATGAATCCTCATAAGGTTCATTTAAATTCAAAAGGAATGTTGAAAGATAATATCTTTCATTGTTTAATATTCAACAATCCATCCATGTGAGGATAAAATAGGTGGAGATGTGGGATGTAGAATTCCCAAGGAAATTGAAAAATATTCCCAAGATTGACTATGATTTTGATGGAATGTTAACGATTAAGAACATAGTATGTGTCCCATAAATACTAGACATCATTATGGTGTGGTTGGATGAATATCATAGTTCAACATTCTTTAACCATATTAAATATAAAATTATTTATAGTAATCTGAAACAGTTTTTTTGGTGGGATAACACATAATTAAAAATTCCATAAAATGTAATTCCATGCATTGAGTCTTAGTAAGTTATTGTGAATAGATAATAGTATAAGATGATTTTATATACACTACCCATAAAAATATGGAAATATAAAAGCATTAACATGGATTTCATCATTGAAATTCCCAAAAAATGTAAGGGGAAAAATAATATTTGGATTTTAGTCAATCACCATACGAAGCCAATATATTTTATTACTATAAGATAAAATTTCTCTCTCGATTGATCTTCCATGATATAAATTAATTAAGTGTTAATGTTTAATGGAGTGACACATTTTATTATATTCAATCAGGATATGAGGTTTACCTTGAAGTTATATGGAATTATTTGGCCACAATTGAATATAGAGATAAACATTAGCAGTAAATATAATACACATATATATGAATAATATAAAAGTAACATTCGAACCCTTGATGATATATTGAGATAGAATTCTAAAGATTTAAAAGAAGGTTCTAATCAATGACTTTTTATTTTAATGTTTTCAAATAATATTAGCTTTCACTCAAGCATTTAGATGGATCCTTATGAATCCATCTATGATTGGAAGTGAAGAACTCCAAAATTCTCGGATGAGGTTTGAGAACAATATCTATGTTAACCTTATATTTTAGTGAAAATTAACGATAAGGCTAGATCCATTCATAATAACATTATAGAAGTTCAGAGTCGACTGAATTGTTATACTAATAATCATCTGTTAGAGATTGAACTCAAATTTTGTGATAAGGTATTCTATAAAATTATCCATGGAAGAAGGTTATAAAATTTTTAATTGATGGAAAGATTAATCCTAGATATATCATCCCTTTAAATATTCTTAACAAGATTGATATGGTTTCTTAACACATGTAACTTCCAATTAACCTTTCTCGAGTTCACTATGTGTTTTATATATATCTCATGAGTATGTACATACCTGATAATTCTTATGTACATAACATAGAGGTTATAATAATGTATCATGATATTTTATGATGAATAAAAACTAATAAAAATACAATATCCTATTTATAAAATTCTATGAAATGAAACTACTTGTACGGTTAAAATTCAATGGATGAGTCAACAATTTGAGGAAGATACAAGGGATCCCCCAGGATGTGATGAAGTAGAGATATCCTCATTATTTTATAAGAATTTTGTAATATTTAGGATGAAATTATTTTTAATTTTTTATTATGAAACATTAAATTATTTTAAATTTATTTCCTTTTAAATAATTAGGATGTATCTAATATATTTTTTTTCCATGAAACCCAAAGTTTATAAGTATTACTTAGAATCACATTTTTTATAAACATTTTTTTTGATTGATGGGTGTGGATAGGATTATCCACATTATTAAAAATATTTATAATGGTTTCAAATGATAAAATTTTAATAATAATAATAATAATAATAATAATAATAATTTAATAATATCATTTAATGATTAAAGTACGCATTTTACATAAAATTTTTTGTTTTTAATGATATGTATTTATATCCAAAAAATGTATGTTGATCAATATTTAAAAATAAATAAATT
The DNA here is from genome assembly GCA_963277665.1 of Viscum album. NCBI lineage: Eukaryota > Viridiplantae > Streptophyta > Magnoliopsida > Santalales > Viscaceae > Viscum > Viscum album. The sequence continues at coordinate 1,750,020,982 of OY728152.1, forward strand.
AAATATATTGATAATATATATGAATTAATGAAAAATAATTTATACAATAGTTATCAAAATGTTATAAATAAAGTTAAAATAATTTAAATATAAAAAGAATTTTTTTATAAAACAATTATTCAAATTGAAATATGTTTTTATCATAGAAGATTATATAAAAATCATGGATTTATGTTTAGAAATAATTATATATGTATTATATCAATTTAATCATTTAAACATTAATTTTATAGTCGTTACTATGCATGTAATGAAAGTTAATTACGTTTTAGGCTTAAAAATACATTTTTCTATAAAGAGTTCAGTTGTGTTTTATGCGCTTATTTAAATATTAATTTCTAACACTTATTTAAATTAAATATTTAAAAATGGATAAAATTTATTTATTCAGAATAATTATTATTATTATTTAATATTTTAATCAAAAAAATTCACTATTATTAATAGTAACTTTGGTAAAAGAATAAATTCCCGTGACTAGAGCCGAAACATGATTAATGGGTTAAAAGTAAAATTATGAGGGTCTAAATGACATAAAAACTAATCTAAATTATTTTATATGGTCATATTTCTACCATATAACATCTCATATTCAGTTATGAGTCATTTTTGGAGGAATATTTCTTGAATAAGATGTTAAAATATTTTCATCTTTGAAAAATATCATGTATTTCATCTCCCCCCCTTATAAAAGGACACCACCTATCCACTATTACTTATACATCAAGACACATTCATGTCAGTCAATACCTAAAACAATAATTTCATAAAATCCCTGCCCATTATATATATGTCCTATTTTAATCATTGTACCATCCATTTAGGGAATAATGTTTATGATAAAGGACGTTTCTCAACAAAGAGGTATAACTCTATACTGAGTACTTTCTATTTTATGTTTTATTCCACCTTCTATAAACCAAGTATATACATCACAAAAAATTATACACAAATACAATAAATACAAATATATTTTACTAATTTTATGGAATTACTATCTTACTACTTTTAATAAAAACGGATATGATTGTATTATTTGTGCATAAATGTGGACTACCACATAAACATATCGATATGATTCATTTTTCATCACCATATTCATGGTTGGTTATTATGTTTAATTAAATTCATATATATGATATTTAATACATTATTATTATTCTATAAATATTATATCTTTTCTACCTTATTACCTTTACATCGATAGGAAAACAATAACCTCCATTGAAATTATTGAATACCACCTCTATGAAACAGTGTAATTTGTTTTGAATTTACACTTAATATAGATGGTATTAAGGATATATTTAATTAATATAAATGATAAATATGAAATAATTATTATTATATAAAATTTATTTATTATTTAAATTTTTTTCATCCCAACCATTTAAAAGATGTAACATCACTCGTTCATAAATATAGACTACCATATCCATGAAGTTCTGTATTTCATTTTTCATCGCCATATTATATGAATAATTATAAATTTATATATAATGATAAAATATGACAATTGTCTCATTATTTAAATTATATATATGATTAATCCATAAACAAGTTGCAATTATCAGAACTATCAACATGAAACAAGCGTATAAAATTGGTCAAATTTCACTAAAATGGTTTTTGAAGAGAAGAAATGTTTATTAAAATGATTATTTGAAATTATAAAGGAAACCTAAAAATTTATTTATAAATTTATATGGTTCGAAAATATATTGATAATAAATTTTCATTTATGATATTGGGTTTTTAATGAATATGAAGAAATACGGGACTTGAGGAATAAAATTTAAGTTACAATCCCATATCATTTGAAAATTTTCTATAAAAAATTTCAATCAATTGAATTTATATAGATCATATCATTTAAAAATATATTTTATTATCCTAATTTTGTTCATGTATTTTTCTTTTAACAAGATAATTATCTGCTCATTTGTACCAAAAATTATATAGGAAATGTTTTTAAGAAAAATCAATTTTTTTACGTTTTTAGGTAATATTTTTTTATTGTCCTTATTTTCATTGAGATGATATAAATAATGGATTTACATTCATCCAATGATTTGTTAAATTCATATTTACACATATTTTTCTTTTTATATATGGTTTTAAAAATAAATATCTTATCATTTTCTAAATGAGGTACTTTTTACTATATATATAATTACAATATTTGTTTTAACATATATAACACCAATGTTTCTTACCACATCTATAGACAATATATTATATGAATATTAAATTATAATAATCCAAGATTTTTTCAATGAAATTTTTTTCTTAATAATCTGGGATTTTTTATATTTTAAATATGTTATTTAAAATTGAAAATCAAATTTTCCTTATGAATTGTTTTGGCAGACTTTTAAATATAATTTCATCAATGAAAAAATCTATTGGTATTTCATATAATTCTCTAGGGATGTGATCCAATGGTATCATTTTTATAAATTTCCTAGATGGTTTTGATTATAATGAGAAATCTTGAGGAAATATGTTTATCATAGGTTATGTTATAAAACATTGATGTATTTTTTTCATGAACTAGTGATATAAATATGAATGAATTGTGATTATTTGATGTTTGGTTCTTTTATGTACCTCCAATGCATTGTGTAATGTGATACTGATATCTCATGATAAAATTATTATAACCATGGACATGATTGTGAGTATCTTTGTTCAAATTTAGATGTGTGAGAATCTTTCCTTCAATAAATTCTCAAAATTTATGTATGCTCATGATTGGGAATTCATATATCTGAATCATGATCTGTGAAAATGATATCCTTTAATTTTTTTAAGGAGATTATGAGTGTTCATGATAACAAAAAATTATTTTCAAAGGACTACGATTACATATATTTATGATGGCATGTGCCTTTGTTTTGTCTCCTAAAATATGATTATTATTTTAACACCATTATTGGTCATGATTTTGGAATTAAAATTATTTTGAAGTTTATGATGTAAGCTTCATGGGTATATATTTTTTGTGTTGAAAACATGTACAAGATTATTTTATCATCTAATTATCATCATGTAATGTTCTCTTTTGATTGATATTTATCATTCTTACACTTACTGAGTGTCTGATCTCACCCATTACTATATTTTCCATCACTTGGTTTTCATGGATGGATTTATATGTTATATACCTATAAGTGTACTAATTTTAATATATTTTTTTGGACATGATGAAGATATTTTAAGAAATATGTTTATTAATTTTCTTGTATCTAAATACACTAAACCATTATGGTTCTTGAGTGCGTATAAATATGATTTCAAATGAGTATAAAACCATAATAATGTAATATTAATGTATTTTACTATGGTGTCACATTATATAATAACTTCAACTAACATTCATTAATAATTATCTTCAATTTTTATTATGTTTTTATTCTCTTTTTTATGTTAATTAAATCAAAAAATTTAGTATCTTTTTTGTGATATTTTTCAAAAGTGTGATTATTCATTGATAGTATGATTATCAGAATATTTATATTATAGTAATTAGAAAATTTTGAAATTTTTTATTATCCTATTGTACACTTTTTTCATATTTACTCTATATATATGGCTAAAATTAATAATAAAAATTTTTATGGGTTTATTATGTAGTATAATATTTTTATAATATAATATAATATTTATATATAATTCATGATTATTTAGATAAAAATTTTCTTATATGAAATTCATAGTCATTAATTTCTTAACCTTTTAAGAAATGTATCCCATTATACTTAATTTCACACTCTAAGATGACAACGTATGTGGGTAATTATATTTAATTTCTTCTTTGTGTTCCCATGTTTCTTCTTTGTACTAGTGGTTATTCAAAATTACATTGACAAAGAATGAAATCATTATTAAAATAAAATTTCTTCTAATATATAAATACATCCCAGTTTTCCCCTCTAAAAATGATTATTATCAAACTATAAACCTTCAAATTTATTACATGTGAGGGATGTGGTATCTACATTCTGAAGAGAGGTATTTATTTATTGGAATGCACATGAGAATTTTTTGTTATGTGTACTAGTAGATATTTCAAAACTCTAATGGGATCAATAATCTCAATGGGGATAATGTTTTGGGGGAATATTTTTTCCCTTTTCCAAAACCTCATGACTCTCAACCATGTGGATATATAGGAGAGCACTATATCTTTAACCCCATATTCAATTTCTCTTCGATAATTATCAACATTTATCTTCTATAGGATCTATGTTACACTACTTTTTCATTAAATGTGTTTTAACCCAAATAAAATTTATTCCACCAGGTAATTTATTAACAGGTTATGTTCTCTATCTTCATCCAAACTTGGTAGAGTTTTTCATTTCATCCTATGAGGGTCCATAGAAGTTTCCATCTGAATTCCCAATTGGCATTTATTATCATAGAATAACTCAACCAAAGGAATATTCTAATCCTAGAATCCATTGAACTAATTAATTAATTATATCAATATATCCTAATGTATCCAGATATGATACTTATATTGGCCACCAATAAAATAATTATGGGTCTTAAAATTCATTTTTTCGTTCAATGCATTTTGAATAATCCGCCATAAATTTGAGATAACCCTTGGATCCTGATCAGACAAAACTGATATTGTAGTTCAATTAATCTAAACCACTTGTATGATGTATATATTTACAATATAATGGGTTGATAATTCCCCCAAAAAGGTGATAAGTAAACTATCTTGGCAGGTCTATCCATGAAAACCAATACTTCATTATTTCATTTGGAGGTCTTTGAATGACTCATGAAAAAAATATGATGATGTTTTCCCATTTCGAAAAATAAATGTGTAATGGTTTCATCATTGACAATGATTTGGAATTTCATTCCTTCTCAAGATGACATATTTGGGACATTTATATATATTTAGAAAATTATTTCTTCATATTTTCCCAATAGTAGTGATACATGAGATTTATATATAACTTTTTTCACCTTTTGTTGATAGATAATATTGAACTATTAGAATCAATCCATAGATAGTAATTCATTTCTTGATCAGAATTTCTTCAAATATCTCTCCCAATTTTGACAACTTCATCTTCATAAATACTGAAATTCATGTATTTTAACTTACGGATAAAATTCTATTTCCTTATATCTCCAAATAATTACATTAGATTACATAATCTTCAGCATAATGGATGGTTGTGTAATCATGTGTATGTGGTAGGATGTATTTCATTATTATCCCCATGTCCAAAATTTTCATGTCTAAAATGATAGATCCTTCTCAATCCATATCATTGATATGTTTGGAAGATATTTTCTAATTAAAACAAATATCACTTTGCTCACATTATCCTGATGGTAGATGATTGAATAATAATAGTAATTGATCTTCTCTAACCATATTACTTATTTCTACAGATAACTCTAGATACTGTGTCAGATAATTCTTCTCATACACCTTAAAATTTATTAATAAATTTGATATAAATTTTAAATTTTTTATGATTACACAACCCAATAAAATTATTTTGTGAATAAATTTAGACCATAAATAAATCCCGATATATTTTTAGTGGGATTATAGGTGTACTGATTAACCACTTTTTCAAATCCTTGATATCTCATTTGTTTTATTATTTTAGGCAATCTTAATCTCCTTTTTATTTATCTTGGATAATTGTTTTCAAAATAAGTAGAATTTAACCACATATCGTTGATAGTCCCCTTCAAATCTGGGAGAACTATGTGTATTTGTGATAAAAAAATTCTGATATATTCTTTAATCTTAATTATCTTCAAATGATCTATAGATATCCCCTTAATTTTAGTAACATTCCCCTTGATTATTAAATTCTCAATACCAAAATTTCATTTATTTAATTTTATATAAACATTATCCTTTTAAATGGATTTATCATAATAATCAAATTGTACACCTAATTTTACATACTTTTGGTGTAGATGAGAATATTTTCCATATATACAACAAAAAATATTTAGGGGTAAAATCTAGAGACTCTATTATGAAATTCCATAATGATTTCAGGATGATTAAGATGTATAAATGGAATCATTAATAACTCATAGGGTTCATATATTATTCTAAATATAGTCTTGGGAATATATTCCTTATTCACATTTTGTTTTTAATATTTCAACAAAAGACCCACATTAGAGAAGTAATGATCTCAAGGTATTTGATTAAATAGTTTTTCAATATACAAAAGGGGAGTCTTATTCGTTATTTTCATCATTTTGAGTTAATTAACATAAACACATATGCATGTTAAACCATCCTTATTCTTATCATATAATACTAACACATCCCACAAAGAATTAATTTGGAATAAGAAACTTTAGAACAGATTATCTTTTTGTTACTTCTTTATATTTTCTATTTCAATTTGGGTTACACTATTGGGTGTCATGGATATGTGTACAGATTTAGTTATAATTAGAATTGAGACCAGAACCTCTAGTTTAAAATAAGTAAGGCAGCATAAAAATTGCATTGATAAATTTTATTTCAACTTTTTTAATACATCTCATAAAAACATTCCCCAGAGTTGTAAATGATTAGATAATTTTAATAAAAGATTGAAAATCATCTTATTCTGTGAAATATATTCAATAAATCCCAAACATTTACGCCCATATTATAAACATATAATACATACCATAAATAAAACTTTTATTTATTAAATGTGTAATAAAATATAATAATGGGTGAGAATAAATAATATGTAATTGTAAAAATGGGAGATATAAATAATTTTTCATATATATGAATAACAGGAGCATACGGGTATACGAATATGAGTCTAACATTTGGAAGTCATATCTAATGATTCATAAATCATAATGTTTTCATAAGGAATTGTAATTTAATATTACATAATCCATAATAATATACAATATTATGATCCATGAGAATAGAGTAAGGAATAATAACAAGACATAAGAGAGTGACTTAACGTCTACAATAATCAAAATAATAGAAATATATTTTTCCATTCTATCTACCCAAACATTAACCATATTTTTGGCATTGTATAACCATCCATATACCCTTTTGGACTTGATATAATCTCTTGAATACCCTCTTTTAGGTTGTAGATAACCTCACATATACCCTTTTAGATCTTAAACATCAAAAATAACAAAATTCATTATAGAGATACAATAGACACACTCATCAAATAATATTAATCCACTCATATACATTTCACAATATCATGATAATATTTATCATTTATTCATAGATTAACACATGGATATTAAAAATGGATCCACCAAGATTTCCTTATCATAATCAACAACCACTAGGATATATAATACATATGAAAACATTTGATCATATCTATAATGGACCATATGTGGCATTAATAAATCTATTCATAGAGGAAAGAACCATTAACAGATAACTATAATATCCCTTAATTAAAATCAACTTTTTATTTAAAATCTCATTTTTAGTATTTAATTATTTTTAAAATACTTACAAAAATTACATTAAAAGAACCTTCAAAAAATGAAAATAAAGATACAGTGAAAATAGTTTTTTTGCGGTAAAATGTATTTATGTGTTTTCTCTTAAAAAATATTTCTTTAACAACATTAGTAAAAAAGTACCCCATTCAAAAGATGAAAAGAAGATTTATTTTAAACCTTTTAATAAAAATTAAAACATATATACAATTGACCTTAGTTGTGAATTATTGAATTTTAATGAAACATTATTGAAAAGATCATAGAAAAAAAGGATGTGGAAGGGAAAATATTCAAGGTAAGAGATAGGAACAAAAGGATGTTTTCCATAAAATAATTCTTTAGACTATTAATTACATAGAGAGAGATAAATTAAAATATAAGAAATATCATAAAAAATAACTATAGTGTATAGAATTTTATAATAATTGTGAGACATAGATCCTATAATTTCATCATAAAAATTTAATCATAAATAATCTCAGTAAAATGTGAGATTGTAACACAAAACCCTATCCTCGAGTCTGACTTTCTTCTTATGGGATTTCAAAATCATGTACAATAATATAATTTTTTTTATAAATATATGAAAAATAATATACATATCTATAATACCATGATTTTTTACATATAAAATCATATCACATATTCATTAATAATCATTCATCATCATTATTATTTATGTTGTTAACTACTTAGTTTTTCATATATGTTTCTATTTGGAAGTTTTGATCATAACAACTTTATCACTGTTAAATTATATAAAGTTGTTAATAATCAAATAAAAGTCATATATATTCCTTATATACATATTTTGATCCATATATAAAGTTAGAGAGAAAAAATTGAATTAGAACACCCCTGGAGATAGTACTCCATACGTACACTTGAATGTTATTTTCATTCCCTAATTAAAAAAAGAAAAGAATGATAAATAATATGATATAGTTATTGGATCACAATTATATCATAAATATATTATATAGTTATTAAACCAATCATTATATCCATCGATGTGTATATGTTATGGAAAATGTGTCATATCAATATGTGGAGGTGACATTCCTCATATATGATCATGAAATACATTAGTTACCCATTTTATAATAAAGATATGGAAAATTGATGTTCCATCATCATAATAACATTTGATTATTTGTGTCATATTTTATTAATTTTTTGAGGATGGATATGAACATTTAGAGGAAGTTAAAGAAGAAATAAACATTGAAATACATAGTTAAGATAATTGTCAATTCATTGAGATATCTCTTTTGGATTACATAATAATTCTTCTTAGGAGGTCCTTGGGGTAAGGCCAGGCTTTCGAAAAAAATAAATGGAAGGTAATATGGGTTTTTATTGGGATTAGATGATCTCAAGGAATCTATGTTTGTGAATAATTTTTTAGAAGAGGGGACATTTTATAAGTGAGGGGGACACAAATAAAATTAGATAAAATATTTACATTATATAATGTTAGTTTATTGTGAAAGTGGAACAAAATTTTAATTAAACTAATTTTATGAAAATAAAAGGTGAAAATGTTTTAAAATAAAAATAATTAGACATATTTATGTGGAATTTTTACCCATATATCCTAGTTTAACCCTCTTTTTAAACCATTTTGAACCTTTAATGTGGAGATATTCTATTATTATATTTACAATTAATTATAAAAAATAAGGTGGAATCCTTAAAAAAATTATAGATGATGATTAAAAAAATGAAATTAATTTATGAAAATTTATTTGCAATAAGTGTCAAAAATTATTTATAAAATAAATACAAAAAAATAAATGAAAAGCTTTTTTATAAAAATAAATTAATAGACATAAAACTAAATTTTCATTCATTACATTCCTTGTGAAAAATACTTGATGAATGTTATATTATCTGATTTTATATAGAATAATCATTATATATTAGTGTCATTAATCAATATTTGTTTTCATATATATAAAATTATATAAAATAACAATTTTTTACAAAGAAATTATTTCATCCTAATTCTTAACCATTAGATAACTAATGCATGAATTATTATTCATAAATTAAAGAAAAATTTAATTAAAATAATTTTTTAATAGATATAAGAATTTATGTATATATAAAAAATCATACCACATATAAAAATAAATTTCTTAATAAAAATAAGTCATCTATTCTAGAAATTATGTTATATAAAATTTTATTATTATTTCATAGGGTTTAATCAATAAATTTAATTTAATGAATGAATTTCTATATATATTTCATAATTTGGTTTGTCATATTTTTAAAAATAAATCTAACTTCTTTTTTATAAATCATATTGAATATTGTGGTTCATTTAGCATCAAATTTTTTGTGTAAATAATGATTTCAAATACATCAAATTTATATCAATGTAATACATATAAAATATCATTAAGATAAATTAAATCCCACTTCAAATGAATTTCTACATTGAATTTCCATCGCTACGATAGAAAAAATTAAGATAACTTTACTTCAACACATCCTTGATTACCCATATACCTTCCTCTAATTTCAAATTAATCTAGTGAACATTAACAAGGTGATTTTTATTGCTATATAGAACTATATCTCTACGATTCAACATTCCTACTAGTTGTTCTTTATTGGAAATATCATTCTCCAGTGGTAAAAAATCAATGTTGAGTACCTATGAATTATCAACTATGTGATTTATCAAAATATATATATATATGAAAACATTAACATGAGAGTGTTTTAGTGGAAGTGTCAAGTGATAAGATACATCTGTGATCGATTAATAATCCAAAAGGGCCCAATATAAATATGTTTTATATAATAACCAAAACCATAATCAATAAATAATTACAAGATTTATGTAAAGGGTTTCACTTTATAACATTCATTAGATCTTTTCAATGTATTGTTTTAGATAATTAATTAATACAATAATTAATAAAATGGAATCTTCCATACACAATAATTTTTTTTAAATAATAAATCCTTACGTTTATAACACTGATACATCAGAAACACTTATTATTCATCGGTGATGAGTCACCAAATTAGAAACCAAGACCTTCATAAAATTTATAATCATCCTTAGATATTGTGAAAATATAGTATAAAAATGGGATGAGAAATAAAAATCTTACTTAGGGATATAAAAAATTAATCTCTTTTGCCTAGTGAGAAAATCTGAAAACCCATGAGGAAATTTACCTTTTTCACAGTAAAACATTGATAACTAAACAAATTATTTACATAAGTCAAAATAAATTTGTAATTAAATAGTTCCATTTTAAATTATAATAATGCATTGGAAAAACCATGATGTCATCTGGAAGAACATGGAAACTCTTGAAGACATTCCTTTGAAAAGTAAATTTTTACATTTACACCTTAATTTCATTATGAAATAATAATATTTTCTTAAGACCGCTTTTTTTCAAACATGACATAGATAAATTATATAATAATATTTAGAACTAATTTTCTCCCATGTTTAACCTATTTTAGAATAACTAAATCGTAGTTAATTATATAAGATTAACCATTCTGTCTATCTCCCTTATTTTTTTCATTGACAACATCATTACCCAATGTTTTCGAGGGATATATCATGCTCTCCTATAATCATGAGATATATTGACATCACCCTCAATCATATATAATTCGCATATTCCATGTCAAGAATAAAACATTTTTAATCTTTACTTTTTTTATAAAACCCTTAGATAATACATTTGGACCCATAAGAAAAATATTTTCCATTTTCACGTTACCATAATGATAAATTTCCACATTCATTGAAATCTATTAGAAATGAAAAATACCCAAAAAAGAGGGAATATACTATTCCTTGATAAACCATGAAAATTATATAGTAATAATTATAATAAATTATGGCTATGGTGGATAGAATAGGTAGTTAATACATATATGTTGAAAACATTATATTTAACTTTAGAAAAATATCAATAGAACCCATATAATAATTATAAAATAAATTCAATAAATTAAAAATAATGTAAAAATGAAGTTAATAAAAAAATTAAAAAATATTCGATTTATAAATAATATCATTATTTGAGCATTTTTATGAACAAGGATTTTGAATAGAAGTATTTTAAAACATTTAAAATAATGTCTTAAGGGAAAATCTCATACCTCGAGTCTGGACTCATTCTATTCGTATATCTACCATCACGAGTAATAAAACAATATTTTTTAAATTTATTAAGGAATTTTATTATTTTTATACCTTTATCATTATTACCATTATTTAATTTTTTACTATGATTTATTTTGTTACTCAAATGTTTACGTTCACATTCTCTATTTTGAGGATGTTCAGTTTATAACCTAAAAATGGAGTTAGTTTGCCGAACACTGTCAATGGTTATATTATTATATTAACTATTTAATATTCTGAATTTTATAATTATCATATTTATATATTATATACCAATTTAAATTTAACAATGTATTGCGGTCCTGAAAAATAATCCATTTCATTTCATGAAGACGGTTGGTTGTATATATGCATGATCATTGTTTTAATTCTTCTAATGGGTTAAAAATAAATAAATTAAAAAATAAATTTTAATTATCAATAATAACTATTATTTTTTACATGTAATTTTATTAATTATATCAATCATTATGACAATAGATGTAATTTATAGATGAAAAATGAATCACATCTCTTCTGGGAGGTGGCAATTCATAAGAATGTACGAGAGAAGTAATAATTTTACAACAAATTGAAAGGTAAGAGGGTAAGTAATATATTTTCAATAATGAATAATAATTATTTCATAAATATCATACATATTCATTTTTTATTATTATTTTAACTCGACATATGATCTGGTGATTAAAAAACACATCTCTTCATGGAGGTGCAAGTCCACACGTACGCGTGTTAATTTACCATAGGATATAAAAGAAGATAAAAATTGTTTTACCATTATTATAATAAAATTTCAGTATATATTATATATTTTTGTTATTATTTTATCATCGTTAAAGAGGTTTTAGGGGTGGTACAATAAGAAATAAACCTAAAACACTCAGTTAAAAGTTATACTTCTACTTTGGGAACCTCCTTTATATTGGACCTTAATCCATCTCGTTTTTGCCTTTGGTGATACCATTACATCTATTATGTTAATAGGTGTGTTTTAGAGATATTATTTTTGGTATTGGATAAACTATAGTTATCAAGAGGTTTGACGAAAGGGGGATTCGATATTCCCTTTTTTAGTGAGGAGAGTGTCACGATTATTTTATTCTAAGATTTTAAATATTATAAATTAATAAATAAATTAAAATTTTAAAAAAACCATCGAATTTCTAGGATATTTTTTGTTTGAAATATAATAATAAAATAATAATTATTATGAAATATGTTCAACCTTATCTCTTAGCTTTTACCTTAATTAAACTAACATACTCTTTACCATGGTGACACATTTCTACCATGGTTAAAATTTATAATGAACAAAAATGAATTTCAAATCATTATTGAATTTGAACCTATTATTTAGAAATTGGAAATCTATTTTTTTAGATTCAATATTTATAATTTGATGAAATAAATTTGAATATAAATATGAAAAATTAAATAAAGAATTTGAAAATTGGGTTTTAATCATAAAAATTAACATAAACCAATAAAAAATATATTTTTAATATCTAATTTTTTGTTTTATTTCTTTAAGAAAATAAAATTTTCATAATTTATAACAAAATATGTAAATGAATGGTATTTTTGATTTACTTGACATAGTTTCAAGAAATGATTGTTTTTCAAAAAATAGCAGATTTTACTATTCTTTGAAAAATCAATATTTTTAAAAAAATATAAAAAATTCCATTGAGGCCAATTATATATTTATTATTTCAAATATTATTTCAATTTTTTTGTATAAAATTTCAAAATTTATAGAAATTAATTTAAATATATGTGAACAAAACACAATAGATACCACTATTTTAGAAAATGTATTTTTGAAGACAAAAATGAATTTATTTCTATTCCCTATTAAATAAATATAATTAAATAAATGATAAATAATTAAACTGAATATATAATAAAATTACTTATTTAGAATAATTTTTCAATAATTATTAATTTATCTATTTAAATAAAAATTATTTAAGGAAATAGAAAATTGTTTTATGAAAAATATTTCTTTTAACATCAAAAGACAATATCTCCTTTTCCAACAATTTGATAATCAATGAGTGATTTATTTTTCATCTTATTATGTAAAATATTTCTAAATATATTTAAAAATATGTTTATTCTTCTTCATTCAATCCAAACAAACTTTTTTTTCATAATTGTGAAATTCAGATAATAGTATATCTCGGTTCATTTACGCTTTATGAATAGTATACCACACACAATTCAATATATTATTTAATGAAAATTTATTATAAAATACTGGGGTGTTACATTTTACCCCCATAAAAAATATTCAACCTCTAAATTTTATATCAGTTCCAAAAAATTGTTTAAAATCATTTTAGAAAAATATATGTGGAAGATAAAATATAAGATCACGAATTAAAAAATTGTTATAATATTAAAAATAATTTTTTTTGAAAATCCACATCATGTAAAAGAATAATAAAACAACTTTTGGGAAATATAAATGGATAAATTTAATGTTTTCCTATAGTAACACATAATCGGGTTACTAAATATGGGGAACATTAGGAGAAGTAAAACATTTGCACATGTAAATAAGAGTCATTTATGAGATAAAATTACACGTTTATGAGAATATAAGAGAGTATAAAATTAATATGAATGATCATACAAGGATAATAATTTCAATATAAATATTCTTTTACATGGTTGGGGTTTCTATTATAATCAAGATAGAAAACATGATAAAATATACTTACATGACTTAATTTCATTCCAAAAACAAAATTTCATCATTTGGTTATGCTTAGATAATTATTTCACTTTTATCACTATTATTAACCCAAAAATTGAATATTCAAGATGATTTTTTAATGCCTAAAGAATAGATATTTACTTTTAACAGATCACATGATCCAAAAATGTATAACATGTTATTCCTCTTATCATTAGGCATTAACTAAAACAAAAATGGTTAAACCAATTTAGGATAATATATAATATAAATAAATAACACATCAGTATCTAAATCCTTATCTTATAACAGCCAAATATCATCATTAAACATTCCATAAATAATTATCCATTAAACACTTCATAATATTCCTAACCAATTTCAAAAATAACATATCTAAAATATTTGATTACATATTCTACAAAGATAAACTTATCACTTGTCTCTAAATAAAATTCATCCCCCTATAAGTCACATACCAAAAAATTATATTCATAAATAATATAATCACTAAAATATAGTAATGATTTTTATAAATATCCCTATTCCTCAAAAAATAACAATAAAATCATATATACTTCCAAAATATAATTCACTATTAATTCATTAGATAAAATCTTGTCTTAACCCAAAAATAATTTCATTTACATTAATAATTTAATGTTCCCAAACTTTTATATCCCTTTTATCATAATTAACCAAAGTTAACTCAACAAAAAATATCATATTAACCAAAAATGATATCCATACAATTCAAATTATATCTAAATAATAAAATATCAATCATCTTAAAATAACCATTATACTATAAAAAATATTAATAGTAAAGTTTATATATGTATTAAACATCTAATAACACTCTTTAAATGACTCCAAATGTACGTCAATCACATAAAATGATATCTCTAACTTTAAAATTAAAATTATACTTTGAATTATAAACCCATAATGGAATCTAAAACTCATAAAATATTTCCATCTGAATCATTCTAACTTCAAATGTTATCCAAACCTTTCTTCTGATACTAATTACAACACCCTTTATCTTAAGCAACCTCTAATTACATGATTTATAAAAATGGTTTAATTTTTTATTTATAGTAATTTTTTATTAATGTTTTTTAGAATTCGGTAAATTATTTTTTAATAAATTAGTCACTACCATATTGTATTAATTTTTTCTAAAAAAATAGTGCTTAAATTTTATTCCCTTATTTCATTGAAAACACTTTTATTGAATTTATGTTGACTCACCATAGTAGAACTCTTGAACGTGATAAAATTTCTAGTCCACCATAGATCCTATAATAAACATTTAGAATCATGGGATGTGGAAAAATGTCCCAATAGAGGGTATTATAATAAAATTATTTTATTAATATTGAGAAAAAACATAAATACCCCTGAGGATGTTTACTATTTTCATAATTAAACTTTTAGAAAATGAATAAAACAATTTTACTAGTGAAAATAAATATATGCCAAATAAATAACACTTGAAAAAAATGTTAATATTAGGAAAAACTGTGAAGGATTCTTGATGCGTTGGGGAACCCCTAAAAACACTCATTTTGAAAATAAACCTCATGCTAATAAACGTTCCTAACCTCATGACATAAAATTATTTACATAAAAACACTTTTTGTAATGAATAGTAAAAGTGAGTTGTATAATCATATCCATAACATGTGTTAACACATTTTTAAATTATATTAAACTAAAAATATCTTATTTATTTCTATTATAGAAATCGTACCATTTATATTCTTTATTTCTACCTTCCAATACTACATCATTACTAATTTTATTGGAGAGCTACATCTGGATCACCAATCATCATGAGAAATATCGGTCTCACTCCTCCTCACCTATAATTCTAAAGTACCATTTCATTACAAAAAATCATATAATATTTCAATTTTAATCATAAAACCATCATAAAATCCATTGAACCAATTATAAAAACACTTTCCATTTTGAATTAACTATAATATAAAATAGAATTTTTACTTAAAAACTCACAAAACTGAGAAATTCCAATAGTTGTTGGAATAATATATTTTTGATAATCCATGTTAACATATTGAATGATCATGTTAATTAATAATATCTATTATGGAGGGAAATTTTTTTCAAGCTGTATATGGTAAAAACAATATTTTTCACCAAGGATAAAAGGTCAAAATGACTCATATAATAAATATTGAAAATATTCATTTTTATACCCTTAAAAATAAAGATGAAAATTTCTCAAAAAATAATTTAAAAAAAAAATAGATCTATAAATGAGAACATTTTTTTAAAATTTTTAAGAACACGGATATGGTGGGGATACATTTGAAAACAATTAAATTATGTTTTAGCAAAATCTATTACCACAAGTCTTGATTTAATTTATACCTTAACATGAGTCAAAAAATGTGAGTTTTTTTTTCTATATTCCTGATTAATAAAATAATATTAGTTTAATTACCTCTTTACAAAGTTATTCATGTTCGTTCCAAAATAATTAATCCAATTATATAAGTTATTATTATTGAGACCAAGTTTTTCATTTTTCACAATGTTGTTTCAATATGTGTTTGATGTTTCGATGATGAGTTGTAGATTCTTATAAAATTTTTGCGGTATTACTTGAATTCATTGGAATTCAAGCCTGATAAATTTTACATGATGTTTTGATGATGTTTTTTACTGATCCAAATGCCTAAAGATATATTCAAAAAAAAATATTATGTCCATACATTTAATAATAAGTTAAACATGAACATGTAAATGTTTATTTTCACATGGATATAATGGTTTTAATAAAAAAAGAAATTAATTCATAATAGAATTAAAAAATATCATGTAATGTAAATATATATATATATTTTAATTATTAATATTATAAAAATTGAATTTGGGAATATGTTGTATTTTGTTTTATATTCGACTAAATATTTTTAGGATCACTTATAGTAAAAATTTATTCCAACTAGATAGCAATCCAAGGGACCCCACATACACTCCCTTGGTGCGTAAGGTTAACCTCTATAATGCCAATATAGTAACTAATTTTTGGAGTGTGAGTGATTTCATATAGAAAGAGATGGTGAATGTGAATTATCATGAAGCATAGTGCCACCACTATGTGGGGGTCATGACAGCGTAGAGATCTAGTATGGGTCGGTTCCACTGGGATATCCAAAAAGACCCCAATACTCATATTTGATGGATTAAAGGGAATAATTTGTCTAAATGGAATTGTAATCTCATATGTAAAATAGATGTGTGATGCCTTATTAATGGATATTATTCCTCCACATAAAAGACAAATTGACATTTCATAGACTCTCTGATCATTTTATTCAGTTTCGTCTAATAAAGAAATGTGTTAATATTCATCCCTCACTTGAGGGATCTTATTTATGCTATTATTAATTCATTTATAATCCATGGAAATCATGATCATGTCTACTATGATTTTATTGAATCTATTTTCAAATTAAAGGAGGTCATGATTGTATTCCTGAGATCAAGGTGAGATCAAAACACATGATGCATATCAAATTCAAGCTCTATTTTTCATGTATAGAAATAAATAGATCCTTTTAATTTCCTAACAAATCAGAGCCTCAAGAAAAATTAAATTAATGATAAGTAAATCAGGTGAGTCTGATATTAATGGCCATTTGTGAAGTTACACTTGAATTTAATTTAATAAAAGGAAAATAGAAAGTAGTTCCATTGAATCCATGTACATGATGGCTTGATTATTTGGTAATTTAATATAATATGTGAAGAATATATTTATTCCGTATAAATATGATAATAAAAACATAAAAGAATCCATGTGATAAAATTGGAAACAACTAGACTCATTCACATGATTCATTAAAATGGGGAAGCCTGTGTCATTCTAGAATTCTAATGAGGATTAAAAAGAAAGTCCTTTTTATGTTGTATTTACAGGGTAGTTGATCTGAAAGACATGTAAAATGAGACTGAAAATAGAAAATGTGTCTTTTGGGTAAATGATATCACATACATGTATGTAATATCACCATGGATGGATGATCTCATGTGAACATAATTGTATATCCAGACCGCTCTTTCATTTAAGATTTGGTCAAAGAAGAATTAAATACTCACAATATCACTCAGGTATAATAAATGAGCATGCATGAATTAAATACCCAAATATTATAAGGGTATTTAAAATGAGTAATATAACACCTAAAAATTATCATTTATTTATATATGAATGAATGGAAAACATTTACTACAAAACACATTTAAATAATTATTTAAATGAGGGATTTTAGTCATGTGATAATTATATAGTATCACATGCACAATTATTATTTTTTGATGGATGAAATGTGTATGTAGTTCAAGAATATGATCGTGGAAAATATTTAGAGGCCCTAGATACATTAAACAAGAATTATTTTTAGATCCTAATACATCTTTGTATAAAATAGAGAAATATTTTATCATGTCTATTGGATCAAATCAATTTTTTTTATTTCTAATCACTATGATGGAGATTCAAGACCAGAATTTATGAAGTTGTTGAGAAAGTAAAAAAGGGACATTAGGGTTTCTAATATAGGAAGAGTATTTTTTTAGAAGATCTGTTCATCATGGGAAAAAAATGAATATTGTAGTTGGGGTGTCTAACCAGCTACACGAGTCTTGTGATTAGGGTGTGTATCCAATCCAGGATGATGATAAATTGGGTTGTATAACAAATTAGAGAAGTATTGTGATTGGGGTTTCCTTCCAATTATAAGGATATTGTAGTAAAGTTGTCTAGCCAGTTGTACTCACTTGGATCATTTTGAAGAATCCATATTGGTGCATCTATCCAATGTGTAAGGGAGTATTTTATTATGCCCAACTATATAATATTTTGTTCTTTAATATCTTATGTTACTACTATGCAAGATGGGATATTTAATGACAATATTAAGTGCTTATATGATTTAAAATTTTCAAGACGTTATATTTAGATGAAATAAAATTTATGTAACTAGAGTACCACTAATTTCCCCCCCCCCCCACTCAGTGACACCTAACCTGTCATTGGGAACTACAATTGGTATAAAAGAATGATGTCTCTAAAGAGGCATTAAATTATGTAGATATAATATGAAAAATATTACAAATAGATCATTTCTCTTATTTTCAGAATATTATAAAGGGGTAATATAAAGAATTAATGAAATAGAAATAATAAATTTGGTTCATCCTTATCATCCAATCCAAAGATGAAATCAACCTTTTTTATTTATAAAAATAAGAAAAATACTTTATCCTAGAATTTATGCTCTTAAGTCATGATAAAATCTAAAAAAATGTTATTTTTAGTCCTGAACAATTTGTGGAGAAATAATATGAAATTTCAGACTCACTCATAGAGATGAAAAATAAATGTGATTCTTGTTTTGATGAGGCAACAGCATCAACTTTCAATTCCAATGAATTCCCATGAAATAACAAATAAGATCAGTGTAGATCTATAAAATATGATTATTATTAAATATTGAAAGATTTTTCATTAAAATCGAGAATAATGAGTATGTGAAGGAATAGTATTTTAAAATGGAATTAACATAAATTTATGAGATCAAGAATAATAATCATAGAGATGCAAAATAAGAAAACATTATTATTGATCTCAAGGAGAAACTGGCTACAATTTAAGATGGGTTTTTTGAGATACATGAAATATATGTCAGAGTTCAATATTAATTTAATAACTAAATAGAATATATCAAAAAACTTAATGGATTTCAATGGAGAAACTTGAAAAAAATTTCAATAAAGGGTTTTAAAAAACTAGAAAAATATGACTCTAAAAATAGATTAGATATATCAAAAATTGTGAGACTTAAATATAAATTAGTATAATCTTAGTCTATGAATGTGATTAAGTTAAACTCCTCTATATAAAATTAATAAGGGTTTTCAAGAAGATAACATCCTCTAATTAAAATTATTTCTTACTATGATGCATTTGGGAGATCAAATTTAATTTTTTTTGTTTTGGATGGGATAACCATGGTCACAATGATTATTCATATTGGTTTTACATATATTTATTAGGAAATTAGAAAGAACCAAGGTTTAAATATGGTTAAAAACTATGAATAAATTATTAAATTAAATATTATAATGCAAAATATTCATAGAAATAATAAAATGAGTGTTTATTTATGGATAACTAATTATTCATGACTAAAAATGTAAGGATGAATAAAAATTCTAGTATTCAAGGAAAAATAGTTGGTTATGTTTCAATGTCAAGAGGTTCCGTGAAGATTAAGGATGAGAAAAAAACCTACATGATAAACCAATAAATGGGAAGAAAATATATACACAATAAATGAATAGTGATAATAAAAAGAAAAGAACATCCCATAATTAGGTTGGAGGAAATATTAAAGAAAGGATGAGAGGAAACTCTCACACTGAATTTTTCTTAGAAATAAACAATTGGTTCTTACTTATTCAATATTATATTATGTGTTTTTATATATCATGTAAGGAATTGAATGAAGAGGTTGAGACAGTAATTTTTAGATAAAATAATGAGTTATCTCATATGGATTCTTAGTTAGAAACTCCCCATGATGAAGAAGGTTAGTATATCCCTTGTGAAAGATTTTACATGAATTTTGACATATGTCAATCACACTCTCATCTCTAATTCTTATTTATATTTTTTAAGAGGTCCTTGATTTTGGACAAGATGAGATAATAGAGGATTTATTTCATTGCAACTGAACATTATAATGTGTTTCTTAATTATTTTGTTGGATTTTTTGTTTCCTCGAAAAATTAGGTTATTTGAAAACACTTATCTTGAGATTTAGAAATATATCTTCATTATTTAACATGTGTGTTTTTTATGGAGATTATATACTCCATTCTTTTATATATATGCTTCTTTCTATAATTTTTTCTCTCTCTATATATATATTATTAAAATAAATTCTCTTTTATAGGAATCATGTGAAATAGTTATTTTCTCTAACCTATAAGATAATATTATAATTTATAAGAAAGATAAAATGATAATACCCCATTTTTCATTTTCATTTGATTATAGAGAATGGGGAGAAAATCTATAACACACTTTATGGATTTTATAATGTAAATTCTTATTGACAAAACAAGGTAAAGGGGGTATTATTGTGACCATCTGTTGAATTTTTTGTAATGTTGTGTAATTATATGTTTTATGTGTTGCTGGTGAAGTAGTTATTCTTCGAAAATTTCATGGATTCACATTATGGACAATGAGATTATGAAAGATCAATTTTCCATGTTGTTGTGATGAAATTTTGAACTGATGATAACGCTTAAATAATTATCCAAAAGGAATATAATGATATTCCCAATTTTTACAATAGGTTAATGAAAGAAAGTATTATATGCATGAGTATTCACATAATAATGTAAAAAATAGGTATTTTTATGAGGATTTAATGTTTCCCATGAAAAAATTATGTCTTCCAGGAGGGAATTATTAATTCCTAAAATATATATATTTCTTATATTTTTCATTATGAATTTGGAAAGAAAATAAGTTAGGAAGTTTTAATATTTAGTTTTATATTTTATTTACTATTTGTACGTTCCTTTACCTGAAAAATTATTCCAACTAGATTACCATTCGAGGGACCTTGAAAACACTACATAGGTTGGTAGGTTTAACCTCCCGCCATCCAAGTTAGTGGTTGATGAATGTAGTGTGAGTGCCTTCATAGGGGAATGAAAGTGTGTATGTGGAAGAGCATGAAGAATAGTGGTGCAACCATGTTGGTCGTCATGAAAACGGTATGATCCAAAATTATTCAATGCTAGTGGGGGATAAATAGTCAAATCTGGTACCAAAATCTAGTGTCAACATTGTAAATATACGTATAAATGGAGTTTGAAACTTGTTGGATAAACTAAGGTATAACACATTACTCATTGGTATTGTTAATCCAATAAAAATAAATATTAATCACTCCTAACACAGATTAATTTTCATGAAATAAATTAATCATTTAGGAAGAACAATTTAATTTCATACATAATTTCATAATAAAAATGTTGTAAAAAATGATTACATCATTATTGGTTATAACATATCAATCATGAATGATAATAGTCAAAAAAATGTGTGGTTATCACATATTGGAGTCATAAAATCCCATTACACCCTTGGTAACATTTGAATAAAAACCCCAAGATAGGTATAATATTATATAAAAAAATTAATAAAATGAAATATATTATTATCATGATAAAAAATTTTAAATATTTTATTATTTACCCCATTAAAAAGGAAACATGGTGTATATCCTAATCATGTCTCATGGGATTCCAATTTGAGATAATGAATCCCTAACAACTTAATAAATTTTGTATTAAAAAATTCATGGAAGATAGATAGATCGAAGATAAAGATTAAATACCATAAATATATATAATCCATGATATAAAATATATAATTGGTACTATTCAAGAATCTTGAAATAAATTACATGGAAAAATGAAAATGTGTTTCAAATAATAGATTTTCGAGACCAAATCCTTACAATGTATACCAACATATTCATATGATCTCTAACATCTTATTAAGCACACATAATTATATTAATATAATATTTAAAAACCATATTCATTCAAAACACAATTTAAAAAAATATTTATAACTAATATATATTTATTTATTTATTTATTTATATTTATATTATTTACTTTTTCTTATTTTTCCACGTTTGATGTTTTAGATTTTTATCATTTGTAGTCGATTCATTGGAGAGGTTTGGGTGTTAATTATTCTTAAAAAGATCATAATTTAATGTTTAGATATGACACTATAAAATATTACTTATAATAATTTATGCATTCAAAATTTCTTTTTAATAGTAATTTAGTCTTCATCATAGAAGGAGAAATCAATGAAAAACATTCTTCGTGATTTTTAACCAACCAAGGTTGTTTTATTAATTATTGATTTTAAGTTTTAATGCATCCTTCATATAACCAAAAAATCATTATTTATATATTTATATAATATTATTCCATTAATTATGTGTATTTCCTTGACTGCAGAAGATGTGATTCAGTGCCTTACATTATTATATTTGAGTGATTACAAGGAAACTCATCCCAAAGGACCGAAGATATTGAAAGTTTTAGAAACAGGATTACATTCAGGGAACCAATTTTATATTATTAAAGAAAACATAATACATAAGAAAATAAATTTCACTCCATCATTGAAACTCATTCCAAGAATTTATCCTTATACCCTGGGGAATGGAAAAAAATGGTGAGATCACATACTTAGTAAGGGTATAGTGCAGTCAAATTAATAATTAATCAATCATCATAATCAATATGAATATATTCAAAAAAATAACACACATTCCATTAAAAAAATAAAATAATAATTAAATGCATTCATAGAGTTTGTCATATTTAAAATCATATTGATAATAATATATGAAATTAAGGAAATGCTTAATTATTAGACTCCATGTCTCCCTAGAATAAAGATCGTTTACCATTATGATGCTCTACAAGATGATATTAAACATATTTTTTATAAACATAATTTTTTTGGACAACCTTACTTATACATTCAACACTTTTTATAAGTCAATTTAACACATACTGGTTAGAAAAGTGAAGGGTTTGTCCAAATAAATTTTTTCACATGAGAATATTGATGCATATGGGGTATTACATTATCTAGTCCCCAACTAGTATTTTTATTATCCAAAAATATCCTCATTTATCAAATTATTTATTTAAATAAGTTCCTCTTCAAATATCATTATTTGGTAGAAGATAGAGATTTATCAATATTTCCCTAGTATATATACTAACATTCAAAGAAAAAACCATATGTAAATATGGAATAGTATTAAAAAAAATAATATCCATTAGAAAATAATATGGATACGAGGAAATATAATGTTAAATGAAAAATAATTTCAAGAAATTTGTTGTTGTCATAGAAAGTTAATAATCACACCAGAAAGTGAGATAGTAATATAACTTTTACTAGATAGTAATTTTCAAGTTAAACCCACATAGATGAGTTAATTATAAGTTAAACATTAAATAAAATGAATATAAAAGGATTAATGGTATAATATAATAAAATTTTCAGTATATACAACACACAAAAGAAGTATGTGGTCAATATGTCATTTATCTCATAATTGTAAAAATTGATATGAAAATCTCTAACCCTCAGACGAACTTGTCATGTGGGTTTCTATATTCTTAAAAATTAGAATTATTTTAATTATTTAATTTCTTAGAACATGTTTATTTTTTATTATTAGTTTTATTTCTCTTACTAAAATTTTTTATACAACTACTTAAATAATTATATTTATGTCTTGTATTTTGGTGAAACTTGGTTCATGTGGAAAAACGGATTTGGTTGGAAAAATTTAGTCCAATAGGAAATCACATAAACATATCCAGAATAGTAATCATGAAATAATTAGCATATTTATTAATATATTATTATTATACAACCTATCATGAAATATGGTTATAAAAAATAAACCAACGTTACAATCAAGGATACAATAGGTCTTGTTTATGCATGAGTAACATTAACACCTTTCAATGATCATTACCGAAAGATGGTAATTAACATTTTTTCATTAAATAATGATAATTATATCATAAATTCAAATTTATTTTGTCATATAAAATTTTTAATTGAATTCTGGTTATATAAAAGGAATCAAATCACGTAAATGAGGTGGTAGTCCACACATCCACGTAGGACTTTATCACATTTTTAGAGTGTGAAAAGGATTATATAGAAGATGATGTATTATATTTATAGATTGATAATTATGTAATTAATATAATATATATGAATTTCATGTCACATATGTTTAATTAAACCCACCCTTAATATATTTTATCTAATTTGGTAACTTATCACATTGCCTTGAGAAGGCGGTAGTCCATATGTTCACACACAATGTAATCATATTTAAAAAATAGAAAGAATGAATTTAGGTGTTATATAAAAATAACATAAGTATTAAGAAAATATAAATATCATATATATCATATGAAAATATAGTTTTTATCATAATTCCAAACCATGAGAGGTCTTTGTTTTTTATACACACGAACAATAATTTCAATATCCATTTGATAGAAATGTGTGTAGTTGCAGAATTAACCCAAATCATAATAACATATATGTTTATTATTGATACATATTTGATTATATAATAAAATAATAAGTAGTATTTAATGGTTTCATAAAATAGATAAAACCAAAGTGATCAATGAAGAATGTTACCTTTTTAAGGAAAATATTTTTTGTTTTCAACAAAGGACATCCTCGGATTTATTTTTGAACAAAGTGAGGCATCTTGGTTGAGGAGATGGATTTTGGTACCATATTTTTTAAGTTTTTTTATGATACAAATTTCCTGATATATTTATTAAATGTGGGAGTTAATTGCTTTTTATATTGGTGGAGAGTGTAATTATTGTAAATATAAAACGAAAAACACTATTCAGAGGTCCCACTTTCCATATGTTCCACCTAAATAGAAAAAATAATGGAATAATGTGAAATTATAGTTGATAGAAACCTCCACCACCCAAAAAAAGTTCATTTTATAATTTTTTTCCTAAACTTCTATGTTTCCCAACATTCAATGTTTTGGTTTTTATTTGGATAACAAGTTCTACAGCCTAAGTGATTAAACCATTAATACTAAATTAAAACATTATTTATTATAAAATATGTTATAATTGTAATCTAAAAATGATGTCAAAATTTTAATTTAAAAATATCCTTTTTTAAATTAATTTTAACAAAAGTGCATGTAACACGCAAAAACACTACTTCAACATGAACTATACTAACAATGTTTTTACTATTTAGGGGTCAATATGTTAATTATAAAATATAAATTGTTCCATAAATAGACCATAATTTATATTATTAAAATTTAAAATTCAATATTTAGAACATATGATTTTTAGTTAATTTTACATATTAAAATAAAATAAAATTTTAAAAAATATATTAATGTCAATTTTATATTATTTAATTAATTTATTTATAAAATGTTAAAAAATTATTTATTGAAAATATATTAATTTCACATATATGTAAAATGAAACATTCATCTAAAAAAATGTAACATAATAATTCAATCAATTTTCATCAATTTTGATAGTGTTAGTATCATTTATTTTATTTTATTATTAAACAAATTATCACTATTTTGGCGTTTTTCAAGAATTTTATATAACTAATTAATTTATAAAAATTAATGATATGTTATTATGATTAAAATAAATAATTTATATTTCAAAATAAAATTTATAATTGAAAATATGATGTTCTTTTTGATATCTCAAGACATTATAATTGATAAAGGTAAGGAAGGTTCTTTTTTTGTCTTTTTCCTATCATAACTTGTTATATAGGTCACATTCATGGAATATTATCCCCTTAAATATTAATAAAAGATAAAATACGGTATAAGTTTGAAATATATAAATCCAATGGATTTTAGACAAATATATAGTTCATTTTTCATTTATTATTGAACAATAACCACTAATTAAATTATTTTTAACTTCATCGAAGCTTTTAATTTTAAATTGATTACCTAATATTTTTAGTCAAAAATTAAGTTTATATTATTGTACTATAAATAATATAATAATTAAAAATATTTATATATATTTTTTCAAAGTCTATTCACATTAGTGGTAAATTTAGATTTAAATCTAGTTCTATAGACGTGATGAGAAAGTGGGTTTTTAATGTGATAATGTTCAAAAGTTCATTAAGCATGTATATCTCAATTAAATATAAAAATGATTTCAATGACAAAATTGGATTAAAAAATTAATAATTGATCTATTTTAACATTAATACCAATATATAATTTAATTTTACCTTAATACATATGTAAACAAAATGGAAATTTCCCACTAAAATGTAGTATATTTCAATATTCATCAAAAAATGAACCTACACAAAATAATAAAAAAAATTCAAGCTAAGATAATTTTGAAATTCATAATTAAGAAATTAATTTTATTTTCACAATTAAAATTTATAAAACGTCCGAAATTGAGTTTTAAAATTAGTGCACAATTATTAGGCGGTAAATCTATCATTTAAAAAATACAGCTTCATAAGTGTATAATGGATTTGTTCTTATCATATATCTATCAAAATTATAGGATAAATGTATAAATATTATATTATAAATAAAAATATTTATCACAATGTATCAGGATGTTATATACACTTATATGTATGGTCTTTCATGTCTTATATTCTATCAAAGGAACTCAGTATTATGTGTAAAACAAGGCAACGTAGTGTTTCCTAAAATGAAAGATATCAAAACAAATAAATTTATTATAAAACCGAAATATTGTAATTTATTAGTGTGTTACATTCCCCCCACATTAAATAAATTTTGTCCATGAATTTCAAGCATGACCTCTATTTTATAGAGTTTGATATTTGAAAATTCCATTATTGAGAACCCACACTGTAAAAGGGTTAATGGTACATATTTTTCATAATAGATAAAGGAAATGGAAATGTCACAATAGTAATATCCTATATTGTAGAAAATATATCAAAAATGATAACATGAACATAAAATAAAATACAAAATGACAATAATCCTTGATCACAATAAGGTAAGTGATCAATGGAATGTTAAGGGCCTCAAAACCATAGATATGTGATAAATTATAAGACTATTTGATTCATTAGATATGAATGAAATGTGTTAATGTTTTTATTTAATGATCATTTTACACGATTTGAATAATTTATTCACTCTATAAGGATATAACTATAAATAATTTTATATTTAAAAAAAACAATATTATACTTGGGTTTTCCATGAAATATTTCATCTTCATTTCAAAGCACAGGTTGCATCATATGCTAGAGTAATAAATATATCTCTAAAACCATGTCTAAATTTTTGTGAACATTATTTTATAAATTATTAAGAATATTACCCAACTAATTATTATGATCAAACATTATAATCAGTTCCTTGGATGTTACTATAATCCAATATACTATATCTATATTAATCATCACTTTATCTATATATCATTACCGCAACATCTGGAACATATTAAGGAATATCTTCTCCTTAAACATGTTTTTTAGAAAAAAATTATCTTACTACTAAATCAATTTTCATATTTACATTAAACATACGATTTCAAATCCTTAATGATATAGTATTGGAATACATTCCATATATATTTCATAATTATTATATACATGACATCATTGATATGATATTTTTAAAACATTACTAAGGGATCCTAATACATAGGTACATTAATAATTCCATTTCATTTGATTCAATAACATAGTATTGTCATATTTATCTTGGGCTATTCTAAGGTATATTCACTTGAAATTTGGGGTATTTATTTTTTTAGTTTCCAATATCATTACAATGGAAGTAGTACACAATATAGTTTTTTCCTTTCCTTGTAATCATGAACATGGTGGAATGTTTCTCCACAGTTATAGCAAACTCTAATTCCATTAATTCATGTACTAGGTTGATTATTTCCATGATTATTACTTGTGGTTAAATTATTATTACCCTTATTACCTTTATTATTCTGTTTACCAGTTGTCCTTATATTCTCAGGATTCCCATTGAATCCATAATACATGGATAATACCTTCTCTATATCACTAGAACATGTTACTAGGTCCTCATATGTTGAGAATGTTTGGGAGAATAGTTTACTTTGAAAGATTGGATTAAGACCACCAAAGAAATTAACATTCTTACTCATTGGGGCATGTGAATTGGTGTTGTTCACATTACTTCTACAAGGAACCCTTTTCAAATAATGGCATAGACTCGATTAGATCATATCATGTATAATCCCAAAACTAGTGAAATACATTACATAAATTAAAAAAAATCATAGATAATCTCATAATCATAAGCATGGTTTCTTTAAGATTATATTAAATAATAATCATCAAATTCTATCATAGGATTATGTTCTCTAAAATTTTATTTCCAATATATAGTTTCTTATACATATAATAATCATTCTTTGATACTAATTGTAGAGCACTAGCCTCTGAAGCATAGAGTTGATGCCTTAAATTATTATATTGGTATAATTACATGGAAAGTTGTACCAAAAGAAAAAAAAAATAGTTTAGTAGTTTTATAATCCAGATTACATACATGGAACCCTTTTTTCATTGGAAAAAAAACATAAAATATAACAAAATACTATTTTATGCATCCTTGAGACTCATTCCAAGAATTCTTTATTACACCCTGGAGACATGAAAGAAAATAAGGTTGAACTAAATTTATCAGTAAGGGTAATGTACAGAGGTAATAATAATTAATAAAATATCGTAATCATTATGGAAACATAAAATAATCTAAACAAACTTTCTATTTAAATAATAAGCTCAAAAATAAATGTATCTAAAGATTTTATCATAGTGAAAGTCCTCAAGATAATAACAACAGAAATCAATGAAATGATTTATTATTAAAATATATGTTTCCTAGGTACACAGATACTTTACTATAAAACCCATTCACATGATGGTTTAAAAAATTCTTGTTTCAAACATATTTAGTTTGTTCAACTTTAACTCTGTTATCATGACTTTTAAAAGAAAAGTTTAAAAAATACTGGTTTCAAATTTCAAGGGGTTCTCCAACTATGTTCGTCACATTAGACTACCTATTTATCGAGGGGATTACATTAACTAGTAACCAATCGAGTTAATTAATGTTAAAATAATTCCCCATATATCTAAAAATATATTTAAATTAATAAAAAATGGTCCTTACCACATATTTGTATTGAGTAAAAGATACTGATTGATTAATACATCCTTAATAAATCAAATAATTTTCACAGTAAAAACCATATGTTTATATGGTATACGGTTTATGAAATAATCATAACCAACATAAAATAATTTCTATATAATAATATAATAAAATTTTCAATGATAATTTATTACAATAAATTGATTATTTTGGTTATTCTTTACAGTCACAAAAGAAATTAAGATTGCAGGATAACTTTTACCATATCCTAATCTTCATGTTAAACACCATTAGATAAGATAAATCTAAGTTAAACATTAAATTATATGAATATAAAAATATTCCCAATATAATATATCAATATTTACTATATAAAAACCACACAAATAAAGTTAGTGATGAATTTTACATTTATCTTACATATGTAAAAAGTGAGATGAAAATCTTTTACCCTGTGTCTGACTTGTCACGTGTGTCTCTATATTCATGAATAATAAACATATGTTAATTTTTTAATTTTTATAATCCTTTTCATGTTTATTTTTAATTTTATTTAACATATTGAAATTTTTTATAGGACTACTTCAACAATTAAACTTGGGTATGGTGATTTAACCAAATTCGATTCATGTGTCAAAAACTATTTTTGTAGGTTGTCTATGGAAAAAGGGGTAATTATATAAACATAACCAAAATAATAATTATGATTTATTTATTATTTATATATATATATATATTATTATTTTAAAACCAATAAATAAATATTGTTATCAATAATGAAACAATGTAACAATCATGGAAACTCTACGTCGTACATACACATGAGTAACGTTCAATTTTTTAAATGATTTTTATGTAAAGAAGGTAAGTAAAAATTTATATATCCATAATGATAATTATATAACAAATAAAAATTTATTTTATTGTATATACTTATATATAATTCTGGTTATTTGAAAGGAATCGCATCATGTTGAGGAGGCAGTAGTCCACACAATCACAAAAAACGTCATCACCATTTTTAGTTTTCGAAAAGGAAACTAAAGAAAATGATGTAACATATTTATAGAAAAATAATTATTTCATGAGAATCGTATGTTTTTATTTTATTTCATATATTTTTAATTAATCCTATTGTTAATACATTCAATTTAATTTGTTAACGTATCACATCTCTTTGAAGATGCGGTAGTCTGCATGTCCACAAATGATGTTATCGTATTTACACAAAATGGAAGGCATGTAAGATTGTGTTATTTAAAAATTATAGAAGTATTAAGAGAGAATAAATATCATATATATCATATAAAAATAGTGTCTCGGTCATAATTCTCTACCATGACATGTGGTAATGGAAAAGGTGAATTACATCATTTCATGAGGCGGTAGTCCACCATAGACACGAACACTAATTTTGTTACCCATTTAATGGAATTATGTGTAGGTGTAAATAAAATAATTTTTATAAAAATAGACCAGTATATTTAGGAAACTGATTATATTATTAAATAATGGAATAAGAATAATTTAATATTTTGAGAACTAAATAAAAAAACATGATCATTTAAGAGTGATAAATTTTTTGGGTAACTCTTTTTGGTGTTCACCAAAGGACTTCATTGGATTAAATTATAACCACTGTGATGATTATAGATTTAGGGGAAGGAATATTGGATATTACCTGGATAGTTTATGTATTATAAAATTGGATTTAAAGCTCTAAATAAAATTGATATTTAATGACATTTTATAGTGGATGAGGAGTGGAATTATTGTAAACATAAAAAGGTAACCACTATTAAGAGATTTACCTTTCCTCATGTACCAACCAGATAAATAAACAATATATTAATGTCAAATTATGGTCGATAAAGTCCTCCATCACACCAAAATAATTGAATTTATATATTTTTTTTCTAAGCTTCTATGTTTTCCCACTTCCTTCATATGGGTTTTTATTATAGTTACTATTTTTCTAACCTAAGTAATTTATCCATCATCACTAAATTAATGTGACATTTAATATAATATATATATACATTGAATTATTTATATTATATCTAATTTAAAAAATTTAATTTAATTTCTGTTATAAATTAATTTTAACAAAAGTGCCTGTAATGCAAAAAAAACAATACTTGAACCCAAATTGTGATAATAATGATTTTACTATTTATGGATCAATATGTTCATCACATAAAAATTAGTCCATGAATATACCATATTTTATGTTTTTTAAATTTAATATATCATTTTTAGGAGAATATAATTTTTGAAAAATGTTATATTTTTATGTAAAATATCATCTATTAAAACATTACATTGGTATCAATTTGACATTATTTAATTCAATTAAATTTAAAAATATAAAAAAACAAATGGAATAAAAATATATTAATATAAAAACTAGGTAACATGACCGATTAATCTAAATAAATAATGTTAAAGAATCATTCATTCAATTTTTTTTAATTTTTTTATTTTAGAATAATTTATTTAATTTTATTATTAACTAAATAATAATTGAGTTGGCATTTATTAATAATTTTTAGTAACAAATTCATCTCAAAAAATTAATGATAAATTATTTTTATAATAATAACTCTTCTTTATTTCAAAATCATATGTATAAAAAAATATGATGTTTTTCCATAACATCAATTTTTAAAAATGTTTAAGGGTAGAATGGTTTTTTTGTCATTTTCCCTACTAAAATTATTATATAGGTCACTTTCTAGAAATATTACCCCAATAACTCATAATATTATAACCAATATGGGATATGTTGTATGTATGTGATTCCAATGGCTTGTTGACTTTTTTCTAGGTCATTTTACCCTATAATAATAATGATTAACCACTAATTAAATTAATTTTACCTTAATCATTGAAGTTAATTTTTATTAGTTTCTCTAATTTTTTTTGATGAAAATTAAGTAGGTTTTATTATAATATAAATAGTATAAATATTCACACAATTTTTTTTATTTTTTTCAAATTTAATTTCTAAGAATTTAAATAATTAAATTTAAATCTAACCTCAATGTTGTGGAGAGAAAACGTGGTTTTAATGTGAAAATGTTCAAACAATCATTAAGATTTTATATATAAATTCATTATAAAAATTATTAAATTTTCCAAAATTGGATTAATATATTTATTATTGAACTTTTTTTAATTTAATCCTAATTAAAAATATAATTTAACATTAATAATTGTTTACATGAAATGGTAATTTTCAAAAAAAAATACTTTGTTTTTCACCATTCATCCATAAAAAGTAATTTCTTAAAATAATAACAAAAATTCACCCTAAGATGATTTTTAAATTAAACATTAAAAATTTAATTCTATTTTGATAAATAAAATTAAAAAATTGGTCAAAATTTAGTTTTAAAATAGGTGCTCCATTGAAAGATGGAAAAATAATCGTTAGAAAAATACTTATTTTTATACATAAACTGTATATTTTTTATTATATTTTTATCATACATTTTGGATGAATTTCAAGAAATTATATTAAATATTAAAAATAAATATATCTTAATTTATACCGATGTTAAATAGACTTATAATCTTCATGGGTTGTGTCTTATATGCAATCGAAGGAACTCAGTATTATGTGTAACATAAGACAACATAGTATTGTGTATAAATAAAGATACCAAAAAAATTGAATTTATTATATAAGGAAATTAATGTAATATATTAGGGTTTATCTTTCAATTTTCTTAATTATCCATAATATAACATCAAACAATTTATCAAGTGGGTTGTCAAGATGACCCAAATATGATCCCACATTATCTTTATGGGTGTGAATGGTTAATAAATTGTATAATTTGACATAATATCCTTTTAATAAAATTTTAATATTTTTATTTTTATATATTCATAATGGTAATCCTGATTCAAATTATTTTTGGATTAATTTAAAAATGATGATACAAATGGTAAAATAATTCTTTCCTTGAGATGGTAGTCCACTCACAAGAAGGATTGACATTCCTCTTTCAACTAAGTGGGTAGAAATAAAAAACTGGATGTTTTACCCTTAATTAAAATACATATAAAAAATAGTGATACTCACTTCAATATATTATTATTATGATATAATTTTTTTAAAATTAATATTAAAAAATAACTTAAGATGGAGATGATACTTACAATGGAGACTTATTCATTCCTTGGATGTTCTCTTGTTATTAAAGGTATTATGCTAACTATGACTAACCAGGTGATTATTTTCATGGTATAGGGTTTTAGGGAGAGTGAAATAGAATCTTTTCATGGTATAATTTTATGAATAGCTACCTCCTAAACCGATTAAAGGGTTAATATTCTATAATTGAATAGAAGGGTACATTTCAAAATACCCATTTAATTTCAATAATTTAATTTCACAATTATTGGTTCACAGTATTAATAACAGAAGATAATAAAATATGACGATTATTGGTTGAGAAACCATTCAAAAATAAATTTGGAAACCTTTTTTAACATCTTTTGTCCTTTCCACTTAGTAGATATAATGAACAAATCCATAGTTTTATCTAAATCGATATCCAAAACAAACATCCTTTAGCCTAATGGGAATTACAGATCACAAAAAAATTGTGAAAAGGTTCCATGAATCAAAAAAATCCATTGGGAATGATATTTCTGAAAACATAAGAAAACAGTAGTTATATAACTGTAATGGATTAATTATCCAATAAATAAAACAATACCACCATATTATTTACGAGGTGATAAAACAAAAAAGAAATTAAAAGATAACTACTAAAACCCATCTCTCGGTGGTCCATGACCACCCACTATGGCACAAGTCACCTTCCGTAGCCAACCAAGAATGAACCCACAAATGATGATAATTATAAGATGATAACCTACTCAATAAATATAAATTCCACAAAAAGTAGATGGTATAATCATTGTTATTAGGTAAAAAAATCAATACATCACCATAAAAACTTCAGGAATCTAGTGGTTCATAAGATCTACTAGTTACCTTCAGCACCCTAGGTCCCATGAAATTAGTACACCCACCACCTTCGGGTGATTCTTTCGCTTTTCAAAAATCTATCATAAACATAAAATATAAATTTTTGAAGGAAATGTTTGATTTTATGCATCAAATATTAGTTATATTACACTAATACATTAAAAATAATCCATAACAGATAAAAAAAATTTACTTATTTTTAAATTAAAAAGGAATTGAAATACTTTTATAGATTACAACAAATCATTCATAAAGATTTTATTCAATACATAATAACCAAAAAGGTTTCAATAGTGTGTTTCTTTCAATGATTTCAGATATAAAAATATTTTTCAAGATAGAAATGAATTAAAAATTTCTCCCATAATAGAAATTAGTAAATCATTTTCACATTTTCATCCATACAATAATCAAAATTATGTAGATGACAATTGTAAAAAAATAGAATTAATTGAACATTTTTATAAAATATAGGTTCATGATCAAACTAGTTAAATAAACACTAGCATGTAATGCTCAAATCAAAATAAATAACCATGGTCATTTTCCCTGTGGTTTGTTAGTTTTGAGCTCTAGGATCCTCACACTTCTCATTCAATAAGTCAAATCTAAAAGTGTGTACACATCCCTAAGTATCATTGAATAATGATTAAATCAATAACCACCCCTATTATAGACATCTATATTGAATGAGGTTTAGTTTGATTTTTTCTCATCAATATATTGTAAGGGGTATAGAGTCCTATCAAGCTAGAAATTTCCACCCTCTATCTACTTAGTCTCACATATTCATTCAATCATTAAATCAATAAATCAAACATGTTTCAGTCATTCATTTTAATTTAATTCATCATTCAAAGTGAAAATTAAAAATATTATATTTTAACATTCCATATCAATTTCAAAACCAATGACTTTGTTTTATCATGTTCATACCTTTCTAATTCATCATTTGTTCAAATATATTTTCCCCAAAAATAAATATCAAATCATTTCATCAATTGATTTTTCATTTCAATTCATTTTTTTCTCAAAATCCACACATTATTTTTACTAACACTAAAAAAGGTTTTTATTTTACAATTCCTTGTCTTTTATTTGAAAACCCATCATTAAATAGTTTTTATTAAAATACCATTCCTTTAATTAAAAATCATCAAAATTAAAATCATAAAACATTTTTTACCCTTTAATTTCATAAAAATAAATCAATAAACCATTTTTTCAATCCAATAACTTTTTTTAAAAATCAATAATTAATTTTCAAAATCTAATGATAGGGTTCTTCATCACACACACCCTATAATTTAAAATAATTTTTCATTAGTTTCAAATAAATCATAACAATTCAATTAGAAATTTAAAATAAAAAAGGATCAAATTTTTAAATTGATATAGATTTAGTTATGAAATATCCCACATTAAATCACCTTAATAATACACCACGACTAGTGAGGAAGAGAAATCTTTTGTGGAAAAGAGGGTTTGTGTATAGTAATCAATGAAAAATTAACTCTAACATACTCTCATTGATCTACCTACATCTGGATAAACCGAACTTATTAAGATTATACCAAAAAATTAATGAAAACTAATAAAGGTGCATTAAAAATACCAAAGTTGTAATTGCTTTATACCCCAAAAAATAAGAAGACTAAGTTCATATTATATTTTAATAAAATATAGAGTTTGTAGGGTTTACAAATATTAAAAATATTAGTTAAAACATTTAAATCTGCTAAAAATCAATTTCCATTGTCTACATAATATAAGAGGCTTAAAAAAATTTACAAATAATTTAAGAGTAGAAACAAAAAAATATTGATTCTATTTAATTTTCATGAAAAAAGAGCATTATATAAGGGTAAAATGGTTTCACCCATATGCAGTTATTTTCTAATGTATTGATAATGATATCCTTATGCATCCTTGGAATAAAAATGATTCCATTATGCAGTCCACTATATATCTATGGGAATAGGGAAAAACCTTAGGTCGCCCATAAGTTTCCCATACAAATTGGGAGCTACCTTAGGTATCTAGATATATACCCATATGTAAGAAGCCAACTTCATCGGTGTAACCATTTGAAATACATGTTAAAATCTATATAGTAATAGGTTTACCCTTATTTGATGATGTGATAAGATTTATAATGTGTATATGATCACTAGCTCACCCTTACAGAGAATATGAAAAATTCCCCTTACCCTTACATAGTGGCTAGTGTACCCTTACGAAACGTAGGAAAACATCCTCATAACTTTAAAAAAAATCTTAAATCAAAATCTACCATTTCACAAGTAAATTAAATTCACCTTTACTCTTACAATTTATTAAGAAACTCATATTTTCCCTTAAACAACAAATGTAAACAAGGATTTAACTTTATAGAGCACCTAAAAACACACCCTAGATAAGGTTATAAGTTAATATAGATTACATAGACGCTATACCATTTGGAAGGGTAAAAATTAAGTTAAATATTAGTTTTTAAAAAATACAACAAATTAAAACAAAAAAGGTTCATTAATTTTTATAATAAATGGATATTATAATCATCCACACCATAAAGATTTCTTTCTGTAGAAATAAGCCATTCTGAATGATAGAAAATGATAAGAAAAAAATAACCCCCAAACACAACCCGTGTTGTGAAAATTCCACAAAAAAGAAGAAGTACTCACCAAAAAGATGATATCAGAAATGATTTAAAGATAAAAACATGTATCCAAAAAAATTAACAACATTGAGAGGAAGTATGAAGCAATCAGAAAGAACTGAAGACCTAGCAGAGGTCTCCCAAGCATTTTTATATTTATAAAACAATTTAATCATTAGAAATAAATTTAGACATGCATATCTCTTCAAATCAAATATGATACTCTGATCCCATTACAAAAAGAAACATCTAAGTGAAAAAACATTAACATCAAGAACCCAATATCCAAAACACATAAAAGATTCCCAAAACACTTGGATAATCAATCCATCCACAATAAATGAAGATAATTGTAAATTATTTTTACTATAGAATATTTATCGATGATAACCTATGATTTTAAACACCCATCCTCTCCATTTAATGGCTCATAAAATCATCCAATATCACCATCGAGTCCGTAGTCCATCATGAATACCAATAGTTCTATTTACCTAGGTATAACCCCAAGGTCTATCAATGCCCAATCAGAAATAGGTCAAAAATATCTAGTACACAAATTAGTAACAATACCTTTATGAAGGATATCATCAATCAAATTAATATTGATTTATAACCCTCATGATAAAATATGATAATAACAAATAAAAACATATCAAATGAAATCCAACACCAACTATATGAAGACACTAGTTGATAAATAAAATGGGAGGGATTTTGAAAAGCAACAACCCGAAACGTTGGAGGTTCTCAAAATAAGATTACATTCCCTATCTAAGAGAATAAAAATACGCAAGGGAATAAACCCATTTTAAAATAAGGTTAACCATTAACGATTTAAAGTCCTAGAGGAACAATAACTAAGATATCTATATAATGAAATCTTCATATTGATAATAAACAAGGTCCATTAGATTATATCTATAAATAACCTAAAATCCATAGAACAAGAAGGCAACTAAAAACCAATTCTCTACAAAAAAGGAAAAAATTCAAAAAATCAATCTAACATTTGAAAAACAAACTGAGACCAATATCCAAAACAACTGATAACTCCTCCATTATGTGAGAATATTCACATTGATTCATATGGTTGGAACCCTATTTTTTAAAACATATTTTTTCTATTTGTAAGTATAAAATGATCATCAAAATAAACATTCCATTTTGGTAATGGAACTTTCAAAACCCCTTATGGTGTCCCAAGTGACCACACTATTTAAGAACTATCAATTCTTTCAAACACAACTCTATAGGTTTTCTAAGGCATTCCATAGTGGGAGGAAATAAAATTCCCCTTTTTTGGAATATTATCCTCACTCAAACAACATACTTTATCCATTACAAAAAACCACTTAAAACAAGTATTTATGAGTCATTAACCAATTCATCTCCCATATCAAGCTCCACTTTAGCTAGTAATCCACTTTCAAGAACTAATGAATTAGTGTTCTGAAAAATTATTTGCATAATGATTCTAATGACTAGATGAAGCCAAATTATAAAACACTATGCATTAATATAGTCATCACCAATAGTATTATGTGAGAAACATAAAAAAAATTATTACTTGAAATATTCATCAGCAAATAGATCATCTTGACTGAAACACAAATAATATGAAACATTATACTTCTACACTATCTCAGGATAATTCCATTGAATTAATACTGACATGAGGAATTCATAAGAAATTATTTCAAGTAGAAAATTATTTATTACCACTTGCAATTATTATCTATAAAATAAAACCATTTTAAACATTTTCATAATTTTTTTATCCCATAAAACCAATATGATCAATTTAAACCTATTGTGAAGTATTACTAACAATTATTGTTATTTAATCCTCAATGGTTAAACACATGAATATGAGATAACAACTCACTTAGAACTATCATAAAAAATATTGTACCTAGAAACCCTAGTAACTTGAAGTTAAACATTATATAAATATTTTTATGCTATAAATTTCGAGTTATGACAATGTTATCAACTGGAAACTATCCCAAGAGATAGAAAAACTGGAAAATGCTGGTATTTTCTCCAACTCTAGGACTGAATAATTTTGAAACCATGTGTATCATCTTGCCTCTCCACATTGGTTTGATAAAAGTCAGAGGCTCTACTAGAACATATGAGATATCCCTAAGACACTAAAGTATAAAAATAAATGGCATGGTCCTGAAAAACATTTGGGGATGATTTTAAAATTTAAAATAAAAATACTTGATGACAAAAAACATTAAACATCTAATCCTCACATATGCTGAATGAGTATAAGAGTAATAAATATTCAAAACACTAAATAAACCAACATTATAAATATATAAATTTGAGAAAGTATAAAAATATATAAATAGTATGAAATAAAAGAACACAAATTTAAGGGCACCAAGTGACATCATCCCTACCCACAATTAACCAATCTTCAAGTTCCAACTACACCTACTATACCAATGATGTTAAGACTCATCATTATAGAAATATGACATCTTCTTTTTACTTCAATCCTGGTATATGAAATCTGAAAATGAATTCAGGTTCCCAAGAAGGGGGTGAGTATAAGGTCAGTAGTATTTCACCAAACACATCCCATGTTATCCTACTAGAAAAAGAAGATATTATAAAATTTATATAAAATAGTCCAATGAAAATAGTTTAATAAATCTATATCAAAACCCTAAAAAGTTCCACGGAAAACAATAAATAATTTTTTTAAACCATTTCAGATTATTTGGCATACCAATGACTGTCTTTCCACACACTCCCACAAACACTAACACATTCATGAGAAATGAAAATTCTATATTAATGAGAGGTACCACATAAATCCAATAAATAATAACTATGTGGTCATTAGTATGTTCCCTAATGACAGGGTCATCATTTATAGGGTGATGACCTAGTACCCTAAGGTCACATTCCACTTCTATTGGGTCATAGTGAAAGCAATAAACTCACACCAACCATTTATAATGGAACCTATGCCAGACCATTTCACATAAATATTTAGTGAAATAAATTTATCAAAAAACCTCATTTAATAAAAACCATTCAAAACGTTTAAAACCATTATTTTTAAATTATATATAAAGGGTTTTCCAAAATCCATTGAATTTCTCGAAATTTTCTAATATATAACTAAATAATGTTTTCTTCATGAATTTCACAAGGATTTCATAAAAAATTAAGGAAACTAATATAATCAGAACTAATAAATCAAGTTCTAAGTCAACTAAAGTTTGGATATAATCTATATATCTCACAACCAATGGAAAAAATAATGAAAGGTGCTAGTATCATTATATCGGGCCTTATATATTCATTACTACAATAGATTCAATCAAATATCAAAAAGAAGCCCATCATAGATCATTGATATATCTATAATGAACTAAGTCTATCATTTTTTAAGAGATTAAAAGAGAAAAAATAATAATTAAATTTGATAAGAATGACTTACCCATTAATCAAGATCTCTAACATGCATTGATTTGAAACAATTTGTATTCTTATAAAAAGGGTTTTCCAAAGTAGCCTTGGGAACAAAGGGAATTTAAGATCCAGGGATAGTATGATATTAATGAGTGTTTGTGGATTTAATTCAATTTAAGAACATAATTTTTCATGTCTTCAATAGTATATAGCATTGTTAGGTTTTACATTTTCTCAAACAGTTTACCAACCATGAATTTTCTACAAGATACGACATGAAGCCGTACAGTTTGGTAAACAAAGAACCAAACATGTGGTTCTACTATATCAAGAAATATCCTCACATTATTTTCTTTCACGGATAGACAAACCATGTCTCAACCATTATATTACCTCTATTTTAATTTTTATTCTTCTCCTGGGTTAGTTTCATGTTTTTTCCAAACCATGCGACAACCGTTAGACTGCCTACCAAATCATAGAAAAAAATTCAGTGCTTCCAAGAGATGGTTCACGAGTTCAAATAATTTTGATCTAATCATATACCTTTAAAATACTCTAAAATCACTCTAAAATATTATATAATATCTTATAATATAACCCAATCACTATCTAAGCTTAAAATACCAAATTAAACTGTCATGTACCAGAAACCCATGGTTCTTCAAGTGGATTTGGTGAGTTAGGTGAATTATGTGGGGAATAACTTATGGAACATAAAGGTATTTCTTTATAACCTCAAAACTGTATTCTACATGGTCTACATGAAAATTTTATTTATTAAAAATTAATCCATGTTATATTAAACATTATAAAATTTATTAATCCTAATTAAATATTTGTCATAGTTTTTTTATCACTAAAAATATAATATGTTAGATTTATCCTAATATCAATGAGTTGAATATATATTTTGTCTCTATTTATCCTAATTCAATTTCAAAATATGATGATATTAACTTCTAAAATATATTATATGATGAAACACCATTTTTATAGAAAATTAATTTTTAATCATTATGCGTTATTAATATTATTTAATATTAATTGACATTAAGTGTTAATTTATTTCTATATATTTTTAAACATCATATTAGTTACATCATTTAAAAATATAAATTTAAATTATCATTTCAAAACATTAAAATGTTTAAAAAAATTATATACAACTTATTAAATTAATTTAATGAACATAATAATTTATAAGTATCAAATAAATTTATTAAATGCTTAGTTAGAAGTATTGGATAGATGTTAAATTATATTATTGTATAAAATTTTTTAAATATTCATCAAAATAGTTATTTAATCATAATATAAAACATGAATAGTATGTAAAAATTATTTTTTTTATGGAAAACGTATTTTACTCATAAAATGATTTTTTTGTCATCTATAAATATTAATTAAATTATATTAATGCATTACCATTATTATTAATTATTTATAAATTTAAAATTATAGTGACCCTATATTTACTATGAAAAATACAATGGCTATATTAAAATTATTATATTGATTTTAATAAAAGGTTTTACATTTCATTTTTTGTTCTACAGTGCTTGTGGATAATGAAAAAAATGAATTTAATTTATTTTAAAGAAGGATATATATATATATATAGTAAAATTTTGTGGTGTTTCAAGATATGTGTGGTCATATGTATAAATAGGGACCTAGAAAAATAGTTTATCTTACCCTATTGGACATGGACTACCATGAATTCTATCAACTGGGGAAACAAAAGCTATTATTTCAACTGATTTTTCCTAGTATGACCCAAGGTGGTAATTAACAATGGTAATGGTGTAAAGAACCTTAAATTAAAAGGAAATTTTTTTCTTAAATGCTTTGGGATTTTATGTGTACGCAGTTTCTGACGGCACCAGATTCCGAAGCCCGGTGTGCCCGAAATCAATTTTCGAAGTTTAGATTCGGTACGTTCAGTGAACGAACGGGCGGGTTTTTCTATCTTTCGAACTGGTGCTCGGAATTGAAATCCAAGGTCACTGATACTCACAGTGACGGTATTTTCCTAAGATGACTTTTACCGTTGATGCATTTTCTCAGGAGAAGAAGATAAATTTTGGGGTTTAAGTGAGAATGAAATAAAATTGTGTACAATTTTATTTTATTAACCTTGGAAGTTACACTCTCTCATGGGAAGCTGTTGGTGGGGCCCACAACCACCCAACATCCCATGTGTGGTTATGTGGGAGGTGGGTCCCACACGATCCCTCATCTTTTCTCATTCCATTACCCTTAACACATTTGAACTCCCATGATAAATACATGGAAAATCCCCATTAATTTTTGATATCCTTTAATTATGTGATTTCTCCTCTCCCCACATTAAATCATGCCATCATACTTAATAAATTAAGAGAGTTATGTGTTTGAATTTTAAAATATAAATTCATGGAATGAATTAATAAAATAAGATGAGACGTATTTTATTTGGGGTTAGTCTTGTTGTGTTGAGAGAAAAGGGGAGAGAGCTCTTGTGACTTGAAGAACTTTATCTCCTTCATTGAAGAATGCCAAGACTCTGACAAAAAACATCGACTCGGCAACACTGCATTATTCTTCCTTTTCCTCCTCTATGGCAAGAAAGTAAACAATGACACA
The DNA here is from genome assembly GCA_963277665.1 of Viscum album. Classification (NCBI taxonomy): domain Eukaryota; kingdom Viridiplantae; phylum Streptophyta; class Magnoliopsida; order Santalales; family Viscaceae; genus Viscum; species Viscum album. Next base: position 1,750,064,953 of record OY728152.1, read on the forward strand.
GGAATTCACCAATGATGCCACGATTCATTATCACCATGATAAAAGTGGAGATGACGCTTCCTCCTCGGACGCTCTTCATTGACGTCTAGGAAACCACACCACGTGACGTCATTAATTGAAACACCGACGTTCGCCATCGTTTGTTGAGGTAGTGGTTAAGTTCAATTTTAATAAATTAAAATTGTGCTTGTTTAATTATTGAGCATCTCTTTTGCTTTGGCCGCATGATATCGTTATAACGGGAGGAGATCGGACCACAAAAACATGGCTGATCGCCTTCCCCTTAACTTGTTAATCTTCATTCCTCATTTTTGGAAAAGTCAATGTGGTGTCGTTGAATCGTGCGAGAATGAAAAGGACTACGGCCGAAGCGGGCTGCAGCAATGATGTGCGGCGCCGTCGCGCCGCACTGGTGAGGCCGAAGGAGGTCGCGACCAGGAGCGGGCCGCGGCGCCGTCGCACCGCGCTAGTCGGACAGAAGCCGCGACCTAAGGTCGTGGCGGTCTTCAAAGGGGCGGTTGGCTGAGACGGCCACCGGCGCCACCTGGTGGTGAGACTCAAGAGGGACACGCGGTTACAACAAGGCCTTCCTTTACGGCTGGCCGTTTTGTAAACAGCCCCCCCCCCCACCCCACTCGACAGAGAGCCGAGCCGCGGCCAGCTTCCGAGCTGGGACGCAGGCCGCGCGGGCAGGGCAGACGGCACTGGGCAAAGCTTCTAGAAACGGTCCAGGCTGTGCCAGCTAGGTCGGACCCGGACCTGGGTTGATTCGACCCGGTACGGGCCGACCCAGGGGGTATTGGGTCAGGTCGGACCGGGCCCAAACCCCCTACTTTTGGACCAGGTTCGTTCAAATTCCCATATCTTGGGGTACGGACCTCAGATCGATGGACCATCAGTTTCATTGGGATCCTTCGATCGGGACGGTCATTTTGGTATGTTACACTCGAGGTATCGGCGAAGTTTGGGTACAACCAGGTTGGTTCGAACCCAAAACCAACCGGGCCTTTGGAGCGGAAACGCTTATAACATGACGACCGAATGTCCAATTGATGTGTCATCAATTGCGTTGAATTCCTATACGTGAGATGGTTATTTTGGTTAATCCACTTGAGGTTTGGATGCAGCTAGAGTACAGTTGTGTTGTTTTTAACTTAGAAACCAACCGGGCCCCTGGAACGGAAAAGCCAATATCTCTCAGACCGGGCGTCTGATTGACGCGCAGTCTGTCATGTTGAGTTCCTTTTGACGAGATGGAACTTTTTGATACATCAACTCGGGACTTCATTACAGTTGATGTATCAACCCCCCTTGGATCATGGAGTGGACCCTCTCGGAATCGAGAGTGCTGTGTGCAGGAACCCTAGAACTGGCTACGACTATGATGCTGATGACTACTATACTTGGATCCTACGTGGGTTCGGTAGCGAGGACGACTGTACTTGGATCCTACGTGGGTTCAATAGTGAGGATGATTGTACATGGATCCTACGTGAGTTCAGCAATGATTGTTACTATACTAGGATCCTACGTGTGTTCAGCAGCAACGACTTCTGTACTTGGATCCTACATGTGTTCGGTAGAGGAGATGATTCAAAGGCTAAATCTAATCATATCCACCCTTCTTCTTGAGTAGTATACGTGTATGAGCTGAGTCTTGACTTCAATCATTATCAATGATATGATTTACTTTCTTTCCTGTGTGGATTGGGTTCTGATTTCGTGTGTCGACTGGGTTGTACTTGGGCATGTGAGTTGGAGCCGAACCAGACATGATGACATAGGTATATGTATGGTCATATACCTAAGTAGAGTTAGTTGATACTTCGTGTTTGTATCCTTCCTTTTTGGTTTATCCTTTGTGGATTCTGGGAGACCATCGGGGGTCTCGAAATCCCTACTGGGTATCGTATACTCACCCCTTCATGGGCTATGCTCGTACTACATTGTGTTAGTTGTAGATGACGGACAACACTGATCGTGGTTGAGGCTGGTGGAGAGGGATGGTACCTGGAGGTGGACTATTAGGCGGGACTTACACGGAGCGGACGGACGGACACGAGGAGCCGACGAGACTATCTTTACCCACCCTTCAGGTGGTAATTCTAGAGGACAACTTGGTGATTTCTGGTTTACATTACTACTGATGTTATTTCTTTTCAGTTGTAATGTACTTTCAGTTGGGTTTGTATTCTGTCCCTTTTTCTTTTCAGCACGTACTTTTTTAGTCAGTTTATTTAGTGTTTACTTCAGCTAGCATACTTTGTGGTGTTTTTTTTCTTATATAAAGGCAATGTCTTCACTTTTATCGGGATTTACGCCTTCTGTGCTAGTTTCCAGCCCCTGGCCTATAGAAGGCGGGCTTGGGGTAGTCACGACATGGGCCCCGTGGATGGGTAGTGACAAATTGATATCTGAGGAGTCGGTTCTACTGTAGAACTCAAGACTTTGATAATTTCTTATATGTGAATAAATAGTGTTAAGGTTATTGACTTTGTTTATCAGTCCAGGGAGTCCAGTGTTGGTGCGGCGGCCGACGTATCCATACACCAGGACCCTGACATCTGATTTCCGACTCAATGCACGAAAACAGTGATTGAATGTGTGTTTTAAAAATTTTATTTGGGATTAATATGTGTCAGCTCACCAGGTATACTGCATTAACCATGGCGCACTTGTTTGTTTTCATGATGGCCCCACGATGGTAGCCATCTAGGGTTTCGAGCATTGTGCGAGATGGAAGCACACTGAGCGACGAGGCCTCGGTGCAGGGCCCCATTACAGTGAAGGCACAGGTGGTACCTCTACCCATCGAGCCACCGATGCCACTAGCCCCAGTATCTGAGAGTGCACGTCGCCTGAGTGCACTGTATGAGTTTCAGCGTTAGAGGCCGCCCAGGTTACGCGGGGAGACGGACCCTCAGACAGCCGAGGATTGGCTGGAGGCTGTTGTTCGAGTCGTCATATTAGTAGGGACACCAGCTGACATCATGGTGATCCTTGTGGCGAGTCTCCGGCATGAAACAGAAGGTAGATGGTGGAGCCTGATACACCCAGTGCACAATGAGGCATCTCTTCTTTGGATGGACTTTGAGTAATTCATTCTCTTGGAGTTCGTTCCAGCCACCCTCCTTGCGGTGCGCATTCAAGATTTACTACAGTTGCGGCAGGGTAGCATGACAGTCACGCAGTACTCTGTGAGGTTTACCGATCTCTCGCGCTACTCCACAGACATGGTATGAGACCCATTCTTCCGGGCTTAGACCTTCGAGAAGGTACTGAGGCATTAGATCAGGGCAGCGATGATCTCTCTCAGTATTCTGACACAGGCAGGAGTACTGGAGCGAGCCCTTCTTTTGGAGATCGTTCTTGTTGGGCCTTCACCAGCAGTGAGACCTACCACAGGGCAGTACGTAGTAGAGCCTTCTGCAGATACCAGTAGACAGATGTCATAGAGGTCTAAGAGGACCAAAACATCAGCTGAGAGACCTCAGGATAATGGTTCGGAGGTGCGGGGCACACGTAGTAGAGCCAGTCATACGAGATAAAGACATTGTTATGCATGCGGCGGGCAGGGCCACATGGCTCGTGACTGCCTGACCCGCCATGCAGAGGAGAAGTAGATGGTTGAGGGACCACCCATGCAGAGGTAGAGGTTCAACCGTTTCGGTCCACATGGAGCAGGCGGATGAGGTAGAGGAGCTGGCCACGTGGCAGGTTGTGGGTGACGCTTTGATGCTCTAACACCACCACCACCAGGAGGTCCACCCCGACCACAGGGAGCTGGGGGACGGGGGAAGGATCACCTTCAGGAAGTTGAGGAATACCACCACTGTGCACCAGAGATGATTCGAGGTTCTATCTGTGTCTACTCCACCCTTTCTGCAGTTCTTATAAACACAAGAGTGAGTCATTCTTTTATTGTCGCAGCCCTTGTTCGGAGCTCGGAGATTCTGAAAAAGTCGTTGGATCGATCCATATGGATAGAGACTTCTGTGGGAGTAGACTCGAAGATTACGCACTGGTTCTGGCAGTGTGAGATTACTCTAGGAGGTGAGAGCTTCGGCTGGGTTCTTTTTGTAGCGGCGTCGAGGCCTTACGACGTCATCTTCGGCATGGATTGGTTATCTACGGTCCACTCTCAGATCGATGGTATTCAGCGCAAGGTTCAGTGTGTCTACACTGATGGGAGTAGGTTCACCTTCACTAGTGAAAAAGGAGCCTTTGCAGTGTAGGATGGACTCACACAGAGGAGAGGACATCTGATCACTCATTAGTTGGTTAATCTCATCCATGGAGCAGTTGATGTGCGATGTCCGAGTTTTCCTATAGTGGTGGGTCAGTATGCAGACGTTTTTACTGTCAAAGTTCTATGACTACTTCCTCGTAGAGAGGTAGAATTCAATATTTACATGTACCCCAGGATAGCCTTGATATCTACTCCAGCATATCTGATGGCTCCCACTGAGCTTCGAGATCTACGGGTACAGCTGGAGGACTTTCATGGCAAGGGATTCATCTGACCCAGTGTTTCACCCTAGGCTTCCCCGATTTTGTTTGCTGAGAAGACAGATGGGAGCTTGCGACTGTGTGTCGATTACCGTGGCCTGAATCTGGAGACCATAAAGAACAAGTATCCACTTCCAATTATTGATGGCCTCTTCGAACAGCTCAAGGGAGCACGATGGTTCTCAAAGATAGTCCTCAGGTCAGGCTATCATCAGATCAGAGTTTGAGATGAGGATGTGAAGAAGACGTCCTTCAGGTGTTGATATGTCCAATGTGAGTTCATGGTTATGATTTTCGGCATGAACAATGCTCCAATAGTGTTTATGATTCTCATTAATAGGATCTTCCAGCTTTGCCTCGATCGATTTGTCGTATTCTTCATCGACGACATATTGATTTACTCGACTACTGAGGAGGAGCATGCCTACCACTTGCTGGTTGTACTGGATACGCTCCGGGAGCATGAGCTTTATGGTAATCTCTCGAAGTGTCAGTTCTAGATTCGAGAGGTCCACTTCTTGGGACACGTCATCTCTGAGGCGAGAGTTGCGGTGGACCCAGCGAAGATCGAGGCAGTGCTAGCTTGGGAGCCTCCCATGAGTATGATGGAGGTGCATAGTTTCCTAGGTCTAGCTAGATACTATCATAGATGTGCCATACTTTTCCAGAGTTTCATCATCACTTTCAGCTTTGAGGAAGAAGGGGAAACCCTTCATGTGGTCAGATAGAATTCAGCAAAGCTTCTAGGAGATGAGACAAAGATTGACCAGTTCACCCATCTTGAGGATACTGGAGGAGGGAATAGGTAATCTAGTTTACTACGATGCATCAGGGACCGGACTCGGGTGTGTATTGATGCAAGATCTGGCAGTGATCTCTTATGGATCACGACAGTTGACACAACATGAGCAGAACTACTCTACCCATGACCTGGAGTTAGCAACAGTGGTCTTTGCCTTGAAGATGTGGCGGCACTAGTTGATGGGAGAGCTCTTTACAGTCTACTCTGACCACTAGAGTCTTAGGTACATCGTCTCACAGAAGGACCTGAACCTGAGACAACGGAAATGGCTTAAGTTCCTCTAGGACTATGACTTTGAGATAGTCTATACTCTTGGGATGTGGAACATAGTAGTTGATTCTCTCAGCAGGAGGTCGGGCCTCCAACTACCTCGGGAGGCAACAGAGAAGCTAGCCGCATTGCAGATATCCTTCGTGGATAGAGATGGAGAACACATTATACAGTCACTCACATTCACTCCTCCTCTACTTCAGTGGGTCAGAGAGGCACAGTGTGGGGACGTTAACTGTGAGATGCGACGTGCACAGATATCCTCAGGACAGGCACCTGAAGGATTTTCTGTAGGAGGAGAGCACGCCATCCTCTTCCGGGGATTTACCATGGTACCAGTTTCATTACAGGAGGAGTTGTTGAGGGAGTTTCACACTTCCCCATTAGCAGTACATCCAAAAGTAGCAAATATGTTCCAGGATCTCAGACGACAGCATTCGTGGTCGGGTATGAAGAAGTTTGTAGTAGAGTTCGTTTCATGATGACTCACCTGCCAGCAGGTGAAGGAAGATCACCAGGTACCAGTAGGATTGGTACAGCCCCTAGAGCTCCTGGAGTGGAAGTGGGACATGATATCTATGGATTTTGTGACGGGACTTCCACATACATTCAGAGATCACAACTTTATCTGGGTGATTGTCGACCGACTCACCAACACGGCCCACTTCTTACCCATTAGAGAGAAGGGAACAGTGGAGAGATTGGGATGCCTCTATGTTCAGAAGATCGTACGACTTCATGGTGTGCCATCTTTCCTCGTCTCGGATCGAGACGCTTTATTTACTTCCCAGCTTTGGATGGGGTTGTATGAGGAATTTGGGACGTAGCTACGCCTGAGAACCGCCTTTCACCCTTAGACGGATGGCCAGACGGAGAGGACCATTCAGACTCTTAAGGGCATGCTCTGTGCATGTGTCCTTGACATTGGTCGCATTTGGGAGGATCACCTACCCCTGGTGGAGTTTGCATACAACACATATACCACTCCACCATTGGGATGGCACTATACGAGGCATTGTACGACTTACCTTTCTGATCACCTCTGTGCTGGACAGACCCTGGGGAGTTGGCACTTGTAAGACCAGAGATGGTCCAGGCAACGAAAGAGAAGGTACATATCATCCAGGAGCGGATGAGGACTTCTCAGAGCTGACATAAGTCCTAAGCTGACAGGAGGCGGAGACCACTAGATTTCGAGGATGGAGACCATGTTTTCTTATGGGTCTCACCTCGACATGGATACAGAGATTTGGGTGGGGTGGCAAGTTATCTTCGCACTTCATCAGACCATTCCAGGTTCTCAACAAGATAGGCGAGGTGGCTTATTTCCTAGCTCTTCCACCTCAGTTTCATTGGGTGCATGACATCTTCCACGTATCTCAGCTGAGGAGACACGTGCATGACCCGATACATATCATTGATCATGGGGAACTGGACATTGATGATGGGGTGAAATTTACGGAGGTCCCGGTGGAGATCGAGGATCGACAGAAGCGGGTCCTACGTGGACTGTCGATTCCTCTAGTGCGCATCAGGTGGCAGCACGGGAACCTTCATTAGAGCACTTGGGAGCGGGAGGATCATATGCGTGCACAGTACCCCCATTTTTTCCCAAGTTTATGATGTAGCTATATGGGGACGTAAATACCTGATGAGGGAGTAATGTAAAAACCCGTAAATTTCATGGAAAATTTTTCTTAAATTCTTTGAGATTTTACGTTTACGCAGTTTCTGACAGCACCTGATTCCGAGGCCCGGTGTGCCCGGAATAAATTTTCGAAGTTTATCTTGGGTTTGTTCAGTGAACGAACGAGCGGGTTTTCCAATATTTTGAACCGTTTTTTGGAATTTAAATCTAAGGGTAATGATGAACTCACAATGTCAGTATTTTATTAAGATGACTTTTACCGTTGATGCATTTTCTCGGGAGAAGAAGTTAAATTTTGGTGTTTAAGTGAGAAGTAAATAAAATTATGTTCAATTTTATTTTATTAACCTTGGAAGTTAGACTCTGTCATGGGAAGTTTTTGGTGGGTCCCATAACCTCCCAACATTCCATCTGTGGTTATGAGGTAGGTGGGTCCCACACGAGCCCTCATCTTTTCACATTCCATAACCCTTAACCACTTTCAAATCCCATGATAAATACATGGAAACTCCCCGTTAATTTTTGGTATCCTTTAATTATGTGACCTCTCCTCTCCCCACATTAAATCATGCCAACACACTTAATCAATTAAGAGAGTTATGTGATTGAATTTAAAAATTTAAATTCATGGCATGAATTAATAAAATAAGATGATAATTATTATATTTGGGGTTAGTCTTGTTTGTTGTGAGAAAAAGAGAGAGAGCTCGTGTGACTCGAAGAACTTCATCTCCTTCGTTGAAGAACGCCAAGACTCTGATGAATAACATTGACTCGGAAACCCTAGATTCTTCTTCCTTTTTATCCTCCATGGCAAGGAAAGAAACAATGAAGCGGGAATTTTCCGACGATGTTACGCTTCGTTCTCACCATGATAAAAGAGGAGACGTCGCTTCCTCCCCGAACGCTCTTCGTCGACGTCTACGAAGCCTCACCAAGTGATGCCTTTAACCACAACATCGACGTTCGTCATCATTTGTTGAGGTAGGGGTTAAGTTCAATTTTAATAAATTTAAACTGTGCTTGTTTAATCATTGAGAAACTTGTTTGCTTTGGCTGCATGTTATCGTTATAACGGGAGGATATCAGACCGCACAAACATGGTTGATCCCCCTCCCCTTAACTTGTTAATCTTTATTGATCGCTTTGGAGAGGGAGGAACTGTGCCATTACACCGCACGGGAATGAAAAGGACCATGGCCGAAGATGGCCATGGAGATGATGGGAGGCTCCGTTGCGCCGCGCCGGTGATGCCGAAGGAGGCTGTGGCCAAGAGCAGGTTGTGGTAGATGGGCTCGGTGTCGTCACGCCGCGGCGGTCTTCAAAGGGGCGGCCGGCTGAGCCGGCCGCCGGCGCCACCTAAAGGCGGGACCCAAGATTGTTCCATGGTTACAAAAATTCCAGCCTTTAAGGCTTTCCATTTAGTAAATAGGAGGCGGTGTCCCCCCCCCCACCTTCTCACCCCGCCCTTTCGAGACCCAAGCCGCGACCGACTTTCGAGCTGGACCGCAGGCCGCGCGGGCCGGGCCATCGCGTCAGGCCAGGCAGACCATGATGGTCCAGGCCGCTAGCGCCGGGCTGAGCCACGCCCCATTAGGATGGACCCAGACCCGAGTCGGCTCGACCCGGTACGGGCCGACCTAGGGGGTATTGGGCCGGGTCAGACCGGGCCCAAACCACCTACTTTTGGACCAGGTTCGCTCAAACGCCCATATCATAGGTTACAGACCTCTGATCGATGCACTGTCAGTTGAGTTCAGATCCTTGTATTGAGATGGTCGATTTGGAAAACTACACTTGAGGTTTCGGCAAATTATGGGTACGTTCGGGTTGGTTCGACCCCGTAACCAACCAGGCCCTTAGAGCTGAAATGCTTATAACATGACGAACGGACGATCGATAGATGTTCCATCAATTACTTTGAATTAAACATAGTGAGACGAATCTTTTGGCTTACTCCACTTGAGGTTTGGACGTGGCTTGAGTACGATGGGGTTTGTTTTAGCTTAAAAACCAACATGGCCCCTGGAACGGAAAAGCTGATATCTCTCAGACCGGGCGTCCGATTGACGCGCCGTCTATCGCGTTGAGTTCATTTTGATGAGACGGAAAATTTTTATACATCCACTCTTGACTTCGTGATAGTTGATGTATCCACCCTCCTTGGCTCGAGGAGAAGAACCTCCAGTAATCGAGCGTGATGTGTGCGGGAACCCTAGAGCTGGCTGCGACTGCGACGACGATGACGACTGTACTTGGATCCTACGTGGTTTCGGCAGTGAGGATGAATATACTTGGATCCTACATGGTTTCGACAGTGAGGATGAATGTAATAGGATCCTACGTGGGTTCTGCATTGATGGTTACTATACTAGGATCCTACATGGGTTTGGCAGTGACGACTTCTATACTTGGATCATACAAGGGTTCGACAGAGGAGATGATTCAGAGGCTACATCTAATCATTTTCACCCTTCTTCATGAGTAGAATACCTGTGTGATCTAAGCCCTAACTTCAATCATTATCAATGATAAGATTGACTTGTTTTCCTATGTGGATTAGGTTGTGATTTCCTATGTGGACTGGGTTGTACTTGGGCTCGTGAGTTGGAGACGAATTGGAAATGATGACTTAGGTATATGTATTGGAATATTCCTAAGTAGAGTTGGTTGATACTTCGTGTTTGTATCCTTCCTTTGTGGTTTATCCTTTGTGGATTCTGGGAGACCTTCGGTGGTCTCGGGGTCCCTACTGAGTATCGTATACTCACCCCTACATGAGATATGCCTTCACTACGTTGTGGACGGACGGACCCATGGATCCAACAAGACTATCTATACCCACCCTTCAGTTGGGAATTATAGAGGACGACTTGTTGGTTGCTGATTTACTTTACTGATGTTGTTCATTCCTTTCAGTTCTACTTTACTTTCAGTTGGGTTTCTATTATAGCCCATTTACTTTTTAGCACTTACATTATTACTCATTTTACTTAGTGTTTACTTCAGGTTGCGTACTCTATGGTGTCTGTTTTCTTATATAAAAGAAATTACTTCCCTTTTATCGGGATTTATGCCTTTGGTGCTAGTTGCCAGCCCCTGGCCTGTGGAAGGTGGGCTTGGGTTAGTCATGACATGGGCCCCGAGGACGGGTCGTGACACATGTGGAGATAAATATATATGGTTTTTCCCAATACCTCAACATAAGTATTGTCCATGTCAATGATGCCACCAGAACTACATGATTTCCTGCAATCCATTACTTATCATATTATATTTATTGAAGTTTGATAGAAACTAGTGCATTAGTAGGGCAAACAATATCATGAGTGTGTGGACATGAAACATGCTCCACATAACTCTAGGAATTCAACATTACCAATATTCAGTGGAATGAATGATTATAAGTACCACCTCACTCATTTCATATCCCTATGTGTCCACATTATTTGAACATTGAAGTTGTTAGAAGAGGAAAACCTAAGGTGAATCCTATAAATCTTGGATGTAATATCATTTTTCTATTATATTAATATACAAGTTGTGTCTATCTCTAACAGGGAGAATATTAAATTTTGGTTTCTTTTTTATTTCTACTTGACACTGAAATAGAATTTTATCCTCGAATGCTCAATTTTAAGTGAGTGAGAAAATAAGGGGGTTTCATAATTCATCATCTATTTGAAATTCATGAAATATTCCTTCAATATGATACTTCCATAAGTAATTTTTTGGTGATATTCATTGATAATCAATGTCAAGAGTTCAATATGACACTCATTCCCATTGAATACCCATGTTGTTTCTAGGAGAATGTATAATGCCCTATAAAATAAACTAAACATAATTACATTATTTATAATAATGGTTTCACATTATTATATTTTTAGGATCTCAAAAATATATATTCATAGATATTTATGAAATATTAATACACATTAAACGTTTATTATATGATGTGGACTCTTCCACTAAATGTCTATTTTTTTCTAAAAAGATGGATTCTAAAATTTAAACTGTCTGAAAACTTAATATTTTATTAACACAATGGTGAGGCATACCAAAACATAAAATCGAGATAGATATTACCACAATTTAAGGTTTCACGAACTGGTGAAGTATGAGTGCATCTCATTGGATAATGAGTCTACATTCATTCGTCAAGGAACCCAAGCTGGTGTACATAATGAGTTTCTCTTCTTCTCTACCATCATAGGCCAAAACGTCTATCACGGATTTTCCTTCCCTCAAAACATGCCTAAACATACTTCAATAACTGATTCTGAATCTATATTTCCTAACATAATAATTGAAATACTATAGAGAATTTGATTTCCCATGGAGAATCAAAACCAACACCTATGAGTCTGATTCATTTTCATCGATTAAAATATTTAACCTCTCACACAAAAATATGTCTATAAGTATAACATTGAACTCCATGACAACAGAGCTACCCAATCCATAAATCCAATAAAAAATGACAACTGATCCACTTCTATCTCTCACAATTTCCCCTATCTCGACATCCATGTAAGAACCATCCACATTTAGCTTTAGACCCCTATTCTATGGGTTCTATCAAACCAATCTTCACTGGTAGCCATGTATCAAGCCCAAACTCACACAAAATCTTGAAGGAAACCTACACATCATTATTGAGTTCCACTAACCATTGATATTTGACCATAGTTCAGCAACAAGTTCCTTCATCTTCAGCTAGAGAAAAATGAAGGATCATTTTATACCCTTTATTTCCAATTTTCATACTTCCCACAGATTCCAACAAATAGCCGCAAAGATTAAACCTTGAATCTTACTTTCCATTTCTTGAGTCCCCATTCCTTGGAACGAATATGGAATAAACTCCAACAAGTAATTTCCAGTGTTATGTATATCAGGTTTTTTTCACATCAAACCCCATAGCCTTCTCCCCCATTCACAATGGGAAAAGCGATGAACTGTATATTCTGACTTTAGTCTATCACAATAGTAGAACCAAAAAAGTATGTTTATTCCATTACGTTTCATGTTCTCATTAATCAGAATTTCCTAGTTTATAACCCACCAGACAAGGAATTTAATTCTTTTAGGGATCTCTTTAAACCATTTATTTATTTCCCACTCATCCTACCCACTCTGTTAATGAGAAATATCCTTACGGAGGGGACTATTAAATATTACTAAGACTAAAACCATAAAAAACATTGATCTAGATTTTCCATCATATTGATTCTTCTTAAGGTCGCCACATATTATTTATTAATAATAGCCTCCATTAATTTTGGTTTCATGTTCTTCTCTTTAATATATATTCATAGCAAGATACCCCATGAAAAATAGTATCTCTCTAGCCCAGTAATCCTTATATAAATTTATATCACATATACCAACCATCTAATGAGTATAATAATGCAGATCATCCATATTATTCAGCATGAACCTCAAGATCTTCATGAGTGTCATATTTTTACAGGTTCAGTCCACCCATAGGTTACCACTATTTTCCTTAATAAATCATTCCCAAAAGGATTTTCCTTTGGAAATGACCTATGTGAGTTATTCTTGTATGGAGTGTATGGTTTCAGTTATATTACATTGGACCACTCCACCTTCCTCAATCATTTTTTCAATATGTTTACATGTTTCCAAATGATGTCATCTCACCTTATTAGTATCCCATATGTAATATTTCATGATATTTTCCTCATTGGTGATATTCCCTTTTTGAAGGATGATAATAGATAAAAGACGAATTGAAATTCATATTAAAACAATGTTGATTAATATTTCCCTCCCTTTGAATGATAAGAAGTTGTTCTTCTAGTTGAAAATTTTTCAAGGGATCTTATTATTATATCAACAAAAAGTGAATTTTAATTCATCCATTAAAGATTGCATCTCTGAGATAAGTCATTGGGTTCTGATATTTTTGTATTCCCAAGATCTCTTGTATTTCACCACTACATATTCCTGAACATTTTTTAGATATAGAAACCTTTCTCTTCTTCATATTGATATTTTATCTACTCAATTTTTTCTAAATCAACATGAATTTCATGAATATTTTAATTCATCAAATTTTATATTGATAAAACTAATACATCAGAAATAAACATATTATGAGAAACAAGGATTATACCATATATTATATCTAAAGTTAACATCATAACTACCACTAATATTTAGATAATATTATTCAAAAGTTCCTACTAGTCTAGGATGAAGAGATTGAGAGATAATAGACCCCACTTACTGGTTATGTGCACATTTTTGAAGAAGTCATGCCCCTTTCCCATATGTTATATAGAAATCCACACAGAATAATATCACATATAACATAGGTCGCAAAACTATTCATTGAAGCCAAATAGTCTCATAATATGATTAAATAATATACAATTGTGTCTTTTATTGGCCTTATCTATATATACTTGGATGATAACATTGGATATTATTTTTTCATTGTTAATGTCTCCCATTACTGCTTAAGCAATACCAATTAAACATTGGATGCTTATCCCTTTCACAAAACTATGTTTGTATTCTAAGATAAGTGTTGGAATAATTCCACTCAGCCTACCAGTGATAATAATAGTTATAATTTTGAAGGAGATATTAAAAAATAGACCATCCTATAGGGGATATGTTTGTTGTGGTCTTTCACTATTGTGGTCAAAACAACCAAGGAATCACACACACCTCTAGTAAGATAATAACCTATAAAAAATCCATCATTACTCCCACTACTTGGACCTTTACAAATTCCCATGCCGTGATATAGAATGCACCAATAAAACCATCATGTCAAAATGGTCTTTCCTATTGTAGGTTAAAAATAGTCTCTTTCATCTCTTCCATAATGATCTCGCATCCTAATTTTGTTGTGGGAAGGATTTGAAAATCACAGATGCTATCTGAGTCATTCATCTGATCTCACATGAGATCTTGGCCACATGCTCCATCATTTTTCCCATGATTTAATCATCATCATCGGCATTGGATTTGAACTAAACCTACATTCGTGGTGACTACATGATGTCGTCTTCCACCTCTGAGCCACCTGACGCCGCAACTCACCAGCGACAAAGCTTCCTCCATCAATAATGAACTCTGGCCACCATTGATGATGAAACCCAGGGAGAAATGATTGTTGAAAGGTTACAATATCTTGAACGCTTTATAATTTTCATGCATGCATCGAAATAAAGAGATAATTTGTGGATGATGAAAATGGAGGGATAAGGGCATGTCATGATGATTGAGTGCTCAAAGATAAGTCCTGAATGCATTCTTAAATGAATGCACATGATGCTTTCATGTGAAAGAAGAAGATGGTCTTAAACCGAAACAAACCAAGATTTCGGTATATATACTATCTGAGTTTAAAATATTCAAAATGCGATGATATCGAATATTCAAGGATTTGAAACCCATGGAATCTCATAATGGATTTGGACTCGTTGCGACATACATCCTCTATCTATAAAAGGTGGAGTCCCTTGAAACATTCTGTTTTGGATGATATTGATAAACATCTTGTTTTACTAACACAGATCACGAAGAGTTTTTGTGTAGCTTTGCTAAGTGATGTAAAATTTTGGAGGTATTCAGCTAGTGCAATGAACTTTTGAAAAGTCCATCCTAGAAGAATAATCCTCAAACTCAGTGTGAAGGGAACCATGAACATGTGATCAGTTTAGCAAACCCTCATCGTGCCTTTTGAACAATATGGTTTGTGAATCCAAATGAAGATCCATCCACAGTGAATCAAGAATCATCTCTTGTGAAATATAGGAGGAAGAAGTCATCAGTGGGACCTAGAAGCAGGCTAGTGGGACTCTGGTAACACTATTGGAAGCAGTATAAATAACCTCATGTGGGACTCAGGATAGATACAGTGTGACTCTATATCAACCATTGTAATAAGTAATTAAATTATAGTGTAGATTCTATGTTGGGGAGAATAACCAACATAGAAAGGAGCAGGTCATTGAACCAAACCTTATAAATCCTTGTGTCTAGTGCCTTTACATTTAATGTACCTTTCATGGAAAGGATAATAGAGACAAGAAGAGAATATCAATGATTTAACCAACCATAGAGGTTTAATTGAAATGAATCAATTATTAAAAATATTTTAAGGGTTCACTAATTCACCCCATCCCCCTCTTAGTTATTCACAAATTTTCTAGGAACATCACATACCACCCTAATTCCTAATTAAGAAAGACCAATTTTGATTCATGACACAACTTACAATTAGAATTTTTATAATACAATATGATCGTTGTATTCCAAAAATTCCTCTGATGTGGGTTCTATGTAAACATTATTGATTATTCATGTAACACTGGTTAGAGGGAGGTGCAACTCCCCATTCCTAATTCTAAGCCAAAATTTATGTGTGTCCACCATCAATTCAAGAATTCTATAAATTATTGTTTTCCCAAAAAAGACCAGGCCAATTCATGAACAATGTGTTCATGTGTATAATGATGCTACAATCACAGATTCTATCTATCCACATCCAAATATGTACAAATATAGATAGTCAAGCCTCCTCTAGCTACCTTGTATCAAAAACTAAAATATTTCCACTATTGTGATACCTTAAATATTTGTCTCATCTAAATGATAGAAATGCATCCTAAGTCTATCCAATCAATCGCATCAATGTCCAAAATTTACTGTCTAAGCCATTCCCAAAATAAATATTCTACTAACTAAAAATATTGTCTTGTTGTTCCATGATCTCCAATGTGCCATTGAAATGAATCCCACTCAGATCGTCGAATCTAATACAAGTCTATCACTAACACCTGGACTTTATTAAACACCACCCATGGATTTCAAATATGAAATTATTTATAGGACCGTAGAAACATGGATCTATGTTAACATAGATATTCTAGAGTCACCTAGACCATCCACACATTATTCACACTAAATATATAGTTCAACACATGTGGAATTGTGTTCTCATGACTAATTCGATACACCCCACTATAGGAGTACCCTGATCATGGATCCACTAAACCAAAACACCAAAACTCAGGGAATATCACTCTTCCATTACCTCATGTTATGATTGAATGCATCCACCATACTCGTTCCTAAAAGACCGCACAAAACACTAGTAACCTTCCACTCCCAGATTAACAGATAGGGCATCTATGGAATCTACATGAACACCATTAAAAATGTGATTCGCCCCCTTAACCATACAATTATGATATCCATAATATATATAATCACTTATTAAACTCCTTGTTCATGATACTAATATATCATGTCATTAAAATACGTGTGTCACTAATCTTAATCCATGCTCATTTGGCATACTAAACAGTAATAAGGTTCATTCTCGGATCTTCCATTCCAAAATACCTTGACCATTCCACATTCTCTTTCTCAGAAAAAGGACATAAAAACTCGAAGCAAAGAGCCTCAAGTCATCATGACATCAAGCCTCTCATCAAAGCAACATTTCCCCCCCACATCTACACATGTCATCCTATTTCATTAAACATCATAGGCATACACTTCAATATTACTCATCCATAATCCCAATGACATAGTGCATCTCTAACACAAAATTACAACAAAAATTATATAGAATATAAATATTTCCATGGTCATGTTAGACCTAGAAACATTGATCATAATCAAATCCAATGATTGTCATCTCACCAAGACTTAACTCACACTTCTATGCTACTAGTTAGGCCTATCCATCAATCCATCCACACCATGTAGGAGAATCCCTTGGTTATTTTCAAAAATATAGTATCTAATTAAGAAAAAACCATTCACATGTCCCCTCATGACCCAAGTGTATTTATAAAAACAAAAAATCTAGCCACACTCAAAAATAAATACTATAGAATAATATAAACACTAGCACTAATTGTGCATTTCATTCAAGTGTATCAGAATTTTATACCCACCTCAAAAAAACAATTTTAGATGGTGTTTTGATTAATAAGAACCCCACTAATTATCCTTATCAAAGAAAACATGTTTACACCAACTACGATAGCATTCCAAAGGAATCTAATATACCTAAAACACACATCCACATGAGGCTCAAAGTATTTGGTTTCTAATAGAGTGTTTAACCACATCTTCCTAGTTCAAGGTATACCATCCACGATTATCATTGATCAACCCTCCATAACCCACACTAGGTAGTTAACATGGATAGAAATTCAAATGAATATTTCCCTCATTAAACTAACCATAGGACCTATAAAACCCCTATATAAGGGCTTATATAAATAAAGGAAATGGAATATAATTCTCTCAAACCTCATACCCGATAAGGCCCTTTGTTGGACAAGATCTTATAAAAAATATATCATGCCTCATGTTTATAGAAGAACATAAAAACTCCACCAACCCATATCATAGTTCTCCCTTAATGTCACATGTAACCAACTCCAAAATCGAGATCCATTCCAAATACTATCACTAGGCTCTCCCACATATACCACATGCCATTCCCCACATAGGACAGAACACTATATAGCACTCACCACTATCTCATTGTCACAGAGACTTTAATGAAACCTACCCCAAATCAAGGACTCAATCATAGGTTTTTATCTAAAACAACAAACATCCTAAGGGTCTCAAAATCTAGTCCTTCTCTCAACCCCCTCCCATATCAATCACATGTCACACAGACTAGGAATTATGTAAAACTATATATCAGTTTCAATATCATTGGAAACATAGGAATGTCACATAACTCATGTACTAAAAATATTCCCTTCTATATATATACATGTTTAATGAAAAATAGCTCCCTAGGCCCACATCACACATATAAGATTAATAATTTCACACTTTCCAACATCAACCCGAACATTCCATAACAATGTCTCACAATATTAAAATGTTATGTACATGTTGTTGATTAAAAGGCTTTCTATGTTATAGTTGGAATTTTATTTAGTATAAATAATGTAAAAACTATGTGAATTATCCTTTAGATTTCCTATAATAAATTACTTGAACTACAAATTTTACCTTTTGAGGTTCATTTAAATATGATGTCAAGTACAAGTTATAGAGTAAAACACTTTATAAGATGTAATTCCAATTTATTTAGCTACTAACTCATATTAATTAATCCATTTTCTCACATAAAATATCTTTTCAACATTTATGGGATTAGATAACTTAAATTCCACCATACACATATATGGGAAAACATTATATGAATATCTATTGACATGTAAAATAACTAACCTTTATCACATCCCCATGAATAATCATAGGCAATCATGCCAATGACATGTCAATCATATGTTCTTGATATGATAAATGATCACGGCCTCTATTTGAAAACATGGTCAAGAGATAAAATTTGACAAATCAGTAACATCATAATCAAGTGCATCACTCAAGATGAAATTGGAATAATAGAAAAAATAAACTATAAGAACATTAGTAACATACCTAGAAAAATGGTCTTCCCTTAAGTATGGGTTTGAAAGTCATAAGAAAAAGTTCCATCCCATATCTCAATGCCATTTTATACCTTTTCTACTAATCTATATAGTAAATAAAATGATAAATTTTATAATATCACCTTTAAATACCCCACCTCCTTGGAGAAATATTTAGTGCTCAGGATGGTGGTTACCACATTACCTCAGGTGAACCTCTCTATACACTAATGATTACCTGCTAGTAGTGTGGTACTAAGGTGGTATAGTGGTAAGATTATTCCAACGTATCCAAAGAAAATAGCATTGGAAATAACACTAATCAGATATAAAAACCATATAAAGTGGTGAGAAAACATTAGGGAAAGTTCCAAATAGTGATAAACATAACTCATGATATAATAAACTAAACGAAATAATATATTAGGTATCCATGCAATATTATAACATAAAAATATTGAAAGACCAAAATAAATAAATGGAAAAACATTTCTTGAGTCCTAGTATAATGAAAACTCACATCCTTTGTCCAAGCTATAAACCTAGATCTATAATCAAGTTTAATATGCTTAGTAACAAAGTTTCACCGTGTCCTAAGTACGGTGTGAGTATAACTCAACTGTAATGGGACAAACCTTATGGTCTATTACATTAAAAAATATAAAAAAATTTGGTGTGCAGGGGGGGGGGTGGGGCTCTCGGTTGTTTTTGGAATATGTGAGACATTCTAATGGTGATACATTCCAATAGAGTTCCAAATATCTAGTTGTCTATTGGTGGGTCATTATGGTAGAGATTCATTCTTGTGTTTATTTATTCATATTGGTGATTAATTCTGGTGGTGATTAATTCTAGCAGTGAATAATTTCTTGTTGTTAGACAGTCTAGCAGTGGATCGTTTTAGCGATGAGTCATTTCTTGTGGTTAGTCTTTCTTCTAGTGAGTCACTTCTGGTAGTTTCTCATTATGGTAGTGAGTAATTCTTATGGTGATTCATGTATGGTGGTGATTCATTCTGGAGGTGATTGACACTTTTCAGTGAGTCATTTCTAGTGGTGATTCATTTTGGTGGGGATTTATTCTGGAAGTAATTCATTTCTGGTGGTGAGTCATTATGGTGGTGAATTATTTCTAGTAGAGATTCATTTTAGTAGTGATTAATTTCCAATAGTTATCCATATTTCCAAAATTTCCCAGTTTTACAAATAATTATAGAATATCCATTTTCACTTATTTTATAACAAAAATGGGTTTAAATTACATAATAAAGGGTTTCAAAGTCATTTCAAAGGATATTAATCTTATAATTAATTTTTAAAAATTTACAGTACCATTAAAATTCATACACCACATATATTGATGGGATCTACCTTTAATGGTTTGTTAATACTATATCCAATTCCCCAATAATATCGGATATGTTCTTTCTGAAGAGGATTAATTTAATTCATTCATTTGGGATTAATTTATCTTAAGACACATTCATGGGTGTCTTAGAAATGGTGGTTATAGTTGGTTCAAGTCACCCCTGAAAGAGTTATGTCATGTATGTGTGCCCCTTAATTTGTTGAAGTGATTTTTGAAATGAATTCTTATTAACATTAGGTTTTTCCATAATTACTATTTATGGGTATCATGCAGGACGGGTTTGTTATTTTAATATCTTATGAACATGGTTCAACATGGATTAATAAAGATTATAAAATTTTTTAAATTGAATATAATGGTGAAGGGGGATGTAATGATGGATTTTAAATTATTTTATTGATTTGATATAATTTATTTTGATATTGTGATTGTATTAGAAAATCCCTTGATGGAAATCATATATGTTGGTGGCTTAGTTATAATGTAGTGACATTATTTTGATTCCACTATTTGTTTGATTATTTGGTTTAATCTTAAATAATTGGATAACCATGTATATTTGGTTAATGGAATAGATTCCCCGTGATCTAATGGCTTCTATGATAACAACCTTAATTAATAAATTGAAATTAAATGATTGAACCTTTCTTAAATATAAAAAAACATTATATGGTGGTATGTCATGCGATGTGTCTAGAGGCAGTGGATAAGATGTGGTTGTGATGTGGGGTTGTAATGGTTGTTATGGTACAGTGGTGTAGTGGAGCTGTGATGGTGGTTCTGGTATGGTTATGCGATAGGTTTATGAAATAGGATGTGTTGGTAAAGTGATGTGGTTGTGGTAGTTGGGCTATAATATTCTTCTTATGCTTTGTGTTTGGTTTTGTTCTATTTTCCAAAGTATTAATAGAATTAAATCCTTGATAATAGTTTCAAAAGTTCATGCTTAATGAGGGGATTGATGATGGTTTTTGTGAATTAGAAGGATAATGTTTCTATATAAACTAATTTTTCTGGAAATATGAAATAAGGTGTCTTCCAAAAAAATGGGATGCTAATATATGTTGAGAAAATAAATTAAACAGTCTGTTAAAGTTTAATTTATTGATAAACAAGGGATCTTGAAAATTTATTAAATACTAAAATATGAATTATTACTTCTTTTTGGATTTGGTGATTTTTATGCATTTAGAGGTGGTAGTGGTTATGAAGATTCTGTAAGATGGATAGTTCATGTTGTAATTCCATAGAATGGGATTATGTGCTATAACTCTATATGTATTTGAAATTTAGGTTCTTTTTATTTCTATATGTACCCCACCCTTAAAAAGAACTATGTGCCAACAACTTCAGAGTCATGTGGGGGTGTTTTTTCAAACATCTAAAGGAGTGGATTGATGGTTGGCTATCTACTATTCAATGTTTCCTCTTTCTAGAAATTGGAAGAAAACAAACATGATCTTATGGCCAAAATTCAATAGTTTCTATGTCATGTTGTTGTGTGATGAGATGTGGTGGCCCAGGTTTGTGTATAATGGATGTGAAGTTATGTGATCATCTCTAGAAGATATGGGAGTGCCAGGACATATGATGTTGAGATGAGATAATAGAAAATGAGTTGTAAAGTGGTTTTGGGTACCATATCATTGATGTTCATATTATATTATTATACTTGAATTCATTTTTTTGGGGAGTGATCCATGGTGGGGTTGGTGTTTTGGTTAGTATACTTGTGTAGGTGTTATTTGGTTATTATCTTTTCTCATGGGTGAATTAGTATTCTCTTTTCACATGTGCTCAAGGTATGTTTGTTTTCCTATTGAGTATACTTATATTATCACACTACATATTCAAAAACATTTTTTTACATTTCTAGGATTACATTTTGGACCATACTAGATGTTTCTTGTTTGAAATGTTTTGGTTCTTTTCATGTTGCTTGCATAGTTTTTAATATTTTTTGGATTTAATATTAAAATTCTATATGTATCATTTTTTAGACATTAAGTATGGGATATTATGGATTTTTTTATATTATTTCATCTCATTTTTTTGGTTTATTCATCGTGTCTCTAAATATTAAAATCTTATAGATTATAATGACCCCCATATTGTGAGATTTGTATACCCTAAATGCTAGTTTCTAACTCGGGGTATACTATAGGTGGGATTCAGGTGTTATTATCTCTACCCTCATTTTGATATATTTTGGGGGATGAAGTTGAGAAAGAAAAGTATCAGAACTGATGGTTGATATATAGGGTGGAGTTTGGAGTTAAGAAAAGTGAGGAATCCATTGTTTGGTATGGTAATAGTTCCATTTGACCTTGGTGTGTGGCCTAGACCAGAGATACTGGCTAGGACATAGGATTTTAGGGTCACCCGGGATCTAGTGCATAGAATATGATATAATTTATTGACTAAGTGAGACATAACTACTTATAGGTAGAGATCGAGGAGAGGTACATGCATCATTATAACTTGTGTTCATGTTTTAGATGGGTGATATTTGTAATTTAAAATGAATTATATAAAAAATGGATATTTTTATTCTTCTATAACCTTTCCCAAGCTGCTGTTGTGAATAACTTTTTATTCTTTTCTAAATTATTAATATAACAAAAATGAATGAGTAAAATGATAGTTAACTGGACTGATCCATTTTTTTTAAACCTTCTTGATGTTTGAATGTGTTGGTTCCTTTCCAATTATAGTACGATTCTTAATGAATTGTATTTTTCTTCTAATGTTAAAAATGTATAACATGCCATAAATTTTTCATAAAGTTTGAAATTTTTATATAATCATGATTAGAATATTTTGTTTTGAATAAATATTTTACTTTGAAACCCATTATAAAGAATGTTAACTAAAATTTATTTTATAATAGCATTATAAAATTATTTATTTTGAAACCATGATTATAAATATACAAGATTCCTTGGGAATTAATTTGTCTTGAATTAATTTCCATTTTTTTCCTAAGCATGATCTATGGAAATGTCGTAAAAAACAAGGTTTTAAAAATTAAATTCTAAAATTTCCATAAATAACCATTTTGATTATAGATAAATTATTTAAATTTGGATAACCTATAAAATTATAATGTGATTCTTATTTTGATATGAATTTATTTCTGCAATATTGATATAGTCATATGTTTTATGCTTATATTAGGGTGGGATTTCTTCTGACATTTATTTTTAAATTTTGGAAAATTATATGCATGGTTTGTATTAACCTGTTGATTCATAAAGCTCTTTAAGTGATTAAAATTATTATTTTATAATTGATAATAATTTACAATTACTAAAATAACCTTTACTCACTTGTTAATTCATGACTTGTAATTATTAGGGTCTTTCCAAAAGTTTAAATAATTTGTGTGGTAACTTGATAAATTATTGAATGAGATACTTGGGCATGTATAATGTCTAATATGTTGCCTTTAGAACTAAATGTATAAAAAAATTATCCATATTTTAGTATATAAATAAGTTTCCTTGAGTAATGTAATTACTAAAGAGTGTTAAGCTTCATCATGATAAATCATGAAATACAGTAATACAACTTGTGTAATTTCTAATTTCATGGTCAGAAAGAATTTTTTAGTTTTACTATTCTAGAATCAGGTTGTGTATGTAATGGATTATTTGAATTTAACTTAATAATCTAACATGTATAAATTTTAAAATGAAGATTGGAATTTTATTTCCCTGATAATAACATAAACATGTAGTGTCTACATTAATTATATTAAACATGGTATGTGAGATAACATGTTTTCAATTTTTTATATTACATAGATTCGTGTTATAACTATTTAAATTCATGGAGTGATGTTTCATGATAAATGATTTTGGGATTTTGAGTTTTGTTTGTAGTTTGATTTTTTTCATTTCATTGAAGTGTTGATATGCCATACCAAAAATAAGAGTTATTTGAAACCTTTCATATACTTTCATTATTGTATTTTATTGGACCCTTGATATGAATTCTAATTTAATCTCACCATGAATTAGAATGATAATCAGTTATATATTTAAAATAAATTTATTACCAATATAAAATTTAAAATTGTGTGAATGTTTCCATGAAAAAAATAAGGTGAAATAATGTAAGCCCATAAAAAGTTATGTAATATTGAATCTGTTGCTACTATATTGTTTTTTATGTTTACATGTGTGATATTTGATTAAAAATAATAATTAATATTAATAGTTGGAAACTTAATCCCTAATCGATATGTGTTATAAATTAATATTATTAAAACCATGTGGGTATGTCAGTTCCTCCCAAAGTGGAAAATATCATGGCATGTGGATGAGGATTCCATGATTTGTGTGCATGAGGCTTCGTGTGTAATGATAATGGTGATCGTTGGTTGGATAATGTGGGGGATGAGATAGAGAAACTGATTATATGAAAAAGGTTGGTTTCTTGTGGATGTTAAAGTTCTGTGGTGACGT
Organism: Viscum album; assembly: GCA_963277665.1. Taxonomy (NCBI): domain Eukaryota; kingdom Viridiplantae; phylum Streptophyta; class Magnoliopsida; order Santalales; family Viscaceae; genus Viscum; species Viscum album. The sequence continues at coordinate 1,750,089,475 of OY728152.1, forward strand.
GGTTGAGTTCAATTTCTGGTGAACTTCATTATGAATAGTACATTTTGGTTGTGGTTGGGATATGTAGTAGTGGTGATGTGTGGTGGCATATATATGTAGTTATTATGGAGGTATGACATGTGTTGTGTTGTTAAATGTTTGTACTGATTGAATCATTCGCCTCCCACAAAATATTTAATCACATAATGTCAATAATAAAATAAAATGATAATTTTTTAAATCATGAAATTAATGATTATGGGTTTACCTACCATGCCAAAATAAATTTATAAAGTATGTGATGATAATGTTTGACTACTATTTTGATGGATTCATTTTATGTGATTGATTTTATGGTGATGACACATGTTATGACCTCATAAATATGAAGAGAGGGAATCACTTTCCCCATATCACGATGCATTATATTATAACATGTTTTAAAATGATGTGGTCAAGTCAGTGCCACCCAAATTGGAAAATTTCATGGTGAGGTGGGTGGGTTTTTTTATTTTTATGCTTGTGGTTACTCTATCTATATTAATTTGATTTCTTATTTTGGTTGGGAAATGTAATTATAATTCTTTACTAATATACCCTTAGTGAATAATGTTTCTTTAGAAAACATGGTAAATTTTAAAAAAATTTAAAATGGATTATTACAACCTTAGGATTTATTTTGTTTATGATGCAATTCATACGTAAAATTTGTGACTCTTGAAAAACCATTATTTTAAATAAGAATCATGGGTTGTGAAAAAAACAAAAAAATAGAGAAGTATCATAATTAATGTTTTTTTAATAAATGGTGAAAATATGGTAAATCAAATATTAATTTAAATGATTTGAAAATATTTTATGAAAAAAAATAACATAAAATGAAAAGTGATTTGAAGATGTTTTTTTGATATATAAATAATGATTTAAATGAAGGTTTATTTTGCATTTCATGTACATATTTAACACTATGAATGATTAATTGTGTTTAAGTGAGTGTTTTTTTCATAATTGTTTACTATTTATTTATTTTTGTGTTTTTTATGAACATTTATGTGTACTTATTCAATTTGAGAGGTACCACCCATGGGATATTGATTAAGGTATTGTGTTTATTTACACCTGTTTTCCCAAGTGATTGTTGTGTTCCAAATATATCGAGAAACAAGAGAGATATCTCATGGGAAGGTTGTTCGGACCATCATTCTCATTCCTTCTATTTTTTTCAGATTCTTAATGATGAACCATACTCGTTTTCCATGTGCTATGGAGGCATGGTGGCATGGAGGAGATTACTTTGGAGCATGAGATACAGATGCAAGCCCAATACACACAGTTGTTTTGAGTTTTCCCTTATCTTTTTGCAATATGATGTGTTATTTGGACCATGATGTTTTATAAGATATTTTTTCCATTAATTTGATACATTCTATGTAATATGTGATAATGTTCCGAAATGTGAAATGGGAATATAATATTCCTAAAAAATATGTATTTTACTATAATGCAATGAAATCCATGCCAGTGAGTCAGTGCCACCTAGAGCAGATAGTATCTTGACATGGGAGATATAATTACATGATTCCTATTTTTAAGGAGGAACATTTTGTTCAATTTTTTTGGGAATTTGGGATAGGAAGGATTTGTTGATATTTGTTTTTTATGTTTAATGAGACAATTGAGATTTATCTTGAGGGATATTTGTTTCGACCAATCCTCTCCTTCCATCTGGGTTGGGATTGAATTCTCATTGGTGAGAATTTTCTGAGAGGTATCTGATGTAATGGACCAATCGTTCTCTACCATTAATTTAACAAACATATAATAATTGATGTGTCTGGGGGAAATCTGGGTTTTTTGGAACATGTGAGACATTCCAATGGTGATACATTCCAATAGTTTTCTAACTTTCCTATTTTCTGGTGATGAATCCTTATGGTGGTGAGTCATTCTAGTAGTGAGTCATTCTGGTGGACAGTAATTTTTAGTGGTGATTCATTCTTATGTTGATTCATTCTGGAAGTGAGTCATTTTCAGGTGGTGATTCATTATAGTGGTGAGTCATTCTGGTAGTGAGTCTTTTTTTGGTGAGTTATTCTGGCGGACAGTCATTCTGGGAGTGAGTTATTCTGGCGAGGAGTTATTTTGGTAGTGAGTATTTTCTGGATGAGAGTCATTCTGGCGGTGAGTCATTTTTTTGTGGTGATTCATTAAGGCGTTGAGTAATTTATATTGGTGATTCATTTTCTAGGTGAGTCATTTCTTACGATGATTCATTCTAGTGTTGAGTCATTCAGGTGGTGATTCATTTATGATGGTGAGTCATTCTGGTGGACAGTCATTTTAGCAGTGAGTTATTCCTGGAAGTGAGTCATTCAAATGGTGATTCATTTCTAGTGGTGAGAAATTCTGGTGGTGATTCATTCTAGTGGTGACTCATTTCTTTTGGTGAGTCATTTTTTGTTGGGTCATTTCTGGTGATGATTCATTTCAAACAGTTTTCCATTTTTCCAGATTACTCCAATTTTCAAAAAAATTACATAATTCCCATTTTGATGTCTTCTATGATGAAAAATAGGGTCAAATGACCTAATTATGGTTGTTAAAACCATTTAAAATGATATTAATCATATCCATAATTTCTAACAATTCATGAGACCTTTTAAATTCATAAACAAAGTAGATTTATGGGATCATCCTTTAATTGTCCATTAAAACTGTTTGCAATTCCCCAAAAAAATCATATATGTTTCTTCTATAGAGGATGAATTTTGTTCATTCATTCTGGATAACATTCCTCTAATATGATTCCCTTGGAGTCATTTTACGGGTGATTGTAGTTTGTTCATGTCCCGCTAAAAAAGATCCCTCTAATATGTGTTCCCCTTATATTGGTGTAGTGAGTTGTGAAAAACATTGTTCTTCCAAGTAGCTTTTTCCATCCTTTATCCTTGTGTGTATCACATGGGATGGGTTTATTATTATAATATATGTGACATTGTTGAACTTAGATTATGAAAGGTATTGAAAAATTTTAAATTGAATTTAAATTGTAAGGGGAATGTAAAGTAGTATATTATGACCTTTTATTGATTTAATTTTTTTTGGTTTTCATCTAGTTATTGTATTAGCGTAATGCCTTGATGAAAATAATGTCTTGTAGTGGATTAGTTATATTGTAGTTACATTTTTTAAATCCTCTATTTTTTTATTATTTGGTTTCACCTTAAATAATTTTAAAACCATGTATATTTAGTTAATGGAATGGATTCCCGAGAATCTAATGTCTTCTGTGATAACACACTTATTAATGAATTTAAATTGAATGATAGACCATTTTCTAAATCCAAAATCATGGTGTTTTTTGGTATGTGATTTGATTTTTGTGTGGAAGTAGATAATATATTTTTTTGGGGGGGGGGGGGTTGTAATGATTTTTATAGTACAAAGGTGTAGTGGGGAAGTGATTTTTTTGTTGTATGGTTATACAGTGAGGCTATAAAACCAGATGTGCCTATAAAATAATGTGGTTGTGAGATTTGGGTTGTGGTTATCTGCTTGTGCGGTGTGGTTGATTTTTCTCTATTTACCCATGTATTAATGGAACTTAGTTAATTATAATAACTTCAAAATTTCATGTTTAACAATGGTATTTATAATGTGATTTTTGGATTAAATGGATAATGTTTCAATACAAACAATTTTTTTGGAAATATAAAATATTTTTTCTTCCAAAATGAAATGGGATGATAATTAATGTTGAGTAAATAAATTAAATAGGATATAAAATAAAATTTCATTGATAAATAGAGACTCTAGTAAATAGATTAGTGATTAAAATAAGAATTCTTCATTCAGTTTTTTTCTATTATTTGTATGAATTTAAAGGTGGTGGAGATTGTGTAGATTCAATTAGATGTTTAGTTCTTATTGTAAACCCATATTATGAGATTTTGTATGTAAATATATATGTATATACAATGTATGTTCTTATGATTTCTATGATCACCCCACCCTCTTCAGGTAGTATGTGTTGACACCTGCATAGTCATGTGGGTTAGTTTTTCCCCATATTTTTGGGGGAGGATGGATAGATGGACCCCCTCTCTTCTGTGACCCATCATTCAAGAAAACAGAAGGAAAACCATGGGTTTTGATGGCCATAATTCCAAAGTTCATCTTTTGAGTTGTGATGTAATGTGATGGACCGGGTTTTTGTAAGTAAGATGTGATGTGATGTGATGTTATTTAGAAGAGGTTGGAGCACTAGGAAAAACGATGTTAGGGTGTGGGAGAAAAAAATCAATATAAATGTGGTGTGGGGTACCCTATCATCGATATGATTCATCTTTTATTTTTATAATTGTATTTTTTTTATTTCGTGAGTGAGCCTTGTTGATGTTGGGGGTTTTTAGTAAACCTGTGTATGTGCTATTTGGTTCTGATATTTTCTCATGGGTTAATTTTTATGCTCTTTTCACATATGGATAAGGGACTTTGGTTTTCCAACTGAGTATACATTTATTCTCACCCTACATATATACAAACTGTTTTCAGATTTATAGGACATTTTGGACCACATAAGATATTTATGGTCTGGGCCTTAAGAGTTTATTACATGTTATTTCCTTAGTTTTTACTCTTTTTAGATTTCATTTGGATAATTTTATAAGTATTTGTTTTGATTTATACATGCATTTTGGGTTCGTTGGGATTTATTTTATATTATGTCACGGAGTTGTTTGTGGTTGATTCATCCAATCTCCCAATCTTTTTTTCTGAAAAAGGGAAATGCATCCCTTAGTGTGATATCTTTATACCCTCAGTGCAAGTCACAAAACATGGGACAACTGGAGGTGGGACATTGGGGGTCATTATATGTCTCCCCTCATTGGGACATCATTGGAGGGAGGGGGTCATGATAATCCACCACTAATGGTATCCCTAAAATAAATAGTCGATAATAAACATCAAACATTTTTTCTATAAAGAAACTATTATAGAGTTTACCAATTTATGAATTTATAGGATTAAAAATTTAGAAATTAAATTAAACTAATTAATAAATTCATCAATTCCAAGGTTACACAGTGAAACCCATCATCATAATATACCAAACTCGTCTATTTTAGGAGAGCCTATGATCATTTTATACTTTATGAATATACATGTACAATATTATACTACCCAAGAAACCATAATCTCCATAATATGAGGACATCCATGTGTCTCATGCATGCTTCCCTCTTGACAAATTTCATATAGGTTCTAAGGGGAGTCACTTAGAATTCCATTTATCTATTATACTCGTTTTATCTCACAAAACCATCTTTGACATATAGAATTATTGCATGAATGGAATCCATGGCTGACACTTGAGGCATTCCGCATAAGAGTATCATGATGAATCTGAGAATATAATCTTGTGAAATTTAAAAAGGGTACCCTTCCATAATCCATGGAATTAATCAATGGAATTTGATGAGTATATACACTAATGGGTACCCTAATGCATTCACAATGATGAATCTAAGTAGATTACAGTGGATTTCTCAAGGAATTCATCAGAATAAATCCTTGATGAATAAAATTATTTCATCTTAACTTTTAATTAATCTATATCCCCTACTAGAATCATGGAATTTCTCCTAGAAGTCCAAACTAACAATTTATATACAAAAGTTATGAAATTTTTTAATGTAATTCCAATAAAAACAAAAATAAATTGGGATCTCATGACACTTAAACATTTAGATCAATATTTTCATTCATAGTAAACACCCCTTTTGTTCACCACATTCTCTTTGACAATATTTAATACATTATAAAAGTAGGTTTGATTGTTATATTTTTACAATTCGGTATCAAGGTCATCTCATTGTCTATTATGTTATTTATAATGTCTTCATCAAGTCCATAAAATCTCATAACATTCGTAGGTTACCATGTAACTATATGTTTCCAAAATAAGAATCATCATTCATAAACATATTCTCTATGGTCCTCATCGTAGAGTATTCTACCAATTATATAAATTAGGCCAACATCCACTTTTAATTCCATATTTCATTAAAAGACCATGGTCCATCATAATTCCCAATCCTAAGCTATCAATAATTAGTAAAATCTGTTTCACAATCAATGATCTTTGAAATTATTTACTTTTTAACCATTTAGACTAGGCTCACTTTTTCACAACCACAAATGTTTCAGGACCCGTCCCTCTGGGGCTCGTGTCATGACTACCCCAAACCCGCCATCCATATGCCAGGGGATGGCGACTAGCACCAAAATGTGTATTCCCTAAAAATCGGGAAGGAATTGCCTTTATAACCTTTAAACACATGCAACCAAGAACACAACAAGATGTGAACACAAGAAAACTGTATAGAAAAATGAGTGTGTATAGTAAGAGAAAGGGGCCAGAATACCAGCCCAACTAGAAATTACAGGAAAACAGAAAAGTAAAAGTATACTAAAAAAGCTCATGTGAACACCCACCAAGGACCCTGCCTGAAGGGTAGGTACAACTCTAAAACGGTCATCACTATGGTACGCCTCGTCTAATGTCCACCTCTGAGCTACCCCTAGTCTTGGTACTCTCGTCCTCAGTCAGTGCTGTCTGTCGGCTACACCAAACACAACAAGTTGTGGGTGTAGCCTATGTAGAGGTGAGTATAATGATACTCAGTAGGGACCCAGAGACCCTCGAAGGTCTCACAAAACCCACAAAGGATAAACCAAAAAGCATTAAAGCATCTAACAACCCTACTTAGGTATATGCTCATACATAGACCTAAGTTATCAAGTATAATCATCTCATTCATGAGGAAACAGAAGGCCCAACTCTTAGCCAATGTAAAACTATTCCATGAAAGAAAGAATATCACAAAGGTAACACCACACAGAAGAATACCACGAAGGTATCATGATGATGGTAAGTACCAAAAAGGTACACCACATAGAATAATACCAAAAAGGAATCAACATGAAGGTAAGTACCATAGAGGTAACGCCACACAGAATAATTCCTCAAAGGTATCAACACAAGGGTATGTACCACAAAGGTAACGCCACACAGGAGAATACAATGAAGCAATAACCATGAAGGTAAGTACCACAAAGGTATGCCACACAGAATAATACCACAAAGGTATCCCCACGAAGGTAACTACGACAAAGGTAACTCCACACATAAGAATACCATGAAGTTATCACCATGAAGGTAAGTACCAAAAAGGCACACCACAATGAAAAATACCACAAAGTAATTACCACGAAGGTAAGGACTCATCTCACGCCAGTTATAACATAGGTACGGTAGTAATGATGATTAGAAATAACTACTGAATCACCTTACTCTATTAAGTGGCATATCCTCGTAGGATCCTAAATCATCAGACCCACATAGGATCCTAGATCATTATAACCACATAGGATCCTAGTACAGGAGACCCACGTAGGATCCTAGAGTAGTCCCACATGGATTCCTAGAGTAGATCCTAGTGAGACACTCAAAACCATACCCACATAGGATCCCAAAGCACATACCCATCTAGGATCCCTTTCTCATGTTACAGCCAACTATAGGGTTTTCGCACTATGCACGCTTGATTCCAGGAGGGTCCTCTCGCCAATACACAGATAGATACACCATATTTCATGATGTCCAACAAATAATTATCACAGAGTACTGCTACATAATAGGGGCCACAACGCAATAGACGGTGCATCAATCTGATGCCCGGTCTATAAGTTATTGGCCTTTTAGTCCCGAGGGCCCGGTTGGATTCGTGTTCGATACAACCTAGTTGTACCCAAAATTTATCTAAAACTCAAGTGGGGTATACCAAAAGGAACTTCTTGATCTAGTATTTCTGCAACCATAGATAGTTCATAAAATGGATGCATGTAGCTCAAGATATGGCTGAAATAATGAAAAGGGGTCGAAGTTGGTATCGGTCCGGGCCGACCCGACCCACAGGATCCGACCCAGCCCGCTGTGTCTGACCCAGACGGTGGGGTCCAACCTGTCCCGCTGGTGTGGCCTGCGATTGGTGTCCCACTCGGCCTGCAGATGTCCGGATGTCCAACATTCCTCTGTGTGGCGCGGCTGTGAGCTGCACCATCAATGGTGCCTGGCTGTGAGCAGGCCGCCCTCCCTTCACCCCCACAGCACAAGGCTACAACTCCTGCATGCCCTGCGGTGTGAACATGCACTGCCGCCTCCCTTTCACATGGCAGTTGGTGCACTGGACGCGACCCTTGATTCGTCGCGGCCGACCATTCATGGCCCTTCTCCTGCAGCGCGGTCGCATCGCCGCCATCGTCGCGGTCGACCATGGTTTTGACCGCTGCTCCTGAGACCTTCCAACAACATTTCATGGGCCACCAGGCATGCCCCGTTGGACCTTTCTTCTCTTCGTAGACTCCCTCAGTCACCTTGGGATGTCGCTCCCAATTCCAGACCATCAAAATCACACAAAGGTTCTGAAGATGTCAGGTTGTGTTCGTTCGGCCGACACCCTCAGTGTTACATCGGCAACAAGTGGCTTATTTGTTCTTGAATAAAGAATAATATAAATGTTCATTAATCAAGATTAACATATAGAACAGGGAAAAGAATAAAAAAACAACAATGCCTACCTTTATTTATCATTGGAGGTGTCGTGAGAAGAAGTCGGTGAAGGCGATGAGGGTGCGAACGATCATCGCTTCCATAACACGCTTCTGAAGTTGGGCTTGTGCATTGTCCTATTTCTAGATTCTGATGTATGTTCTTAATTGGAGAGGGAGTTTATCCAAAGTTCTTCCCAGGACTCCATTTCTCCAATGATTTCCCCAAGGAAATGAGGATCCAAAAAATTACAATAATTTTATCAATTTTATTTACATTGGCACAGTTAATGTTTTCACAATTAAATCGAATAATTAAATGTATTGCGTTAGCGCAATTAAATGGAAGAATTAACTGTATTTCATTGACACAATTAAATGGGATGATTCCAAGGGTCTTACCCACATTAAATAGGGGTTCGGGAGGTCACCCCACTAGAATTCAAAATGTTGGTTTTCTAGTTTGGGAGGTCCCCAAACCCATGACTCAAATAGGGGGTTTCAAAATAAAAATAAACTGTTAAATATTTTATTTTTCTTCTTCTGAGAAAAACTAAAAAACTATCTTCTACCCTCGACCTACTGATGTCAAGGTGAAAGTATCCTTAAGATAAAATCAACGCTGTGAGTTCTACGGTGCCCTCATATTTCAATTCTAAGAATAGGTCCAAAAGTTACAAAAACCCACTCGCACATTTACTAAATGTACCTAAAAAAGTTCAGAAATTCATTCTGGGCACATCGGGCCTTATAATCACACACCATCAAATTTCTTGGACTCGTAAATTTCCCATATATTAAAAAAATACATGGAATATCTATGTCTTTACATTCTACCCATCTCAGGGATTTGTATCCCTGAAAGCCACATTACAAAAAATAGGAAAACAAATGGGGATACTAAGAATTAATCTAAGCCTCTCACTCCTATGTTCTCTCCTAGTGGTTCCAATGATGCCAAATTACACACACTAAAGGTAGCGATCACCCACGAAGGGCTCTCTCTTGTCGATCCTCAATCTCTACTGGAACCTTCGTAAACGTCACCAAATCATCGATGTCTAACTCGCCCCAGTCAATGATATTTGAAGGGTTGTGCATGTATCTCCTCAGCTAGGATACGTGGAAGACATCATGCACCCGGTGCAACTAAGGTGGAAGAGATAAGTGGTAAGACACCTTTCCAACTCTGCTGAGGACTTGAAAAGGTTTGATGAACCTCAGATATAATTAGTCGCCCCGACCAAATCTCCACAAAATCATGATGAGGTAAGACCCATAGAAATAAGTAGTCACTATCCTCGAAGTCCCGAGGTCTCCGTCTCCTATCATAATAAGACTTATATCTACTCTATGTAGTCTTCGTCGTCTCCTGGAAGATCTGCACCTTCTCTGTGGTAGCCTAAACCATATCTGGTCCCATGAGTGCTGACTCCCTAGGGTCAGTCCAGCACAAAGGCTATATGCAAGGTCGGTCGTACAACTCCTTGAATGGTGCTATCTCAATGGTGGAGTGATAGGTTTGGTTGTTAGAAATATCCATCAAGTGTAAGTGATCCTCCCACCTACGACCAAAGTTAAGGACGCAAGCACGCAACATATCCTCAAGGGTCTGATTAGTTTTCTACGTCTGGACATCCATCTGAGGATAGTAGGAAGTGCTCAAACGAAGCTACATAATAAAATCCTCTGGAATCCCCTTCCATAGTTGGAAAGTGAAACATGCATCATGATTAGAGACAATCGTCTAGGGTACTCCATGTAGCCTCACAATCTCCAGCACATAGAGGCATCCTAAGCTCTGCAATGAACCCTGCTCTCTAATCTGTAGGAATTGGGTTGAATTCATGATTCGATCGACGATCACCCAAATAGAATCATGACCCCTATATTTACATGGATGTCCTGTCACGATGTCCATGGTATCCCATCCCACTTCCACTCTGGGACCTCTAAAGGATAAACTAAGCCTGCTGGTACCTGTTACACTGCATTCACTTGCTAAAAACTGAGGCACCGAGAGGCAAACTCGGCTACTACTTTCTTCATACCCGGCCACCAGTGTTGTTGTTGGAGATCTTGGTACATATTCACCACTCTCGGATGTACCTCTAGAGAGAATTTGTGGAACTCCCGAAACACTTCCTCCTGAAGTGACACTGATAAATGGTATGTTCTCTGAAAAGGATGATGTGAACCCCACCTTCATAAAATCCATCAGGTGCATGTATTGTGGATATCTGAACACATTGAGGCTTGTAGTCAGTGTCCCCATCTTTCTGCTCCTTGACTCACTGAAGAAGTGGGGGAGTGACTATAAGATATTGAAGAAAAGTTTCTCTATCTTGTATTCGAGTAGATCATAATTTCTTCGATGAAGACTACCACAATGTGATGGAGTTATGGATGAAAAATCTGGTTCATGATTCAAATGAACACTTTTAGAGAGTTGGTCACACCGAACGACATGACCAAATACTCATAATGTTCATACCAACATCTAAAAGTTGTCTTCTGCACATCCTTGTCTTTTACTCTGATCTGGTGATAGCCTGAATGATGGTCTATCTTTGAGAACCATCGTGCACCCTTCAGCTGGTCAAATGGGTCATAAATTCCTGGGAGAGTGTAATTTTTCTTCAAGGTCTCCTGGTTTAGGAACCGATAGTCAACATAAAGTCTCAAGATCCCATCTTCCCTGTTGGGGAACAAACTCAAGGGTGCCCAAGGAGAAACACTTTGTCGGATGATCCCCTTTCCCTATAATTCCTCCAGCTGTAACTACAGCTCACGAAGCTCCATGGGAGCCATCTGATACGGTGGTGTAGATATTGGTGTCATCTAGGGGTAAAAGTCAATGTAAAATTTATCCTCTCTCTGAGGAGGTAGACCTGAAAAATCATCAGGGAATACATCTATGTACTTTTCAACCACTATTGGATAGTTCGGCCTCTCCACATCATCCAATTTGAGGGTAAGGCTGGCCAACTGATGTTTGATCTGCTACACTCTTCTCTGGGTGGGTCCATCTTGTACTAAAAAGGCTCCCTTCTCACTGGTGATGGTAAACCTTGTCCCACCCTTGCAGAAACACTGCATTTTCCCCCAAATAAAGTCAATCTGAGAATGGACTATATATAAGATTTCCATACCCAAGATGATGTCGTATGGCCTCAACACTGCTATAAGAAGATCCATGCTGAAGCCCTCGCCTCCTATAGTAGCTCACACTGCTGGAACTAGCATGTAATCATCAAATCCACTCCCTTAGTATTCTCTACTCGAATGAATCAATCTAATGGCACCTTTGGAATCTTCAAGCTCTGAAAGAGGGTAGTGGAAAAATATAGAATTACGGGCACCAATGTCTATAAGTACTATAGCTATGGTGGAGTAGACACAGATCGTACAACGTAACATCTCTATAACACTGTAATTGTAGGCCGAAGCTGCCTAGAGCTAAGCTCACCCCTATACGCCTACTCACTGTAGTCAGGGTGAACCACCTGATAGTGGCGGTGGCAACTTCTCAAATCGTCACCCACCACCTACTGCATGGCCAGATCCTCTACAATGCCAGTTTGCTCCCTACGGACCTCCTCGGTCAAACCTCCATCTCTGCATGGGTGGTACTTCCACCTATAAGTCTGGTCCTTTTGGACCTCTGTGACATCTTCCTATTTCATGCTTCAGAAGACTCCGCTACATGATCCTCGGTGATGGGTCTCACTGCAGATGAAGACTCAGAAAGATAACTCTCCACGAAGAGAGATCGTTCTAATTCCCTCCCTGAGTCGGGATGCAGAGAGAAATAATTGAAGCCCTGACCTCCTACCAGAGTCCCTACTCAAAGGTCCAGGCCCTGAAAAATGGTTCCTGCACCATATCAGTGGAGTAGCGTGAGAGGTCGATGAACCTCACAGAGTACTGAGCCACAGTCACGATGCCCTGATGTAGATGAAGAAGCTCTTGAATGAGAACTTCATGAAGGGTCGCTGGGAAAAACTATGCCCGAAACAGGCTCTCAAAGTCTGCTCAGAGAAGTATCACCTCATCATGATCCTGGAGCATCATGATCCACCATCTACATGCAGCTGCCTGTATATGACCGGCGGCAAGGATCACCGTGTGATCAGCTGGTGCCCCTACAAGTCGGAAGACTCCAACCACGACCTCTGACCAATCCTCAGCCACCTGTCGGTCCGTCTCACCCCAAAACCTGGGGGAATCTAGTGTTAGAACTCGTGCAACGCGCTCAAGCGTTCTGAAATCTCTACTACTAGGGCTAGTGGCATCGGTGGCCCAACTGGTAATGGTTCCACTGGTGCCTCTGTTGGTGCCACTACAAATAAAGGTCCTTGCACCAAGGCCTCATCACTCAGTGGTCTATCCTCGTGTACTATACCCAGAACCCTAGCTGGATCATTGAATGGAGGAATCCTAAAAATAAACAAGTGTGACACGATCAATAATTTATACCAGGTGAGCTGACTCATAGATTTCACAAAGAAAAAATTTCAAAGCATACCTTCAATCAGTGCTTTCATGCCCTGAGTTATAAATTAGATGTTAGGGTCTTGGGGTACGGATATGTCAGCCACCGCACAGACACTGGATTCCCTAAACATAAAATGACATTCACTACACTAAACACAATTTCCATTTAAAAGATCATAGTTCAATGTTCTACTGTAGAACCAAATCCACTAATACCAATTTTTCATGGCCCATCCCCCAGGGGCCCTTGTCATGACTACCCCACGCCTGCCTTCCATAGGACATGGGCTGGTGAATATCACTGAATGGCGTATTTTCTTAAAAACTAGGAATGCATTTCCTTTATAACATGTAAACACATCGAACCATGCACAAAAAAAGATACAAAAACAAGTAAACTGTATAGTAAAAAGGGTGTGTACAGTAAGAAAAAGGGTCCATAATACAAGCCCAACTGGAAAGTACAAGAAAACTGAAAAGTACAAGTAAACTGAAACAGCCCCTGTGAACTCCTGCCAAAGACCCTACCTTAATGGTAGGTACATATCTCGAATGGTCGTCTCTATGGTTTGCCTCATATATTGTTCACCTCTGAACTACCTCCAATCCTGGTAATGTCGTCCTCAGTCAGCATTGTCTATCGCCAGCACCAAACACAACAAGGTTTGTGCGTAGCCCGTGTAGGGGTGAGTATATCGATACTCAGTAGGGACCTCGAGACCCTATAAGGTGTTGAAAAACAAACAATGAATAAACCAAAAAGCATGAAAACACTTGACAACCCTACTTAGGTATATAACCATACATATACCTAAGTTATCAAGCATACCAATCTCATTCATCAAGAAACAAAAGGCCCAACTCTTAGCCAAAGTACAATTGTTCCACGTAGGAAAGAATACCACGATTGTAACACCACAAGGGTGAGTACCAAAAAGTAACATCACACAGAAGAATACCAAAAAGGTATCATAATGAAGGCAAGTACCACAATGGTACGCCACACAAAATAATACCACAAAGGTATCACCATGAAGGTAAGTACCAAAAAGGTAATGCCACACAGAAGAATACCATGATGGTATCACCACAAGGGTACGTACCACAAAGGTAATTCCACATAGAAGAATACCACGAAGGTATCACAATGAATGTAAGTACCACAAAGGTATGCCACACAGAAGAATACAAGAAAGGTATCACAATTAAGGTACATTCCACAATGGTAATTCCACACAAAATAATGCCATAATGGTATCACCACAAAGGTAAGTACCACAAAGTTAGGCCACACAGATGAATACCAAAAAGGTATTACTACGAAGGTACTGTTCCACAAAGGTACGCCACACCGGAGAATACCAAAAAGGTATTAACAAGATGGCGAGGACTCAACTCACACCAGGAATAACATAGGCACGGTAGTAATGACGATTAAATGTAACAACGGAATCATCTTACTCTGTTAAGAGGCAGAACCATGTAAGATCCTAAATCATCAGACCCATGTAGGATCTAGAGATCATCAGACCCACATTCAATCCTAGTAAACAAGACCCATGTAGGATCCTATAGTAGTCCCATGTAGATTCCTAGATCGGATCCAGGTGAGACTATCAAACACAGACCCACATAGAATCCCAGATCACAGGCCCACATAGGATCCCTTTCTCATGTTACACCTAGCTACAGGGTTCCCTCACTAAACTCGCATGATTTCGGTAGGCTCCGCTCCTCTAGCCACAGGTCAATACACTAACTACCATGAATCCCCATGAATAATTATACCAAAGGACCTCCATTTAATTGGGTTCTCAATGCAATAGATGGTGACTCAGTTAGATGTGTGGTCTGTAAATTATTGTCCTTTTAGTCCCAAGTTCCGGGTGGGATTTGTGTTCGATCCATCCTGTACAAACCCCAGTAATATCTAAAAAACATGTGGGGTAAACCAAATGGAACATCTCGATACAAGGTTCCTAGCACCATAGACAGTTCATCTAATGAACACCCGTAGCTTCATATATGGTCGAAAAAATGAAAAGGGGTCGAAGTTGGTCCCGGTCTGGCCTGACCCGGTCAGACCAACCCAACCCAACCCGACCTGGGATGACCCAACACTCGAGTTCCGACCGAGCCTGCATGGTCTGACCCATCCCGCTGGGTCCGGCATGGCCTGACGGTGTGGCTCGGCCTGCCGGTGTGGCCCGTTGGGTGGCCCGCGATGGGCGGCCCAGTCAGCGGCCCGCTCGGCTCACGACTGGCCAGAAGACCAGCCTTACTCTACACAGCGTGGTCAAATGTCACACCATCCCCGGTAGCTGACAGCGACCCGGCTTCCCTCCCTTCTTCACCACGCTACAAGGCCATGGATCCTACATGCCCGGTAGCGTGGACGTGCGCCGCGGCCTCCCCTTCACATGTCCATCCATGTTTCAGTTGTCGCCCTTGCTCTGCCACGACCGATGGGCCATGATTCTTCTCTGGAGGCATGGTCTCCCCACCGCAGTCATCACGGCTGACTGGGGTGTCGGTCGCAGCTTCCAAGCCCTTCCAGCTACGTTCAACGAGTCACCATGAACACCCAGGTGGCCCTTTCATCATTCTGTAGACTCGTGAACTCACATCGAGATGTCATCGTTGATTCAGGACCATCAAAAATCCCATAATGGTTTCATATATGTTGTGATGTGTTCATTCGCCTCGCACCATCTACATTAGAATGGTAGCAAGCAGCTTATTTGTTCTGGAATAAAGAAGAATATAAATGTTCCTAAATCAAGATGAATGTCAAGATCAGGTACAGGAAGAAACAAACAACAATCCCTACATTGATTTCTCATTGGATGTGTCGGGTGAAGAAGTCGGTGAAGGTGATGAGGGTGCCAGCAATCGTCGCTTCGACATCACGCTTCCGAAATCAGGCTCATGCGTCGTCCTCGTTCTTGATTCCAAAGTATGTTATTCATTGGAGATAGAGTTTCTCCAAAGTTATCCCCAAGCCTCCCTTTCTCTAACTATTTACCTAAGAAAATGAGGAGCCAAAAAATTAAAATAGGTTTATCAATTTAATTTACTTTGGCACAATTAAGGTTCGCACAATTAAATTGTATAATTATTTTTATTACGTTGGCACAATTAAATGAAACAATTAATTGTATTGTGTGGACACAATTAAATGTGATGATTCTGAGAAACTTCCCCAAATTAAAGAGGGGTTTCAGTGGTCCCCACCACTAGATTTCAAAATTGGGGTTTTCTAGTTCGGGTGTTCCCCACCTGCATTACTCAAAAGGAGGGGTTTCAAAAGAAAATTAAAATGTTAAATATTTTATTTTTCTTCTTCCATGAAAAACTAAAAAACTATCTTCTATCCTCTTCCTACTACAGTTGAGGTGAAAGCCTCATTAAGTGAAAATCGGCATTGTGAATTCAACTATGCCCTTAGATTTCAATTTCGAGCACCGGTTCAAATTTTATAAAAACCTACTCGCACGCTTACTGAACGTACCAAAAAAAGTTCAAAAATTCATTTCGGCCACACCAGGGCTTGAAATCATGCGCCGTCAATTTTCCAGACTTGTAAAATTCCCATAAAATTAAAAACAATTACATGGAAGTTCTAGGTATTTAAAAAAACTTGGCATTCAATACTCTCTAATTTTCATTCTTAGAGTACATTTCATTTTATAAAGAACGATTATGGTTAAATCCAAGTATATCATCAAATTATAACCTCCCTTTATAATTTACCTATAATACATTAAATATAGTATTTAAATAAGATGAAAACATAATTGAATGATCCATTTAATTTCTATATCTATCACATGTGAAGCTAGTGAGGCCACACAAATGACCCATTTTTAAAATAAAATAAGACTACGGGTTAATTTAAGGGACCACCATCCTCATATAAAGCCTCATAACTTTAATTATCATACTAGAAACCCACATACCATGTTATTCTAAGACTAACATCAAAAAATTAACCAAAAATACACATGAATCATATTAAAATACAAATTAAATTAATTACAATACAACAATTAATAATTAATAATTTAAAACTAAATTACCAAATTAAATAACATATGTATAAATGGTTATTTATTCACCGGGTTCTCCCATCGAACCTAAAATGAGACTAACCATCCTTTATATGCCCATGTTATACTCTAGGTACTAAAATGATCCAAATACCTATCAACCAAATCCAAAACCATAAGAACAGTGTTTAATTTAAATTAGAACCCATGAAAGACTCACATGGGGAAATACATCCATCAAAACATAGGCGGTGGTATGAAATAGTTGTCTCCAAATTCCCTCAATATTAGATTCATGGAAACAAAATTCTTTTGTGAATAGTACAGAATTATTTAATGTGAAAATTAATCAAACTCCAAATTAAGAGAAATAATCATAGATAAAGAATTAGTATAAGTGGAAGGTATGCCATTAGAGGGAGAAACCTATTAATATTTTCTATGAACCAATTCATATATGACCCCAAGGGGAAGGGGAATCAAGAGTGGTGTGTGTGAGCCACCCCTAGTCCTTTTAAGCCAAAATAAGTGAGAAAATATTGTTTTACCCTCTAAAAACGTGATTAGGAAAATTTTAAAATATTCCCCCAAAAAACATCACAAGAAAGCCAGTTCCATCCACCAGCTAAATGATGGCTAGAGGAAGTGGCTCACGCTATTTACAAAACCCCCCAGCAAGCCAGTGGACCCCTATAGGCTAGTAGTCCCACATTCCAAGATAGTGGTTACAAGATACATACCCACCCACTTTTCCATCTTCTAGTGATTTTTTTCATCACTTGGAAAAATTTTATCCACAATTCCTTATCGAAAAACACACCTTTGGGGTGTTAAAACCATTATTGTTACCTACTAAAACCTATTTATTAAAATGACCCATAAAATAAAAAAACCACCAATTTCCTATTTAATAGAAAATCCCTTTCACAAACCTAATGTATTTTAAGGAAGAACAGTATTTAATTTTTTTCATGGATTAGAAGATAAGACATTGTTTTTGATACCATGAGGTTTTCATGATCTCTCATTTCAACCCACTAAAATCCATCCATTGTTGTCTTATATTAACTTGGTTTTAAGAGAGACAAGTTCCCATCATACATCAATTAGATATCCAATTTTTGTCTCAAAATAAAATTAGGGTACAATCACTAGCATATATCCTCATAGGGAACCCGAACTAAGGAAAGAAATTATTCGACATGAATCTCTATAAAAAATAATCCTTTTCAATCCATAAAAACTAGCAGTCATGGGAGATGTACTTTAATTATGCGACTAGGAATGCAAAAAAGTGGAAGGATGGAAAACATAAATCTCAATAGGTCTAACTTGGCGATTGTATCATATCTCCAATAAAGAAATTTCCTTACTCCATCAGGATTTGAATGGCATTAGATAATAATGAGGCAGGATATGAATCCATCATTAAAGGACTAGTAATGTATTTAAAAATACAAGTGTACCATTTTTATGTGATGGGTGATTTAATTGTAATGGTAAAGAATATAATTGGTTAATATGAAATCATTAAGGAATATTTGATTCCCATTCATGATTATGTATGAGGGTTTATGGATGATTCCCATTAACATCCAATGTTTTCTCATATACCTCATTTATATAATGTCTAAAAAAATATGCTAGATAAAATAGCCACAACCCTTGAAAATCTATACTATAAGGATTTGATCATTATCATTGAACATAATATGTAGGTATCTCCATTAATAAATAATAATATTGATGAATTTAATGATATAAATGACACAAAAATTCAAGAAAATAATTCACCCCCAGTGGATAGGGCCTTAATTGGTGGGATGTATCACATAGTTGAGTACCTTAAAAATGGTATTCTACCATGCAATAGAGCCAATAAATTAAAGCCTCTAATGGTTAGGATACATTTTACATTATGAAGGAAATAATTCCTAGAATTTCATATTCAAATGTGTATTTGATTGTGTATTCCTCTAGTAAATTGAATGAGGAGAGATCTCATTGTTATGCAATAATTCTACATTGGTTCTTGTGGTACCCACCAAGCACAAATAAATCTATTTCATATACTACAAATTTATGGTTACAGTTAGCCTTCGATGATTCCAAATTATATTGAGTTTCTGATTAAATTATTTTCCATATTGTCATTTTCTATCTTTATTCACCAAATATTAGATTTATTTCAAATCACCAAATTCTCTTAGTCATTTTCTACAAATGGTAAATTAAATGGTTCCATACCCTTTATCCATCGTTTTTATGTTCAATTTCAATCATATTTTCAATAATTTCTCTACCTAGTTGGACAAATTGGTGTCCCTTAAAGAAGATGGAATGAAATGTTTCCTCAGTTTCATGATGTGTAATATCATTATCATATTTTCAGTACATCACATAATATTTAGAGACAATGGAACTAATTTATATACTTCCAAATTTATGTGTATTTATTTGGAGTATAATATCCATTCTAAACATTCATTTTACTAACATATATTGATAAATATATATATTTGGTGCTCATTAACTCAATCTAATATCCTTTTGAAAATGGTATTAAATTCTATAAGAATAATTTTGATAAACATATGCATTATTATTTGTCTCATCAAAACATGACCAACAATTCTATGAAGTTGAACCCATAATAACTTGTTTGTAGGATAGGGGTAGTTCTTCTCGGTGAATTTTAGTTTCCCTTACTTTTTATTTCCATATATTTTCAATATTCTAGAGATAAGTAGTCTTAGATCTATCTTGATTAGTTGGAGTGACCTTGAGATTATTAAAAAATATATTGTTTGAGAGTTCAAAAATAGTTTATAACTCCACTCATTCATCGATGATGTACTAGTATTATCTCAAATAACACCATAATACATCATTACCCCCCCCCCCCAATTATGATTCGAAATGGGAAGAACCTAATATCATACATAATTTCTACTCTAACGAAACTTACTCTATAATTAGAATGAATAGAGTGAATATCATTCCAACTATCAATAAAAGGCTTCTTAAGACATATGTTTCATGGATCCATGTTTGGATCACAAATCCCATTTTTCATGACTCCAAAAAAAATTGGACATAATCCTAGTAATGTGACATTAAAATTAAATACATGAATGTCATCATCATTCAACTATAAGCTACATGGAACATGATTCCTTATCACATTACATTAAATTTCATAGTATATGTTCCACCATTCATATCCCTTAAAATTCATGTATTAATCTATTTAATATGCCTGATTTCATTATACGTAATCCATGTCCGTGTAAGAGTCCCTTGCATATGGTACATCATCCATAAACTAAACAGTTTTGATAGAGTCTATTAATGATTATCTAATTAAGAATAAATGATTCAAACCCTTGTTCAAATAACTCCCATGAAAGATAATGAAAATGTAACAAATATAATTAAATAACTTATTGTACAACATGACATACAATTAAGATAACATTCAAACTTCGATCATCATCAAATATTCTTGATAAATTTATCTATAATAGAGTCTAAAATACCTTCTACCCATGGACCAAATTGAATCACTCCACATTGGAGAAAGATCTATATTCCATCCATGTTGTGGTATCACCTTCGTGTAATACATGTGAATAATAAGATATATATGGGTTCCAAAATGTTTCTTCCAATAATTGACCAAAAATCACACCCATCCATCACATTAAAGTATGTTATTTAGAAACTTGATAATTCTCCAATGTGAGTTTGTCATTAACTCACTATTTCAAAACACATCAACTAATTTCACTTTTTATTCATCTATAAATACATAAACTCTATATTATTTTATATTACAAAATAGTTTGTGTAAATGATAGCCTGGGTAGAGATTTGTCCACGTATCCAACATACACGGAATACTATACGTAATGCAAGAAAATAATTATTATTAATGAAGAATATATAATTCTAATATATATATAAACATTATCTTATATTATATATATATATATATATCATTTGGTAATATTTCCATCAATCTCTCACTTTCACTAAATTCTATATAACTTTTTTCCATTTCCTCTAATATTGTATCGTATATAATAACTTTTGAATCCATATCCAAAAATACATTTGGATAACATATAAAACACTTTTATAATGCTATAACTATCTTCACCTTATATCACATTATATGTAACACCTTGTTAAAACCCATCTGAAGAGCTTTTGGATTAACTCTAAAAACTATTTAGAGTATCTCTCAGAGTCAAACCCAATCTCTATTCAGCGAACCACAATGTGTGACCACATGGGCCTTTATATAATAGAAAAAAAATAACATTAAAAATCATAGGTATATATAAGAGAAGTTTTTCTTATAGAAATGTTTTAATGCTCTTCAAGCTATAAAATAATCTTGCGAGATCTCTATAAATCATATATATCTCTCTATACATGTGTCTAAAAGTTTTCATCATATGTTAAATTTGTATTCTCATATTTTAATTTTTCTATTAAATTAACTAACCATGGCACACATAGTATGACTATCCCATATAGGCACCTCCTATGTTCCTGAATCTCAAACTATAGACTAACGTAATCTATAAATATATCACCTATTTTTAAAAGTTATGGATAATCGCATCAATTTTCCCTTATAAAAAGAGATTTATATTATCTAGTTATGGAAACACACTCCAGCAGTCTATTTGAACTAGGTTACCAGGGATAATTCTCATAATATAAGAAGACAAATAATTTCACTATTAATATCA
The DNA here is from genome assembly GCA_963277665.1 of Viscum album. Taxonomy (NCBI): domain Eukaryota; kingdom Viridiplantae; phylum Streptophyta; class Magnoliopsida; order Santalales; family Viscaceae; genus Viscum; species Viscum album. Next base: position 1,750,111,376 of record OY728152.1, read on the forward strand.
AACCGACAACATAATCAGTAACATATCCACCCACCCACCCCCTTGTATTTTATATGTCAATATGTTGATTTTCATGACTAATTACCAAATTATAAAGGTTATAATGCAATATATATTCCAAATATATGTAATAGGGAGCCAAATGTGATCTATGCACCCTTATTATACAAAATACATTTTGTATGACACTCCATGTGGTATACTTAGTGGGTAATATAATAAAAAAATAATATTAATCTTTATTTTTTCTTCATGAACATATTATGTATCTGTATATAAGTATCATACTCAAGAAAACACTAGCCATTTCACATAACCTATAATACTCTATTATGTCTGTTGGTTGGGGATAAATGTGAAGTCATACTTTGGGAGGTCAATAATAATTACACTACAATAAATATATATCTATATATTCATTTATGTTGCGAACAAAAGGAACAATAAAGTGTAGATTTACATTTTTTTTAACAGTATGTATCACATACTCATAAAACCATTTATGAATCTTTAAAAAGTCCAACATATGTACTAGTTTTCAATATCATATATGATAAACTAAAACACCATCCTAATATTTTCAATACTTATTGGGTTTTGATTACATATTAAATCATATATAATTCATGAAATATATATATGTGACCATCTGATAAAAACCCCAAAATAAACTCTTTAGGAAGAAATTTTTATAATGCAATAAAATTTGAATAATGATATGATTTTGGAATAATATTTGTAAATATTAAACTCTTTAAACATGTTCCAATTTATTAACTGTATAACATCAAAATTAATGATTTTAACGTCTATTGTATAATTAGAACTATTTATAATCTTATCATAATCATACATGGAACCCTATTCCACTGATATTTTCCCCTGAATAATTTATCTATATCAATTATTATTTCCAATTTTATTCTAAACTCTTTTAGGACAAATTAACATTTACTTTGTCACAAAAACTAATATGATAATTTGAATTTATCCTCACTTCCATATCATAATTTTTATTTGGATATAATGATAAATTCATTCTTAGGGTGACTAATATAAGTCTTTAATTTTTTAGTTACATCAATATCCTGAACTCTATTAGGATATCAAGTGAAACTTAATTTATAATTTTTCTCGTAGAATCCATAATGTAATAGTGATACTCACTTTTCATCATAACTAAAAATAACTTTATACTTTTAAATTTATTTTCTTTATCATAAACACTTTAGGACATTATGTGAAAATAATTTTAGTCTTAGACTAGTATAATATTTTTTCTTAAATTTGAACTTCTCTAAATTCAAAAATATTACCACTAGATTATTATATACAATATTATCTTCAAATTATGATTATAAGATACCAAAAATAATTTGTATTTAAGAAATATCATTTTTATATTTTTAGTAGGAATACTTAACAAATAAAGAATTATGAAAATAATATATATAGTATTCTATGAATATGTATCACCTGGAATTTGATAAAAAATTTGTTAAAATATACTATTGAAGGTTGGGTGAAAAACATTCCATCGTATTTTAACAAAAAACTGGATAAATACATTTATTCTGAATAAATACTTTTATCCATGAATTATTCTAGTAATATGTTCTTGAACCAGAAGAATCACAGAACATATGTATATACTGAATTATATCATGTTGTTCATAACTACTATTTGATATTAAATATATTCACTTATCACATCAGTAAAATGAGTCAAAGATATGCATCCCTTATTCATATCCATATGAGCATGATATATTCCATTATAATAAATATGTTGAGGTAACAACCCATTGTTTCACAACATGAATATAAACTAAAATCATAATCATTTATTCCTTTTATTTTGAAAAATTATATATTTACAACAATTGTAAAATATAAATTTAGTATTAAATACCATTCCAAAATAACAGAATTATTTCTATAATATGCCTAACATAAACATTACATGGAGTTTCCTAAACACTTTTAGGCATTATGGTAAATCCCATTGTAAGTTATTATTCATTTTTCTTTATAAAAACTATTGGATTTAATGACTTTTAGAATTTATATTAACATTCCTCGTTACAAATTTCAATAAACTTTTCTTTTTTGTGTTAGAAATTTTACCCACTAGTACTATTTATATAGAACATTAGAACCTAAATATCATATTTTCAATTTGTATATAATGAACACTTCAATACAATCATATACACATTTCTTGAGTTTATTATCAATTTTATAAAAATTCTATAAATGAAAAAATGATGAATTATGCATCCTATAGAAGACATTTTTCACCCTAAAATCATTATTTAGAATTAAAGCTATCATAAGCTTGTCAATTAAATAAACCCCATATCATTTTAGTGAACAAATATTTTTTTCATGCTCATACCAAGTGAAAAATTAAAGTGTAAGCATTTTATTTCATGTTCATCCATACTTAATGTATCCAAGTAATCAATGTAGTAAAACATTTTCTTTAATACTTTAATGAAAATAACAAACTCCAAACCAAAGTTCTTTTCAAATTTTAAACTTTTGTTTATTTACAATAATTCTAAATCACACAGTCGATGCTATAAATCTATCCAAACAATATAATTGAATTCTATGACTAATAAAATATTATAGAAAAAATTTATTCACACCTAGTCATTAACATATTCAATAATATTTAATAGGATTTGGTATACCGATTAATAATTTATACATGAGACTAAAATTACTAAAATTATTTATGTATACAAAAATATTTATTACATCAGTAGAGACTAATATTTATTTACCCATTTTTTCAACTAGTGAAATGTAAACCTTGAATAAATCATTCAATTATGTCATAATAATATGAATTTACCTTTTGAATAATTTGAACACTTTTTTATTTAGGAATGAAATATTATAACATAAATAATTTTTTGTAATAACCTTTATTAAATCACCAATATTTTTTGAGTACTTTTCTTGAATCACCAATATCACATAAGAAGTTTTTTTACATTTTTGTTTTAAAATTATTTTACAATAAACTTTTCTTTTTCAAGTATTAATATTAAATTTTAGTGTGAGTATATTGATTTTATTTATCTAAAACAAAATATGCAATCATTTGAGTATAATGTTTTATTTATAGGTAATACATAATATTATTAAATGATCCCCAACTTAAATTATGAACCCTTTTAAAGTCCATCATATCCATTTTTCATCCATGATCCATATTTCATTTAGAAATGTGGATATTAGAAAATTTCTGTCACCACTTATTTATTTTGGTAGGGAAACTTCTCAATCAAAACATTTGTGAATCCTGTATATTTGAGTGGAAAACTATGTATCCAAATATATCAAATAGATTCACTCAACTATATTCCTCTTTTATCCTTCCAAATAGAATTATAGATAAGTGTAAACTAAAGAAATCCTCAAAAACATATTATCAAAAGATGACCTCGGAGAATTATATTATGTCGGATCCTACCAAATGATGATCCATTATCATCCATTACATTCTTATCTTACACAAGATAATATATGGAAACCCTTCAATGGAAGAAGATACTCTCTTGGATGACATATCTGTTAAAAATATCCACTTTGGAAGGTATCAAGAACTTAGTATTTGAATTGTATTTAGTCAACAATATTTTCTTGTGGTTTTTTATAATATTATTCTATCTTTCAAATTAATTTTTTGAACTATATTTATGTGTAACCCCTTCTACAACACATAGTGTTGGTGATACTCACCCAAATATGAGGAAAAACATATAAATACATACCTAAACAAAACAAATACATTAATTAAATTAACAATTCAAGTAAATTATTATAGTCATATGAGATTGAAAATCTCCACATTAGTAAGCCCAAATAAAAAGATAGTCATCCCCATTTACATTTCTACAGAAGGGATATGTCTCCAACTAATTGGGTAGTCTAACCATAAGTCTCTCTACCGGAGGATACTTTACCCAATAGAAAATTAAATTCCTGATTTCTCTAAAACCTTATATGAACAAGTTTTATTCAATATATAATTTAAATATAATAAAACTAATTTAAAATCATGTTCAAGGAATATAAGAAAACAAAATTCCTTATAGGATGATTCCTATAATGGAATTGAAAGGTAATATCGGAGAAGTAATTTTTCCTCTAAATGTTGGAATACATACAATCAAAATATAAAAAATTCTAAATATTTAATAAAGTAATAAATAACATTAAAATAAAATAAAAAATCATGTATTCAAACTATGATAACTATTTTTTGGAAAAAAAATATATTTATAATAGATTTATAAATTATTTATTAATTTATTGAGGACAGCCTTTATTTTTCAACACAAATGTATTAAACACATAACAATATCAACACCTCCATATTTTTTATTATATTGAATTTTATTTTAAATATATTATATTTATTAGATTATAAAAATTTATAACCCAATTCTCTATTATGAAAACAATTAACATAATGTTAATATCATAGTATAAATTAGAGATGAAATAAAAATGATATAATGTTATTTGGGAAAATCATTCATTCTTTGAAAAACTATTTTTATTCTAACTAGGTCCATAAAACATGGAAATTTTGATTGAACATTTCTATTCTTGAAATATATTGGTTCAGATGTTATGTGTAAAATGTATGAAGACATAATTTTTGGGTACTTGAGCCCTTTATGTTTTTATCCTCAATGAAATACCCCTTTATGGGATTTATTATACTATGATCTTCAATGTATCAAAATTTAATAATCTAACATTGGCCTATGGTGATTAAAATATCACCATATATTTGGAAATAATATATCTATATAATTGTTTAATATTAGATGGAATTCATCTATATAGTGACCCTACAATTTCTTACATGACCACTACATAATTTTAAAGATAAAAAACATAATAGCATTACATATCCAGGATAAAATAGTTTAGTTTCTTGGGGAAATAATTCATATACAATAAATAGAATAATAAAAAATAAAAATTATCTAATTCCTTATTCTATAGATTCTTAGAGTCTGTCATGTTCCCCTTAGTACAAGTTATCACTTGAGGATATACATCAACAAAAGGGGTGAGTTGGAATCCCAATAAGAGAATAGATAAAAACATGAATAAATTGAACATGAGTGAGTATAATTATAATCATCATACCATAATCATATCATAATAATCATAATCATGATAGGATTAAATAGAGAAAGTCATGGAATATTGAAATTCATAAAAATGAAACATCATGTCTTAGTGGTCAAATACCACACATAATTGTGAAAAAATCTAATGTCATGTCCATGCGTAACATTTGTTTATAATACAAACATCATAATTGTGAAAAAAGTATAACATCATGTTCTTTCATATTTTACATTATCTCATGAGATGCATCACATTACCCAATGCATTACAATGCTATAAAATTCTAGGTATACCTGTCACATTATAACATTTTCATAATCATGAAATTCAAATTGAATGCATAACAATCGTACTCATAAAATAAACCAAGGAATGTAATGTGTTTTATAATAATTTCACTAAGAAAAAATTAATGAATAACATTTAAGATTTCCAAATGAAAAAGGGAAAAAATACCTCGTATAAGATTTATAAACATAAGTTAATATCAAATAATCATGATGGAGTCGAGATGTGTTTTTGAAAGAAGAGTTATTTTCAAAAATCCCTAATTTTTCATTAAACCATGTTGGAAACATGTATATATTTTAAATAAAAACTTAAAAATAATAAAAGGATATTTAAGGAAAATTAAATGAATATCCACAATAAATATTTTGAGAAATAGGGAAAGATCAAGAATATGGAGTTGGGTCCGAGAATCCCCTTACCTTAATTCCTCTGTAATTTAATCGCCATAGAACCTCTTAAATAATAAAAAAATGTTTATGAAAAAAATTAAATATAATTTAATTATTGTCATTTCTAAAAAAAATCAATTATAATCATTGGTTAATATTTCTGAAATTTATGTTGATTAAATTCATGTGTTCTGATATCATGTTTTACATAGAAATATCCTATTTGGAAAGGATTTTTTTATTTTATTAAATATAATATATACATTAATATAAATAATTCCAAAAACATAGAATAAAATAAATTAAATATATTTTTATATTATAGGTAATTCATACTTTCCATCCATGAATTTAGTTATAATAATTTTCTTGACAATGTCTTCATAGGTGGTTAACCAACCTTTAACAAGAAATTGTCGAATGGGCAGGAAAAAAAAAGCATTGACATTTCAATTTTTAATAAATGTGATAACTAAATTAGGTTAAAATAATTAACATAATTTAAACATACTTTATAATAAATTTCTATGAATATTCTTCTGAAAGTAGTAGGGTAAAATGAAGAAAGAAAAGAAATAGAAAGATAATCAGGAATAGATACTTCCTCTATCATCTGTGTATATTCTCTTGTACAACACAATAACTCATTGGTGATTGCAGTTGTATTGATAGAGTACATACCTGTATATTCTAAGAGGCTTAATAGTGAGGATTTGGGTAGATCTTAGGATTTTTAATTGGTGGGGTAAGTGGTTTTCCATGGGAAGGGGAGGGGTTATTAATAATCGAGGAGAGGGGTATTTTTAGAATAAAATATTATCGCAAGGGTAAAACATTTAATAGTGGTTTTTTTAAAATATAAATCATATATTAATATTATATAATGAGTTTAATAATTTAAATCCTCTTTATGATTCTATTTCACTAATTTATAAAAATGGAAAGCCGATAGAAATAAAATATTTATTTTAAGGAATCACTTTTTACTTTATGTTTTAAAATGATTTTTTTGGTTTAGAAATTGAGTTTATTTTATTTTAAGGAACAATTTATGAAATTAAATATACCATGTATGCACCAAATTTTCAATAAATTATTATGTTTCCACTACAACATGAATGACGTAATTTATGATACACCGATATTTGAAAAACATCTTTTTTACTATTCACCCAAAAATTGAAGTATTTTAATAAAATTACAAAAAAAATAACCCTTTAATAATTTCAACATTATGAACTAAAAAATCAAATTAGTTTTATGAAAATAAATATATAAAAAAGGTAATTTTAATTTGTAATATAATTTTTTCTTTAAAAAAATACATTAAAATACAATTTATCAAAAATTTGTTTACATTTTATTTGAGTCAGAATCATGATACTTATTTTTTTGGAATTTGAAAATATATATTTACTTAAAGTATTCATGGTAAATATTTTTTATATTACAATTTATTTTTTGAGGTAATATTATTAATCCAACAACTAGATTACTATTCCAAATGTCACATTACTATTTCAATGATCACTTTACCTCTTATAATTACTACTCTATTATTTCAATCAATATTCAACTCAATTACTCTTGAGGATTTATATTTCCATTTCACATAATTTTTATTAGTTTAATTATATTTTTCTACTTATCTATATTTTTTTTAGTGGGGTTGATGATTCTAGTAGGCTGGGGAGATCCATATTTTCATGTTTTGGATATTATATTTTATATTTTGTATCTAGTTTTAATGCTTTTAATTTTAATTGGTTTTATTACTATAAAAGTATTTAGTATTTAAGAAAGTCCTTTTTTTTGTTTCTCTATGTTTTTTAGGTGTGTAATATAATATAACTCGCATTATTTTATGAAACAATATTAAAAAAACAGTTGGTCGTTACAGCATTCCAAAGTCACCTCTTCATACTTGTAGTTCCTTTAAAACACCTTGGAAATGTGATTAGTCTGGTTGTGTAGAACATTGTCTCTACAGTCCATGAATTTCACCGTCTAATATGATACCAACTATAGGGACCCCACATTTTGTATCAAGACTGTTATATCATTTTAATGATAAAAAACATAATACCATTGCATATCCATGATAAAATAGTATATTTTCGTAGTAAAATAAGGATTATACATATATTTTATATAATAAAAAAATATTTATTTCCTTGTTATATAGCTTCTTAGTGGCTCTCATATTGCTATTATCATAAGTAATCACCTTAGGATATAGCTGAATGAAATTGGTGAGCTAAAATCCCATTAAAATAATAGATAATAAATGAATCAGTATAACATGACTGAGGATAATCATATTTATTATAACATAATCCTGATATAAATCATTAGATAATGGAATAGAATTAGGAAATACATAAAAATAAAATATCATGTACTAGTGGTTAGATACCACACACAGTTGTGAAAAAATCTGGCATCATGTTCATGCATAACATATATGCATAATCATAACATCAATATTGTGAAGAAATATAGCATCATGTTCACACATATTCCATATTATCTCAATAGATACATCACATTACCCAATGAATTTGAGAGATATATAATTCTTTGCACAACCATCATATCATAATATTTAAAAATCATTCATGCCACATAGAACGCATAAGAATATTTTTCATAAAATAACCCGTGGAAATAAATGGTTTTGTTGGACCCATTGTGAAATAGTATTTTTCATAATCACAAATCATGCCAATTTATAAAATCTATTAATTCACATTTTTTGAGAAATATTCATAACTGAATAAATTATGTCACACATTATAATACAATTAAATAATTCAATAAATTATGGATATTTATGTTTCAATATGTTTACAAGTTTATATTTACATGTATTTATGAATTCCACTCAATCTTGTATTATTTTGTATGTGACAGACACATTGAAAGTCTTTCAGAGTCCCAGTCACAGATAGTACAAAGGATTCACTGATGGATAACTCCCCGATAAGGACTCACTGATCAAAGAACTCACCTATCAAAGGAGTCACCAATCATGGAAGTCACTGACGATCAGCCACATCTAGAGTTCATGAAACTCCCCATTTGGAAACATACAAATGATAGAAACATCTATGAATAAGTCACTAGTGGGATACATGCTGACGAACTAGCCACTGATGGGCAGCACACTGATAGTTCAAAATGAGTCAACGATGACGACTTATCGATACCCAAACAGACAGATAGCAAAAATAACTACTCGATGCCCAGTGTCAATGATACTAATGAAGATGACTCACTGACACAAAGAGTCCCTGATGCTGACAGACAAATGTTTATAGAATGATGTCAATGACTCACTCATACGTATGACTCGCTAATAGTCATAAAATCTACTTTTAATTTATTAATTCGAATTTATATCTAAATGTCATATTTAGAAAAATTTATGTTTCTCACATTATTTAATGTTGTCTGTTGGATATTCAGTAAATAGTACGAGGCACTTGCATGTAGGAAGATCTTTCTATCAGCTGGACCTCGATGTATAAAATAATTTTAATCCAGATTATTCGGGTGGAACTAAAAAGTAGCTAGAAAAGAAGAACTGAACTCTCATGAAACTATCGAGCTTACTTTCAAATCCCATGAACTCTAAAAAAGAACATACATGGAGAACAAAAAGACATGATTAACTTGGGGAGCTACGCTGAACATCTTTCTAACAAATGATCTGAATATTTTACATACTTGGAAGCCAAAACATTGAGATTGGTATACTCTATTGTGGATAAAACATCCAGAAGAGGACTCTAATTCCATTTACACTACATCAATCGAGTCCAGAGCTTCACTACATAACAAATAGAGATTTATAAACCTTATTTTACATCCCTATCTCTATTGTGTTCTTTTTTGCATTTTGAGAAGAGTGTGTATCTATCTATCACAGACACACTAACACCTATGAATAAGTGGAGGATACTTGATATCCTCAAACTGAGCCTCTATTTATCATTTTTTATCCCACATAGAATTGTGTAAGAGTTCAAGTGTGACATGTTCATTGTTTTTCCCACGAATAACTATGGTAGAGGTTATGTTTGACCTGGACGGCCTTGTGTGTTGTTGTGAACCCCGATCTAGGGTGTCGATCAAACTATTTTTTTAAATTAAACAGCTTGGTGTTAGGTGATCACCTAGTGGGGAGGACTATGTATCATCTTGAGACTGAACCTCTTGTTTATAACTGATTTTCCTTTGCCTAAATATTTACTCTATATTTATTAATTTTTAAAAAATCTAAATTAAACTTTGATAGTTAGTTTAGAAAGTGTTTATAATTGTTTTGTACTAGAGGATGAGTTTCAAATGTTATATTAATCTCTATATTATTATAGTTGGGAAGTAATCAATATTTTGAGAAATTAATTAAACAATCAAGACTCTTGTAAATTCACTACAAACTAACATTTATTTTATAATTAGTTAGGGGAAATTTTCAAAGATCCAGTTCTTAATAGAAATTTTTATAGATACTCAACTCACCCCCTCTTGTGTAATCTTCTCCGACCAACATTTGGTATCAAATGATATTGTAATTTCATTGATTTCAAAACTTTTTCAAACTTTTAATATATGATTATAGTTGTATTTCAATGATCTTAAACTTTTATTTATTTATAATTTTTTCTCTTTGAAATGAGTTCATAATTTACATTATATAAAATAGACTAGAATGAGCTTTTCCTAATAGACCACCTATTTAAATGGAAAACAGTATCCTCAGTGGATGCTTAAAATGAAAATACACCTAGAATGTTTGGGATTTGAAATCTGGAATGCAATTAAAAGTAAATAAGAAATTCCAGAAAAGGCTATAAATATTTGGGAAAAACCTACCAAGGCTTCCTATAACAATAACTGTAAAGAAATGAATGCTCTAAAATATGAACTCGGAGATGAAGAGTTTAATCACAATTAAGCATGTGAAATTTCCCATGAGATTTGGGATAGGTTTTATGTTTCCCATGAGAGAACATCTAATTTGAAAGAGATGAGATTAAATAATTATACTATTAAATATGAAAATTTAGGAGTGAATCCTGTAGAATCAATTTCTAATATATATCTCAAATTCAAAGAAATTTTTAATACCACGGTTTCTTTAGAAAGATTTGTCACAACAAAGGAATAGATCATGAGGATTCGGTGATTCTTACCAGAGAGATGGTGAGTTACATCTATATCTATAAGAGAATAATGCGACATTTATTAGATGACAGTAAAGGATTTGATTAGAAAATTAATGATGTGTGAAGATAAACTCAAATTAAATCAAGAAGAGGATGAGTCAAAAAGAAAATATATAGCTTTCAAGACTACCACCTCCAAAATCAAGGAAAAATAAAATGTTCAATCTATTGTTGAGAGCACAAGTATTGAAGAATCATCTTCAGAGAGTGATGAGGAAATGACCCAGCTATCCAGAAAATTTAGGAAACTTTATAAGAAAAAGACGTGTTTAAAAAAGAACAATTATAATATGAAGTATGAAAATGAGGGAAATTGGAAAAATGATTGAAGGAAGCCTGAAATATCAGAAGATATTTTTTTTATGAATCCAAAGGGTGAGGGTATGTCAAAGCTGGCTTTCCTAAATTAATGTACAATATGAAGTTTGAGAATAAACATAGAAAATATAAAAAATCTATGAAGACGACCTATAGTTCCTATGAGGACAGCTCTGGTGAATCTATTTCATCTCAGAATGAGAAATATGATATTTCAAATATGTGTTTTATGAAAAATAAATCTCAAGTAATCATCGAGTCTCCTACACACAATTCATATTATTCTACAAATGAATGTGAATCTGAGAATATGACAAATAATGAACTATTTGATTACTATAACATACTAGAAGAACCAATAATTAACTAAATGATATGAATAAATCATTAATGAAACAACAATTACTCTCTAAAAATGTAAAATTAGAACTTACTATTGATAGAGATAAAAATATTCAAATGCTAATGAAAAATAATGATCTAAAGTTTACTAACGACCAATTAAAGAAGTATCTTGAAATGTTTTCAAATGGAAAAGAATAACTTACTCACTTAATTGGTAAACAGAAAGATCTTATGTACATTAATGTAACAGGATATCAACCATTACAAATAAATTTATCAAAAACACATTTTGTGACTAAATCTAGAAAATATGAATCTCTGTCTAAAAATCATGATTTTACTGAAACTTCTTCCACTAAAGATTATGTTGATACATCATGTTTAGTGGTACCAAACAAAGTTTATTTTTCAAACACTCTATATTATACATATTGGAAACCCATAAGACAAGTGTAGGTTATTAACCCTTTATTACTGATGTTTCAAGACCCAGAAAAATATGGGTACCAAAATATTTTCTTGGATAAATTGTTTTGTTAGTAAACTTCCCAAAGTTTTACTATAGAAATATTTTCTAGTTGGAAAGTGGTTAATCAATAAATGTAACAGGAGACTACTCATGCTTCAAGAGTCTCACCAATATTGAGGGAGGATATGTCACATTTGGTGATAATGGTAAAGGAAAAATCATCTCCTCGGGCCAGATTGGTAACCCTTAATCTATTTCAGTTTCCAAAGTACATTAAGTTAATGGATTAGAGTATAACAAGAATAGAATATCTCAACTCTGTGATGATGTATTTAATTTTAAATTTAAAAATGATTCATGCTATGTCTTTAGGCCATGAATAACATAGTGCTTACTACTCTTAGAAAATATAATTTATATGAAATCATTATAGACACACTAAAATCACAAAATAGATCATGTATAAGTGGCTTTCACAAAAATTCTTGAATCTGGAATAAAGGACTAGGACACAGTAATATAAAATTCTATAAAGTTTTGACCATAAAAAGATAGTTAAAGACCTACCCAAACAAGAGTTTCTAGAAAAAAAGTGTACAATCATTGTCAAAAATGAAAGAAAAATAAAATATATTTCAAACCAATAAAAGAAGTTTCTACTTATCAACCTCTTGATTTGTCTCACAAGGACTTGTTTTTACTATCAAGAGTTTCAATTTTCAATGGGAATCACTATTCTTATGTTCTTTTAGATGAATTCTCTTGGTATACTTCTCCCTTTTTTATAGATCATAAATGTGAAGCTTTCTATCACTTTACCAAGTACGCTAGGATTATATAAAATATTAGTGAACATAAAATTAAATCATTAGGAAGTGACCATGTCCATGAGTAAGAAAATTAAGACATTGAATCTTTTTTCTTACAAAATGACTATAGGAATAAATTCTCTACCCTTAGGAAACATCAACAATATGGAGTTGTGGAGGGAGAAAATATAACCTTACAAGAGATAGCCTGAAATGTGCTCAATGAATATGACCTACCAATTTATTTTTTGGCTGAATCTATTAATACAACATCATACATAACAAATAGAGTTTTAATTAGACCTATCCTTAATAAAACTCTTTATGAGTTGTGGAATAATAGGAAACCCAAGGTAAATTATTTTATAGTGTTTATATGTAAAGATTATATTCTTAACACTAAATACAATATAGATAAATTTAAATCCAAATGTGATGATGAAATATTCCTTAGATATTCTACATAAATCAAATCTTTTATACTATTTAATAACAAAACCAAATGTGTGGAAGAATCTGTACATGTCAGGTTTTATGAAACAGATCCACTTAAACATATGACTTCACTACAAAATCTTGAGGAGTATATTTCAAATCTCTACATTATTTCTAAACCTTTATATCATCCTATATAGAAATTAGTAAAAACATATAGTTATGGAAATTCTCTATAATCTAGCTATAGTGAACCAAAACAATATGGTGAACCTGAAATAACAAGCCCTACTTTTACCAGACCAAACAGGACCCCTAAAAACCATCCCTTAAATGAGGTTGTCGGAGATTTAGATAGAGGAACACAAACAATATATTCATTGAGAAATTATGTTGAACATCATGTATTCTTATCAAAACATGAACCAAAAAAATATCAAAGATGCAATCAATGATGAATTTCGGGTGATTCCTATTAAATAAAATCTTAACCAGTTCGACATAAAAAATGTATGGAATCTTGTTGATATATTAAAAGATACCTTGACCATAAGAACTAAATTGGTGTTTAGTAATAATTTAGATTAATCCAGAAATATAGTTTGAAAAAAATCTAGGTTGGATTGATAAGGCTATAATCAATATGAATGAATTGATTATAAAATTCTCTTTCACCAATAGCTTGGCTTGAACCCATTATAATCCTAATTTCCTATACAGAACACTTGAATTTTGAACATTATAAAATGGATGTCAAAAGTTAATTCTTAAATGGTTATATAATTGAGGATTTTTTTTGAACACCCTCTAGGTTTTGCAAATCAACATTTTCCAAATCAGGTTTTCAAATTAACTAAAGAATTATTTGGTTTGAAATAAGCACCTAGATCTTTGGATGAAAGGTTAAGGAACATTCTTATTTCTATAGCGTTTTACAAAAGTAGTTTCATATATTAATTCATTTATAATTATAATTTATAAAAAAAAGTTTTAATATATCAAATATATATATATATGATATAATTTTTGGATCTTCTAGAAATTATTCGCGTAATGATTTTTCAAAAATGATGAAATGTGAATTTGAAATGAGTTTGATGGGTGAACATAACTATTTTATTGGATTTCAAATATTTCAAAACAAAAAATATATTATTATAATTTATAGTAAATAAACTAAATTTCATTCAAAAAGATATAGATTTGATATCATTAAGAGTAGTGAAAAAACTATGATTTCCATATGTAAGTTAAATCATGAAGAAAATGGGAATTCTATTGATCAAACTACTTACAAAGGATTGATTGGTAGTTTGATGTACTTAACTGCTAGTAAGCCATTTATTATGTATAGTGTGTTCATGTGTGTAAGATTTTATGAAAACCCAAAGGAGTCACATTTAGATTTTGTTAAAATATCTTTTAAATACCTTAAATATAAAACTAATGTAGGATTGTTCTACCCAATTGGAAAAACATTTTTATTTGGTTAGTTGTTATGATTATGGATTTGGTGGAAGTATGTTAGATAGAAATAGGGACTCTGGAACTTGTCAATTTTTAGGAATGTTTCAAATATCATGGTGTGGTAAAAAGAAAAATTTAGTGTCATTATCAACTGCTGAAGCAGAGTACATTGTTTCCTGTTGTTGTTGTGCACAAATTTTAGGGATGAAACACACATTATTAGAGTATTGATTTTAATTAATACATATCCCCATAAATTGTGATAATACAAGTGCTATAATCATTTCTAAAAATTCATTTTATCATTCTAGAACAAAACATATTGATGTAAAACATCACATTTCCAGAGAAACATATCAAACAGTTGATATAAATCTTGAGTTTCTTGGGAATGAACATCAACTTGTTGAAATATTTACCAAACCCTAAAATTCTGAGAGTTTGAGCTACAGCAGACATTAACTAGGAATGATAAATTTCTAAAGAATATCTGACCTAATTCCATTATAAAATTCTGGTTGTATATGACACCGATCAGGTGAAACTGATTAGGTGAAACTAATCATGTGAAACTGATCAGGTGATACTGATCAGGTTAAATAGACCAAGTGAAACATATCAGGTGAAATTGATTATGTGAAACTGATCAAGTGAAACTGATTAGATGAAATAGACTTGTGAAACTGATTCTGTCAATCTGATCTGGGAAACTGATTGTGTTAAATAAATCAGAGATACCAATTGAGTGAAACTGTTTGAGTGATACCGTTCGCATGGGACCGATCATATGAAGCAGATCCAGTGAGAATGATATTGTTTGACTAAAACCGATACGAATAGGGTCCATTATAAAATCTACTTATCATTTTCATTTTATGTAAAACTGTATAGTTTTTTTCTTCCTTATTTTACAATTACATTATTTTAAAAATTAAAATCCCTAAATGATAAAAAAATTTCGATGCACACTTCTACCTTTCACCTCATTCACTCTACCTTTCAAACATTCGACAATTTGACTCTATTCGAACCCAAAACATTATAATGGAAAGGATGAAGTTCATAATGTAAGGACCGAGTGAATCACCATAAAACAAAAAAATAAAGGATAATCAAGTGGTGCAGTAGGTTTTGGGAAACTAGGATTAGGTAGATGAGTAGTAACTGCAGAGATGGAAGTGTCTGCTGAGTGTTTTTTGTCGAGCAGGTCTCTATTACTGAATGTTTAAGAATCTCAAGTATGGATCACCTAGTTTGGAAACAATGAGGGAGAATTCTATATTTATATGGTACATGAGTTCTATATTAACATGAAGGTATCCTTGGATGAAGCTGAGAAGGAAATGATGAAATTAGTATTAAATGGAAAAGAGATCTCATTTTCTTCGAAAGAATGGGCTGAATGCCTGGAAATTCCACATGAGGGAATCTTTATTGATTACCAGGGTAACATTCCTCCAACAACAGACTTATTTTCATATGAGAATTAATTAATTAAGCTAGGAAGGAATGATGAGTTTAGGAGATCATCTACCATAGAGATAGATGTAGAAGGACGATTACTTTTGAAGTTCAGTCAATATCAAATCTTCCCATGGAAGGGAGACTTTGCGGCAGTGAAGTATCAAGATGTCTTCCTGATTTTTCTATTGAAGAGTGGAGTGAATTTGAACATATTTAGATACCTCATGGTACACATATATGATATGATCATATCATAAAATAGGGAAAATTGTTTATACTACCCTTGGATTATCTCTATAATGATGAAGAAGTTAGGTTGTGTAGAGAATGGGGATTATGTAATCACTGCCTTCCATGGATTATGCAAATAATAGGAAATTTAGAAGATGAAAAAAATATTTTTGAGTACATGGAAGATATTTTTGGTGGAAGATGAAGAGAAACTCTATGAGGATGACAATCCTATTGACCATCTTACTACACCAAAGGATCAAACTCCTTCAAATCATAAATTGTGTGAAGAGAATGATTATTCTACTGAGGAACAGGCTGAGGCTGAGCTACCAAAGGATAAAGGGTCTGTTATAGATGATAGTAGTGACCCAAATATTTCTGACAGCCCAATGGATATGTCTTATGGAAATTTGAGTCCACCATTGGAATTTCCCTCTCTAGAGCCTTTATTGGGTGATGAAGAAGAGGAAGAGATAGATGTCTCTGAAGAGGAAGATATTTAATAAAAACTGATTGTGGTTATGATAAGGATGATGATTATGAGGAGTATAATAATAGTGATCATGTTAGTGACACTTTAAAATCCATGAAATATTGAGATAGTTCGGGTGAGGAATCTATGCATATAGAATATGCGGAGGCTGATAGACAAGTTGATGCTGATTTTGTTGGACAGGATGCTGGTAGAGATGGTGTTGGATATGCTGGAGATGAGTACATTCATGACCATAATAATGTTGAATATCAAGGAATCACTTATGAGATAAATGAAATTATTACTGGAGTCCAAGAGGAAGAGTCTGAGGATCATATTTCACCTATACCTGAGATTGAGGAAAAGCCTAGAGTAGCTGGAGTGATTAGAGTTCATGTAAAACCTCAAGTTCATTTGGTACCAATCCCTATAAATGCTATTTTTAAAGTTTATAGGATGAAGAATAAGATGAATATGAGATTTTAACCTAACCTCAGGGATGAAGATTCATGATTGATAAAGTGGTTCCTAGAGACTGGACTTGTACTCGTGAGTTGAATAGTAATCAAGGGTTCATTCTATTTGTTCTGGACTATGATTCTGTTGAGGATATGGTAGCTCCACCTCCTACACCACAAGTAAAAGTTGAAGGGGAACTAATTTCTCTTATTTCAACAGTTTTACTTGATTTTGATCTTATTTTGAAGATAATACCTAGTGACTATATCACCAAGACTGATTTAGAACAATTCAAGGTTGAGATATGTGAGTCATTGAGATCCTCTATTTGAATCTGAAATGAAGAATCACTATCAATCGGTATTTCAGAAACTAATAATGCAAAGATTCCATGAATTTCCATTTATAAGATTCAGCCTTGCCTAATTACTATAGATGATACCAACATTAGAAACAATACACTGTTGAGAGAAGAAGTAAAATGATGTGTAATTAGTTGGAATCTCTGACCACTGATTTCAATACCACACTTTGTGGTGTCATATAGGTTCTTAATAATATGTTCACACATCTATTGAGTTTAGATTTAATGAAGTTATTGGATTAATTGGATATATGATCTCTGGTACATTCAGTTCTAAAGGTATCAAACCTGGAGCCGATTTAGCGCCCCTTAGAACTAAGGTAAGAGAAGAGATAGAGGGTCTTCAAAGTGATTATGAAAAGAAGGATCTATCCAAGATTCACAGATACACTGATATTATTTATTATATGGTTATAAATTATACTAATGAAGCATATACTGCTCAGAATGAGATTTTTTAAAAGGTGGATAAGTATTTCTCCAAAATCTATACCAAGTATGATCTAATCATCAACTTCAGGTATTTTTATGAAAATATCATGGTCCCTCCAATGAAATAATCCTTTTAGAGGATATTGGTACTGTGGAAGGAGTTTAATATTACTTTAGAAAAATTCATTGAGAATAATGAAGATTTCGAGAAGGTAATGCAATACGAAGGTGAAATCATCAGTGATTTCATCATGCTTTTAAATCCTTACATGCATGTCTGTGCGAATGTAATATTTTTCCTAGCTGGTTCTTCAATTGGAAGAAGTTCTCTTCATCATAACCAAATGATAGTATATCAATCCTTATCTTAGATACGGCCAGTGATCCAAGAACAACCACAAATCGTCTTCTCTCAAGAAGAAGATCTAGTCTTACTACAAATGTTCTTACATGGGTTGGATTTTTTGGTGCTTCCATTCAACAAACCCCTCCTATAGGAACAACAACTCCTTCTTTCCCTCCATTTTACTCTTAAGACAATGGTAAGTCACCTCAAAAGACAATTACATAGTAGTGGATTGTTTATTTGAAAGGTATTTTTACTTTTTACTTTTCTTTTGATGATTGAAATTTTTTATCCTTAATGAACATCTTTTTTTTCATCAGTGTGGCTAATGTTTTCATTATATTATTTTTATTTAATATTTTTTAATTTTTTGTAATCCCAAAAGGCGGAGAATTATTTGAATGGAATTCATAGACTCTTAAATTTGGATAAATCTATAAGTGGGATGGCATAAAATCATAATCTAAGGGGGAGTAATTCTGGCATAAGAAAATACCATGTACTCAGAAAAATATGTATATATCTCATATATGATACAAATCACTCCAAATTCTCTAATACAAATGGGGATCATGACAATTCTCTAATATTGATTAACCTTATGTATATATTTCCTCTATTACAATAATTAAAGGGGGGAGTAAAAGTAAAGCCTTAGTTGTATTGAGAAATCAAATTCATTGCTAGTTTCATATGTCAAGTAATTTTTATTCCTTAACATTTTCTTTAGATGATTAATTCCATTATTTTTTATTATCAAAAAGGGAGAGATTTTTGGACCCTTTGTGAAAAAGTAGTTTTCATTATCACAAATCATTCCTATTTATAAAATCTATTAATTCACATATCCTTTTTTAAGTAATATTTATAACGGAATACATTATGTCACATAGTATATACATTTAAATAAGCCAATAAATTATGGATTTTTATGTTTAAATATATTTTCAGGTGTTTATTTAAATGTATTTATAAATTTCTCTTAATCTGGATTTGTTCTGTATAAGACAGACACAACATAAGTCTTTTTGAATCTCTGTCACTCATAGTTAAAAGGATTCACAAATATTTAACTTGATGATGGGGAATCACTAATCCTAGAACTCTACAATTTAAGGAGTCCTTGATTTAGGAAGTCACCGATCAAAGAAGACACTAATGTTGGACTCACCGATTGAACAAATGGCCCACCAATGGACAATTCACTGATGATGATTCACACTGATAGTTCTAGAAAATCACCATTAGATGACTTAATAATGAGTGATCCACTGATGAATGAGTCACTAATGGTCTACTTACCGATGGAATGGTCACCAATGGGTGACACACCGATAGTTCAAAATGAGTGAACTATGATGAATCACCGATGCCCAGACAGACTGATAGCACAAACGACTCCCTGATGCCCATAGTCTTTGATACTGATGATGAGGACTCATTGACATTGAGATTAAATGATTTTGAAAACCCAATGATGAAAGACAGATGCCAATGACTCACAGATACTTATGACTCACTGATATTCATAAAAACTATTTTTAATTTAATAAGTAAAATTTATATCTTATAGTAATATTTAGTCCAATTAATGTTGTTGACATTATTTATAGTTTTTTTAGGAAATTCAGTAGATTGTACGTGGTATACGAACGTGGGGAGATCTTCTTGTATTCTAAACCTCAAAATTTAAAAGAATTTGAAGATGGATCATTCTGGTGGAACTGAAAAGTAGCATGAAAATAAGAACTACAATCTCCTACAACTCTCAAGCTTACATCCAAATCTCAATTACTCTAAGGAAGAACTTTTAAGGAGATTTTAAAGACAATCTAAACCTACTGAGCTACAGTGAACAACATTGAAACAAAAGAGCTGAACATTTTACACACCTAGAGGCCAGAACACAGAGATAAGGATACGCTATTTTATATCCAACATCTATAAGAGGACACAAATTCCATTTACACTACATCAATTATGTCGATATCTTCACTTTATAACCCAAAAAAATTTCTAAACCTTATTATACATCCCTAACTCTATTGTGTTCACTTTTTAAATTTTGAGTTGTGTGTGTATCTTTATGTCACACACACTGAATCATGTGCATAAGTGGATGATACTAGATATCCTCAAACTCACTCTCTATTTATCCTTTTGTATCCCACATATAACAATGGAAGAGGTCATGTGTTACATATCTTTTTTTTTCATGAATAATTGTGGTAGAGGTTATGTGTGACCTGGACAGCCTTTTGTGCTATTGTAAACCCTGATCCAGTGTGTGGATCAAACTATTTATTAAATTAATTTTCATGGTGGTT
Organism: Viscum album; assembly: GCA_963277665.1. Classification (NCBI taxonomy): domain Eukaryota; kingdom Viridiplantae; phylum Streptophyta; class Magnoliopsida; order Santalales; family Viscaceae; genus Viscum; species Viscum album. The sequence goes on from OY728152.1 coordinate 1,750,132,400, forward strand.
GGTGATCACCATGTAAAGAGGAGTAAATCTTAGCTTGAGGCTTAAACTCTTGGTTATATATGTTGTTTATTATCCTTTTTATAACTCTCTGTTTATTAATTTTTCACAAAACTAAATTAAACATTAATTCTTAGTTTACCAAGTGTTTATATTTGTTTTGTACCAATAGATTAGTTTCAAAAGCTATATTATTTTGAATATTAGTATAGCTGAGAACTAATTATTATTTAAAGAAATTAATAGAACATTAAAGACACTTATAAATTCACTTCAAACTGACTTGTATTATATTTTTAATTGGGGGTAATTTTCAAATAGCCAATTGTTAACTTAAATTTTTATAGATACTCAATTTACCCCCCCCCCCCCCTCTTGAGTAATCTACTCCAAAAACAAGTTTTTATAATAATTTCATAAACAATAAATTCATGAATATTATTTGGGGTAAAAAAATGAAAAAAAAAATTATACATTCAATTAGAATCCTCAAACATATGTAGATAAGAAATAATCATAAGGGAGTCGTGATATATTTTTCAAAGAAGAGATGTTTTGGAATATATTTAAATTTTTCATTAAACCAATTTGGATAAATGTATATCCTATAAAATAAAATATAATAAAAATTAAATGATATTAAAGGACTATAAAAATAATGTACATGCAGAAATTGATGAGAAATAGGGGAAACCTAAGGAAATGATGTTGGGTTCGAGAATCCCCCTACATTAATTCCTTCTTAATTTCATAAATTTTCCACCTCCTGAATAATAAAATTATGTATTTTAAAACAAGGATACATATATGAATTAGAGTCATTCATAATAATATTTATCAATTATAGTCATTGGATTATATTTCTTAATTTCTGTTGATGAAATCGAAGTGTTTTGAAATCATATTTTACTTAATAGTTTCTCATTTTGAAACAATTTTATTATTTTATTAAATATAATTTATAAATTATAATAATTAATTTTAGATGAAATGAATACTAGATATTACATATAATTTTATATTATATATATTTACTGTTTTCCATCCATGAATAGGGCTATAATAATTTTCTGGATAATGTCTTTGTAGGTGTTTAACTGAACATTAATGGGACATTGTTGAAACAGTGTGAAAGGAATGTATTTTCATTTCAATTTTCCATAAATATAAATAATTATAGTTTTTTAACATAAATAATAATATTTTAACTCATTGTGTAATAAATTTCTTATTATATGGTTTTTAAAGGAACATGTTATAAAGAAGAATGATAATAAGAAAAGAGAGAAGAGTAAAGAGACCAACACTCTCCTCGGTGTAGTTTCTCTTGTAAGATATGATAACCGTCTGGTGATTAGAGTTGTATTGGTTTAAAACATACCAATAGATTATGAGTGGCTTAATAGTGTGGATTTTGGTATATCTTTTTCTTTTTAATGGGTGGGGGACATGTTCTTCCAATATAAGGGAGAGGGGTTATTTATATGTGAGTAGAGGGGTATTTTTTATAATAAAATATTGATTAAAATATTATATCAAAGGTAAAACATTACATAGAATTTTTTAAATTATAAATTATATATTAATAAAATATAATTATTTTTAGTCGTTAAATCCATTTTGTAATTTTATCTAACAAATGTTTCAAAAAGTACATTAGATGAAAAGAAAATTTATTATTTTAAAGAATCAGTTTTGACTTTTGGTTTGGAAAAGTTCTAGTTAGGTTTGGAAAATGTATTTATTATATTTTAACAATTAATTTATGAAATTAAATATACCATTTTAATAAATAATGATATATAATAGATTATTTCAACATTACATCAAGAATGATGTAATTTCAGATATACAGGCTATATGAAAAAACTGTATATTTACTATTCACATAAAAATTGAAGTGTTTTCTGAAAATTACAAAAAAAAAATCCCTATAAAATTCCAAGGATCTGATTTACAAAATTATATTCATTTTATAAAAATAAATTTCTAAAACAGTTAATTTTACATTTTGTTATAATAAATTATTTTGACAAAATATTTTAAAATTTAGTTTATTAAAAATTACCTTATATTTTGTTTTAGATTCTTAATCATGATACTTATGTTTTTAGAATTATAAAATTTATATTTACTTATATAAATAATTATAAATATAATTTATATTTCAATTAATTTTTTGGAGGTAAAATTGTTATTCAAGCGACCATGTTACTATTCCAACTATCACATAACTATTTCAATGGTCACGTTACCTCAAATAAATAAAAATATATTATTTCAATCAATATTAAACTAAATTACTCTCATGGTTCTATATTTCCTTTTTCTATAATGTTTATTGGTTTATTAATTTTTAATTCCTTATAGTGTTTTCAGTGGGAATAATGATTTTTGTAGATTGGGTTGATCCATATTTTCTAACTTTAGATTTTGTATTTTATATTTTTTGTCCAATTGTGATGTATGGAATTTTAATAGGATTTATTTTCTGTATGATTATTTTGTAATAAAAAAATTCATTGTTTTCTATAAATTTTTTATGTTTATAATATAATATAACAAACATTTTTTTAGGAAACAAATTTTACTAAAAGCACTAGGTTGTGATAATCTGAAACGATTAATCGAGTCTTATGTTGAGGGTAATCACATCGCATGTTCATCAAGACTATATTCACATATGAATATAAATTTAGGATTAAATCTTGATTCAATTCATTTAATCTATTATTTTTCATTTGGATTACGATGATGATAAATTCTATATATATATATCACTTATATCTATTTGATTGAGCATTCCATGAAGATAATACACTAACTCGTATATTTAATCTTTGATATAAGTGTTTGAAAATTAATATTTACCCAATCAATTTCCATATATTTTTCAAATGGATTCTAGAACACACCAACCATCGTTTACCAATGTAAAATATTTATTTACTTTTATTTTACTCTTACCCGTAAATTTTAGGTGTTTGGGGATCAAATTTTTAGCTTGGATGGTATTTCATACAATATATAGGTTATTTCATATAGTTTAATGGAAATAATTTAATCACCCTTATTTAGAGTTCATCAAAATATATTGTTTTCAAGGTATTTTTCTGGTTGCATATGATTGGATAAAAAAAATTTAAAAACCCATGCGAACCATGTGATTTAATTTTTTCATTCGAATACTATCACATATATTTCACTTTAATGCCCCAATATTCCAAAAATAGTAGTATGTCTGATATTGTATGTGACATGCGTCACCAAACCTAAACGAAGCATGAAATATTAATATTTAAATATGACACTTGTAACCTAACCATTAAATTTAGAGGAATAAATAAGATTAAATTATTTATCAAATATATACTAATTTCCTTTCTCAATAAAATTTATTAATAAATTAATAGTAAATTATAACTCCATTTTTAGTAAATTCATTTAATTCTATAAAAAATTCCATTAAAATGGTTTTTATTAATTTTTGTGAGGGAATATTATAAATAATTTCAATAAATTTTAGAAATTTTATTTAATAAAATGACTTAATTTTTGAAATAATCATATGAAAATTTTATTTTTGTGTGCTTTTTTCTAAAATTATTTATTTTATTAATTAAGATAGAAAAATACTGATTTTAATTAAAAAATATTTTTTGAATTTAAGAATTTAAAATTTTCCATTATTTAAAAACAAATAAAGTAATATTATTTATATTATATTATTATTAATATAAATATGTTATTTTTTATCAATTTTATATTTGAATTTGATATAAAACATTTTTATACTTACGAATGCATTTTTTAGGAAAAAAAAATTTTGTTTCATTTTGCACTTAAATATTAAAATAATTTCTTGCACTTAAGGAAATTGAATTTTGAAAAATAGATTTCATATATGTATTCATTAATTCCAAATATTTTATACAGATAAACATTGATTTCGTTAATTATGATTAGTAATCGTAGAATATAATTATAACCAAGGTAAGGGTAAATCAGGTGATAAAGGTTACAAATTAAATGATATGAAATAAAAAATAACCATAACACTTGCCTCTATATAATACTATGAGTGTATATCATCCATTTCTATACAATTATTTAAAATATAATCTCATGTTATCATTTAACCTTAATTTTTTTATTTATAACATTAAAGAATAAAACAAAGTAAAATGTCACTTTTTTGCTTTTAATTTCTAAAATTTTTGTTAAATGGATAAAGAAAAATTATGTTCTATTGTAAATTAATATTTTTAATAAAAAAATTATTTTTTTATCATGTTAATTTAATTTTAACTTTTATGGATGAAATGATTACCTTAACATCTTATCCAACACCAACACAATATTTATTCCATTGATATAAAAATTAATTAAACCATTTTAATTAAGTTAAACGTAATATATATTGAGTTAATTATTGTAACCCACAAATTTTATAATTAAAAATAATATTTTATTAAGGTTTTAATTAATTATAATCTAATTTCAATATTTTCATGTGGTTTTCAAATTCAAATGAGATGAATAGTTTGAAAATGACCTTAATTTTATTTTATAATAAATATTATTTTATTAAATTGTTTAAAATTATTAAATATAATATACTAATTACATTTTTAGGTATATATTTAAAATGATATAATATGTCCCATTTATGGTATATTTGTTCTTTCATATTAATTATATTGACCACCAAAGAGTAAAAGACATGTCATCATAGTAATTGTAAAAATTAGTTAACACGGGTTAAAATTAAGAGATATTAATAAAAACAAAATCTAAACGAGTAAAAAATTTATTGGATGATAATATTTTGAACAACATTGATCATATATTTAAATTATATAATTACAGAACATTATTTCATGAAATTAATATATATTAACTATTTAATTTATGTAATTCAAAGAGTTTACCTCCCCTCTCTTATGAAAAGAAACCTACTATCCTATTTTATTCACAATTAAAAAGGATTTTATTTCATCCAAGACTTTAAAAATATCCTTAATATAATCCCTACCCTAATTCTATATTTATTTTTTTATAAAAAATAACAACAATAAAGGTATTAATGTGTAAAGATAAGGTGATTGTCTGAAGAAGAGAATTAGATTTTAACCAAATGTTTTAGTTTTATTTCTTCTCTCACCTCCATTAAATATTATTATAATATGAATATAATATGAAATATGTATATCTAATAAATTGATATTTCTTAATATTTATATCATAACTGATATTTCTGTCTACTTCCATCAAATTGGAAACGAAACCATTATTCGTATGTATAGTAGACTATCGCCTCGTGAAATGATGTAATTCTATTTCCATCAAAACCTCTCTTGAATGGTTATAATGATAGATTTAATATATATATATATATAATATTAATTACATAATTATAACTCTTTAAAATTAATATATCATATATTTTCTTACCTTTCCATTCATTTAAAATGAATTCTATGTTCGTGCGTACATGTGGATTACCACCTCCACGAAGCGATGCAATTCATTTTTTATTACCACATAACATGGAAGGTATATATAATTGTTATTAAAAAATGATATTATATTTATTATATAATTCATATTTTATAAATATAAATTAATTCTTACCATCTTTCTGTAATTATAAATTGAAAAATGGAAACGTTATTCATGCATAAATATAGTATATCATCTCCATGATTGTAATGTAATTAATTTTTCATAACCATCATTCATAGTTGTATTTAAAAGTATAATTGATATGTAAAAATGATAATTATTCCATGATTATTAATTTTATATAATTAAAAAAGTACCTCTTTAACCATAGTCAATCTACCGAATTCATTTAGGGAATTCAATCCAAATATCACCAAAATGACTGACCTTAACACAATTGATTAAATATTTAAATATAACATCATAATATATAAAATAAATGGAATAATAAACATGAAAAACGATCTTATGAAATAAATTAATTATCGTGATATTATTAATTATAAATATGAACAACTTTTGTGATGAGTTGGACTCATGGTCAAGGGTTTTTGTATTGCCTTTATTTTTGTGTGATGCATGCCATATTCATCACTTATTTATTTTATTTGATGTATTTAATACTATGAATGTATTTCAGGATAAATCTCATATAAATTGTTGTAATTTAAATATCCTTCTAAGGTTCTTCCTTTCATGGGTTTTGTGATTCAAAAGTTACCGAAGTGGTAAGGGTTTTGTGTTACAATCTCATTATTTATCATGATTGTTTATGATTAGTTTAAAATGATAAAAAAATTATCTACCTATAAATAAAATCATGAAATTTATTTTAATCAAGAAATTTTTAAATATTAAATTTTTCCATTAGTTTTCCTCATATTATGATCTTAAGATACTGATATAACATTCTTACGAAAAACCAATGATTTTCTTTATTCTTTTGAAAAACCTTTTTCTACCATGTCTATGTTTTATAATGGAAATCAAGAATATTATTATTATTATATTAATGTTTAAAATAATTTTAACCCATTTTTTTAGTTTTAAAAACATGTTTTAAATGAAATCTTCAAGTATTTTGTTATATAATAATCTTTTTTACTTTTTTAATAGGGAATGAAAGGAATGTTTCATTTAAACATATATAGCATGAATGAAATTTCCCACTATCATGACCACGGAATACATTAAATCTTACATTAAATATTTCCAAATATATTTTCGATGAAAATATTTTTCATAATATTTTAAAAAAAAATCGATTTTAATGATTTGATTTTAATGTATATAAGTTTATTTTCCAAAATAAATATTCAATATTGTCTTTTAAGAGAGTCTTCATCTAAGATGACATCCATTATGTTTCATATGATTTTTTGGGGATATGATCCAATGATACCATAATTATTATTTATCTATATGGATTATGAATATTAGGAAAATAAGTTTATGAAAATAATTTCTTTACAAAGGATATGTCATGATGAAATGATTATGTGTAACACCCCAAGCTCCCATGGTACAATTATCTTTGAATAATACAATAGTGTGTGTTGTACACCACATTGAGTTATTACACACCACAACCAATAAAACTAGCCATTATGAATAGTAGTACCCACTTTTTGAAATTTTATAAATTTTATCTTTCAAAATTGACTTCCTTTTTTGATTTTAAATATAGAAATTAGCATAGGGTGAATTTTTTGTATTTTTCTGAAAACATTCAAATTTTTATGAATAGTAAAAAATATTGAGTTATACTTTAAAACAAAAATTTTATTTAAATAATTATTTATTTTATTTAAATTTATGTTAGGTCAAAATAGATACATAATACCTATATAAGTTTAATTTAATTAATTGGAGTCAGTTTATAATATTTTTAGATATATAAAAATTTTATTGAACTTTTTACCATATTTTACCCAACTCCTAGGAGCATTTGAAAACATACATAAAACATAATTTTACCACTTTTGTGAGTTGAATTTTAAATATCCAAGAGACACGGTTGATATCAATAAGTAAAATGTTCTTCAATAAGATGAAAATATTTTTTGGTTAATAGTAACTTTTTACTTTTATTTACCACGGTTAAAAGTAAATAGTGTAATTCAGGGAACAAAGATATTATTATTACTATAACACATGTCATAATTCTATTGGATAAGTTTAATTTGACCAAAAAAACCTTAGGAATTAAATATGATATTTTAGGTCCACTTGGATTAGATTAAGACATTTATTAATATTTAATTCAACGAAGAGTTAAAAGAGTTAAAATCAATGTTTATAACTAAAACATTTTTAATATAGGGTTACAGTAAAGATAAATTCAACTATAAATATTAATTAGAAATATAATAAGATTTAATACATAATTGTATTTTATTTATATTTTTTATAAATTGAATATATAATTTATTTATGACATAATAATGATGCAGTAATTACCTAATTAATGAAATATAAAAATAATTGATATTATAATTTTCAAAATAAATGTAATTTGAGAATTTTTATGATTTACGATAATTTTCTAGGTTAATTAGGCATATTATGGATGGTAAGATTAATTTTTTTCAATGTAATAATTATGTTATGTATTTAGAAAAAACAAAATTCCAAATAGAGTCAAAATTGACATAAAAGAGTTTTTTAAACAAATATTATATTATTAATTGATATGATAATCATAAAAATATAAGTATCTTCCAAAAGACTCATATAATTATAGGTGTATCAATAATGAACCACATGGGGTTCTCTTGTATGTATATCGTATGTTTATTAACCATATAATATAAAAATACAAAGAGACGTGGTAAATGACAAACTATTTAACTAAGAGTTAAATATAAACCATAAGGACCCAAACCTATCTAAGACCTATTGGTTGATTTTTTGTTGACCCATCCCCAACTTATACTTAAAATAATCCATTTTGGAGCCATAATAGACTGAAAATTATTTTATAATAAAATAACGTTCCTAGCTTTTCCTAAGGTTCCCCTCACCGCTCTTATAAAATGTCACTCCACCTTATCTCTAATTCAAACATTAAAATCCATTTGGATCGGCCGAAACCTGCCCAAATACCCTCTAAAATGTCTTCCCTTCATCCTAATGTCCTTCCATTAGTCATAAATCCAACCTATAGAGCCCTTTTGATCAAATCAAAAGGAAGAACCTGAAGAATAGATAAATATTTCATCACCTTTTTCAAGTTCCTTTCTTCTTCCACTTCCTCTATCTTTTTTGTTTCCATTATAAAATAATAACTCCAGTATATTATATATACTGTGATGTTATTATAAATATATTACAACCATATTCATTATTCTATCCATCCATTGGATGACATGTCACTATACTTGCGTACGTACAGCTTACCGTCTCCACGTCATGGTGTAATTCTTATTCAATAAATTATTATTTTGATGGGTATAGTAATGATGTGTAATTTATGTAAATAATAAATATAACATGATAATGATTCTTTATAAATGATAAAATATCCAATAATATATTATTTTAATACCAAAATAATGATTTGGTCGCTCGTGCGTACGTACGGATTACCGTCTCCATGAACGTGATGAGATTCATTCCACATTGTATCCATTCAAGACTAATTTTCATTTTATGATTAAAAATAATTTTTAAAGACTTCATATAATTCTGGATATGAATGAGATACATCCCAACCATAACAAAAATTACTCACATAACATAGTATATAAAGGAAAATGAATTCGTTATCACCCGAAATGATGATAATACTTAGATATTATTAACAAAGCAGTGTTAAGAGATCTTATATGTTATCATATTAACATATATGATTCTTTTATAATTTAATTACAATTATTTAACCATTATACATGATGTTAACCTACCCTCAACCAATGAAAAATACAATCTAAGGGTGAATTCTACAATCTCTTCATTATCCGAGGTTTTTTATACGTAATTATCTACGGGGAGCTCTTTATCATCCACATCCATGTTTCTTAAAAATGTATTCCAAAACATTTTTACTATATACTAGAAAATGGGGTAAAGTATTTTTTACCCTTATTTTACCTTATATGTTTTGAAATGAATCTTTCCATCATCTTCCAAACAATGTACTTTATGACCATTTCGACAAAATTAAGGTAAGAATATTTTTTTACTTATATGGAAGCTGTGGATATTTTCCGTCATTATAACATTGTTGAAGCTTCCCTTACAATCTTATAAGAATATTTTCAAAATAAATTTTTTCTTATATTATTTGTAAATAGAAAGAGGTATTTCTCTAAAAAAGGTTTTTATTTCATCTATGTCAAAATCCGTTGATGGATTTAAAGCTTATTTGTAGTTGATTTATTATAATAAAAACATCTATATTGTATTGAAGGCTTTATGATATGTTTGACTATGGATGTGTTATTTCTACAAAATTCATGTTTTATGTATAATGTATTTACATTTCTTATGCTAGTTTTAATATGAATGTTTATGTTATTTTTGAACCATTTCATATGAGGAATGCAATGGACTTAGTATGTGACGAGTGGAGTCCACTATAGATCCTCGATGCATCGGTAGGTCACATGAGACAAACTTGTGTCTTGGAACAAGGCCTTGACAAAATCTTATTTGTAGTCTTGGCACAAGGCCTTGACTATGCGGTTATGAAAGTCTGGCATTATAAATTCCATCATTATGAAATTGGCTATTGATATTGCATGTGATTATCCAACTAGTAGAATATCCATGTGAATAAGTAAATGGAATTATTTGATTTTATCATTTCCATTTATGCTGAGTTTCAAGATTAAAAGGCTTTTTTTTAGTCGTATACATTTCCTTAAATGTTTATTCTTATTTTTGATAGTTTCCACTATATTGTTATCCTTATTTAGCATCAGATATCACCCCTTTCTATGTTTTATTATTCCCAAGATGTGAAGATGTATATTATTTCTGACCTATAGGGATAGTCTATGGGATAGCAGTGTTGTCTATGGAAACAATGTTGTTGTAGTTTTCCATTTCATGATGCAATGTAAACCTTATGAATATATATAGCACTTCCAAGGATACTATGCTAATCAGTCTTTTGAGGATTGCTCTTTTGTGATCATGCCAATGATACGTAATAGTGCAGCGACTCTGGGCTTCTTGGGATAGGGCGTTACAGTTGGTATTAGAGTAAGTTTAGTAAAATCCTTGGAAACTAGATTTAGATAAGCTCAGATTTGAGCACATAGCCCTAAGATATAATTTGAGGATTAGTATGGAAGAACATCTTAGAATTTTGGTATTGTAGATATTTTGTGAGTTTTCCAAGCAATTCATCTCTATCTGGATACGAGTAGGTAGAGGTGGATCTGGCATAGATGTACCTAGGGGTAAAATCTGAAAACACCGCTTTGAGCTAGAATTCAACAGTAACTGGTGCACAACAACGGATCTTGATGAACTCTTGGTTATGACACTCCAAGGGGATATGCTGAGAATAATTCTCATTTTCTTTACAAACCATTATGCTGGGTTTATGAGTACGTACTTCCTCAAAGAAATTTTTTTATTATTGTTGATTATATTCATAAAATATTCAATTTATATTAATTTTTTTACAAGTTTGGAATTATGTATTTCAATTCAAAAACTAATCTATTATATGCCATTGTTTAGAAATGGTGGCTAGTGGAAGGAATGGAAACCAAATCAATGTGCTCACTCCATGTAGGGATTACCCTCCTACTCAAGACAATTATAGTTGAGCTGGTGATGCAACTGGTGTTGATCTGCAAATTACCATACGGGGACTACTCACTCAGGTTATGAATGATAACCTTACCCATATAGAGCACCCCGATCCAAATTGTGGAGGGTAAATGTTAGATCGCTTCATGAGGCAAAAACCACCAACATTCAACGGGAGTATAAATCCATTAGTAGTTGAGCAATGGATAAATTCCTTAGAGGAAATATTCTATGCCGAGGGGAGTAGTGAAAGAGAAAACGTTGTCATGTTAGTTTACCTCCTCACTCGAGATGCTTATCAATGGTGGTCATTGATTCAAAATACAAAGAAATATTGTGAAGTATCAAATATTAAATGGTGGGAGTTTAACGAGATTTTAATAGAAAAATAATTTGCTCATCATCTTCAAGCAGATATGGAAAGGAAATTTCTGTTTCTAAGGAAAAATGAGGATGAGAATGTCACAAAGTATGAGGCTAACTTTACAAGGTTAGTGAGGCATGATGCAGATTATATATGTAACCCAAGAAGTAAGATTGATATTTTATTTCATGGTTTAAAACCACTTATCCATCGAGAATTAGTCTCGAAATCCTTCAAATTGAATGGATATATTGTCTCATGTTCTATCAAGACAAAAAAAGAATTCTCTCTGTCATATAAATTTAAAGCAATTAAAGAGAATAATAGATCTTCCAAACACTCTGGAAATGGATATAAGGGGAAGAAGGGAAAATTTGAATATCCAACCTGCAGTAAATGTGGAAGAAACATTCTCGTACTTTCCTAAAGGGAATGGGAGTCTGTTAGAAGTGTGGTAAAAAAGGCCACCAAGATCATGATTGCAAGGGGAAGAAAGAGGTTGTCACTGTTGAATGCTATAATTATAGATAAAGGTTTATTTATGTCAATGAATCTCCCAAGTACCAAGGGAACTTAACTTAGAAAAGAACAAGGGATCAAGGCCAAGCTTATGATATAACTACTGTAGAGGTTGAAGCTCCGAAAGATGTAGTGGCATGTAATTGAATGGTTTCCTCAAGTTAATAAAGTGCTTTATTTGATTCGGGATCATATCTTTGTTTCATATCTTCCAAATTTTCTAAGAAAATTATATATTCCCAATTTTATTTAACAAGGGAGTTGTCAGTCAAAACTCTTAATGGAATTATCATTGCAATAATGTTTTGCGAATCAGTCCCCCTTAGGACATATAAATGTTCTTTATCTACTAATATCATCGCCATACCCATGATTTAATTTTATATAATCCTCACTATAGATTTGAATTTCGACTATGATGAAAAATGTTATTATATGAAGAAGGAGGTAACATTTTTTGATTATGATGATAAAGAATCCCTTATCTTTTTATCAGAATTGTCACCACCTAATTCTTATCTAGATCCACCCCCAGTAGCTCAACTAAATTCAATTATTGTGGTGGAAGAGAATGAAATAACTATGGGTGAGGAAAATAATGTTCAAATAGAGGATATATGTATTGTGAAAGAATATGTGGATGTGCTTCAAGAAGATATACCTAGACATGATCGAGAATAAGAAATTGAGTTTTCCATTGATTTAATTCCTAGATCAAGGCCCATATCGAAGACCCCTTATAGAATGGCCACTATGTAATTAGTGGAACTAAAGAATCAACTAGAGGAATTTATGAACAAGGGGTTTATTTCCCCTAGTGTTTCTCCATGGGGATCCCCAATCCTTTTTGTTAAGAAAGATATGTCTATGCGTCTGTTCATTGACTACAAGGAGATCAATGCTATAACAATAAAGAACAAGTATCCCTTACCTCGAATAGATGATTTATTTGAACAACTTCATGGAGCACAATATTTTACAAAGAATGACCTTTGATCTGGATACCATTAGTTGCCCATGAAGAAGGAAGACATTCCGAAGACATCATTTCGAACCAGGTACCGGAATTACGAGTTTACAGTAATGCCTTTTGGATTGACTAATGCACCCTCTATCTTCATGGATCTAATGAATATGGTTTTCAAGGAATATCAAGATGAATTTGTTGTGGCATTTATTGATGAAATATTGGTATAGTCCAAAATCAACGAAGATCATGAAAATCACTTGAGCATTTTTCTAAGGACTCTTAGCAGACATGAATTATATGGTATGTTTAGAATGTGTGAATTCTAGATTTAAGAGATTTCTATTATTTTCCATATTGTCTCTAATTATGGAATATGTGTTGAACCTTCAAAGAGCAAGGAAATCCAAGAATGGCCATCACCAATGAGTATAACTGACGTACGTAGTTTTATTGGTTTAGCAGGTTATTATCGGTGTTTCATCCAGAATGTTTCCCGATTGGCTAACCCATTAACTAAGCTCACATGTAAAGGGTTTAAATTTGTTTTGACAAAAGAGTGTGAAGAATTTTTTGTAGAACAGAAGTGAACATTAGTCAATTCTCCTATCTTTATTCTACCATCGGGGAATGATGGGTTTGTTATTTATAGTGATTCATCAAATAAAGGGCTTGGATGGGTCATTATGTAAAATGATAGGGTTATTGCCTATGCATCCCTACAACTTAAAATTAATGAGAAAAACTATCCTGAACATTACCTTTATTTAGCAGCTATAATCTTGGCTTTGAAAATATGGAGACATTATCTCTATGGTGAAAAATGTGAGATATATACCAATCAAAATAATTTGAAGTATATTTTCTCAAATAAATAACTCAACATGAGGCAATTGAGATGGATTGAACTACTCAAGTGTTATGATTTCATGATACACTACCACCTGGAAAAGGAAAATAAGGTGGAACATGCATTGAGCAGAAAATATCATGGAGTTTTGAACAAGATGAGAGTTGAAAAGGATCTTATATACATGGATCTAGTAAATATGGATGTGGGAATCACCATGTAAGGTGAAACATCAATAATTTTTTAAATGGTTGCCGAAACATCTTTACAAGAAAGGATAAAGTGTTCATAGACCAGTGATGAAGATTTTAAAAAGAAGATTAATGCTTTGAATGATGGATGATTGAGTGACTTTGTGTATGAAGATAGAATTTTGAAATTTTAGACGATACTATGTGTTCCCGATATACCAGATCTAAAAAAGGAATTGTTGGATGATGCTTATAGTTTCAAATTCTATATACATATTGGTAGCATTAAGATGTTTAGGGATTTGAAGGATTATTTTTGGTGGGAAAAAATGAAGAGGGGACTTTTTTATTTTTGTTCAAGATGTATGGTTTTTCAACAAGTGAAATCTGTAATGCGACAACCTAGAGGATTCATGCATCCTCTTCCCATACCTGAGTGGAAATGGGATGATATCGTGATGAACATTGTCATGGGGCTAAAAAAGACTCCTAAAAGGAATGATGCAATATGGTTCATTGTTGATTGTCTTACCAAGTCATTACATTTTCATTCTATAAGGGAAGATTTACCACTTGAAAATTTAGCAAAAATATATATTAATGAAGTTGTAAGACTTCATGGAGTACCACTATCGATTGATTCTGATCGTGATCCCTGTTTTACCTCAAATTCAGGAAACTTTTTCAGAAATCCATGGATTCTGAACTTCATTTGAGCATATCCTACCACCCCCAAACTGATGGACAATCAAAATGGACTATTCAAACCTTAGAAGGCATGTTGATATCATACTCACATGACTTTCAAGGTATGTGGGATCAATATTTACCTCTGGTAGAATTTTCTTATAATAATAACTTCTATTCAAGTATTCAAATGACACCATATGAAGCATTATACGGAACGAGATGTCACACACCAGCCTATTGGGATGATTTTGGTGAAATAAAACTCGTAGGCCCAAAACTACTAGAGGGAACGATAGAAAAGGTGAAGGTAATCTAAAATCACATCAAAGGAGTCTAAAGTAGGCAAAAGAGTTATGTCGATAACCAAAGGAAGGATTTGGAATTTCATTTAGGAGATCATGTTTTCTTGAAGGTATCTCTATGGAAGGGTGGTATACGTTTCGGTAAGAAGGTTAAATTGAGTCCCAAGTACATCAGACCTTAAGAAATTTTATATCGAATTGGGGTTGTAGCTTACTGTTTGGAAATTCCGCCAAGTCTCTCCAAAGTTCACGATGTATTCTACATAACACTGTTGAGAAAATAAATGCCTAATCCAACACATGTACTCACCTATGGTAAATTGGAACTGGAACCCCGTCTATCTTATTGTGAAGAGCCTGTTAATGTTCTTGATACAAGAGAACAAGTATAGAGAAACCGGACGACTCGTCTGGTAAAAGTTCTATGGAGAAACCATAAGATGGAAGAGGCGATGTGGGAACATGAGAAACATATGATGAAGTACCACTCGAGTCTTTTTATGCAGTAATATTCTATAAATTTCCAGGATGAAATTATTTGAAGGTGGGTTGAATGTAAAACCCCAAGCTTCCATGGTACACTTCTCTTTGAATAATACAATAGAGTGTGTTATACACAACTTCGAGTTCTAACACACAACAACCAATCAAACTAGCAGTTATGAATAGTAATACCCGCTTTATTAAATTTTATAAATTTTATCATTCAAAATGGACTTCATATTTGGATTAGGAATACTGAAATTAGCTTAGGGTGAATTTTTTGGTATTTTTCTGAAAACATTCATTTTTTGATGAATAGTGAAAAACATTGAGTTATATTTTAAAAATTAATTTTAATTTAAATACTTATTTATTTTATTTAAATTTATTTTATTTCAAAATATATAAATAATACCTATATAAGTTCAATTTAATTCATTAGCATCATTCTATAATAATTTTAGAAATATAAAAATTGTATTGAACTTTTTACCTTCTTTTACCCACCTCCTATAGGAATTTGCAAATTTACATAAAACATAATTTTACCACTTTTGTGAGTTGAATTTCAAAAATCCTAGAGACCTGGTTGATATCAGTAAGTAAAATGTTGTTCAATAATATGAAAATAATTTTTGGTGAATAGTATCTTTTTTCTTTTATTTACCTTGGTAAAAAGTAAATTGGGTAATTAAGGGAAAAAATGATATTATTATTACCCTAACACATGTCTTAATTCTATTGGATATGTTTAGTTTGACCAAAAACAACCATATGAATAAAATATGCTCATTTAGGACCACTTGAATTAAATTAGGACATTTATTATTATTTAATTCAAATGAGAGTTAAAAGAGTTAAAATCAATGTTTAAAAACTAAAAAAAAATTAATATAGGGTTACACATAATATAAATTCGACTATAAATATTAATTATAAAGATAAAATGATTTCCTACATAATGGTATTTTATTTACATTTTTTAGACCTTAAATTATTTAATTTATTTATAACACAATGATGATGCATTAATTACCTAATTAATAAAATGTTAAAATAATTGACATTATAAATTTCTAACTAAATATAATTTGTGACTTTTTATGAATTAAAATTATTTTATAGGTTAATATGACATATTATGGTTGCATAGATGAATTTTGGGCGAATTAATAACTCTGTTATGAATTTAAAAAATACCAAATAGTGTCAAAATTTACATAAAAAAGTTTCAAAAACAAATATTATATTATTAATTGATATTCTATTCCAAATTATCTAAGTTTCATACAAAAGACATAAATAATTATAGGGTATCATTAATTAACCACTTGGGGTTCTCTTGGAAGTATATAGTATGTTTATCAACCATATAATATTAAAATAGAAAGAGTCGTGGTAAATGTCTAACCATTTAACTAAGAGTTAAATCTAAAAGATAAGGACCCAAACATATCTTAAACCTTTTGGATCAGTTTTTTTCGACCCATCCATACCTTAGACATTAAATAATAATTTTTTTATCAATTAGAAACCAAAAATTATTTTATAATAAAATAATATTTCTAGCATTTTCTAAGGTGCCCCTCACCCCTCTTATAAAGGGGAACTCCCCCTTATCTCGAATTCACACCTTCAAATCCATTTGGCTCGGCCAAACCCTACCCAAATACCCTATAAACTATCCTCCCTTAATCCTAGAGGCATTCCTTTAGTCATAAAACAAACCTAATGAGTCCTTTTGATCAAATTAAAAGGAAGAACCCGAAGAAGAGGTAAATATTTCAACACCTCTTTCAAGTTCATTTCTTCTTCCACTTCCTCTTTCTTTGTTGTTTCCATTCCAAAATAATAACTTCAGTGTATTATATATATAGTGATGTTATTATAAATATGGAACAACCATATTTATTATTCTATCCATCTTTTGAATGACATGTCATTAAACTTGCATACATACGGCTTATCGTCTCCACGTCGTGGTGTAATTGTTATTCAATACATTATTATTTGGATGGGTATAATAATGATGTGTAATTGATATAAATAATATATATAACATGATAATGATTCTATATATATTATATACCATCCAATTATATATATTTTTAAATACCAAAAGAATGATATTGTCACTCGTGCGTACGTACGGATTACCGTCTCCAAAAACGCGATGAGATTCATTCCCCATCATATCCATTCAATACTAATTTTGATTTGATAATTAAAAATAATGTTTAAGGACATGATATCATTCTGTATATGAATAAGATACATCCCATCCATAATAAATATTACTCACATAACAAATAATATAATGGAAAATGAATCCATTAACACCTGAAACGAAGATAATACTAATACATTATTAACAAAGCAATGTTAAAAGATCATATATGATATCATATTAAAGTATATGATTCTTGTATAATTTAATAAAAATTATTTCACAATTATAAAAGAGGTTAAATTACCCTCAACCAAGGAAAATTACATGGTAAGGGTTAATTCTACAATCTCTTCATTATCCGAGGTTGTTTATACATAATTATCTACTCAGACCTATTTATCATCCACATCCATGTATCTCAAAAATGTATTTCAAAACATTTTTACTATTTACTAGAAAATTGTGTAAAGTCATTTGTACCCTTATTTTACCTTATATGTTTTTAAAGTAATCATTCCATTATTTTCCAAACAAGGTACTTTATTACCTTTTCGACAAAATCAATCTAAGAATGTTTTTTTTCTAATACAGTGGGTGCGGCCATTTCTGCCATTATAACATCATCGAAGATTCCCTTACAAGCATATAAAAATATTTTCAAAATAAATTTTTTCTTAAATTATTTTTAAATATAAATATATGTTTCTCTAAAAAATGTTTTTATTTCATGTATGTCAACATCCTTTGATGGATTTTAATCTTATTTGATGTTGATTTATTATGATACAAAGCTTCCATATTGTATTGAAGGCTTTCTAATTTGTTTGATTGTAGATTTGTTAATTTTACACCATTCATGGTTTATGGATAATGTATTGAAATTTCATATTCTAGTTTTAATAGGAATGTTTATTTTAGGTTTAAACATTTTTATATGAGGAATGCATTGGACTTAGTAAGTGACGATTGAAGCCCACTATATCCCCTCGATGCATCGGTAACAATCATGAAACAAACCAGTGTCTTGGAACAATGCCTTGACAAAATATAATTTGTAGTCTTGGAACAAGGCCTTGAATATGCAGTTTTGAAAGTATGGCATTATTCATTCCATCATTATGAAAGTGGTTATTGATATTGCATGTGATTATTCAACCAGTAGAATATCAATGTGAAAAAGTTAATGGCATTATTTTGTTTTATCATCGCTATATTGTTCTGAATTTTATGTTAAAAAGGATTTTGTTTTAGTATTATACATTGCCTTAGATGTTTATGCTTATTTATAAATGTTTCGACTATATTGTTATCCTTATTGAGCATCTAAGCTCACCCATTTCTGTGTTTTATTTTTTCCAAGATGCGAAGAAGTATATTATGAACTACATGTAGATATAGTTTATTGGATATCAGTGTTTTCTATAGAAACAATGTTGTAGTAGTTTTCCATTTCATGATGTAATTTAAACTCTATGAATGTATCTATCACTTCCAAGGCTACTAAACTGATCGGTCTTTTGAGACTTGATATTTTATGATCATGCCAATGATACGTAATAATGCACCGACTCTGCGCTTTTGGGGTTGGGGCTTTACATTATTAAAACCATTTATTTTATGTAACTTAATGATTTCATTCCCAACTGAACGCCATATTTTGAGGCATATGACTATGTACACAGATATGTGATTCAATAATATTTAATTACATATTCTCTTTGTAATATTTATGATAATTAACTTGATTTTTATGTGAAGTAAGAGTATATAACCTATTTCTTTCCATGAATAATTGTCATAATTATTCCTTATGATTAGTTATAATTTGTGGAAAAAATAATAATGAACCAGTTATGATGTCCATTTCAAGATAGCTCTCCAATTCCATAGGTGATATATTTTTATCATTATACAATATGTATAGGATTAGGGTGTAAACCTAATCTATTATAGGAAATTGTACACCATGTGATGTTGGCATAGCGGTTATCCTTGACTTATTCTTATATCATGATTTTTTTATTTCACCCACATATCTTATATTTCAATGATCCTATGGTACTATGTTATTTATTTTATGATCACATGAGATAACTCAGAATCCATCTATTTTGTGATATTATGTTATACCATTAAATCAATCATTATGATTCCTTATAATGTTTATTCCCTTATTGTGATTTTTTAGCACACCCATTTTTTTATGTATTACCCATGTTATACCATAGAGTATTAGGGGGGAAATAGATTTAGAAGCTCATTATCGATTTCAAAATAAATATTTTGTTTCATGTTTATTTTTTATGTACCTAGTATTCCAATGATACTAGGAATTTTTATCCTTGTTTTTATTTTAATTGATATTTATGTTAAAAATAATGTAATAATATGTTTCAAATGATTAGGTTGATATATACACATTGTTTGAATAAATAATTATATTATTATATGAGTGATATATAGTTTTTATTAGGACATTTTTTTATGATTTTTTTGTGCTTTTCCTATCTATGAATCTAAATCATGTGAGTGGGAAGTTGTGTCTAGTGAGGGGTGCACAACTGGAACATAGTTTGGTAAAATGTGCAGTAAACACATAATTTTAAATATGATATTAATGATTTTGTTTACATAATTTACCCCACCCCAAAATAAGTCCCCATCCACCATATATATTCTCCACTCAACTAAGATACCCCAAGTGAGACCTCGGCGTATCCACATGGTGATATCCCTGAGATTTTTTGGATTTTCTCTTTTGGTTCTTGGTGTATATCTTTAGTTAAATCCATTTTCTCATATCCCCTTCCATATAATCTTATTGTTTTCCATCACATTCCATGGTTTCTCATTCACCAAACCTTAATCAAGGATTTCGACCAAATATTATGTTTATTATGATGTTATGGTTCTTGAATCATGTATTAGGTTATCCTCTTCCTGCATTTAAGAGTTTCATCACACATGTATGTTGTTTGAGGTAGTTTGTTCTATAATTTTTTATTTTCCTGATATATTAGGATTTCATAGGATTTCCAATATTTATTTCCCCAAAAATTATATCCATTTTAGATTCTTATTATAAGAAATTAATTTGTTGATAAACTATATAGACTCATTATTTTTTTTGTCAAAATATGAGTATGTTAGGTGTGTGATGAAATGCCAAAATTTTACTGCATATTTCGATTCTTCACTTGAGATTTTTGAATCTATTGGTTTCTATAGAATTAGAGAAATGGTTTTGGGATATTTTTTTACTCATAATTGATTATTTATGGGGTTTGATTGATTTTCCTTGAAAATCATAGGCTTTTTGTGTGTGATTTGGGTTGTTATCTCTATTTTAGTCTTTTATTCATGCATGGTTTTTACATACACCACATGGGTGGTGTTTTAATATAAAATATTAGTCTTATATAAAATTAAAGGCATTTTTTATAGAATAATTGATTTGAAAAGTTTTTATCAAAATCTACATTCAAATGATCTTTTTTCGAAGTAAAATAATAAGGACTATTTGGAATTTTTAAAAAAAATCTTTAAACAGATATTGATTTGGGAAATGGACTTTCTAATGAATTTGGAAAATGATATCACGTTTTTAATCATAAAACACAGTTAGAATCATTGATTATTTTCTCAAATGATCATATTACCAGTGGATGTCCCACATTCCAATATGATTTTGATGTTTTAAATCTCCTAAAAGGGCATCACATTAGTATGGATAGGGAGGTGGATGATTATTTGGTACATTTTTCTGATTAATATATGATTTATTATGGATTATTGTACATCACCTCCTATAATAACCATCATTGTTATCCTATGATTTTTAGTGAGGTATTGAGTTATGGAAATTTTCTATTCATGATGATAATTACTAGATACCTTATGTTATTAATATTCATGGGTGAGTGCTACCTGAGATTCTATGTTAGAGAAGTAGGTTGGTTATAGTCCTGGAATGTATTGATAAGATAACATATGGTTTCACCAGAATTTATCTAGGATCACATCATAGGATATATAAGAATTCCCTATTATTATATATACTTTATTGTTCTTGGTAAATGTTTTTCTCTCTTGTTGTGTTTCTACAAACCACATTTTTATATTATTCCTCTAATATACTAGAACCATGTACTATTGATAAATTTGTTTTATTTTTTACATTTATCATTTCTTATTTTTTTTATATTCTTAATTTTATTTATTCGAGTAATTTATATAGTTAATAACCCTTTTTGGGTGGATTTTTTTTGTTCCCTTGTGTATAGTTTTAAATTTTGTTTGAAAATGGATGATTTGCAAAGCGAGTATGTTTTAATTTAAGTAAAAATATTTTAAAGGATTATTCAAAAAAAATGATATATAAAATTAACTTTTTTGAAATCTCAAGGTTGTTTCTATAAAAATAAAAAATATACATTATATCTATATTTCAATATATAATTTAATGTATGCTCTAGTAAATGAAATTCATAGATTTTTCTGGTGATTTTCAACTATTTTTTTTGGCCCACACCTTACTTGTTCCACATAGAATCATTAAATCAAAATATTTTTTATAGGTTAATGTTCAATTCATTGTTCCTCATTTAGAATATTGGTTTTGATGATGCATTTTGACTTGGGTGATCACATGGAGACTATGTTGGCTATTTTGGTTAATTTCATTATGTAGATGCATCATCCATGATGTTCCTCTATACTCGAATTGTTGTTGAATTCTTTTATTAATATGTATTTGTTTTTATTTTTTTAGGTATATTTATATTTTTTTGTGTTATGTTTGGCAATTATTATTTTATATCGAATTATCTTATTATACCTAGATATTTGATGCACGGAGTGGTCATTACATAAATTCAATTGGATGATTTATTATTTATCATATTAATGTTATAAATCACTCCACGTGTACGTAATTTGATGCATTAGAAAAAATTTCTATCCTAGAGTAATGAGTACGAAGCTTCTAGTATGTCATGGGTTGGCTTAGGACCACAACTCAAGAGTCTCTCTAATCTGGTTCATGAACAGTAATTATTAAATCCTCTTTTTTTCAAAGACTTAGGTACTTCTAATACTTTATGTTGTTGGGTGTTTCTAGTAGATTGGAATTAGGTCTAGTGGTACATGAGAGGAAAGTGAGGGGGAGTCTACATAAAACTATTCTAATTTAGAACCTCGATCTTCTAGTGATATAGGATTGTGGGTCTTCGATTTTGGTTTTCCTCTATTTTTTATGGGGTATTTTTATCTAGATCAATGTTATTTTGGATTTTGTCAATGTTGTTTGGAAAATTTATGGATTTTATAATTTTTTTTGTGGGGGAATATAAGAGGAACCTAAGTCACCTTGTTATGCTACATGGTCTAGATATTTTGTAGATATCATGTGGTTGGTTCTATTATCCTTACAATGATCGTTTCATGGTTGGTGAATATTCCTCAAAACTATGAGGCCAAATTTCTCAAAGTCACTAGACCTCTTCAAAATATAATTTTTATTCACATTAATTTTTCATGGATTGGGTTCTTTTGTAACTTTTATTTGGGAATAATTTGAGGATATTTTTTATGTGAAATGAGTAGTTATTGGCTTAATTTCAATGATATCATGAAATTAAAATAGAGATTGAAATGGTAAATAACAGTTCAAAAATAAATGATGTTTTTAATAAAATTTAAAATTGATTGGAAATTAAGAAATTTTTAAAAATGTTCAAACGTAAATTTGGTTCTTATAAGATGCTTAATAAATTTAATAACCAAGGTGTGAGGACGTGAGATCATTTATAAATAGAACTTTTGAATTTTAATTTATGTTAATATCTCTTTAATGGTGATTGTGATTTAATTTTGTAGGATTTTTTAAATTTTATTTTATTTTTTGAAGGGTATGTTTTGATTCTAGATGATTATTTTCTGAGTTATTAATTTTCATTATTACATGGAGTGTTCATCCCAGAATAATTTTTAAGAATTGTAGGGGTTTCAGTGAGACCTTATTATTTAGAGACACAACCCAAAATGATGAGAGAGTGGTGGATCTAGTTTCCTCTCAGGATTATTATAGAATTTTCATTGATTTAGGTCTAATAGAGGTTGTGTAGTATCTAGAAATGGATGAATATATATTTAAAACTAGAGGAACACCAGAAGGCTTATGGTTGATAGTTTTCTTGGGTTTTCTTGAGGATCCTAATTAGTAACAATGAAATGTCATGGTTTCATCCCATTTTCAAAGTGGAATGACATGATAATTCATAAAGACCACATCTATACAGTGGTTTCTTCATAAATAGGTTAAGATGACTAAAATTGTGTATCTTATGGGTCTTCCGTAAGGTCAATGATCAGTGAAGGAATATGTTAACCTCTTTAGTGATTTGGATCCTTTTTATTCAAAGACCATATCAATTGATTCCTTAAAGTATCAGATATTTTTGAAATTTCTTCCTTTAGATCATACTTTTATAATTCTTTCATATAGTCTTATTTATTTTAATGGATTAGTAAAAAAATATTTTCTAGAAGATTTAATTTATAAAGGGAAACCATTACTGGGTGGAAACCCAGTTTTCTTCAGTAATAGTAATGTTTCCCTATCTATTATGTGGTAGAAGCAATTACATCTTTTTTTGGGGGAGTCGTTATGTCTTATTATTCTTTATTACAATAAGAAGTGTCGCTTTATGTTCTTTTAATATGTTTAATTAGGGTATTTAAATCCCTCCTGATTGAGTGTCCCAATGACCTATTGTTGTTGTGGTTATTTTAGATACCTCTACAAATTCTATAAGTGGAATACTCATTGGGGAAATAAATAATTACTTACCTTGTAATAATTAAATTAATTTATAGAGCATATGAGATATCAATTTATTTCCGTCTCTATTTATCAATGGTCTTATCTTTAATGATTATTATTGTTCGATCTCTATTTGGTGTTTAATAATGTTTCTGATCTAATTCTTATTTACAGAGTAAGAATTTTTTTTTGCAATCATTAATATTTTCTTTTTTTGTTATCATTCATTGATTATATTTTTTTTAACTTCTGGTTAATTGTATAGGGTTATTAGTTGATGCAATATTCATTTATATTGAAAAATAATGGGAAAACCCATCGTGGGACTCCATTTTGTAATATCTTCATTAGGTAGTTCTGCTCTGAGTTTTATATTAGAGGTAAATGGTTATGTGGGATTTTAAAACATTTTTAGTTAAATGTGTTGATTGGATTTGAGGTGTGTCTAATTAATGGATACCAACAATGTTCCTTTTTTTCCTTCCTCGTTTGATCATAGTGAATTTCTGGGGCCAAAAGTGTTATTGTGGAGATAATTAATGCACCATGGCCTTTAATTTTATTAATATATTATCAATTAATTGTTTCATACACATTCCTTTGAGTTTCATTAGTTTCAAGGTTAAATTTTTTGTTTTGGATATCATTTTCCATTGTCTCACATTTAGTGTGCATAGTTTTGGTTTAACGCCACGACCCCCGTTACCCAGAGTCGGTGCATTATTACATAACATTGGCATGATCACAAAAGATCATGTCTTGAAAGACCGATTAGTTTAGTGGCCTTGGAATCACAAGATGAATTAATAAGTTTTTCATTACATCATAATGTTAAAAACTAAAATAATATAGTCTCTATAGTCCACACTCATATCCCCTTCAGACTATCCCTGCAGGTCAGTCATAATATATTTCTTCACATCCTGGGAAAAATAAAACATAGAAAGGGGTGAGCTCAGATGCTCAGTAAGGATAAAAATACCGCGAAAACTTTTATAAATAATCATAAAAATTTAATGCAATGTATAACTTAAACAAAAGACTTTTAAACTTGATCTTCAGCATAATATAGAAAAAATAAAATGAATTAATGCCATTTAGTTATTCACATGGATATTCTACTAGTCGAATAATCACATGAAATATCACTAACCACTTTCATATTGATGGAATGCATAATGATGAACTTTAGTTTTTTTGTCAAGACCTTGTGCAAAGACATAAAGGATAATTGTAACTGGAACCCAACCCAGAGTGCCTCGGTAACCGGACTCCAACACAGAGTGCCTCTAAAAACCGGACACCAACCCGGAGTGCCTCTAATAACCGGACACCAACCCGGAGTGCCTCTAATATCCTGACACCAACCCGGAGGGTCTGCTGTAACCAGACCCTAACCTGGAGGGCTTACTTTTACCTGTCCCCAACACAGAACACACTAGTCCAACACATTCATCTTAAGAAGAGGATGAAATTTAACATAAACATTCGTATTAAAACTAGCATACAAAATGACAAAACATTAATCATAAACCATTAAGGACATAAAAATAATTCATCCATAGTTAGTCATATCCCAAAACCTTACATACAATATGATTGATTTGTATCATAATAAATCATCTTCAAATAAGTGTAAAATTTATCAAAGGATGTTGACATAGATGAAATCAAAACTATTTGAGAGAAATATCTATTTTTTGAAATCATTTAAAATTAAAATAATTATAAAATAAAACATTTACTTTGAAAATAACCTTATTATCTTGTAAGGGATTCTTCGAAGATTTTATAACGGCGGAAAATAGCCTCACCCTCCGTATAAGTTAAAAAATACATTCTTACCTGAACTCTGTCGAAAAGGTTAAAAACGACCTTGTTTGGAAAATGATGGAAAGATTCCTTTATAAACTTCTTATAAAAAGTCAACAAGGGTAAAACTGAAATTAACCCATAGTATATAATATAGTAAGAATTATTTGAAATAATTTTTTTAAGAAACATGGATGTGGATGATAATGTGCTCCCAGTAGATAATTATGTATAAACAACCTCGGATAATGAAGAGATTGTGAAATAAACCCTTACTAGTTTGGTAACTTACGAAACATACACCCCATGAAATATTTATCATACAATGAATATGTAAATACACATATATTAAAGTGTATTACACAAGGAATACAATTATGTTCAGTACATACAACACACAAAAGGTAATAATGGCAATATGGCATGAATCTCACGGGAATAAGGAATTAGATGAAAACCCATTACCTTGTTCTTTTCCTTGTTTGAGGGTAGTAAAACCTCCTGTATAATGGTAAATAAGTTTTATTAAATTATACAAGAATCATATACATTAATATGATATCATATATGATCTTTTAACATTTCTTTATTAATAATATCGTAGTATTATTGTCGTTTCAGGTGTTAACTTACTCATTTTCTTTTATATGTTTTGTTAAATAAGCCATGTTTCTTAAGGATAGGTTTTATTGTATTCATATCTGGAATGATATCAAGTCCTTAAAAATTATTTTTAATCATCATATGAGAATTTGTCTCGAATGGATACGATGGGGAATGAATCTCATCGCGTTCGTTGAGACGGTAGTCCGTACGTACGCACGAGTGACAATATCATTTTTTTGACATTAAAATAATATATAATTGGATGGTATATCATATATACAGAATAATTATCACGTTATATTTATTATTCAAAATAATTACACATCATTATTATACCCATCCAAATAATAATGTTTTGAATAACAATTACACCACGACATGGAGACGGTAAGTCGTACCTACGAACGTATGGTGACATGTCATTCAATGGATGGATAGAATACTGAAAATGGCTGTACCATATTTATTATAACATCAATGTATATAGAAGATATTTGAGTTATTATTTTATAAAGGGAATAACAAATAAATAATAAATTGAAGAAGAAAGGAACTTGAAAGAGGGTGGTGAAAACATTATCTCTTCTTCGAATTCTTCCTTTTGATTTGATCAAAAGGGCTTCTTAGGTTGCCTTTATGATCAAAATAAGGCCTCTAAGTTGAATTGAGGGATGTTGATAGGATATTTGGGCAGGGGTTGTCCGAACCAAAAGGCTTTCAAGGTGTGAAGAATTGGTTTGAAGTGGTGTCCTTTTATAAGAGGAGTGAGGGGCACCTTAGGAAAAGCTAGAAATATTATTTTATAACAAGTTCATATTTGGTTTATAATGGCACTAAAGTTGATTATTTTAAGTATAAGGTGGGTATGGGTAGAAATAATTTCTACCAATATATATTAGATAGGTTTGGGTCATTATATTAACCATATCTTTTAGTTTTAACTCTTAGTTAATTAGTTTGACATTTACCATGTCACTTTTTATTTTTATATTATATAGTTAATAAACATTCTATATACATCCAAGAGACCCCCAAGTGGTCCATTAATGATACACCTATCATGATATAATTCCTTTGGCTGAACCTTATATTTTTAGGAAAACAATATTAAATAATAATATGATATTTTTTTAAAAAAACTCATTTCTGTCAATTTTGACACTATTCAATAATTGATTTTTGTTAGTCTTAACAACTTTATAAATTAGAAAAAAATTAATTTAAGTAATAATATCATGTAATATTATCCTATAAAATTCATTATGTTATAAAAACTTTCAAATTGTATTTATTTTCACATTTATAATATCAATTATTTGATTCTTTCATTAATAAGGAAAATACTGCATCATTATTGTGTCATAATTAAATTTAATTATTAAATGTCTAAAAATTATAAATAAAATACCATTATGTATTAAATAATTTTATATTTATAATGATTATTTATAGTCTAAGATCCAACATACAGAACCCTATTTAAAAATTGTTTTTCTAAAAGTTATATGCTTATGTCATTTTTGTATTTATTATAACTTAATTAATATAAAGTGTCCCTTTCACTTACAAGTGTCTCCATGGGGTCCCAAAATAGACCCAACGATGAACATGGTTGCACATTTATCAACCAATATGGTTAGGACATGTTTCAGGGTAATGTATTATTATTATAATATTATTGTATTATCTTTATTTACCTGATTTTCCCTTTAACCATGGTAAATAAAATATTTACTGAAGTAATTATTCAAAATGTCTAAAAATAAAAGATAATTATTTACACAATTTGAAAATCCTGATTCTAAATATGGAATCCTTTTTTCCAAATTGAAAACACATAAGTGGAAGAAATTAATTTAAAATTACTTCCCGTTGTTAAAACAAAAAGGGTGTTTTTAAGAGATAATAAATATCAAAAGATCGACACTTGTTTATGTCTGGTTTAATAATGAAATTATGTAAAATGACCAAAATTGTATTAAATAGTAAAAATATATTCTAAATATACTTTAAAACCACTAAAATTCATAATTTATCACTGTTAATTGTTTCGATTAAAAAAGTTTTTTTTAATTAAAATTTATTAATTTTCACTATTCATCAAAATATAAAAGCAATCCGAAAAGTACCAAAATTTCACCCTAGGCTAATTTAGATATTCCAAATCCATAAATTAAGTCCATTTTGAGAGATAAAATTTATAAAATTTCAAAAACTGGGTATTAATATTCGTAACGACTACTTTGATTGGTTGGAGTGTGTTAGAATCTCGAAGTTGCGTACAACACACGCTACTGTATTATTCAAAGAGAATTGTACCATGGAAGATTGGGGTGATACATTCTACCTGCCTTAAAATAATTGTGTCCTCACAATTTGAAATTGTTCTTTGAGAATAAAAGGTTGAAAATAGAAAATACCTTTGTGGAAAACCCATATCGGAAATAGGGTTAATAAAATTTAGTTTTAATAAGAGGGAAAGGGAAACGAGAATGTCACCACCAAATTAGGGTTTCGAATAGAAGAACATTGGTGGAAATTATAGAAACATAATTAGAGGAAAAAATGTAAATATTTATAGGGAGTGATTGAGGTCATCAATCACAAACATGTGTGGAATTGAGGGCCTCAAAGCCAGAAATCTATGATGATTTAAAATATCATCAGTTCAAAGAAACATAAGGTATTGGGATAACACATTTTTGGTCTCAATATCCCTTCCCTAAAGTTCAAGAATTAATTTCTTCATAGAATAAGATAAATATATATATAAACATCTCGATAAGTATAGTTTTCATCCTTCAACTAATTTCTACCACAAACTCATCTTTCACTCCAAAAGATAATAAAACTCAAAAATAATAGATTTATCATAATAGTATAAGGTTACAAACATTAACACATACCATTATAATGAAAAAATATTTTGTAATAACCAGGGACTTCCTATAGGCTAGTGGTAGGTAATAATGGTTTGTCGCACTATGGTTGTCAGTTCGATTCCTATAGCTTTGTCCGACGCAACGGGTTATCGCCCGACATACAGGTTGTCCTTTTCGTTAAACAATAGTATCATAATTTTCCAAAAATAATCATAAAAATGTTTTAACCTTAAACAATACTATCCAAAGTTCAACTTAATCCATTCCAAAACACTATAGTTATCCAAAGTACCTCTGTCTAGACTCTCTTTAAAAGGTATCTAAATTCCAAAATCAATCACAACATCAGATTCTCCAAACATAGTAGAGTTTCTATTATTGTCACATACTGAAACTATGATTACCTTAGTCATATTAAAACATTAATGAAAACAAAAAGTAACGCAGTAAAATCCTTAAATATATCATGTTATTCTCATAACCAGAATATAATCCTTCAGTACAAAAACGCAAATACATTAATTATTCCTCTTCAAATGTAGTAACAGCATAAGCTTGGCCTTGATCCCTTGGCCTTTTCTGAGGTAAGTTTCCCTAACGCTTAGTATATTCATTTTCATAATGGCCCATTTCTCTGCAATTATAGCATTCAACATTGACAGCCTCCTTCTTTCCCTTACAATCATGAGTCTGGTGAGCTTTTTCTCCACATTTGTAACAAACTCCCATTCCGTTTAGGCAAGTACTGAGGTGTTTCTTCCCACAATTTTCACAGAATAGAAAATTATTCTTTCCCTTTTCTCCTTATCTATATCTTTCTCCATCATTTTCTTCCTATCTTGCTTTACTTTATTGTCATATGATTTAGAGAATTCCTTTTCTATCTTGATAGCACATGAGACTATATCTTCATATGTTGGGAAAGATTGTGTGAATAATACTCGATGAAGAAATGGTATTAACCCATCAATGAAACGATCAATCATACTTCTTGGGTAATGTATATAATCTGTATCATGCCTGGCTAACCTTGTAAAGTTAACCTCATACTTTGTGACATTCTCATCCTCCATTTGTCTCAGACTCAGAAATTGTCTTTCCAAATATTCTCGATTGTCACGAGGAAAGTATTTTTCTAATAAAATCTCTTGAACTCCCTCCATTCCATATTTGATACTTCATCATCTTACTTCAGGTTTTGAATCAACAACCACAATTGATCAGCATCTCCAGTGAGGCGGTAAATTTCAAGGACAAATTTTTCCCTTTCGCTACTCCCCAAGTCATGGAATATTTTATCTAAGGAATATATCCATTGCTCAGCTACTAATGGAATTGTAACCCCATTATATGTTGGTGGTAGTTTCCTCATGAAGCGATCTAACATTGATCCTCCACGTTGTGTGTCAGGGTGCTCCATACGGGTAGGGTTATTATTCATAACCTGAGTGAGTTGTCCCAGTATGGTAATTGGCTAATCAGCACCAGTTGCATCACCAGCTCCACTATAATTATGTTGAGCAAGAGGGAAATCCCTAAATGGAGTGTGAGCATTGATACAGTTTCCATTTCTTCCACTAGGCTCCATTTCTAAACAATGGCATAAACTAGATCAGTTTATGAATCCAAATACATAATTCCATACTTGTAAAACACTTAACATAAATTAAACTACTTATGTATATAATCCATAATCATAAAAAAATTTCTTTGAGTATGTATATACTCATAAACCCTTCATAAAGGACTGTAAAGAAAAAGAGAATTATCCTAAGCATATCCCCGGGGAGTGTCGTAACCAAGAGTGAAGCAAGGCCCGTTTTCGTGCACCAGTTCCCATTCGAGTCTGTCATAAAGCAATATTTTTGGGTTTTACCCCTAGGTACATCTATGCCAGACCCACCTCTAACTACTTATATCCAGACAGGGATGTATTTCATGGAAAACTCACACAATCCCTATAATACCAAAATTCTAGGAAGTTCTTCTATACTAATCCTCAAATTTCATCTTAGGTCTATGAGCTTTAATAAGAGTTTATCTAAATCTATCATCCTACGTTTGTACTAAACTTCCTCTGATTACAACTGTAATAACCCGACTCCATTTATCCAGAGTCGGTGCATTATTACATAACATTTTCATGATCAAAAAAGATCAAGTCTCAAAAGACTGATTAGTTTAGTAGCCTTGGAATCACAAGATACATCCATAAGGTTTACATTACATCATAAAGTGAAAAACTACAATAATATATTCCCCATAGTCCACAATCATATCCCCTTCAGACTATCCCTGCAGGTCAGTCATAATATATTTCTTCACATCCTGGGAAAAATAAAACATAGAAAGGGGTGAGCTCAGATACTCAGTAAAGATAAAAATACAATGGAAACTTTTAAAAATAAGCATAAACATATAAGTCAATGTATAATGAAAAAAAAATACTTTTAAACATGAACTTTAGCATAATATGGAAAAAATAAAGTGAAGAAATTCCATTTAGTTATTCACATGGATATTTTACTATTATAATAATCACATGAAATATCACTAACCACGTTCAAATTGATGGAATGCATAATGAAAAAATTTAATTTATGTGTCAAGGCCTCGTTGCAAGACCTAAAGGATAACTGTAACCGGAACCCAACCCGGAGAGCCTCAGTAACCAGACTCCAACCCAGAGTGCCTCTAAATACCGGACACCAACCCAAAGTGCCTCTAATAACTAGACACCAACCCGGAGTGCCTCTAATATCCGGATAGCAACCCGAAGGGACTGCTGTAACCGGACCCCAACTCGGAGGGCTTAATTTTACCAGTCTCCAACCTAGAACATACTAGTCCAACACATTCATCTTTAGAAGAGGATGATATATAACATAAACATTCATATTAAAACTAGAATATGAATTTCCAAAACATTAATCATAAACCATTAATGAAATAAAAATAACTCATCCATAGTAAAACATATCACAAAACCTTACATACAATATGGATGATGTGTATCATAATATATCAACTTCAAATAAGTGTAAAATTTATCAAAGGATGTTGACATGGATGAAATCAAAACTATTTGAGAGAAATATCTCTTTTTTGAAATCATTTAAATGTAACAAATTTATAAAATAAAACATTTACTTTGATAATATCATTATTATCTTGTAAGGTAATCTTTTAATATTTTATAATGGCGGAAAATATCCGCACCCACCGTATAAGTTAAAAAAGACATTCTTACCTTAACTCTGTCGAAAAGGTTAAAAAGGACCTTGTTTAGAAAACGACAGAAGGATTACTTTATAAAATTCTTATAAAAAGTCAACAACAGTAAAAATGACATTAACCCATAGTCAATAATATAGTAATAGTGATTTGAAATAAAAAAAATTTAGAAACATGGATGTGGATGACAAAGAGATCCCAGTAGATAATTATGTATAAACAACCTCGAATAATGATGAGATTGTGAAATAAACACTTTCCAATTTGGTAACAAACAAAACATACACCCCATGAAAGAATTATCATACAATGAATATTTAAATACACATATATTAATGTTTATTACACAAGGAATACAATTATGGGCAGTACATACAACATAGAAAAGTTAATAGTGGCAATATGGCATGAATCTCACGGGAATAAGGAGTGAGATGAAAACCACTTACCTTGTACTTTTCCTTGGTTGAGTATAGGATAACCTCATGTATAATGGTGAAATAATTGTTATTAAATTATACAAGAATCATATACATTAATATGATATCATATATGATCTTTTAACATTTATTTGTTAATAATATCTTAGTATTATTGTCGTTTCGTGTGTTAACAAACTTGTTTTCATTTATATGTTTTGTTACATGATCCATGTTTGTTATGTATAGGTTGTATCTTATTCACATTCGGAATGATATCAAGACCTTAAAAATTATTTTTAATCATCAAATAAGAATTATTCTCGAATGGATACGATGGGGAGTGAATCTCATCACGTTCTTGGAGACGGTAGTCCGTACGTACCCACGAGCGACAATATCATTCTTTTGATATTAAAATAATATATAATTGGATGGTATGTCATATATACAGAAACATTTTCATATTATATTTATTATTTACATGAATTGAACATCATTATTATACCCATCCAAATAATAATGTTTTGAATAACAATTACACCACGACGTGGAGACGGTAAGCCGTAAGTACGCATGTATGGTGACATGTCATTCAAAGGATGGATAGAATAATGAATATTGTTGTACCATATTTATAATAACATCCCATTATATAGAGGAAACTGGAATTATTATTTTAGAATGGGAATAATAAAGAAATAATAATTTGATGAAAAAAGAAACTTGAAAGAGGGTGGTGAAAACATTATCTCTTCTTCGGGTTCTTCCTTTTGATTTGATCAAAATGGCTCATTATGTTACCTTTATGATCAAAATAATTCCTCTATGTTGAATTGAGGGACGTTTAGAGGATATTTGTGCAGGGGTTGGCTGAACCAAAAGGCTTTGAAGGTTTGAAGTATTGGTTAGAAGTGGTGTCCTTTTATAAGAGGAGTGAGGGGCACCTTAGGAAAAGCAATAAATATTATTTTATATTAAATTAATATTCGGTTTCTAATGGCTCAAAAGTTGATTATTCAAATAATAAGGTGGTTATGGGTCTAAATACTTTCAAATAATAGATTTTAGACAGGTTTGGGTCATTATATTAACCATATCTTCTATTTTTAACTCTTAGTTAATTAGTTTGACATTTACCATGTCACTTTGTATTTTTATATTATATAGTTAATAAGCATACTATATACATCCAAGAGATCCCCAAGTGGTCCATTAATGATACACCTATCATGACATAATTCTGTTGGCCAATACTTAGATTTTTAGAAATATAATATCAATTAATAATATAATATTTGTTTTATAAACTCATTTATGTCAATTTTGAAAAAATTAAATAATTGATTTTTCTTAAATTCATAACAACTTTATTAATTAGATATAAATTCACTTAAGCAATAATATTATGTCATATTAACAAAATAAATTCATCTATTTCATCAAAACGTTCAGATTATATTTATTTTAACATTTATAATACTAATTATTTGATTCTTTCATTAATAAGGAAAATACGGCATCATTATTGTGTCATAAAAAAATTTAATTATTAAATGTCTAAAAATTATAAATAAAATACCATTATGTAATAAATATTTTTATATTTATAATGAATATTTATATTCTAACATCCAACATATATAACCCTATGTAAAAAATTGTTTTTCTAAAAGTTATATGCTTATGTCATTTTTGTATTTATTTTAACTTAATTAATATAAAGTGTCCTTATCACCTACAAGTGGCTCCATGGGGTCCCAAAATCGACCCAAATATGAAAATGGTTGGACATGTATCAACCAATATGTTTAGGACACGTTTTAGAGTAATTTATTATTATTATTATTATATTTTTTATCCTTATTTACCTGATTTACCCTTTAACCATGGTAAATAAAATATTTAATGAAGTAATTATTCAAAATGTCTAAAAATAAAATTTACCTATTTACACAACTTGGACATCCTGATTCAAAATATGGAATCCATTTTTCCAAATTCAAAACATAGATGTGGCAGAAATTAATTTAAAATTAATTCACATTGTTAAAACAAAAAGCGTGTTTTTATGAAATAATAACTATCAAAAGATCGATACTTTTTTATATCCGGTTTAATTATGAAAATATATCAAATGACCAAAATTGTATTAAATGGTAAAAATATATTATAAGTATACTTTAAAACCACTCAAATTCATAATTTATCACTGTTAATTATTTTGATTAAAAAAATTGTTTTTAATTAAAATTTAGTAATTTTCACATTTCATCAAAATAAAAAAGTTATCCGAAAAGTACCAAAATTTCACCCTAGGCTAATTTCGATATTCTGAATCCTAAACTGAAGTCCATTTTGAGATATAATGTTTATAAAATTTCAAAAACGGGGTATTACTATTCATAACGGCTACTTTGATTGGTCGTGGTGTGTTAGAATCTTGAAGTTCCGTACAACACATGCTACTGTATTATACAAAGAGAATCGTACCATGGAAGCATGCGGTGTTACATTTGGGGATACCACATGATGTCCCATAAATAGAGGTAAATGTTTTTCATTTCGTTATTGCATCATTTTTTCACATGAGTAGTATATGGTTTCATCAGGAACATACAAAATCTAGTGTAAATGATGATATTCCTTCTGAATGTAGGTGTATTGGTTCATGGAATATACCAATTTAATGTAAACCATGAGAAAATCATTCGATTGACCTAAAAATTTTAATAGTGTTACTTTTAGTGGTTTCAAAATGTTTTCTTAACCATATAACCAAATAGTGTAATCTCTCAAGTATTTACAATGATGGGTGATTAGTTTAGTACACCATTGGGACAAACCATGTGATTTAACCAGAATAAAAAAGTTTATTTTTTAATCTATACTCTCTAAATTAAAATCCATCATCCCCCTCTACTCTCCACATGACTGAGACTCCCCATGGGATCCTTATATGAATATATGGTGATCTCCCTTGGATTTTAGGGATTTAAACATTTTTATATTTGTTGTTTTCTTATGGTAAGGCCTTTTCCGTCACTTATATTCCCTGCTGTCTTGTTTTCTCATCTCCCATTTTTATAGTTTCTTATTGATCAATCCCTAAGGGTGGATTTTGAACTGATCTTATGTGGATTGTGATGTTTTGGTATGTACAGATCATGTCTCGGGTTCTCCTATTCATATATTCAAGATTTTCATCACATATTCACTCTATTTTAGGAATGTGGTTATGTTGTTTTACATTTTCATGATATACCATGCTTGAATGGTATTTCCTATTATGTTTTCGAAAAAAGTTATATACATTTTAGTCTCTTTTGATGAGGATTTTTAGAATATTATTAACAATATGGACTCATAATTTTGATTTTAATAAAATATGAATATAATAGGATTTTTTTGAAATTCCAAACTAGTTTTCCTAGGGATTTTATTTATTCAAGTTATGTTTGATCCTTTTTTAGGATTCAATGTAATTTAATTTAAGCATTTGGGATATTTTTTTACATTAATTTTAATTTTTTGTTCTGAGGGATTTTTCTTGAATATCAATTTCTCTTCTAGTTTTATTTAGATAGGTGGCCACATTTTATTTCATTGATAACACTTAGTAGACTTGTATTCTACATGGGTTGTATTTTAATATAATTTTTTCTTCTATAAAATTAAAAGGTGTTTTGATAAGATCATTGGGTTTTAATGTGGTTTTCAAAATTTTGTTTCTAATGGGAGTTTTTCAATGTAAATCACTAATGAGGATTTGGTACTTTAAAAAATATAGCATCAAAATCAAATTGATTTAAGAAATGGTCTTTCAAAATAATTGGTAGAATTATAACTACTTTTGAAATAAAAAAGCTAGGTTGATACCTTTTAGTGTTTTCATAAATGAGGTACACCCACAATGGAAGCCCCAAATTTCTATTTGATCATGACATTGATATTCTAGTTGAAGGGATTTTTATTGGTGGTGGTAAGGACGTGGGATAAAAATTTGGTACATTATTTTTATTCATATATTATTTATCATATATTTTTTCACATCACCATAAATCATAGTCATCATGGGTATCATTAGAATCTTTGTGAGGGATTGGGTGAAAATTTCTCTCTAGTCAAAATGAGACAAACTAGATACATTGTGAAATTAGAGACCATGGATGAGTTCTACCAATGATGCTGCATTAGATAATATAGTTTGTTATATAATTGGAAAGAATCAATAGGATGATAAATTGTTCCACCCATGTTTGTTTAAGATTTCCTCATAGAATATCTAGTAATTTCCCTTGATTATATATATATATATATAATACTATTCCATGTTATTATTTTTCACTGTTGATGTGTTTCTACCTGACCCTTTTTTATATGTTTTCCACTCTTTTACCATGGAATATAGAAACCATCGTTTCTTTATTATCTGAGTACATGACTTTTTTATTTCTTACATTCCCATTTTTATTGATTAATTTATTTTATACAGTGGATTTTACCTTTTTGGATGATTCTATGTTCCTAGTTTTCATGTTTTATAGGAGGAATGAAATGGGATAACTTTCAAAGTGATGTGCTTTAAGTTAGAGAACACTTTTAAATGTTTCTTTAATACTTATTGGATATTTAAATACTAGTTTCAAGGAAATCCCATGATTTATTCTCTAAAAGGATGAAAACATAATTTATATCATTATTTTAAACAAGCATTTATGGTTTTTTGTAATGGAAATGCATGTAATATTTGGTGACTAACTATTGGGATATTATTCTCACACCCTACTTGTGACACCAAGTGTCAGTAAACCAAATTCCATTTTTTAGGATTATGATTGGTTTTAATGGCTCATTGAGTGAGTTTATTTTGAGGATTGATGGTGCACCGGGAGGAAATGTGGATGTTATGTTAGTCACTTTCTTTTTTTTTTAGTTTAGATGTATCATCCATGAAAATACTCTATTATCTATTTTTTTCATCTCCACTATTTTTGTATATTTATTTGAGTTTTTTTGGCATATATGTGATGTTTGTGTTATGATTTTCTTTTATTATCTTTAATTATCTTTTCTTACAGCACATGTATCTATGTTGCATGGACTGGTCATTCCATAAATCTAGGTGTATGTTCCATGAATTATTTTATAAATATTAAAAATCAATCAAAATGTTTTTAATTTGATTTTTTGGTGAATGTTTCTAGCTTGGGGTGATCAAGGACACACTTTGGGTATGTCATGGGATGAAAAGGGTTCTCCATTAAAGGGTGGATTGGGGTTGGGTCCTGAAACATTCGGTTATTATGATATAAACATTTTTTAATTTAAATGGTTATCATGAATTAATATTCCAGATAACAAAGAAATCAATAAATAAACAACAATTTATCAAATGATGTTTTAACATTTATGGAAATGAATAAAAATCAATAAATTTAGATCGTCTTCCCAATTAATTAAAAAAATAGTAGAGGAAACTATATTAACAGAACATGCAAATAATTGTTATATTGATTCTTGAAGTTTATTTTTTATCACCCAAATATATTAACATCCCAATCATATTATTCTAGCTTTATAATTTCTGCATCCTCCAAGGAGAGTAACTCACAAACCCTAAGGGAAACAATATATCAAACCTCGTCAACTAATTAATAGAGCCTCTCATGATATCTTATTTTCCCCCTAGAATCATATATCTATTATAATATTTATTTTGTGAATGATCTACAATTTTTAGTAAATTTTCATTACTCAACCACAGTCGTAACATACTGAGGTAGCCCTTTGAGTGACATGTCCTTTAGTTTATATCATAAAATCTATAATAATAGTATATTATCCTACTCTAGATATTAAATAGTCATCATTGAAGTGGTAAAGATATATTTATAGTACAATACATTATACCCCAAGGAGATATACATATACTCAAGTTTGTGTAATAGAAAGTGTAATTATCTCATGGGAGTATCATATATTAGTTTTAAGATTTCATGTCTCACAAACTCTCTCATGGACCATTGGCAGAATATATTTACAAGGATTGAACTATATCCTATAAGGGAGATTATATTTCAAAGAAATACCGAGTGACTAAAAGTGAAAATGAAATAGGAATGTTTTTGGGATTTCTAATGCCTTTGTTGATAAGGACGCTAGGGTGGTAGCCTTTTCTGGTTGACACTTTTTGAAAACTAATTTTATTATTATATATAATAAAAAGATAAATTTCTGTTTGTTATTATATACCAAAATGGAAAAAATAATTTTTTGTTTTTACTAATACTACCGAGTGTTTTAATCTCTTTTATTGTTAATAATTTTATAGAAGGCTAAACAAGAATACAATCTATCACTACCAGCCATTTGGTATACTAAAGGGAAATAATCATCTTTGATACCAAAACATCATCAAATAGATTATCTGGTGTTCCATATTTCAAAATAATCCCACTGGTATCTTTGGTCAGTACCCCCAGTATGTCTAGAGATTCTACTTGAAGCCCTAAGTCTTCATCATCAGAGAGACTATAAATCTGGGATATAGAAGTTATATCCTCTCAACCCTATAATGAATATAATGATCTAGGATATTATTCACATTAAAGTTACCTTGTAATTGTAAATATTGAATTTTATTTTTTATAAATATACTGTAAGTGAATGTGTGTTAAATAATGAATAACTATCTTTAATTATATATAAAAAGGATAATCTATTTTTTATTAAAAATTTAAGTGAGAAGGATACTCCTATGTATTTAGGTATATAAAAAACAATTTGGTTTCTTAGTGATAAAGACGTTATATCATATTATTGGAGTGTTAATCATAATTTCAAATATATGTAATTAGGATTTGGATTACTGTCTACAATATTTGTTATGTGACCTAGAAGAATTTAGCTAGTGGGGAGATTATATACTAGTTGAAGTTTTTAGCATTTCCGAGAAACAATCCAAAGTAATATACAAGTAAAGACTTATAAATATTTAACTGAATAACAATTTTATGAATTATTTGGAAGATTGGAGATGGTCAAAGGTCCTTTTAACTGTCTTAGCATTTATTAGAGAATATTTGGAAATTATTTGTATTTGATATTTATGAAAATCTAGATTATATTTGGATTATCCCATTGTGCTCTGTAATTATCACACATGAATCTATGTAAGAATCATCTAGTGTTTGGTATGCATGAATTATGCCTTGAGTAACCATAATATGGTTTTGTAGTCAGGATCTATAGTATTTGTAAATATTATACAAATTTGGTTAAATTTAATTCCTTAACATGGTTAAGAATCATCTAGGCCTGCATAAAAATTAATCTAATGTTGTATAAAATCATTCATTTAGTCGTGTAAACATCATTCAGTCCTTTGTAACCATCAATCATTCTACATAACCATGAATACATATTGAAATTTTTTATTTTAACATATTGAAAATTAGAGTTTCCATGTCTAAAAATATAATGAAAAAAATAAATTTTTATTATCCCAAAGATGATATTCATTTTATTAAACATCATAACTCCTTAAAATTTCCTTGATTCAAGAAAATAATTAATGATAAGAATATCATACTTCCTCGATGATAATATTAATGTAATAGAATAATTTTATATTC
This sequence comes from Viscum album, assembly GCA_963277665.1. NCBI lineage: Eukaryota > Viridiplantae > Streptophyta > Magnoliopsida > Santalales > Viscaceae > Viscum > Viscum album. The sequence goes on from OY728152.1 coordinate 1,750,173,617, forward strand.
TTGTAAAATTAGAAATTTTAGATTCCAAAATTTATAATATTAATGAAAATGATATCTAATGATGCTAGAGTTATGTAATAAAAATAAAAACATTATGAATATAATTATAACATTGATATAATATTGATATAAAAATTTAATGATAATAATGATAGATAAGATTAGTTTTCTATGTTATCTATAATTTAATATGAGAATAATTGAAATTCAATATTTTGATCCAAATTATAAATAAAATAAAATGGTGCCACGGATATTCATCCTGTGATTAAATATAAAAAAATGAGTTGTGATTAAAACAAAATGATAAGATTATAAAGTTTAAATAATATTTAATCATAAAAATATATATTCAATATAAATAAATATAGATTTATTTCTTATTATCTCATTATATAATTTTAAAAAGGAAAGATACACATGCACGAATATATTATTTATCATCTCAAAAGAATGAAATATTTGTGGATGGTATAAGTTCCATTTTAGGAAGAAAGAGTCTGAGCCTATTGGACATTAAAAAGAATATTTATTCTACCAGGTTTCAAAAATGATAGAATTTTAAATCCATATGATATGTTGTTGTATTTGATATATTATATAAATAATATTTGTTTTACTTATTATGGAGTTTATTTTTAGAAGAAGAATAAACCAAGAATATTTGTGCTTCAAAGATATATTCATTCATCTAGATAAAATAAATGGGTACTTTTGGATTTATTGAATTCATAAATATAAAAAATTGTAAAATAAATAAATGGAAATAATTATTTACTATATTAAATTAAAATTAATTTATACACACATTTTTACATTCATGATAATTTGAGATAACCCAAAAAATAAAAAAATAACATGCATGTACAAGGAATTGAGAAAATAAAAAATGTTTTGTTACATTTTTAAATTGTTAAAAAAAACTTGTTAACTGGGAGGAATAAGAATCTCTATATCTATGTAAAAATAACATGAGTTTGGTATGTCTTGTATAATGAATGAAAAAGAATACAAAAACAGAAGAAACTATGAGATGTACTGAGATAATATGTTGTGTTTTGAAGAAAAAAATAATACACTGACTTTTTCAACAGGTCAGATACAACTAAGGTAAAGGAAGATGAGAATATGTCAATAATTCATTTGTTCTATTGTACTATGAATATTATGTTCTTGGGTTTTCCATGATCATATTATGAGTTTATAAGTATAAAAATATTTTTTCTAGAGAATATGGGATCTCTATAATGACCAAAGTTACAAGAGCTACACTTGAAGACTCTAAGGCACTCAAAGATTCTAATTTTTACTAAGTGAAAATGATTTTCTAGATTCTGTTAAAACATGGTAAATTTATAAAATCTATTATAAGAGGATAATGAACTAAACCAAAACATGTGGGATGCTTTTCTAATATGATGTCTAGTGGGATATTACTTATTATAAACACATTGGAATACTATTATTTGATGTCATACACCATGTGTTAAGATAAAAATAAACCACATTACACATCTAATTTATAACATTATTTTAGTTAAGAATATATGTATCCATAGGAGTTTAATGATAAAAGGATTAGTATTCTTGAGAGGGTCTGAACCTCTTAAAAACACCAATGAAAATGTACATTATACACTGCACTGCACATGGGTTTGTTCAAGGATAAAGAATAAAATATCCAATAGTATTACCCTATATTTTAGGTTCAAATTCAAAAGGGTTTTAATTGTTTAAATAATAATTCAGATTAAATTAAATCATGTGAAATAGCCAAGTCATCTCCCTCCTCGGGTGTGTCTTCATGATCTGCTGGGACTCTCAATTGATATTTGATCTTAGGGTCACTTTCATTGGATCTGTAGTTCTATCATAAATGATAAAAAATTACAAGTTGTGATCTATTATTAGTACTGAAAATTATTTTTTTCTAGTGTTTTTAATTTACTATTTGTGAAGTTCATATTTGAAGATATTTTAAAATATCTGTGGATAAAAAATTAGATTAAAACACATTTAAAATATATTATTGAACAATTTTCCAATATATTAAAAAATAGAATGAAAAATATGGATAGATAATTAAATAAAAAATAAAGAAATAAATATGAATCACCACTAAATTATTTTTTCAACGTGGTAAGAATATTTATAAATATTCTAGATTCCATTACATAAATTATGAATAAATCTCAAGTTGTGAGGTAGATGGTTTCAATTTTTCACTCAGTAACATCTATTCTGAAATTAAAGACTAACTGTATAATGTTCGTGTTGAATTTTTCACATATATATTTTCTTATATCAAAGGATTTCATGATGAAAGGCCACATCTAGAAAAAGAAGCAGTTATAGTGGAATAATCATTTCCCAAGATGATGATTTGATACAACACTCACACAAATCTAGTGAATGTCAAAAAATAATCTACCCAATTTTGAAATAATTTTATTTCTTTAGTTGAAAAATAATTATAAGAATTTTAATGTGGTAAATATATCTTTCAATATGTACTTAAGAAAGTGTTCCATGAATTTGATAAATTTCATTAAGTCTCCATGAATGTAAATCATGCACAAGAATAAGATAATGATAGAAAGATAATAAAACATGATAGTTCACTATAGGTGACATGTAAGATTATTCAGGATCATGCTAGAAATTTTATGAGAAAATTGGAATATAGAATGAGTTCAGTTGTGAATGTAAAAAATAAACATAACATTATGTTTTTGATATTAGAGAAAAGACATAGAAACAAATAATAGTGATAAACTGGGACTTCCCATTGAGCTTCTAAGAAATTTTATACTTCCAAAAAATACATGTGAGAGGATTATTACTTCTATGAATATTTAACATAGTTTCAAAAATAGTTTTAAAATCATCTAAAAAACATCCCAAAATAGGCTCATTCAAAAATATATCCCACTATTCCATTAATTTAGTTTGGATGAAACAACTTTTTCTTGAAATATAGTAAAATAGGGAAATAACTATAAACAATTATTAGTGTAAAAATATTTTAATACCCACTACATCATCATGGTCGAATATGAGAATGTCCTCGAAAACATTTCCCCCAAATGGAACCTTAAATGTTATTGTTTACACTCAAAATTAGTAATTCGATCAATATAAGCAGGATACTTCTTCTAGAAAAAGGTTTATATTAATTAGAATATATTTTCAATTTGAAAGATTTTATTATATGGATATTTATTTTTGGAATAAATTTTCAACATTTGAAAGTCATAGAAAGGCTATAATTATGGGAGAAATGGATAAATTAGAAGGAAACATATTGTGCACAATTATATTTCATAGATAATTAATAATCTATACATGAAAAAAAAATATTTTAAAGATATAAATGTTTAGATGATTTTATCAACAAATATAGAATATTTTATGTGGATTTCTTATATATACCTACCCAGCATAACACTCATGATGATGTGAAGATAATTCCATATTATAGTAAATAATAGGTGAAGAAATAAAGCCAGTATGTCTTTTGAGATAAATCAGTTAATATATTTTTTGAACAAGACACTCCCAAGAAGTCAATAAACAAATTTAATCTAGTTTTCAATCAAACATGGGAGACACTTTCCTACTATTTCTAGGTATTCCACACTATTAACCACTGAAACATATCATTGAACATAATGGGGAAAGGGAAAAATAGTGAATCCAAAATAAAATCCATCCAAGAGAGAAATATTTGGATTCGATTTTTAGTTGACACTCTATATGAAGACGTTGAGATTATTACTAAAAAGGGTATATCAAAAGGAGAATAAAGTGTATGTGGAGATTTCCATCATTATAGAGATAGGCATACTCATTTTATGGATAATTTTCCATGTCAAATTAAAAATAACGATAGATCACCAATGAATCCAGGATCCATGAAAGAAACTATAAAAAGGGAGTAAATATACAAAAATAAATTGAATCATGTGAAGAAATATTGTATAACCATATTGCCAAATTAGATGTAAACGTCATAGATGTTGGAGAAAGTGGGAAAAAAATCTAATTTATCTAGTTTTTAAAGATAAGAATCCAATTTTAATAAAGAGAAATGATAAAATTAGGTACAATTCCAGGAAGTCCAATCATGTACATATTTTTATATCTAAGGTTAAAGTAACTATGAAAAGTGATAGATTATTTAAATCATTAAATAACGAAATTTTAAATATTATAATCATGTCTCATAACTGATTCAATCACTAAGGATATTTGGTAACTACACCTTATTCACATATTTTGTTGGTTATGAATCATGGGAAAGAAAATTTAAGGTGATTCGTAAAATGAGGATAAACAGTGAAAGATTTAATTTCAAAACAGCTTGTTATAAATAATCCATCATAAAATATCTCCATTTGAATTCAACTCATAATTGGTATCAACAATTCCCAATGGTATCATAAAAATATTAAAAAAACCTTAGGGAATAATAATTGAAGAGAATCCCATGAGGTTGAGCTTAGAACGCCAGTCTTATATAAATAAATCACTTCACATGATCTAGAATTCAATATATATTTGATGAAATTAAATATTGGGTGAGTACAGGTTCTTAAAATTGGTTTAAAACGGTTTGGATAGCCACAAATAAGTGAGTTCCATAAGTTGTTCCACATATAGGTTATATAATGGATAGGTTTTTTAAGTAAATTAATGACTCTTATTCTCAACATTGAGTTATCTGAATTTGACTTAGTTATTTATAGTCGATGGAATGTTTATAATAATTATGTTGTATCATCCTTCTCTCATATAAATAATGGAAAACATATAAATTGGATTAACATAAGGGGGAATACCAATTTATAAAATTTATAAGATTTATTTTGAGAAGATACTAACTTCCCTTCGAATTGTGACCAAAATAAAGTTGATTATGTGAAATTCATTGCTACAATATAATGTAAATAGGGAATAAAAAATTTATATCTTGTAATTTTATTTTTAATTAGGGGGAGAAAAGATACATTGAACTTGGAATAACATTAGTAATTTATAATAGATATGATGAGGAGATTGAATTTCTCTTGGTTTTTTGAAGAACCATTTTAATATGTTTTCAATCTAATTTAAGGTAATGTTTGTTAAATAATGAGGAGTTGGATTCCATTGTATATGAAAAGGATAAACTATTTCTTATTAGTAATGGAATTTATAAGGTTTCAAATATTTATTTGGGTAAAGAAGAAGGAAGTTGGTTTCTTGTTGAGGAACCCTTTACATTTGATGAAGGGAGAGTTAATCATATTGTCGAAAAAAAGTACCATGGTTGGAGATTACTATTTATAATAGTTGTTAATGGATTTGGAATAAGCTATCTAGAGGTAAGATTCTATACAGGTTGATGTTGTGATAATTCATGATAATGAATCTGATGTCTCTTTTCATATGTTGGTGGATAAATATTGAGTAACATAACGAGTCTTGGGAATAGTGTAGATTTCATAAATATATCTGATAATTCATTTGCTTGATTTATGAAATTATATAATTTATACATCTATGATTTCAAAAAATCTAGACTTTATAAGGATCATCTACATGTGATGTATAAGAATTACCCTAGCAACTATATTTGAATCATCCAGTTTTATGCATACAAGAATCCAACTCTATATAAAAAACATTTTGCTCTGTTTTAATGAATCCTTATCATTTTAAATTTCATAAAAGGTCTCATAAACATTATTCCTTGAGCATTATAGGTATAATCCAATATAACATAACCATTAATCTAACTTTATTTTATCATTAGACCCTGAGTTGTGTAAAAACAATCTAGGCCTATGAAACCATCAATCTATTTACATAACCAGCAATACATAGTGATATTACATATTTATATGTACATAAAAATTATTGTTTTGGATCTAAAAATATGAGGATGAAAATAAATTATGACGATTCCAAAGTTGATCTTCATTGTATTAAAATGCAAAAACATCTCATATGTTCTGTGATGGATGCATTGAAATAAAGAGAAGTTAATCTCCAATATTATACAATAATATCATTTCAAGAAAATAATTTTATATAATTTATAAAGTGTAATATTTTAGTTTATATAATTTATAATTATGATGAAAATGATATATGATGATGATATAGTTATGCTATCAAGACCCAAACATTATGATGCTAATTTCATCTATGATCCAATATAGAGGGAAGGTTAATGGTAGATATTATAATTAATTTTACATTAGAATATATGGAATTCAATATTTTCATAAAAATTATAAATAAAATAAATTGGTTATAGAGATATTTTTCTATTGATATTTCTAGACCATAAGGTATTGAGATGATTATTGAGATATTTATTGAAGAATATTTTAGATTTTATGTGAAAAATATTGTAAGAATTTTTTATATATATAACTCCTTTTCAAACTGACATTTCTTATTAAGTGATGATATTTGGAGAACAATTTTTTTATTTTTAAGATAGTTTTAATGATTATATATCATGAAAGGATATCATAATGTAATTTGATTAAGGATGTCATCTCAAGCCATAGATATTTTGGTTTAATCATATGATTTGATTGAATAAAAAGTTTTGTTTGATAAAAAAGATACACCAATGAAAAGAATATTAGCTCAGTTCTTGGGTGGCCTTTCCTATTTAAAGTACTCAACTTTATAAGAAGATGGCTAAGCCACAAAAATATCGATGTATAATATCATGTTTTTGGAATATTTAGGGCTTATACACCATAACGGAGTAACAAATAATAATAAATGATGAAATAAGGTTCTTATGACAGGGATGTAGGAATATTAAATAGAGAAGATAAATTTGTTGAATTGGGGTTGTTTTGGATTTTGAATGATCTTATGTTTTAAAGGATGTACCACATCATATGCAGGTGTTTGGTGTTGTCTGAAATTTGTATTTGTGTGAAGAAATATTATAGTTTATTTACATTCCACTAGACTTTTTAATATGTCTATTCCAAAGAACCAAACCTCACCAAAATGTATTTATATTGTTAAAAAATTATTTTATGATCTACTATGCTAAGCCACAAAGGAGGAGGCTACACCATGAAAGTATAAAATTGGGAAGTTTGAAAAACCTTTATGAATTGACTTCATCTAAGGGGAATGGTGGATATTCTAACCTATTATAGATACCAATTAAAAATTTATAGTGGATATTAATTGGAATATGATACAAAGAGTTTATTTGAAGAATATAATTTGAATTTGAGTGTCGAATTTTTTGAATTACTAGAAAAAGTGACTTCTATGATGATCTAATGTGTGGAAAAATTCAAGAAGAAACTTAGAAAAAGAATGATAATATAAAATAAAATAATTTATTCATATGTGAAAACATTTAATATTTATTTATTATCCAACTAAGTGTATTGGAATAACACTAAATAAATTCAAGTGGATGTATGCATTTGTTGTGCGTATAAAGAGAAGAAGAAACTTTTCTCTGAGTAAGTTTAATGTTGAGGTTAAGCTTTATTTATTTAGTACAAGAATAAAATTATTGAAATAAATTTACATGCTCAATGGCATAGAAGAAGTATATATGGCTGAAGACTCTTCAACTGTTCCCGATAATTATCTTTGTAATGTGCTGGATAAATGTTTGTTTGGTATGCACCCAAGAATTCTTGAGAGACTTGTATACATAAGTTTCTAGGTTATACCTTTATTATTGTACTCAATATATTTTTCTAGTGGTTAATGAGATCATGTAGTAATGCATATCACATAATGTTCTAGCTATTCCATTTAGAGAGGTGAACATTTAGATCTATTGTGTTATCTCACGTATGTGTGCATTAATACATGAAGATAAATTATATTACTTCAATTTAACAAGTGAAAATGGTTTCCCTTTAATGTAACTTAAAAAACAGTTATGTGATTCAACACCCTCAATGTGATCTACCAAAGAACTTATATGTAATGAACAAAATTGGTTCAACTTGAAAAGACACCCTAACAGGCCTAGCATATGATATACCTAAAACAGGAAAATAAAAACATGTCCGGAATATAAGAAAAACAAGGCATAAAACCATAGTATGAATTGTATATAGAAGATATAGAACAATATACATACAATACAATAAAAATAGGCTAATATATTACGTAATCCAAGGTCACATGGGACTAATTGTCACCTCTTGACGAACCTGAACTGAAACCAATAGAAATACGAGAGGCCGACATACTATAAAATGTTATTCCCTTTACATAACTCCTGGAATACAAAATCTAAAAATTCCCAAAGACACATCTAGGTTGTGATCCAAATCCTAGTAGGATACCACCACATTTTCAATATAGGTTTTAATATCATGAATGCAATAATTATAGATTAAAAAACATCTTTCTAGAGAATTTTTTTAAATCCAAACCACTTATAAATAATTTCCCCTTTTCTCCATTGGTTTTTAGAAAATCATATCATGTTATAGATCAATAAATATGTAAAGTATAAGTGATAAAAAATAAAACATATCCATTCATAGAGAAATAGACAAGTTAACACATACCCATGAAACAACATATCATGCGAATATATGTGATATAATATCACATAAAAACCTATGAGCAACAATACATAACAAAAACAATCATGTTATAAATAACCATAAATGATAAATTAAAAATACCCATATATTGGGATCTATCCTATGGGACAATACAAACTAGAAACTCATAATCCTAAACTTCCATATGCTTGATCCAACCAATATTGAGTCCTTCTAGTCGATATCACAAAAGGTTACCTCTTAGTGGTTCAACACAGATTAAGGATACCCATGTATCTTCCCCATTTCAACCAATATTATCAATGTGAAATTTTTCAATACATTTTATAAACCATGGTCACAATTATATAACATTTTTTCAAATGAAATAAAATCAACCATTGAGTTTGAAAACCAATTTCCAAATCATGATAATACATTTTCAAAGGGAAAACCGTTAAAAAATATTTTTATTTCCAATAAATCAATTTAAACAATTTATCACTTCAAATAAATAGAAAAACCAAATGAATTTATCAGAAATGATAGTAAACTCATCAACATAACCTATTGTAAAGAAAAACTTACCTCAACATGGTAAAAACCTATCTTCTTTTGAAAATGGTGATCACAAATCAAGAGAAGGAAATTAGAAATACAATGCATGGAAAGACACTAAAAATGATTGATAGAAAAAACTATCAAATCTAAAATTCTCTAACAAACCATAGTTACAACTAAAACAGAAGAAGAACTAAAAGGATTACATTCCTAGAGAGAATCCATTTAACTAAAATGGTTATCAATCGCTGAAAAAAGTGATCCGGATAAGAGGGAATAACCCAAATTTTCCATGGAAGTGGCTCTAGGTAATGATCACGGAATCCTATATGAATAAAATAGTAATTTTATCCAAACTATCTGCATAAAACCAAACATCGGGAGTTTACATGGAATTTAATCCCTTTACACAATTTACAATCATTGAGTCCCACATATGATGAATAAACCCATCATTTTTTATTAAAAAGCTGACATTTTTTCATTACATGATGTGTACCCTTTAAACGGTATGTAAAATTCTCACACATTGTATCCATTTCATGTGTTTTATATAGTGTCCATTATACATCATTTACTTCCAATACATGCCATGTAATTTCCAAACAAAAATTAGAAACATCATAATTTATGGTGAAAATTACAATAAATCCATGACTCCACTATTATAGGTTTCATCTAAATGCCTTCTCAGCATTACTAAACTAATGAAAATGGAAAGCCAAAATTGAGGATAAAACCTAACTAACATAAATGTAGAGGGGTGTTAAAAACTCACTACCTTAATTGCTTTCTATCCCCAAAGGCCCTCAAGATCCTGGATCCGCAAAAAAAGATGGTCAATGCTTCCCCATAGATGACGACTCCCACATCTTAGGGATATGTTATTCACATTTATGTTATACCCAGATCAAGGGTTTCATTTTTATACACAATACCTTATCTTTATGATCCATATTCTGAACTAGATTCTCAATCAAGTTGTATTGGGATCAACATAAAACTCCTCCCATATAATAAAATGGTGTGGATATGGTATATACCATCTCAACTAGGAATCATAAAACATGTTGTGGATAGTTTTCAAACAATATTGAAAGTGAAACTGATTTTCAACCATCCCTAGTCATCTAATGATCTCAAAGGGACCCACAAACCATGGTGCCAACTAACCCTTATATCTTAACTGATGTTGTCCCAAGAGAGGTGAAACTCTAATAATGATCTGATCACTAGACTCAAACCCCAGTGGCCAATGAAGATATTATTCATGATATTTTTAACAACTATGTATCATGATCAAATGAATCTAGATCAATTACACCATCTTTGTCATCTATTGCACAACATTAGGCCTAGCCAAGGACCACACTCCCAACTCTACCCAGCATAAGTTGGATCTACATGGTCACCCTTAAAAATCATTAAAGGGTACCATCTAAATCGAATCATGACAACTAATTTTTAATCAAAAATATATAAAATAAAAATCATTTCACCAAGATCCCCTAAAATCATGCTCACAAGCCTAAATCATATCATCTAGAACTCGGATCACCCTCTCCATCTGTCCATCCATACTTGGATGATAAGATGTGCTTAATTTAATCAAGGAATCCATTTCCTATTAAAACACATTCTAGAAGATTTATGTGAACCTCAAATCCCTATTAGAAACATCTACAAAGTAAACCCCATGAAGTCTCATAATCTATCAGACCTACAAGTCCCCAAGCTATTCTACTTTTTTCTCCTTGAAAATTGATTTAGTGATCCAATTAATGATCTCCCAAATCACATCCATACCACTAAGATTATATGTTATCTCAATGAAAAATTCATGTAAATCTTATCCCACTTCCATATACAAAGGGTTAAAGGTTTCAGAAACCCCGCAAGATTCTAGTGCTCTGCCTTATCTCTTTGAATTGTGAAGCACCATGAATCAAAATCCACAATTGTGCATATCAACCCCTATTACCAATACTAATGCATCAAATCGTGATACATCTTGGTGATACCTTGGTTACTAGACCACCAATAACTATTTCAACAATCCAATATCTCCCACATCAGGGAAAAGGGAATAACCAACCTACTATAGAAGCATAAGGCACTACTATGAGATCTAGACTAGTCACCTAATGTTTCACCACCATAAATGATTTCACTAAACCATTGTAACTCAATGTCTATCAATTTATCAACCTAATATTTATCATCAAAAGATTAGTCGACTTTTATTGAATCCAAGAAAACTTATCCACCAACCTCTTATACTCCAAAGATCATCTCTACAAACAAACTCATCATACGCCACTCCTCAATTTATTCTTTTAGGGATTGTGTCAGGACTTTTCTCTTAAATGCATCAAAAACAACATTTATTGTCTTAATGATATAATTAATATCAAAATAAAATGTAGAAATAATCTCTACAGAATGTCTCTATTAGAAATTCATGTCCCTCAGAGTAAAAATATATTTCAGAACCCTATGATTAGAATATACTTTAAATCGATCCCTAAAGATATAGTGACACAACATTTTGAGTTCATTCATAAAACATTCCTTCTCAAGACCATGTTTAGGGTATTTCTTCTCATTATGGTTTAACTAGTGAGATCCATAAAACACAACATGTTTCCTATACCTCAATAAATGTCACAAATCATAATAATAGAAGCATCACATAAAACATAATAACTTGACCCAAATTCTAGAATAATCAAAACTGGTTCCAAATTCTACCTCACATTATGTTCCACAAAATATCCCTAACACTTTTAATTATACTCAATAATTACACACTTGTGGGTTAAATCTTCCATCAAATCCATCTTGGAGAAGTCCATAATAAATTGTTTATAGTAAAGAGACAAACCTAAGAAGCATTAGATCTGAAACACATTTCTAGGATGATCCAAGTACGTAACATCCCATATCTTTTTATGATAAACTGATACTCCCGTCATAGATATTACATTCCCCATAATCATCACCTATAATATCCAAAAACTAACACATTAAAATATTACCATACAAATGATGTTTCATCAAGGTTCGAAGAATGATATAAAAAAGATCCATATTCTCCTCCTATGGCATAGGGTACCCCAAAATAAAATCCACATACAAAACAAAAAAAGTTTCCATGAACCAATCAAATATTGGTTTCATCGAATCCATAGTCATTTTAGGAGAGTTATTGAGACTAAATGGAAAAACTAGATACTTGAAATGCCCATATTTACACTAAAATGTTGTCTTAGTTATATACTCATCTCGGACTCTTACCTAGTGATACATTGGTTTTAGGACAATATTATAAACCTAAAAAATTCATATATGATTATGAATGAGATCATCAATCCTTGGAAAAGGATATTTGTTCTTAATGGTCAACTTAGACAACTTTTGATAATCAATACAATGTCTAAGGATGTCGTCTACTCTCTTAAAAAAGAGTAACGGTGAATCCAACAGTGACACACTGTGATGAATAAATTCATTAGACTCTAGGCCCCCAAGTAGGGTTTTATGTTCCACTAACACAATAGGTTTCATATAGTATGATGTTAATGAAAAATTCATTATACTAGGGAGTATGAAAATAGTAAACTTGACATCTCACTATAGTGGAAAACTGGATTAATCATCTAGAAAGACCTCAAGGTGTTTACACGCAAATTAAGGAACATTAGCACACAATCTAGGGTCAACTACATTGATAAACATCTCTCACAGTTGGCATAATATTACCATGGAATAAGGAATAAAAGTATCTTCTCTTCCTGATCTAGATCCCCACTCACTCTGGAAATCATGAGTGACCCCATCGATAGATATGAACGGAACCTCATAGTCATATAAGTCTATATTGGCCTTAACACTAATCATCTAATTAATCCTGATTATCATGGTTAATTTGTCAAGATCTTGAATTATAAATTCCCACTCCATCTCAAAGTAAGCTATTATCACCCAATAGATTGTACATCTTAAACATTGTCTAGACCACTTTCCCAAAGTCATGGAAAGAAACAACCAGAATAGAATAAATTATAAATGCATGCCCACCATGTTAAATAACATTGACAATATAAAATAATGTGTACAAGTTGTATCAAAAAACGATAGCACCATTGAAAACTATATAAACACTTTACCTCTAATATTAGCTAGTCCTACTTCAGATTCCATTGGTGCATACTCCACTGCATAAGGTCATCTGATCTTAGCCACATAAATAGATCCTTAGCCTAAGGATTGGACCTACCAACCTTGGACGTGTCTACATGAACCTATGAACCCTTGGTGAGAGTGTATCAAGTCCTAATATCTTGAGATATATTTTAACAAAATCCTTATAGATGGCTAAATCATTCAAATAGATGATAAGTCTTAGTATTATCAGCATAGTTAGGCTTGGTTGACCAAACATACTACACAGGTAGTAGAAAACATATTGCTACCATTTCATTTCCCCTAAGACTGGTCCAGAGGAAAACTGACCACTCTTACACTTCTTTTTATGGCCAGAAGGAACACCCTAGATAACCACCGAACCAACTAAAGATCCACCCAAACATTTCGTCCCAGCTATGTTTGTCTCACCTAATGCAACTTGGTCAACTAACTGCCCAAAATTCAAAAGATACATTAGTATAAAAACTCTACCAAATATTAGGCCTCAATCCTAACTCAAACCTCCATGAATTCAAGTACTCATTAGTGAAAGGCTCTGGTGCCAGATTCACTTACATATAAAAATGGGTTGAATACACGAGAAAGGTATACTCTAACCTCTATAAGGTTAGAAACACCTGAGACCTTTCCACAAAAAAAAATCTCAAGATAAAAATTTTGGTGAATTATTTTCATGATGGAAGCCCAAAAAATATTCCCATGTAATTTAACATTCATAATAAAAACCCAAAATATTATTTCTAATACCTCGATTATATATCTGGAAAAACAAAACCTAAATTTGATAGGATTATTTACAAAGTTGACGATCCACTCTCTCTGCTCAAGCTTTTAATTGAATTCCTAGGTTCCTTTTTCCCCATTATATATGGTTCTATACTACTTAGTAAGTACTTATCCCTTATCCACTATGCATCCTCGTTAACCAGTACCCACTTGACGCAAAGTATAAACAGTGTGTATAACAGCTTCTACCAATGTAGGTTTGAATAGAGGATTCTGCTGAAAAACCTATCTCATAGATTCCTCTCTTTGATTTGGAAAAGAACTTATGGAATGCATTTCCTAACAAAATAGAAAAACAATTCTATCATGAGAAAACTCTAAAATCATATGACCAATTTATGATATTGATAAAAAATATTTAAAACATTATTTGTTTAAAGACAATAAAAATATCAATAAAAATATACTTAAAAAGGAACATTTAAATAAAATAAAAATATCATATATTTTATTTAAATGTTCTCAAAATCCTAGTTTCAAACCTGGTAAATTTCCCTGACCACTCATGGTAAATCATTTTTAGCCACAAAAGTGGGCTAGTCAAGCCCTTTTTCTGCACTTACTATCAGAATTATTTTGTTCATAACAGTTGTCTATCCAAGATATAGAACTAAAATGTATATGTGTAAGCACACTTTAGTTTAAGCATACCTTTGATACCAAATTATACAATACCAACCTAGTTTAACTAGACTAGCCACCCGAACCAGAATGACACATGATATAGGTAAAATAATAAAATACAACCCTTACCTAAATATAAGAAAAACAAGGTATGAAACCAGAGTACTATGTGGAAATAGATGAGAAACCACATTATACATACAATCTAGTCAATAAAAGCTAAGCTATAACGTAATTAAAGTCCCTATATAACAAATAATCACCACCAAAACAACACGAACTGAAAGAAACTGCTAGAACAGAGGCCAAAATACTGTAGTATATTCTTATCTTTCCCTAAATCATGTAATAAAAAATATTTAAAACCCCAAGAGAATAAGAAGTTTGTGATTAAAATCTCATTAGGATACCACTGTAGTTTATATACATAGTCTAATAAAAATAATTTAACAATTTTAGCTTTTAAAACAATCCATTTTCACGAATCATTTTTATAAATCCAAACCATTTTTAAATCGTTTTACCTTTTTCTCAATTTTTTAAATAAAAGACTTCGATATGCTTGATCCAAGAATATGAAAAGTAGAAGTAATAAAATAGGAAAACATATCCAAGAATAAATATATAAATAGGTAAACACATATACATGAAACAACCTATAATGAGAAACTATATTATACAACCTCATATAAAAACAAATGAGTAAAAATCCATGATAAAACTAATCATGCATTAAATAAAAATAAATAATAAATAAAAAATCACTCCATATTGGGCTCTAACCTAAGGGGAAATTCCTACTATACACTCACAAGCCTAAATAATAATTCTTTGGATCCAACTGATGTAGATTTATGCTAGTCAATATCATAAATGGGTACCATGTAGTGGTGCAACACTCACTAAGGCTACCCATTTCTCTTTTCTAATTCACCCAAGGATCCCAATATTCAATTATCTAATACATTTTCAAGACCTTACTCAATATTTAATAAAACATTTTTAAAGCCAATCCAATTATATTATGATTTTGAAAACCTGTTATGAAATCATGAAAATCCATTTTCAAATCAAACCCCCTTCTTGAAAACATTTTCCTTTAAAGTAAATTATTTAAAGGCATTTATCACATCAAATCAAAGAACAGCCCGAAATAATTTATCAAAAGTGACATTAATTTCATTAAAATAAACCATTATCTAGAAATACCTACCTCCACAGGGTAGAATCATATATACATTCGATCATTATGATTAAAATCCTAGCGAACAGACTTTGAAAGACAATAAACACCATGATAATGAAACTGATATATAAAAATAACTCTCTGATAAAAAATACATAGACAAACTACAACCAAAACAAAATAAGATATACAAGGATTACATACAAGTTGAGAATCAATCCATCCACAACGGGGATCAATCATTGAATGAATTGATCATCATGGTAGGGAGCCGATGAAAATTTCTTATGAAGAGCCTCTAGATTAAGAGAAAAGAATAAGGTATAAATGAAAAAGGTATTTCAGCTTAAATGACTATTAAAACCAACTCTCTTGAGTTAACATGGAATATAATCCCATTACACATTTTTTATTTCTTTGAGCCCCATATACACTAGAAAACCCATTGTTTTTTTTAAAAACAGATATTCTTTAATTAAATGATGTATATCCTTTTCAAAAAATATAAAATTCTCACAATATGTATCTAGTTCATTGTGTATAACTATAATCCATGATAAATTGTGTACTCCCATTACAAATGATGTGATTTTCTAATGAACAAAAAACTATATGTTTTATTCTGAAAATTACAAACAAAAACCCCTAATATAACTATTACATATATCCTCCAAATTCATTCTCAGTATTACTCAAACAAGGAAAAAATAAAACAAAAATATAGGTTACAACATACATGATATAAAGGTAGTGTTGCGTTATATTACTGGAGTATTTTCATGTGATATTATAGCATGGTTACCTTCATTTATGATATTCAATCTGAAGTCTCTCTATGAAAATGAAATTACTCATTCGATTCTATTTTCAACTAGGGATAGTGGATGATCATACCATACTATAAGAGATTTAGAAATATTTTACGGTGTTAATAAGTTCAATGGAAGATTATTGACTTTTTTAATTTTGGGTTACTAAATGTTCAAGGAGTTTTAACACATTTTATTGGAAAAAAAGATCAAATGTAAGAACACTCTTTATGTTGATGAATTTTCATAAAATATATTGACTATTTCATATATTTTCTATGAAAATAAATTAAGTGGTTTTTTAGTAAGTATTGATTCATGGTTGTAAACATATAATATGTTATAATGTTGACCAAACAGTAGTATACAAAATTGAATTTATTCCATGTAAGTGATATTATAAATACATGCTATCTAAGATTATAATAAAGGATTAATTTATGGTATAGAAGGAATTTTTATCGTATCTAGAATATGATAAATATTATATCTCAAGGAAATAACATTTTAGATATTTTATCAATGAATAAAATGATATTAGATGTTATCAACATACAAAAATGGTAAGATGGCTAAATCCTCTCATGAGAAGGCGTAGATTCACTTTACTACCCCATTAGAACATATTCATTCATGTGTGTGTGGGCCCATTAGAAAGTAAAAAACCAATAAATATAATTTATTTATTTATTTATTTATTACTTCACACATATTTCTTGTTTTATATTAATGAAATATGAGTCTGAGGACTTAAAAATGATTTATAGTTTTCAAGGTGGTGCAGAAAGGGAGTGCGGTTTTTCCCTTTAGAAGATATGGAAATATATTATAAGTATGTTTAAAAATGTAAAATTTTAATCATTTTTTAGAACTAGAGAATTTGACATGAAAATAGTGAACCATAAACTAAAAAACAAAAATTATGTCATTAAATGGAAAAAATGTTTTTGGTGGATATAGTTGGGAAAATACTGTTTGATCATGATACATTTCAATATTTTTGAAGAAAATATATTTATATAGTGATTAATATCCAAAACTAGTGTTTACATAGTCAAAATATTGTTATATCCCCTCATAATATGTATTATATAAAATATCCATGTTTTAAGTTTTTTTGTGCATTTATTAATGCATGTACTATCATGGTAAAAGATGATAATCTTGTAAATTTTAAAAAATTTGGAGTTTATGGGATATTACATAGATATCCTCCAAATGGAATAGGATATTTTTTATTCTATAAAAATATTTAATATAATTTATTATACTAATTTTAAATTTCTAGAAAAGTAAATTAATGATGCTTCACATGATAAAGAAGCTTCAATAAGTGATGATATATATTTTTTTAAATATCCTAAAGTAATTTCAAATTAAGATGAAGGTGTTGAACAGGTATTTATTGGGTAATAATATTCATCTATCTCAAGAGATGAGTAATAAACAAATTCACCTCATCCAACTCTGATAACTCATGTTAAGATGAAAAATATCATTAGAAATCAATGTTGGTATGTAAAATTTAGGTGATATAGGGTTAAAAAATCTCATACATCGTTGTTCTCTCATATTGAAGTTAAAGATGTTGAAGAAGCATTAAAACCTCAAGAGTTGGTTTGTGATGTCAATAAAGAATTGGTCCAAATTGAAGGTAACAATACATGATAGTTTTTTCACAAACATGAATACAAAAATGTGATTGAAAGAAATAAAGATTTATAAAATAAGATGAATGAAATGGTATAATTATTGAGATATAATGAAATACTAGAATTCAAAGGCTATTCATAGAATGAAGGAGTTCATTTATGTGAGAATTTCACACTGTAAAAAAGGATTCGAAATATTAAACATTTTATATTATTTATATATAATGTAAATAGAACATATTACAAATTTTGGTCAAGTATATCTTATTTATTGGTGAGTTATAAGAGGAGGTTTACAATTATAAACCATGTGGGTTCCTTCCTAGAAAAAAACATTTGAAATACTTTTTGGTTAAAGAATACATTATAAAGGATAAATAAAGTTATTGTAGTTTTTTATTCTATGTTGTATTCCTTCTTGTTGATGATTAATTAAAGAGACTAGAGTGTGGAATATAATGTTTACATCAATGATTATAAAGAGGTATCTTTTATTTTTACTATTTATGTAGATAAAATCATATTTACTACAAATGATGATGATGATTTAGAATACTTTTCTAAGGAGATGAATTCATTTTTACAATATCTATGTTTGTAAAAATAAGGTAGTTTTATGTATTACAAATCACACAAATGAAAGGTCATTTTTCTTATTTATTAATAGAAGTAATGATGTATTGTATAAATTTTGAACATAATATTCAAATCATATTTACTATCCCATTTAAGTGGAGAAAATATATCCAAAGATAATAAGGGGAAGTATATTTGTCCTAATGTTTTTAGAAAATTTTTGTAATTCTACTATATCTCACAAATTCAACTCCAAATATAGTGTATGTTTTTAGACATTAGGTATAGTATTAAAGTACACCAACAAAGTTCCATTTTGTTGCTGAAAAAATATTCTCAGATATATAATATGCATAATTGATTTAGGGTTGAAATATGATGTCATAAGAAATTTATATTTTTCATTTATAAAAATATATTTTGGGTAGGTTTTGTGGGTGAAAAAAGATCCACATTAAATTATTTTTTCATTTTAGGTGAAAGGTGTATATGTGTGTGTTTGTAGGCTAAGAAGAATAGTTCAATGTCATTAATAAATAATATGATAGAATGATTATGTCATATTTTTATGATTTAAAAGTTAATATGATTACATAAATTTCCCATGGATATTATAATCAAAGTGTTATCAATTTTTCCAAGAATCATATTCAACATTCATGAAGTAAGCATAATGAAACTAAATATAACATTATCAAGTAACATGTGAAGAGAAATTAATTTTGATCAGATTATGTTCCTACAAATGAGAGGATATTAGATTGTTTCACAAAGACACAATATAAGGATTCTTATCATTCTATGAGGTTGACATTAGGAGTTCAACCCCATCCATATTGCAGATAACCAGTGGTGTGAATGTCACATCTCTCATCTTTTCATGAGACATTATCTTAAAAGGGGGAGAAAATGAAATTCTATGACTCTGGAATGTATCTATTTATATGTTACTTACCTATTTTTGGGGATAAAATATTTACATTAGTTATAAAATGGGGCAAGATTTTAGTTCAATGTTGTGTGTGTGTGAATTGTTCTATTATTTTTTTCAAGTGAATGTGAGAAATTTTAGGAACTGATTTATGTGATATAAATGGGTTTGATTAATTATTCACTATGACATGATTAATCATTTTTTTCAATTATTCCAGGTGGTATATATTTATCAATAAGGTTTTATATGTCCATATTTGAATTAAAATTGAATATATATCATTGTATATTAACAATATGGTCGTGTTTATTAAATTTTCATACATCCTACACCAAGTTCTAACGCGTGGTCTTAGAATTATTGAATGTTGATCCACTTCTATGAATTTGGATTCTATAAGTAATTGATATTCCTTTGATAATAACAAAATACAAATGTGGATATTTTTTAGACCAAGAGGAGTTAAGATGTTTTTTTCATGAGTTGTTGGAATAAGAGGTTGGAGTGGATTTGATTTATTGTATTGGATTTTGTTTTAAATAGATATCATAATCAAAATCACATTTATTATGAGTTAAATATGTATATCGATTAATTAAGATAATTAAAAATATAGTTCTCAATGACAACATAATGTAAAGGTGTTCATGATATATGTTTTTTAAAGAATTAGACTCATTCCATAGATCTAGTTATCTAATCATAGAGATTAATGGGAAAAACATATTTACATTGTAAAATAGATATTTCACCTCAAAAGAGACTGAGTAAAGTATTAGGTGGACCTACATATTTTAAAGAATTAATTTTATAATAATATATCTATTCCATAAAAAATTTTGTGTATATTTTAATGTCTCTAGAATATTGAGGACATCATCATAATAATGGAGTACCAAGTCATAATGGATGTTTTAAAAGTGTTCTCATGTCATAGAAGTGGTAATACTATATAAAGTATTGTAAATGGTGGATTTTGGTGTCTGTATAATTTTTATATATAATTATTCTTAAGGGATGTATCACATCATAAATAGGTTATTCATGTTGAACATTGGTTTTCAAACTACAAAAAAATATGAGGATTTATTACTATGTCATTAGTATTTGGAAGACCTATACGATACAATACTAAATCATGATGTAATTTGTTCAGGCTATTAAATATAACTATTTTTATCTACTATGTTATTCCATAATAGAGTATTGTCCAAAAATAATGTGGGAAACTGGGAAATTTGAATATATTTGATGACTTTCCTTCGTCTGATAATTTTTGTGGTTATTATATTCTATAATAATTTATAATTCAAAATTATGGTGATGATTAATTGGAAGATGATCCAAAGGATATGTTTGGAGATAAAATTTTAATTAAATTTAAAATTAAAAGTAATACTAGTGGAAAATGCAACTTCTTATCAGATCTAAAGTGTGGAAAAATTTTAGTATGAAAAGAATTAGGACGTGGAGAGTAGAGAAGAGAATAAGTTCTTTACATGTAAAAAATATATTATTCATTGATTATCTAGAGAAAAAGAAATTAAGAAGAATAATTAGATTTAATGATATTTTTTCAAGTGTTGTGCATATAAATTAAATAATAAATTCTTTAAAACGAACGTTTAAAGGTAAATATCCACTTTCATTATGTTATTCAAGTAGAGATGAAGTTATAGAACTAAAAAACTCAATGAATTTAAGAATTCTCTTTGGTGGAAGACTCTTCAGTTATTACCAACATTTATCATCGTATAGTTATGAATAAAGGTGTGTTTAGTATGCACAAAAGAATTTTTGGGATTCATGTATTCATGAGTTTAAAGGTTTTTACATACTCATTTTTACTCCCATGATGATTGTAGTGGGTAGTGTGTTCATGGAGCAATCCATATCACACCATGTACAAGTCTTCTTATATTGATAAATGGATCTTATTAATTGATTATGTTCCCCGATTTTGACATTCATGTGGATGAGAAGAAATATTATTTCACATCATTTAACAATTAGTGAATATTTTTCTTCAATTTAACTTCAAAAGATGCTTGATTGTTGATTCACCCACCCCCCCCCCACTTAGTAATCCCATGAAGGTGTATTTTCATTATTAAATATCATAAAGTGAGTTTTAATTCATGAAAAATGAGAAGAGTAAAATATGGAGATGATATGAAAGATAGTTTATATATATTCAATCATAATTTCAATAGGTTTAATGTGGAATCTCTCATACAAAAAATTAAAATAAAAAGTCAGACCTTCTGCAGGATGTTATTTACATCCGCAAAAAAAAGGAATTATTAGTTTCTATTATGAGTTGATATTGATAAAAAAGTAAATCGATCCAATTAGATATGGAGGTGAAAATTTATTTGGGTGAGTTTCATAAATTATGGTAGATTTTCTGAACATTTTTTTTTTTAAATTTTATGAGAACAAAATGAATTCAATCAACTAGGTTTTTCAAAGAGAAATTTATTTTAACATAATAAATAAGAATAAAGTTACCTTCAAGTATTTTTACATAGTCACCCATGTGTTGTGTTAAATTTAATTTTATATTTGTGTTTTATTACTAAAATTAATTAGATTTTATTGAAATATATGGATTTATAATTATAGTTATTTGAGACTATGCTTCAATTAGAAATATGATTCAATATATAATTCATTGTGATTATAAAATATAGAAGAAGGTGTGACATGTGTCAAAAATGAGGACAAAAAATAAGTTAAATGATAGGAATAAGAATAGCCCCCTTTAAGAAAAAATTAAAAGTGGATGGATCGTGTTATGTCATCATAAATAAAGAATAAGATAATCGAGCATGTGATTCACTAAGATAGTAATTTGGTATTTGAAGAAGATTAAAAATAAGTAGAAGAAGAGGCTAACATGTTTTACAATTTTGATAAAGTTTAGGAAAAGAAGATAAGATGGTGAGTATAAAGGTGAGTTGTTCTTGGTAAATATAAATAGTTTTTTTTTCATTATTTAGTATTGATATATTTTTTTGATAAATCAAAAAAGAATATTTATATTAGGAATTTGGGAGTGGTTCAGGGAACATTGGATATGTTTTGTGATCAATGAATAGATATTATAAGGTAGTTAATATCTCTATGATTATGAGGAATTTGATGAAAGTTTATGAATTTTGTTACGCATGGATAGATTTGCAAGCTCTTATTATAAAAGAGTAATAACTAACCTAAATCTCGTAGGATTCTAGAGTAGTTTAAAATATAGAAGGATGTTGATAGTAGGAAACATAGTGTGTTGTTGTATTTGTGTGGTTTACACCATGTAATATGATAAAAAAAACCCACACTTTACTTATAATTGAAAAAAATATGTATTAACTAGAATCATGGGAATAAACTCTAATGTGTTGACATTTTTAAAGAATAAAATTGAATTTGGTAAAATTTTAACAATTCATGATTCACCCCCGCCCAATCATGTGTGTTTACACAATCTAATGGGTCTCTCAAAGTTATCTTCGTTATTTCTAATTTAATCTATATATTTCTAGAAACCCCATCATTTATTATTTTAGAAAAAAACTCCATAATCAACAATATATTTCACTGATACGTTTAAATGATGTAATGAAAATTTCTTCTTCCCATTCACTATAAGATACTACTAAAAATTAATTAAATTCTTCCTTAATTATAGATCAAGGATACAAATTTGTTCTAAGGACTTACACTTCCAATTCCACTTTCTCGGTGACTTATACATCATCCTAAGATACCATATCCTAATTAACATTCAAAATATTCTTTTCATGGAAAACTATTATTTTCATCCTTATAGTTGAAGCATCAGCCTCGACATCATATAATGGTGTTGTACCCTAGAAATCTTGGTGTTTTTAATCCTTTCCAATTGATGCATAAGGCAGTAAAATCAAAAAAAAAATATTTTTAGTGCATAAAAATCTAATATAGAAAAGGGCCTAATCAACACTAAGGATCCAGTTTATCAATGTAGGGCTCATTGACCATTATGACTCCTCCCTTTTCTTCATCATCGTAGACTAACTCATAATTAACCCTCTATATGAATCATGATTCATTGTGAAAATAAATGTGATGAACTTTAATTCAAAAGGAATGAATTGTATTTTAAAACAATCCACTTTAATTACTTTTAATATGAGTGAGAAAAATAGAAGTGCTCTATCAGTTTCTGAATCGAGTAGGTGTCCACTTTGATTCTATTTTGGGCATAGATAGTCTCAAAAAAAGGTAAGTGTATACTTTGACTCCCTCATATATCCCTAGTTTCAACCTATGGACTTGTGAGTTCCCCCTTATTCTGATTTGGTTGACCCTATACATTACCTTTTATATTACCACCCCTAATATACTAAGGAGACTCTAAAGGTTTATGCAATAATTCTAAAATATATAAGAATAATGTTTCTAAATATATCAAAATAAGTTTTAAATTTGATGATGACATTCTTATATGACCTTAATCATAAATATTTAGGACCAGGGCATCATTTAACTCTTCATCAATATATTTTTTAACTACACCTTTGACATTATTTTTATCTAGAATCTCCAATACACATCATGTGATTGGGACTCTATCATAAGTAGTGTGTGACTGTGTCTCCATCATAGAAATGTAAAATCTATCCTCCATTAGATTATTTTTAAGGATTATGTCAGTAGAAGATTAATATTCCAAATATTTTTTATTATTATTCCTCCTTGGAATGTTACCAATAGTGCTTCATTTCATTTATAGGATGTCCTTATTCTCGAAAAATAAAGGACATAAACATACACATAACATAGGGATAACCTTTTTGGACATCCATTTATCCTTGAGGATTTATAATTCTCTTTAATGTTTAGTTTTCTTCATTACTGATAACCCTTCGAGAGATCATCATCTCACTAATTCCAATATAACTGACTCACAATAGATTCTCACTTCATTGGATCTTAAATTATATGTTTTCATGAAGCCCATGGCCATGTCAACATATAATTTTATGATATTTCAACTACAAATCTCTTCTTTTGGGACCACCTGGTTCCACATTTACATTTCACCATAGCTAGGCCCTCTCCCACTAGAGTGATATTAAAAACTACTATATCACTAAAATATGAGGTCATCTAATATTTTTTATATCCAAACTCTAACCTAAAAATTTAATTTAAGGAGGGTAGCATGATTTCTTCATGGGTGTCTCTTGGTCCATAATCATACAAAATTGATTTTCCATCAAGGGGTGTTTCTCAATCCTTGCATATATAGGTGATATTGATTCATTTCACCATAAGCATAAGGAAAAAATTCCAAACATATATGGTTTTTTAGGTTTAAAAATGAAATCACATTCAATCCATGCGAATGAGAAATCATCAATTAGAGATGGTATATATATCCAATTATCATATCCAACATGACTATTATCTATAAAATAATTTTTCAACATATAGGCCTAGGGAAATAAAATTAACACATAATGTATTTTTAGATTAGTTATAGATTTATTAACCATTACTGAGAGGATGTGAGAACCAAATACTACATGGATTTACTTCCTAAATTATCTCATAGAAATCCTTATATATTTTTTAAATTTGTAGCCTTTAATGTGTGTTTCTACTGTCATGACCCATCCTCGAGGCCTGTGTCGTGACTACCTCAAGCCCACCTTCCATAGGCCAGGGGCTGGAGACTAGCACCAAAGGCATAAGTCCCGATAAAAGGGAAGGCATTGACTTTATATAAGTAAACAAACACAAAAGAGTACGCAAACTGAAGTAAAAAATAAGTAAACTGAGTACAAAATTAAGTGATGGAAAGTAAATGGGCCAGAATACAAACCCAACTAAAAGTACAGAACCACAGTAAAGAATGGACAGCTGCAGTAATGTAAACCAGCAACAACTAAGTCGTCCTCCGAATATCCCACCTGAAGGGTGGATACAGATGGTATCCTCAGCTCCTCGGGTCCGGTCGTCCGCTCTGTGTATGTCCCGCCAAGTGGTCCAACTTCATGTACCATCCCGCTCCACTTGAATCCACCTCGATCAGTGTTGTCTGTTTTCTGCATCCAACACAACATAGTGCGGGCATAGCCCGTGCAGGGGTGAGTATACGACACTCAGTAGGGACCCCGAGACCCCTTTAGGTCTCCCAGAATTCACAAAGGATAAACCACAAAGGAAATATACAAACACAAAGTATCAACCAACTCTACTTAGGTATATGCCCATACATATACCTAAGTCATCAATTCAAGTTCGGCTCCAACTCACTATCCCAAGTACAACCCATTCCACACAGGAAAACACAACTCAATCTACACAGGAAAGCAAGCCAATCACATCGATGATAATGACTGAAAATCATGAATCATCTCACACGAGTATACTACTCACGAAGAGGGGTGAAGAAGATATATGTAGCCTCCGAATCATCTCCTCTGTCGAACCCACATAGGATCCAAGTACAGAAGGCGTCGCTACCGAACCCACATAGGATCCTATTACAGTAACCATCACTGCCAAACCCACGTAGGATCCAAGAACAGTTGTCATCACTGTCAAACCCACATAGGATCCAAGTACATTCGTTCTCGCTGTCGAACCCATGTAGGATCCAAGTACAGTCATCTTTGTCGTCGAACCCATGGAGGATCCCGGCATAGTAGTCGTCGCAGTCGCAGCCAGCTCTAGGGTTCCCGCACACAGCGTACTCGATTCCGGGAGGGTTCGCTCCATGAGTAAAGAGGGGATTGATACATCAACTATCATGAAGTCCAGAGTTGATTTTTACCGATGTTCTACCACGTCGTAGGGGGATAAACCAAAAAAAAATGTTTCCAAGACACTGAGTACTATAGGGCCAAGACATTTTCCAAAAAGTACATGGCGTATTGGTATGGTTACACTCATGTCTTCAGACCTCGGGTACTGCCCGTGTACCACGGCCTGTGTTGAAGGGCTGTTTGTGTTAAAAGGTAAGTACACGGCGTGTGTTATGGTTACACGTCATGTCTCCATTCCCCAGGTACTATCCGTGTACCACAGCCTGTGTCGACGGGCTATTCATGTAGAAAGTATGTACACGGCGTGTGGTATGGTTACGCGCTGTGTCCAAACTTCTGGGGGTCGGCTCCGTGTACGATGTCCATGTGCCCATAAACGTCCTCAACCCATGTTCTCCAACCTGTGTAATTGGTACATGGGTTATCCCGCACCATTGGCCATGTTTGGCCGTGTGGTAGAGTACATGTCTGTGTACTCCACACTGTGTCCATGTATTCCCAGGTTGCATGCTGAGTCTCACGTTGTTGTCACCTCCTTGTTGTGTGTAGATTACACGCTGTGTAACAGAGGTCACAGGCCGTGTGTTAGTCATTTGTCATCCAAAACCCTAGCCGCAGAATGCCCGCACTACATGGCGTGTTCTCTAGGAGTACACACCGTGTAGAATGGAATTTTACAGAAATGACGCCTCTAGCCAGCGCACCTCCCTTGATGCCGGTTCATCATTCTGATCATTCGTTCATCACGAAACATCATACTCTTGGTCACCCTGTTGACCCAAAGTTGATTTCAGCATTCTCGGGCATCCGATCGGCTCCTAAAAAGATGTTTTGAGTTCTTGCTCGAAGAGAAGTCGAGGAACGGTCCATTCTGTTCCGGTCCGAACCATCATCCACTATTGTCGTCACACCTCCGCTTGGTTTTTATGATGATGAGTCTTCAATTTTGGATTGTTTCATCACTTAACAAAATCATAACGATCTGTTGTTCTTCATCCATGAAGAACATGAAGAACCGCCAACAATCACAAAAATTGGTGGAGGATTCAGACCGTGTTAGTTTGGCACTGTCTCTCCACATTAGTACGGTAGCAGGTGGTTAAAGAGAATCAAAACAAGAAGGAAAGAAGATTAAATCATAACACACCCCTACCTCGACAATAGATGTCGTTCGTCGGGAGTCGCGGAATAAGGTGTCACGGGGTGAGGTTTTGAAGATGGCGTTGGTGTGTGTCCAAGGAGGAAACGGAGTCCCCACGCTAGTTGCAGAGAGAAGTAGGAAAGGCACATCGTCTCTCTTTGCGGTGACGGCATTCATCGTCGAAGAGGAGACATTCTTCGGAGGAGGATAAAGTTATGCAATGAAAACTAGAGTTCTCCCCAAATCCTCCTCACACAATAATTCCAACCAAATCTAAAATAAGATTCTCCTTATTTTATTGTACTTTTCCATGCATTTCAAAAACATAAAAATTCAAACACATATTTGAATTATTTGAAGAGATTAGTCAATTAATTTAGTATGTTTTGGCATGAATTAAAGAGGTGGAGGAGGAGTTACTTAATTATGTTCAAGGGTTTGCCAACATTAAACACAAGGAGTTTAATTGGGGGTTTTAGGGGTTTTTAGGGAATGTGAAGGGTTGGGGCTCGTGTGGGCCCCACCTCACATTTATCCTCACATGGGTAGTTAGGATGCTAGTAGGTCCCATCCAAACTCCCCCATGTAGAATAAAAACACCTTAGTTAGAAATAAAATTGTACCACAATTTTATTCACTTTTTATTTAAACCACTTTTTTAGCAACTCCTCCCAAGAAAACGCATCTCTGGTAAAGGTCCTCCTAAGAAATTACCAGTTCTACGGTTTCATCGGTGCCCTTAGATTTAATTTCTGAGTAGTGGTTCTAAATAGAGAAAAACCTGCTCATTCATTCACTGAATGTACCCAAGCTAATCTTCGGAAATTGATTTCGGGCACACCGAGCCTCAGAATCAGGTGTTGTCAGAAACTGCGTACTCTTAAAATCCCAAAGAATTTAAGAAAAAAAATTTGGTGAAATTTACGAGACTTTACAATACACCCACCTCAGGGCTTTAAATCCCCTGTAATGATACATCATAAACTAGGGATACAAATGTGGATATTGTGCATGCATATGAGCCTCCCACTCCCATGTGCAATCCAGGAGGTTCATGTGCTGCCACCTAATGTGTACACAAGGAATCGACCATCCACATACGACCCACTCCTGTCGATCCTCGATCTCCACCGAAACTTCCGCAAATGTCTCCCTCTCATCGATGTCCAGCTCTTTGTGGTCGATGATATGCATCGGGTCATGCACGTATCTCCTCACCAGAGATACGTGGAAGACGTCATGCACTCGGTGCAACTGAGGTGGAAGAGCCAGGCGATAAGCCACCTCACCTATCCTGTTGAGAACCTGAAAAGATCTGATGAAGCATGGAGATAACTTTTCTCCTCGGCCAAATATCTGTAATCCACGTCGATGTGAGACCTGTAAGAAAACATGGTCTCCATCCTCGAACTCCAGTGGTCTCTGCCTCCTATCAGCATAGGACTTCTGTCAGCTCTGAGCAGTCCTCATCTACTCCTGGATGATCTTTACCTTCTCTGTCGTAGCTTGGACCATCTCTAGTCCTATGAGTGCTGACTCCCCAGGGTCAGTCCAACATAGAGGTGATCTGCAAGGTCGGTCGTACAATGTCTCGTATGGTGCCAACCCGATGGTGGAGTAGTAAATGTTGTTGTACGCAAACTCCACCAAAGGTAGGAGATCCTCCCTGATGCAACCAAAGTTGAGAACACATGCACAGAGCATGTCCTCGAGAGTCTGAATGGTCCTCTCTGAATGGCCATCCATCTGAGGATGAAATGATGTGCTCAGGTGTAGCTGCATCCCAAAAGCCTCTCGCAACCCCTTCCAAAGCCGAGAAGTAAAGTGAGTGTCTCGATCGGAGAAGATAGAAGATGGAACATCATGAAGAAATATGATATTTTGAATGTGGATTCATCTCATGATCTCCACTAAGATATACTCTCTGATAGGTAGGATGTGGGTCAACTTGGTGAGTCGGCCGACAATCACCCAGATGGAGTCGTGTCCTCTAGAAGTACGAGGGATCCCCATCATGAAATCAATGGATATCCCGACCCACTTCCACTCTAGGACCTCTAAGGGTTGTACCAATCCAGCTAGTACTTGGTGCTCCGCCTTCACCGACTGGCAGGTGAGGCATCGTGAAACAAACTCTGCCATAGCCTTCTTCATACCAAGCCACCAGTGCTGTCTTCTGAGATCCTGGTACATCTTCGCCATTCTTTGATGTACCACTAAAGGGGAAGTGTGAAACTCCCTAAACACCTCCTCCTATAATGAAATTTGTACCATGGTATGTCCCCTGAAGTGGATGACATGCTCTCCTCCTATAGAAAATCCATCATGTGCATGTCCTGTGGATATCTATGCACATCACCTCTCATAGTCAACGTCCCCATGATGTGCCTCTCTGACCCACCAAAGTAGTGGAGGAGTGATTGTAATGGGTTTTAGGAAGGCAGCCCCATCATTATCCAGGAAGGTTATCTGCAATTCGTCTAGCTGCTATGTCGCCTCTCCAAGTAGCAGAATTCCTGATCTCTTACTGAGAGTATCACCTATAACGTTCCCCTTCCCATGAGTATAGACTATCTCAAAGTCATATTCTTGGAGGAACTCGAGCCATCGACGATGTCTCAGGTTCAGGTACCTCTGCAAGAATATGTTCCTGAGACTCTGTTGGTCAGAGGAGACTGTAAAGTGCTCTCCCATTAGATAGTTCTGCCACATCTTCAAGGAAAAGACCACTGCTTCTAACTCTAGGTCATGTGAAGCGTAGTTCTACTCATGCTGCCTCAACTTTCGTGAACCATAGGCGATCATTTCCCGCTTCTACATCAGGACACACATGAGTCCAGTCCCTAACATATCGCAGTAAACTACGTACCCAACACCCTCCTATAGTAGCCTCAAGATGGGTGCACTGGTCAATGTCCATCTCAGCTTCTGGATGCTCTGATGGCATCTTTCTGACCAAACGAAGGGATTCCCATTTTTCTTCAAAGCTGAAAGTGGAGCTACAACTCTAGAGAAGTCTGGCACAAGTCTCTGATAGTACCCAACCAGACCTAGGAAACTCCGCACCTCTTTCACGCTCCTGGGTGGCTCCCAAGCTAGTACTGCTTCGATCATTGCAGGTTCCACCGCAACTCCCACCTCAGAGATGACGTGCCCCAATAGGTGGATCTATCGATTCTAGAACTAACCCTTCGTGAGCTTACCATAAATCTTGTGCTCTCGGAGTGTGTCCAGTACAACCCGCAAGTGGTAGGCACCTCCTCAGTAGTCGCGTAAATCAATACGTCGTCGATGAAGACTACGACAAATCGATCGAGGTAATGCTGGAAGATCCTATTTATGAGACTCATGAACACTATTGGAGAATTTTCTATTCCAAAAGGCATAACCAATTACTCATAGTGGCCATACTGGCACCTGAAGATCGTCTTCTGCACATCCTCGTCTCAAACTTTGAGCTGATGATAGCCTGAACTAAGGTCTATCTTAGAGAACCATCGTGCTCCCTTGAGCTGATCAAAGAGGTCGTCAATCCTCGGATGTGGATACTTGTTCATTACAGTCACCTGATTCAGGAGATGGTAGTCGTAACATTGTCCTAAGCTCCCATATGCCTACTTGGTGAATAAAATCGGAGAATCCCAAGGTGAAACACCGGGTTAGATGAATCCATTGCCCCGCAAGTCCTCCAGCTACACCTGTAGCTCACGAAGCTCAGCGGGATCCATCTTATATGCTGGAGTAGATATCGGGGCTGTCCCAGGGTATAGGTCAATTTAGAAATCTACCTCTCTGTGAGGAGGTAGCCCTGGAACGTCGTCAGGAAAAATGTCTGCATACTAATCCTCCTCAACTGGAAAACTTGGACTCCGCACATCAACCGCTCTGAGGATGAGACTAGCCAACTAATGTGTGATCGGCTGCCCTCCCCTCTGCGTAAGTCCCTCCTGTGCTGTAAAGGATCCATTTTCACCGGTGAAGGTGAACCTACTCCCATCTGTGTGGAGACACCGCACTTTGTGCCTACTACAGTTGGTCTGAGCATGGACTATAGAAAACCAATCCATGCCCAAGATGGCGTCGTAAGCCTCGACGCCGCTACAAGAAGATCCCAGCCAGAGCTCTCGCCTCCAAGAGTAAGCTCACACTACCGACATCAGTGTGTAATCATCGATTCTACTCTCGTAAGAGTCTTTAGCCGTAAGGATCAAGCCAACGGCTCTGTCGGAATCCTCAAGCTCTGAACAAGGGAAGCGGAAATAAAAGAATGACTTGCTCCTATGTCTATAAGAACTGCAGTAAGGATGGAATAGACACACATAGAACCTAAAATCATCTTATGTGGGTCATGGTCGTAAGACTCCACTACCTGAAGCTAAGCCTGCCTCTGTCTGCCAGCTCCCTATGGTCGGGGTGGACCTCCTGGTGGTGGTGGTGGTAGAGCCTCAATGTGTCGCCCACCACCCACTGCTCGGCCAACTCCTATGCCTCGTTGGCCTGCTCCCTACAGACCGCAACGGTCGAACCTCTGCCTCTGCCTGGGTGGTCCCTCAACTATCTGCAGCTCCGCTGCATGGAGGTTCGGGCAGTCATGAGTTATGTGGTCATGCCCGCCACATGAATAGCACTACCTGCCTCTCGTATGACTGGCTCTGCTACGTGTTCCCCGCACATCTGAACCAGTATCCTGAGGTCTCCCACCGGATGGCCTGGTCCGGTTGGACATCTGCGACATCTGTCTACTGCCGGCTACATAATACTCTGCTACATGTCACCCTACAGTAGGCCTCACTACTGGCGTAGGCTCAGGAAGGAAACACTACACAAGAAGGTCTTGATCCAGTACTCCTACCTACATCGGAATACTGAGGGAGATCATAGAAGCCCTGATCTCATCCCTCAGTCCCTGCTCGAATGTCTGGGACCAGAAGAATGGGTCACGTACCATGTCTATGGAGTAGTACAAGAGGTCGTTAAATCTCATCGAATATTGGGCTACTGTCATGCTGCTCTGCCGCAGCTGTAGTAACTCCTAGATGCGCACCACATAGAGGGTCTATGGAATGAACTCTGAGCGGAATAGGCTCTCGAAGTCCATCCAAACTAGAGATGCCTCATCATGCACCTAGAGTATTAGGCTCCACCATCTACCTGCAACTGTGTGCATGAGACTCATGAAAAGGATCACCATAAGATGGTGTCCCTACCAATCTAAAGACGTGGACAACAGCCTCCAGCCAATCCTCGGCTGCCTGAGGGTCTGTCTCTCCACGAAACCTGGGCGGCATTTGTCACTGAAACTCGTGAAGCGCACTCAAGCGGCGTGAACTCTCCACTGCTGGGTCTGGTTGTATCGGTGGCCCAACGGTTAGAGGTACCACTGGTGCCTCTATTGTAATGGGGACCTGCACCGATGCCTCATCGCTCGTTGGGCTACCATCTCGTACAAATCCAAGAACCCCAGCTGGATTCCATCATGGGGCCATCTTGAAAACAAACATGTGTTCCATGGTTAATATAGTATACCTGGTGAGCTAACACAAAGTAATCACAATGAAAACTTTTCAAACACACATGCAATCAGTGTTTTCAAGCACAGAGCTGGAAATCAGAAGTCAGGGTCCTGGTGTATGGATACGTCGGCCGCCGCACCAACACTAGACTCTCTGGACTGATAACCACACTCAAAACGCTTAACACTATTTCTTCACAGAAAGAAATTATCAAAGTCCTAAGTTCTGCGATAGAACTGACTCCTCTCATAAAAATTTGTCACGACCCGTCCTCGGGACCCATGTCGTGACTGCCCCAAGCCCGCCTTCCATAGGCCAGAGGCTGAAGACTAGCACCAGAGGCGTAAATCCTGATAAAAGTAAAGGCATTTACTTTATATAAGTTAAAAAACACAACAAAGTATGCAAGATGAAGTAAACACTAAGTAAAATGAGTAAAAAAGTAAGTACTGGAAAGTAAATGTGCCAGAATACAAACCCAACTGAAAGTATAGTACAACAGTAAAGAATGAATAACTGTAGTAAAGTAAACCAGCAACCACTGAGTCATCCTCTAGATATCCCACCTGAAGGGTTGGTACAGATGGTCTCCTCATCTCCTCGGGTCTGGTCATCCGCTCCGTGTACTTCCCGCCAAGTTGTCCACCTCCAGGTACCGTCCCGCTCCACTAGACTCCACCTCGATTAGTGTTTTCTGTCATCTACCTCCAACACAACGTATTACGGGCATAGCCCATGCAGAGGTGAGTAAACGATGCTCAGTAGGGACTTTGAGACCATCGAAGGTCTCCCAGAATCCACAAAGTATAAACCACAAAGGATAGATACAAACATGAAGTATCAACCAACTCTACTTAGGTATATGCCCATATATATACCTAAGTCATCAATTCCAGTTTAGCTCAAACTCATGAGCTGAAGTACAACCAAGTCCACACAGGAAAACACAACTCAATCCACATAGGAAAACAAGTCAATCACATCGATGATAATGACTGAAAATCAGGACTCAACTCACATAGGTATACTACTCGCGAAGAGGGGTGGAGATGATATATGTAGCCTCTGAATCACTTCATCTACTGAACCCATGTAGGATCCAAGTATAGAAGTTGTCTCCACTGAACCCACGTAGGATCCTAGTACATTAACCGTTGATATCGAACCCACGTAGGATCCAGGTACAGTCGTCATCACTGCCGAACCCACGAAGGATTCAAGTAAATTCTTCATCACTGTCGAACCCACGTATGATCCAAGTACAGTCGTCTTCGTCGTCGAACCCATGGAAGATCCTGGGACGGTAGTCATTGCAGTCGTAGCCAGCTCTAGGGTTCTCGCACACAGCGTACTCGATTCAAGGAGGGTCCACTCTACGAGTAAAGAGGGCGTCGATACATCAACTGTCCCAAAGTCTATAGTTGATTAATCTCAATGGTCTGACATGTCATAGGGGGATAAATCAAACAAATGTGTCCAAGACACTAAGTACAAGATGGCCAATCCATTTTCCAAAAAGTACATGGCGTGTTGGTATGGTTACACGCCGTGTCTTCAGACCTCGGGTATTTCTCGTGTACCACGACCCGTGATGAAGGGCTGTTTAGGTAAAAAGGTAAGTATGTGGCGTGTGTTATGGTTACACGCCATGTCTTTAGTCCCTGGGTACTATCCGTGTACCACAGCCCATGCCGAAGGGATGTTCATGTAAAACTTTTGTACACTGCGTGTGGTATGGTTACACACTGTGTCCAAACTTCTGGGGTCGGCTCTGTGTATGCTGGCCATATGCCCATACATAGCCTCAACTCGTGTTCTCCATCCCGTGTAATTGGTACACGGGTTAGCCCACACCATTGGTCATGTCTGGCCATGTGGTAGAGTACATGCTCGTGTACTCCACACTATGTCCGTGTATTCCAGGATTACACACCGAGTCTCACGTAGTCGTTACCTCCTTGTTGTGTGGTGAGTACACACCATGTGACAGAGGTCACACACCCTGTGTTAGTCATTTGTCATCCAAAAACCTAGCCACAGAATTCCCGCACAACACGGCATGTTCTCTAGGAGTACACGCTATGTAGTCTGTTATTTTCCAGAAACGACGCATATGGCTAGCGCGCCTCCCTTGATGCACGTTCTTCATTCTGATCATTCGTTCGTCATGAAACATCAGACTAAAGGTCTCCCCGTTGTCCTGAAGTTGATTTTGGAATTCTCAGGCTTCCGATCAGCTCCTGAAAACACGTTTTGAATTCTTGCTCGAAGAACGATCATGGAACGGTCCATTCCATTCCGGTCCGAACCATCGCCCGCTATTGACGCCACACCTCCTCTAGGTTTCCATGATTATGAGTCTTCATTTTTGGATCGTTTCATCTCTTAACGCACTATTAACAATCCATTTTTTTCATCCATGAAGAACAAGATGAACTGCCAACAATCAAAAAAATTGGTGGAGGATTCAGACCGTGTTAGTTTGGCCCGGTCTCTCTGCATTAGTTCGGTAGAAGGCGGTTAAAGAGAAACAAAACAAGAAGGAAAGAAGATACAATCATAACACACCCCTACCTCGACAATCGATGTCGTTCGCCGGGAGTTGCGAAAGACAGCATCTCATGGTGAGGTTTTAAAGACTGTGTTGGCATGCATCCAAGGAGGAAATGGAGTCTCCACACTAGTTACAGAGAAAAGAAGGAAAGGCATGTCATCTCTCTTTATGGTGACAGCGTTCTTCGTTGAAGTGGAGACGTTCTTCATGGGAGGATGATGTTATTCAATGAAAAACTAGAGTTCTCCCCAAATCCTCCTCACACAACAATTCCAACCAAGAATAAAACAAGCTTCTCCTTTTTTTTATTTTACTTTTCCATGAATTTCAAAAACATAAAAATTAAAACACTTAGTTAAATTAATTCAAGAGGTTTAATCAATTAATTTATCATGTTTTGGCATGAATTAAAGAGGGAGAGGAGTTACTTAATTAAGTTTAAGGGTTTTCCAACATTAAACACAAGGAATTTAATGGGGGGGTTTAGGGGGTTTTAGGGAATATGAAGTGTTGGGGATCGTGCGGTCCCCACATCACATTTATCCTCACATGGGTAGTTAGAATGCTAGTGGGTCCCGCCCTAACTCCCCCATGAAGGATAAACCCACCTTAGTTAGAAATAAAATTGTACCACAATTTTATTCACTTTTTATTTAAACCACTTTTTTTACAACTCCTCCCAAGAAAACACATCTTCAGTAAAGGTCCTCCTAAGCAATTACTGGTGATGAAATTTCATTGGTGCCCTCAGATTTCATTTCTGAGAACCGGTTCAAAAGATTGAAAAACCCGCTCGTTCATTCACTGAACGTAACCGGGCTAAACTTCTGAAATTGATTTCGGGCACACCGGGCCTCAGAATCAGGTGCTGTCAGAAACTGTATACTCGTAAAATCCCAAAGAATTTATGAAAACAATTTCCTTGAAATTTACGGGTCTTTATATCTAACCACCCCCATAGCTCCTAGAATGGACCAAAAATAAAGAATACTTACCATTTTATACGTGCAGTTAACACTAGTGAATTTTGTATAATATTGGAAAGGTTAAGATATTGGGACATCCCATTCCAACAATTCCACCATCACAAACATTCTCAATACAAAGCTTTTGTATATTTGTATACTGATATCATGTACTCACTAAGACACACTCCAAGGAATTTTGTGAGAATGGTGTATATGACAAGGTTCACATAATAGCCCCACAACTCATATTGACCTTGTTCCCACATAGGAAAATGGGTTCCTAGATTTACTATATTTTATATTATTTATAAAATAGTGTATATTTGTGGGATTATATCCTCTTTATGCTAGATGATAATAATCTCCAATAACTTATCAAATTTTATATCTGTATGTGAAATGGTCTCATTCTTTATAGATTTTATAGTCCCATTAAACTATGCATGATCCATTGAGGGTGCCTATTTAGCTTCTACCTCGGATAAATCAGGGAGAAGATGTTTTTAATAAATTTCCATGAACCCTCAACATATTATATACATCCCATAGACTTATTCCCATTTCACCATGTAATCTGTTAAAGGTGTTGGTTTAAGGATTGAAGTGGCTCAGAATCTCAAGAATATGATGATAATTAGTGTACATATATACATGTGATATCTATAATACCTCATATATGGTTTGTTTGTTCAATTTAAATTCAAATTTGATTCATTTGTTCTAAAAATTATAGGTTTTTATCCATTCAAGATTGATCATGACCATGGGAATGAGATCATAGGAATTATTCATCATTGGAGTGGATCATGAATTGCATATAGTCAGACATATTCTTAATTTTTTTTGTGTCTCGAAATCATATAGATCATTCTCTAGATTCATGTTCATATTCCATATTAGATAATATATATTGATGGTTCCCACTATTAAATATGATCACCTTGAAGATAATTTTTCAACCTCCAAATTCATAGAGAAAGGTGAAATATGTCTATAAAAAGTAATCATCTTACATTGGGATGGAAAAATATTTTAGTTTATTATGGTTTTATAGAGGAACACAGAATATTTTTTAATACCTCTGATAACGCACTCAAATGAATGTTGAAAGAGAATACAAATGTAGTATACATTTTTATACTTTTCCTTTTTTCAATATCTTAGACTAGTTCATCAATTCGAGTTGATTATTTTATTTCATAAACTCTTTATAATGTTATAGCCACTCTTAAAAATATTATCTAAAAATGTTGGGTCCATTGTGATATATAAAACCATAGAAAGGGCATAAATTGATAGATAATGAGAAAAGGCATGGAGATAAGTGGGATAAAATTTCACTAAGTATGAAATTTCACAATACTAATTTTTCCCAAGATTTTCGCCCATATCAAATAACTAGTTTCTCGTTCAAAGAAGTATCTAGCTAGGACATCATTCCAAACTCAATTACTTAGGCCGCATTTGACTATCTTTTTGTGACATGTTACTTATACCTTACTGATGCATTTTATCACCCATACTTATTAGCATAATAAATTTTCACCCATGACATTCAAAGAGAACCACATAATAATTGGGTGAAAACATATAAATTTCTTTTATAGGATTCCATCATGCCTCTGATTCATGTTGATGAGGTGGTCCTCTCTATTTTTTAAAAATTACAATATCCCATATCGAATATATCATGATCAAAAATGTGATAATCCATACAAAAAAAAGAGTTAACATTGTGGCTCTAATTGAGTACATTATTTATTCATCAATCTAAGAAAATGAACCAAGCCCAACTCACAGTCATGTCACATTAGATAAGAATTTGATCCTCAATATTTCGATTAATACTAATTCTGATGGGGATATTTTTTAGCAATATAATTTTAACATATAATGAATACCACTTATTATTAATGAATATTGAAGAATTTTCAAAGAAGTAAAACATAACTTCGTACATTTTTATACCTTGACCAGTCCCATAAATAACTGATATACAACATTACTTATCACACATGTGCACCCTACCTTCCTTATGGTCACATGATTAGCCATGTTTGTGCCCTTCTTATATACCATACTCAATGGAGTTTGACACCCTAGAAAGTTATTGATGGAAACGTTGGTCCCAAACTCTTATCAACTATATAAGGACAACATTACCATATATTTCAACACCAAGCGTCAATTATGTGAAATGTAGAATCATCAATAGAATCTAAGAAACCACATTCTATACGAAATCCTTGCAACCATCCCCTTTAAGTGATTTTCATATCCAAACATTGGTGGAAATAATGGAAGTAAAGGGTATTTGTGTATTTCAATAATTACAATCATTACAAGACCAATTCCTCTAGTTCCTCACTTTGAATAAGTTGAATGAAACATTTTATGGTTTTATCCTAAGTTTTTAGAGTCCTCTATCTATATTCATGTTTATCATAAAGGTTATGTTCCTAGAGTGTCCATAAAAGACCTTTACCCTCTTTAATAGGCCACCAAATTGAGTACAAATTCACTATATTCTCTAAATTTGAATGTTACTCAACCACCATGATCATCCCCACATAGTTCCTTGGTCATCCAAAGTAGATTCGTTCCCATGTCTCCTAATGTGGATTCATTCTAAGGTCGTCCCAAGCGAGGTAATTCCTAGGTATTACCACATAAAGTCATGTCTAGGTCTTAAAAAGTGGTTTCATTCATATATTTCATGAATATAATTATATTCCTATATCCTTCATTTCATATAAATAGTCACCCCTTCCACCCAGGTCACCAACATAGCTTCTTATTTTTCCAATCCTCCACCTAAAACCCCACTATCTGAGATACATTAATTAGGATAATTTAATTTCACAAAATTAACTTTCTAACACTCTATAACCCAAATCAACCCTCTGTTGGGTTTTATTTTCCCAAGCTTCCTATATGAACTCCTGAAATACATAATTTGGTTGTTCACATTGGATTATTATACTACAATCAAGTATTAAGTTTATAATGTGAATTAGATATGTTATATAATTTGTCATGAGATTTTTTTCCCTAAATTATAGGACCCTTAGGTTTTTAACCATTATGTATTCCCTTAATATTGAGTTTCACTATTAATAATAAATTAGTATAAATCATACAATCTTATTTTAATATACCAATCATGTCCTCATTGATGATCACGAACTGTGTGGCACATCAATGATACATACATATCATAGGCCACCATCCTTCTATAATTTCCATCATACCTTCACCGTAGACATATATATGTTTAATGCAGAACAATATAATGATGAATGAGTATCATATGAATTTTTTCTTAAGAAAATTCACCTATTATTCAATTTAAAATGACATTACACTGGTTATAATAGGTCCTTGTCCTATGAACATAGGATATAAAAATCTGGGTCCTACATACAAAACCTTAAAAGGTGTGTCATGGCCATTGTCACACACCCTTTAATGGGACATCATTAGAAATTGTTGAATATAGTTAAAATTCACCAAATTGGATCATGTAACCAGACCATAAGAGGTATTATGTGTCTCATTAAGTGGTGTTGTAATATGTGGGTCCTAATTCCCTTCTTAACAATATATAGTAAATTCCAATCATTGTTCTAATCTGAAGTCTACAACATCTACTGCCTCACTATATGGTGAAAATTATATATTTTCTAGTTATTTTAATTTAAACTTTATCATAATATACTTATATGGGAAATACATAGAACCCCTAAAACCTATAGATGACTACATTGATGCATGGTAACATATAGTCACTCTCATGATCAAGGTAACTTGTATTTTTAATAGGAAGGATTTCATGAATACATCTTAAATGTATAAGAGATTTTCAGACTAATAAATATTGATCCTTAAGGGATAATCTGACTTAGTATACTTTCCCCCTCAATTAAATATTAAACGTGTCATGGTCGTATCTCATTGACCACCTGCCTTTGGAAATCAGGATCATAGTAACGTATAATTATGAGTACAAAGGCATGGGGGGAAATCCCTATCTATTGGTATTATTTTTAATAAATAATAATTTCTAAACATTAACCAAACACTTATTTTCAAAATAGATTCATTATAAACACATGAAAGTATTTTTACTAAAACTCCCCAAATTTTTCAATGATTTCAATTTAGGACATATTTTCATAAATGAGACGCATATCAAAAACATACTACACTTTCATTTTTTACCCGTAAGGGTGACGTTGCTATTTTATTGTTTTTATAAGAAAAACAATACCAATTTATATAATGTAATATTGATTATTATATAATTATTATAAGATAATACATGTAAATTCGTTCATTTGTCTAATTATCATACCTTTTTAAAAATAGATTTTGTATTTGAGGATAACTCTTTAAAAAT
Source organism: Viscum album (assembly GCA_963277665.1). NCBI lineage: Eukaryota > Viridiplantae > Streptophyta > Magnoliopsida > Santalales > Viscaceae > Viscum > Viscum album. The sequence goes on from OY728152.1 coordinate 1,750,214,887, forward strand.
ATATTCTTTAAACCATATTATAATTTTATTATTATACTTTACTATATCTAAATTTATCCCTTCATTGAATCAAATTCTTAAATTTTCCCTCTGATATTCATTATGAACCCACCTTTAAATTATTATGTAAAACATATAGGTGATATTTCAAAAAATATGTTATGGGAATCCCAACAATATCTCTTCTTGAAATCACATAACCTTTGATGTTACATATATAGTGATGTTTATTGATCCTAATGATTTATATATGGGATAGGTATTGAATAACTAATTTTATGTCTTCTTAAAAAATATACCACAGAATACTACAACATTATCTCCAAGTTTTAATTTTATATCTCATTTCAATATATTCATATAATAATAAATTAGATATATATTTATCATATATATAAATTAATGATCCTAGATCTCTATTACTAAGAGATAAAAAAAGTAAATTATAATATCAAATAGTAATGGTTGTAAAAAATCTCTATATTACATATTATTAATGTACTTTATTTTCACATAGCTGAAAAATTTTATAGGTAATAACATTTCTAGATATTTATTTGATAATGTTCTAAAATATAGTAATTGTGTGGTGAACATTTAATGTAAAAATAAATGTTATAGACCCATGAATTAAAGATACATCACAACATAAAAATCATATGATCTTAACCCATAGATAATTAATTTACTCATGGATGAAATTGTCATGATATTTAATAAATACCTCTCTAGGGTAATTATATTTTTTAGTAAATTTAAAAATTAAATATTTCTTTATATGAAATTTTCTGAGCTACTAGAGGAAGAAAAGTATATCATACCTCTTTCACTAGTGAAAAAACATTTCTTATCCCCTTGTAAATCATTTGTATTCTTACTTTTATAGTCATTAATTATTCAATGAGTAATACCCAAAATTATATTTTCACATACATTTTTTCAATATCTATAAAAAATAGAAAATGTATGATATAAAATGATTTATATTAAGGTAATTCAAAAAAAATGATATTTTTGTTATCCCTTGATGAAGATTATTTAGGATAAATATTTACTAAAAATAGTGAAAATATCATTAACAATATAAAATTATTTAAGAAATACTATTTTCCATGTTTTTCCACTTTATTAAAAGTTCCTAGAAAAAAAAATCCATCAATTATATTGATATTATTGGCATAAAACTCTATGTTATCCAGTTTTAGCTAAACTTTTTGGAAGAAGTTTATGTTATTTTTGTCAATAAATTAATCAAATAATAAATTATTCAAGGAATAACAATAAATACATGTTTAGTTAGATCGATTTCATACATAGCGTACTAAAATTTTTACAAAATGGTAAAGTGGTATATATAATTTAGAAGATACATATTTTGAAATTTCCAAGAGGTCTCACTATGATATTTAATATATTCCATGTGATATTTTAAGTTTTAAAAAGCATATATAACATATCATGGTGAATAATTTTTACAGTCTTGGATTTATCACTTTGATAAGTAACATATTCCCACTGATATATAAGATATTATAATGTTTCAAGGTGATATGTAAGACATTAATTTTCATATGTATGATATTTTGATGTTTCAATGTGAGACATGATGCATTTATTGGAATACATAATATAGTATAATGTTTCATGGTTAGACATAACATAATATTATACATAAGATACAATATATTTTCAATGTGATGCATAAGATTTTGTCTTTATTATGTGAAATTATGTAATTTGAAAATTGTTAATTTTACGGGATTAAATTTAGAAGATGGTTCTTTTATCTTTCAAATAAAAACAACGATTATTCAAGGTAAATATGATACAATCAATTACGGTATATAATTTTTTTATTCCATGATTATTTTCTTTACATAGAGTTATGTTGAGGGATATGTACGGATAACACATTTCCAATTAAAGAATGATTTTTTAGGTGTCGGTGTGGGAGAAGATAAAATCATGGAAATTAATTATTTATATTCAATATAACATTCATAGAGTTTATAATATATAAAATCATTGGTGATATCAATATGGAATGACTATTGATTAGTGGTTGAAATAATTAACATGATTTTGTTCCCAATTTGAAATGATAATATATAGATTCATTGGAAATAAGTTAACCAAGAAACATGGATCATGTTAAGGAATTCATTAATATAAAATATATTTTCATGGATATTATCACGTAGAAAATAATGAGGAGAATATTTTAAATAAACATTTAGAATTTTAAATATAATCGGGGATCACTACATTAATGAAAAGAAGAAGTTTCAGTGTGGGTGAGCTCAAAACATAGTGGGAATTACATATTTTTTATTGATGCTAAAAAAGTGAAGAAAGTGATTAAAGAGTCTATATCTCCAGATGATCATGTATTTTCATCACATGGTTGAAAATGAGGCCAATTTTTACACCATCACTAGTGTGATTTTGATTAATTATGTGTGTAAGGAATAGTTTATTTTCAAAAGGAGTTGTGAGATCTATATTATAATTATAATAATGAGTATTCCATTGGTTCTATGATGGTTATAAAAATTTGGGGTTATTTAGGACACACCTAATTTTAAAAAAGTAGTTAAATTAGGGATTCAAGTACATTGAAACATTATTTGTTTATAATCATTATATTTTCCGGATGATGTTGAACCAAGTAAAAATGAGTGTGTCCCTATTATCTACATTATCACTTCAATATTCTGATGAGAGAAAAGATATAATTCCTACTAGTAGTGGAAAAATATTATTTAAAATATTATCTTTAAAATTATTAAACTTGAATCATCCCCCCCCCCTCAAGGAATTATCCTTGTTTGGGACCAACAAGTGGTGTTAGAGTAATGGTTCAATTTGGTTGAGTTTTTTTCTCTGTTTAAGGTTATAGAAATAGTTATAAATCAAAAATGTATCCTGGAATTTGATAGTGATAATTATAAACTCTAGAAAAACTCAGTGAAAATATTATTTTGATCCCTTTGAATATATGTATGCATAATGTTCATACATGGAATTATAGTTAGTATGGATAGTTGTTATTTATTTGAATGTGTTAATAGATAATTCGATATTGATTCCAAATGAATGAACTAGTTTAGAAGATCCTTATCCAATACAATATACATGACTGTGATACCAGGTAAATCCTTGAACTCTATATGGGAGAAGTTATTAATCATCTATTAAGATTAATAAAAAGTGAATGATATTAAATTTTAGGAACTATCCAAACCATATTGGGTCTTTAATATACACCCAAAATAATTTATAGATGTATTCATTGTTCAGATGAATAAGGTAATTGTGTAAACATGTTTCCTCCAAGAGACTAAAAAAATATCAATATTGTGAAGAAAATTCCACAAATATTTCCACCTCAATTCATCCAATGGTCTCAGTGGTCATAAACTAATATTCAATGGAACATACATTGGATAGTATTCCTAATACACATATTTCATATAAAATGAGGACCAATTTCAATTTTTCTGTTAGTAAATATATTTATTATGATTTTTTCTTTAAAAAAAATTAAAAACCACTATGTTTAATGATATAGAAGATTAGAATGTTAATGATGTCTTTTCATTCCTTTCCTAACATTCAAAGAGGGAAGATAGAAAATTCAAATGGAAACTACCCCTCATTTTTTTGTGGAATGGTTGGGAATATTTCTAAATTTTGTACAAAAACATTTCTTGATAATGATCACAATAATGTTCCAACAAATAAATTACTCAAAATTTCAATTAAAAGCTAATATTTATGAAGAAATTATTCAAGGATAAGGACTTTCCTTCATTTGAAGAAAATGATAACAATTGGGAAAATAAAATGAAAGATATTGTAAGCTATAACAATCTCATCAATGATGTAGATATATATGTTATTACTAGACCAAAAATATAAGAATATAGTGATGGTGAAAATACTAAATTTAATGTTACATTCAACCAAAATGTTGTGTTAAAGGATAAATTAGTGGGAAAAGACATTTACAGAAACAAAAAAATAAATTTAATAATGTTTTTCATGATTCTAAACTTTATAGATTATATTCAGAAGAGGATTAATCTTATTTTATGGATAATATTTAAAATATCAAATCTAAAAACACAAAAAACACATTAAAAAGATTATCTAGATCAATATCAAAGTTAAAGAATAAACTTGGATTAAAAATGGTTTAATGGACTATATGAATGATTGAGTTAATTTTATCAAGTATCACTGAGGGGAAATTATTGTCCTATAGGGAATGTTTTAATATCAATAGAGTCTTAAATACAAAGATGAAATCAGGTAGTTTTATTTTATAGGATGTGGAAAAGGTGAAATATAAATATAGATAACCAACTAATGAGTTAAAGGATTTCATATGAAATAAATGTATCAAAAATGAATGAAAATATAGTTCATGACATTTTCATGATAAAATGATGTTCATGGTATATGTGAATCCCCATGAACTCACTCAACATAAGAATAATTAATTGGGTAACACACAATTAAACTAATGTATTATCAAAATATTAGTAAAGACAACAAAAAAATATAACAAATATATACTATTATTATTATAGAAATATGGAGAACACTCAAATTTTGTGTTCTATATGTAAGAAACACTTTTATCCATCGGATAAACATAAATAGATGAGTATAAATTCATACACAGGGTATATTCTATATGGATATTGTCTTTTCTTGTGGATAATATGTACACAAGTCCTTGTATTTTCCATCAAGTGTTAAAAATAATGTTATAAAGGAGACACAAAATGGAATAAGATGATATAAAATTGCAAAATATTGTATAATAAGATGTAAAATAACTTTTTACCCAAAATAATGAAATTGATCCAATAGATCTATAGGAGGAACACGTGTACTCACCACCCAAAGAGGTGTGGTGGTGGATGTTGATCTAGAAAGGAAGAGTTGAGTAGGTTAATGTAGTGTTTACTACTTAGAGATCAAAAAATATATATGATGTGTCTATCCTTGATAGAGGATGAACATCCAATGTGATAGGAAATAAGGATATTTTCAAACAAATAAAATAAGATATTAAAGGTTTTGTGATAATAGGAAATGATTAGGAAATATAATTAGCATGAAGAAAGTCAAATTTTGATGCAAATATATGAAACACGTGGATTTATTGTTTACTAAATACCATAGGCACAACATAATTAGTGTAATATAATTGTGTGACACGGGTCATGGAATAAATTTAACAAAAATTACTTAAATAGTAAAATTAATATGTGTTATTATTTTGATGATAGGAAAAAACATAAAACGGGGTATATACCTTATTGGTTTATGAGAATACTTCTGTTTTCATTTTTAAGGAATATTAAAATATACTGTGGGATAAAAGGATTAGTAAAATTAACCAAAAATATTTGGAATATTTATTAATGAATTTGGAGATTGTGATATCCTAAATCTCACTCCTAATCATACCCAATTATTCAATGATTCACAAACGATAAAGATCATTTAGAGGTCATACAATATAAAATATAAAAATTCAATATTTTTTATTTTTTTGGTGAATGTTGATGTGTGTGGGAGAATTTAACCTAAATAAAAATATAGAACAAGGTAATATGTGTTTTTCATAAACAATTATTGTAGAATGGGTTGGTTAATGTTGATAACCTACAAGAAAAAAGTGTTTAATTATATTGCACATTATTGAATATAAGAGGAGAAGATTATTGAGTAGAAAAACCTGATGTTTTGAATTGATAATGGAATAGAGAGCAATAATATCCAATTATATTATTATCTCCTAGATAATAAAAAAATATACCAGGTTTTTTGTGGTTAGTAATCTTCAGTAAAATAGTATACTTGAAAAGAGGAAGCAAATAATAAATTAACATGGACTGAACAATATAAAAAGAAAAATATATACTAGAGAAGTATAAAATGGAATTATTATAGAGATAGTATACATCCCATGGAGAGATTTGTTAGGTTTAGGAGAAAACCTGACTCTTTATGATATATGGTACAGGAAGTTAATGCTAAAGTGTTCTTGAATATTCAAAATGAATTGTTTTTTTTTCAACAAAGAAAAGATCCATCAGATGTATTAATATCATGAATATGAAGCTATATCTCTTAGATATTATTTAAATATCATTGTTTATAAACACCACAATAAATGTATTAGAGATATTATTCAAATCCCAAATATTACTATTTTTGAAAATTAATAGATTTTATAAATTGGTGGTTCAATTTCTGTGGATACTGATGAGTAATGGAGTATCTCATGGTAGAATAAATGGATGTTGATAATTATAAATAATATAAATATAATGAAGAAATATAGATGGGTTTTTCGAATACAATAAGGCCAAGAAGAAGGGTTGTAATTGATGAGAGGAATGTCAATAGTGATCTGATAGCACCTGTGTAAAATTAAATAATTAATTATCTATAAAACACTCTATTGTTATATCAGTTAGATCCTATGTATTCTTAAGAGTACTATATGTATGATAATTTAATCTAGGTTATGCATACAGATATTTAATTAATATATAAAAATTAGACTTTATAAATTTTCATTAGGTCAAAAACTAAAATATGATTGGAACCAAATGGGTTCTTAGTAAAAAATTCAATGAAGAAGGAAAATTAACATGAAACAAAAAATTGATTTTGTACAAGTGATATTCCAAAATTTAAGTAATATATGTGTATGGGACATTCTATCACGTATCAAGGTTGTAAATAATTCATGTTTTTGACTTTGTAGTGAAATATGGATAATGGTTTTCCAAATAGATGGTTAATATATTTTTTTATGGATTACAAAAATATTTTTTTTTATTGAGCATGTGGATAGTTTTTATTAATGATTTTAGATGAAAATATTTCTGGTGGGAGATATAATTTATTGATATGATGCAAGAACTAAGATAATGGTAATCTAGACTTCATCATTATGTAAATAAGATCAGTTTTCAGGTATGTAGAGTTAATCATAATATATATATTCAAATGAAGAATATTAAAAGGATGATTGTGATTATTTATTTCAACAATATAATTTTTAAAATAAAAAAATAATTACAATTATATAAATTTTAGAAATTCATGAGGTGTGTGTATGAAAATAAAATCAATGGTGAATTATCATTTTTCCTTGGTTTATAAGTGAAATAATGAAGGAATGAAACATTAATTTAATAATTAAAATATGATGAGGTAGTGATGAAATGATATGTAATGGAGGATTCCATGAATATGAAACATTGAGTGCTATTGGGATCACGTTTTCAAAGGTTCACAATGATAAATATTCCAATATTGCGATGTTTCATAAAAATAATTGAAATATAATCGTACATAATAGTAATAATACTAGAAATGTTGTTTTCCACTTCTCTAGATGCAAGGTGAAAAAGTTATCCCATATAAATTCCATTACTATAAATGAAAAAGAATACTTTGGTATATCTAATTCATGGTGGATTTTGGGATGTTTATCATTCTATGATTTAAAAGGATTTATTGGGATACACTAATGATGATTGGGTCAGCCAAAAAGATGATGGAAATTCTACATTGGGTGGTACATTTTTTCTTAGTCATGTGTGTATCACTTGGATCCGAAAAATTCATGACCACATTTCATTAAAAACAATTATTACATAACAAATTATGGAAAATAAATCACGTAAAATACTTTTACCAATAAACTAGTATCTTTAGAACATTATATTTTAAGTGAAGAATCCCATTTAAATTAGGCTTGTTTATAGAAAAAGTGATGTTAAAATACTTTAAAAAGTCTCATAGAATCACTATGAATACATATTCTGTTGATTTTAGTAAATATCTAACATATTATAAATTATATAAACATGTAAAATAGATATGTTTGATTTTTTTATAAATAATTTGAAAAATATTTTCGGTCTCACCATGATACATAACATGTACAAATTAATACATAAGGTATAACAAATAAAATGGAAGATCCCAAAGGGAATAATTTCTAAATTTGTGGAGGTATAACTATTGTTTGTAATATATAACAAAGGATATGTAATATATTATTTGGGTTTAAGGGGTCACATAAGATATTAATTGACATGTACAATATATTCTGATGTTTCATGTTTATACATTATGAATTTTCATATTTAAGGTACTATTTTATTTTACGGTGAAACATAAGATACTAATTGTCATAAATAATATATTATAAATTTACAAGGTAGTATGTAGGATTCATTATTTCATGCATAATATCAAAGTATTTGAAAAATGTGAATTTTAGGGGATTAAATTTAAATGATGGATGTTAAAATCATTCAAATAAATACCATAATGATTTAAGGTAATTATGACCTAAGTTAAGATGATAAGTATAATATGATTACACTATAATGAGATGCTTCACATGGAGTTATGTTGGGAAATGTGTAAGGTTAATCACTTTTTTGAAAATGATGAAAGGAGTATTTCCTAGGTTCTAGATCCTGTAAAGATGAGAACGCGGAAATTATTTATTTCATTTAAATATGACAATCATTGTGTTTTTAATGGAAAAAATCATGGGGTATCTCAATAATTCTTGGCTTGTGATATGTTTTTGAAATTATTGACTTAATTTTCTTACCCATTTAGTATGGTTATATAATTATTTTTTGTAATGAACTCAATGTAGGAAAAAAATAGTGTCATGGAATATTTTAACATTAATTACATTTTCAATGTTCTTATCATGGATTTTTGAATAGATATAGTATTTTAATTAAATTATTGGAAATAAAAATACATGGTAGGATTTCTATGAAGATGATAGGAAGTAGTAGAAGTGTCAGTGTGTTTAAAATACAAAATAAAATATAGATTTCATTTTTAAAGGTTAAAATTGTACATAAGGAGATCTATGAGTCCATATCTCTTGAATACTGAGTTCTTTCATCATGTATAGTCAAATAAATCTAATTACTAAACCATCTCTAGTGTAATTTATAATCATTGTTCATGGATTGCATAACAGATTTAAAATTTGAGTAGTGAGTTCAATCTTATGTGGACAATAGTGAGTTATAATTTTTTTCTAGGATGTTTTTAGACCTATAAGATCAATGGATTCAATAAAAATTATAAAAACATGTTTTTTTCTTAGTAATTTTTTCATAACATCACATTTCTATTATATGATCCTTGGATTATCCCAATATAGGTGAACTAAGAAAAAACATATGCCCCTCTTTACTGCATCATCACTTCAATATTCTAGTGAGATAGATAATTAACTTCTTATTAATATTATAAGAATATTTCTAAAAAATAATCTTTTAAAAATTAGTATATCTGAATTCACCCCCCCCCCCACATTTCAATGTATAATCCTTGTTTGGAACCAATATCCATGAAACCATGTCTTCATAAAATCAATCAATATAAAAACGTGAGTATTATTTTTACGTAAAGGAAAACCTAAACAACATTTTTTATTATAACATGATAAATTATGATATATAAAAATTCATTTAGCATACATAAAAACATAGATATTAGTGTAAACAATTTACTATTTTCATCATCATACAATGTAGCAACCATATCCCTCATTAAATATTAATCTTCAATTAATGGTATCACATAAGTTTAAATATCATTACATGTCTTTTCCCCTTAAATAAGCCTAGACAATATGATGCACTTCCATTATATTCATAACCATGACTATACACTATGCGTTTCCAATATAAAATTATTTATACTATAAGTGTTGTTTTAAAACCCATAAGGATTAATTTCATCTATAAATAATTCATGATGAATGTTTTATGATTCATTTTTAAATTTAAAGAACACATGATCAATTTTTTTATAATGAGGAGAATATATTGGGTTTCAATTTTTATAATCTTGAAATATTTTATATATATCTCATGTAATATTAGTTCAAGTATATAAACAGCCATACATGAGTCTAAAGCATTGAATGATCAGCTTATACCATATAAAATTTTAATGTAGTTGTTTGATTTTAATTATAATTTTAGACATTTTAGTCAACTATATTCCTTTAAAAATAAAAATTTTCTACTAGGATATGAATGTATCATTTCAGAGATTAAGATTACTTACTAAGGAAATTCATGATCCCATGTGAAAAAAGTAAAGTTTATGTTTACCAAGAAATTTTAGTGTACTCATGAACTTATAATTGGATATTCATTAAGAGTATATTAAAAATTGAAAAATTGATGAAGACCCATGGACTAAATATATTATATTTGATTTCAAAATTAATATTTAATTTCTTTAATTAATTTTGTTTATAGAAATATATGATTATGATATTTTTTGTTTGAACAAAATTACTATGAAATATTTTTAAGGGATACCAGAAGATTTTATGAAGAAGCTATAAAAATAAATGAAGTAATGTTTGTGTGTGGTAAAATGGTAAAACTAAAGGGTTTTTTATATCATAACAATATAAAAAAATATAATTTAATATACCAATTAAATACGAAGGATCTTTTGAATTCGAATAATTATTTCATTCCTTACACCTGAATTGATTAAAATACTATCACGACATTTAATTATTGATTAATTAAATATATAGGATGTGTGATCTAAAGTTATGTTTATAAAAAATTTCATGTGACAAACAATAATTTTTTGTATGATATATTCCATGGGGGAACAACACATCTGGGACTAAATTATAATTTTAACACAATAAAAAATAAAAATGGTTTTCAAAATTTGATTCAAATATATTGAGTTAATATCCAAAGAGGACTGAACAAATGATTTTCTTGTTGGGAATCATGGAAATCCAATGATTGATTTGGAATGAATATGTCACGACCCATCCTCGGGGCCCGTGTCGTGACTACCCCAAGCCCGCCTTCCATAGGCTAGGGGCTAGAGACTAGCACCAAAGGCGTAAATCCCTAAGCTGGGAAGGTATTGCGTTTATAGTAGAAACACACACACAAAAAGAGTAAGAGAGAATCAAATCACTAAGTGAAAACTGTATTCAAAAAGTAGTGTTGAAATTAAAATGGGCAGGAAATACAATCCCACCAATAAAGTACAGGTGAAACAAAAAAAAGTAAAACTGAAAAACAGAAAATAGCTTAAAATAGAATCTCCTAGGACGTCTGCCGAGTATCCTATCTGAAGGGTAGGTACAGATGTACACCTCAGCACTCCACGTCTATTAGTCCACTCTGTGTACCATCTCACTGTGTGGTCCACCTCCGAGTATTGTCCAGTCCTCGCTCGCTCTTGGCCTCCGTCAACGCTGTCTGTCGTCTGCATCCAACACAACGAGGTGCGGGCATTTCTCATGCAGGGGTGAGTATAATAATACTCAGTAGGGACCCCGAGACCCCCGCGGGTCTCCCGAATTCCACGAAGGATAAAACACAGAAGGAAATATACAACCACAAAGTATCAAACAACCCTACTTAGATATATTCCCATACATATACCTAATTTATCAATCTCATTTCGTCTCCAACTCTCGAGCCCAAACACAACCTTGTCCACACAGGAAGTGAAGCCAATAACATCGATGATAATGATTGAAAGTTAGGACTCCTATCACAAAGGTATACATCATTCATATAGCGATATAGATGATCATATTTTGTCACTGATTCATCTAATCTTTCAGATCCACACAGGATACAAGATCAGATAAGCTGTCGGACCAGCACAGGATACAAGACCAGCTAATCTATCAGACCCCCACAGGAAACAAGTACATAGGTCAAACTGTCGGACCCACACAGGATATAAGAATAATATTCATCGATGTAACTATCGGACCTATAAAGGATACAAGAATAGTAGTCATCGCTGTCGAACCCACGGAAGATCCCAGTATAGAAGTCATCGCAGTCACAGCCAGCTCATGGGTTCCCATACACAGCATGCTCGATTCCAGGAGGGTCCCGTCCTCGATACAATGTTTCAATACATAAAATATCATGAATTCTAGATTTGATGTATCCTAAAGATCTGTCTCTTCAAAAGAAACCCAACGCGACAAACGGCGGGTCAATCAGACGCCCGGTTTGAGAGTTATTGGCTTTTCCGTTCTAGGGACCTGGTTGGAATTACGCTCATTCAAAACATAGTTGTTTTCCAAATATGTCTAAATCTCACATAGAGTATTGAAAAAGGACCACCTCATTGCAAGGGTCCCAGTGCCATAGATTGTGTGTCGATCAAACGCACGGTCCACAAACTATTCCCATTTAAGCGGAATGGGCACGGCCCCCCAGTTTCGTGAAACGGCGGCGCCAAGCTGCGCCGCCGCTCCTGCTCAGTCGGCCGGTCTCCTCCGGCGTGAGCGGCCCGAACGGGCAGGCTACTGTTCCTCCTAATGGGGCACCAGAGGGTGCCGCGGATCCCATCAGCCCGACTGGAAGGCGGTCGGCTGGTTCACCGCTGAAGCTGCCCGCGGAGCGCGGGTCACTGTTCTCTGCAGCGCGGCACAAAAGGGCACCGCGGTTCTTCTACCCTGCCGGTTAATGCCTTCCAGTTCTTCTTCAGCCGAGAGGGTCGTGGTTGTGGGTCGTGGTCTCCCTTTCATGTGGCACCCGGTGACACAGTCCTCTTCAAGCCGGTGCGCAGCCGCCGTTGCCATTTCCGCCTACGGTCGTCACTTCCCCCAATCGTCGCCAACTCCGGTCGCCACCACCTCTTCCAACACCATCTCCATCATGAATAAAAACAAGAAAAAATGGTGGGTAGTAGGGCCATGTTCCTTCGGCTCGTGCCCTCCACATTAGGATGTAAAAAATGGCCATAGATGATTACTTACACTCAACGAGAACAAATGTATAATTTATTGAATTTAAATTAAAAAAACCACATACCTCATAATTTACGTCACATGTCGACGAGTCGTAGAAGACGAGTATCGTGGTATTTTTCCATCGTGGAAGACGGCGTCGTGGAGAATAGTGTTGTCCTGTCAACATTGGAGGAAGAGTCATTGTCGTTACGCAGGAAGATAATTTGAAGACGACGTAGATTCCTTGCTGTCGGGGTGTGTCCGAGGAGGAAGCATTGCTGGAAGAAGTTCATCGTGTTCATATTCGGGGATGTTCATCGTTGATGAATGGTTTTCTTCGTCGAGAGAATGAACACAAATCTTCTATTTCTCCAAAGCCTCCCCAATATAATATTTTCCAACATAAATGAAATAATAGGCTCCCAATATAATAAACTTTCCCTGCATTTCAAATTAATTCAAAACTAGATTAATTAAGTGGGATTAATTAATCTAAAGAGTTTGCACATTCAAGAGTGGAGGGAGGTGGAGAGGCTCCACCATTAATGAGGGGAGGTGTCAAAACATAAGAGTTAAAGCGAGTTGAGGGGGGGAGAAAGGGTTTGGGTTCATCTGGGATCCACCACACTAAATCCTCTCATGGGAGGTTATGTGTTGTGTGGGCCCCACCCCAGCTCCCCTTTGGAGGAAATATCCACCTTTTAAATAATATTTTACAATACAATAATTTTATTTAAATTTGTTACGAATCCCCAAACTATAACTTTCAACCCGCATAAAATGCAACTACGGTAAAGGTCCCTTTAAGTGAGTACTAGTGGTGTGAGTTCATCAGTCCCCTCAGATTTCAATTCTGAGCACAAGTTCAAAAGATATAAAAACCCGCACATACTTTTATAGAACGTACCTGAACAAAACTTAAAAAATTGATTCTGGGCAGACCCGGCCGCGGAATCAAGCGCCGTTAGAAACTGAAGACTCATAATATTCCAAGGAATTTGTGAAAAAAAAAATTCCTTGAAATTTCAGGGTCTTTACATTACCGCCACCTCAAAGCTTTACGTCTATGTAAAGCTACAACACACACTAGGAAAACAAATGAGGGTACTGAGCACTCATCTGAGCCTCTCGCTCCCATTTGCTCTCCTAGAGGTTCCCGAGCTGCCAATGAATGCGCACCAGAGGAATCGACCGCCCACGTATGACCTGATCCTATCGATCCTCGATCTATTCTGGAACCTCCATGAATGTATCCTCGTCATCGATGTCCAGTTCCCCATGGTCGATGATGTGTGATGGGTCATGTACATATATCCTCTACTGAGATACGTGAAAGACATCGTGCACCCAATGAAACTGAGGTGGAAGAGCCAGGAGGTAATCCACCTCACCCACCCTGCTGAGGACCTGGAACGGTCCGATGAATCGTGGAGATAACTTGTTGCCTCAGCCAAATCTCCGTAGACCACGCCGAGGTGATACTCGTAGGAAGACTTGGTCACCATCCTTGAACTCCAGTGGTTTTCATCTCCTATCATCATAGGACTTCTATCTACTCTGTGCAGTCTTTATCTACTCCTGGATGATCTACACCTTCTCCAACATATCCTACAACATCTTTGGTCATACAAAAGCTGACTCCCTAGGTTCAGTCTAGTATAGAGGTGATATGCAAGGTCGGTCATACAATGCCTCGTATGGGGCCATCCCGATGGTGGAGTGGTAGTTGTTGTTGTATGGAAACTCCGCCAAGGGTAAGTGATCCTCCTAGCTGTGTCCAAAGACAAGGACACATGAACGAAGCATGTACTCAAGAGTCTGAATGTTCCTCTCAGTCTGGCCATCCTTCTAGGGATGGGAGGCAGTGCTTAGATGTATCAGCATCCCAAATTCCTTCTGCAACCCTTTCCAAATCCATGAAGTAAATCGTTCGTCCCGATCAGAGATGATTGTCGATGGAACTCCATGAAGTCTTACAATATTCAGTACGTAGAGGCACCCCAAGCTCTCCATTGAGACCTGCTCTCTGATCGGTAGGATTTGGGCCGACTTGTTGAGTCGGTCGATGATCACCCAGATAGAGTCATCTTCTCTGGGTGTACGTGGAAGTACTGTCACGAAATCCATGGATATCCCATCCCACTTCCACTCTAGGAGCTCTAAAGGATGAACCAAGCTGGCTGGAAATAGGTTCTCCACCTTCACTTTATTTCAAGTGAGGCATCGTAAAACAAACTCTGTTATAGCCTTCTTCATACCTGACCACGAGTGTTGTTTTCTGAGGTCCTGATACATCTTCGCCACTCCTGGATGTACCCCTAAAGGGGAAGTGTGAAACTCCCTCCACACCTCCTCCTGTATTTATATTGGTACCATTGTATGTCCTCTGAAGAGGACGACGTGTGCCCAACCTTAAGAAAACCCATCAGGTTCATGCCCTGAGGATATCTGAGCACGTCTTGCCTCACAGTCAATGTCCCCATGATGTACCTTTCTAAACCGCTAAAGTAGTGGAGGAGTGACTGTGAGGGACTATAGAAAGGAAGCTCCATCTCTATCCACAACGGATATCTTCAATGCGGCTAGCTACTCTGTCACCTCTCCTAACAACTTAATGCCTGATATCCTACTGAGATCATTGGAAACAATGTTCCCCTTCCCATGAGTATAGACTATCTCATAGTCATAGTCCTGGATGAACTCAAGCCATCGTCATTGTCTCAGGTTTAGGTCCTTCTACAAGAAGATGTACATGAGACTCTGGTGGTAAGAATAGATTGTAAAGTGCTCACGCATCAGATAGTGCCGCCACATCATAAAGGCAAAGACCACTACTTCTAACTCCAGGTCATGGGTAGGGTAGTTCTTCTTGTGTTTTCTCAAATATCGTGAACCATATGTGATCACTGCTCACTCCTACATCAGAACACACCCGAGTCTGGTCCCTGATTTGTCGTAGTAAACTACATACCCTACACCCACCTCTAGTAGCCTCAAAATGGGCACACTGGTCAACCTCTGCCTCAGCTCCTAAAATCTCTATTTTCATCTATCTGACCACACGACGGGTTTCCACTTCTTTTTCAAGGATGAAATTGGTGCTAATACTCTGGAGAAGTCTAGCACAAATCTCTGATGGTACCCAGCCATACCCAAAAAATTCCGCACCTCTGTCACACTCCTAGGCGGCTCCCAAGCAAGCACGGGCTTGTTCTTCGCTAGATCCACTGCTACGCCAGCCTCCGAGATGACATTTCCCAAGATGTGAACCACTAAAATATAGAACAATCACTTTTATAGAATACCATAAAGATGGTGCACTAAGAGTATGTCCAGTACTACCCGCAAATGGTAAGTTTGCTCCTCCTCAATATTCATGTGAATCAATATGTCATCGATGAAGACTACAACAAATCGATCAAGGTACGGCTGGAAGATCCTGTTCATGAGACTCATGAACACTTCTGGAGCGTTGGTTATGCCGAATGGAATAACCAAGAACTCATAGTGTCCATACTGACACCTGAGGGTCGTCTTCTGCACATCCTCATCTCGAACTCTGAGCTGCTGATAGCCAGACATGAGGTATATCTTGAAGAACCATCATGCTCCCATGATCTGATCAAAGAGGTCATCAATCCTTATTAGTGGGTACTTGTTCTTCATGGTCACCTAATTTAGGTGACGGTAGTCGACACACAGTCGTAACCTCCCATCCACCTTCTTGGAAAACAAAATCGGAGATGCCCAGGGTGAAACACTGAGTCGGATGAATCCCTTCCCCAACAAATCCTACAGCTATACCCACAGCTCATGAAGCTCAGCAGGAACCATATGATATGCTGGAGTAGAAATAGGTGCTATCCCGGGGTACAATTCTATGTATAAGTATACCACTCTGCGAGGTGGTAGTCCTGGAACGTTGTCAGAAAAAACATCTGCAAATTGATCGACCACAATTGGAAAACTCAGACTCCGAACATCAACCACTCTGAGGATGACAGTAGCCAACTGATCTGTGATCGACTTCCCTCTCCTCTTTCTAAGTCCATCCTACGCTGCAAAGGCTCCCTTTTCACTGGTGAAGGTGAACCTGGTCCCATCCGTGTAGACAAACCGCACTTTGCACCTAATACAGTCAATCTGAGCATGGACTTTAGATAACCAGTCCATACCCAATATGACGTCATAAGCACTCGACAGCAGTACAGGAAAATCCCAGCTGAAGCTCTCACCTACTAGAGTAAGCTCACACTGCCGGCACCAGTTCATAATCGTCGAGTCTACTCCCGTAGGAGTCTCTAGCAATAAAGATGGAGCCATCGGCTCCGTCAGAATCTCTGAGCTCCGAACAAGGGCAGCAACAATAAAATAATGACTCACACATGTGTCTATAAGTACTGTAGCAAGGTTGGAGTAGACACAGATAGTACCTCAAATCATCTCAGGTGTGCTATGGTCATAGGCCTGGACTGCCTGAAGCTGAGCCTGTCTCTATCTGGATGCTCCCTATGGTGGGGGTCGACCTCCTAGTGGTGGTGGTGGTAGAGCCTCGAAACGTCGTCCACCAGTCGCTGCTCGGCCAACTCCTCTACCTCGTCTTCCTACTCCCAACAGACCACCACAGTCAAACCTCTACCTCTGTCTGGGAGGTCCCTCTATTATCTGATGTTCGTCTACATGGCGTGTCGGGTAGTCACGGTCCATGTGGTTCTGCCCGCTGCATGCATCGCACTGCATGCTCCTCATAAGGATGGATCTGTTTCATGTGCCCCGCACAACTGAACCTGTATCCTGAGTTCTCCCACCTTATTCCCCAGTCTGCTTGGACCACTGTGTCAACTGTCTACTACCTACTGCAGAAGACTCCGCTACATGTCGCCCTACGGTGGGTCTCACTGCTGGAGACTGGTCACCGAGAAAGCTCTCCACTAGAAGGGATCTCTCCAGTACCGATGCCTGGGTCGGGATGCTGAGGGGAATCGTCGAAGCCCTGATCTCGTGCCTCAGTCCCTACTCAAAGGTCCATGCCTGAAGAATGGGTCTTGTACCATATTCGTGGAGTAGTGTGAGAGGTCAGTGTACCTCTCTAATTATGGAGCTACTATCATGCTGCCCTTCTGTAGATGAAGTAACTATTGAATCTGCACCGCACAAAGGGTGGCTGGAACAAACTCCAAGCATAAGACACACTAGAAGTATGTCCAATGTAATGATGCCTCGTCATACACCTAGAGAATCAGACTCTACCATTCACCTGCTACTGCATTCATGAGTCTCGCAGCAAGGATCACCATATGGTTGGCTAGAGTCCCTAACAATCTGAAAACTCTGAAGATAGCCTCCAGCCAATCCTCAGCTTCATGTGAGTCCGTCTCTCCACAGAACCTCGGTGGCCTCTGTCTCATGAACTCATGCAACGCACTCAGATGGAATGCACTCTCTTCTGCTGGGTCTGGTGGTATCAGTAGCCCAGTGGGTAGTGGTACCGATGGTGCCTCCGTTGTGATGGGGTGCTGCACTGAGGCCCCGTCGCTCAGTGGGCTACCATCTCGTACTTAACTCGAAACTCTAGCTGGCTACCTTCGTGGGGAAATCCTGAAAATAAAAAGGTGCTCCATGATCAAAACAGTATACCTGGTGAGATGACACAAAGTAATTACAATGAAAACTTTTGAAACACACATGCAATCAGTGTTTTCCTACACTTAGTTGGAAATCATAGGTCAGGGTCCTGGTGTATGCATATGTCTAGCGACACACCAACACTGAACTCCCTAGACTGAAAACCACACTCAATACTCATAACATTATTGCTTCATAGAAATAATGATTAGAGTCTTGAGTTTTGCGGTAGAACCGACTTCCTCTGATACCAATTTGTCACGACCCATCCCCGGGGACCACGCCGTGACTACCCCAAGCCCACCTTCCATAGGCCAGGGGATGGCGACTAGCATCAAAGGAGTAAATCCCTAATCTGGGAAGGAATTTCCTTTATAGTAGTAACACACACGCAAGAAGAATAAGCTGTAAGCAAAGCACTAAGTGAAAACTGAATACAAAAATTAGAGCTAAATGTAAAAGGGTCCAGAAATACAATCCCAAGAGTAAAGTACAGGTGCAACAGAAAACAAGTACAACTGAAAAATGGAAAATAGCTAAAAATAGAAGCTCTGGGGATGTCCACCGAGTATCCTACCTAAAGGGTAGGTTAAAATTTCCACCTCAACACTCCACCTCTATCAGTCCGCTCCCTATATCGTCTCGCCATGTGCTACACCTCCGGGTATCATCCAGTCCTGGCTCTCTCTCGACCTCCGTCAATGCTTTCAGTTGTCTGCATCCAACACTACAAGGTGTGGGTATTTCCCGTGTAGGGGTGAGTATAACGATATTCATTAGGGACCCCGAGACCCCCAAAAGTCTCCCAGAATCCATGAAGGATAAACCACAGAAGGAAAGATAAAACCAAAAAATATTAAACAACCCTACTTAGGTATATTCCCATACATATACCTATGTTATCAATCTCAGTTCAGCTCTAACTCTCGAGCCCAAATACAACCTAGTTTACACTGGATGTAAAGTCAATCACATCGATGATAATTATTGAAATTCAAGACTCAGCTCACACAAGAATGCTTCTTTCATATAGAGATAGAGATAATCACATGTAGTAACTAATTCATCTAAGATGTTAGACCCACACTTGATACAAGAACAGCTAAGGTGACGGACCCTCACAGAATACAAGACCAGCTACTCTGTCGGACCCACATAGGATACAAGTACAGAGGTCAAACTGTTAGACCCTCACAGTATACAAGAACGGTTGTCATCACTGTAACTGCCGAACCGACACAGGATTAAATAATAGTAGTCATCGTTTTCGAACCCACAGAGGATCCCAGTATAGAAGTCATCGCAGTCGTGGCCAGCTCTAGGGTTCCCGCACACAACACGCTCAATTATGGGAGGGTCCGCTCCTCAAGACAAGGGTTAGATACATAAACTATCACAAATAACAGATTTGATGTATCCTGAAGTTCCATCTCTTCAAAAGAAACCAAACGTGATAGACAGCGCGTCAATCGGACACCCGTTCTGAGTTTAATTGGCTTTTCTGTTCCAGGGGCCTGATTGGAATTATGCTCGTTCCAAACTCAGCCATTTTCCAAAGATGTCCAAAACTCCCTTCGATTATCGCAAAAGGACCTCCTTGTCGCAAGGGTCCCAGTTCCGCAGAAGACACGTCGATCGGACACACGGTCAAGAAATTATTTGCATTTAAGTGAAATGAGTCAGGCTCGTCAAGCCCGGTGGGCTGGCGGGGCGGCCCGTCCTGACTCAGCGTGTCCGACCCGGTGGAGGGGTCAGCCCGGCCCAGCACGGCACGTCCTGGCCCGACGGGGTGCAGCCCGGCCCGGTGGGGTGCGCCCCGACCCGCGGCTGGTGGCTGCTCGGCCAGCTGGCCGAGTGGTGTGGGGGGCGCGGCCCCTCAGTTTCGTGAAACGGCAGCGCCGAGCGGCGCCTCCCATTCTGCCCGGTCGGCCGTAGCAATTCGGTCTCCATCGGTGCGAGCGACCCGCACGAGATGGCCGATGTTCCTCCACACGCGGCACTAACGGGTGTCGCGACTCCCTTCAGTTGGGTTGGCAGGCGGCCGTCCGGTTCGCCGTCGATGTGGCACGCGGAGCGTGGGCTGCGGTTCTCTACAGCGTGGCGCCAAAGGGAGCTCTGGTTCTCAAGCCCGATCATCTAAATCCAGCATGGTCTACTTCCACTGAGCGGCCCGCGATTGCGGGCCGCGTTCTCCCTTCCGCACGGCACCCAGTGTCGCGGTCCTCTTCGGGACGGCACTCGATAGTCGTTACTGTCGCCGCCTTCGGTCATCGCCGCCCTGGATCATCATGAACTCTGGTCGCCACCATCTTATCCAACACTGTCTCCATCACGAATAAAAACAAGAAACAACAGAGGGTCATCGGGCCATGTTCGTTCTCCCCACACCCTCCACGTTAGGTAGTAACAAATTCCCATAGACGATCACTTGCATTCAATTTGAATGAATGTATAATTTATTCAATTTAAATTATTTAAAACCCCACCCTCGTAATTGACATCACACATCAACAAGCTGCAGAAGACGAGGGTCGCAGTAGTCAGGCATCGTGGAAGACGGCGTCGTGGAGAACGGTGTCATCCGGACAACTTTGGAGGAAGAGTCGTTGTCGTGACGCGGGAAGAGAATTCGAAGATGAGGTAGATTCCTTGATGTCGGGGTGCGTCCGAGGAGGAAGTGTTGCTGGAAGAAGTTCTTCGCGTTCTTCGTCAGGGATGTTCTTCGTTGCAGAACGGTGTTCTTCATCGAGAAATGAACACTAATCTTCTCTTTCTCTAGAGCCTCCCCAATAAAATATTTGGCAACACAAATGAAATAATAGTCTCCCAATATTATAAACATTCCATGCATTTAAAATTAATTGAAAGCTAAATTAATTAAGTGGCATTAATTACTCTCAAGAGTTGGCGAATTCAAGAGAGGGGGGAGGTGCAGAGGCTCCACCATTAATGATGGGAGGTGTCAAACCTTAAGAGGAGTTAAAGGGAGTTGAGGGGAGGTGAAAGGGTTTGGGTTCTTGTGGGATCCACCGCACTAAATCCTCTCATGGGAAGTTATGTGGTGTGTGGGACCCACCCCAACTTCACTTTGGAGGAAATATCCTCTTTTTAAATAAAATTGTACAATTCAATAATTTTATTTAATTTCCTACGAATCCCCAAATTATAACTTTCAACCCGCATAAAACACAACTACGGTAAAGGTCCCCTTAAGCAAATACCAGCGCTGTGAGTTTATCGGTGCCCTCATATTTCAATTCTGAGTACTGGTTCAAAAGATAGAAAAACCCATACGTAAGTTTACTATACATACCAAATCAAAACTTCATAAATTGATTCCGGGGACAAAGGGCCTTGGAATCAGGCACTGTCAGAAACAAAAGACCCGTAATATTCCAAAGAATTTAAGTTAAAAAAACTCCTTGAAATTTCCAGGTCATTACAGAATATTTATGTAATGTATATGTAAAATATAGAGTTATATTATTTAGAGAATATGATATGTCTGGAATATATGAATATGAAGAAAAAAAATATTTTATGATCATTTTTTTAATTAAAATTATCCTTGATTAGAAATATCATATATTTAAAAGTAATAAGAATAATGAGAAGAATAAAAGTGTGATTGAATATATGCAATGATATAAAGACAAAAAGATAATGTGAGTAAATTTTCCTTCATGATAAATTTTATTATTATCATATAATGCATAATACATGGGTATATATTGTAAACTATCCATATAACCATGGAATATTAATTAAATTAATGTAATTATTATCTTGAAATTCATTATAATTTTTATTATGCTTAGATATATTCTTATGTAAATTAGAAGGATTGTTGTTTCTTAATTGGTTGGAATAAAAACCCATTCAGTTAAGGATGATAACTTATCAATATTCAATTTAATTTAAATTTTTTTAAATGTATTAATAAATTTTTTGAAATATGAAATAACATTATAGATATTATATCCCACATTGGAGGGATATATTGTAAATCCTTATGTTCTATTGATTATTATATGTTTGTCAAATTTGGATATGTATGTTATATAAAAAAAAAGTTAATAAAAATTCATTTTAATAGTAAATAAGTTTTTATTAGGTTAAATATTAAAAACTACCAATATTTATTCACCCCCTCTAGATGGTTGATCTATAAATCCCTAGTCATGTCATGTTGTTGTAGAGCTATCTATGTTCTCCTCTTTTGATTATTTGTATCTGGTCATATTTAAATACTTTGGGTAATATTAAATTTATAAATAGTATAAGGTTACATAATTTTAATGTAATGAATTATTATTTATGGAAAAAATAGTGTGACTCCATATCTTCTATCTTTGGGGATTTAAGTTATTGAACATACAACTACATTATTTACCCCAAATTAGAAATAAACTGCAATGACTCTTATAGAAATATAAATAATGGGGTTTATGTAAAATGAAATCATAAAAATATTATTATCTCATTTTAGAATGAATTAATTAATTTCATGGCTTGAATATTGCCCCAAAATTGGGAAAATATCAAGAATATCTCTTACGTCTGTGGAAAAGTAATGGAGGAAAATAATGAATTCATAGAGAAAATTTTAATGATTCTAATTATTTTATGGAAGAAATAGTTAATGGTTTTATTATAATAATTAATGATATTTGTTCCACTAAAATTAGTTATAATGAAAATAATATAAATAGAATTATTATCCTAATTATTTAGAGTATGATATTGAATATATATTTTTTCAAGGTTAATTTTCTTGAAGATAATGAGTTAGATAAATGTAAAAGCCTGAGGATTTATGATATATTTTTCTCTAAATAAATTTCTTTAATATATTTTTTATATGTATTGTCATGATTAATTGATCCTTAGAATTGTATTAAAATATTTTCATGATTTAATTAAATAATGATTTAATTCTTACTATTAATTTTATATAGTTTTAAATTTTGGCCTTTTTCAGAAATAATGGATTTTTCATTAAATAGTACAAATACATATTTTTGTAAAGCTGTCATTTATTTTAATTATTAAATCACCATTATAAATTTAATTAAATTTCAATGTAAATAAACCATCATTTAGTAAGATAAATTTAAATAATTACATTTAAATAATTATTATAACTTATTTTAGTATATGTTCATGTTTTACTTAAAAGGAATTTTTTCATAAAAGATTTTTTAATCATATTTTTAAATATTATATTTAATTAATTTTTTCCGCTTATATGAATTCTGTTTGATAAAATGGATTCCATATTTTTAATAAAGGGAATGAAATATTAAAAAAAATTTACTTTTATTTTTTATTGTTATGAATAGTAACCCTAGTGAATAATTGTTATCGCGGTGAGGGTAAGTCGAGTAATTATGGTCAAAAGTAATATAACAAGTTCTAAAATGAAACTAAGACAAGAATTTATCTTATTGGATTATTTTAATTTTTCTATTTATATCTATGTTTTGGAAATAAAACACATTCATTCCATATTTCTTTTATTTTGACCTTTATAAAATTTAAGTGAGTGACAAAGGAAAAAATGACAGGTTTCTTCTTTTAATGTCTATAATATTTTTGATAGTATCAATACAACTTATTTTCAGTTTTAAAATATTATTTGATTGGTAAATTACTTTTTTTATCTTCTTAACTTATTTTTTATTTTTATTGATTGAATAATTACCTTAAATTTATACGAAATGTGGGCATGATATTTATTAAATTAATAGAAAATTAAAACAAACAATTTCAAAAATATTAAAAGTTATAAAAATTGGATGAAATATAGTTTTACACGAATTTTATAGATAAATATGACATGTTAGGAATTTTTTATAGGATTATTTTCTAATTTCCATATTTATTTTGATGTATTTAATGTCAAAGGAAATTAATAGTGCCATAAATGACAATAATGCTATTTTATGAAAATAATATATTAATAAATTTTTTACAATTCATAAAAAAAATTTCTTCTGCGAAATGAATCTTATATGGCTGAAAAAATAAACCATGTTCAATTTAGGGTTCTTTTTTCTTTTTATTGTATCATTGTTGACCTTTAAATAATTTAAAATATTAATATTACTGTAATTTTCCAAAGTGTTAACAGGGGTTAAAACTAATAGAAAAGGGTTAAAAATTAACCAATACTTACCCAATTATTATTATATTATAGAATTTGGACTCAACCTCATCCAATATTTTAATTATATAAATTTTTATCTATTTCTCCATGAAAAATAATTTATATTAATTTAATACTTTAAGAAATTATAAGAATACCCATCCCCTCAATTATAAAAGGACACCCCTCTATTTTTTCATTGAACCTGATTGAGAAATATATACCAACCAAACACTAATAATTTGTCATATAAACTTATGTATACATGTTATAGAGGTTTTTTCATCCTAAAATACCAACCCTAATCCACTTTAGTGGAGATATAAAAGGAACTCTACAAAAGAATATGTATTCATATTTATCGACTCATTATGTTTATTTATTCTTCTAATTCCTCTTAATATTTGGTAACAATCATAAATAATAAAACTATTTTAATAAATATAACTATATTATATTATAATTAACTAACAAACATATTCCATCTCTTTATTATCCAATAAAAATGAAAACATCACTTATGGGTATGTAGGGATTACTATCTCCATATAGCTGGGTAATTTACTGCATCACTACATTAATTGGATGGTTATAAATATGAAAATAATGAATATATATTATATTTGTAACATAATCATACTCTTATAATTATAATATCATATCTATCTTCTTACCTTCTAATCCATTAAAAATTGATAATGTCACTCGTGGTACGTGTAGGATACCACCTCCATGAACAAATATAGTTCATGTTTCATTTTTAATTTTCCTGGATGATAATAATGATATATTTAATGAATATATAACATTTATATAACATAAAAAATGATCTGATAAAGTTAAATTATTATTTATATTGTTTTTATCTGTTGAAAAGTGAAAACAGTGATCATATGTAAGTATGAACTACCATCTCCATGAATGTTTGAGTTCATTTTTCTATATCTAATTTTTATGGATGGATATAAATATATTTATAATGAATATATATTATATTTATATCCATATTAATACTCTTTAAATGATATAACAGTAACAAAAGTACCAGTAACAAATCTACCAATTAATACATACATGAAAAAATGTAGTTAACACCCAAAATAATTATAATAATAAAAATATTATTAAAACATGTGTAAAAAATTTTATAAATGGATCGTATGTAATATTATAAATATTTATGTGGTTTTATTATATAATAATAATAAATCTACATATATTATATAGGAGAATAAAATAACTTTTTAGGAAATTCAAACATGACATAATGGATTTCATCTCAATTTCTTCTCGAGAAAAAGAATAAGGATGGTATCACTGGAAAATATCCCCATTAGAGAATAATAAATTAATAATTTATATTACTATACATGAAAATAAATTTAAAATAAAATTTAATAAATTTCATTGAAAACATGAAAAATATATTTTTCTTTTGATAAAATTTTACCTAAAAATTCCAAGAATATTGGGGAAAAGATAGCCCTTGAAAATAACCATTTAAACATGTAAAGAAAATTTCTATGAAAATAATATTTATTATGATGGTAAAATTAATTCATTTGGTAAATGTTATAACATATATCCCTATCACAATTCTAATAAAAACCAGAATTACCTTTCATGGGAAACAAAAAAGATTCATTTTAAAACTATGTAAAGAAATAAGTATATATTAAAAATTAATTTAAACAATATTTTATTAATGAAAAAACTTATTTAAAAAATTTTAAAGATCATGTATATGGAAGATAAAATAATTATCATCCAAAATGAGAAATAAGGTCAGTTTTCCCTTAAAAACATTATTTTGATCCTCATAAGTACCAAGGAGATAAAATTTAAAGAAAATCATTTATACATTAGAAATAACCATATGGGTATAATAGATTTTTTTTAAATAAGTTATTGTCACACAATTTACTTAATGGATCCTTGAACATAAATAATCCAGAAGAGATATGAGATTGCAACATAAAGACTTTACTCTTTTGGTAACATTCAAATTGAAAGTCATTAAATGAAATTATATGATATGGTTTATTAAATCCCCATAATTACATGAATTAATATATCCAAATTAATTATTTAGTATCTAGTTACACCATAAAATGAAATCATGGTGCGTGATAGGAATCTTCTCTCGAGAAAATGAGATTGAGACAAAGAAAACTCTTACAAAGATCATACCATTTTAAGTGGTAATTAATACATGAAGTAATTATGTTAACATATTTAAATACATATAAAATAATTTTAAATATAATATAATGCAATTTAAGTTTTAATTTACATATAATAATGGAATTAAAAAGTCAACAAATTGGTTTTATAGCCCAATTAATGGAAATTGAATTATGAAACCCCTTACCTCAAATCTAGAATTTCTATTTATCTCCTTTAACTCCTAATTAATAAAATTATATTAATTATATACTTGTTTGAGTACATGTTTCATGATTATTACATAAAAATTTAATAATTTTTTTCTTTTATTTCAATAAAATGTAGAATTACTTATTCGGTATATTCTACATAGGGTGTTTTTAGGACATTAGGTTCATAATTGAAAATTGATTTTAGTAGGTTGATTATGTTCGAAGGGGTTATTTTTCAATCATATATAGATTAATAATCTTTAAATAATTATAATTTTGATACATAAAATTCAATTTTATAGACTTCAATTAAAAGATCACAAGAAAAACAAAATGTATCATATCGTGTGGTAGTAGTCTGCACGTACACACGAGTAATATTTTTTATTTCCTTGGATGGAAAATAAAAAATAAAAATAAAAAATTAATTATAAAAATAATTTTAATGTTATAAAAATCAAAAAACATCATTAAATCCATCCCTATTACCATCCATGTGATGTTGTTTTTGAAAATGAAGTGCATCATTACATGAAGATGGTACTCTATATGTGTGCATGTTTGATTATTCTATTTTTAATGATTGAAGAAGTATAATTATATGTGATATATTATATTTATAGAAAAATAATAATTTCATTAACATAATATATATTAATAAAATCCATTATAATAATATTTCATGAAAACTGGTGATGAGGAACAAAATTCATTAGTTTGCATGACTGTGGTCTACACACACACAAGAACAATAGTTTTTTTCCCATTTGATTAGAAAAGGAGACGAATAAGGTTATAAAATTAACATATTAACATCCAAGTATATGGGAGATAATTATTTTATTATATTTTAAAAGCTAATATATAATTGGAGGAGGTAGAATAAAATGTAAGATTAAAATGTATATTAGTGATGATAACCTCCTCTTGGAAAAAAATTCATTGGATCTATCCTCAAGAACCATATGTTGGACATTTAAAAAACATATAACCTATGGAATATATCTATAGAACTTAATAAGATGTTTTTTCATGGATTTTTTGGATTATTAGCTCAATAATTGAGAGGAAGATAGGAGAGTTGGTGTCCTTATATAAGAGATAAGAAGAGAACCCTAGAAATTACATAAAGTATTTAATTAAAAAAATCATGATCAAGTGTCTCAAAATTTATATATTTAGAATTTATGATACAGATAAGTTGAATTAACAAAATCAAATATAATTTAGTTAGTTTTATGTGTTTTTTAAACTATTATCTCTTAGTTTTAACCCCTTGTTAACCCTTTTTATGATTATCATGATAACAATGTCTTTTACTCTTTTGGGGTAACAAAATTTACAATATAGGGAAAATTCATCCATAAATGGAAAATGGATTATATTCAGGACCATATCCCATTCTCTCTTCCAAATATAATATTTTTTTGAATTTTAAATCATTTAAAATATTATTTTACAAATAATAACTTTAGAGTAATTTTTTGGGGATTATTCACATAATTGGAATTTAGGAAAATATCAAGATAAAAATATAATATAAATATATATTTTCAACACATCACTAATACATTATATTTATCTAAAAAATATTGTAATTTAATATCTTACCCAAAAAATATTACTTTAATAATTTCTCAAATTATTTAAATGATTTTTTTACAACTTGAAAAAACAATGTCTCAGCATTGAATACGAATTTAAGGTAATTATTTAATCACTGGTATATTATTCCAAATTTTCCTTACCTGGAAATTAAATTATTTTTATAAAAAATAACATGATAATTAAATAATATATTATCCAAATGTTTATAATATTATGAAAATTAGGATCATTCATCACTTGTACATAATAAATCATAAACATCTATTTAAATTCCACTTCTTCATCCTTCTAAAATATCTCATTATATCCTTAGTAAATTTAATAACTATAAGATATACATCAAAGAAATGGGTGAGCTAAAATTTTAGTAAAAGGAGGAATTAGGGACATGAATAAATTGTACATGGGTGAGCATAATTAACATCATCACACTATAATCATAAGATCATCAACATAATCATGAAGGAAAAAATTTATAATTCCATGTAATGTGGCATATAAATAATAATGAAAAATTAGAACACATAGGTGAAATACAAGACATAGTTGTGAATAAATATAACATCATGTTCATGCATGACAAATATGCATAAACCATAACATCATAAATGTGAAAAAATATATCATCATGTTCATGAATAACTCACATTATCTAAGGACATATATCATACTATCAACTTAATTTTATGAATATATAATTACAAACACACCCGACACATTGTAAAAAGTTTATAATCATGTACTCAATATATAAAGTAAAATAATCATTGTTTTGAAATAAAACCATGTAAATGAATGGGTTTCATAAACGTTTTCGTATCATACTTATTAGAATAATATTTAGGGTCCCAAAATAAGAAAATAATATCATAAATTGGTATAAAAATCACTTTTATTTGGAGAAGAAACAACTCATGATGAGTCAAAGGTTTGTTTTCATTAAAAATAAAGTCATTTTATAAACCTTTGAATTTTTATTGGAAATAATTTTCGACGGGTGTGAAACATTTATATACCCAAATGATAAGGAAAAAAATATAAAAAGAAATTTTTAGGATATTAAAAGAATATCTATAATCAAAATAGTGTTAATGATAAGATAACCCCAAAAGGGGAAGTTGGGTTTGAGAATCCCCTTACCTTAAATCGTGCATTATTTTATCTCTTTTCCATCTCTTGAATAATAAAATTTGGTTCATCAAGACATGGATCACAGAGTGAATTATTTTTATTACTATTTATATTTATAAATTATGGTCATTTTGTTATATTTTTTTATTCCCTTCATCAAAAGTGAAAGATTTGGATATCAATTTTTTCATTAAAATTCCCAATTTTACTTTTATTTCATTATTCTATTCGGGGTAATTTATACCTATGAAGAATTAATTACATAATCTTAAAAAAAAATTTTAAAATATATATAATAAAAATATCTCAATATAACCATATATAAGTTTTGTGATAAAAAATAATTATTAATGTGCTGATGGGTAACTGATTGTTAACTGGACATTGTCTGATTATGTGATGAAAGAAGTATAATATATGATTATATTTCAAATAAAACTTTTATAGTATAATAAAATTATGAATATCATGTTAAAATAATTTATAATTGGATAAATATAGATTAAATTATATAATAAATGGAGGTTATTAAATTATACATTGATAAGGATATAATCTGATGAAAGGACATTACCTCTTTCGTAAGGTGGTTCCTAGTCTACGACCCTTAACTTCTCGAAATATTGAATATTTTTACACTTTAACTTCACTAATGATTATAAGGTTATTTAGAGGTAATTTTTTATTAGTATTTTGGTATTTTTAAGTGACAGAGGATTAGATTTCTAATAGGAGGCTGAGGGGTTTTTAAAACATCGAATATGGGTATTTTTAGAATAAAATATTTAATAAAATAATATATCAAATGTAAACCTTATAATAGTGAAATTTTAATACTATGAATCATATTTCAATAAAATAAATGAATGAAAGACTTTAAAATCCTTTATAAACCTAATTATCTAATTTTTTAAACAAGGAAATTGGAATTAATGAAAAAAATTTAATTTAAGGGAAATTTTTTGACTTTTGATTTAGGAATTTTTTTAGTTTTTTTTTGTTATGTATATTGTTTTTAAATTAACAATTTATCTTATTAAATTGATTGTGGGATAAACTAACTAATTTATTATTTATTATTTGATTATTCATCATCATTATGTCATAAAACATAATGTATTTGAACAACAATATTTCTACTATTCACATAAATATTGATGTATTTCATAATGTTAAAAAAATTAACACTTCGAAAATTTTAACATGATGATTTCATAAATGAAATTAATTTTAACAATATAATTTTCTATCCCTGGTAAATTTAATTTTCAATATAAAAATTACGATTTTTATGAAATATCATAAAATGCAGTTCTAAAAACATATGCATATATTTTCAATGATTTTTTATTATTAATATTAATTTTATAGAATTATAACATTTATATTTACATAAATTTATCATAATAAATATTATTAATATTAAAAAAATTTATATTATGGTCAGATTAGTATTCTAAAAGTCAGGTTACTATTTTTTATAGTTATATTACTATTATTAATAGTCAAGTTATCATATCAATGGTTATATTACTATTCCCAATGGTTATATGACCTCCTATAAAAAATATATCATTTATTCATTCAAAATTAACTACAATTCCTCCAAAGGTTATATATTTCCCAATTCTAAAATTTCAATTGGTTTTCTAATATTCGTTTTCTTTTATATATTATTGTTCTTGTTGGAAATGATTCTATAATTTTGGGTTGATCTATATTTTATCATTCTAATTTTTATATTTAATATTTTTCCCCTAGTATTATTTTTCATTTTTAATTGGTTTAATTGGTTATTAATGTAAATGTATTTATTAATGAAATATATTTTTTTGAATTTGTTATCTTTTTTATGTGTATAATATTGTATAATAAAATATAAGACACATTTACTTAATGAAATAAATATAATTTATAAACATTACGTTGTTTCATTATTCCCCACTTTAGAAATGTTTCCCTTGAAATTTAAACTCATATTCTTGGTTACGAATAAGTGAGGGTGATTTTGTTTCATTTTTTCCTATTGATCCCATGTTGTCTATTCATATTTATGGTTCTCCTAGAGCACTATGGAAAAGGTGAGTTATCTTATTCTGTATAAATTTATCTCTATGGTCCATGATCTTCATAGAATTCTCTTCATATGAGAGGTAATTCTCTAGTTCTTCCACCTCTGGGTTCATTAAATGTGAGGGATCAAGTATCTACTTCCTCATTATGCATATGTTAAACACATCATGAACAGAATCCATATTTTGTGGAAGTGAATGTTGATATAACACTACTCTTATATGATCATGGATATAAAAGGGGCCATGTCCCTAGGGATAAGATTACCTTTATTTCCAAAACATGTGAATCTCATCCATGATAATATTTGAAGGAAAAAGTTGACCCCCAATTCAAAATCCATGTTTATAATAACCCAAAAATTCTAAAAGAATAATTATTATTCTATAGTGTGTATAACACGGAACAAAAAACATATAGAGGAATATAAAAACATGATAATTTATGGAATATTTATTATCTTAAATAAATTTAATATAGTCTATAGCTTTAAATTCATGAAACATTGAGTTTTATTTCATCAC
This sequence comes from Viscum album, assembly GCA_963277665.1. Taxonomy (NCBI): domain Eukaryota; kingdom Viridiplantae; phylum Streptophyta; class Magnoliopsida; order Santalales; family Viscaceae; genus Viscum; species Viscum album. Next base: position 1,750,247,203 of record OY728152.1, read on the forward strand.
ATGCAACAATAGGTTTTTTTGATAGTTTATGTTAAACACAATTCCATGTTTTACCGAACAATAATATCTTATTAAAATAATATTATTTAATATAATAATACCAAACCTATCTAATAAAATTAGTGATTATGAATAGTATTAACAAACATATTGTAATATATATTATATATCCAAAAAAAAATTTGAAATTCATCCAATATATTTTATATTCATTATATAAGAACAACCCAAATATTAAGAATAAAAAATCAATAATTTTATAAAGGTAAATTTACCACCTTTTAATGGTAAACCTAATTTAAAAATAATTTTTGGAGATTTTATAAATTTTATATCTCAAAATAAATATATTTTTTTGAATTCCTATTTTCAAATTATCTTAGTGTGAATTTTTTTAATTTTATGTGATGTCTAATTTTTTGATGAATAATTGAAAATACAGAATTTTAATTACAAAGTGTTTTTTGGGAAAAATAATTTATAAGATAAAATTACATTTAAATTTTTTTAAATTTTATTAAAATTACTTTATATATTGTAATAAAAAATTTTCATTATAATATATTTCAAATTGATATTGTATGTTAAAACCTTTCAGGATTTTTAACATTTTTACTTTAAAACGATGCATTTTCATCCCGTCTACAAGATTCAATTTTAAATAAATTTCTACCACTTATGTGATAGTAATTTGGGAAAATGTATTTAATATTTTTAATCATAATAATTTAAAATTTATTATAATTTTAAATGAGTTTATTACCAAATTAAATAGTGAATATAATTAGAATTAATTATGATGATTAAGAGGATAATTATATTAACAAAGAACTAAAACATAATCCTAAGGCTCAAAATGACCTATGAACTTTTCAAAAATTCATTATTTGTTATTATTTTTACCCTATAATATATTTTACTATATTGGTCTCACTATTTTAGGCGCATGATGTAAGTAATACCTCTCAAATGTCTTTAAATGTTTTTATTTACATGGATGCCACTCCGCCTCCACTATTAAAAAACTCAACCCTCCAACTTATTCACACCTCTTAAGCTGTTTTTCTCATTCAACACATTCCGAAATAAGATCCCAAATCCCCTCCCCTCATCCTACAATCCTCAATTTTTTAATAAGGAAAAACATGTAATTCCTTTGGTTTAAACCAAAAGGAGTAACACAAATAATAGGTGACTCTCTTCAATGATCACGTTTGATTCATTTAATTCTCTATCACTTCAATTATTTTTATATTGTTATTATAAGATATCCTAAGTGTTATAAACATACTGTGATGTTTTTATGATAATATTTTGACTTACATTTTCACACACATCCATCAAATAGGAAACTCAACCATCATTCATGTGTACAATGGACTATCATCTCATGAATCAATGTCATACATTCTTCCATTTACCACCTTTTGTGGTTGGAATAATGATGGTTTAATAGTTTATATATGATATATATTGTTTAAACTATATTTATTATTTTTTAAATTTTTATATTACCATACCTGCATTTCTTGCATTTTTGGGAATACGATAACATAGTTTGTGAACGTGTCGACTATCGGCTCCTTAATGTAATGTGGTTCATTATCACTTTACATAGAATGTATTAAGAATGGTTTTAATAAACATATGTAATATATAGTTCCTCAATAAGATGATGTAATTATATTATTTATTAATATATATATGTATATGTATATGTATCTGTATATGTCATTTAATTTTCATTCTTTTAAATACGATAATAAATGGAAGTAGTGTTCAGGCGTACATACGGCCTACCGTCTCCATGAACGGGGAATTTAATTTCTTATGTCCATATATTACATATAATTATAAATACATATATACTGAATATATATGATAATTAAATAATTTTTAACCTTCTAGTTGGGATTAAATCATGGTCTACATAGGAAGAACCAAATTAAAAAGTCAAAACATACTCGAGAGACTATGAAAATAAGAACCAAAATAGAGAAAATAATTAAATATTATTAACAAATGGGTAATAAGATATTATATGAAGTTAATATATGAAATTATCAATATTATAATGGTTATTTTATATGTTTATAACCTGCCTAAAACTATTATACATGAGTCTAAGGTACTTTCATGCAAAAGGAAACTTAAGGTATGTGATTTTTGTCATGCTTTACTTTCTATGAGGAATATACCGTTTTCACCACATATTTATTTTGTGGGGTGTATATTCTAAACCTACTATATTTTATATCATTAATAAATTTATATTCATTTTATTTAATGTTTCATTTTAAATTATTTATTTCATGGGGATCATAATACAAAAGGTACCAAGTTATAAGGGACTACGTCTCAGTTTCCATTCTTTGAGGCATACTTTATTATCATGCACCTAATTTTTTATATATGGTGTACATATAACCTATTTGAAATTTAATATCATTAATTTATAATTATTCATGTATTTTTCAGTTACAATTTTAATTATTTCATCAAAGGGGATTTTAACATTAAATTACCAAGTGGTAAAGAAATTTCAAAACTCAGTTCCTTTTTTATTTGCCTTTATTACTTACTCATTGGTGTAAAAATACTATAATTTTGTTTATAATAAAGTTGAATATACATTGATGTATCTAAACTTCTTATATATTTTTTACATGTAGATACACATAATCAATTCATTGATGAATCATCACTCCAATGTTATGATCATTTTAAGGGTTTATTTCACAATCTCATTCTAATTTGTAATTCTTATTCTTGAAATTACATTAAATAAATTTATGTGATAATTAATCAATAAAAAATTTAATTTTATTCTCATATATTTATTAATTACTTTTTCCATTCAATAGTACTATTTTTTCACTCTTTGGTACTCAAAACGATTTAAAATTTGTATTTATGAAAACCCAACCACATTTCTCTCTAGTCGAATTACCTGTTTTCTTCTAAAAACTATATTTTCTAATAATGTTTTGAAAGAAATAAAATTTAAATATTATTTAATAAATACTTATTTAACCTTTTGTATTTTGTAAATTTATTCAAAGGAATATTATTATCTCTTTCAATACAAGGCACTTTTATAAACTTTTTACCTTGCAAAAGGAATGTTATTTTTACCTTGTATGGACTGTACAAAATTACCCACTATCTTTTCATTAATGAATCTTTTGAATGTTTAAAGATTTAACTTTGAAATAACTTTTTTTTATTTTTTTTAAATCAAAATGATTTGAATATTTTTTCCAAAATAAAAATCTAATTTCTCTCAAAAAACATTAAAATATATTTTTATAATATTTCTATTCATTAATGATGAAACCCCTTTATTTTTACTCCACTTTTTATATTTTTTATTCATATCATCCTTATTATTCTTCTGGATGGTTTTTTATTTTTTTGGATAAGGATATTATTGAATTCACTTCATTGATTAATTTTTTATAGTCCCCTTGAAATATTCAATTTTCTCTAATCATTGATCAATAGATTTCCCCTAATTATCCAAACCATTTATCATGGATATGTTCATTTCCTAAAATTTATTCCATTTTTACAAAAGGTTTTCAATTGGAATTTTAATTTATTTACTGGGGAAATATTGATAAATATGAATCCTTTACTCAAAATGGATATTTGATAGGACACAACATTTTTTGAATTAAATAAATTATTATATATGTGAGAAATGATTTGGACTTGCGAGACATGAGTTGAAAGATGTTTAAAGTAAGCACCTTGATGCATCAATAGTGTCATCAGTTTAAATTTTTTGGTGAAAATCCCTTTTATTTTCCTTCCAACCAGAATAGACGGGTTTCAACACACATATTTAAACTATATTGGGATTAGTTTTTAATGGAAATGTTATCTTGTTTCTAGGAAACATGGAATCTAATAATTAAGCCATTCCTTCATTTAAGTTATTATTATCCAAGAGATATTTTTTTCATTATTTATGGATGCATTTAATTCTCATTTCATTGATTAAAAACATTTACTTCATTTATTTTCCTTTCTGTATTTATTTTTCATCATCCATTTATTTAAATGGAATTTCATATTTGTTATTTAATTATTTATATTATTTACACACACCCTTCTAAGTTAATTGATTTAAGAGAATGTGTCTTTAGCTATTAGCTTTCCATATTCTATATTATTATATATTTATCATTACTTTTCTTGTACATTACCCTTAATTATAATTTTATCTCACACTTATTTTTTTCCTTTCCCCCAGAATCCATAAATTGTAATAAGAAATATTTGAAAGGATATACTCTATAGAGTAAATTTGTCCTCAAAAATTATATATTGTAATTTCTGTATTAATTTTTAATAAAATAATCATGTATGAATCGAGATTACCGAGACTACTAAAGGGTTCAATCCTTTAGGATTTCATGTACTTGAATCTTATGCTAATGTGATAGTATCACGACACTAAATCTAGTATTTCTAGGATTGGGTCACTATAGATAGTTTAATAAGTTTTTTGTATAATCCTTGGAAACTAGATTTAGAAAAAATAGATTACGGAACCTAACCCAAATATATACATTGAGGATAAATATAAATTAATAGCCTAGAATTTTGGTAAGGTAACTATTAAGTGGGCCTTCCTAGAATATATCCCCTAATAGATACTACAAGTTGATGTGGTTTGGGCACAGATGTACAATAGAGTATCAAATCTAAAAAGGTGTATCGAGCCTAACTAACGCATAACTTGGTAACTGACAACGTGCCTTACTATGCACCTGGTTTGACACTACTATGGGATATGCTTAGGGTAATTCCCATTCACTTTACAAACCATTATGAATTATTTTAACAGATAATGAAAATGAATGACCTAGGTTAAACTTGAGGTGTCTTAGGTTGAAAATAATGTGTTAATATTTAGACATACTAGAAATCATTATATTGGTTTTCACATATGATAATTGATTCTAACACTATGATTTTTTTAGGAAATGATCTATTTAAGGGATAAACACTAGACTAAGGAAGGACCTATTTTGAAATAAATGGATGATTTTTTTATGTATTGGGGTAGTACTGAATACCCTATTTAAAAGGAAATGTAATGATTAAATTTCAAGGATTTCCATCATATTTATTTTCTGAATTATACTAATGTTGATTTAGGAAATGTAAAACCTATAATATGGTGTGTCCTAAACCCTTCACCAATGGACGATAAGGTTTTTACACCGACCACTGACCTATGAAATTCCCTAGTTAATATGTAACTCTTTTTTATTAGAAAAATTGTTGGATAAACATTAATAACGAACCTTTAGTGTTACTTTTTAAGATTAATTATTAATTTGTTAAATATATTGGGTTTGGAGAATAGTTAGGGAAAATGGAAATACATTTCATACCTTTATTGGATTTATAATCCATTAAATTTGTATTTTAGGGCTATTTGAATCGATGTTAATTTTTTGATATCCATTTCTTGATGTACTGGATAAATTGGTAATTTTTAAAAGCATATAAAAATGATGAAAATTGTGTTTATAGAAATATTTCAAGTATGTATATATCCTTATAATATTAGGCAGTAAAATATTTATGTAACAATAAGAATAATATAAAAAAAATTGTCATAATACCTTATTATTTATTGAACCGATATACTTCTAAATCATCAAAGATTTATTAATTTGAGATCCTCAACTTTCTATTGATCATTCACTTTTTTATGATAAATAACCTAAATCACACCTTATAAATATTTGTCTTCCTCCAAGTCCATATTTTCACTTTCCATTATTTTTCTCCAACGTAAAAACCTAGTAATATTTTAGTCCATGAAACCTTTTCACTTCTCATTCTATATTTTCTAGAGCATGTTTTATAAAACCATCTCATGATGTGGGATTTCAACATAAGAAATATCCACCAATATATTACCAAGATCATGTTTAAATTGTAAGGATGCAATTTATTTAAGGTGGGGAAAATGTAACACTAATAAAATTCGAAAAGAGTAATTTTTATTGGATAACATTTATGACATGCAACACCAAACAAATAAATAAATATAACTTATCAAGAATTTATGATATATTTAATATATTCAATAAATTTAATATAATATATATCTTACAATGAAATAAACACTAATTTATATACCATATTATGCAACCATGAGTTCCATTGATTGTTAATGTTCCTCTGAAGACTGAGTTTTACCAAAAAACAATATATTATTGTAATAATATTATTTGATATAATAAGACGTAACCAAGCCATTAACATTAGAGATTATGAATAGTATTAACTAAATTATGAAAATATACATTATATATCTAAGATAATTTTTATACTTTAATCCAATATATTTCATAGTCATAAGATAAGAATAAACCCAATATTACAGATAAAAAGCAATATGTTTCTAAAGGCAATTTTATCGGCTTTTAATGGTCTACCTATTTTAAAATGGAAGTCTGTAACTTTCATAAATATTATATTTCAATATAAAATTTATCTTATAAATAGAAACATAAAAATTATTTTATGATGAATTAATTTTATTTTCTGTGAATTTTTATTTTTTGATGAATTGTAAAAAATACTGAATTTTAATTCAAAACTGCTTCTTCATGTAAATAATTTATAATTATAAATTATATATTAAATTGGTTTTAATGTTTAATATGATAAATTTTATATCAATTAATAAAATTTATTTCATTGTAATAAATTTCACATTGAAATTGGATATAAAAACATTTCATACTTCTGATCATTTTTACTTAAAAAACCTTCTTTGTCGTCTTGTTTATGAGAATAAATTTTAAATTATTATTTGTGACATATATGGTTTATATTTGGAGAAATATATTCCATATTTATAATTATAATAATTTATAATTTCTTATAAGGTCAACATAGTTTTTTTCAAGAATATTATAGAAATTAATTAAAATTAATTTTAATTATTAAGAGGAAAATTAGCTTGTCAACAAACTAAACCTTAATCATACAGACCAAAATTACCTATAATGTTATAAAAAATCCATTGGATGTTAATATTTTGAACCTTTACTCCATTTTCTATAATTGGGATAATTTTCGGAGGCACGTGACGTAAGGGGGCATCTCAATAGTGTTTAACCTTTTTTCAAGGTGTTGTTGTTTGGCTTACCACTCTATATAGAGGTGTTTGGAAAAAGGTATGATTGACTTCCTCGTGGGAGATAGCATCGTGGGGAGGTTGACCATGGTGGATGTCAGTAGTAGAGTCCCTACAATCTATCTCCACATTAACATGAGCAGGACTATTGTGGTAATGAATATCTCTTACTTCTTCTTGGATAAAAGATTTGACGGACCCTTGTGGTGTTGAGAGTGTGTCTATAACAACCACAAGGAAATTGGAATTGAGCACATTAGAAATATAGTTCATGTTATGAGTTGTGGTCGGAGTATGTCGACCTACCATTTGTGGTTATGCAGGGTTATGGACCTAATGTACGATAGTTTATAGAACTTATATATAACCTCCTCGGGTTATGGGGATATGATCCCACTATTGATGAACTATCGGAATATGATGATAATATGCCTCATTATCAATTGAGATATGATCCTTTCTTGAGTAATGATCTAATCTCAGATAGAGAGCCTCGTTCAAGATTGGGTTATGGTCCCAATCGTGAGTCTTTGGGATATGCCACTGGTTTTTATTGGAAGAAGTATGAGCCAACCCCAAGTCATGTTCCACTCCCACCTTGTTGGCCACATCTATATTAGGAATACATTCCTGGTATGAAGATGCCTTCACTGCTAGAATATACTGATAGACCTCTGGATGGGGGGAAGGAATATAAGCCTCCCCTTGTATTGCCTTGGAATTATTCTTATATTGGAAGAAGTAGGAATTGGCGCCTTACTTCTGTGATCTTCTAGAGTATGCTGAGTATATTTATTGATATGAATATGAGCTTATCCAGAGGCTTGTTTCACTCTCACCTTATTATCCTCAACCAGAATAGGGATTTGGGCCCAATCTTTGGACTCTAGATTATTCAGTAGGACAAATTTGATAGGCATGTTCCCCTTTCCCAAGGTGTGTTTAGCTCTCACCAAGATGGACTCAGTTGGAATTAAATTATGATCCAGGTCTGATGACTCTCTCTTCATCAACATATGATGATAATCCTTTCGAGAAAGAGAAAGAATATGCACTCACTCCAGTACAACCACTTGATCTAGATGATCAAAGTGTTTGGTCATTCTAGATGGAATTTTTAGATTATGAGCTAGTCCCTTAATCTTCAACAGCTCCAGAATATGTTGGTGGAGTTATTAAGGTGTTTCTAAAATGAATCTTCATTTTAGAAAAGCGTGAGAGGGGATTTAAACCCGCACATTTTTCATCTCTATGACCTATTGGAAGAAATATTCTATTGAAACAGTGATGTTCACTCACCTCCATCCTCTATGTTCCATCAAGATAGGCATATGGGCATTGTGCATGGGGGGTAGGAGTATGAGAATCACCCATGTTTGTTGCAGAAATATGCCCAGAGACATGTTCTAGTGAGCAAGGACATGATCCTTGTGGCTAGTCCTAACCAAAGTATACTGGTGGGCACTGTCAGTAGTAGAGGGTATTATACCTTTCTTGTTTATCCATTGTCTTCTTTCTCTAGTAATTCTTCCTTGGTAGAGACCATTCATGGATCTACAAGTTGTTTTTCTATTGGGACTTACCCTCAGCAGGTAGCTGATAGATATCAGTATGATGATATTGGTGATGATGATTATGAGGATCTATCCTTGTTGGTGCCTGAACCATGGGGAATCCAAATCCATCCCCAAAATCCACCTTCATTTGGTATAGAAGGTGGTTGTTGTCATGATCCAAGGATAAGCTCTAGAAGTGATTGGTCATGGCACTAGGGTCCACCAATTTATCAAAAACCTTCATCGAGTGATTTAGACTTACCGTTGGATGTGCTTGTAGATTATCACAAGTATCTTCCTTGGTCGGGATTGTACCATATTGGTGGTACTTTTATATCATTATGTTTGCAACCTACTTTTGGATCCTTTTGGTGGGAGAAACCATTTTATGACCCATGGGGGTCGCGGTGGAGGATAAAGTACCAAAACAATTGCTAAAAGATGAAGACAATCTCTAAGATCAGGATTCAAAAATCTTTCAGACAATAAAGAACAAGGCCACCAATCGGTTCCATATTATAGGCATAATAATGCCCAGTCAAATATGCATAGTTAACATAATTTTCCTATATTCCCTATCCAGCCATTCTTTTTATGTGGACTTTTCGTCATGAGGATGGGCTTACAAGAATACCAATTTATAGTGTCCTTATTTATTGGTTTTTATATGGTTCACCAAGAAAATTTTCTAAGTGGTTCATGTTGAGCTTATAGGTGTTGTTTGTGTATATAGATAAAGCAACATGGCTTGATGTATTATAACCCAAATGTCTATTATTATGGGGATTTGCATTAGGTTCACCCTTTTTGTTTCATTGGGATTTTGTGGCATGGAATGTATTCCTCTCATTGTGTTGTCATTGTCACCTTTCCCTGAATCTCCCAATGGTTCCCCCATTTGTAGTTGTCTTCAAAAGTTCTTTCCAAAAGCAAACGTTTATCATGGTTTTCAGGCCCTATAGCTCATGGGGACTCACATTGGTCGAGAGGATGGTAGGTCGGGCTCATCGAACCCTATAGGGGGGAATTTTGGCCTACTCCGAGACTCTCTTATGTATTTAAAACATGTTCATGAATCTCTTCTTAATCCTAATGTGGTACCGGTTACCCTAAAAAATGGTTATAGGTTAATTCTCTTTTATGTGTGACATATTAGGATCTCTTTTATGAATCCATCTATATGTATCGGAGGTTCTTTATCATTTTCAAGTAATGATCGGTCGCTTATATGCTAAAAGAATATTACCAAGTGTAATAGGAAATAATCCCTTTTATAGAGTCGGTTGATATTCTGAGGATGGGATTGGTCCATTATGAGGCATCCTACAAATCCTGGTAATTGCAGGAATCAAAACCCACATAGTTTTTTTGATCTGTGCAGCTTATCTCATGCGGTAAAGATGAATATGGGGGTGTCGAGACACCAAATATTTGACCTCGAGTCTTGAAGATACATCTTGTGTATCCTGGTTATCGTAGGAATCAGAGTCATCATATTTTAGTCTATGTTGGGGCTTACATATAGAGGCTTCCCTAGTGAACGGGTATTTTATTCCTAATGAGGTGTTCATTACATCCCCCTAAGCCTATGTGAGTCATGCTCATTGTGAGAAACAAGGTGGAGTGCATGATTAGCCTTAGGGAATATGGATATGGTTCCTACATATTTGGGTAGTTTTTTTAGTGTTTGATATGGAGCATAGGCCTTTAAGGAGGCGTCCTACATATCCCAGTTATGGACGGAATTAGATTCCTTATAGTTCTCATAGAGATATTGGGGCTTACAAACTGAGGATACCCTATTGAATAGGTGTTTGAGGCCTAATGAGGTGTTTATTTCATCCCTCTATTCCCATATGATCCATGATCATTGTGAGAAACAAGGGTGGGTGAAGTATCAGCCTCATGTCATATGGATATGGGATCTAGGTATTGGGGATGTCCTTGGGATTTTTGATATGGAGCTTGGTTCTTTTAGGATGATTTTTGTGTATCCCAATTATGGTGGGAATCAAAGTCCTTGTATTTTTCCTGAAGTTGTTGGGGCTTACACACTACGGCTGACATGGGGAATAAGCCTTCTTCTCCAGATGGTGTCACATGATCCTATCGGAATACCCTAGAGTTCATTGCATGACTTGGGTCAACACATGTATAGGGTGTTGTGTGAGTCATGCTAGAGTGATCTTATGGGTTTTCTATGTCTTAAATGACACCCCAAGATGACATCGCGGGACCTGGTCGACATTTCCAAAGGTGGTTTACATCTTGGCTGACACCTCGAGTGGGACATCACAGGACCATGCCGACATTTGCAAATGGTATTTCTGGAGAGCTGGATTGTCATGTCCATATATGATGATGAGACTCAGCTTATATGAGTGGGTGATTCTATTTGAGTTTGGTGATTCATCATGAATACATCGTTAGTTCGGGGTGATAAACCCTGAGGGTTTGCAGGATCTAAGTGGTTTGTGAAAAGGGTCTTCAAGACTTTTCTCGTCATTTCCAGTGCATTGTGCATATCCTAGATGACATGTCAAAGGGATGTCGTGAGGACAATGTGGCAAGACTTGGTATCATCGCGTATTATTGATTGAAACATGTGAAGAACGAGGAGGTCCCAGATTATGTATTCCACTTGGATTTTCCACATTGAACCCTAGGATTTCCCTTTGTGTTGAGAGAGCCTTTATTCAGTTCAGTGTCAGTTTCTTGGGGTCTTGCAAGATCTGGAGTACATGTGATATGGTTTTCTCATGTATCACCAGAATACATTCACGTTCTCTTTTATTGATCACATGGATGGCCTTATTCCTAGATAATGACTACTCTAGTGGTCCACCAGTGTATTACCTAGCCGAAATTCGACCGGTCATGTGGTCGTATGTGTGCAGAAGCCCGGAGTTTGAGCACCAACATGCATAGTGGTGGTAGGGGTCCAAATATCTATTGTTCGATCAGTCAGCCAATGAACCATCCCATTGATCCATTTTTCTATGTTGGAGTAGGAAATTTATACGTATATCCATCCACGTACTTTCTGGTTCATGAAGGGAATAGTCCAAGCTAGAGTCGATGCAGGGTTTGGCATTACGCGGATTCATGAGTCTCAATAGTGGACCACATCAAGGGTGCTGCCTAATTTTCAGCGGCCACAATTCCATTTGTCCTTTATCATATTATTGACTACTATTGAGGAATTTCACTTTGAAGGACTTCCATGTCATCATTTCAACACATCCAACGGTCTTCATGAGATCCAAATGACTATTGGAAGCCATCTGTGAGTCCTGGGATGGCTTGTCTTAAGGTCTTGAGGAACCACTCCAAGGGTGTGATGGGCGTGTCACATGCCCCATGGTGATCGTGAACCCTACATTCCTTCTCCTTTCCCATCTTCTTATTTTTATGTGAAGAATTCTGAGAGTCACCTCAGATTGCATGTATGCTATTGAGGGTATTTCCTCCATTTTTTGGAGACATGTCACCTTACCAGTATGATTCATATAGTAAACGATCATTTTGGGGAAAATTCCTCGAGCCAACGGGATTCTTTGGGGTGATGTTTTCATTTCATTGAGGTCTTGTGGTGTTGTGCGGGTCTTCAGGGGTGTGTTGCATGTCTTTCAGTGATCGTAGACCCCTATCACTTCCCCTTTTTCTATTTAATTTGTTTTATTTCACAATGTTTTGGGGTTATGTGGGATTTCATGATCAATGTCTGGGTTTTATACCTGATTTTTGAGTGATGATTCTCTTGACCAATATGGGGCATATTGAGATCGTGTGAGCATGTAGGAGACATGTTTATCTATCTATCTTTAGAGTTCCAGAGATTTGTCTGGACACACATGTGGGCTTATGAGCGGTGAGGCTAAAAAGTAAAAAGGGACATTGTGGGTCAATGAAGTAATGATTTCATGGTCTCTTAGTGTCTTTTGGATCTCTCTAGGTACACATCGCATGTCCTTTAGTGACTACAGACACCACTCACCACATTCCTTTAGATCCGCTTTGTTTTTTGTCAAATGGGTTAAGAGGTATGAGAGTTTTATTGAGTAATATATGTGATTTTTTACCTGATTTTACAGTGGTGTATCGCTTGAACAATGTGGATAATATGATAGTTTTCTAGTAATGTGGACAAAACCATGTGTCTATCCTTAAAGTATTGCGGAATTGTATGTAGGTTTCCATGTGGAAAGGCTAACGAGATGAAAGGGTTTTGTGAGGCACATCAGATAGTTTGTGGTGTGTTTCATGTCTTCAGGGGAATTTCCTCTATACTTCGGTGACCGAGATCCCCTCTCGCCTCCTCCTAGCTATCTCCTTCAGTCTTTGTGATGAAGGCTCAGAGGTCTCACTATATTTATTGGATATCATATAAGTATATTATTATTCCCAATGATGATTTGGTTCATGATCTGTGTGGCCACTAGGGGTTTCTTCTTTAAAATATCACATAACTAGATTTTATATGGATTCCTAACAGTCTTTTAGTTACTTCCCAATAACAAACTACACATCCAGATAGATGTTCATCCAGCTTTCATAGTTCAGCCACTGGTGAGCAAGGGTGCTCGTTGTGGAGGGATATGTGGGACGTGTTGTGGGTTAGGAACCTTATGTGGATACTTTTTGTGACCATTCAAGTTTCATGAAATCTTAATTCATTAACCATCATCTTCTTCCTTACTCTCATGGAAAAAATAATATCCATGTTTGGATGTTCCTTCCATTGTGGTTTTTCTAAATCTAATTTGGCCGAAATCAACAGCCACACACATCCTCCTTGAGAAACACATCTCTATGGTCCAATCATAAAAACATTAAACTATGTGGTACATGTACTATATTATTTTATTTTGTGTAGGTTCTCTTAGGAACACCATTTCCATTAGTTTTGAGCCTTCCAACATCATGAGAACCTTTCTGAGAGAGATATCCCTTAGGTCCAATCACTACAACACTAAACTATTTGTAACACTATGGTCCAAGATATGTGACCATAAACTAGGATCCATGGTCCCATCATTGTGTCCCTAAACTATTTTCAATTTCTTGGTCTGACTAGTAAAACCATAAACTACTAAATATAAGATGCACAAATTCCTTTCCGGTTGAAACCCCTTAAGGGAAACCTGAGAAAGGGTCAAACTCCCCATGTCTGGTCACTCCTACAATTTGGGAAAAAATAATGGGAAATAAGAAGTATAAATCCAAAATGGACCAACTATGTACCATATAAAAAAGCTAGATATTTTACATAAACCACTTGATTTTGGAAAATATAAGAGATAAATCCTAATCTCCATTTCTCTCATGAGTCCATCCTAGAAATATCCCTATTTTGTATACTCTCACTCCCTCGTCACCTTGGCTGGGAAGGTGTTATTCACATTACTACACAAGCCCTAATCATAAGGCATTAAATTGTATAAATCCAAATAACATGATGTAACTATGTGATCCATCATCCTCATTGTATGATATTAAACTGCATGTCCATCAACCTCACTATATAATGTTAAACAACATATCCATTTTTGTCATTTCATGATGTTAAACTATGAGACATCTTAGGCCCTCACATGACAATCCTCTTTTCATCATCAATGATACTCACCTAACACATTTTTCATGTTCATTGACTATTTTTCATCATATGAGATGATGTTACCCTGGAAGATGAGTCTAAACATTGTTCAGAATTATATGCTTTTTAAATGTTCTCAAATCCTTGGTGGTATAATTACAGAAGTTTTAACTCCATTAAAACATTTTTTCACTCCACTACCACACTTTATGCCTCAATTGATTTGTATCTTCATCCACCTCCACATTTGAATCCCTCCTTGGTGTCATGGTCCTATGCCACACAGGCTCACCTAGTATCCTAGGAACATTCCTTGAAAAACATTTAATAACATTTTGAGATAGGTCCAATGTTTAAAACATGGTGAGTGGTCGACCCTCATTATTTTTTCCCCATTATCTATAAATTGATAACTTATTCTATGTTTTTAATGTGGTTAGAAATTATCCTTTATCGTCATTCCACTCACTTTATATTCTAGATCTCAAATGTATTGATTCACACTCTTCATTCCCCTTTGTTCGCATAAAATTTAGTTCTCATGGAGTTACACCATTCATAAACTACCACACGTTGGAAAATAAATTTATTTCGTTAAAGAATATCATCCTATAGTAATTACCTTTCTGGTCAGGACACTCTCATTGTCTAGTAAACAAATTTAGACCCCAATATCTCATCCTTTTCTAAACACTGTCATATGAATGAGAAATAACATGGGCATGGAATGTTTCTCACACCAAGAATGACTCACAAGAGATTAGGGGTTGATCATTGGTAGTTTTGTAAGTGTGACTGAAGTGTGTAAATAAATTGTAGTAAAATAAACATGTCTATGCATATGATTGGTGAAACCAAATGATATACAAAAGTTTGTGAGGGTCATCCACAAATTGTAAAATCTATTTTTTTCCTAGAAAATAATTACCCCAATGTATTTTCCTCAATAATAGAGCACTCTAGCCAATCCATCCTCAAGCACGTAGCCTTCCAGACCTATTACAGCCTAACGAGCTCTTCATCCTCCTCATCCATGGGGAAAAACACATCATGCATAATTATCACTCATCCCTACTCAGACAATAACTCATCTATATGAGATATCACCTCCTATAATCAAGTTTCAAACCCTTCCAAATGAGACCTTCACTAACTGGTAATCACCATTTTAGCATTGATTGTTAAATACCATACCAAGATACCACAAAACGATTCCCCAGTCTCAGTTGGTCACATAACCTCGAGAGCATCTCCCCAAATTTAAAATGATATTTTCTAGTGGAAAGGGACTTGGGTGTGTATTTGGGGAGACAATTACCTCTTCTCATAGTGTAATAAAGTGGTAGAAATCATACATATCAATGGAAGAAGTAGTATAATAATGAATAAAAAGTAGCTATAGATGCTATGACCTCAAGACTAGTAACTCACCACAGTAGAAGAAAAAATATATATAAAAAAGTAATATTTAAAAATATATATAAGTTATCACATGTAGAATAATGATTAGTTCATGTGTTTATGAAGAATCCAAAATAGGTATAAAGGTTTCAGTAAAATACATGTATCAAAATACCAAAAATACATAAATTATTTATCTCTGGATTGAATCATGAGCCTCAGCTTGGTCTTGTGATCCCCTACACCTAATCATTATAAAAAGTTAAGCATCGAACTATAGGTTCTTTTCTCAGTCCCTATATTCATCCATATAATCTATTGGGGTACCCAACAGCAGCCCGAATAGGGTATGAGATAATATACAAGTAGGAAACCACCCATGGTGTCCATAAGAAATTCTAAATGTGAAATACAAGCTATGGAAGAGTGAAAATTATAATAGGTATGGAATTACTAAAATTAAAGTCCCTAAGCCAAAGTAACCAAGAATGTGGTACTATACAGCCATACAAGGCTCCCTGCAAAAAAAATTGTAAATATATTATATCAAGAAAATAGTCATGAAAATGAGTTAAACACCATATACATGACACATACATAATATCCCATATCATCCATGACCATGCCGTATAACCTATAATGTCATATCAACCATGACCACCCCATATAATCAAGCATATCACATTTACCACGACCTTTAAGAACAAAGTTCCTCTTTGAGGTATATATCCTTTTATTCCCATCAATTACCAGTTTAAATGTTTATCTATGGGCTATTTTGAATGCCCTTTTATGTCATATTGGTAAAAGTGTGTATGGGACATGTTCAAATCCAAAAACCTAGCTTTGTGGGTGAAATTATCCTTGTGTAGAGTCCGTTAAAACTATAAGGGGAAGGACTCATGGTTAGATAAACCATGTGAGGAAAGTGAAGAGAGTACGAGGAGATCGTATGATTAGAAAAATCATGGTAAATGTGTTGCACATAATTCCAAGAATGTATTCAATTTTCAGAGCAGGATTTGGTACTGTTTGCACATGATTAGTCAAACAGTGTGGACAAACCATTCAAAGTTCCCCTGCCTACATCTAAAAATGCATGGTTGCTGCATGGTTTGGCCAACTGTGTGTCCAAACTGTGAAAACCTATGTCTTTGGTGAAATTACAAAAATTCCCTTAATTAATTATTATAACCTAATTTTATTTCACTTTTCATCCCGTATATCATATAAACATTTGAGATCCCCCCTTGGTGACTATTCATGGATTTTTTGTTGAATCTCTGCCCAGTATCAACTTTATGTTCCACTTATCATGTTGTATCATCATTGGTGAGTTCATGATTCTTTTTTTGTCTTTCCTCATTTAGTTTGGTATCATATGTTCTATTTAGGTGCAATCTCATTTTCCCTATTTTCATTATATTAATTTTTCTCCCGATCATAGTTGAATCAAAAGATAATACTGGATGAGTTATCCACTTCATACCAACAGTTAGTGTTATTAGGATTTTCGTTAAAATTAATACAGTTTATATACTTTGTTTTTCCCAATTATCAGGTGATGTCTTGAAATGGATTATGATCCTTGATATAATTTGATAGTTATATCCTATTAAATTTAAGATCTATTTAATGAATGGTTATAGTTTATGAAATTTGAATGGAACCACCCCTTTTATGTGTGTTGTTAACTGAATGGGACTTTATAATGATTTGTGAACTTGGAAACCTTTGAGGTGTTCTCCATTACCCCATTTCATGGGATATTAATATTGAATTTTCAATTGATGTTTGAATTGTGATTTTATACATAAGTTAGATTGTTATATCAATTATAATTGAATTTTGGAATTGGATGGGAAAAATGACTATAACCCTTAGATATTTCCATGTAATGTATTATTATACTTGATATGCTTGTCTAAATGAAATTCCCACATGAGAAATTAATAGGAAATCCTTTTATGTTTAGCCCATGATTTGAGCCACCTTATGTGGTGAACTTTAAAAGGATTGTTCATGGTATTGATCTTAACATGTAAATTGAAATTGATTAATTAGTAATCAATTAGTTAAATGCTTATATATCCTAGGTGATACGTGGATTCATATGAGAATTCCAAAGATGGACTCAATTGTATTATACCTTGATTATGCCCGATTGATACTTGGACACCCAAGAAGACAAACAAGCATAGACACAGGGGCTTAACTATCATATGTCAGGTGATACTTGAAATCCATCTAAATTGAAAAGGATGGAGACAAATGGAATTTGATCATTTATTACATGATTAAAACATGGGCTTTCTTAGGGGACCTCTAAGGATGGACTCGAGTGGCTGTGACATAATACTACACCTAGAGTGATACATGGGTTCTTGAGAGGTTCTTCATGGATGGGATATTATGGTGTTGGTTTATATAACACTTGCAGCAATACATGGATTCCAAAATATGAATTACATGGAAGGGATTAGGTTCATAAATGGATAATGGAAATAATATGATTTATAATATTCTTCTTTTGAGCCAAAGTAAAATATTGGATTCGGTCTTAATCTATAATTTAGGGATGTCTTGTTTAGGAATCCTTTGATCATGTTATCACCATGGGTGTTGGGATTAATTCTAAGTATTAAGACTTACTTAAATTATTTTGATTGATTAAATGAACCTGTTTATAAATGAGAGAAAATAATTTATATAATGTTTTTTTAGTACTTTCTTTATTACTATATTGTTACCTACACACTGTGATTGTTTTATATTCAATAAATGGATGAAACTTAACCTTTGGTGGTTTCCTACTGAGATTATGTCTCACACCCTATTAGGGAATCCTTTGCTGGCCAAATAGATTATATTATTATATTTATGGATAAAGGAAAGCGTCCTAATACAGGTTCTATATTATTACTTAGGATCAGAGGAGCATAAGACCGAGCTGAGGTTCATGATGCTAGTCGGGATAATTTTGTCCTTTTTAAATATTGATACATGTATTTTATTTTAATGTAGTATATATGTTTTGGATACTTTAGTAGTAACATGAAATTATCATCATTTTTTATATGATATGACTTCTCACATTGTTTATATATCAATCTTTCACTTATTACTTTTGTATGGTATTTATATGGCTTCCACTACATGCATGTTATTGTATTTATGATGTGATACACTCTAAAGATGAGGGAATAGTCTCCCCACAGACACACCTAGGAACTTGCTTCTAGTTAGAAGCCTCTGACATTTGGTGAGATTCGATTGAGGCTATGTGATAAATTGTGTTCGAGGCACTATAGAGTGGCTTCCAAGTTTGGGTATTACAAATTTCAAATAATTAAGTTCAAGTTTTATTTAGTATTTTGTGGTAATGGAAAGTTAAAAAAAGTAGTAGGAGTTTGGTAATGAGATGTTCCCAAGAGTAGATACCCCAAATATAGGAAAAATCAAAATTTCATTGAATTATCTTGTTTTTTTTCAGAATATTGATTATTATAATTGATTTGATTACACTATTGTGTGATGCACTTTAATTGTGATGTTATTATTGATATGATTGTGGGTTTTATTATGTTCCAAACTAATTAGATGTGGGCATTCCATCTCATTCAGCATGTTAGGAACTTTTCATGAATCACATTCCATGCATTATTTCAATCTAATTAGGATGCATTAATTATTGCATGCTACTGTGATAGGTGTTGATATAGATATAAATTCTATTGTGATAGGTATCTCAGAATATGTTATGGTGTGAATTAGTTGTATACCATAATTTGATACATAATGAGTATGTCTCTCGTGGATCCGAAATTTGAGAACCATTAGTTCAACATTTATAAATGAATTGTGATATAAATGTGAAATGAGCCTAAATTAAATTGAAAGTTAATTGGAAACTAAAATTTATTATAGCACAGAACTTATCCCAGACGTGACCTTATTAGTGGGAAGTAGGTAGTATATCTTTCCTATATATGAATTATATGTCACCCATACCTAGCTCTTTGAGCTGGAATAGGGGTGTGTTCTTATAATGTAAGGATCTTACCTATCATATTTTAGTATATAGGATTTTGAATTATGAACTTTGAAAATGTTCTTTATCTGAGGTGTGCATTGGTTATTTGTAGAGCTATGTTGTCGTGGCATCCTCCAGTCATATGCCAGTAGGGTGGTGACAACCATTCCTTGGAGGTGGTGCTCCATGGGACACCATTGGATCCTTCAGTAGTGAAACCAAAGGCACCAGTAGTGGTATTGGACTTAGGTGTTGAGGCATAGTTCTGTAGGGGCATCTTGAGATTCATGTAGACTGTTCAAGGAGCACCGCAACCAGCCCCGACTTTTCAAGAGTTGATGCATGAGTTCTATAAGTATCATACACCCACATTTTTTTCGGGATGGAGGACTACATGATGTGTATTCATGGATAGAGTCTATGGTATCTCTCTTTGATCATCTAGAGACACATTCTGAGAGAAGGGTAAAACTCACTACATATATGTTGTGTGATTCGTCCAATATATGGTGGGATGTCATTACTCCTATGGATCATCTCTAGGAGATGTCTTGGAGGGATTTTCATATGGAATTATATTTATATCCTAATATGTTGAAGGCTGAGAGATCCTAGGATTTAATATGCATGGAGTAAGGCACGTTATTAGTTATGCAATATTCATCCAGTTTTACTGAGCTCCAATTCATTGTATCTATTCTAATGGGTGATGGGTTATCTAAAGCCAGGATATTTTAGAATTGTATTAGGTGAGATATATGATTGAAATTTAATATATTTCAACAAACTGCCATTTTCGTAATAGTGAATCAGGCGTTTATCATAGAGAGTAACATGAGAGAGGTTGGATGTGGGAGTCCGGGTGGTTCAGAAACTCGATCTAGTACTATATTGGTTTGAAGTATGAAGGATCATTTGGAGCTTCCACGTGGTGATATTAGTATGCAGAGAACATACTCATGTATCTAGGTGAGGAGCTACCAGTGTGGTAGGCTCGGATATATGAGGCTTTGTGTATGTGAGACCTAGTCGAGTGTCGATCATGTGGTATAATGTGTTATTTACAGTGCTTCTACAGAACATTTTCTCTGGAATATATGGGGAGAGTCTCTAAATCAACTCCACATTCAGGAGTGGGGTTAGTAGCTTCTCGTAAAATTGGGAGATTGAGTAAAAATGGCCAATCAAGCTCAGGTGGTGGTCATAGTCTTGGTAGTCAGACACAAGTCTCATTTGGACAGTAGAGAGGATCTTCTCAGGGTAGCCAAGAATCATAACCAGGTCACGATTCAAGCAAGATATATACAGTGAAAAAAACATTGGGTATTAGGATCTCATACATTCTACAGTAATAGGTACTATTCTATTAGACTCTGCTTTAGCTTATATACTTTTTTGATAGAGGGTATTCTCAATGTATTATATTTATGCCCATTATAGAGAGCCTTGGTTTTAGGGGTTATACCAATGATGGTTTTATGATTCTTGAAACCCCGTTGGAGATTATAATTGAGTGTATACATTAGTGTAGTGATTTTCCCCTTCATATTGGAGGGTGACATAACATATGGTACCTCTTTATCATTGAGATGACTAGTTTTTACATAAATCTCTAGATGGACTAGTTGGTTCCCTTTCATGATTTTGTTGATTCCTATCACTTTAGAGTTACCTTCACATCACTAGAGGTTGGAGAGTTTATTCACAAGGTTACTGGGATGTACAAGAAAGCTAAGTTGGACCCATTCACTGTGGTTTGGGTGGGATGATAGCCCATATTGTGAGTTTATATCTAGATAATCAGGGAACAAATCAGATGGATTTCCCCCAAGTGGTTGATCATTTTAAAGGTGATTTTTTGAATTACTATTTCAGTATTAAAGTTAGAGAGGTGGATTTCCATATTGAGCTAGTTCCAGGAGATGCACTGGTATCCATTCCTCCTTACATGATGGCTACTACTGAGATGTAGGAAATAAAGAGGATTCTATATTATTTAGATGATACGGGTTTTATCTGACCTGGTACTTCTTCATGGGTTTCCCAAGTCATTTTTGGAAAAACAATAGATGGTACCATCAGGCTATGTGTGGATTACCAGAAATTAAACCAAGTGGCTATTATGAACAGGTATTCTCTTCCATAGATAGATGATTTATTTGAACAGATTCAAGGGGCTCAGGTTTCCTCAAATATTTATTTCAAATCTAGTTATCATCAGGTGTATTTTAGACCCTGAAACATACCTCACATGGATTTATATAGAAGTTATGGTCTATATTACTATTTGTTTATATCATTCGGTCAGATTAATACACCAGAAATCTTCATCGAACTAATACACTGAGTGTTCAATCATTATGTAGATTTTTTGTTGTGGTTTTCATGGATGATATCATGGTGTATTCTCAAAAACTACTTGACTAAGCCAAAAATATTGAGAGCATATTGAATACATAGGGAGAGAATCAGTTATTTTATAATCTCATAAAGTGCCACTTCATGATGGATCAAATTCACGTATTATGTCACATCATCTCGAATATAATAGTATCAGTTGACCTAGAGAAGGTGCCAGTGGTAGTTTTCTAGGAGCAACCCATGAATATATTTAGTTATAAATTTATATAGGGCTAGCTGGTTAATACATAAATTTCATACAGAAATTCTCATGCCTAGTAGCACCGTTTATGGGCTTGAGTAAAAAAGGGTGTGATGTTTTTATTGTAAGATTCCTACGATATGTCCTTTCAGGTTCTAAATGGGAGATTAGATTCAGTGCTGATACAAATTTTTATAGAGTCATGTTAGAGTTACACTGTGTAATGTAATTCATCGGGTATTGATCTAGGTGCAGTTATTATGTTGGGTGATTGGTTTTTGGCATATGTGTCTTGGAATTTGAGGCCACATGAGAGAAACAACCAGATGTACGATCTCAAGTTAGTTTCAGTTGTTCGCACATTGCATTTTTGGGGAAAATAATTACTTGGAGAGTTTGTTTGGGGTACACAAACCCCAATATCCACTCAATTTCATATCTACATAGCATGATCTGAGTCTGAGGTAGCAATGGTGGGTTGAGTACCTACATTAATTTGACATCGAGTTTTCCTACATTCCTGGTAAAGGTAATACAGTGGCTGATGTACGTAGTATGAGGACATAGATACAAGTAGTTAAGTAGGCTAGTAGCGAGTGGTAGCTCATGGGTTTGTTCTATGATCTGCACTTGGAGACTTATCTATCATCATTATCCAATACCTCTACCTGACTAGATAGAGTGGGGATGAGGTGGCTATAAGAATATGAGAGACATGTCCTATAGGAGATTGTGTCAGGTGAGGAACCTCTTCCTGGGAGGAGCATGTGTGAAGATGAAGTTACGCATATACATTGTCATGTACTTCATACACACATTAGAAGATGATGTGAGACTTTTATGCATCATCTTGGGTAGTGAACCTTGACATCACCATTAGGTATTGGGCTTTAAATCACTAGTACTAGTGGCTAGGTGTGAAAATGGATGTATCTAGTTTTTTATGAGATGTTCCACTTTTATGTAGGTGAATGTGAAACACCAGTGGCCAAAAATACTTTTATAGTAGTCACTCATCCCTGAGTGAAAGTGGGTTAATGTAGAAAGGGATTTTCTGATAGTTTTACAGAGGTCACCTCTATGTAGTTATGTTGTATGGGTTTTTGTTGAGAGTATCCTAAATGATTCACTTTTCTTACTAATCTAGGAGATCATAATTGTTGATTATATTGGATGTTTTTACATCTGTGAGATAGTATAACTTCATAGGGTCCCATATAATATCATTTCAAATAGATACACTCGATTTACATCATTATTCTAGAAAGGGCTATAGATAGCTTTGGGTACACGGGTGCTTCTAAACACATCATACCACCCCCAGATAGATGTCTAGTCCGAGCACATTATTTAGGTGCATATGGACAAACTGTGAGCATGAATCATACATTTTTGGGTCTCTTAGGAGATGGATATACCCCTAGTTGAATTAACCTATAAAAATAGCATCTATGAAAGTATTCTGATGGTCCCTTATGAGGCTTCGTATGGTAGGCCAGGTCGATCAACCCAGTATTGGTCTAGGGAAGGGGAGGTAGTTGTGATTGGGCCTTATCTTTTTTAGGATACCATATAGTAGGTTCTATTGGTTCAAAAATGGATGTATACTATGCAATCTCAGTATAATTCATATGATGATTTCTGTAGATGACCTCTAGAGAATGAAGTTAAGGATTTGGTTTTCTTACTTTTTTCACCATCGTTTGGGAACAAGAGGATTAGAAGACATGGTATTCTTTAACCATGTTATGTCAGGACATTTTTTATTCTAGAGAGTCGAGCTGGTAGCCTAACATTTACAATTACCTCTGAGGTACCAAGCCATGCACGATGTCTTCCATGTATCTGAGTTATTCAACAACTATTTAGACTTTTCTCATGCCTTTCAGCCCAAGGAGTGTGAGTTATGGGTTGATGTGTCCATTGAGGAGCAACCTATATATATTTTGTATCATATTATGATGGTTCTCTGAGGATAATCAGTTCTCTTTTTATAGTTTCTATGGAATCACAACTGAGTAATGCATTGGAGTTGAGTGTGGGAGAGTAATGTACGATCGTAGTGGCCATATTTAATCTTAGAAATTCTTGACCATATTTGAGAGGATAATTCAGGGATGAATTGCTTTAACGGGGTAATTTTTTATGTACTTTGTTCTTCGTTGAGGTAAAAACACTTTTACTTCCACAAATTCTCAGTTTCAATGTATATTGTTTCCCTAATGTTAATTCCTATAGAGGTCATAAAGGTAACGTTGGTGTTTGGGGCTCGTTCAAAGCTCGAAAATCAACCTTTATGGTGAATTAATCCTAGATTACGGTTAGTTCAAATCATATATGGAAGGCCACAAGGTTAAATAAATCTTTCGGAGAAAGGGAAGAGATAAATTGGAGCTCGCAAGGTTAGACAAATCGTGTGAATTGGGTCGTACGGTCATGCGATAATTTCTACAATTTTGATACTGGGATTTTTCACTTTTTATCTATGGTCAGTAAAACCACGTGGAAATACTGAGTGAATTGCCCCTCCCTATATCGATGTGTGCGTGGTTGGTGCATGGTTTTCCAAACTGTGAAATCCTATCTATTGGTTGAAATTACAAAAAAAATCCTTAATTAATTCTTAAAACCTAATTCTATTTCACTTCTCATTCCACACAGCAGCTCAAACATTTGAGATCACCCTTTCATGATTATTCTTGGATTTTTCTCCAACTCTCTTTTTGATCTTCGATTCAAGTTCCACTTGTCTTATTGGATCCACATCCGTGAGTTATCTATTACTTTAATGTTATTCCTCATTTATTTTTTTTCATCTATGATATTTATGTGAAAGCTCATTTTCCCTATATTTAGGTTCTTTATCCTTTCTTCATTTTTCTACAAATCTGAGTCGAATCCAGAGCTAATACTAGATGAACTATCCACTACAAACCTATAGTAGGTGGTCTCATGATTTCTGTTAAAATTATAAGTTTTTATATACACTATTCTGCTAAACACCAAATTCTCAACAGATGTGTTGTAATTGATTTTGGTCCATGATATAAATTTATAAGTATAGCCTATTAAATTAAAGAAGTTAAAAATGAATGGATATAGGTTAGGAACCTTGAATGGAACCACCCCTTTTGGGTGGGTTTTAAATTAAATGGGACATTGTGACGGTTCATGAACTTGGACCCCATTGAGGTTTTCTGATTTAACCATGTCATGGGATGTTGTTTTTTATTTATAAATATATTTTTGATTTGTGAATTTATTCTGTAGATTCAATTGTGATACCAATTATAATTGAATTTATGAATGGGAAGGGATGAATGATCCTAACCCTTATCCCTTTCCATGTAATTGATTATTATGCTTTAGATTCCTATTTAAATGAAATTCACATGTGATTAATTAAGAGGAAATCCTTTTATGATTATCCAATGATTTGAGTCACATTATGAGGTGCGTTTTAAATGGAATGTTATTGGTATTGATATTAACATTTTAAATGGAATTTATTAATTGTTATTTTATTGGTTAAATGATGATATTCCTTGGTTAACACAAGGATTCATATGAGGATTACAAGGATAGACTCAATTGGCTTGAACCTTACTTTCTCCCAAGTGATACATAGACTCCCTAGGGGACTACCAAGGATGGACTCTCGGTAATGGCTATCATATGATGAGTGATACCTAGAATCCATATGAATTTATAGGTATTTCCTCAAAGTTAACATGATAATTTATGCCAATGGTGATATATGGGTTCCCATAGTAGACCAGCCATGATGGAATCTATTGGCTTTGACATTATAATACACCTAGAGTGATACCTAGATTCTTGAGAGGCTCTCTATGGATGGGCTTGTAGGGTGTTGGTTTATATTTCACCTAGAGTGATACCTATATTCCAACTTAATAATTCCATGTATGGGGTCAACATAAAAAGATAATAATGAAAATGAAATGAGTTATATGATACGTCTTCCAATGCAAAGAATAATATTATATTCAATCTATGTATATACTTTAGTGATGGTATGTTTAGGAATCCTTTGATCTTGTTATAATGGGGGATGCTGGGATTTATATACGGTCTTGAGACTTACTAAAATTATTTTGAATTATTAAATGAACTTCTTTATAAATGATTACCTAGACATTATATGATTTTTACTTTCAATTCTTCTTTTACTTATTGTACTTCTGCCTACACATAATGACTTTTATATATTCACTGACTAGATGTTACTTGACCAAGGGTGGTTTCACATTGGTATAATGTCTCAAACTCTACTTGGTCCTCCTTAGGTACCCAAATAGATTATATTATTGCATGTATAGATAAGGGAAGGCACACTGATACAGGGTCTTGATTGCTGTTTTGGAGAAAAGGAGAATGAGATCAAGGTGAGGCTCTTAATTCTTATTGATATACTTTTGATATTTTTTATTTTTGGAACATTTATTGAATTTTAATTTGGTATACATGTTTTGGATACTTTATTTAAAATTAAATCTATCATAATTTTTTATATTAGAAGACTTTTAGTATTGTTTATATATCATCATTCCACTTTTTACTTTTTTATGTTTATTAAATGGATTCTTCTACTTGAATGTTATTGTATTTATATTGTCACACACTCTATTGATGAGAGAATAGTCTCCCCATTGACACTTATCCCCTAACTACTAGTTTTCAACCTCAGAAATTTAGGGAGATACACTTGAGGCCATGTGGTCAATCAGGGTCAGGGAACTATTGAGTGGAATCTGGATCTGAGCTTTTACATATCCATGTTGTATAATAAGAAATGTCACATTCCCCATGGTTTCACCATATAATTAGATGTATCATACCCCACAATGTATGATCCAAGGTATAGTAAACCAAGGCATCCTCATCGGGTCCCAATATCTTCTCGATGGAAACTCGGTTAGACATGTAATGGGGTCCAAGGAGCATGTCAACAACCCATGTCCACTGTGAGCCCAAAAAATTCATATCCAAGGGGTATAAAGGGCCAATAAATCATATAATTTCAATACCCAAGGAGAAATATCAACCAAGGAATCCACTACCACTATCAATATCAATGTAATAACATCCAAGTATTATGTTGGTATCATTCATCATTCATTCCAATTTTTAATACAAAATAATTCCAATTCTATGAGTTTCCCCAATCATATAAAAATTCACATTCAATTACATTCCAAGATTTTATCAACTCATATATAATTTCACATTTATGTAGATATACAAATAAAAATCATGTATCACATCTCAAAGAATGAAGAACATCTCTAAAACCTCAATTATAATCAATTTATTTATAAATGGTATTCCTCTTGTAAGGAAATCTCAAAAACAGACCCCATAGGTGGTATAAAAAAGGTAAATTTCTAAGGCACACCCCTTTGGTGTCCTTGGATGATAAAACAACCGTCAATAAGTCACAAGTAACTAGTAGTAATCCCAAATAGGTTCCATAAAATTAAATTTAAACATTAAATTTATTTTTGGGTGCATGATAGAAGTTCTGGTAGGTGGTATAATGGAAACTATCTATATATAGACCCAAAATACTTGAAAAAAGAATAGAAAACTTACTGTAGGTTTTTAGTAGAGTGATCATCCGGTATCATCTCCTGATTTGACTTAGGACAAGGGAAAAACAAATATAGTATAAGGAACCAAGAAATGTAGCATATTATCATGAGCCTAAATTACTCCACTAATGAGAACTCAGATGAAGAACGATACTAGATGAATGGACTTCTCACCATCACAATTTCAATGAGACTAATAGTGCATGATTCTGAGTTTGGATATAGAATATGGAGGAAATCCTATGATTTTGATTTCTATGGATCTCTCCTCCGTAGATGTTGTCCGTTGGAAATAAAGGGAGATGAAAGGTTTAAAATTATAAACCATTCTTGGGGGAAAATTCATTTTTCCTCTAAATACTGGGCCACATGGTTTAGATTCATGGTTGGAAAAAAATTCACAAACTGTGTGCCCCTCACTATAAGGAGGAGCACCTTGAATGGTTAGTATGCATGGTTCTATAAACCATGTAAAAACCATGTGATTCATCTCAGCTAAAAATTATAGGTTCCTATCATGGTATTTTTCCTTTCTTCTGTATGCTTTCCTTAAACTATGTGAAATCCTATTGTCCACTGTCCTAGCCTCATGCGATTAGTAATTCCATGTGTCCTATCCCACATGGTAACTAATAACTATGTGGACTACCTTATTTTTCCCAAAAAGTTCAGTTCTAGTCTACAAAAAATCCTTGGATATCCTAGATATCCCCATGAAATCAAATAGTGTTCACATTAGACAATAAAAAAGCATTTAAAATGAAAGTAAAGGGATTTGTACCTCATAGTAAAATCCATGATCTTACAATATTCCCCCCTTAATGTGATTGGTCCTTAAATTTCCCTCTCAAGGGTGGTCAAGATTCGTTAAAGAATCACTTTGGAAACTAATCAGATACATTGGCATCCCACCCCCAAGTCTCATACAATAAATGTTTTTCCTTCCATGGAACTCTTACTAGAGGACCTAACTAGCCTCATATAATCTTCATGCTCCCAAAAAGGATACAAATAGGATTCTCCTCAGAGGATGCGTCAACTTATAACTCCACCTCCATGTAGAGAATGAGATGGGTCTGAAGGATAATGGAACTGAAAAGATATGTGTAAGGAATATTTTACGGATTTTTACAACTAAGGTAACTGCATGTGATAGGCTACCTAACCAACTCTCTCTAGAATAATGAATAGAATGACATATCATGGTTAGAGATTACCCTAACTCCTAATCTATTTGTGTCCCTATCCTAGTGAGATATGTAAAAATACCCAATCCCCAACCTGAAACTCTAGTGGATTTCATTCGTGGTCATTGTATTATTTCTACTAAGACTAGGTCATAAAAATCTACTTCCTAATAAAATAGACATATTTAGAAGTCTCCTTCATTATTTTTTGCCCCAGTAAAGCTGCCTCACATACCACTCATCAACTCAAGGTTTATCAGCATGGCCTACCATTCAAGACTCACAAGGTTCCATCTATATCATCACTTGATAACTATTGTTTTAGGTGAACTAAACTAGGAGTATATTCCCCTCCCAAGAACCCACAAATTATAGGACGCATGTTCACATCATGTCCTCAAGAACCTAAATTGTATGGTCTAACTAGCCATTAGTCTGAGGGTGGTTGTACTCAAAAGAAACTTTTTACCCAATGCCATCTACCAAATATACCATAAAAGATGTGTAAAATATAAATCCATATCTAAAATGATAGTACGAGGTACCTAATGAAGTCATTGTATCAAAATTATATATAACCTCACGAGCTCATCAACACTGAAGGATTCTGTGATTGGTTGGAAATTTGAAACATTCATGAACCTATCAATAACCCACATAGCATCATGACCTCAAGGAAACTTTGGTAAATAGGTCACGAATTCCATCATGACATCATCCCATTTCCACTCAGGGTTAGGTAAATTCTATAAAATTATGGCTGGTTGATGATGTTCTACCATCACCTACTGACATGTGGAACACCTCATGATAAAAATATTTACCTCCCATTTCATCCCTGGGACTAAATACTAGAAACATAAGTCATGATAAATATTTGAAATTCTAGGATGAACTTCCCAAACAAAGTCATGAAACTCCCACATCATATCCGCACATATGACCACTACAAGCTATACATTACCTTGGTCACATAGAATCTCATCCTCACCCACAGTCCAACCAAGAGTGGTTCCTCTCATACCACACTATGCCATAAAACTAGGCCCTATGAATCCGAAATCACTTTTATTCTCACTCTACTGAGAAGAGTGTAGGTCACAAATAAAGAAGAAACAAAGGACTTCCACTGACTATCCTGTACCTCCATGTGAATCTTAAGGAACCAAACCATAAGTTTCCACTCACTACTATCCTACTAAACTGTCTGTATTTCATTCCTCAAGATTAGTGCATCAACAACTGCATTTCCTATTCTACTCATAAAGGGAAGATTAAAGTCCAAAAAGTATAGGTACACTACCCACCTACTCTACCTCAAATTCAGATCACATTCTGTAATAATATACATAAGGATTTTGTATTCTATGTACACCATGAAATGCTCTCCTGGTAAATAATATCCCCAAAAGCACAAAGAAAGAACAAATTCAGCTAAATCAAAATCATTATTTGGGTAATTCCCCTTGTGTGGCCTCAGCTACTAAGACCATTATTCTATGACTTCACCCCCTTCATCATAACTACTCTTATCTTGATACATGATGTGTCATAATAAATTATGTATCTTTTACCCTAGTCTGGTAAAATTATGACTGATGCTGAATTCAGTCTCCCTTTCATCTCCTGAAAGGTTGCCTCGTAGGTATCTAACTATACAAATTTTAGGCCCTTTTTAGTTAATCCCATCAATGGAGCTGCAAAGCATGAGAGGCCCTGTATAAAACATAGGTAGTATCCATATAGCCTTATTAAACTCCATATTTTAGAGACATTATTGGGTTACTCCCAAAAAACTATAGCTCTAACATTCTTTTGGTCAACAGATACTTCTGTCTATGAGATAATATGACACAGAAAGTGAATCCTAACCATCCATTATAGGAACTTTGTGAGCATAGAATATTAAATATGCTCTCTTAGTGTATCCAAAATGATATCAAGATGTTTTTCATGTTCATGTTGATTGTGAGAATACACCAAGATAACATCCATGAAAACCTCCCCGAACAAATCTAGATAAGGATGGAAAACATGATTCATCAGCACCATGATAACTGTTAGTGTATTTATGAGAACAATTAGCATATCCAAATACTCGTATAGACCATACCTTCTATGAAAAGTTGTATGAGGTATGTACATTGTATTAGCATGCACCTAATGGTATCTATATCTCAAATGAATTTTTGAGAACACTTGATCTCCTTAGATCTAATCAAATAGGTCATATATTGATGATAAGGGATATTAGTTCTTGACAATCAGTAGGTTCAAATTATGATAATCCACACATAGAATAAAGGCATTATCTACTTTTTTCAAAAAAAAAAGGAATGGATAATACCATGGATATGTACTGGGTCATATAAATACCATTTCTTTTATGTAATCTTTATGCCTCTGGAGCTACTACAACATTATCATAGGCATCTTATATGTAGAAATGCATAGTCGTATAGCTCTTGGGAATAGTTTAATGGAGAAACAATCCTCTCTCTCAAGAGGTAAACCTAAAAAATCATCATGGAACACATCCCTATAATGGACAACCACTAGTGGAACGTTCTCCTTTCATGATCTCCAATCATCCAGATACAAACTAGAAATATAATTTGATATCATCCTCATCCCATGATGCACTAGTCTATCTTGGCTCGCATGGACATCCCATTCGCCCTTATAAATAAAAATCATTCCCTTTAGTGATTTAAAAGTCAACATATAGTGATATAAATAAAAAAACGATAAGCAACTATCCAGTCTATACCATGTATGGAATAAAACCCTTTCATCTTGAGGGAAAAATATCTCAGATAAATTGAAACCCACCAATATCAAGGTTTAACTCCCTACACATATCTAAACTCATCCCCATGATCCCCAAAAGAGTTTCAGACATCATAATCTCCTCCAAGAACAAAACCAAAGGCCTATGGATTCCCACAATAGGAACATATATGAAACTATGTGAAGAACATGTGTCAAAAAGAGAAGATATAAGAGTATCAGCTACTAAAATAGTACTTCAAACAGTAGATGGCTCGTTGTTATACTTATCAGGTGTATGTTTTACATAATATATCAGGACTAAACCACATCCTGATGAAATAACCCCACTACTTGAATTTGGGTCACTTTAATATCTCGGTAAAGCTTATGTCTTGATACCTCAACCTTGGCCACCACCACAAAGGCCTGAAAAACAAGTATTGATCCATCTCCTTGCATAATATGGAGTTGGGAAACCAAATCTTAAGCTGAGTGTTTAATCTAACCCCTATGAACTAACTTTTGCTGGGAAGTTCCTACAAAAGCACCGCATGTATCCCATCCTGCCACAACCATGACATTCGACTAGGTCATGATCGCACTGATTCCTCACATGTCCCTCTCTGCCACACTAATGATAGAAAATTGTACTACTAGTACTAGCATCCTGGCTAGTAATAATCTCATGAGAAGTATCAAAATATCTCTTCCATCCACTAAAAGTTACACCACTAGGCCGAGAGACTACACTTCTATACTCTGTGGCCCCATCATTCCATAGGTTTCACTATGAAATTAATGCATGATTCACTATTTCAGTAAGAGTCATCAACATGAACATGTTGACGTGAGATTGAATGGAATGCATAATACCTTCCTCTAATCATCTCACCCTCAATGCCTCATCAGTAAGGAATATCAACACAAAACACTACAATCCTATAATCCATATTGAATACTCCATAATTATTATCTCACCCAACTCCAAGTGCATGAACTCACAGTCTCTATCATCCCTCTACCTCTCAGGATAAAATTAATCATATAGATTCATATGAAAATACCTCCAATCCATCTTCCAGTGATGATCTATCTATGTAATAACATCTCGCCATATCGTGGTAGAATCACACAACAAATATGCAGTGATCTATACTCTCATCTCGAGTGGTGTATTAAGATGATCAAAGATAGATAGCGTGAATTATAGCCATGATTCTATGTATTATGGTCCACCATTACTTGATAACATGGTTCGATTCTACTGTTGTAAGTCACTCATCAACTCCACCATGGTTAGGGTAGGTCATAGTACTCCCTGAATAGTTTTTAATAAACACATAAAGGCTTCACAGAACTATGCTCATCACCTATGCCCAATACTATCAATGGTTCCTTAGCTAGAACCACATGAGGATCTAATGGTATCCTATGGCCCACATCTTCTAGATCATGGTCATCTCCACTCTCCTGGAGTGCGACTAGAGGATGTTTCAATGGCATATCTCTACAAATTCCAAGTGCACACCTCAAAACAATATTCAAACACTTCTAAAAGAATAAATACTAAAATATGATAAGGATAATCCATCCTATATAGTAACCACACACCAATTGCTTATCCTTAAGTCATGTCTAGGAAATGTACATATAATAATAAAATATGTGATACTACATACTAGCCACTAATATGGTCGAGTTATGGTCATGTTATCTCCTTTAAGGAATTAAATTTTATTTTAATTTAAATTTATTTCTCAATTCATTTTTTAAGGATTGAACCAAATGGTACACCACATAAAATATTCAAGGTTATATAATCTTCATGAATGAAATATAGTGTTCACCTAATTCACACCATAACACATTCCATCCCATGTGCCTCTTGGTCTATGTCTCAATGTGCCACAATCGATTGCTTAGGTTGTATGTTGTAAGATAATCGGACAAAATTGATGTTGTTATGCAAGGAACTCTAAGTTCCTACCATTTTATTTGGTTCCCTATAAAATATTTTATCAAATATCATGTATATAAGTCTTGGAACATATCATAACATCATGATATCAATAAATGCATCCTATATGACATGGCATGTGTATTCTAATAGGTGCCTAAAATGATGCATGAGATGGAATACCCTAATCTCATCAAGATGAATCAAAATAGTAACAAAAATCATATCAATATTAACATCATAATTTATGTGTATCTCCCAATACCAGAATCAAATTAACTGTAATAGTCAATATCAAGAAAACAACAACATCCATTCAATGCAATTCGGCTTTTTCTCCTGCGTGGGTAAGATACTCCCAAAACCATATCGTTACCAAATTCCATTTACTTTCAAATACATTTGATATTTTTTCTAAATATTAATTTATAATATAAACCCAATATGATACCACTTTATAACATCATGTACCTAGATTCGACATAACTTTACCGCAGATCATGTTGATCACATTGCCTCAAGCATATCTCCCTAAACCCTAGAGGCTTCTATCTAGCATCAACGGGCTAGGTTATATTTTTGGTGTGACTGTTCCCTCTTTTTTATTGTAACAAAATGATATCAGTCATAAAAATCAGTGGAATCAGAATTATAATAATGAATAAATTTCAACAATATACACTATTACCACTGGACTCATAACCCACCATAGTGAAAGAATAATAATATCTAAAAAATAATATTTATAAACAATTCCAAAATTAATATCATAAATTATAAGGTTCATGGAATGTTTCTAAAATTAATCCAAAATAGGTATATATTAGTAAATGAAAAAATTGTATCAAAATACATAATAGAACAAAAATCACTATCTCCATATAACATTACGAGCCAGAGCATGATCATGTTCTCCCAAGCTCTTAATAATTTCACAAATTCAACCATCAAACTATGCGTTTTTTCGGGTACCTACCTATATCGATATAGTGAGTCTAGGTACCAAATGGTGGCTTGAACCAAGTATGAGATACAATCCTAGAAGGTCACCACCCAAGGTGTGTATAAAAAATCATGGTTATTCAATATAAGCTAAAAAAGATTAAAAATGTAATAGATATGGAATAATTTATAGTAATGTTCCCAAGAAAAAGTAACCAATAATTGATATTATATATCATTACATGTATCATTTCAAAACAAGTTTCAATGTCCAATAATCAAACAACAATAAAAAAAAATGAAGTAAACACCATAAACATGTCGTATACACAATATATCTGTTCATCCACACCCACAATATATGACCTATAGTTTCATATCAAAAAATGATACATAGTATAATCAAGAATATCAAATTTACCAAAATTAATCCATATAACTATAAATATCACATTCCCCATGAAATCATTATATAATCAAAATTGTCAGACCCTGCAAGGTTGGATACAAGGTATATGGAACCATGGAATCCAAATCGAGTCCTAATGGAATCTCCATGGAAACTCGGTTATACATTGAATGGGGTCCAAGGATCATGTCAACAGACGATGTCCTTTGTGGGTCCAAACAAGTCTAATCCAAGGGGTATTAAGGCCCAATACATCTCACGGAATCAAGATCCAATGAAAAATGTCACCCAAGGGATCCATGACTGCTATCAAGATCCAATGAAAAAGACATAATGCATCTAATTGAATCATTCATAATTCATTACATTAATCAATACAGAATCATTCAAATTCCTTGATTTTTCCCACTCATGTAACAACTTACATTTAATTACATTCCATGATTTTACCACTCATGTATCATTGCAAATTTAAGTAATTAAAAAATCTATAACAGGTATCACATCATAAAAGTGGAAAATCATTTCCTAATCAATCAATTCAGTTCAATTCATTTAAAAATGGGCATTCTCTAACTAGTAAAATTCAAACACACACACCATGTGTGGTATAATAATTGGTAAAACTCTAAGTCACATCTCATGGGGGACCTTGGTTGGGGGGAAACCCCAAAAAGTATCATGGAACTAGTGGGAATACATAATAGGTTCCATTACCTTCAATTTAGACATTCAATTCATTTCCACATCCACATTAGAAATTTTGATGAAAAGAACAATTAGAAATATCTATATATAGAACCAATCCACTTAGGAAAAGTATTTACCACCTATCCTAGGTCCGTAGTAGAGTGATTATCCTGTATCAGCTCCTGATTCAACTCAGATCAAGAGAAAAATGAAGAATATATAGAGAATATATAAATAGGTCATATTAGCTTTCACCTAAATAGCTCTATCGGTAAGAATTTAAATGAATAATGGAAAAAAGGGAAAAGATTACTCACCGGCATGAAGCCAATGAGACCAATATCACTTGATTCCGAGTTTGGATGGAGAATCATCAGCAAAGACTGCAATTTTTATTTCAATAGAGATCTTCTCCATAGCTATTATCCATGGGCAATAAAGGGTGAATAAGGGCTTAACATTATAAATCATTAAGAGAAATTTTTCTTTTTTCCTTCAAATATTAGGCCTTACATTTGGGCCACCCAGTTGGCCAAACTCTACACCAACCATGAGCACTTCACTCTATGGAGGGGTACCTCACACAGTTAGTGAGAATGGATTTCTAGAACATGAAAGAATCGTGTGATTGATCTCTGATAAAAATTTAGGGATCCTTGTAGGGGTTTTTTTGCTCCATCCACATGGATTCCTAAAACCGTGTGGGCTCATAATTCTTGTTGTCTAGGCCTCACATAGTTAGTCATATCATCCAACCAGTCATGTATGGTTACTACTAACTATATGTCCTACCATAGTTTTTCCAAAAATATGGATTCCAGGCTCTGTACAAGCCCCAGACACACCCAATACCACCATAAACTCAAATGGTATTCACATTAGGCTATAAAAAGCATTTTAAAAAAAGTAAAGGGATTCGTACCTCGTAGGAAAAGTCAGGATCTCACATTGGTGATGGTTGTGTGATATTGTAGGTGATCCTCTATTCGTTGAAGCTCATGATCAGCTACCTGGAGCTTCCTTTTACCATATGATTTCCCCTGGTTCTTTATAACATCAAATTGATGGATTTTTTCATACACCCTCTCAATAAGGTAGTCATATACCAATGACGGAGACCATGACTGTATGAACCTCAGGTGCTTAGGTTTTGTAGCTGGTGGTAGAGATAACCCATACAGATCACTAGATACTGATCTAGTGTATGGGTACTAATGATTCACATGATCCTCCACATCCTGTGATAGATGATGTAATTCTCACCAGTGAAATAATCCTCATAATATTCCAATTTCATGGCTGGTACATGCTCTTACTCTGGTAAGGTTGCAAGAACAACAGTGGTAGGTTCTTCCACTAGGATCCTCTCAGATGAGTCGAGATATAAGTTAAGAGGTGTTTAATCCTCATCTGACCCTTCATTGGAAACACCATATCTGCTATCCTTGAGCTCCACCCTTGTAAGTATCACATGATTCCACAATAGGCTTCCCTCTCAAAATCAAGTCTGAATCATTTGGAAGGATCATCTCCAAAAGAGTTGGCACAGTCATTTGGGGTGGTACACTAAGTTCCCCAAACAAATCCATTTGTAAGAAACTCACACTCTCAATTATTATGTTAAAACTATATCCTTTGAGTTAGTTTTACCAGTGATGACAAATCAAGAAAATGTGGTCATGTAATGGTGGGATATTTAAAAAAGGAAAGTATTTGGTAAAGTCAACCCCTTGAGTTTTTATAGGTAATTATACCATAGGATACCTCTATATTATAGTCGGTACTTCAATGAATAGCATCAATCCCCTCAGTGCTAGTTGGGTGGTATCTTCATGAACACAAACAATCATGTTGATGTGGTAAGTTCGTTTTTTCTGTGGAAGTTTGAAAAGAGTCTGGCTAGTGTAGATTCTATCTTACCTCGTGGCATAGAGATCTTGATGATGAGTAAATCTATATGATCTTCCTCAATGGATATATAAGGCATCATTAGAATATAAATTAATGGTACCTCATAGATGACTATGAAGATAGGGGCCCCGAGACCACCACTCTGACTTTCTCTTCAGACCCTCCAGTAGTAGAAACAATGTATACACACTCTAAGGTGTTTCCCACTAGTATATTTTAGAGAACCCTCATCCCCACTAATAGGGACCCCTTGGTAAATCTCATCTAGATCCTTCATAAGTCAAATCCCATTTAAAACCCTTAAAAAATTAACATTCCTGAAAGAGATAGGTGAGTTAATAAACTAATCATTATTTAGTAAACTGAATCTCAATCCTGTCATCTTCTATATGGGTGACCTTTCTACTCTCTAGGGGACTTGTCTAGTCAGTGTCTGGTCCCCTTGATTCCTCATCATGGGTTCCCTTTGTGTTACCACCTGGATTGGATGCCTCCTGTGCATGGTCTATGGTAGATTATATCTCCTCATAATTAGGGTCTCGACTGAATATAACGTACACCTAGCCATTGGGAAGAACTTATTTCCCACATTAGTGCAAAAAACATCTATAGATTCCTGGTATGAAAACCTCTCATAGAGGTGAACAATGGCTCTGATCCTAGAAATTATAACATCCAGAAGTTCAATTTGCCATGGGTCAGCCTCCTCCATAGCGTCTTTTCCATCAGGGTCATTTTCAACATTCCCCAGACCCCCTATAGTATAGGAAAGAAGTAATCAGTGGATCAGTAAAATAGGTATTGAATCTTCTTTATAGGGGCTCCCTATATCTTCTTGTCCTTATTTGATAGCCCTCTTCCTACTCCCATAATTCTTCTGAGGGAGGCCCTCCCCTATAAGAGGTGGGAGTGAAACAACACCTTGAGATACCCCCACTACATCCTTAGTTAGACCCCCTAACACTTAATGAGATCCTCGAATAGTACCCCACCTTATTCCCAACTTCTATTACACCTCTCTTGATGAGTTGATTACCCTTATGCACTGATATAAGATCATTCCTATGTATGCCGCAATCTAATTGCTGATATACATATGAGAGAGACCAAAATTGAAATTGTTCGGTGATAGTATAGTGACTACCCTTATTCTATAACCATTAAATATCCATCACAATTGATAAAGGATATATTTTTGACATTCTTTGTAGATCAACAAGTAAACATGCTTCATCTTTTTCTTGGATGCATCTGAATTTCTAACAGAACTGATATGGAGTATATGGATCACAATAAGTATTTTCATCTATTCTGGAAACTAACACACGTACTTGTAAATTCTAAAGATATTCTCACTAATCTAATGACCCCTCCATGTTTTACACCATCTCTTTGAATATAGTTGAGAATTAATGAAAGAAGATCATAGCATTGTCAATATTGACCATAACCTCATCTTCATTGAGAATCATTGGTCGAACCCTGATGGTTTTGATAAGTAAGGGTGGAATTCCATCATTTGTCGGATTGATGGTATTTGGGAATTTATATTCTCCAAAATATTCTATGATCCACCCATTCAATAACAAGAATGGACATAAAATATTTATGGTCATGCTTCTTATGGCCACATTGTACAACTAGATGTAGAACTAGGCCAATACTGGTACTCCTAAATCTATTCATTTGATTAATTTCAGGATCTCTACATTAGATGTTTTTCCAAACATTGGACCATGTGAATTCCCATAACCATAAGAATCCATCCACTAAGGATGTTTTCTAGAACTGTAGTGTAGTGAACCACCGACTTCCAGCCCACCATCAAATTGTATCACAACTACGGATGACACCCTTCCTCCAAGATCATCTGGTAGGATCTCAGATTCCTTCTATGTTGTTCCACGGGCCACTACTTCACCCACCCTATCATTTTCATGGTTGGGTTTTTCTTCAAAAACAACCTCAGCAATGTCTTGAATGTGATTTTCTGGTGGATGGGGGATGATACTATAATACATGTACCAACACATCTATATTGATCGGTACCATAAGGGCGGTATGTTGCCTATCAACCCATGCGTTCAGTGATTGGTGTAACTCATTATTTTAAAATCCCATCAAGGGGATTCCACTGATTCATTATAGGAAACACATACAAATTCTCTCCACCCCATGATGGAGGTGGAATGTTTAGTGTCTAGGGGCCATCGGTTAAGTATCTCGACACATAGCTTCTGTTAAAAATATACGTTGAACTGGGAAATCCAAACAACTTCATACAGCAAAATATAATGTAAGTAAGCCCCAAAAAATGTACAAGTGAAGTGTACATTGTATTCCCAATTCAGTTCATTAATAAAGTTACCCCAAACCTGAGATCCTAGTCCTTTTATCAGCTTGAGTTAGTGTCTGGAATGGTGTTCTAGAATTTTCTCACGTAAAAAGATGGTAATTCCTCATTTTTTGGTAGATCCCCTATGACCATTCTGATCCATCCACTTAGTGTTTATATGGTAGTGTCTAAATGCTTTCTAGTTGGATGACCTAGGGTGGTGATGATCTAGTGGTAAATCTCATCATGACGACTGACCCTAAAGCACAATGTGTTCGCTTCGATATCCAGAATAGAAAAATCATCTATCATCCTGGAGTTGTTCATAGGAAATGTGTTTCTCATCAGATAACCTCACTGAGATTCAATCATCAAGCCCAATATCTCCTAGTAGTCAGAAACTACCCTTTTGGCCCGAGGAATTTCGGAGTTCCCTGTTATCTCAACCCTCAAGGTGTTAGTAGCAGCATTGATCTTAGATTGGGTTGTGGGAATGCCCATTTCTTAAATATATTTAGGTTTTATGGTTTTAGTGTGAAATTATGGAATGTTGTCACACAAAGTCACCATGTCGTGCTACTTTGGAGATGGTCATGCAAAGTGCTTTGCTGCAAATAATTTGTTTTGGTGAAATTAATAGATACACTAAATTCATTTTCAATGATTGGGATTTAATTAAAAGGGGTGAGATCTATTCATGTAATATGACTTACCACTAACATAAGTCTATGTAATATAAAACCAACCCATTTTCCTATTTATAGCCACATGGTGGCCATCTTGGACAAGGTACACAACACAGTTGCATGACCCGATATGGGAGTTTCTTGAATGCATGGAAATCGGCAACACTCTTCAGTTTTTCCCTCAAAACATGTTCTTCTGGTCCCCCATAAGCTTTGATTATGATATGGGCATTTTTTGGCACTAAAAATGTGTCTCTCCTTCCTGAATGTCCAATTTCGGATAAACTAAACATGTTATCTACTCTGATAGAACATTTTTGGGCTGACGATATGGTAGTGCACTAGTTTAAATGTTTTCACATAAAGAATTGGTCCTCCATATAGAGTTTCTTCATGAAAATGGTGATGTGGAGTTTCATGGATACTTCGGAGTCCAAAATAATTCCCAAGGACCATGTTATCAAAAAAGGGAGATTGTGAAAAATACTTTCCTTTTCAAAAATAAATAGAGGTTTATGAAATTTTATGACAAATCCCACATGTTTCTCATTAAATCCCAAATAACACCCAAGAATTGTGTGTACAAAATGAGATATTTACACATAAAACTAATGGGAATCCATCCAGTTGTTCAAGAAAGGTGATGAAGAATTGTGATGTTTACATAGAAAAGCCCATGTGGAAAAGGACTGAGAAGAACGCAACCCTATCCCAATATATAGTGAAGTTTCATGATATCATCTGATAAGTTCATCTATAAATAGAACCTCACCCAACACCTTGTAGGAGGATCTTCGAAGTATAAAGCGATGCTCTCATATGTGGAGATACCACTCTTCCATTACAATGCACAACACCATAATCCATGGACCCCCAAAGGTAGTGAACTTGCATGATAGACCTCCTATGGGACCCAGATTGACTTGGCCTATGGTTAATTGATCCTTGCACAACACCTCCTAAGGATGGTCAGTTTCATATAAGAGAAGTAGAATTCAAAGAACCCTGGTCTGTGAAAAACATAAAATCTTTCATGCAATCATTCTTTCAGAATATATTTTTTTGACATGTGCAAGATCCTATATCTCACACAACTCTACTTGCATAAAATAAAATTAAATTAAAAAGAAACAACTTTATGGTCCCTGGCCTGATTTTCCCTATGATTCTATTGAATCTATTAATCTACCTTTATCTCCTAATAATCAGTACCCTAATACCTTTTTCTTCAACTCATAGCTACCTGAGCATTGGTCCTCTTGATTCCCACTCCTTTGTGGTAGTGCCAATGCCAATCCCCATTCTGAGGTGCATGAGTGGTGTACATGTAAGGCCTAGAGGTGGCATCTTTGAGGGAAAGATTTTATCTATCTCGATAGGGATTCCTTATGATGAATCTTACACCCACCTCGACATAGTCCCCATCAAGATATAGTCCCCATCCATATTCGATCTATGAGATGTAAAACTTCTAATCTCCCAATCCTAGTTTTACGATGTTAAACTGCATGAAAATTTCCTCAGTGCGTGATGTAAAACTCTTACCTTAACCTATGTTATGAACATAATATTTCCCATGTAGGATCATCTTGGGATTCAACCTTCCACACCATCTACCCAAGGCATTTTCCTCTGGCATCAGGTAGCTTCCATGTGTAAGCCCAAAATCATCCCGCACGGATGATCCTTCCCGAAAGTGAGCATCATTACTGCCTAATATTAAATTGCATAGACCAATCCTATCACAAGACCATAAACTGCAACAACAAACAATCTGGGTTTTGATCCCTTTTTATAAAACATGTTATGTAGGATTCCACCCTGAGGTTCAATATCAATAACCAAAACTAAGTGTCAAAATATACACCTTGGGGGGGACACTCCATCATCTAAGTATGAA
The DNA here is from genome assembly GCA_963277665.1 of Viscum album. Lineage (NCBI taxonomy): Eukaryota > Viridiplantae > Streptophyta > Magnoliopsida > Santalales > Viscaceae > Viscum > Viscum album. Next base: position 1,750,289,966 of record OY728152.1, read on the forward strand.
ATAATCTTCCTTAGGGGGGGAAACTCCACCATCCATGTTTGAAATAATTACCCTTGTGGATATTCACTCCACTATAAAAGTATGATCTCATCCTGCTTGGGGTATGCACTCCATCGTCTGTGTTTGAAAGTATCCCCCTAGGGGTACATACTCCATCTAATGCCAATGTGAAATCGTCCCTCTTTTGGACGCACTCCACCACCTATCCCTTCATGATGATAAATCTATTACCATATCCGCTAGATTTTAAACTCATTTCCTAATCCAGAAACAATACCACATGTAATAAATGTGATATTCTAGAGGGAAAAATCCTCAGATTACTTACACCACTGGCTTCATTTACCTCGGGATCGACGTGGGATATCTTGGGTTCTAGGCCTAAGATGCCTCACATGTGTGATTCCCTCCAATATAAGAAGACTTTATTGGTTCCCAATCAACCCATCTTCCATAAATTCCCAATTTTTCAAATTCTACTACCTCCCCTGACTGAAGGCTACTACCATGTCAAGATAGAAGCAGTGTAATTAATTGAATACCACCATGAGATGGTGTTTGTAACAAGTTTCAAAATATGACTTAAATCATCAAGGGAGACCCGAACTAGACAACAAGATCCAAGTACAAATACATGGATATAGGAAATGAAATCCCACCATCTTATTTTTCTGAAGTAGAATACTTTTCTGAGGAAAGTGATGATAGCCACCCACCTTTGGAAAGTAGTAAGTTTGGTCTATAGGAAGCTGTGTGTTGCTTCCAGGTAGAATGATGGTGTTGCGACCAGACTAAATCATTATAAAAATAAATATTGGTTGCTTATTTTTTTATCTTTTTATTTCCATAATTTCATAGTTTAAGAAATCCAATATGTTACCTTATTGTTTTTTTAGCATACCCTAAGTTGGGATTATATTGTATAGGGATAATTATATTTTCATGAGATTTTGTGAAAGAGTTGTTCATAAGTCATAGGGAATCATGAAAGAAATTCTTTTCCTTGGATTAGACACAAAAATAGAATTAGGACCCTATTACATTATTTAAATAAGGTGGATACATTATCATAAGTTCTAATTATGGTTAATGGTATAGTTTTCATAGTAAAAGTTTTATTAATTGATAGATATTTATAGTAGAAGAGTATTCATCCTTAAAAATGTCAAATAGTTTTCACAATTATGCAATTTTTTGAATTAATTATATTGTCTATTTTTTAATGTATTTTTGGATACCTTTGGAAAAAAAACTCTAGATATATATGGTTTTTATATTTAGAGTGGCATATTGAGGGATGTATAAGTAGTAGTTAATGGTTTGGGATGTAATAACCCTTAGCTAAAATATTACCATGGGGTTTTGGAGGTGTGGGTAGTGCAAGGTAAATTGTGAGATTTAGGAACTTAGAAATAAATTAGAGGATGAATTTCCTTTTTAGTTGGTGTTTCTAGTGAAAGGATATAGTTTTGAGTTAGATAAATTTATTGATGGTTTCTAGGTTATTTGTGTAGGGGATTTTGATATATACATAGTTATGGAGGAAAATACTTATGCTACGATTTAAATAGTTTAATTTGGATACATTTGATTCATGTATCATGTCATTAGGATATTTTTTAATGTGTTAACAATTTTCTGGGGGAATTTTTTAGGATTAATTATTAATATGGTTCATTTATAGAATGTTGAGGTTGGAATTTTGAATGAATGATTTTTTTCTGTTTATTACTAATGAAATACTCTATTCATTAAAGTACTAGTGTGGTGAATATGGTTATTGTGTTCATCAGAAGTTATATTTTTACGATTTTGTTGGGATAAATCAAAGTATATTGTGGATAATATTTTCCATGAAGGTGATGTTTTCATTATGGATGTTGAAATGGATTCATTTATAAATGGTCATGTTAGGTAACTCTTTTTGTTGGGATAAAATTATTGATTATCTATCTCTATTGGGTGTCTTTTTTTTATAGCCTTTGGTGAGTGATTTCAAGTGTATAATGGCATGGGTTGAGGATAATGTTGTCGGGAAGCACCATGTAAATGTATGAATCAAGGATATATTTTATATTTATGAAATAACATAGGATGGTAACCATATGTGATTGAATGGATTTTGGTAGTAAATAATAATTTTGGATGATGGGGAGTGCATTGATGATTTCTACTCTTGAAAAATAAATTTTTTATTTAACATGTCTACTCTATTTATAAGGGTGAGATGTACAATGGTTGAATGATTTTTGATATTTTTATTTTCAATGGTGGTTTTATAAATGGTTTTGTACCTAGTTTTTCAATGATAAAAAATAATTAATGATAGTAGAATTGTATGAGTTGAGTGTTTATATCAAAAGTAAAGTATTTAGATTTAGTAATTTTAAACCATTTTTATATATGTTTTGATTTATTTTAAGGTACATAGAAGACATTTTCCTGTTTTTTTATGAATTAGGTTGTGTTTGGAAAAATTTGTAGGGTTTTGGAGAGGATTGAGGTGAGATTTTAGTGTACAAGGGTAGGTATGTGATTGGTGTATGGTCCCTTTTAACATATAGACATGTTGTTTAACTATGGATCTTGGAAAGGGGCTACGTGATTAGTGTATGGAACATGGGACCATCCATTCGAGTGATATTTCTTAGAAAATTAGAAAAAGAGAGATTCACAATTGGTTCATGGTACATAAAACCCTATTGTTAGATTATGCACCATTTAAAAACTACCTTCGAAATGTCTCATTTTTACCCAAATTCTATCTCATCTATATTATTTCGACCCTTACATGGGAGTGCCCCATCATTGGAAATTCTCTAGAGTTCATGGGTTAATTTTCTCCTCTTCAAGCATCATTGATCTATGGTGTTTTCCTTTTTATTTACCATATTTCTTCTCCGTGGTTCTATTTCTTATCTATGGTTGAAACTAGGATATATGTGTAGGTTTTTCACCAATGTTGATGAAAATTTACTGAATTTTAGTTCATTTACTTGTAATGGATAAATGAGTCCATGGTTGGTGGATTTCATAACATTAATAGCAGTGTACATGTTGGTGTAATGAATCTTAAGTTATTTCTTTATCTTTATCGATTTAGGGATTTCTAAGTAGTTATTTTTGTACTATAAATTAGGTATTTTTGTTTAGACATCATTTATGGATACGATGGAGGAAGATATAATTTTGTAGAGAAAGGATTATTTTTTCTATTATTTCTTGATTGATGTAGGTTTATTCTTTTGCACCATAATTTTTGGGAAAAATATCTTGGGACAAAATGTGTTTCTTTAATTTAATTATTTTATAGTGACAAAATTATTGAATTATTATTGTGTTATAAATTTGGGGAAAAAGTTGTATTTGGTGTGAGATGAATTTTTTAAACTAATACTAGTCTATTTCTTAGTGTGTGTTAGACTTCTTAAGGATTGTGGATATTGTAATATATTATTTGAAATGGTGTGTGTGAAATGATAATATTCAATTGATTTTTATTCAATATTTATTTTGAGTGTTTCATTGCGATGTAATGGATTTGAATATTTTTGTTGATTATTGTATTATTTTACAGAGGGTTTTAATATTTTTGGTGAATGTTACACGGAGTTTAATAGTTTTTAATGTTATTATTGACTGGTGTATGTGGTTTTAGGTGATTAATTTTATTCATGTGTTTTGAATGAAGGTTTTTCTGTGTTCCGATCAAAAAATAAATTCCCACATGGTTGTGTGTGTCTTATTTGGTTTAAAAAGGATCCCCTAAGTGGTATTTCCTATTTTGGTGTAGTCACCTTAAAAATCCAAACAATAATCATAGAATTATAATTTCTAATTGTGTATAGGTTCCTTATAGGAGTTTATAAGGATCATAGATTTGGTATTCCTAATTGAGTGTATATGCCTTAATTGTAATGTCCCTGATTTGCCAATGTATTATTTTCAATATTATATTGGAATTCTTTCAAGACCAGGCTTTGAGACGACACACAATTCTGAGGACCAGTGAGCCCATAACAAAGGTTTGAATTTAATTAAATAATTAAATAACACGCGCGTATGGTTTTACAGAAAAAGTGTAATAACTCTTGAATGGGTGTTCGGATCATAAATCTGAGGATGCCATTTCATCTAGAGCAGTGGGTTTACCTTAGGGGACACCTAACATCGACTAGCACAGGTCGGTGGTGAAATCCATTTTTTGGACGCAACTGTAATATAATACTTAATTAAAATATTTTATTAAATTTTGTTGTAGAGAATATATTTTATCCTTTTTAAATAATGTCGTGCGCAGGGGTCCAGGGTTACAGACCTCATAACCCTGAAACCCCTGGAGGCTCTGGGAAAGCTCTGGAGGAAACCCCCAATGCGGCGACGACATTCTTAATTAATTTCACTGGTGACGATGACGCGACGACCGGATCTTTTCCAACGAACGATGCGGATCTAGGTAGGGTGTTTGATCTATTTGTGAATTCTTTCCCATTCTTGATTCCTACGACGAACGAAGACTAATCCATTAACAGATTAGCCCGCAGATCGATCGTATTTGTGGGATGGTAATTTGCAGGGATTTTGGGGATTTTTATTTTTGAGTTATTTTTGGTTTCGTTCAACCTTTTATCAGTGATGAACCAAGATCGACACAAACATTGATCGAGGTTCGTCCCTCTTGATTTTTTGTGTTTTTCATCCCCCAATTCTCGTGTTCTTCATGTGTGTTCTACGCGTTCTTCGCGGAGATAAGAATGATGGATCGTTGCCCTTCCGTTGAGCGACGCATTGATCCCAAAATGAAGATCTAGCATCGAGACAACCACATGGAGGTGCGACGGCGGTGACGACAGATGGATCGAAGTGAATCGGAAGATGTCATTCTTCGAACGATTTCCGCAAGGATGATCAGAATCATATTTTGGAGCCGATCGAATGACCAAAACCCATGGATTCGGAATCGCGGTGAAGGTTCGGCACATAATCTTGAGTTTTACGGAAAACAGACAAGAGAAACGTGATTCGGAGATCCGGTCGAGGAGTGAGGAGGAAGACAGCTCTTCTGCAAATTTTCCGACTACACAGCGTGTAGTATGGCTACATGGTGTTTGTTCGTCGGCGGGCCACCTGGTGTGTACTCTAGGAGTACACGGACATGGGTTGGGTACATAGCCATGGACACAACATGTATATACTTCTCTGGCCAGAACTGGCCAGGTAAATGGGATACCCTGTGTACCGTATACGGGCAGGAAACACAGATGGACACCATGTACGAGCATATGGCCAGGGTACACGGGTGTTTTCTAGATAATAGGACATGGCGTGTGCTTCAACATAGACGTCGTGTATATGATTTCCAACATGACTTTGATTCCCAGTGTGGGCTGTTTACACTGGCATTACCCGGAGTCAAGTAACACGGTGTGTGATCCATCTACATGCCGTGTAGTTGAGTTTTTCATAACTTGGACGGGTGACACATGCCATTTACATGGGCAGTACCCGTAGTTAAGGAACACGACGTGTAACTATACTACATGTTGTGTAACCTGTTTTACATGGCTTGAGCGAGTTTCATTCTGTGACTTGGACTATTTTCTTTAGGGTTTGTCCCCTTGGACTTTCTTCTAAAGGTTTCCGGTATCATTTCCTACTTACAGAAGTATGATCCCTTCAGTAGGACTTTCTGAATAGAGTTGTTGGAATCCCCTCTGTGAGACTTAGAGATGTATCCTCTATTCATTCCTAGAACCCTAGGTATAGTTCTTAGTATCGACGTGACCAACTTTACTCAGGATCTGATCCTCTGCTTTGAGGATTAGTTCATATAGAGTTGTTGGAATCACCCCATAGCTATTAGTTGTGATCCTCATCTAAACATCTCATTCTCAAGTACATGTGGAGTTTGTTCTCCCAAAACAAGTACTTCTTATCTCTCTCTCTCTATTCATACTTAGGAGTGTGTTTCTCCTTGTTACATGCTTAGTGGAATCATCGAGCTGGATCTTAGTGGTGGTTTCTTGATGGTCGAACATGTATGAGTGTATCTAGATATTCTTGTTATATGTTCCGTAGACATATAATGTGTAGAGCTGGCTGTTTTTTTGTTTTTTTGGTATTTTCCCTTTTTATATTCCTTTGAGGTTTCGGGGTTTCCCACTAGGTATTGTTATACTCACCCCTGCATGGGCTTTTCCTTCATGTGGCATGTCTTGTGCAGACGAGTGAGCCTTTGACAGGATTCTAGGTGGACTAGGACTTGACGGTGCTTAGTGAGATTGGATAGGCCAAGGTGTGTTCCTACAGCTACAGATTGTAGTCCATAGTACCTTTCTATATAGGATGGACTTTGTTACAGACTCTCTTTTGGTGGGATGATACTTTTGGACCAGGTTTTTACATTACATTACTTTACTTTCCTGTCGTACTCTGTTGGTTGGGCTTATAGTGTATGCAAGCATTTCCATTTTTAGTATTTTTTACTTTTCAGCTTTGTGTGCTTTGGGAGTTGTGGCACGGCCCCACAGGGATGGGTCAGGACAGAATTGTATCAGAGGTGGTCGGTTCTACATTAGGACTGAGAGTCTGTGAGTTGGTTTAGGGAAATGGTGTTATGTGTTTCAAGTTCGGCTTTCCGTCCAGGGACCCCAGTGTTGGTGCGGGAAGCTGACGTATCCATACACCAGGACTCTGATAACATTCTTTTCTACATAGAACATGAGAACACTAGATTTAGGGGAAAGTAATGGTACTTGTATCATATAGGAATGGGTTTTTGTTTCCACTTCCTTCTTGAGTCATCTCTCCAGATATACTCACTAACTGAGATACATCTTCTTTCTTTACAGGATGCCTCTGCAACCTGAAACTGCTAAGATCCTATAGATCGATCACGAGGATGAACCCCTCAGTGATGAAGCGTTGATACAGGGACCAGATCCCCCAAATTTACGTTTGGAAGGTGTGCCAGTTGTTTCACTACCTGTGCAGTAGTGTTTTAGAGCCTACTGTACTAGTGGAGGAGGAGAAAAAGCTGAGCACACTCCACAAGTATCATAGATAGAGACCCCTTAGTTTTCGAGGTGAGCATGACCCTCAAGCAGCAGAGGACTTTCTTGAGGTAGTGACCAGAGTCTTTCGTTTGGTCAGGACACCATCAGAATAGATGGTGATCTTAGCTGTGAGCCTTATGCAATTCTCAGTAGGGTGATGGTGGAGTTTGGTTATCCAGACTCACGACGAGGCGACTCTTGCATGGTCAGATTTTGAGCATCTATTCAAAGATGAGTTTTCACTGGTTACCCTGAGAGAAGTACGTATACAAGAGCTTCTTCAGCTTCAGTAGGGAACCATGACAGTGGCTGACTATTCATCGAAGATTACCGACCTCTCACGGTACTCAATGGATATGGTCAGGGATCATTACATCAAATCTCAGACTTTTTGCGGGGCTTGCGCAAAGACATCTGAGCTAGAATCATCCCTAAGAGAATTCCTACTAATGATGGGGTTCTCTATTGGGATTTGGTGGTCAAGAGCTTCTTGGTAGAGAAGATACAGCCGGAAGTTGTCAGTAACGGGTGATCTGGAGTAGAGACCTCGGTAGTAGGGAGCCGACGTCAGGGATCCAGGCATGGGAGACGTTTTCAGAGGAGATCCCAGGACAAAGGATCTACCGTAAAGGGTTCACAGGGTGCATCCATACAGCCTCGAGAGAGGTGATTCTACTCTTATGATGGAAGGATACATCTCTCTCAACATTGTATGACCCGTCGTACTACTTAAATTGGAGCAGTGGATGGACCACCGAGGCAGAGGAAGCATGTGGAGTAGACAGATCCGCGGGGTGGCATATGTGGTAGAGGAGCTGGTAGAGAAGCTGGAGGTGGTCAGCGGTTTGACCTTTTACCACCCCCACCCTCGGGAGGTCCACCTCAGGATTAGGGAGCTGGTGGACAGAGGCAGGGACTGTTGCAGGTATTGGAGGCTTATGACCTAGGTACTCCCATAATGATTAGAGGTAAAATCTGTGTCTTTTCTACTTTGTTTGTCGTATTGATAGACATTGATGCTAGTCATTCTTTTCTGGCTTCTTATCTTGTTCGAGACCTTCAGATTCCAGTTGAGCGATTGACTTGACCCTTAAGCTTAGAAACACCAACTGGATAATATTCAAATATCACACACCTTTGTAGAGAGTGTGACATGACCCTTGGAGGCGATATTTTTGGTTGGAACCTCTTGGTGGTAGCGTCGGGGCCTTACGATGTCATTCTTTGTATGGATTGGCTATCCACAGTTCATACCTAGGTTGATTGTTTTAGGTTAAGGGTGAGGTGTTTCCATACTGATGGAATGAGTTTCCCCTTCGTCGGTGAAAAGGAGACCCAGGCAGAACAGGATGGACTCATGCGTAGGAAGGCACATGTGATTTCACATCAGTTGTCAAGCCCAGACCTTGGCGCAGCAGATTTTATGATTTTCCAGTTTCCATTAGTATTGGATGATTACGAGGACATCTTTCCGGAGTATGTTCCCAGACTACCTCCCCGTCGAGAGATAGATTTCTGCATTGAGTTGCAATCTAGAGTGACACTGATATCCACACCAGCATATCAGATGGCTCCTGTAGAGATTTGCGAGCTGAGAGTGCATCTGGAAGACTTACAAAGTAAGGGCTTTGTGAGACCTAGTGTTTCACCCTGGGCGGCCCCAGTTTTGTTTTCCATGAAGGCGGATGAGAGTTTGAGGTTGTGTGTGGATTACCAGCGCTTGAATCAGGTGACCTTGAAGAACCAGTATCCATTACCGAGGATCGATGACCCCTTCGACCAGTTAAGAGGGGCATGATGGTTCGCTAAGGTTTATCTACGATCTGGATATCATTAGTTGCGAGTAAGGGATGAGGATATACTGAAGACAACTTTCAGATCTTTCTACGGTCACTATGAGTACTTGGTGATTCCTTTTGGCGTCACGAAAGCCTCGACAGTGCTTATGGGACTCATGAACCGGTTCATTCATCCCTATCTAGACCGGTTAATAGTGGTCTTCTTCTATGATATCCTAGTGTACACTACGTCTGAGGAGGATCACACGGGGCACTTGAGGATGGGTCTGGATGCACTCTGAGAGCACCAGTTGTACGGGAAACTCACGAAGTTCCAATTCTGGATACAAGATGTCCACATTCTGGGACACACGTTATCTTAGAATATGGTGTTGCAGTGGACCCAGCCAAGGTAGAGGTAGTGTTAGCATGGGAGCCACCCTGGACCGTGACAGAGGTGAAGAGTTTACTTGCGTTGGCAGGCTACTATCAGAGATTCATTCCTGATTTCTCCAGGATTTCAGCACCCAGGACAGCTTTGATCAAAAAGGGGCATCCTTTCTTGTGGTCTGAGAGATGCCAGCAGGCTTTTTAGCTATTGAGATAGAGTCTGACGAGTGCCTTGATCATGGGATTACCGGAGGAGGGTGTCAAGTACATAGTGTTCTGCGACACATCAGGAACCGGGCTTGGTTGTGTCCTGATGTAGTGGCATGCGGTGATTGCCTATGGAGAATGTCAGTTGAGGCCACACGAGTAGAACTACGTGACCCATGATCTTGAGTTAGCAGCGGAAGTATTCGCGTTGAAGATTTGGTGGCACTACCTGATGGGCGAGCGGTTTATTGTCTACTCTGATCACAAGAGTCTCAGATATATCTTTTCTCAGAAGTATCTGAATTTTATACAAAGATGATGGCTTGAGTTCCTCTAGGATTACGACTTTGAGATCTTTTATACTCCTAGGATGGTGAACATTTTGGCAGATACTCTCAGCAGGAGATCCATTTCGTAGTTTCTAGATGAGGCGATGAGGCATTTTTCCTCTTTACAAGAGATAGTTCTACTTCATGGAGGGACATCGATGATCATCTCAGATCTTGATTCCCGTTTCACATCCCGGTTGTGTAAAGGATTTCATGAAGCTTTTGGGACACATTTATGCTTGAGCACAACGTTTTATCATCAGACTGATGGTCAGACAGAGCAGACCATCCAGGTTCTGAAGTATATGCTATGATCTTGCATACATGACTTCGGTCATAGCTGGGAGGATCACCTCCCACTGGTGGAATTTTCACATAACAATAGTTATCATTCCACTATTGGCATGGAACCATTTGAAGCTTTCTATAGACGGCCTTATAGGTCACCACTTTAATCGACTGACCCAGCAGAGTCGGCACTCAAGGGCCTAAAGATGGTGCGAGTTACTACAGAGAATGTGAAGGTCATCCAGGAGCGGATGAAGACTGCACAGAGTAGGCATAAGTATTATGTCGACTGGAGACAGAGGCCCTTGGAGTTCGAGGAGGGAGACCATGTGTTCCTTCAGGTCTAACATCGAAAGGTATTGTAGAGATTTTCCCAAGGAGGAAAGCTATCTCCAAGGTTCATCAGCCCTTTTCAGATTCTGAGTAGTGTTGGTGAGGTGGTGTACCACTTGGCTCTACCTCCTCAGATGGACCGAGTACACAACTTCTTCCATGTGTCGCAACTGTGGAGTTATGTGCATGATCCATCGCACGTTATCGACTGGGGCGATCTGGACATCGATGATGGAGCGACCATTGCTGAGTACCCAGGGGATATCGATGATCGAAAAGAAAAGATCCTTTTTGGGTGAGCTATTCCCTTGGTGCGTGTCTGGTGGAAGCACGAGAATCTCTAGGAGAGCATGTGGGAGAAGGAGGCTTAGATTCGTGTGAAGTACCCACTTCTTTTTTAGTAGACCTTGTTTTGGTTTTTTAGGGACGTAAAATCCCTAAGGTGGTTTTGATGTAATGTCCCAAATTTTTTCTATGTATTATTTTTAATATTATATGGGAATGCACTTCCGAGGCCCAGTGATCCTGGAAATTTTTTTTGAATTTAATTAAATAATTAAATAACACACATGGGGTGTTTTCCTGAAAAAGTGTAATAACTCTTGAACGGGTGCTTGGATCGGAAATCTGAGGGCACCATTGCGTCCAGAGTAGTGGTTTTACCCTAGGTGAGACCTAACATCGACTGGCACAGGTCAGTGGTGAAATCCAGTTTTTGGACGCAACCGTATTAAAATATTTAATTAAAATGTTTAATTAAATTTTGTTGCAGCGAATATCTTTTATCCTTTTTATATAAAGGCTTCTGCAGGGGTCCAAGTTTATAGAACTCATAACCCTAAAACCCATGGAAGCTCTAGGAAAGCTCTGGAGGAAACCCCCAATGAGGCGATGACATTCTTGGTGAATTTCGCTGGAGACGATGACGTGGTGACTAGATCTTTGCTAACGAACGTCGCAGATCCAGGTAGGGAATTTGATCTCTTTGTGAATTCTTTCCCATTCGTTATTCCTAAAACGAACGCAGACTAATCCACGAATAGATTATCCCACATATCGATCATATTTGCGGGATAGGCTTTTACGGGGATTTTGGGGATTTTGATTCTTGAGATATTTTTTGTTTCGTTCAACCTTCTAAAGGTGAAGAACCAAGATCGACACGAACATCAATCAAGGTTTTTCCCTCTAGATTTTTTTTGTTTTTCTTCCCAAAAATCTCATGTTCTTCGTGTGTGTTCTACGCGTTCTTCGCGAAGGTATGAACGATGGATCGTTGCGCATCCGTTGTGCGACACAACGATCCCAAAATGAAGATCTAGCATCGGGACAACCCCACAGAGGTGCGACGGCGGTGGAAATGGATGGATCGAAGAGGATCAGAAGATGTCGTTCTTGGAAAAGATTTCCACACGGATGCCCGGAATCGGATTTTAGAGCCGATCAAATGTCTGAAACCCATAGATTCAGCATCACGATGACGGGGCGGCCCATAATATTGAGTTTCACAGAAAATGGACAAGAGAAATGCGATCCAGATATCTGGTCAAGGTATGAGGAGGAATACGACGCTTCTAGAAATTTCCCAACTACAAGGTGTGTAGTTTGGCTACACTGAGTGTGTTCATCAGCGGGCCACCTGGCATGTACTCCAGGAGTACACGAACACGGGATGGGTACACGGCCATGGACATGGCGTGTATACCCATCACCGGCCAGACCTAGACAGGTACATGGGATACCATGTGTACTAGTATATGAGCACGAAACACGGAAGGAAACCGTGTACAGGCATATGGCCAAGGTACACTGGTGTTTCCCAGTTTACAGGACATGGCATGTGCTTTGACTTATATGTCGTTTATATGATTTCCTACAAGACATAGATTCCAAACATGGTCCATTCACATGGGCAGTACCAGGAGTCAAGGAACATGGCATGTGATCCTTCTACACTCCGTCTAGTTAAGTTTTACACATCTTGGATGGGTGAAACAGGCGGTTTACACGGGCAGTACCCGTAGTCAAGGAACACAGAGTGTAACTATACTACATGTTGTGTAACCTGTTTTACATGGCTTGATCCAGTTTCCTTCTATTACATGGACTAGTTTCCTTAGAGTTTGTCCCCTTGGCCTTTCTCTTGAAGGTTTATGGTATCATTTCCTACGTACATGAGTATTATCCCGTCAGCAGGACTTCCTGAATAGAGTTGTTGGAATCCCCTCTCTGAGACTTAGAGTCAGACAATCTATTCATTCCTGGAACCCTAGGTAGAGTTCTTGGTATTGACGTGACCAACTTTACCAGGGCATCGATCCTCTGCTTAGCGGATTAGTTCAGACTGAGTTGTTGGAATCACCTCATAGCTATTGGTTGTGATCCTCATCTGAACATCGCATTCTCAAGTACTTGTGAAGTGTGTTCTCCTGGAATGAGTACTTCATTTCTCTCTCTCATCAGACTTAGGAGAGTGTTTCTCCTTGTTACGTTCTTATTGGAATCTTTGAGCTGTATCTTAGTGGTGGTTTTGTGATGGTCGAACGTGTATGAGTGTATCTGGATATTCTTGTTATATGTTCAGTAGAAATATACTGTGTAGAGATGACTGTATTTTTCCTTTGTGGTATTTTCCCTTGTTATATTCCTTTGTGGTTTCAAGGTGTCCTATTGGATATTGTTATACTCACCCATGCACGGGCTTTACCCGCACATGTCGTGTCTTTGTAGACGAGCGAGCCTTTGACGGGATTCTAGGTGGACCAGGACCGAACAGTGCTCAGTGAGATCAGACAGGCCGAGGTGTGTTCCTACGGCTACAGATTGTAGTCCCAGTTCCTTTATTTATAGGTTGGGCTTCATTACAGACTATCCTTTTGTGGGCTTGTACATTTGGCCTAGGGTTTTACATTACTTTACGTTACTTTCCTATCGTACTCTGTTGGTTGGTATTTTAGTGTATGCATGCATTTCCATTTTTATTTGATTTTACATTTCAGCTTTGTGGGCATGGGGAGTTGTGGCAAGGGACCCATTGGTACGGGTCGTGACATTAATGGTTTGTAAAAGTATCCTCGAAAAATCCACTTGAGTGTGGCTTCCACATTGGTTTTGATGTAAATGATATAAAAAGGTCCTTCTTTAGGGTGTTAGTTGAGAAAACGGGTGTGTAGTGTGTGTTTTAGAATAGGTGGAAACTATGTTTGGTAGTTATATTGTTTATGTTAAAAGCCATCTTATCATTGAAATTATTTATTTTGACTTATAACCCTTCATGGGGTTGGGAAATGTTTCATAAAACTTTTTTTTATCTTGATTGATTTATACTCGGATGGTGTGCATGGGAAATATTGTAGATTTCCATCTTGTCCATGTAGTCACCCACTACACATACATATTTTTCTTAATACAAATGATATTTAATTTTGTTATTGGTTTCATGTTCATTACAATTATTCGATCTTTTTGGTATTTCTTTATATGGATGTGTTTTTCATGTGAGATGGAATGTACTAAGAGGAAAAAAACTAAATCTGATGAAGAAGATCATGAAAAAATTAATCTAAGATGATAAAAAACAATCATTTATAATAAATTTAATAAAGGGAGGAAATTTTAAAAGAATAGTTATTGTTTTATGTTATAATATATTTACGAATATGAAACCACTAATGATAATGAATCATAAGGTGTTGACATTCCTAAGAGGAGATGTATAAACCCTCCTAGTAATGTTGAGAAAGAAGTTTAATAATCATGTAGTGAGGATGAATATCTATATACAATGAATCTTATTAAAGATATGATTGAATAATACATTAATAAATTAAATAAATATATTTTAAAACTCTTGAATTATTAATTTAAATATATTGGGAAAGAGTTTTAATATATTGGGGAAATAATAATTCTCAAATGACATGATATTGGAGATGATAAAATTATTGAATAAATTTAATCATATGTCTCCTTCAAGGATAATGAGCTATAGGATGTTTAATTTACATATCATTACAAATAAATAACCTATAATAATATATAGGATAACTTTGATAAAGTTTAGTATCATAAATTTAAATTATCCAAACCTACTAAGAAGAAATGTGTTACCACACAAAATCATGATGAGGGATTTATCTTTCATTGACCTCATTCATTGGTAAATAAATTTTCAGTATTTTATTGATATTTTTAAAAAATAAAAAGTAAAATTTGGTAAAAATTAAAAAAATGATTTCTCTAATTGATAAATATGTTTCTATAAATAGTGCGTGTTTAAAATAAAAATATATGAAAAATTCTATTACCAAAAATTTAAGAGACACTCACCTCCATAAAAAGGGATGTCAAAAGATCATCCAAGAAAATTATATTTTTTAAAAAAGTTATAATGGAAATAATAACTAATAAAAAAAGATAAAACATTCTCTTGAGATTAAATTCTAACTTTAATTGGAATTTCTTGTCTGGTAGAGGCTATGGTAGATGGAACATGTGTATAGGCATAATACGTAATTACAAAGACGGCCAAATGTATGTTGGGGAGTCAATATGTATATAATATTAATTACATATATATTATAAGTCCTACTAAAATAATAATTCAATTATATATACTCAAATAATATTTGAATATTTATAATGGTGAAGAGATGAAAAAACGATTCCATTATGTTAATGATTTCATGACTATTTTTTATGAATAGGTATAACAAGTGGGTGGTTTTAGAGGTACTCAAAAGAAGCGAAGAGATGAACCATTGTATATGGGGTAATTGGAATTTAAGGATAATAAAAAACATGGGTCATGGATAGTAGATATTATTCTCATATAATGGGTGAAACTGACAACTCAATGAAAATTTATAATCATAATAATTGATCTATGAATTTGGAAATGTTGTTCTCAAGATCAAATAAGTTAGAATAACTAGGATTAACTTCCAAAATCAAAGTATGAGAATGTATTATAAATTCATTGGTTAATTCATGACTAGATAAATGTGAGTCAAACATTGTGATGATGGTGGTTGGGTTATTTTCAATAAGAGAACTTCCATAAATAATATCTTGAACTATATAAAAACAATCCCTACTGGAGAAATAACTAGTGAAAAAATATTCAAAATTGGGGGCTTATAAGATTTATGTTGTTTCATTGATAAAGATGAAAAAAATATAGAATAAAAAACTGTCATTTTTCCAAAAAAGTATAAACCATATCACAAAGGAATCTATTGTGAGACACAATCTTAAATTTATTATAGATACAACATCTTAGAAACATTTAAAAAGGGAAATGGCGAAAACAAGCCACAAGGAGAGGATATTCAATTCAAGAGTCCACTAAAATTGATTCATATTGAAATTTATTAACCTATAAGATATCAACATTCTCAAGGGGATTACTATTTTAACATTTTTTAATTATTTTGAAATATTTCAAATATTTTTATTTAGAAATAATAAGTCTCGGGAACATGAGTATTTTAATATTTTTAGAATATTAGTTGAATAATAATTATGGTTTTATAGAAAGAATTTATCATTCTATAGTTGTAATTAATTTTCATCCTATATTCTAGAAGAATTACATTTATAGAATGTAATAAATCATGAACAAAATGAACCTTACACTCCTGAAAAAAGTTGTGTTTGAAAGTAATGATAATATATTTATTTAGATAATAAGTAAAATGCTAGATAAAAACAAACTATAATGATTCTCTTGGAGAGAATTATTTTCTACTAAAGTAAATATTCATAGTAGATACTTATTAATGCCTAACTCTGATAAAACTCCCTATGATTTATGTTACAAAAATATGACTTATGTAAAATACATTATAATATTTTTAATTCTTTATCAGATTAAAATAAAATATTAATGTATTGTAATATTTGGTGAAAAATTATACAAGGATGTCTTTATAGTTTTCATTTATTTGGTAAAGGCTATTTGTACTAAAATAAAATGTTTAACAAGATTAGGGGCCACTATAGTGGTTAGATAATTGAAAACAAGTTCATTTAGTATAACTAAAATAATGAAATTGAGTAATATTTATTATAGGAAAATAATAATATTTTCAATGAAACTCCATATAATATTAAGAAAATAATAAAATTTCATCAAATGTCATTCCATAATATATTAGTGATAAAGATTTTAAATATGTGGAATATAATAAAGAGTTATTCGTGGGAGAAGAAACATGTTTATGTTGAAAAAAGTATTGAAAATAAAAATAAATAAATTCAAACCACAATGAGAATGAAACTAATAAGTCACACCACAATTATTTCTCTAATTGAGCCAAATACAATGGATTTCGAAATTGAACATAGATAATGGGTTAATGTCATGAATAAAAAACAAAAATGTATTGAAAGTTATTCCAATAGGGATAATATACCTAAATTGAAAGGTAAATACATCATTTGAACCATGTATGTGTTCAATAATAGGTTTAGTGCCATAGTATGAAATAATGTTATACTTTTATATTAAGTGGATTCCAAATTTGTCCCAATTTATTTATAAGATACATTATTTCATCATAAAAAGGGTGGAGGAATATATATTTCATGACCCCCTCCACAAAAATTATTAATCCTAGGTCGGAAATGAGATAAAGGTATGTTCAATTTTGTATTCCCGCATCTATTAGGCCATGGGTTGGTAACAATCACTGAGGGTATAACCCATATAAA
Source organism: Viscum album (assembly GCA_963277665.1). Lineage (NCBI taxonomy): Eukaryota > Viridiplantae > Streptophyta > Magnoliopsida > Santalales > Viscaceae > Viscum > Viscum album. Next base: position 1,750,307,060 of record OY728152.1, read on the forward strand.
AATTAGATGCATTTCCCTCTAAGAGAAACATGAGGAAAAAGTTATATGAAAAATACACCTATCAACTCATTCTCATATAAAGATAAAATAGATCCCAAGTATATAAATTCAAAGTCATTAGATACTATAACAATTAAAAAGGAAGTACAAGTACTAAAAGATATACTCATCAATGTCCACGAGGGCCAAACATAATTTTAACAACCTTGAGCTAGTATTATCTGGTCGGATATCCAACATACTCCTATTGACCATAAAAAAAAGTGTATACATTTGTATGGTGATTATAGTAGGTATACTCATTATTATCCTCCCCGGATCCACCTGTGTAAAAGATAAATAAAGAATACTATATCCCGGTGAATAATAAGTGAAGCTAACTCATCACCTCAACATGTATACTAAGTTATCATACTCACCATGTATTTTTATAACCAAGTAATGAATTCAAGAGATTATATAATATAATATCCAATGAATGTACCCCACTACCACTTCCCCACTGGTTTTTTTCTCTTCCCCAACATTGTACGTCCCGATTCATCTCTCCCTAAAATAATCCATCTTGAAGAAAGCAGGGTTGAGTATAAAAATAGGCATCTTGTGTTTCACATCATCTCATCATCCCATGACACATCTCTATATAGTACCCAAGTAGTTTTTAGGATCCACCATATCATTTATGTCATGTATCACAAAACAGTTATTATTCCTTAACCTATCATAGTCTATACGTTGAGTAATGTACCTCAAGACATTATATCTCATACACAACAGAGCTTTAATAATCCTTCGTATACTATATCAAAAGATACATGTGTGTGAAATTACAATAATAAATCACATACCTCTAAAAACAAATATTGTAATGATGACCACCGTGAATACCAACACATAATGCTACCAGGAGAAGAGAGAAGATCCATATGCGGTTGGCATCTATCTATACCTCACCAACCTAGATGTTGGGGAATACACCATCCCAAATTCCGTTGGGTTTTAGTCCCCCTACCATCTTTGGTGGGGTAGAATATGAAATTATAAAACATATTGGATAAAATAAATCTCAAAACCACACTATGGTCATTGACCTAGTATTAGTCTCAACAGCATTTATCATCTATCGAACACCAGGATGTCACTACTAAGCACTTGATATCCTATAGGCACACAAGAAACTAAAGAGTTTCTGTAAATTACTAAATTATTTTTTAGTAATTAACCTTATTTTATTTAATTCATTATATATTAATTAAAATTATTCCTCTTACATTTCATTAACCATCATAGTGAATTCAGGGGCCTCTGTATATAATAAAATCAAGTACATGGTTTCTCATGGTTAACATCTTTTTCATTTCAGCAAGCACCAACACCATGAGTTAAATAATTAGTTATTTTTTAACCATTACATCATTCAAATTACTCTAGGAAACATCCTAAGATACCATAAAAATATGCATAACCAAGCACAAATGGCTACCTCAAGTAGTGGGAAAAGAAATGCAGATTAAAAAAAACATGGACATTTGACCAATTTAAGTTAATTAACAAGAAATAATATAAAATTTAAGAACAAAATGGGTTATCCTAGATTCAACCCATTCCATAAAACATGGTTTCACCCCCAACAATATCATACATAGCACCATGCATCTTTCTATCATAGGTGTCACTGATGCCACAAACTCCAGGCCACCTTACCAATATCTCTTCAAACCATCATTCATCATAGTAATAAATATCATCACATAAAAATGATCACATATAGAGAAACAAATAATTAAAAAAACCACAAACAAGGTCAACATGGAAACTAGCCCCTAAAAATGAGGCATTTAGCCTTTACATGAAAGCATGATCACTCATTCCTAAACACAAGGCATTCAACATTTGTGAGAAAATAGGATCACTCAACCCTCCAACATTTATCTTCATCAAAAACTAGAATCATTTCATCATGAATTAACCAATTCATTTATTACATGTTACGACTATGGGTAACCAAGGTCATTAAATATAAAAACTATTAGATTGTTATAAAATTATTTGAAGCATCCATCCCAGTTCAATAAACTAGGGGAAGAATAATCTCATTTAATATTCCATTCATTATTTCCACAAAAAAAATAGATTCAGTATCATTACCCAATTGCATTAACCCATGGAAGAACAAAGTGATTAAACATGAATATAACATCGATTTGATTACCATACAATTATAAGAATGAACATATTTATTAAACATGCGTCATTAATTAATTATCCAACCAAATCATTATGAAATTTACATTATTTTCCATTTTTATCAATATAATAGATGGTAAACAACGCATAAAATAAATTCTAAACATCATGAGATAGATTGAACATTATCTAATAAATCAAGGGTCAAATTCTTAAGATAGTGGAATAATACATGAGGTTACTAAAGATAGAACATTAATTAATTAATTTATTTTATACATTATTAGTGTTAGTTCCACCACTGCCCAAAAATCTAAATCTGGATAAATTTTTAATTTCATGTAATAGAAAATGATAATCAATGAATCTCTTACCTCAAGATGTCATGTTTCTTCAAACAAGAATAGAATAACAACACGGATATCTAACCATCTATCCTACAAAAAAACTACATCCCTCCATGATTTTTGTGTAGAATCCAAACCAACCAATTTAAAAATAAACTCCATTATAACAATAAATATCTAATACCCTGACATGGAATGAATACATGGGGGGAAATATGATCAAATGTATATTAAATTGATAGAAAAGGGGAATGACAAACCTTGGACCACCACAGATTGATCCCTAGAAGGGGGTTGATTCTGCTCGAAATGGGATTCAGTGGACTTAGAAAATATCCCTTGTGAACCTAGGGATAGAGATTCAAAATTGGTTGAATTGTTGGTTTATAGGGGGTTTGGGTATTTATAAAAATTTTGCAAAATATAACACCATTGAACATCCCCCTTGATCATGTCGTAGATCCAACGTAAACTAGAAAAAATACGGTGTAGTGCAAGGGACCATTTTGTATCTAGAATAGTCAATGCATATCTAATAACCATAGATATATACACACTTTAGATCTTATAAACCTAGGAAGGGACCACAATATAGTCTATACCACCACATTGTAGAACCCATTCTCCAAAAAGGGAGTTTATACCATATCCTAAGGCTTATAAAGTACCCTAGAGATAGAAGTAGCTCTGAAATCATCCTCTCATGACCCTACACTATAGTTGATCTATCCACACCATATAAAATAACCTCATAGAGAAACCCAAGGCATCATGATATAGAATTATCTATCAAGATGAGACTTTAGCTTAACTCCCCCGTTTCTTCCACTAAGAACCTCCAACACCCAAAACTCACAAAGGAATTGTTACAAATATCTAGAAAATTATATAAGATAACCCTAAAACTATTCTTATTCTTTATAATTTAAAATAAAACCCAGACATAACTAAGGAAAAATGGTTGTCTAAACAACCACCCAATTGGGACCTCTCAAGAATATCATCAAGGTATGAGATCAACCAGCTCACATAGAGGAACAAATAACAAAACCATATGACACAAAAAAACATATCATAAACACTCTAATAGAAGATATACCTCTCAAAAAATTTATAGGACACCAATAAAACATTTCGGAGGAAACTATTTCATAACTAGAAAATAATTTACAACCACAAATAGCATTGCTACAAGAGAATTTCTAAATAATAAACATCTCTGGAAATTGAGCATGTATCTGTGACTCATGTTCCTATGTTCTGTCCTCTACACTATCATGTCACCAAAATACAATAACCAAGGTAATATCATGTCCATACCTTCTCTAGGTAGTCTTGTTTCTCTATTAGACACTCCTTGAAGGTCATATCATTATCTGCGTCAGTCTCACCACAGTCAATGACATTGGAATCATGATGGAGGAAATGATAAATCTTCAATACTTGATGATATCCTCTATTCAGGTCATCTATGAGTGAATTTTTATCTACTATGCTATGGCTCCAACATGATCCAATACCTCAAGAGGCCCAACAATCTGGGGAGAACTCTTACTCCCCTGACGAAACCTACACACCCCATTACAAGTAGATTCCTTCATGAACACATGATATCTAAAATAAAACTCTAGATGTCTCATATTAGGATCTTCATAGGAATTATGACTATCCTAAACTGCATTCATCCTTTCAAAAATAAATTGAAACATCTTTTCTATATTCTATAGTAGTTGCAGCATTTGAATTTCTAACTCAACGACCCCAGTCCAACACAATGGAGATCAGTAAGGTTGGTCATAGAAATATTAAAATGTTTACATTTCAATGGTGTAGTGAAACCTATTATTATAAGAAAACTATACCAATGGAATGTGCCATATCCAGGATACTCCAAAATCCAAGACACAAAAAATGCATCATGTATCCAAGAGTCTGTATAGTATGATCTATCTGACCATCAATCTATGGTTATAAAAACATTTTAAGAAAAAACTAGGAGTAAAAATAATATTAGAGTCCTCTCCAAACCGCTGATGTAAAATAAGGATCGCAATCAGAGATAATCATCATTGGGAGTCCTTAGAGTCTCAAAAAATACTTGATATACTTATATGGAAAAACCTTCACTAATCTGAACTTATAAATTACAATAAATTTGGTTGATTTCATCATATGATCCACTATCACCCATATAGCATCAAAGATTCCAAGAGAAAGAGGTAAATTTTTAATGAATTCCATATAGATATAATTTCACTAACATTGAGGAATATCTAATGGCTAGATAATATCATAAGGAACACAATGCTCAACCATCATCTTTTGATCAACCAAACATTGATACATAAACTCTGCAAGTGAATGCTTCAAACCATGCCACCAAAAACATTCATCTCAAACCTTGTAACATCTTCATCACATCAAGATGTACCACGAAGGGTGAGATATGGAACTCATGTAAAGCTATCTCACACATCACCAAATGGATGAAAAACATTTTAAAAACAACTCTCTATGAAGATCATACTATAACCAACCATCAGGGAAAGCACCAAAGACAACCAATTCTTTGTCGACCTCCACCTCAGAATCCCCCAATTGGGACTCATCCACATATTCGACCAAATATGATGACACTATCTTTTGGAAATGATAAAATATACAAAAAAAAATATTATTTATCAAGATTCATCATTGAGATTTATTCCATTGCTATATAGGAATCTCCATATTCACACACGACATCAATATATGACTTACTTCTCAATTAATCAGCTATAAATTTACCCATTCTCATTGTATACAAAATATTGAAGTCGTAATACTAATAAAATATATCCACCATAATTGTTTGAATTTCAATTAAGACTAGGAGAAGACATACCTTAGGACTTAATGATTGGTAAAACCCCAAAAAATGATCATTTGTGAGGTTATTTGACAAAAAATTAAAAGAAAACACAACTACTTCAAAATTGAGATTATGGGTGGAATAGTTTTTCTCATGGGGACATAACATCTAATACCCATAAGTAATAATTGACCTATACTAAATCATAACATAATGCAACCTAATATATAAAGTATTATAGAAAACCTTAAACAGAACTCCCACAAATGTCATACAAAGGATTGGAGTGCTAACCAACTTCTCTTTCATGTACTAAAAATATTCCTGACACTAATCTAACCATAAGAATGCCTAATAATTTTCGGTCAAGGTTATCAAAGGATTCACAACATAACAGAATTCAGCTAAAGTACTATAATATCTGATAAGACCAAGGAAACTCTAAACCTCCAAAACATTCTTGGGGGATTCCAAATAAATTACATCCTTGATCTTTGAAGGATCCATAGCTACTCATAGTTGGGACCTGACAGTCCCCAAGAAAAAACTTCATGATCCTAGAATAGACACTTAGAGAACATCCCAAATGGCTATTGATGATGAAGAACTCATAAAATTGCATGAAAAATCTCTATAATATCCTCCTTAGACACATAGTACATGAGGATGTCTTTGACGAAAACCACCATGATCCAATTAAATAACTCTATTAAACTAAATTCATCTAACCCGTGAACATGAATGGATAATTCATCACACCGAACAGTATCACGACAAACTCATAATGATGAGGATGAAATTGGAATGAAGTATTCTGAGTATCCTCATATTTTACCTGTATCTAATGGTACCTAGACAATATATCGATCTTATAGAACCAACTATTTTATTTTACATAATTTAATAAATTATAAATCTATGGAAGAGTGTAGTGGTTCTTCACTATCACCTTATTCAAGAGATGGTAATTGATACATATACTTAAACTACCATTATCCTTCTTCATGAATAGAACTTCTATAACCTAAGTTGACACACTCGAACAAACAAAACCTCTCTACAAAATATCATTGAGATCTACTTGCGTCTCTCACAACTCATGAGGATCCATACTATATAGAGACATCAAGATTGTAGGAGTTACTGATAGTAACTCTATTCGAAAATTAATCTCTCATCAAGAGGGGTAATTCCACAACCTCCTTAAGAATAACAACATGGTACTCTTCCACAACCCTATGAAAGACCAGTGGATAAACATCTATGAAACTGATAATCAACTCTAAAATCAAGGAAGATAAGGATGGAACACTCCTATGACCCATTTAAGGGTCTCTCTCTCCAATGAACACTAAAATCTCACTATCAATATCATATAACAATATCGAAATCCTCAAAAAATATATAATAGTATGAACTAAATAAACCGAATTAATTCTGATGAATATGTCTTATAGTTGTATCCATAACCGTAAGAAAAATCACAAAGAGCATTTCTACCCCAGAACTATATCACCATCTCTAAAAAAATCATATAAATAATATTGGACTCCCACTAGCATAGTCAATTCCAAGAGAACTGGAATTATTTCCACTTAATGTCCCAAATCATTTCATATAGAGCGTAATATGAAGGAGTGTGTATCTTTTTAATCAAACAAAGGACGCACCCAGGTAGAAATCAAGAAATGTTTACCTAAAATATTGTATCTCCCATTTGATGCTGACAATGCTATCCCATTAAGCTAGACACAGCCTAGTCCACGGCCTCTCTAACCCTAATTATGACCACCTCCATGGTCACACCATACTCTCTAAGGATAATTAAAATCTTTTTGTTTTCCTATGTCTACCTCATATCCTCTGTAATAATCCCAAACTAGAGAATCCTATTACGGTTTCCATGGCTGAAAATAATTCAACAAAGGAAGCTGAAGTGGAACACCTAGTGCATGATACCTACTAAGAAATGTCAAGAACAATCTGTAACACCCCGATATTTTATGAAAAATATTCTTTTAATTCCATTAATTTCTTGTGTTGTATGCTACACCAAGATTACCTTGCGCTATACGCAACACCGTATTAGCTTGCAGTATACACAACACTATTCTTGGATCGTGTTACACACAATTTTGATAATAGTTATTCTACGCAACATTGAGTATATATATATATATATTCAATGTATAAATGAAATATGGTTGGATTATGTTATATGAAACAATGAAGTATTCTTTCACAACACGCAACCCTGACTTTTCTTGCATTATACGCAATCGCGACCTTCCTCGATAACGTGTGTTGTACGCAATACCGGGTTTTACTAAACAACGATATATTATTATAATATTATTATGAAATAGCCGTTATGAATAGTATTAACTAAAATTTGAATTTTATAACATTATTATTTATCTTACACATTTTCTAGAACACGCTATAAGAACAAAATAAATTTTTCGGGTAAAATAAGTATTTTTCAAAAAATGCAGTTTTGCCGCCTTTTAATAGCGCAGCCACTTTAAATCTAGTTTTTGACATGTTTATAAGTTCAATTTGACAAAATAAAATTCTTCTTTGGAATAAAGAAATAAAAATTTACATTGGATAAACTTTTCATATTATTTTGGTAACTTTCATATTTTGATGAATAGTAAAAACACGCTATATTTTTATTAAAAACAACTTTTTTCATCACAATAATTTTTATGGATAAATTATAATATTGAGTGGTTTTAAAGTATAAATAGAATATATTTTTACCATTTAATATAATTTATGTCATTATCATTGATTATACATTGAATTTGTAGGTTAAATCAATTCAATCTTTTGCAATGTTTTAAAGGAAAACCCGTTTTCTTTCGACAAAGGGATGAATTTTAATTTAATTTCTACAAATTTTGTGTATTGAATTTGTAAAAATGGATTCCATATTTGGAATCAGTGGGTCCAAATTATGTTAATAAGCTACTTTTTAATTTTGGGAATTATGAATAGTAACTACGGTAAATTTTATTTACCATAGTTAAAGGTAAATCATTTAATTAAGGGTAAATATAAGATTATAAAATTACTATAACACCTTAAAAAATCCTATTGGATGACTAAAAGTAGACCCATATCACCTAAGGGTCAGATTAGATTCATTTAATGGACTTTTGTCCATGAAAATAATTTAATTATTATTAAAACCAAAGAATGTGACAACATGTCACTTTCTTAAATATTATAAGTATAATAATTTTAATTTAGTGATAAACTTCATGAAACATCGAACATGAATAGTCTCAAGAAATATAATACAATTTTATACATCATATGAATTTATTTAGAATTTTTATGGATTAAATAATTATCATTAATTATGACACAATAGTGATGTTGAAATTATTTAATTAATTAAAATATCAAATAAATGGTTTTAAAAATAATAAAATAAATATTCTATGAACTATTTAAGGTTCTAAACTAATTTTCTAGATACATATGACATTTTATGAATCTATTAAAGCTTTTATTTTGAACATATCTTCTGTATATAGTTTATTTAAATTCAAATAAATGAATAGTGTCAAAATTGACACTATTGTTATTTTATAAAAATAACATATTATAAAATTGTTTAAAAATCACAAATATATTAAAAAATTATAAATTTAAATTTATATGGTCTATAATGTTATAATGTAAACAATTATGGACAATTCACAACAAATAAGTAATTATTTTTTATAATTTGAATTTTAGAATGTTATTACCACAAATAAAATTAAATTGACTAAATAAGGATAAATCAAGTTGATAATGTTTAAAATAAATACCTAACATGTCTAAATTTGATTGGTTGATGAGATTACAACCATATCTCATCTAATATTCGTATATGAGCCATTTTTGGAGGTTTTTAATTGGGGTTAGATTTATTATAAATTAATATTTTTAAGAATTCCAAAGGTGACCCTCTCCACCCTTATAAAAGGGCACCTCCTCCCTCTCCTCCTCACACCAATTTGAGCCTTCATGATCAGCCAACCCCTGCCGAATTAACTTATCCACTTCCCTAGAAACATCCTAGAGGTTTTTCTCTACTTTAAAGACCAATCTTAGTGCCCTAAGAGGAGTTTTCAAAGAGGCGTATCGAAGCAGAGGTAATTTCTTCTCCCGATTCTTTAAAGCATCTTTCTTCTTCAACTTCCTCTTCATTAGTTGTTTCATTATAAATTAATAACATCAGTATCACTAATATACTGATTTTTTATTATAAATATGAAAAAACCCCATTTCACCTTCTATCCATCCTACGGAAAACAAAATCACCACGCGTACGTACGTACGGAATACCTTCTCCACGCCGTGGTGTAATCTGTTTTTCCACCAACACCTTACATGGATGGGTATAATGGTGTAAAGAATAACTATACATAGTTATTATAATATCATAATGATTATTATATATTGTATCATCCACTCCAATCCAATTCAATAATTATGGAAATGATATCATCGTTCGTGCGTACGTACGGACTACCGTCTCCACGACGCGATGAGATTCATTCTCCATGTTAACCATTTAAGAAGGATTATAAAGTATATATAAGCAATAATAATGAAATATATGACATTATAAATCTAATGGATTTATGTATATATGTATGTCATCTACTTAATTCCATTCAACTCAATAAGGAAACGAAAATAGCGTTCATGCGTACGTACGGCCTACCGTCTCCATGAACGGTGTATTTCTTTACATTTATCGATATATTATATATATGTATATTCTGAATATATATTATATATAAATCATGTTTTATATTCTGTAATTAAGTATTCATGATCTAAGTAATCATATGAATAATTACAATTCAAAACACGGACGACAAATGAAACGATCTTACCCAAAACACTCTTTAACATGGAATTTACAAAAGAACGGGTAATTTAAAATCATAATTGAACCATATATGATATCATAACAATGAATATGATTTTTTAATAAGTCAATAACATTATTTAAATCATTATACATGAGGTTCAGATACATACGAAGCATATCAGACATAATGTAAGGGATAAATTTTGCAAATCTCATTTTTATCTGAGATTACTTATTCGTAAGTATTTACTGGGGTTATTTCTATAATCCATGTCCATGTTTTATAAAAGTGTTTTCATGTATGCTTAAAGTCATTTTTATCCATTTTTGACTTTTTTTCTTTTACTACATGTTATGTAAAGAATATTTTTTTTGTTTACGTTACGATGTACTTTTTTGACTTTTTCGACAAAAGTACGAGAAGAATATTTTTTTTAATTTATACGACATGAAAGGATTTTTACGGTTTCATAAAGCCTTATTTTCATGAAGCTTCCTCCAAACAATTTCATTACTATTTTTAACAAAATCTTTTTCTTTTAAAATTGCATGACGATTTGTGAAAATAAATTGATTTTGAAGAAGAAAGGATATTTTCCTCAAAAATTCATTTCAAGAATTTTATCAAAATCATTTTTCATATAAGATGACATTATTTCATATGTGTATGTTTCAAGTATCATGTCTCTATGATTTAAATGGTTTAACTTTTCTTATTATGAAATGATATCCATTTCTTTTATATGGATTATGTTATTATGGAATGATGTTTATGAAACCCATTTTGTTTATTGGGTTATTATGAATGATGTATGTTTTTTTGTGGCACAAGTAAGAATGATTTAATTATGAGATGGGTGGGACCTATATCTCCCTCCAATTCATTAGGTAAATATTTTATATCTCATGAGATAGACATGGCTGGAACAGTACGTTAATCCGGTTCAGTGTTACAGGACTGAAACGGGGAGGGAACTCGATTCAGAATGGGACTTTGTCCACTAAGATGGTCTTGGAAGCAATGCCTTGGCTACAATGGAAATCATTACATGTGCCTAATGGATTCCACAATTACATTTTTTATTCCAATTCTATTTTATCATTATTTATGTTTCATTATGATCTATGCCTTATGTACTTCCATGTTTTTTGTCATTGTTCAATATTTTTAATGTTCCTGTTTTTTTAAGTTCAAATGTATATGGTATGTTTTATTTTATCCATGCTTACCCTTATTGAGAATTTGAGCTCACCCTTTTTGTGTTTTCTTTTCCCCCAGGATTAAAAGAAATATTTTATGTAAGGAAACAAAAATGGGAAGATCTTTATGGGAGATGCTGAAGATCTTTCGCCACGATTAGAAGATTACGTTCCAAGTTTCCAAAGACACTAAACTATTACAGTCCTTGTGTGTCTGTTTTTGTTATGTACTATGTATTCTGAAAAAGTAATGTAATGTCTATGTATGTCAAGCTTCGGGTCTCTACAACAATCATTGCTAATGACCTCAGACACCACCTAAAAAACAATCATTAGATCCTTTGAAAAAATTCAAGGGAGCTTCCACCCCAAAAGAAGCAAGATGATGAGGGCTGGGACTTACCCCCAATTATCTAATAACTCTTCTAGCTATGCAACTTTCAACCCCATACCATAGATCTTCTTTGTGAGGAATCCTAATGAATCCCCTCTCATAATAAATATTGTTCTAGCCAGTGTCCTATGAGCAACCTCTTCCCTCTCTGGTACCTCGAGATATTCCAACAACATGATCAATGTAACATTATGCTTGATCTGTATTTGAAAATCATACTAAAAATTCCACACCCAAGACTTCTCATCTATAAATTGGTCAAAATAATATTGAATAAGGGTACTAAAATAGATCGAAAACACTTACACACCGGAACACCCCTATCAAAGGGTAAAAATATCTTAATAAATGGACACGTTCATGGTCAAATAAATAAACACTTCTCAAAACTAAACCCCAAAATTCTCCCATGAGCCTTTTGACTCCCCAAATTACATGAGTAACAGGATAAACCACTACCTCACTGCTTCTCACAACATCTTCCCAGCCAACAAAACCTAGTTCACCTTCTGAGTACAGATAGAAAAAAAATATATCTCAACCACCTCAAACCAACCTCTTTTATCTATGTATGAAATGGACCACCATAGTTCTATAGTATATGGGACTATAACTCTATAAGTTTTCTCCTTTAAGTCTTTTCATCATCAACCTCTACTATGTGGTGATCTATTGGAACATCTTATTGAACATGCTCCACTAGAACCACATAGGGATATTGACCTAGATTCATACCTACAAAAGAACAATCTATAAGTGACTCCTAAAGATGAAATATAGAATATTTAATATTAAATAATTAAATATTTACTTAATTTTATCTAATGTTCAACCTATCATGATGTCTACCCATTTCAAATATTGCTTCAATTAAGAATGATTCATGATCCTTTGCTAGGTATCTACCCCAATACCTATGTCACGTCACACAGTATTCTTGGTAAACTGAAAGTTACATGCATCGGTTCACAAGGGGTCCTAAATAGCCTTGTCTCAGCTGGTCTCCATTATTCACATCACTTACTAAATTTAGCTAACATTGGTTCCCTACCAACTCATTTCACTAATTCCTAACTATAAGCTCCATATTATCCCTCAACTTGAACCTTTGATACCACTTTTCATGACCCCTTCCCCCAACAGTTACCCATCATGGTCCAGCAACGAGAGAAGGGAGATGGGGACCTCCTAAATCTCATCTCCAATTGGCCATGGTTTGGAAACAAGCACCAAAGGTATAATATACTTGCAAATGAGAGGAATTAAACACTAAGTGTAACATTGGGAAAGAGATATAATTCAAGAACACCAATCAAATCCAATTTATAAAAAAAACAGATACCAAGTATATACATATAATGTAATATAAATCTAGAAAAACTGGAAGGGAACTACATGTTTCATGTTATAAACTTGGAAATGACCATGTTTCCCAAAAAGCTCCAAAACAACCTTGAGTTATTAATATCCAGCCCAATCCCATGCCTTCTTCTACTGACCTATAATACTCTTTATATATACATCGGGTGAGAATTAATGGTATACTCAATAGGATCCTCCTCAGATCCCATCATTCAAAAGATAAAGAAAACATATTATAGCATAGTGAACAAAAACTAAATCTAACTCATCACATAAAAAGGTATACTATGTTCACATTTTTACTATGTCTATCTCCCACCAAATGACGCATACATTACATCATATAATATAATATAAAATAAATTTACCCTTATACCACTTCCCCACTAGTATTATATTCTTCCCCAATATTGTATTTCTTGATCAATCTCTCTCTAAAAAAATCTAGCCTAAGGAAACCTGATATGGGTATCACAACATGCATCTCATATATCACATCATATCATCGTCGCATTCCACATCTCTATATAATATCCAAGTTGTTTTCAGGATCCACCATATCCCATGTGTCATGTATCATAAATCAGGTATTATACCTCAATCAATCATATTCTATAAAACTAGTAATATACCATCATATATTACAATCCATACATGTCATGCCTAAAATAATCCTTATGATACTGTATTCAGAGATACATGTGTGTGAAATAACCGAAATCCATCACATAACTATATACATATATATAGGATAGAAAAACCATGAATTCCAACACATAATACTACAAAAAAAGAGAGTAGGGCTAGAGGTCACAGTCTACCATCCATTCCTCACCAACCTAGTTGTTGTTAAATTTACCCTCCAAGATTCCAGTTGGTGGAAATCTTCTTACTGATGTGGGTGGGGTATCCTGTAAAATTACAAGAAATACATGATATAATATATCCCATAACCACATTATGGGAATTGACCTAGTATTAGGCTCATCTATAGCTATCATCCCTCAAATACCCATTTGTCACTCCTAAGCACTAGATATCCTAAAAACACAATAAAACAAGGAACTTAATTAAATTACTTCATTACTTTTTTGTAATTAAACTTTTGTAAATTAATTCATCATATTTTAACTAAATTTATTTCACATTCATTTCCTTAACCACTAAAGTGAATTCTATACTCTCTAAGAATAACCAACCAAGTCCACAATTTCTCAAGATTCGCATTTTTTTTCTAGAAATAACCAACACCATTAGTTAAAATTCTAGTTATTCTTTCACCATTACATAATTTTATTTACTCTAGGAAATACCCTATGATTCCATCAATATATATATAACAAATCACAGCTGGCTACCTCAGGCACTGGGAAAATTAAAGTTGGTAAACAAGAAACTCTGTTATTAAGCCTTATTAAGAATATTATCATGAAAGAATCTTATCATTTAACATGAAAATGGGTAATCCCACCTTCATCTCATTCCATTAAACATTATTACAACCATAACACTAGCGCTCTTATTATCACATATCATATCCTCATTGGAATTAGTACTACCTCAAAATCTAGGCCTCCCCACCCTTATCACATCAAACCATCATCCAACCTTTACTCATATCACATCACATATAATTTCTCACATCTAATAAAACACATAAAGATGAAAACCAAAAATAAGTTTAACATGGAATCTTGGCCCTAAAGGCAAGGAATTTAAACATTACATCCAAACATGCTCACTCATCCCTAAACATAAGGCATTCATCCTTCATATGAAAATATGATCACTCAGCCCTCAAATATTTATCTTTATCAAAAAACAATTTGTATTTAATTATGAATTAACCAATTCATTTTTTATAGGTTATGAAAATGGGTAACCGATGGAATCAGATATAGAAATCTATAATATTATTTAAATATGTCATCTAGAATCTATTATTGTTAAAAAAATCTATGATAGAAATAATCAAATTTATGATTACTTTCTTTATTTACAAAAAAAATCATTACTACTTTGGGTTATTTAGTAAATTCCATAAACACATGGAAGACCAAAATGATTAAAATGAACTTATAATCAATTTGATAACCTCTAAATTACATGAAAGGAAAGATTTATTATCCATGCCACTTTAATTATTTATCTAACCAAATAATTATATGATTTAAAATACATAAAATTTTGATCAAACTAACACATAATAAAAAAACATAAAAACATTCTAAACAACATAAGATTGATAGCACACTATCTTGTAAATCATGGGGAACACTATTATCATGGTGGAAGAACATATTAGATCACTAAACATAAACCATTAGTTAATTAATCCATTTTATCCTTTATTAGGGTGAATTAAAACACTTCTAAAAAAGTTAAAGCGAGACAATTTCATGTAATATAAAATGGTACAAAATGAATCCCCTACCTCAATTTGTTAACATTAAGCAAACCTGAACAGAATCACAGAATGGATCATTGAACACCTCTCCCACAAGGAAATCTATATCCCTTTAAGAAATCCACACCAAATAACATCAATTGAAACTCCATTAGAATTATGGATATCCAATTTCATAACATGGAGAAATAAAATGGGAGGAAAAAAGATCAAATGGAGGATAAAATACTATAAAAGAGGAAGGACTCAACTCAGATCACCACAAATTGATCTCCAAAAGGAAGGG
This sequence comes from Viscum album, assembly GCA_963277665.1. Lineage (NCBI taxonomy): Eukaryota > Viridiplantae > Streptophyta > Magnoliopsida > Santalales > Viscaceae > Viscum > Viscum album. The sequence continues at coordinate 1,750,322,976 of OY728152.1, forward strand.
GTTGATTCATATCGAAAGGGTTTTCAAATTCCTTCAAAAATATCCCCCGAGTGCCAATTTTTTGGGAGATATAATATAAATAAAGGTTGGTTTATATTATGTTTGGGTATTCATAGGCATTCTATAAAACATAACACCATGGTAAAACCCCCTGGACAACACCACAAAACTTGCTAAAATATGAAGGAAAAAATATAGTGAAATGAAAGGGATCATGGAATAACCAGCCTAATAAAATAGTATCTGAGACACATGACACCCTACACACCAAAAATCATAAAATCCTGGGGGGCATGGTGTGGTCTCAACCACCACACCATATGACCCATTTTCAAAAAAAAAAGAGGCTACGCTGCAGCCTAAATGCCATGGAATAACAACCTAAAAAATGGAAGTAGCTTTGAAATCCTCCTCTCCGGACCCTACACCACAATCATACTCTCCATGTCATAGTAAACAACCTTATAATAAAACCTAATTTTCCACACTTTATAATTCTCTGTTAAGATGAGTCTTCGACTTAACTCCCTTGCTTCCTCCTCTAGGAACCTCCAACACTCAAACAACACCAATGAAAGGATACCAATATATAGGACCTTAAAATATAGTATTCAGACTATTAATTCACAAATAAATTATTGAAATTATCATATAGATGCTAAATTTTCATTCCAAATTGGTGAGTTGAGCAAATAAGTCTACATAGGATAAGCTGAATGTTTTTTTATGAGGATGGTATAACAAAATTCTGATAACATAATCAAACTCTACATGGATTAAAAAATGACTAAGGGTTTGGAATTCAAATTTGAATGAATATTTTTTATAGATGCATTTCAAGAAAGAAAATAAGGAAAACACTCTTCAACTAACTTTTTTTAACTTTCAAATAACCATTATTAAGGATGAAATGGGATCTCAAATGACATTATGTTTCTAATACCAAAAAACTTGTAAAATGACCAAATCTAGGATACAAATAGAAAAAACTAAAATATAACACTAAATATAAAAAATAAACTAAATACCAAATTTTAACAAAATTGAACCCTTAATTTAATCCTAAATAATACCAAGATGTGACACTAGTATTATCTTATAAGATGATTCCTTCACTACTATATAATTGGTCACCAACTATAGGGACATTCATCGATACCAAACCAACATAGGAAGATATATAGTATGTTATTCCAACATAAATATTTTAGGTGGAAATATCTACAACCTAAAGAATTCACAAAGGAAGTTCATCATTTAGGAAAAAAATAAGGGGTTCTAAAACCATTGTGAACTATAGATAAAGCCTGCATGGGATATACAAGGAAACCATTACCATCAGAACCAACTCATTTAATAAAAATAAAAAATCTCACCACAGTCTAAAATCCACTAATGTTGATTGGTCAACACTTTTTTTTGAACCATGGAGGGGTACCACCGTTACTCATGTACTAGGTGGATCAACTCATTGAATAACAAAATGGCATCAATAAAATGTGATATGATGTGATCTATCATGGGATGGTTGAGATTCATAACCCCTACTGAACTAATAATGGATGGAGTTCGGTTGAACATGCTAAATAATAGTGAGGATGAGAGAGGAAGAGCCTAATGATGAAGGAGGGACAACATTGGTGAAGAGGGAATGGCCTCAAACAAATAAAAATAAAACCATATATACCCCCAAATAGGGTATGTAAGATTATGAGGTAGAAGTAACAACAAGTAATGAAAAGGAAAAAATATAGATATTCAAACAAGAATGAATGGGAAAGAGTGAAAGAGGTTGAGGCAATCGATAGGTTTCCACTACCACTATATATAGGAAACCCTATCAAAGCATGAATATAGGATTCACTTGGATATTAGGTTTATATGCATTGATTCTATCGATAAAAATGAATACAAGAATTCATATGTTAATATTGGGAGTGATTAAGTTGTTGATGATGCTTCAAGAGAAGAAATAGTGGATGTATATTTTTTCAATTCCAAGAGAAATATATCAAGGATCTACTGAATAAGTTTGAATTATATGATTTTAAGGATGTTTCGACACCTATCATAGTGGATTTGAAACTCAACAATGAATTGGCTATTCTCATAGTTAATCAAGTAGAATATAGGGATATAATTGTTACTCTACTATATATTATAACATATTTTCTTAATATTTTCTATATGATTCTAAGGTGATATTATGGTTAATCATGTGAAATATGATAAGGTAATTATAAATTATTTAAAACGAATAACTAATTATATGTTGATTAATTAAATAAAATGTTATAATGAGCTATTTGGATATCTTAATACTTATTGGTTGGATAATTTGGATGATACAAATCACACTCCAAGAGGTACATTTTTTAATAGAATAAAGTGTACATGATGAAATTTTAAAAAAACATGTTATAATTTGAATAGTTTAAGTTGAATATATTGTTTGATAGTCATGAATGCACAAAAAATCTAAAAATTAATAAATAACATGAAGATATAAAGGTGAGAATAACTTTTTAATTACTAATTAGTTATGAGAATAAAAGAGAAATAAATTAATCAATGAATTCATTATATCATTCAAGTTAAAATAAAAATGATATCCAGTATTATTTTATCAAATAAAACTTTGTTAATGGAATGGTAAATCGTTTTTTTAGAAAAATATTTATTATAGGGTGCACCAGCCTCAACAATAATGCAACAATGAGGTAACAAATATTTTCAAAAAATATCTACTAAAGAAAAGGTTTCAAGATCTGAAGAAGAAATTAGATGGTTAGAATTCTACTCTTACCAGAGGTAATTTAGTAATAATCCCTTTAATATATATATATATATATATATATATATATATATTATCATCAAATGAGGATAAAATTATTAAATATTATTTCAATTAGATTTTTTTAAATTCTTATACATTATTTTCAGAACTACTTTCTTCGTTTAATACCTAGATTTCTTATCATAATTGGAATCTCAAGTTATTTTTATTAAACAAATAGAGTGAAAGGGATATTTCATATGAGTTTGATAAAAATATAAAAAATATATATTTAATAATTGGTATAAAATATTTATTTTTTAATCTAATAATAATACTTCATATATGGATAAAAAAATATTTGTAATTCTAGGATGGGGATTCATAAAAAACATTACTCAAACTAGTAGTGTGTTGTCAGTTGTTTTTTATTAAGAATAGTTATCAAAGGATATATATTTATTTGAAAAATAAATTTTTATAATTATGATATTATTTTAAATCAATTATTATGGATATTACTTTATTTGATTTATTTTTTGATGAGGTAATATTTGATTTTTAATGTTGAGATTAGTTAAAATATTTATCATTTTGATAAAAAATAAATAGGGGGGATTGGAGAACCCTTAGGGGGATATTTAAGAAACCCATATATAGAAAGGGTGTATTTATGTTTTCATTGAATGTTTTGAGTACGCTTGGAACTTTAATGTTACATAATATAGGGGGAAGTTTTAAGATTGGTATATTGAGGAATACCCATGGATTAAATTCATAGTATCTGTTTTCTTTAATGATATAAAATTTCATTGACTAATAATTTTGGTTTAAATATTTTATGGTGATATTTTGGAGTTGATTTGATATATTTTTTAAGAATTCTTTAGTCTTTCATAAGATATGTAAAATAAATTAGAATTGATCCAATAAAGTAAGGCTTATATAAGGTATATTGGTAAAAATAAAGGCTTTTGTGAAATAGATCAATATGACAATGTTATTGAATGTTGTATAAAAAAATTAATAATCGTGTGATTTATAATGATTAATTTATTTATTGAATTAAAATTAATTGGGGAATAAAGATATGATTTAATAGATACATGAGGTAGATCCACAGGATATGTGAATTAGATTTGTGTGTTACAAAAGTTATGTGAGACAAATTAGAATGTTATGTGGGATAAGTGTTATGGATTAAAAATTTTCATGGGAAATAATTATTATACATTATCAATGGGATATTAAAAAAAATTATATAAACTTATAATTCAACTATATAGAAACCCTATAGCTATTTGATTTTCAGGCTACTGTGAATCTAGAAATTTTGATGGTAAAAATAAAATATTTCATCTGAGTTTCTTGGATTTAGAGTGAATCTATCTTATATTTTAGATTTTTAATAATTATAAAGAATAATAACTATAATTAGATTATATGGGTAAAAAGATACATGTGGGGAGATATAGTTAGAGAAGAAAATTTGTTCTTATGTTTTCCAATAGGGATATATTTATTTGTTCAAGTGATAGAAGAACTCCATAAGGGTTGTTTTAAATATATACAATTCCAAATGAATAACAAATAAATTTATGTAGTGATTAAAATTAAATTTTTATGATAATTCTCATTCATGAATTTATTATTTTATAAAAACTAGGACTCTTAATGGTGAATCGGTGGGATAAAAAAATATTGAGTTAAGGATGTTACATTTTACCTCTTCAATGTAATTCACTCTATAATATTACTCGATTAATATGTGGAATGGATGATACTATAAGGTTTTATTCTCCCATACTGGGGATTAACCTTTTAAATTATTGTGTTTCTTTTACTATTCTATATTGATTACATTGGTTGAGGTTAAAATGTAAAAAATAATGAATGATTTATTTTTTCTTTTATCTATAATCATAAATTGATTGAGTGGGATTAAAAAATTATTATTATTACTGATTATACACCTTTTTATTGTTGGATACATAAATTATTGGGAATATCAATATCTTATACCCAGGGAACATAATATTTTTTAGCCTCATATGTTTGGTATTGAATTTAACGGTCATATGGTAACATATCATTTAAGAGACCAAGTAGTTATGTAAAACTTTTTACACTTAATTATTTGGTTTATTTCAAGTTATATAGTTTTAATATATCTAATAACACTATAGATGTGGTATAACCAATAAATAATTCAATATTTATATAGTTATTGAACCTCTAAAAATGATGAAAATTGTTGAAGTTAATCTTCAACCATCATTGTAATTTTTTCAATAAAATATTTTTAATCATTTATATTTATATTGAAATTAGGTGATCCATAATTCATGTTGGACTCCTCATGTATTAATCATGTTTTAATGATCCCAAATCTTATTCAACATAGTTAACTTTTATAAATTATATCCAATCATGTGTATTTATGTTTAAAGTTATCTCATGCTTTGAGAAGAGCCTTACAATATCTTAATTGCTCTATTTTCAATTTACCAACTTTATAATATCTTGTATCTACTCTCAAAATACCTTCTCTAACAAATGATTAATTCTAATCCTTTCTATTATAATCTTTATTTAAGTCTTCTCATAGTTACTTTGAAAAGTCTAAGACACCGTGAGTCTACCACTGGTTATGTATTTCTGATACCATGAAGCCAGACACCATGAAGCAAGACACCGTGAAGCCAGACCCTGTGAAGAAAGACACCGTGATGAAAGACACCATGGAGCCAAACACAGTGAAGCTAGAAACCATGAATCCAGACACCGTGAAGCAAGACACCATGAACCAAGTCACTATGAATCTAGACACTGTGAAGCCAGACACCGTGAAGCAAGACACCGTAACCAAGAGACCATGATCAAGACTCATTGAACAAGACACCGTGATGGAGACACTGTTTCCATGACATATTATGACACCATTTCTAAAACTAATTTGTCGTCTTTAAATTTAATTTCTAACGGTCATATTTGATGAATTTAATGTACTGACATAATTAATGTTCCATTTTAGGCATATCATCGGACTGTGTGAGGTATGAGGTACAAAGCACATGCAACCTGTCGGCTCCAACACATGCATTCAAAGTTAAAAGCGAAGTGTGTACAAGAATCACGAAGAGCTTGATACACAAAAAATGAAAAGAAAGGCCGCAAGCATCATAACAAATAATATACTTGGATAAAGTCTCAAAAGAAAGTCATAATGCATGAAACATGATGCTGCTGAACACACCAAGAAAATTTTAAGCTTAAGGAACATCTTAGCTCGATTGAACCTCCTGAAGAACTCATAATGAACCGTGACACTCTGTTTTTCACACAACTACCAGAGAAGGACTCAAAGCTTTATCTTCTTCAATCCAAAGGAGTACAGAGCTACATTGACATCACACAGAAGCATTCTAAACCTATATCAATATTATTACTCTGCTATGATAATTTTTATTACATTACAAGTAGTGTATTCATCTGTTTTTTTAGCCACACACTAACTCCTATGTTGAACTGGAGGATACTGAAATCCTCACACCATCATTTTTATACCTGGGTGTATCCCACATAGAACTGTGGTAGAGGTATGAGGACCTAGACAATTTGAGTACTATTTTAACCCCAATATAGGGTGTGGATCAAAGTATTATATAAACTATTTGAGAGGACTATGTCTCAGCTTGAGACTGAACCTATTGGGTAAAACTATCGTGCATGTTATTTCATTATAATCTATTTTTAAATATTCCGCTTCAATTTACGTTGAAACTCAAATCTATTTTAAATTAACTCTAATAGTTGAACTAGAAAGTGTTTGTAATTATTTTGAACCATTAATTTAGTTTCAAATGCTAACATAATCTTTAGATTTATTTCACTGATAAATAATTAATCTTTGAGAAACTAATTAAACACTTACAATATTTATAAATTTACTACAGTTTAACGTCTTTTATGAATTGGGGGATTTTAATTTAAATATTTTAAATAGATATTTTAATTGGAACTTAATTAAACCCTCTCTTGAGTATCCACTCTGACCAAAATTTGGTATCAGAGGTGTATAAAAGTTTTTTTTAACACAGTATTTGTGAAATGTTTTCAACCGTGATTTCAGTTGTATCTTATAGATCTCCAAATTTCTGTTAATTCTAAATTTTTATATCTTTATATATCATTTTAAAACATAGTCATTATGGATAACAGATTAAAAGGTGAAGCTACCAACATTCTACCCTTCTTTAATGGTGTTAATTATGCCCAATGGAAAATCAAAATGAAAATTCATTTAAAAATTATGGGATTTGAAATTTGGACTGCCATAGAGACTTAGTATAAGGTTCCAGAAACTGTTAGAACTACTTGTGATGAACCTAATAAATCTTCTTACAATAATAATTATAAATCAATGAATGCCTTGTATTTTTCCTTAAGAGATGAAGAATTTAATCAAATATGTGCTTGTAAGACTACTTATGAAATATGGGATACCCTGGATGTTTCCCATGAGGGAACAACCAAAGTTAAAGAAATTATACTAAATACATACACTATTATGTATGATAATTTTAAAATTAAATATGATGAATCTATTTCGAATATGTATCTTAGGTTTAATTAGATGTCAAATTCAATGAGATCATTGGGAATAGTTGTTCCATCAATGGAGAAAATCCCGAGGATACTAAGATTCCTAGTAGACAGTTGGAGAGGAACCTCTGCCTCTATATGAGAATAATGTGAAATTGGAAAGCTACCTATCAAGGAGATGATTGGAAAATTGATGATGTATGAAGAATAATTGAAGGTAAATAAAGTGGAATATGATGAACTTAAGAAGAAGTCAGTGGAATTTAAGTCCACTACCTCAAAACCCAAGGACAAGGAGATAGTTCACATACCTGTCGAAAGCTCAACTAGTGAAAATGATGACTCAGAAAGTGATGAAGAGATGGATCATATATCCAAGAGATTCAAGAAATTATATAGAAAGAATAAATTTTTCATAAAATCAAATTATATGGGTACGTATGACCAACGAGGTAACTGGAAGAGAGATTAGATGAAAGCTAATAAAAATGATGAGATATTCTATTACAAATGTAAAATGAAAGGACATGTTAAGCCTGACTGTCCAAAATTTAAGTTTAAGAAAACAAATATGATTATAAGTACAAAAAATAAAAGAAATCCATAAAGGCGACATGGAGAGATTCAAAAGACATCTCAAGTGGTTCTAATGCTTCTGATTCTAAAGAAATGAGTCATGCCAACATATGTTACATGAATAAAACATCTTAGGTACATGTTTCCCCTGTACAGAATGATTAGTATTATGGGAATGAAAGTGATTCAGATAATGATGATAAATGTCAAAAGCTATATTATTTGAATACTATAATATGTTAGAAGATACATGCAATGAGCTAAATGATATGTACAAATCATCAAAGAAACAGTATTCCTTGACAACCACTGTTAAATCTGATCTTAGTATAGAAAAGGAAAAGAATGCTCAAATGCTAAAGGAAAATACTAAACTCAAATTGTCTAATGAGAAAATTATAAAATACATAGAGAAGTTCACAAATGGAAAGAATACTCTAACTCAAATTCTTGGAAAACAAGTTGCGCCAAAGTATACTACTGGTTTAGGATACCAACCTAGACAGAGACAGATTGTTAAGAATATATTTATTGCCAAATCTGGACAGTATACTATTAGTTCAATTTCTGGAAACTCTTATGCTTCATCTAGCTATTCAAATTCTCATAGAACAAACATAGTTTACTTATCAAAATAATTTGAATCTGTTAATTATAGGAAACCCATTAGACAAATATGGGTACCTAAAGTTTTTCTTGCTAACCTTTCTGGAGCCAAGAAAATCTGAGAACCAAAATTATCTTCTGTCTAAATGTGTTTTGTAGGAAACATGCTTGAAAATATCCTATAGGAAGATATGGTACTTGGATAGTGGATGTTCAAGACATATGACAGGAGACGAATCATGCATTAATAGCTTAATCAATGTTTATGGAGGACATGTCATCTTTGGGGATAACTCAAAAGGAAAAATCATCGACTTAGGCCAGATTGGTAAAAATGATTCAATTTTAATTTCTAAAATACTATATGTTGATGGATTAAAATACAACCTTCTAAGTATTTATCAGTTCTGTGATGATGGTTTCAATGTAAAATTTGAAAATGATTCATGCAATGTTTTTAATTCCAAAGATGTTTTGGTGTTTACTACCTTAAGAAATGAAAATGTATATTCTGTAGATTTGAATTCTTTAGCTAAAAAAATGTTACTTGTTTAAATGATTTTCATAAATAATCTTGGCTATGGAATAGAACGCTAGGACACAGCAATGTGCCCTCACATAGTGAACTGACTAGGAAAGGTTTAGTTATAGACTTACCTAAACTAGAATTCCCACTCAACAAAGTGTGTAATCCTTGTCATAAGGGAAAACAACACAAAGTTTCTTTCAAATCAAAGAAATAAGATTCTACTTCTCAACCTCTAATTTTGGTTCACATGGATTTGTTTGGATTATTGAGAGTTTCAAGTCTAAATGGTAAGTACTATGTTTATGTTCTTGTAGATGATTTTTCTAGGTACACATGGGTATAATTTCTTACTCATGAAAGTGAATATTGTTCTTATTTTATCAAATATTACAAGTATGTAGAAAACCATAGTGGACTTAGGATCAAGACATTGAGAAGTGATCATGATCGTGAGTTTGAAAATAAAGAGTTTGAATCTTATTTCTCACATAATGGATATAGTCACAACATCTCCACTCCTAGAACACCTTCACAGATTGGTGTAGTAGAAAGAAGAAATAGGGATCCTCAAGAGATTTCTAGAAAAATGGTCAATGAATATGATTTACCTATTTACATTTGGGATAAAGATGTTAATACAGATTTTTACATTATCAATAGAGTCATGATTAGAATAATTTATAAAAGACCTCTTATGTGCTTTGGAACAATAGGAATCCTAAGGTTAATTACTTTAGAGTTTTTGGTTGCAAAGTTTTTATCCTTAACACTAAATATAATCTTGACATATTTTCTTCCAAAAGATATGAAGTAATTTTAATAGGTTATTCTACAACCAGTGAGGCCTATATAGTATTAAATAAGAGAACCAAATGATTGGAAGAAACTATAAACTTCAAATTTGATGAAACTAATCCACATGAACCTCATACCCCTCTTGAAAATATTGAAGAAGATATGTACATTAAATAATATAATGAAAAAAATAGTGAACCTGTTGTTAAGATAACCAGTTCTAGAAATTTTCCAGAACTAGTTTCTGTAGAACCCAAATCTATAAACAAAACTGAAATTTATAGCTGTACCTTCTCTTGACCAACTAGGACCCTTAAAACCCATCCTTTAGATGATGTAGTAGTAGATTTAGGTAGAGGGACACAAACTAGATCTTCTCTGAGAAACCAGATTGAACATGAATCCATTCCTTCACAACTTGAACCTAAAATATCAATTATGCAATCAATGATGAATTTTGGGTGATGGCTATGAAATAATAATTAAATCAATTTGAAATAAATAATGTTTCGGAATTAGTAGACAGACCTAAGGACATTTGACCATAGGCACTAAATGAGATTTTAGGAATAAATTTGATGAAGCTGGTTGCATAGTTAGAAACAAGGATAGACTATTTGCACAATAATATAGTCAAAAAGAAGTAATTGACTATGAGGAGACCTTTGAACTAGTAGCCAAACATTAATCCATCTGAATCCTGCTTGCCTATGCTGCACATTTTAATTTCAAACTATATCAAATGGATGTTAATAGTTCATTCCTAAATGGGTATATAGCTGGGGATGTTTTTGTTGAACAACCCCCTGGATTTACAAACCCACATTTTACAAATCATATTTTTAAATTATCAAAAGATTGATATGGTTTAAAGCAAGGTCCAAGATCATGGTATGTTAGATTGAGTACTTTTCTTATTTCCAAAGGTTTTACAAAAGTAATAGTTGATCCTACACTTTTTATAAAACAAATTTCTAATTATGTTTTAGCTGTTCAAATCTATGTATATGACATTATTTTTGGATATTCGAAAAATTCATTATGTGTTGATTTTTCTAAAATGATGCAAAATGAATTTGAAATGAGTTTAATGGGAGAACTCAAAAATTTTCTTGGATTTCATGTTTTCCAAAATGAAAATGGTATTATTTCAAATCAAAGTAAATATTCAACGAAAATTCTAAAGCGATTTTGATTGGATATCACAAAATGTAGTGACACTCCCATGAGTACCACATGTAAGTTGTATCATGATGAAGATCACAAATCAGTTGATCAAACAACTTATAGAGGAATGATTGGAAGTTTACTATACTTAACTACTAGTCATCCTAACATTATGTTTAGTGTGTGTATGTGTGCTCGTTTTCATGAAAACCCTAAAGAATCTCATTTAAATGTTGTAAAGAGAATTTTCAAATACCTTAAGAAAACACCCAATATACGACCATTTTATCCTAAAGGACAATCATTTGAATTAGTTATTTATTCTGATGAAAACTTCGGTGGCTGTAAGTTAGATAGAAAAAGCACCTCTAGAACATGTCACCTTTTAGGCAAGTCACTAGTATCATGGTGTTGTAAGAAACAAAATTATGTTGCATTATCTTTTGTAGAAGATGAATACATAGCTGCTAGCAGTTGTTGTGCACGAATTTTGTGAATGAAACAGACATTAAGAATTTTGGATATCAATTCAGACATGTACCTATAAATTGTGACAACACAGGTGCTATTAACATCTAAAAGAATCTTGTTTCACATTATAGGACAAATAATATTGATTTAAGGCGTCACTTTTTGAGAGATCATTATCAAAAAGGTGATATCACTTTGGAATTCATTGGTAATGAATTTAAACATGTGGATATATTCCCTAAACCATTAAAATATGAGAGAATAGACTTCATCAAACATGAACTAGGATAGATAAATCTCAAATAGATACCTTAATTGTTAATGTTTCAGGTCTTACTATTTGATATCTTACATTGTTATACTTTACTGTTTCATAATTACAGTTTCTCAGTTACTGTCTCTCATGTTCACTTTCTCACCGTAATGTTTCATGTTTATGGTATCACAATTAGTATTTTGTACTAAATGTCTGACTACTACTGCCTCACAATAACGCATGCTGAAAAGATCACTCACAGTCTCACCGTGAAACTCTTTTACCATCTCATCGTAATGACCACTCACTGTCTCACCGTAAAAAATCTTTATGTTTTTCTTTACACCCGTATCGCATTAATTATTATTTCACCTCTCTTATTTTTCCTAATTTTTTTATTTTAGTGACGTTTGGTATTCCTAAATGATAAAACAAAGAAACTATCACTTAATTATTCACTCAAGGTTTCTTCTACCTACTCCTTTTGAACCCTTATTTATCATTGCAACCCTTTTCTCTCGTGAACCTTCAGTTAATGCGAAGAATTAAATTTCTGTCATCATCGACACCTGAGAAGCGCAACTCGAATAAGAAGAAGATTTCACTTAAGCTGACACCTGAAGGATCTTTAAATCTGAATCAGGTAAACCACGTTATTGTACTCGAGAAAGAGATTTTCCCCAAGTTTCTTCTGTCTAGTATGTCGTTGGTATTGAAAGTGTTAGAACAAGAAGGCTAGTTAGAATGGTTCTCTAATGAGGATAGACCCATCTTTCCTAGGATAGTGGTTTGATTTTACCAATACGTGTAGTTCTAATTTGATTCTAGTGATGGTTATGTAATGAGGAGTTGGTTCAATGGCCATAGATGCTCATTCTCTTCGAGGTTATGGGTTTCATGCCTTAGGATACCTCATGAAGTCATATGTGAGGATTATCAGAGAGGAACTCCACCTTCAACCGATTTATTTGATCTAATTATGCCCTAAAAACCTTAAATATAAAGTCACCCATAGGAAAGCCATTACAACTGAATAAGATGGAGAAACAAGACTTCTATTTATGTTTGTATAGAATTTGGTAACTCCATGAAAATGTGATTTTGTTATGTTAAAATATAAAGATGTGTTTTTGATTACCCTCATGAAAAATGGGCATAACTTCAACCTGTGCAAGTATATCATTCATAACATGTGTGAGTTAATCAAAGTCACATCCAAGTAAACTTATTTGTTCTACTCTTGGATAATTTCATCCTTGCTTCTGCCTAAGGGTATGGTTGGACCCAATGAGGAAGTAATTATGGAATACGAGTAGTATCTCTAACAAGATGTTATCAAAAGAATGAAGACAAACTGGAATCCATAGAAAAAGGAATGGGTGGAAGATAGTGATAGAGTTTATGAGAAATTAAATCCTATGGATTATCTCTTAATGTAGAAAGACATTTCTGATCCTGGTTTGGAAACATATGAGATTTTTGAGTATCTTGGAGAAGTGTAAGAAGAGGCTGAAGTACCACCTAGCGAAGCTATTATTGTTGATAAAGACAAGACTACTATTCCTCATGTGGTTCTTGAAGAAGTACCTACTCCTAAAGAAGATTCTAATTTTGGAAACTCAACCTAAAGCTGGAAAATAATTAGTCACCAAAGAGTCTAAAAATCATGGCATGGAAAAGCCTAAAATGGAAGAGCCACCTATTTTTCCAGAGGTCAATATTGAGGAAATCCCTATGGAAAAATCTATTCCTGAAATCATTCCTTCTGCTAAAGAAAGGATGGAGCTAGCCTTTCAGCAGGAATGACAGGAAAATGGTGAGAAACTCATAGCTGAGTCTGTGGAATTATACCAAGATCCTAAGCTTCTTAGTCCTGAGAAGGAGGTACCTATTGAGGGAGAGAAAACCCCAAATCTTGAGTCTGTTGAAGCCTTACATCCAACTGAGTCAAGTCTTGTAGACACTCTGTACAAATTTTTTTGTTTCTATGATCTGAATGATTCTCATTAGGTTACAGTAATAGGACATGATATTTCCTCCCTATTTTAGTTGAAATATGTCTCTAATTTTTCACTTGAGAAGGAACCTGAGCCTGTACCAATACCTACTCTTGAACCCTTTTCTGTATAGGCATCCTCTATGAGTAAGGATGGTTTGAAGGAATTTGGTTCTACTCTTTTATCTAAAGTTGAGAAACTCAAGCATACCCAACCTTGTCTTGTGAAAAATTTAAGTGAGAAATATGCCTCTCTTTTATTGGAGAAAATCACTTGGAAAATACAACCTAAGATGCTCCATGAGATTCCATAAGTATGATATGAACATAAGATGATTAGTAATGAAGTAAGGACCCTGTGAAGTATGTTTGAAGACATATAGAGAGAGCTGCACTTTAGATATGAACCTATTGCTCCTAAAATACCACAAGTGAGTGTGTCTCAGATTCAACCTTATATAGCGTCCTTAGATGAAAAGATTGTAGAAAGGAACAAAAAAATTGTGAAGGAAATGAAAGTGCTTGTTTCCAACCATAATAAACTCATGGATGAGTATCCAGGATGTCTTCAAAAGGTGTTGAATCAACTAAAATGTATGACCACAGCTGTTAAATCCTCTAGTCAATTCTATGAACCCTCCTCAGACTGTGATCTGCTCAGAACAGTATTCAAATAAGAACTTCATAATGTACTCAGTTGCTTCAATATGGCTTCCTTATCTGAAGTAGTAAAAAACAATGATATAGTTCTTGACATAGTACAAATCCACTCCAAATTTGCTAATGATTCTTAGCAAGACATTACCTAGAAATTGGATTTCTACTTCAACAGAATCTTCTCCAAGACCGATATGATAAACCATTTCAAGTACCTTGTATAAAATATGTGGATTATTCCTGTGACTCCATATTTCAATTACCGATTCTAGAAGCTCACATATTTTACTCGATAGTTAAACAAGTTTATGGAGAATAAGTACAATTTTGGGAAATCCATGCAGTATGGTGGAGAGATTATTACAGATTTCATCAAACTCTTGAGGCCCCATTTTCATGTCCAGAGTACAGCCATTGTTGCTCCAGCGGCTGCACCTCTCAGACCTGGGCTTCTTACCTCCACCTCTACTATAGCCTCAACCACCATGTCTGTCGGCCAAGCACTTAGTAAGATCAGGCTAGTGATTCTTGATCAGCATCAACCTAGATCTTCTACTACTCCTACCTTGGCTCCTTCAGTCTTTGAAGGCCTTCCTTTACCCTCTCTATAAACCACCTCTCTGAATTCTTCTACCTCAACCTCTTCCACAATGTCATCCTTTTCTACTACTGAAAAAGTAAAATAGATGGTCATTCATGGAAGAGGAACAGTGATTACTCTTTTTTATAGTGATTCTATTGTTTTTATATTACTTTTTTGTTGTATTATCCCTTATTTTCTATTAATGGACTGTGAACCATTTTTTGACCTCTCGTATTTTATCTTTTTGATAATCCCAAAAAAATGAGAAGTTTCTATATACAATGTTAGTAATTTATCTTTATAGTTGAATCTAATAAACACTTTAACTGTATATGATTTGTGATCATCAAAAGGGGGAGATTGTTGGACTCCTCATGTATTAATCATGTTTTAATGAATGAAATTGTATTCAACCAAGTTAACTCTTACAAATTATATCCAATCATGTGTATTTATGTATAAAGTTTTCTCATTATTTAAAAAGAGACTTCCAAGATCTTAATTTCTCTATTTTCAATTAACCTACTTTATAGTATCTTCTATCAATTTTCAAAATACCTTCTATATCAAATGCTTAAGTATAATCCTTTCTATCATCATATTTATTTAAGTCTGTACATAGTTACTTTGAAAAGTCAAATATTCCAGGAGTCTGCTACTGGCTATGTATTTATGGCCTTGTGATTCCAGACACTGTGAAGAAAGACACTGTGAAGAGAGACACCATGAAGTAGGACACCGTGAAGCCAGACACCATGAATCTAGACACTATGAATCCAGACACCATGAAGCTAGACACCATGAAGTAGAACACCATGAATCCAGACAACGTGAAGCGAGACACTGTGAAGAAATACACCATAAAAAAGACATCGTGAACAAGACATGGTGAACTAGACACCGTGATGGAGACGCCGTTTCCATGACTTATTGTGACACTGTTTCTTAACCTACTTTGTCTTCTTCCAATTTAATTACTAATGGTCATATTTGATGGTTTTAATATACTGACATAATTAATGTTTCATTGTAGACATATCATCAAAGAGTATGAGGTACGAGGTGCAGAGCACATGAAACTTGTCAGCTCCAACACGTACATTCCAAGTTAAAAGCGATGTGTGTCCAAGAATCACGAAGAGCGTGATACAAAAAAAAGAAAAGCAAGGCCGCGAGAACCATAACAAAGAAGATACTTGGAGGAAGTCTCAATAGAAAGGCACATTGCATGAAACTTTATGCATATGAACACACCAAGCATATTTGAAGCTTATGGAACATCTTCGCTTGATTGAACCTCATGAAGAACACAAGTTGAACCATGACACTCTGTTTTTCACACAACTACCAGAGAAGGACTCAAAGATTCATATGCTTCAATCCCAAGGAGTCTAGAGCTTCTTTGACATCACACAAGTGCATTCTAAACCTATCTCAATATTGTTGCTCTATTGTGATCATTTTTATTAAATTACGAGTACTGTGTGATTCTGTTTTTTAGGACACAAATAGACTCCTAAGCTAAACTAAAGGATACTAAAATCCTCACACCATCATTTTTATACCTGTGTGTATCCCATGTAGAACTGTGGTAGAGGTCTAAAGACCTGAAAACCCTGTGTGCTATTGTTGCTGCTTTCCCTCGTAGAATTGTGATAGAGGTCTGAGGACCTGGATAGTCTGAGTACTCTTATAACCCTGATCTAGGGTATGGATCAATGCTTTATAAAAACTGTTTAAGAGGACTAATTCTCATCTTGAGACTGAACCTCTTCGGTAAAACTGTTGTGCATGTTATTTCAGTATAAGATATTTTTCAATATTCCTCTACTATTTACTTTAAAACTCAAAAATGTTTTAATGTAACTCTGATAGTTGAAATAGAAAGTTTTTTTAATTATTTTGAACCATTAAGTTAGTTTCAAAAGCTAGCTTAATCTCCATATTGAATTAACTGAGAAATAATCAATCTTTGAGAAACTAATTGATCAGTTACAATCTTTATAAATTAACTACAGTTTACCTTGTTTTATGAATTGCGGGATTTTAATTTAAATATTTTAAACAAAAATTTTAATTGTATCTCAATTCACCCCCTATTGAGTATCCACTCCGGCAAACAATTCATACTTTCATTACATTAATTAGATCATTTAATATTTTCCATGTTCTTAGTCAAACATTTATAACCTTGATCAAGTACATAAAAATTAAATATTCATTCAATTCATGTAGACTAATCCTCCTAGACTAAAAGGATCATAAATAAGACTATATAATTCTAGAAGGGGTTTTTCATATAGTCTATTAGAAACTGAAGTAACTATATTACCTCATCATCATATTCCATTGAAATATGATTTAAATTCATCTATTATTTATTCATATTTATCCTATTAGGTTATAACAATAACTATTTTTATGTAAATAGTTACAAATTTTATAGAGGAGTCATATATCATAAAGAAATATTGAAAGGAATAATCATATTTCATAATTACTTCTATACAATATGAATTTGAAAATATTACATGCACACTACCAAACACACAATAATGTGTACCTAAAAAATATTCATAATTTATAATTAAATATATACCAATTTTGGATATGTTATAGTCAACTTTAACTAAATAATTATACAATATACCTTCTTAGAATACATTTGTATGTTGATTTAATGAAATAATTGTTTTAATTATTAATAAAATGAAAATATTTAAATAAATAAAACTCTAATTGATATATATGTTTTTGTTTGTGTGTTATAATTTTATTATAATCATATGTAAACATTCATGTGATAAATATATACGTACCAACACTGATACATTTATAATATATATATATATATAAAGATAGGTACATATTTGAATACACACTATATGAACTTATATACATTTGTATATTTACACACACACACATGTATATATACATGCACCAAGAAAAAACATGAGGGTTATATCAATATAACATAAATTATATGGAAGGATTAATGAATAAAAGGTAAATTATTGAGATAAAAGTTCAATCTTGCAGTAGAGTGTTGCAACATTAATAACAAGAATAGAGAGGGTCACAATAGGGTTTTATTAGTGAGATAGTGATTTTGAGTGCTTTAGGAAAAAAACATTAAAAAATATATGATTATTTAACATTGTAAATTTTAGTGATGATAAATGAGACTTTTAATATAACTTACTTTTAGTGATCAAAAAGTTATCCTATCTTATAGATTTTTAAATTGCTGAGAAAAAAGTATCCTTTTAGTTCCAAACAAAAATTAAAAAAACATGTAAAAATTATAATGAAAATGTAATCCTTAAGTGGATACTGGTAACTAATTATGGTGAACTGAAATTGAGGAGTGATGTGCATGTTTCCCAACCTAACAAGAACAACTAATGGTATATATGTTTTTTGAGGGTTTGTTTGTTTTTATACAAAAATTTCAATTTATATATTTATATTAACACATTATATATAGACACACAAAATTTATATTATATTTTTGTTTTGAATTTTAATTTTTACATTAAATTATATTTAAATATATATAAATATATATACATTTAAAATGATAATTATATTTGATATATATATAATTATATATATAATTTTATTTATATAAATATAAATTATTATTATTAATATACCCACCAAAAATACTTAAATATGATATATATTATTATAAGAAAGTATAATATGTACATATACCCTTTCTTAATGTTTTATTGAGTTCATCTCAAGTCTATATTCAGTGGAAATAAAGGAATAGGTATCTCAATGTAAAATGAAATTAATGTTATTATAAAAAAATTAACAAGTGTATTTACCCTTTAAGAATTCTATTTTGAGAATATATTAGTATTAAATATTGTTCAATGAATGATAGATCCTTCTCGGTATGAAAAAAAATTATAAATTGTTCTGGGTCATTTTTTGTGTTTTGAAGAAATGTTCTCAACATTTGATAAAGGGATAACTACTTTGGATTCCTCTACAATGATCATCTGCACTATTTCTTTTCTATCTCTTTCATTATTCATTGTGGTACTACATTCTTAGCACTTTTATAAAAAAATCCATAGCATTTTCTCAATAATTTGTAGTATTTCAAATTATTCTAGTGAAAAACTTCAAAAAGAATGATATCCATAGTAATAGGGGTAGATTTTGTTTATCTAATGAATTAACTCTGCTAGACACAATAATAAAAAAGTATGTCATACTGACCATGATGTGGCTTTTGGATCAACATACAAACTTCTTCCATTTGGCACCAAATTTCTAAAACTTTTTACAATAATAATCATTGACTTCAAATTTCTTTAATTTTTTATGTTTTCCAATAAACTCAAAGAAAATCCAATTTTGGATTCAATAATTAAAATAATCATGATAATTTATTCATAATATATCAAATATCTTGAGATATTGTTTAGATTCTTCTTTAAGACATTATCTCATGAAAAATCTTTTAATTTTAAAATCAATAATATACTCTCAACTAGTTGTTCTATTTTATAAAACACCCAACAAAATATGTTTAAGGATTTATTAAATAAAATTTTAGTAAAATTTTGTAAATCTATCCCTGTAGGGGTGACACAGCAGTTGGGTTCATTCTATTGGTTCCACATAGTTAGGGTTTCTATTCCCATTGGTTGTGTGTTAGAATCATATTCACACACTCATTGAATTAATACCCATGACAGTGTAGGGTAGAACTGGGAGAGGTGGTTTTACCAAATCAGCTTCGCATGGCACATTCAAGACCTGAGGCTTGGTGCACATATTGGTGATCGGGCTATGTTGGGAAGAGAGTGAATTCTAAATGGCCCATGTAGGATTTTATTTCAAAAAATTATTATATGAATCCAAAATAGGGGAAATTTGGGTTAACTATATTTTTTACCTGGAAATTATCCTCTCTAATACTAGTGGGAAGGTTGTATTTTTCAATTCATTTTTTTGCAAAACCCCAGTGGATATTTCATAGGAATTTTCCCCAAAAAAATCATATCTCTCTGGGAGAGAAATATTCCACTATATATGATATTTATCCCATTTATGACTCTCTTGGTTGGTCCAATAGAAAGGGTTTAGACTTAATTATTTGATGGTAGGGGTTCAAGTCCCACATGTTGCACGCTATTGCAGAATCTCACTTATTTAGTTCTACACTTTTGTGAACACTAGCTAAAGGCACTAAAAAAGGTCACCATTTTGTAGTTCTTTTCTCCGACACTGGTAAAGGGAGGCCTTTATATGTTCTTTTTCAGGGCAAATAAAGGTTTACCTTTATCAACATTTTTTTAGTGTTGATAAAGGCCACCCTTTATCAGTACTTTTTAAAGCGTCGATAAAGGGAGGCGTTCATTTGTGATTTTACTAGCGCTGAAAAAATAAAAAATCTATATATTAATAAAAAAATATTTTAATATAGAAATATATTTCTATTGATATATATATATATATATATAATATTTCCTAAATATGATTTACATAATATTTTATATTTATTTACACTTAATATATAATAAATATCATGAAAATAGTTTATAAAATAATTGAAAATTAATATTAAATAATAATTTTCTAATTAGTATCAAATAATTGAAATTTGAAAATAATTTCATGATATATAAAATTCATTAATTAGTCCAGAACTTATGAAATTTTAAAGAAAGGACTTGAACGTCAAACCACCATAACTTTTGATCTGGGTGTCCGTTTGGGCAATACAATATGCCATACCAAATCTTGTAAAGAGATCTACAGAATTTAGACGTTATGGGAACCCTGTTTCATGTTTCTTATCAGTCAAAAGAGGCATGTATAGCCTTTATAACTGAGTTTTTTTATTGATATACCCTATGTTTTGATCATTTGATACAATTTATCCTTCGTTTATGTTGATCTTATTGTTTTATTTGATGGAGACAAAATTTATTCCTTGGGATTACATTTATATGGAAATTATCATGTTGAAATTTTAATGTTTTATTAATTATCATACACACACACACATATATATATACAAATTTTAATACATTTACATATTAAAATTTAATTTTATAAGCAATATTTAAACATATAATACTAAAAAATAAGAAATATGAAACATTATATTTATCATTGATAAATAAATGAGTTGGTTAAGGAAAATTTTTATCAACACTTTTTATTTTGCACTGATAAAAGGGGAATTTATCATTGCTTTTTTCAAGTGCTGATAAAAGGGTTGTCCCATGCACTGTCAACATCGGACTTCTTTTTTTGAGTGTCGTGCTTTATATGTCTGGGTGCCCCATTAACACAATGTTCCATAGCAGTAGGGAGTCAGCACCAGCATACACATCTACACAAATAAGACACATGGTCCAGGTCCTACCTGACCCAGCCCACCCCCCCCCCCCCACCGAGTGTATACATCGCATGTTCTAACTACCCATGCGAGCCCATTGTGGCCCATACTAGGCATGATCCACCTTCCCATGTGGGCTCATTTGGGCCTATATACAACCTAATCTACCTTCACAAGCATGGCTATACATAGCCCCCAATTCTTTATATATACTCCAACAAAAATAAACCAATAAAAAAATTACAAGTTTTAAAAATATTTAAAAATTTTGATAATTAAACAAACAAAAATTAAAAATGAATAAATTGAAATTATTGAAACTATTTTATTAATTAAATAATTATAAATTAATTTAATATATATATATATATAATAAATATTAATAAATAGTATATATTAAATATAGATAAATAAAATGAATATCTTGAAATAATTAAATAAATAAAAATTAAAAATACATAAATTATAAAAATATTAAAAAACATTATTAATTAAAAAATTAATAAAAAAACGAATAAAATTAATATAAAAATATATAAATTATAAATATTAATAAAGAGTATATATTAAATATAGATAAATAAAATGAATACGTTAAAATAATTAAACAAATAAAAATTAAAAATGTATAAATTAGAAAAATATTAGAAAACATTATTAATTTAAAAATTATTAAAAAAATGAATAAAATTAATATATAAATATATAAATAATAAATATTAATAAATATTATATATTAAATATAGATATCTAAAATGAATAAAATTTAAAAAATGAAAAAAAAATTATTAATTAATAAATTATAAAGTTATTAAAATACTTATTCATTAAAAAATTTTAAATAAATATGAATAAATTTAATATAAATATATATTAATAATAAATAACAATATATATTTTATGTTAAATATAAATATAAAAAATGAATAAAATGTAATAATTAAAAGTATATTAATTTCTTATTCATTTTTAATGGTTTTAATACATAGTTATTCATTAATATTTTTAATATTTATAATATATAAATATATTCATATATATTTCTATATATATATATAATATTTCCTAAAATATGATTTATATACTACAAAATATGAATTCTTGTATTAAATGAGTCATATATTTAGTTAAAATTGGATCTTAATTAAAAATTAATATTAATTTAAAATATTGACTAATTGAATCGAGTAATGGACATTTTATTGAATGTTGTTTGATTTTTCAATTTAACATATATCAAATATATGGTACATTAATTTTAGACATATATATAATTAATTGCGGGATTTTTATATACCACTCATACAAACATAATATTTTTGTAATTTATTCAATTCTTAATATTCATTTTAGAAATATATTTATTGACATGAGATATTTAATATATATTATTTTTATTGGTGCATTTTACCATTTTTTATATTTTTATTATATATATACTATTTTTTACTTTTTATTATTTTTCAAATTTATTCATTGTAAATAATATTTATTCATTAATAATATTAATTTTTTTTAATATTTTTTTAATTTATTAGTTTTAAATTTAAATTATTCAATATGTTTTAAATTTTATCAATTTTTTATTTTTATTTATACATGTTTATTCATTAATATTTAAGGTTTTTATTATGTTTATAATTTATATAATTAATCTGTATTAAATTCCATTATAATATATATAAATATTAATTTTTAATTTTTCTAAATTAACTATATAATTTGTAACATTTATTCTTTTTTTAAATTTATTCATTATTTTTATTATTTATTTTAGAAATAAATGATAAATATTGTATAATTTCATTTTTCAATTTTACATATATCAAACTTTTAAATATGTATACATTAATTTCACACACACAAATATTTAGGTAACTAAGGAAATCCTAAATTGAAACACATACCCCTAATATTTTTTTTATTTATTCAAATTTTAATATTAATTTTATAATTTCGTTTAGTAACATAATATATTTAATGTATTGTAATTTTAATCGGTAATTTATTTCATATTATTTAAGTTAGTATTATTTATTCATTTTTAATATTTTTTATTTTTATTTTTTATTTTCAATTTAATAATTTTCTATATTTTATTTATATTTATTTATTTACTATGTTCCAGTATTTTCAATTTGAATTCATCTTCATTTGATAATATATCTGTATTTTATTCTTTTTCATAATTTGTATAATTAATAAAACTTATCCGTTTTTTCAATATTTTTAATGTCTACCGAATTTTAATTATTCAATTCCACTCATTTTTATCACTCAGACATTTCATATTATATATTCATTAATAAAGTTAAAAATATATTTGTAAATAAATATTTAAAAATAAATATATTTATATATGTATATATACTATATTTATAAATTATATATTTATAATTATAAATAAATAAATATAAACTTCTAAAAAATATTTTTTTATTTATAAATAATTAATTATATATTTAAGGATGGTTGTACACTCGGAGAACATCAGTGAATAGTTTTCTTAAACCCTAGACAAAAATGTTGTAGATCTCATTTGATCGAAGCTAAATCTTGTGTAGCCAGAGATTATTGGACATAAGTATATATTCTATTTCTGCGCATCTGGAAATCTGGGTGCGAATAATCATCTTATTATTCCTAAACAGAAGAATAATTTGGTTAATGTTGTTAAATCAGCTATCAACCATTCATTCTATATCATCGATATCCCATCACCCCTGAGGATAATCAAGGAGGGTCACATTACTCATGTAGTCACTAATCATGATCTCATCCAGGAAAAGGTTAGTCTTTGAAATCACTCCATTATTGTTAGGGTTCTCACCCCAAAAGGGGAGAAGATGTAGAAGTTCAAGGAGATGATCTTGATGATCATAGAAATATGGGGTTTCATTGAATAGATGATAAAAGGATATGGGAAGAGTCTATTACCACATTTTTTCCCTTATGAAGAACTCAAGAGGAGAGATTTGAGTTTTGGATCAATCCCATTGAAGCCTGGTGTTTTGAGAATTCAGGAGTGGGATCGCAATTTTGGTCTTGATAATGTTAAGAACAAATATATGCAACACTGGATTCAGATTTTCAAGAAAAATTGGCTCTATTGGCATCCATGAATTCTATGGGAAATATCTTCCTCATTCGGTAATCTTATTGGGATGGATAGACAAATTGATAACCCAAGCTTTGGACACTATGCCAGAGTTCTGGTTAAATTGGATATGTTTTTCATTCTTGTTGAGGGGGTTGTGCTAAAAACCCATGATGATAACATCAATCTTGAAATTTAGTATGATAGGAAAATGAAATTATATATTATCTACAAATACTTCGGTCACCTTTCATTTGAATGCATCAGTGGTAAGTCATGTAACATGTAACGCCCTAACCCCAATTACCCAGATTCAGTGCATTATTACATAACATTGGCCTAATCACAAAAGATCATGTCTCAAAATACCGATTAGTTTAGTATCCTTGAAATACTAGATACATTCATAAGTCTTACATTAAATCATAAAGTGAAAAACTACAACAGCATAGTCTCCATAGTCCACACTCATATCCCCTCAAATTATCCCTGCAGGTCTATCATAAAATACTTCTTCACATCATAGGAAAAATAAAACATAGAAAGGGGTGAGCTCAAATGCTCAGTAAGATTAACAATATAGCGAAAACTTTCATAAATAACCATAAACATTTAGGGTAATGTATCATTAAAATAAAATCCTTTTAAACATGAACTTCATCATAATATGGAAAGAATAAAATGAAATAATTCCATTTACGTAATCACATGGATATTCTACTGGTCGAATAATCACATGCAATATCAATAACCAATTTTATAATGATGGAATGCATAATGTCAGGATATCAAAACGACATATTCAAGGCCTTGTTCCAAGACTACATATAAGATTTTTTCAAGGCCTTTTTCCAAGACACTAGTTTGCCTCATGAGACCTACCGATGCATCGCGGAGCTATAGCGGGCTCCACCTTTCACTTACTAAGTCCAATGCATTCCTCATATGAATAGGTTTAAACATAACATAATCATTCGTATTAAAACTAGCATACGAAATGTCAATACTTTCTCTATAAACCATGAATGGTATAAAAATAACACATCCATAGTCAAACATATCACAAAACCTTCAATACAATATGGAAGTTTTGTATCATAATAAATCAACTTCAAATAAGATTAAAATCAATCAAAGGATTTTGACATAGATGAAATAAAAACTATTTGAGAGAAACATCTCTTTTTTTGAAATAATTTAATAGTCACATAATTATAAAAAAATTACTTTGAGAATACTCTTATAAGATTGTAAGTGAACCTTCGATTATTTTATAACAGCGGAAAATAGCCACACCCACCGTATAAGTAAAAAAATGACATTATTACCTTAATTCTATCGAAAATGTTAAAATGGACCTTGTCTGGAAAACGACGGAAATATTCCTTTATAAACATCTTATAAAAGTAAAAAATGGGTATAAATGACTTTAACACATAGTCTATAAAATTGTAATAATGTTTTGAATTACATTTTTAAGAAACATGGATGTGGATGATAAAGAGGACCTAGTAGATACAAACGTAAAAACAACCTCGGATAATAAAGAGATTGTGAAATTAACCCTTACCATGTACTTTTCCTTTGTCAAGAGTAAGTTAACCTCCCTTATAATGGTGAAATAATTGTTATTAAATTATAAAAGAATCGTACACATTAATATGATATCATATATGATTTTTTAACATTTATTTGATAATAATATCTTATTATAATCGTTGGTTTAGGTGTTAATAGATTAATTTTCATTTATATTCATTGTTATGTGAGCCATATTTGTTATAAATGGAATGTATCTTATTCATATCAAGAATTATATCATGTATTTAAATATTATTCTTAAACATCTAATGAAAATTAGTCTTGAATGGATACAATGGGGAATGAATCTCATCGTGTTCGTGGAGACGGTAATCCGTAGGTACGCACGAGCGACAATACCCTTATTTTGATATTAAAATATTATATAATTGGATGTTATATCATATATAAATAATAATTATCATATAATATTTATTATTTATATCAATTACACATCATTATTATACCCATCCAAATAATAATATTTTGAGTAACTATTACACTATGACGTGGAGATGGTAAGTCGTACGTTCGCACGTATGGTGACATGTCATTCAAAGGATGGATAGAATAATGAATATGGTTGTACCATATTTATAATAACATCACATTATATAGATGATACTGGAGTTATTATTTTATAATGTAAACATCAAAGAAAGAGGAAGTGAAAGAAGAAAGGAACTTGAAAGGGGTGATGAAATATTTACCTCTTCTGTGGGTAATCCCTTTTGATTTGATCGAAATGGCTTCTTAGGTTGGATTTATGGCTAAAGGAAGGACTCTAGGATGAATTTAGGACCGTTTATAGGGAATTTGTGCAGATTTTGGCCGAGCCAAAAGGCTTTGAAGGTATTGATTTGAGAGAATGGGAAGTGCCCTTTTATAAGAGGGGTGAGGGGAACCCTAGGAAAAACTTGAAATATTATTTTATAATAAATTCATATTTGGTTTCTGATGGCTCCAAACTGATTTATTTTGAGGATAAGGTGTGATGGGTCAAAATACACTCAACCAAAAGGTTTTATACATGTTTGGGTCACTATATTAACATTATCTTTTTTATTTAACTCTTAGTTAATTAGTTTGACATTTACCCTGTCTCTTTGTATTTTTATATTATTTGGATAATAAACTTACAATAAAATGTAAATATAAAACCAAGTTGTTCATTAATGAAATACCTATCATTATATAAGTTTTTTGGATGAACCTTAGATTTTTAGGAATATTATATCAATTAAAAATATAATATGTGTATAAAAACACTTTTTTGTCAATTTTTACACTATTTAATAACTGATTTTTGTTAAAGTCGTAAAAACGTTATTAATTCAAAATTAATTTATTTAATAAATCCTAACATTCCATACTAACCTATAAAATTCGTGTATGGCATCAAAATATTCAAATTATGTTTATTTTAACATTTTTAATACCATTTATTTCAATCCTTCATTAATAAAAAACATTGCATCATCATTGTGTCATAAATAAATTTAATTATTCAATGTATAAAAAATTATAAATAAAATACCATTATTTAGGAAATAATTTTATATTTATAATTAATATTTATAGTCGACAAGATAACATATATAACCCTATGAAAAAATTGTTTTTCTAAAAGATATATGCTTATGTCATTTTTGTATTTACTTTAACTTAATTAATTTAAAGTGTCATTATCACTTACAAGTGGCACCATGGGGTCCCAAAATCAACCCAAAGATTCTAATGGTTGGACATGTATCATCTAATATGGTTATGACATGTTTTAGGGTAATTTAATAGTATTATAACAATATTTTTTACCCTTATTTACCGAATTTACCCTTTAACCATGGTAAATAAAATATTTACTGAAGTAATTATTCTAAATGTCTAAAAATACAAGTTACCTATTAACACAATTTGAACCTCCTGATTCTAAATATGAAATAAATTTTTCTAAATTCAAATCATATAAGTGGCAGAAATTATTTTAAAATTATTTCTTGTTTTCAAAACAAAAAACGTGTTTTTAAAAATAATAACTATCAAAAGATTGACACCTGCCTATGTCCAGTTTAAATGTGAAATTATGTCCAATGACCAACATTGGATTAAATGGTAAAAATAAAATCTAATTATACTTTAAAACCACTCAAATTCATAATTTATCACTATTAATTATTTATATTAAAAAAGTTGTTTTTAATTAAAATTTTGTAATTTGCACAATTCATCAAAATATGAAAGATACCAGAAAAGTACCAAAAATTCACCCTAAGCTAATTTTGAGATTCCGAATCTAAAAATGAAGTTAATTTTGAAAGATAAAATGTATAAAATTTTAAAAATTGTGTATTATTATTCATAATGGGTGGTTTGATTGGTTGTGGTGTGTGTTAGAACTCAAAGTTGCGTATAACACACGCTGCTGTATTATTCAAAGAGAAACGTACAGTGGAAGCTTGGGGTGTTACATTCTCCCCTCCTTCAAATAATTTCATCCTCAAAATTTCAAAAATACTACAGCATGAAAAGACTCTGGTGGTTCTTCATCATATGTTCCTTGGGTTCCCACGTTGAATCTTTCATCTTATGGTTTCTCCATATAACTTTTACCATATTAGTCATCCAATTTCTCAGTACTTATTCTCTTGTATCAATAATCTTGACTGACTCTTCGCAATAAGATAGATCAGGTTCCAGTTCTAATTCTTCATAGGTGAGTACACACATTGGGTTAGGCATGTATTTTCTCAATAGTGATATGGGGAACACATTGTGATCTTTGGATAGACTTGGCGGCAATGCCAAACAGTAAGCTACAGCCCCAATTCATTCTAGAATTTCAAAAGGTCCAATGTTCCTGGGACTCTATTTACCTTTATTACCGAAATGTATAACTCCCTTCCATGGAGATACCTTAATGAAAACATGATCTCCTACGCAAAATTCCAAATCCTTCCTTTGGTTGTCAGCATAAATCTTTTGCATACTTTGAGATTATTTGATGTGGGTTTGGATTACCTTCACATTTTCATCGTTTCCTCAACAAGTTCAGGGCCTACAAGTTTTCTTTCACCAACATCATCCCAAAAAGTTGGTGTGTGACATCTTTTTCCATATAACGCTTCATATGGTACCATCTGAATACTTGAATGGAAGGTATTGTAATATAAAAATTCTACTAGAGGTAAATATTGATCTCACATACCCTAAAAGTCAAGTGAGAAAGATATCAACATGTCTTGTAAGGTTTGAATAGTCCATTATTATTGTCCATCGGGTTGGGGGTGGTAAGAAGTGCTCAAACGAAGCTTATTATCCAGGGATTTCTGAAGACTTTTCTAGAATCTTGATGTAAAACGTGGATCATGATCAGAAACAATCGATAGGGGTAATCCATGAAGTCTCACAACTCTATTAATATATAGTCTTTCTAGACGTTGAAGTGGTAAATACTCCCTTATAGAAAGAAAGTGTGCTGACATGGTAAGACGATCAACAATGACCCATATTTCATCATTACTTCTAAGTGTCTTTGGTTGTCCCATTATAAAGCCCATCATAATATTATCCCATTTACACTCTGGTATGGGAAGAGGTTTCATGAATCCTCCAGGTTGTTTCCTTCCAGCTTTCACTTGTTTACAAACCATACATCTTGACACAAAATCATAAATCTCTCTCTTCATGTGGTCCCACCAAAAATGGTCCTTCAAACCTCTATACATCTTGGTGCTCCCATGGTGTATAGAGAAATTGGAACTGTGGGAATCGTCCAATAATTCCTTTTTTAAATCAGATATATCGGGAACACAAAGTCTCTTCCCAAATTTCAAAATTCCATCTTCACACACAAATTCATTCAATCTCCCATCATTCAAATATTTAATCTTATTTTGAAAATCTTTATCATCAGTCTGAGAACACTTTATCCTTTCTAGTAAAGATGGTTTGGAAACCATTTAAAAATTATTGATTTTTCCCCTTCAATTTTTATTACCTTATTTATCTTTACTAGATCTATGAAAATATGATCCCTTTCAACTCTCATCTAGTTCAAAACTCCATGATCTTTTCTTCTCAAAGAATCTTCCACCTTATTTGCCTTCCCCGGGTGGTAGTGTATCTTGCAATCATAATCCTTGAGTAGTTCAAGCCATCACATTTGCCTCATGTGGGGTTCTTTCTATGATAAAATATACTTCAAAATCTTTTGATCGGTATATATCTCACATTTTTCACCATAGTGATAATGTCTCCATAACTTCAAAGAAAAGATTATAGTAGCTAACTCAAGATCATGAGTAGGATAGTTTTTCTCATGAATTTTTAGCTGTCATGATGCATAGGCAATAACTCTATCATTCTGCATAAGGAAACAACCAATTCCTTTCATTGAAGCATCACTATAAATAACAAACCTGCCATTCCTCGATGGTAGAGTCAATATATGAGTATTGACTAATCTTCTCCTCAGTTCTTCGAAACATTCTTCACATTATTTTTTCCAAATGAATTTAACCCATTTATGTGTGAGATTCATTAATGGGTTAGCCAATCAAGAAAAATTTTGGACGAAACGTCGATAATAACCTGCTAAACCAATAAAACTACATACCTCGGTTATACTCGTTGGTGCTGGCCATTCTTTGATGGCTCTTATCTTAGAAGGATCAATAGAGATTCCATCCTTAGAGACAATATAGACAAGAAATGGAATCTCCTAAAGACAAAATTCACAATTTCTAAACTTCCCATATAATTCAAATCTTCCTAGAGTCTTTAGGATAATGAACAAGTGATTTTCAGGATATTCGTAGCTTTTGGATTTTACCAAGATATCATCAATAAATACCACTACAAAATCAATGAGATATTCCTTGAAAACTCTGTTTATTAGATCCATGAAGACAGAGGGTGAATTAGTCAATCCAAAAGTCATTACTGTAAACTCTTAATGCCCGTACCTGGTTCAAAATGCTATCTTCAGAATGTCTCCCTTCTTCACACATAATTGATGGTGTCCAGATCGAAGGTCAATCTTTGAAAACTATTGAGCTCCATACATTTGGTCAAATAAATCATCAATTCATGGTAGGGGATACTTGTTCTTTATTGTTATAGAATTGATCTCCATGTATTCAATGAACAACCTCATAGATCCATCTTTCTTCTACACAAAAAGGACAAGGGATACCCATGGAGAAACACTTTGGAGAATAAATCCCTTATTACTCAATTACACTAGTTGTTTCTTTAATTACACTAATTCCACAGTGGCCATTCTATAAGGGGTCTTCGATATTGGCCTTGATCCATGAATTAAATCTATGGAAAACTCAATTTCTCGTTCTGGAGGATTTCCAGGTAAATCTTCTGAAAACACATCAACATATTCTCTTAGAATAGGTACATACTCTATTTTAACATTCATTTCCTCACCCACATTCATTTCATTCTCTTCCTCCCCAACAATTGAATTTATTTGAGCTACTAGGGGTGGATCTAGATAAGAAATATGTGGTGACGATTCTGCTCTAAAGATAAGGTTTTCATTATCATCATCATCAAAAAAAGTAACCTCCTTCTTCTTAAAATAAACTTTTGCATCATGGTCTGAAAGCCAATCCATACCGAGGATTATATAAAATTAAATCATGGGTATGACAATGTGATAAGAAGATAAAGAACTTTTATATGTCCTAATGGGAACTGATTCATAGAACTTTGTAGCAATGATAATTCCCTTAGGAGTTTTGACTGACAACTCCCTTGTTAAAAAAAATTGGAAATATCTAATTTTCTTAGCACACTGGGAAGATATGAAATAATGCGATGATCTAGAATCAAATAAATAATTGGCGAAACTTGAGGAAACCATTAAATTACTTACCACCACGTCTTTCAGAGCTTCTACCTCAGCAGTAGTGATAGCATAATCTTGTCCTTGATCCCTTGGCCTTTTTTGAGGTAAGTTCCCCTAATTCTTAGGATATTCATTTGCATAATGTCCCATCTCCCTACAATTGTAGCATTGAACATCAGTATCTTCCTTCTTCCCCTTGCAATCACAATCTTGGTGGCCTTTTTCACCACACTTGTAACAGACTCCCATTCCCTTCAAGAAAGTACCAGGGTGTTTCTTCCAACATTTACTACAGGATGAATATTCAACATTTCCCTTCTTCACTTTATTTCCATTTCTAGAGTGATTAGAAAATCTCTTCTTCGCTTGATTTTCTTTAATGTCATAAGACATAGAGAATTATTTTTCTCTCTTGATAGCACATGAGACAATATCTTCTTAGGAAGAGAAGTATTGTGAGACAAATGCTTGACGGAGAAACGGTTTTAACCCATCAAAAAAAAGATCAATCTTACTTCTTTGGTTATGTATATAATCTGCAGAATTCCTCGCTATCCTTGTATGGTTTGCCTCACACTTTGCGACATTCTCATCATCCTTTTTCCTCAGACTCAAAAATTGACTTTCCATATCTGCTCGATGGTCACGATAGAAGAATTTTTCTAAGAAAAGCACTTTAAACTCCCTCCATTCCGTATTTGATACGCCATCATCTTCCTTTGTGTTTTGAATCAATGACCACCATTGATCAGCATCTCCAGTGAGGCGGTAAACTGCCATGACAACTTTTTTAATTTCACTACTCCCTAAGGCATGGAATAATTTCTCTTAGAAATTTATCTATTGCACAACTAATAGTGGATTTTTACCCCAATTTAATTTTGGTGGTTGTTTCGTCATGAAGAGATCTAACATTGATCCTCCATGCTGCGGATCAGGGTGCTTCATATAGGTAATGTTATTATTCATAAACTGAGTGAGTTATCACAGTATGGCGATAAGCAGATCATCCCCAATTGTCTCACCAACTCCACTGTAATTATCTTGAGAAGGAGGGAAATCCATACAAGGAGTGCTTGAATTGATACGGTTACCATTGCTTCCACTAGGCACCATTTATAAACAATGGCATACACTAGATTAGTTTATGGATCACAATAAATAAATACAAACTTGTAAAACACATAACATAAATTGATCAGTATATGGGTATAATCTATAGTCATAAAAACATTTTCGTTGAGGATGTATATACTCATAAACCCTTAATAATATTTTGAAAAGAAAATGAGAATTATCCTAATCATATCCCCAGGAGTGTCGTAACCAAGAGTGCAGCAAGGCCCGTTGTCGTGCACCAATTCCCGTTCGAGTCTATCTCAAAGTGGTTTTTTCAGGTTTTACCCCTAGGTACATATATGCCAGAGCCGCCACTACCTGATCGTATCCAGATAGGCATGTATTTCTTAGAAAACTCACAAAATATCTACAATACAAAAATTATAGGAATTTCTTCTATACTAATCCTCAAAGTCCACCTTAGTTCTATGTTCTCTAATCAGAGTTTTTCGGAATCGAGCTTCTAAGGTTTGTACTAAAATTCCTCTGATACCAATTTTAATGCCCCGACCCCAGTTACCTATAGTCAGTGCATTATTACATAACATTGGCATGATCACAAAAGATCATGTCTCGAAAGACCAATTAGTTTAGTAGCCTTGAAACACTAGATACATTCATAATTCTTACATTACATCATAAAGTGAAAAACTACAACATCATAGCCTTCATAGTCCACACTCATATCCCATCAAACTACCCTTGCAGGTCAGTCATAAAATACTTCTTCACATCCTGGAAAAAATAAAACATAGAAAGGGGTGATCTCAGATGCTCATTAAGGATAACAATATAGTCGAAACATTCATAAATAAGTATAAACATTTAAGGAAATGTCTAACTAAAACAAAAGCCTTTTAAACTTGAAATTAAGCATAATATGGAAAATATAAAATGATATAATTCCATTTACTTATTCACATGGATATTCTACTAGTTGAATAATCACATGCAATTTCAATAACTACTTTCATAATGATGGAATGCATAATGTCAGACTATAATAACCACATAGTCAAGGCCTTGTGCCAAGACTACACATAATATTTGGTCAAAGCCTTGGCCCAATACACTAGTTTGTCTCATGAGACATACCTAAAAATCAAGGATCTATAGCGGGCTCCACCTGTCAGTTACTATGTCCAATGTATTCCTCATATGATCAGGTTTAAACATTACATAATCATTCGTATTAAAACTAGCATACGGAATTTCAAAAATTTCCCCATAAACCATGAATGATAAAAAATAACATATCCATAGTAAAAAAATCACAAAACCTTCAATAAAAGATGGAAGTTTTGTATCATAATAAATCAACTTCAAATAAGCTTAAAATCCATCAAAGGATGTTAACATAGATGAAATCAAAACTATTTGAGAGAAATATCTCTATTTTTGAAAATATTTATAAGTCACATAATTATAAAAAAAATTGCTTTGAAAATATTCTTATAATCTTGCAAGGGATGCTTCGACGATTTTATAATGGCAAAAAATAGCCACACCCACTGTATAAGTTAAAAAATGACATTCTTACCTTAATTCTATCAAAAAGGATAAAAAGGACCTTGTATGGAAAATGATAGAAAGATTCCTTTATAAAAATCTTATAAATTTCAACCAATGGTATAAATTACTTTAACCCATAGACTGTAAAACATTACTAATGTTTGGATGTACATTTTTAAGAATCGTGGATGTTGATGATAAAGAGGACCCAGTAGATACTTACGTAAAAACAACCTCGGATAATAATGAGATTGTGAAATTAACCCTTACCTTGTACTTTTCCTTGGTAAATTGTAGGTTAAAATAATTTATAATGGTGAAATAATTGTTATTAAATTATAAAAGAATCATACACATTAATATGACATCATATAATATCTTTTAACATTTCTTTGTTAATAATATCGTAGTATTATCATAGTTTCGGGTGTTAACGGATGTGTTTTCCGTTATATTCATTGTTATATGAGTCATATTTTTTATAGATGGGATGTATCTTATTAATATCCAAAATTAAATAAAGTCTTTAAATTTTATTTTAATGATCTAATGAAAAATAGTTTTGAATGGATACGATGGGGAATGAATCTCATCGCGTTCATGGAGACGGTATTTCGTACGTACGCACAAGCGACAATATCATTATTTTGATATTAAAATAATATATAATTGTATAATATATCATATATAAAGAATAATTATCATGTTATATTTATTATTTATATCAATTACACATGATTATTATACCCATCATTATAATAAAGTATTGAATAACAATTATACCATGACGTGGAGACGGTAAGTCGTACGTACGCATGTATGGTGAAATGTCATTCAAAGGATGGATAGAATAATGAATATGGTTTTACCATATTTATAATAACATCAAATTATATAGAAGATACTGGATTTATTATTTTATAATCTAAACAACAACCAAAGAGGAAGTGAAAGAAGAAAGGAACTTGAAAGGGGTGATGAAATATTTACCTCTTCTTTGGGTTCTCCCTTTTGATTCGATCAAAAGGGATTCTTAGGTAGGCTTTCGGAAAAAAGGAAGGCCTCTAGAATAAATGCAGGACAGTTGAGAGGGTATTTGGGAAGAGGTTGGCCGAGCCAAAAGGTTTTGAAGGTATGAATTTGAGAGAAAGGGGGGTGCCCTTTTATAAGAGGGGTGAGGGGTACCTTAGGAAATACTTTAGATATTAATTTATAATAAATTTATATTCGGTTTCTAATGTCTCAAAACTAATTTATTTCGAGGATAAGTTGGTTATGGGTCTAAATACACTCAACCAAATTTTTTTAGATAGGTTTAGGTCACTTATTAACCTTATCTTCTAGATTTAACTCTTAGTTAATTAGTTTGGCATTTACCTTGTATCTTTGTATTTTTATATTATTTGGTTAATAAAATTTCTATAAAATGCCAATAGAACCCCAAGTGGTTCATTAATGACATAACTATCATCATATAAGTTATTTGGACGAACCTTATATTTTTAAGAATGTTATATCAATTAATAATATAATATTTTTTTTAAAAACTCTTTTTTGTCAATTTTAACTTTATTCAAAAATTGATTTTTTTTAAGTCATAATAACTTTATTATTCAAAATAAATTTATTTAATAAATATTAAAATTCCATATTATCCTATAAAATTCTTTTATGGCATCAAAATATTGAAATTATGTTTATTTTAACATTTATAATACCATTTATTTGATTCTTTCATTAATAAGGAAAACACAGCATCATCATTGTGTCATAAATAAATTTAATTATTCAATGTATAAAATTATAAATAAAATACCATTATGTAGAAAATATTTTTATCTTTATAATTAATATTTATAGTTAAAATATAACATATATAACCCTATGTAAAAAATTGGTTTTCTAAAAGATATATGCTTATGTCATTTTTTTTTATTTACTTTAAATTCATGAATATAAAGTGTCAATATCACTTACAAGTGGATCCATGGGGTCCCAAAATCGACCCAAAGATTCCCATGGTCGGACATGTATCATCCAATAGGTTTATGACATGTTCTAGCGTAATTTAATATTATTATAATATTATTTGTTTACCATTATTTACTAGATTTACCCTTTAACCATGCTAAATAAAATATTTACTGAAGTAATTATTCAAAATGTATAAAAATAAAAGTTACCTATTTGCACAATTTGGACCTCCTGATTCTAAATATGGAATATATTTTTCAAATTTTAAATCACAGAAGTGGAAGAAATTAATTTAAAATTAATTCTCTTTGTCAAAACAAAAAACTTGTTTTAAAGAAATAATAACTATCAAAAGATTGACATCTTCTTATGTCCAGTTTATTTTTGAAATTATGTCCAATGACCAACATTGGATTAAATATTATAAATATAATATAATTATACTTTTAAACCACTCAAATTCATAATTTATAACTATTAATTATTTTGACTAAAAAAGTTGTTTTTAATTAAAATTTAGTAATTTTCACTATTCTTCAAAATAAGAAAGTTATCAAAAAAGTACCAAAAATTCACTCAAAGCTAATTTCGATATTCCGAATCCAAAAATGAATTTTATTTTGAATGATAAAATGTATAAAATTTCAAAATTTGGTATTACTATTCATAACGGCTAGTTTGATTGGTTGTGGTGTGTGTTTAAACTCGAAGTTGCGTACAACACACGCTACTATATTATTAAAAGATAAGTGTACCGTGGAAGCTTGGGGTGTTATATAACTTCTATAAATTTAAGGCTCATGAATAGGCCACATTTGTAAAGAGAAAAGGGACGGTTTTTGCCTCTAATTTCAACTCAGTGGTTCTCTCTGATCTTTCATGTTATAGATACATGAATGGGAGACAACCGAAAATGAATGATAGTTGGAGGATCCCACACCTATTAATAAATAGGTAACATATATTCTTCCCATTAGGAATAGTAAATAAAGGAACTAGATGGTGAAACCCTTTCCCTCATTTGGATTGTTTAATGAGAGGAAGCTTCCAAAGCCCTACATCCTCAATAAGGTGGAAGTCCATCTTATGATGAGCTCTTTCTGGTAGATAATTAAATGGAAGGATGCTTACACTGTAAGATTTATATGGATCCTATAAAGTTATATTATGATTCTCATATCTCTTGCATCACCCATTCCCCAATGGTGTTCTAGGGGGTCTTTTTAAGGTTAGAAGTTCTACTACTACCCCCTCTAAGAATAATGAGATTAAACATACTCTAAAATGAAACAATACTACTCCCTCCCCTTCTAGACAAAATGAATTAGGGTTACATAAAAAGGTAAGAATCCCTAGATATAATTCAATTCATCCTCTTAGGTATGATATTCCATAAAATTTGGAAATGTCCATTGCAAAAAACACATTATATTATAACTACTACATATCACATCCTTGGATAACATTGGGAGAAACCTGATCTGGAGACCCCCTTCATACAGGTGTCCTCTTCCAATTCTTCTTGAAGGAGGAATTCAAAATATTCTCCCATATTTATATGGGTGTCCTCTTCCATGGATTCTAAAAGCAGGTATTCTTAGGATGATCCCACTAAATTAGTGTAATCCATTAACATGTTTTTCTCTTCCTAATGGCATTTTTGTCCAATGATACTGAGGATGTGCATTATCCTAAATGAAACCTAGATGGGGAGAGTTCCCATATAAAAAATTATGAAATAATGAGTACCTAATCCCCCAAAAAAATAGAAAAAAAATATAATGTGAGAACAAAGTCAAGATAGAGATTCCACAATAATGGGGGACTCGAACTAGAGGGAAAGCTCTTAGTCAACCAGACTCCTATTTGAGAATTTTCAAGGGCTTGGTAAATCCCCTATGTTAATATCCCTTTAAAACCTTATTGTGACCTATAACCCCCCCCTAGGATAGAAAAACCAAATATGGTGTTTAAAAAGTTGAGGGAAATTAAATAGGCCTCTCTTTACTACACTTTTGTTTCTCAAAATTTACATAACAGTGATATGAATCATATAAGAGTGTTTATGAAATACAACCTTCATATTTCCTCATACATCAAGGGTGTCCAAAATGTCTCGATTTTCTTCTGCATTCTTGGATTTTATGTCATTTTTTCCTTCATTTATACATCCACTTCCTACATCAAGAGAAGGGTCTATAAAGATAGTTGGGAGAAATCTCTGATAACAAAAGGAATAAATAGATTATTTTTATGGGCATTAATATAGTTCTACAACCAAATGAGAAAACTAGATCCATATTTATCATGATTTCCTCATAAGGGTTCTCATTATGTATTTATCATTGTAGTATTATAGTGGTCCTAATATATGGAGTTGAGTTCACTTATATCACATATACCACTAATGGAAGGTAGGGAAATATACTTAAAATATTCTTAGTTCAATTTATTTATGGGACTGTGTCTAATGTTTTATATGGATTTACCCTCCCCAAATTTTACTCTAATTATAACTCTATGTTGATAGAAATGCACATGCATCTTCCTTATTCATCCACTCTTCCATTCAAATTCAATAATATTTATCTAATCTCACCTGGCTATAGTGAAAGTTTCATGGAGGCTTGGAATATGGCCTCACTTGTTATCTCTCTTCAAATATTGGCTGGAAAGTCAAAAAATACTCAAGGGTCTCTTAATGTAATAGAGCATGAAATATTCTCCCAATCTTGACAATGATGTTAAAGTTTCTAAAAACCCCCCTTTCTTCCTTCCAAGTTAAAAATCAGAATAAAAATAATCTATCTTGGGAAAAATTACAAGCTAGTGCAAAACTTGATGAGATCCAAGACATCAAGGAGAGGCTGGCCAGAAATTATCTTAATGTTAGATGGTTAAAATATGGTGATAGAAACCCAATCTCTTACATCATATAAACAAATAGAAAATAATAAAATGCATAATAAATTCTCTAAGATTTAATGGAGGTCTCTTCATTTATGAAAATGATACCTCAATATTATCTTTTGATTACATTAAATATATCTATATAGATGATGGAAATGATAATAATAACAAAATGTTTGAAAATATCCTTGCCTATATTGATGATCATCATAATCATGGACTCATTTTTCCTCCCTTTGAAGAGTAAATTAGGAAGGCTCTCTCTTCTATTAATATTGATTGTTCACCTGGATCTGAGGGGATTTCCAATATGTTCTTTATGTTTTACCCGTATATCTTCCATGATTAAGTGACAAATGTTATGAGGGTTTTCTTCAGTCATGCCTATATTTATTATGGTCTCAACTACGTATTTATTTCTCTGATACCCAAGAGGATGAATTCCACTGACATTGGGATTTCGGGCCAATAGAAATTGGGAACACTATTCTAAAGATTATTATCAAAGTCATTACAAATAAGATAGGATGTTTGATTAGAGACATCACAAAAAATCAATATTAGTTTTATTATTATAATGTATATTCAAAATTTTATCTTCGCTACCTCATAATGTATCCACTTAATGAAGAAGAGATCAAATCCTGAGAAATTTTATCATAAAATTAACATCTCGGAAGCTTTTAATACTATCAAATGGAGCTTTATTTTAGCAATTCCAAAAATATATGGATTCTATAATGAATTTATCAGACTCCTCATCATCATTATTGGGATATTTAGGTTGTCAATTTTTATTAATAG
Organism: Viscum album; assembly: GCA_963277665.1. Lineage (NCBI taxonomy): Eukaryota > Viridiplantae > Streptophyta > Magnoliopsida > Santalales > Viscaceae > Viscum > Viscum album. Next base: position 1,750,363,223 of record OY728152.1, read on the forward strand.
AGCTCCTAGAGGCTTCATTCAATGTTAGATAGGTTTTCGGAATGAAGACCCTCTCTCGTGGCTTATGTTTTCTATTATGGAAGAGTACTTGAGTAGATTTATTAATGACCTTCTGGACATTGGATATTTCAATTATATCAAGGAATAGAGAGGGATATTTTTTCCTTCCTATATCCTTTATGCTAATGATATACTTTTTTTTGTAGGCCTCCAAAAAACACTATCTACCATCATAACCACTTTTGTTCATTATGACGAATAGGTTGGGAAAGCTATTAGATTACATAAATATTTCATTGTCATTGGATAAGGGGTACATATAACAAGACAAAATAGAATTACTAGAACATGTGGTATTAAAAATTGATCTCTACACTTCACATACCTTGGTGTCCCACTTCTCTGGTAGAAAATTAGAAAATTACATTTGGAAAATATTTGTTCTTTCATAATCAATAAATTGTTAAAAAGGAAAGGAAAATCTTTGTCACAATTTGGGATAGTGTGTCTGGTCAACTATTTCATCAAATCAAATTTGGTTTATGTTTTATCTCTATATATATGGTCGTGAATAATTATCAATGACATATAAAACATGATCATAAATTTTATATGGATTGTCTCTGTTCATGAAAAGGTAATTAATTATCGTGGATTGTAAGGACAGAATTGAGTCTATTGTGATGAGGACTCAGTAATAAGGATCACAAAATCATTAATGACACACTGGTTAATAAATTTACTTGGAACCTTGTGACTGCTAATGATTCTTTTATTTAATTATTATCCAAATAGATTTAATGAAAGGTTTTATAATAAGTATCCATATTAACATTAATCTTCTACCTAGCATGCCATAAGACACATTGGCAATGATATGGTGGGAAGCTCTATTGGGATTGTGATCATAAAATCAACTCCAAACTTCTGGAGTAATTCATATCATCATAAAAATTTTGAAAAAATTATGGTTTCTCTTCTAAACAGGGATCATATTTTGATTAATGAGTTCTTTCACACTATTCCAGAACATGACATGATCATACATCCCAAGATATTTATACAAATGTAGTGGTAAAACTTCATGGATATAAATGCATGTATTTGGACCCCAAATAAGAATTATCATTTCAATAATAAGGAATTTTTTGAATCAAATGAGAAGGTAAAGCTAAAAATTCTTCTTTTTTGTCCAAATTCGGAGTTTCATTCATCCAACCATCAAGGTCTTTACTACTATAGAAAATCTGGGAAAGTCGGGTTCCCACCCTAGAAAAAATACTACATGCTGGTATTCATCTTGATCTATTTCTTCTTCTCGGTATGAATGAGGAACAATGCATTCATCACCTTTTCATATTATGTAGATTTATCTCAAATATTTGGGAGTACTTGCAGAATAATTTTGGAAAAACATTTTTTTAGAATAACCAAATTGGGGACCTGTTAATGTCCATTAATGTTTCTTCTTACAACAATCTGATCGATAAACTATTAATCACTACTTCCTCATATACACTTACATAAACATGGTGATTCCGGAATGCTCTAATCTTAATCAAACAGCCTCACTCCATTCATGCAAGAATCATTTCAATGAATTGGGATGTGATTATTGCAACCAGAATCCAGATAGGTTATATGGATAAATCGTTCTCTAATCCAGACATACTTGGGTTCCTTAGTGTGCATGGTAGGGAAAGGATACCGCTGATGATTAAGTACATCCATTGGATACCACATATCCCCCCATGGATCAAATCCAAAGTTGATGGTGTGGCTAATACTGTCTTGGGCACCTCGAGCTGTGGTGGTGTTTTTTGTATTTATTATGGCTTCATTAAAGGATGCTTCTACCATTATGTTAGAAATGGTACTGCTTATGAGGTTAAATAATGGGCCATGATACAAGCTAACAAACATGTTGTTTACCATGATAGGGATCAACTCTATACTAAGACGAATTCCAGACATTCCAATAAAGCTCTGCGACAATAATAAGGAATGTGCCATGATTAGTTCTCCTACACTGGGTAACTATATTCAAGAAACTAGACATCTCAACCTAATGGTTTGACATGCTTATATAGAATCCAATGAAGTGGCAGACACATTATCAAAGAAGGTAATTATAGATATGACATTGATGTGGTCATTTAGGATTTCTGAAAATTGATTTTGTTTAATTGACATGGATATGGGGGGTTTGACTCATTCCGGGATATGTGAAAACCATTTCACTACATAACATACTTGTTATTTTTTTAATAAATTTTAGGATTGTAATGTCTTAGATCCTGAACCCTTTGAGTAATTAAATATTTAAATAATTCAAATTTATAATAAATATATTTAAATATTTAATATAATTACTATACTTATATATATATTTATATTTATATATATTTATTAAATATATAAATATAATTATATAAATATATATAATGATATAAATATATTTTGAATTATAAAAAATAATTATAAAAATATATAAAAATATATTTATTTATAAATATATTTAAAAATGCATATTTACTATATTTATAAATTTATATATTTATGATTAAAAATATGTAAATATATTTAAATAATGAATATATTTATTATATTTATTATTATATTTATTATATTATATATATATAATGTTTATAAATATATTTACAATTATATGAAAATATTATTAAATATATTTATTTATAAATATATTTATAAAAAATTATTAATAAATATATTTACAAATATATTTTTTTATAATTCAGATAATAAATATATATTAATAATTATATTAATAAATGAATATTTAAAATTCTTTTAGTACATTTATAATTATATACATTTATATTTATATATTTATTTATAATTTTATACATTTAAATGTTTTATTTATATTAATTATATTTTTAAAATAAATTATATAAGTCTTTGACATTATTAAAACATTAGAACTAATAAAAATGGATTTTATCAACTCTAAACAAGTACTGATAAGAGGTCTTTTAACAGTGACTGTTATTTTAGTGCTAATAAAGCCCCCCTTTATCAATAATTTTTTGGAAGTGTTGATAGAACCATCCTTGATATTTTAAAAAGAACCCTAATGAAACTAATTCCTATCAAACCATTCAAGGTCTCACAGAATTTTTTCTTTCCCGCTACTCCCCCTCTATCTTCTCCCATACAAATCAACTCTTAAATCCGAGGTATGTTATTTTTTTTCTCCTTTCTCATTTTTTTCATTCAAATTAGGGAATATCTTCATAGCAGGGTTCCCAAAGAGCCAAATTTTCAAAATCCTCTCATGTACTACTTCATGGTATGGGAGAAGACATAATATCCCAATATCTTCTTCAATACTCCACAATATTATTATATATGGGTGTTGTATTTTGATTCTCTATGCCATGATGTAATGGAGTATTTTTCTTACATCTCTATTGTCCCATATAAAACATCCACATAATTTACCACTCTCTAAAAAATACCAGGCACTTAAAACATAGTTCATGTGTGTAGTGATATCCCTCACTATAGATCTCTAATTATTTACCCATCTACCACCATGGACTTCTTTAATAAAGGATATTTGTTAATGAGTTGTTCCACACCTTTGTATCCTTGGTTAGATTCGATGATTGTTATATCCCATTAGTTCTTGTTTATTGTTCTTTGTTTTCTTTTCACAAGAAAATATTACAGTATAATGGTTTAGGATATGACATAAGAGCTTAATCTCATTATCTAAAATATTTTTATGTCGAATTCTTATGACATGAAGGTTATCAATTCACTATAATTTCTTCCTGGTTAATTATATGAGACTCCAACTAAACTCCATCAAGTTATGTTATATATAGATGCAATGTTATTTATTCTACATTTCCTTTATTTTCTCTATTATTCATTTTCGAGACTCATTTTATCATAAATTGGATAATACACATTATTATCACTCATATGTTTGAGTTTATCCATGTTCGCTAGTATGAGATGGTTGCATTGGCCTTTTTGAGTGATCTATGCTGATATAACTAAGAAATGAGATTGGATTATAAATAGGGGTGGTTCCCCCATTACTGTAAATTAGAAAATCCACATTTTTCTCTCTTTAACTTATTAAAGGTTTTGTTATTGATTATTTTAATTTACTATATACTATTTATTATTATTTAGTATTTTACTTAATGGTTATCATTGATAATCTAATTTATTGAAACATTTCTTGATGTATTTTTGTATGTTTTCTTTATTTATTCAATGATATTCATGGTGATTGATTTATTTATTAATTAATCAATTGAATGACTTGTCTCAATGCATATGTATAATGAATTATCTTATAAAAATTGATTCTTAACTTTTGAAATTTAAACTTCAACATAAAAAAGTTTCCACAAAAATATAGATTTATATTTTCAAGATTTAAAATAAATTTAGAAATTTTCATGATTCCTTTTAAATTTTATGATATCAAATAATATAATTTTCATGTTATTTTAAAAGTTTTATGATATACTTATTGTTTTGAAATTTTATTTGAAATAAAAAATTTATATTTTAGTGTTTTAGTATTTTTAAATTTGATAAGGTTTGCTTAAATTGGTATCTATAATAGTGATTTTGGAAACACAAGGTTTTGAATAGAATAAATTGAAACTTATTTCATTATTATTTCCTTATTTATTAAATAAAGGCCATTATATTCTCTGAATTCATTGGATGATTTTCATTCATATTTTGAACATTAAATATATAAATTTAAATTTCATTGAAAATAGCATAACCTTGGTTAAAAGTTTATTAGGGTGGTATTCTCATCAATGAGGGTTTGATACATCATTTTATAGTTTTAGAGTGTAATTTATTATTATATTTTTTTATAATTAGTTAAAATGAGTTTTTTTATAGTAAATTAGTAATTATTTTAGTGTTATCTCTACTTTTTTTGGTTTCATGGTATTTTTTGTACTTTTATTTAAAGTATCATTAACTATATAAGAACTTGTATCATTTCAAAAAAATTATTATAATTGATTTGATTTTATTTGATTTGATTGGGTATTTTGGAATCAACAGATTGAAATTATACATTTTGAATAAATTGTTTTAGTTCTAGAAAAAAGGTACGGGAAGTAAAACTCAATTTTTTCATTTCAATTATTATAGTGATAGAATTTTTAATTCTAATAATTTGGTTAGGTTAGTTTTGATGTTTTTCATAAAGAAGTTGTCAATATTTATTTTGAGTGAGTTAGAGTTTGTATGGATGATGTCTTTATTTAGGTAGGTGTTTGAGGATAGAGGATTTATAATCATGAAATTTATCTTGAAAAATATAAAGAAAAATGATTTTCTGTATAATCTAACGTGTTATTTATATATTTGGATTACATTAAGAATGTTAAATTCATAACTATTCTATTAATTTGGTTTTCCCTATTATAATTGAAATGGTTGAGTGATTCTCGTGTTTTTTTCTTTTAAATGTTTTTATGTTTTTGATTAATGTATATTTATTGTTTCCATGTATATATATAAATTTTATGAATTCCATGTATAGTTATTTTGAAAACTCTTACATTTTTGTATAAAATTTTCTTAAATTATTTATTAAATGATTCTTATTATGCTATTAAATGTTTTAAATAATGATATGAAGTTGGTTGTTTCTTGAGTTAAATTATAAATCAGATTTTTAAAGTGAGGAAAAGTAATTATTATTAAATAAAGTCTCATTTGTTTGTATTAAATAGATTATTATTTTAATGTATGTATAAATATTTATCTAGTGGGATATTTGAATGATTTGGGAAGTGTTTATAAGTTAAACATATGGCTTTAATTCTTATTTGGAAAGTTTTATATAGAATAAAAAGTTTTTAAGGAATTTGAAGAAGAAAATATATTTGTTTCATTGGTTTCAAATGTTTTCTTTTAAATTAATAAGTTTCCTTATATATTAAGAAACACATTTTATTTTTCTTCTCCCATTTTACGCGTAATTTCTCGTTTGGGTGAGTAGATATTTTTAAAATATAGTTTTATGATATAATAATTTTAAAATCCTTTTATTTTCAGGTTAATATAATTGGGTTGTGACTTTTTTGGTTATATGATAGTGGTTATGGTTATAATTTAATTCATTATGAAAGTATTTGGTTTTGGTAATTATTTTTGTTAGGTATGATGAAGCTTTGTGTTAGAAGATTATTTAGTTATTGAATATTGTGTATAATTACTTGTATTAAATTATTTACATGATTTTTGAGGGGTATTGATTATTTAAAGTGAAATATTGATTTAAAACTATAAATTCATGTGTGGGAGATGTGTTATATGCTTAAATATGCATATTGGGTGCGGTTTTGATTGATATTTCTTATTAATTATGAAAATGGCTTATTTAGTTGTTGAGTTTCCAAGAAATTTATGATGATTTATAAAGAAAAAAGTGATTGAATGTGTAAAACTCATTGAAACATGTTTATAGATTCTAACTCACACCTTTAATATGTGAGTTTAAGTATGTAAAGTGTCTCGAGAATGTTTAATTTTTGAATTATGAAATACAGGAATCAACTAGGTATTTACAATAGACGTATGTTTTGCTGGAAAAAATGTATTCTTAGTTTAAATTATTTGTTTTGATTAAGAAAATTACATGATATTATTATTATTTTGATATATTTTATATAATTTGGATTGGTTTTAGTTTCACCTCAAAAAAAAATTAATTAAAACACATTTTTCCTATAAAAATAAAGGATTACCCCAAACCATATATGTTGTATGGATTTTATTAAGAACAAAAATATAATTTTGGATATACTTATAATGGTTTTAATAACTAGATGTGGTAGATAGCTTATAGTGATTTGTTTGAATGATAGAGGTGAAATGAGAATGTTCTGGCTGTTACTTATATAAAATCCATGATAACCAAATTTTTTGTAATGTTTATTAATGGAAATTATTTTTGGTCTTTTTAAGGAAATTTAATAGAGGTCTAAGATATTTTAGTACATGTGAAACATACCTAATATTTATAGATCTACTATTTTTAAAATACTGGTCAGTTAGTGGGTTATAGTACAAATATATTGGTTGGTATTCTTAAAATTCAGGGTCAAGAATAATATAAAAAATGATAGTAACATGGAATTCATCATTACATACATCATCAATAAAAGTTTCATCCATTCATTTCATGAAATTACATTCTCATTGACCCTGTTTTAAAATATGGTGATTACTTGACCTTGTATGTTTCGAGGAAAGATATTTTTACACAAATTTAGAAGGTCAGGTCATAATTAAATGATAATTAAGAGAAATGATTTCCAAAGAAAAATTTCCATCAAAATATGAATATATTTTTTTACCAATATATTTATTACCTCCATTTTGTCCCACACAACATAAAATCAAGAATCTAAACCAGTATCCTCACATTTACCCTAGTTTTTTTTATTTTCATGTCACCCTTCTATAAAATTACAACTTGTTAATAATCATAAATGATTACATTCAAATATTGGGTTCCCCTCATTAAAATTATCTTTAACCTTCTCCTTTTATTATTAATATCTTATTTGTATTTAAGTATTTTTTATAAAAAATGAATTTTTTATAAACCTAATAGGATTAATATGAATCATAAATGGATGCATGATAGTCTTATGAAAAAATAGTATGATGATGTAGTTAAACTTTTCATTAAATTTTCAATAGAGCATCTATATGACCCTTCTCAAATCATTTTTCCATGTTTATACTGTTTTTATTCCATAAAAATAATTCTGGAAGAGTTGGAAGAACATTTGATTTTTTAGGGAATATATAGGAGCTATAAATGTAAGACTAAACCGGGGAAAAATGAACCTTCATACCAATTGGGATGAAACTATAGTTTATGGATCATTTAATATTAATAAGATTATAAATGATGATGGATATCATATTGAAGAAATGGAAATTGAAATTGAATATGACCTTCATGATTGTTCAAAGATGTTTGAAAAGTTAAATAGTTATGCTAAGAGACCATTGTGTGCTGGCTGTACTAAATACACAAAATTTTCACCTATATTGAAGTTAAATAATTTGAAAAATGGTATATAATAGAGAAACACCAACTTTAAAAAACTACTTGGTCTCCTGAATGATATGTTACGAGAAGAAAAATAACATCCTTATCAAATATATGATTCTAAATGAATGATATGTTCAATGGAAATGATCTCTAAAAAATATATTCTCATCCAAATGACTGTATATTGTTTCACAAAGATCCTGAAATCATGAATAAAATTCCCTAATTGTGTCTTTAATCGATACAAGAAATTTGAATCAAGTCCTTTAAAAAAATTGTACATTCTTATCATTACACAGTTTAGAAGACTATATGGATGTCAGGAACCTGCATGAAAATTTTCATGGCATGAAAATATAAGAATTAAATATAGGAAACTATGTCATCCATTAAACTCTCCTGAATGGAATAAAATTGATTATGAGTATATTGAATTTGTACATGAGCAGTGAAACTAATGTTGTGCATTTTCTATAGATATAATAAATTATTTAGTGTATAGATTAGTACTCATAGTATCTTTTCAATTGTGTTGGTAAATTATAACTTTCAAACATATTTTTTCATGAAGCAGAAATATAGTATGTTGTCTCTTCTTATATCTGGACCGAAAAAACTTGGTTATGATATTTATGTCTATTTGGATCCATAGACTGAATATCTACAATTTATATGGGATACATATGTTACAATGTATGATGCTCAAAAAAGTTATTAACTCACATTGGGGGCCATGTTATACATGTCTACAAATGAATTTCCTTCTTATGGAAATCTATCAGGTTATAGCACTAAAGGGATGTTGGGGTGTCCCATTTGTGAAGAGTTCACACACTCAGTTTGGTTGAAATATTCTTCTAAGACCATGTTTTTAGGAAATCCGAAATTTTTACCTTGACAACATAAATATAAATCATGGATGAAAACATTTGGTGGGAATACTGAACAAGGCACAACACTATCTCCACTAATGGGTGATCAACTATTAGATAAAGTAAGAGATATTAACACTATTTTTAGAAAAAGCATTTTTTAAAAACCTTATGAAATATGTATAGAAAAATCAATTAATTTTATTTAAATTACCATACTATAATTTTTTTTAAAATAAGATATTTTCTTTATGTCATGTATGTACAAAAAAATATATTATATATAGTTATTGGAATGTTACTAAATATTCTATGAAACAAATATGGGATCAAGGCTATATTGGACATGATTAACATAGGGAAAAGGGAATATTTAGCACTATTGAAGGGTAATAGTCACACTTTTCTTCCTCCTACATCTTACACTCTATCCTGACAAGGCTAGTTGCAATTTTCCATTTTCCATAGTGGTGAAAATTTTCCATATGTTTTTTCATAAAATATCGATAATGTCATGTCGAAGAAAGTTTTGAAATTATAAGGACAAAAATCACTTGAATTTCATCCTTTCATATCGGATTATATACACGTTTTATTACTTTTCATTCTGCCTAAAAATGTACAACATACATTAACCAAACATTGCTTCTTTTTCAAATCCAGATGCATTAATGTCATAGACCCAAAAAAGATGAAAATAATGAATAATTAGGTTGTAGTAAAATTATGTTAATGGATATGTTCTTCCCTCCATAATTAATTAATATAATCGTCCACATAATGTTTCACTTTGTTAGAGAGGTTAAAAAATATGGTCATATCCATTACATATTGATGTACCCCATTGAATGGTATATGATTATTTTGATAGGGTGTGTCATGAATCAAATTCATCAAAAAGGTTTTATTGAAAAATGATATATTATTGAGGAATATGTAAAATTCTATACAGGTTTCCAATCAGATTTTGATAGCATCAGTCTCTCAATGTCTTGTCATAGAAGACACCTTATGGGAGAAGGAATTTTTAGAATTTAGGTTGTTATAATTAACATCACAAAGTGAGAGAAATCCCACATTTACATTTTATGTTATAGTGATGCTTTGGATACATACAATGAATCCAACAAATCAATTCTTAGATATTTGAATCCATCAAGAGCTAAAGGATGGATATCAAATAAACATAATCAATAGTTCATTAGATGGTTCTAAGATCATATTTATGAGGAGTTATCTAAAAATAAAAATTCTATTTCCAAACGACTTTGAGGGTTATCTAGATGACCTAATGAAAATGTTTTATCTTGTACTAGTTTGGTAAATTAATGGTTTTATGTTCTATATAAAAGAACATGATGATGAAAGTATGATGAAAAATAGTAGAGTTACAGTTGTGGAAGATACGATGCACATATATGGATCCAAGGATGGTAATCCAATTTATTTGAATATGTATTACATTGGAATAATTAAATAGATATATGAGTTTTATTATACAACATTTCATGTGATGATTTTATATTGAAAATGGTATGACAATAGGAGTGCAGTGAATGTTAATGAAATGGGATTCATGAAGGTGAATTTTAGTGTGGAGGGGTATAAGGATGAGACATTCATTATAGAATCATAAAAATTTGAGGTATTTTAGGTCTCAGATCCAATAAACAAAAATTGTTCAAATATCCTACTGGTGACTAAAATAATTGTAGGGTCAGATGAAAATTCAATCGATGATGACCCATTCATTGGGAGATCACAATCATTTCATGGAATTCACAATGTAGATAATGTATTGTATGTTATAGGGGACCACAAAGAGGGGATTTGGATTCTTTATAGAGGATATAAATCCCTTCAACCATTAATGAAAATAAATAGAGTTCAAATGGATGGTTAAAGGGTTTTTTAATAAACTATTATTTTCCTCGTAGTATTATGTGTTCTTTACTATATGAACATAATCTAAATTAAATGTTTAACTACTCATGCAGACAATGAATTCTACACAGAATGATGACACCAATATTAGGGAAGAAAAAACATTTAATGCTAAGAATTCATAATTAATAGGGGATCAAAAACATTTTGATGAAAAAAAAGAATGATGAAGCATCGATTTGTTGACTAAAATTATCAAGGTATGAATAAAGGGAATAAAATATGAGTTTGGATAGAATCAATGTGGCCCACATGTTGACCATGAAATGTCAACGTTCATTATCTAGGTTAGGGTCACAATAATAATGAATGTGCCAATTAATATAGATTTATAGTGCCATTTCCAGGTGGTAAAAAATAAAACACATTATTATGATATTAAGGTAATGTTATGATAAAAATTCTATGTTGTATTAAAAAATTAAATAATGAAATTTTAATATAATATTCATTATTTCTGGTATATTTTTCTTATTTTAGATGATTTCCATAATAATTATCTATTAATATAAACTAGAAATGACCGTATAGTGTTCCATATACTACTTAACAAGTTTCATCTTCGGGATGCTTAGGGGAATTTAAATCCACACCCAAGAGATACTTAAGCACACATTATAAAGAAGGAAAAATGGAATGATTTCATCATTCATCACAATGTAAAATCATTTAATATGTATTTTAGTAGATAATATATTAATTTAAATTATTTACTTTATCTATTCTGATTCAAAATTGTTAATTTATGAAACAAAAAAGGATTTCTAAAAATAAAAAAACATTCATCAAAGCGAATGTAACCATGTTGCAAAGAACATTTTGTGTATGCTTCACTAGAGAATAAAATGGTATATATTTTAAATTCAAAATAATTTTTTTTTGTGATATGAATCAACATGTGATACTTTGTTTATATTTATATTGATTAATTGGAATCTGAATCCACTTCTATCCCACATCATGTGCAGTGGAGGGTGGCCTATGTAAATGTGGAAGGTAAAATAGTTGATGGAAACACACAAAAAAATTATGGGAGACATATTTAAGTATGAAATAATATTAATTCGTTATTATTTATAATATAATTACATAAAAATATATATTTATATTAAATTATTTTTATATTTTCATGACATAAGAATTGACAATCACTGTATCCGAAGAAGAACTAATTTTTTGTATCATTAAAGAAGAATCAAAAATATGGTCACATTAGAGGTGTAGGTTTTAGAGTGTATCCTTGAACATATTTTGAGAATAATAAACCTCTAGAAGATACATATTAGATGGTGAAATGATTGATGGTGAAAATAGATATTTTTCAAGAAGTTATTGTCTGGTTTGTTTTGACAGACCAATATATATGAAAAGATCAAAGCGAACCGATAGTGGAACAAAGATCAGAACATGAACAACCAAATGTCCTCGCTACCTTTTAGGCTGGTCATTCCTCTAAACCACAGACATTAATCGGGGTAATGAATTTTTTCGTTACTATTTCTCGTAAATTTGATTCAAATAAATTTAAATAAATTTATATTTCTAAAATTCTATAGGGTAATGTTTTATGTTATTTTTATCTATCAACACCCACACACCACCTTGTTATGGGGAATAAAATGTATAATATCTAGGGGTACAATCTACAAAACAAAGAACTCCCAAAATATCACATGATAGTGGGAGTTAATATAGATAAAGATCCAATCATTGAGTTTTATATTCCACCTGTTGATCAAAATATTTCAACAGTCAATGATGTTATTTGAACTTTCATAGAATGGTTGTATATTCTTACAAAGATAAACCAAGTATGTCCTTGAAAAAATAAAATAAAATAACCTCTAACAGTTGATGAAAAAAGGTCTTAAGTGGGGTATGGTTTTATATATAGTTAAAATTATGGGGAAACATATGGCCAAATCAAGTCAACCTAGTTGGTGGACTAATAAAATAAAATTACCTTCTGGGTGTACCTTCTCCCCACTAGTTCCACTTCAATATATATTTTCATTAAAACCTCATGTAGATACCACACTAAAAAATAGAGGTGTGTCCTACAATCTATATGAAGACTAAATATTTAGAACTTCCATTATAGATGCAGCTAGTCTCAAGATTATAAATGAAATTATCAAGTTTGAATGGTTGGGAGTATCATTTTTGAATACATATTTATGTTACATTTTCATAATATTTCTACACAAAAAATGATCTAATATGTTCATTAAAGATAATAAATATTCATATATTCTTCATATTTTTATATTAGTACTATACAAAGGGAAACCACTTTCAAATGTGAATTGGATTCATTAACCCTTGTATCATTTCAACAGATGAAATTCCCAGTGATGAAATAAATTGATAAAAAAATGAGATAAATGAGGAATTTGTGTGGAATATAAAATAAAACCAATTCATTATGAATCTTTCAATTTATAGGTAAAACTCTATAATCTCACCATATATATTAAATTTTTATTTGTTTCATTAATTTTTTTTGTTTTTTTGGAATCATAGATGCGGATTTCAATCAATTTGGATACCCCAAATATTTATTTTTTGGATCAAATTCATGGATTTCCATCAAACTGACCACATATGATGTGTATTGTTATTTTTTTATTAATTTTAATAAAACTTTTATAGATAAAATTTGAATTATATGTTTAATTTTAAATTTAGATTGAATTTTTTTATGGTGATGACATTTGTAAATATAGTCTAAATCATGGTATGTGTTGGATTAGTGAAAATTAAAATCCTATGGGTTATTTGAAATAGAAACAGATTATGGTATATATAATAATATTTAACTGAAAAACCATATTTCAAAAAAATTAATTAGTTTGGTCAATGTTTCTACAATTTCTAGAGAAATATAACAACAATTATTATCAATATTATATTTTCAAATTTATTAAAGATATATTATACCATAAAAATACTAGCATCATTAAATATGTAATTTCTGAAGTTAATTTCAATTTCATTTAAAATATTTCTTAATCATTTTTTGTCTATTTTTCTCAGTACTACCAAGATTTCCAATGACATACGTACTCAAAAGAAGAGGTGAATGTGTTTAGAGATGAGTGGGCGGTATACATGGGGTCAAAATTTTTCCTAGAATTATGTTTAGGTGATTACCTAGTATGTTTGTGATCTATTATGGGATATTACCTTAGAAATATAGTTGGGGTGTGAAGCATTAGTATCATCATTATCATATATTGTTTTTTATTTGTTTCTCAAGGAGAAGTACGATGGAGGAAATCTATTTGTTTTTAAACCATTGGGATGAAATAATGTTGTTATATTGTTTATAGAAATCATGAATAGGTGACATACAACTAAATATTTAGTTTATTTCCCCATCATTTTATCTACTTTTTAAGTTAATTTTTGTTTCATTTTTATCTGATAATTATTTTGTTAAATTGACAAATTAGTTCAAAACACAACTCAAATGCTCAAAACTCGGAAAATGTATTTATATTATTTTAATACTTTAAGAAAACAATCCATACGACATTTTTGGAAGTATAGGAGTTGACCTCACATAAATCTGGAACACGATGTGATCAGTATGAATTGAAGTTCATGTTTTCAATAAAAAAGTATCATTTTATTTTAAAACACATTTCACATATTCAAAACTGATCAAATGATATTGGATTGTTTTCAATATTTAGGAAAATGATTCATAACTCATTTCTTATGTGTAGGAATTGACCACATGGAAATCTAACACATGATGTGGTCAATGTGACCCAAAAGATATGTTTTCAAGATAAAAGATTCATTTAAGTTTAAAATATGTGTCGCGTAGACAAAAATAAGAAAAATATCTATAGTTGTTTTGAAACCTTTTGAAAACAATACATAATTTATTTTCCATATATATGAATTGACCACATGTCAATATGACACCCTATGATGTCGGTAAGACTAAAAGTACAAGTTTTCAATACAAAAGAGTCATTTTTGTTTATAACTCACATCAATTAGCCAAAACCGAGAGAACAAGTTTTGATTGTTTTAAAAATTAGGGAAATTATTCATAATTCATTTGTGGTGTGTATGAATTGATCAAACTTTAATCTGAAACATTATGTGATTGATATAACACAAATTAGGTGTTTTCAATATTAATGTGAAATTTTAGTTTAAAATGAATGTCACATTTACAAAATTGATCATACAAGAAAATATTATTTTCAAACATTAGGAAAACAATGAATAATTAATTTATCACATGTTTTAATTGACCGCATTCTAATCTGATACATGATGTGGTCAATATGACTCAAAGTACATGATTTCAAAATAAATTTTCATTTTAGTTTAAAACACATCACATATCCAAATCCATGAAAATGAGATTATTTTTTTCTCAAACATTATGAGAATGATCTATAATTAATTTGTGAACTGTAATAATAAACCCCATATTAATATGACACCTGATGTGGTTAGTTTTGACAGTAAGTGTGTGTTTTCAATTCAAAAGTTTCATTTTAGTTTAAAACAAGCATCAAATAGAATAAACCCAGAAAACAATCTTAGGATATTTTAAATATTTAAGAAAATGTTACATAATTCTTTTGTTATGTGAATGAATTAACCACACATCAATAAAACAAACAATTTGATCGATATGAGTCAAAGTGCATGTTTTTAATAGAAAGGTTCCATTTTGGTTTAAAAAATCTATCACATCACAAAAACTAAGAAAATGAACTTGGATTATTTTCAAACATTATGAAAAATATCCATAATTCATTTTTCATGCATAAAAAATGAATACATGACAATCTGACACACTATGTGGTTTGTATGGATCAAAGTATGCGTTTTTAATATAAAAGTTCCATTTCTATTTAAAACACATCACATATCCAAAACTAGGAAAACATCACTGGATTATTTCCAAACCTTTGAAAAATGGTCCATAATTGATTTTTTGACCTATAGGAATTTACTACACAACAATTTGACACCTTATGTGGTCGGTATGACTCAAAGTGTGTGGTTTCAATAAAAACGTTTTAAGTTAGAACACAAATTATATTTCCAAAATTGATAAAACAATTACAGACCAGTTTCAAAATTTAGGACACTGGTCCATAATTCATTTGTGATGTTTAAGAAATAACCACACATAAATTCAACACATGATGTGACAAATATGACTCAGGGTATGTGTTTTCAATAAAAATGTGTCATTTCGGTTTAAAATGCATGTTACAACACCAAAACTAAGAAAAATATCTTGGATTGTTTTAAAAGATTAGGAAAAAAAATCCGTAATTCATTTTTCAAATGTGGGAATAGAAAGCATTAAAATCTGACACACGATGTAGTCGATGAGACTCAAAGTGTGTGTTTTCAATATAAAACTATCATTTTAGTTTAAAATGAATCACATAGACAAAACTAAGAAAATGAGCTCAGATTTGTTTTAAAATTTAGAAAAATGGTTGATAATTCATTTTTAATCCATAGGAATCTATCACATGTTAATATGATGTCTGATGTGGTCTATGTGACTCAAAGTGCATGGTTTCAATACAAAAGTGTCATTTTAGTTTAAAACCTATATCAAATAGATAAATCTAAGAAAATGAGCTCAGATTGTCTTCAAGTTTTATGAAAAATATTTATAATTAATTTTTGATGTGTAATAATTGACTGAACTTTAATCAGACACAAAATGCGACCTATACGACTCAAAGTGCTTGTTTTCAATAGAAAGGTACCATTTTTTTGAAAACTCATGTCACATTGCCAAAACCAAGAAAAAAAGCTTGGATTGTTTTCAAACTTCAGGAAAACGGTCCATAATTCATTTTTCACATGTATGAATTTACCTCATGTCCATCCGACACACGATGTGGTTGATATGACTTGAAGTTTACATTTTTAAAACAAAAGTTTCTTTTTAGTTCAAAACACATCAAATTGACAAAACTAAGAAAATGAGCTCATATTATATTTAAACATTAGTACAATGACCCATAGTTCATTTTTTACATATATGAATTGACCAAACATCAATCTAACAAATGATGTGTTCAATATAACTTGAATTTTGTGTTTTTAGTAAAAGGTGTATCTTTTTTAAAACACACATAAATTAGAGAAAATTGAGCAAATGAGGTTTGATTATTTTCAAAAATTAGGACATGGATCCATAATTCATTTTCATATGTTGGAATTTACCATGAATCAATCTGACACATCATGTGATCGATGTGTGTGTTTTTGATACAAAAGTGTCATTTTAGTTTAAAACACGCATCAAATGGCCAAAATAGAGAAAAAAAAATATAAACTTATTTTCAAACTTTAGTAAAATAGTCTATAATTCATTTGTTACATGTTAGAGTCAACTACACATAAATTTGACTCATAATGTGACAGATATGACTCAAAGTGTGCGTTTTCAATATAAAGGCATCATTTTAGTTTAAAACGCACATCATTAGCCAAAACAATTCAAATGAGCTCATATTGTTTTCAATATTTTGGACAACAGTCCATATTTAATTTTTTATGCATAGAAATTGACCACACATCAATGTGATGCATGATGTGATCAGAATGACTTGATGTTTTTGTTTTCAATATATAAGTGTCATTTTAGTGTAAAACATACATCACATCGTGAAAACCAATCCCACAGTATCATATTTTTTATCATCATTTTATATGATATTATTTAATTAATTTCATTTTCATTTTCATTTTATAATTATTTAGTTAATTTTTACAAAGATGATGCATGAAGATAAATAAGAAATGGTATGAGAGTTGAAGGTTTGTTATCAAAAAGCATGTCCTCTTGAAGAGGATATCATTCGTAGTGAGTTTTTTTATCACCATGGATGTGATATGATTCAAGAACACATAATTTTATGAAAATAAAGATATGGTGTGACATGTATGAATAAACTAAAACTCAATCTGATACATTATGTGCCAGATATGGATTAAAATATTTGTTTCTAGTTTAAAATAGATATTTTCAATTTAATTTATTTCTTTATAGTATCACTGAAATAAGAATTATTTTCTTATACATATTCATTTTTTACTCAAATTGGTGTATTTGTTTTATCAAATAATAACATGATTGGGGGTTGGTTCCAAAGACAAAGGATATTGATGCTTTTTAATGCTTGCGATAATTTGCACTTATGTAATTGTACAAAATAATGTTTGAAATGTCTATAATATAGTGTTTTACTTGTGTATTTGTGTTGTATATTTTATTTCAATTAAATTCTATAATTTTTCATGTATTTTTTTTTTCCACTATAGTGATCTATAATTTTAAAAGAACGTTGTTTTAGTATGCTCCTTTATGAGTGTTTGTAATAGTGTTGATAAACTAACACTTTATGAGTGCTAGAAAAAGTGATGATAAAGGGACCTTTTTTAGTTCTCAATAGAATAACTGATAAAGGTCCTATTTATTAGTGCTTAAATAGCATTGATAAAATTCTGAGGCTTTTAATCATGACCACTCTGATTATTAGGGCCTTTTTTTCATTGAAAAAGCCTTATTTTAGTGATGTTAAAGACCTTATTTGTAGAATTTATATTTACATAAAAAATATATTCATGTTTTTTATCATTGATATAGGAGACCCGTATCATTTTTTTTAATAATGATAAATTATTAATTTATTAATTTTTTTGATAAAAATTATATGATTTATCATCATTAGTCATGTTGTTGATTTTATAGCATTGACAATGTTAACTTTGAGAATTGAAATGAAATTTTTGAAGTTTCATGTGTCGATGATTTAAATGACCATAACAACTCAAGATTGATACCCAATTAGTTTGTCTATAACCCTTCAAGGCGTAGGTCTAGAACCATATTATGGGGGGAAATATTGATTCATAATGGGTGGGGTTTATCTTGATAAAAAAGGTGACTAAAACTTCTAAAATGATTATCCCGTATCCTATTAGATCATAAGGGATGGACATGCATCATGGATGTTTGTAATTGGGTGGGTTAGTTATTTGAGGAAATCAGTTTTGGTGAGGAAAGCATGCCTGAGTCGACTAAGGTCCCAACTATTTAGGGTCCCCCCTTCTCCTTCTAAGACTGAGAACGAAGGCATCTCTTTCTAGGAATCCTTTCTAGCTACCAGCTTGTGCGGAGGAACCTTCTTCTCCATCTCCTCATCATCACTTACTGAACTAGGATATGAACCATTTTCTGAGTCCCTATTTCCATAGGGGATTCTTATGGGTGCTGATTCAAAGACCATTCTAATGGAGTGCATGGGGCCTCACCTGCGTTTCCAGGTATATGGGATCATTCGAGTATCACTTGGGTGGTTCCCTGGGATGGGGGTAGAGAGCGCCTCGGGGAAACCCCCAAGGAAGTATAATTGCTTCTCTCTCCTAGAACATCCCACGCCTCTTCTTCCTAGAGGTTCTCCTCTTCACTCGTGGATCACCTCCCTGAAACTTCATCAATTATCAAAAAGTTATTACAAACAATAATATTTCTCACCCTATATATCTCTCTTTGAAACGAAGGAACATGAGTGGATTCTGATTTCTGAACCTTGAAAGTGGTTGATTATATAGAACCCCATAAAAGTGATGTGTATGGTGTGGATATAGAATAAAGCAACTACATGTGTCTTCAGTTAGAGGACTCGATGTGGGTGGACTGATTACTGAACCTGTCCATTCCACTTTTTCTAGTTGAAGTACTACGAGGAGTCAAAGGTGAATAAGTAGACTCATTTATCCACACAGTACAAGGTCCATGGGGTAATTAATTACAAAGGAGGACTTGGGAATGAGGAAATCAATGAAGGTGTCTTATGAGTTAGTGTTATTTCATTCATCCTAGTGTTCTTTCATTCATCCTAGAACTCATGTTCATCACCATTCCTCATCCAAATCTAGGTGTATGAAGTGTTAATGATTCCCATTTCCCTGGAATAGATAATGAAAAGAACTTTTGTAGCACTATAATCAATACAGCAGTGCATGTGATTCGAGTAACACAGAATGATTTAATACAATTTTTTGTAACAAGTTAAGCAATATTCCCAATTTTTTTCAAAACATGTTTTTGTGCTTCCTTGTCAACATTCAAAAATATATACTTCAAAATAAAATCGTCACTTTCCTACCCATTAGTATATTAGAACATCTTTAGACATCAAATTGATACTCAGTCTGATTACCTAGTCTTATTTTTTGGTCTGATTACTTAGCCCGAAATTATAATTCTTCCAGAATGTTGCTGGAAAAATTCTGAACAACTTCTATCTCAATCAGGAAATCTCATTCCAATTTCTTGGTTTGATCTAGTAAACACTGAAAATAATCTTCCTCCATCTTCCATTATGAAATATTCCGTAGGAAAACACTATCTGGAATAATCTTCTCACTGATACTTCAGATTTGCTATATCTTTTTCTGCATATGAATAGTTTTTAGATCCATCAACAAGTTAAAATTACTCTCCTCCTTTTAAAGGTGTGCCATAAATGGTTTATATGGAAATATAAAACGTTTTCCAGCTAAATCTGATATCCCAAATCATTAATTTCTCCATTTTTTTAATACATCATTGAGTTCTTTAGTGTTTCAAAAATCTTCTCATTTCTTCTCAAACCTTCATGAATTTTCTCACAACATTAACTTGCTTTTGAATTTCAAAACATTATTTAGTTTGATTCTGATTTTCATTCTGATTTATTCATTATGGTTAAGACAACAGATTCTTCATTTCAATTCTTAAACCAACTAAAAGACTAAAAATGAATTATAATGCTCTAAACCAACATATGCATATAAATCATTGAAACCATTCCACCATAAAAATTGTTACAAATTCTTTTTTATTATCTTTCTTTATTCATAAACACATTAACAACTTCGAAAGATTCTTTCACTTCCTCAAAAAAACTTCTTCACCAGATTCAAATAATTATCTTCTTCTTCTCCTAAGACCTATGATCCATCATCTGATGAATTCAAGTATCCGATGACATTTATCATTTTCAACCTGCACATGATGGATCAGTCTCTATTTCACTATGATGGATCACTAACATCTCTAGTATGATAGTCATCACTACATGTTTTTTGATATCTATTGAACCAATTGGAAACATATTAATGTTATTCTTTCGTTATTGACCCTATTGAAAAACGATTCAACCAGATGAAATTGTTGACTATATTATTAATTGATCTTTGATCCCATTTTTCATCAATCCCATCAACTTCAACCATCTCATCAGTCCTAAAAACATTACCTACTAATATTCTTCAACAAATTTTCTACCTATGATTCCATTTTGAAAATAAAATTTCATTTGATGATCGGTTTCATGATTACTCTGATGATTTGGGGCACAACGAGTCTGATGTACTAGTGTTAGTAACAACTTCTTTTCTTACCAACATTTTTTTAAGATTTTTACCTTGTAAATTATTTGTCTGACTGAAAACCAACATCTTTTTCTTCTCATGTTCTGAACAAAACATCACAACCTTCAATCAATTCTATGTCCAATGATCACACAAAGATAAAATGAGACAAGAAATCATTGAAAACAGAAATATACTTCTTTTAAAAACTTCTAATTGTATCATAAATTATTCATGACTTTGACAATGTTTAATATTAGCATGACATCATCTGATTTATATTAGTAATTATTGTATCATTTCATCCTTCTAGTGAATTCATTCTTTCCAACCAAAATTCAACTCGGTTAGCTACACGTGTTCTCTCCCTTTCCTTAATAGGGCTTGAAACACAAGTTTTCCCAAACAAATTATGATTTATGACAACAATAAGATCATCAATATATCATCATATTTTCATCAAAGATAATCGGACACCTATAATTTTCCTCTTTCTGATTCAACCTTTCATTTCATGCCCATGGTGAGTCTGATGAAACTTTTCTCCCAAAAATATTTTTCACAGTCTGATGGAATTTAATAAGCATTTTGCATCTAATCATCTGATTTTGATTGTGATTCTGATTTATAAAGTAAATTGATTTCCTTTTCTTTGAAAACAAAAGACAATAGTTTCCATAAATAACTTTGTACATCTTCCAAGAACAACTTATTTCTATCTTGGCCCCAACAATCTCCCCCTGTGGATTTTTTTCAACCTTAGAGGATAAATCACTAAACCTTTTAACCTCAAAATATGGATTTCTTATCAACAATTCTCAGCCTACGTGAGCCAAATCATTGAATGTGATTTCAATCTATCAACACTAAAACGATGCCTTATTGTGAGGGGTACAATGTATAATATAATGGAATACGTGCTACACAATGACGAACTCCAAAAATATCACATGGGAGTGGTGATTTAAGTAGATCAAGATCCATGCATTGAGTTTCATATTCTACTTGATGGTCTGAATATTAAAATAGTAAATTATTATTTTAGAACTTTATAAGCATGGTTGTCTAATCTTATAATGATACATGAGGTATGTCCATAAAAATTCAAATAAAAAAACTCTAATATTTGATGAAAAATGTTCTGAATGAGGTACGCTGTTACAGATGGATAAACTATGGGGAATAGAAGGTCAAATCTAGACAATCTAGTGGATCGACTAAGAAAATAAAAAGACCTTTCAAGTGTACCTTCTCCCTGCCAGTTCCACTACAATATATATTATCATTACAACTTCATGCAAAAACAACATTCAAATATGTTGGTGTGTCCCACATTCCATATGAAGAAGAAATATTTAGTTAGGTCATTCGGTCTTACGAACATGCCATCAGTCTTTATGGAACTGATGAACCAAGTTTTCCATTCTTATCAATACTCTTTTATCATGGTATTCATGGATGATATATTTGTGTATTGTCACAGTTGACATGACTATTCCAAACATCTTGAGATCATATTGAATACTTTAATAGAAGGAAAATTATATTCTATGCTTGCAAAGTTCCACTTTTGGATAGATTAGATTCACATCGTAGGTCACATTATCATTACAACTTCATCCAAAAACCACATTAAAAGATGGAGGTGTGACCCAAATTCAATATAAGAATAAATATATAGAACTTTAATTATAGATTATTTTGGTCTTAGTATTATAAATGAGATTCTAAAGTTTGAATGGCTGGGGGTATCAGTTTTGAATACATATATAAGGTAAATTTTCCTAATATTTCTATCCAAAAAATTATCTAACATGTTCATTAAATATAATAACAATTACTATTTTATAAATATGTTTATATAACTACTATATAAAGGGAAGAACATATGAAGCATTATTTGGATTCATTAATCCATGTATCATTTCTAGGAATAAAATTCATGGAGTTGAAATAAACTGATAAGAAAAAATATGAGCTAAAAGAGGCATTTGAGAAGAATATAACAAGAAGCTGACTCATTTTGAAGCCTATAATATCGAGTTAAACTATTAAATCTACTAATATAGATTATATTTTTATTTTTTTCATTACTTATTTGTTTTTTTTTACGAATCACTGGATGCTAATCGAAATCAATTCAGATACCCCGAATATATATTTTTTGGATCTAATGCATGGATTTCAATCCAACCGACCATACATGATGTGTATTGTGAATTTAAAAGGAATTGAAATAAACATTTTATAGTTAAACTTAAAATTACATTTTTCATTTTGTGTTTAGAAATAATTTTTTTATGATAGGGTGATCTATAAATATAGGCTAAATCATGGAATGATTTTGTTGAGTGAAAATAAGAAGCCTATGTATTACTTCAAATGAAAAAGATTAAGGTATATATAGAAATATTTAACTATCAAAACATATTTCAAAAAAATTTCTTATTTCATTCAATGTTTCTGTACTGTTTAAATAAATATTACAACAAGAATTGTGAATATTGTGTTTTAAATTTTATGAAAGATATTATATACCATCGAAATTCTAGCATCACTAAACAGTTAATTTTTAAAGGTAATTTCCATTTCATTAAAAATTATTTCTTAATTGTTTTTTTCCTATACCTTCTCATAACTACCAATATTTCCAAAAACCTACGTACTCAATATATAAAAGAAATTTATTTAGAGAAGAGCGGGCGGTATACATGGTATCATAATATTTCCCAACATCATGTTTTGGTGATTACCAACTATGTTTGGGATCTAGTATGATCTTTTACCTTGGAAATATATTTGGGGTGTGAATAATTAGTATCATAATTTTATATATTATTATTGATCTGTTTCTCAAGGAGAAGTATGATAGAGTTAAACAATTTGTTTTGAAATAAATAGAAAAAATGGATTAAAAATGTATATAGACATCATTAAGAGGTGACTTCCTACTACCAATTTAGTTAATTTACTCATAATTTTATATAAAATTTTTATTTTAATGTATTAATCGTTTTTATCTGATAAGTATTTTGTTTAATTTACACATTAGTTCAATACGCGCATCACATGCTCAAAACCAGGTCATCGAATTCAGATTATTTTGATACTTTAGGGTAGTGATCTATGAGTCATTTTTGACATGTAGGAATTGACCTCACATCAATCAGACACACAATTTTATCAGTATTACTCTAATTGCATGTTTTCAATAAAAAAGTGTTATTTTAGTTTGAAACACATTTCATATAGCCAAAACTGCGAAAACAAGATTGGATTTTTCTTAAAAATTTGAAAAATGATCCATAATTCATATTTTCTGTGTATGAATTGACCACATGAAAATATGACACATGACGTGGTTGATGTGACCCAAATTATATGTTTTTAATTTAAAAGTTTCATTTTAGTCTAAAACATGGGCCACATATCCAAAACTAATAAAACGAGCTCCATTTGTTTTCAAAATTTAATAAAATAATAAAAACTTCATTTTGACATATAGGAATCAGCTACATGTCAATATGGCACCTGATGAGGTTGGTATGACTCTAAGTACACGTTTTCAAAACAAAACTATCATTTTTGTTTAAAGCAGACATCAAATAGCCAAAACTGAGTAAAGGAGCTTGGATTTTTCTTAAAATTTATAAAATTGATTCATAATTCATTTTTAATGTGTAAGAATTTTCTATTCATCAATCTGAGACATGATGTGATCGATATGACTCAATGTTAGTATTTTTAATAGAAAAGTTCCATTTAACATTAAAATGCATGTCAAATCACCAAAACTAGGAAAACAAGATTGGATTGTTTTCAAAGTTTAGGAAAACAATAAACAAATCATTTATCACATGTTGGAATTGATCGCATGATAATTTGAAACATGATGTGGTCAATATCACTCAAAATATAAATTTTTAATATAAATTTCCATTTTAGTTTGAAATTAAACACATATCCAAATCCAAGAAAATGAGCTCAGATTGTTTTTAAACATTAGTACAATGGTCTATAATTCATGTGTGACCTCTAAGAATGAATCGCACCACAATCTAATGCCAGATGTTGTTAGTTTGACTTGAAGTGCATGTTTTCAATTCCAATGTGTCGTTTTAGTTTAAAACACGCATCAAATAGAAAAAAAAAACTGGTTTAGATTATTTAACAAACATTGGGAAAATGGTCCATAATTCATTTATGATGTGAATAAATTAAAATTTCATCAATATAACATAAAATGTGATCGATAAGATTCAAAGTTCATGTTCTCAAAAGAAATGTGTCAATTTAGTTTAAAATGTGTGTCACATTACTGAAACCGAGTAAACACACTCAGATTATTTTCAAAATTTAGGAAAAAATGGATCATAATTCATTTTTGACCTCTATGAATTAACCAGATTTCAATTTAACACCTGATGTGGTTGGTATGACTAAAAGTGTGTAGTTTCAATACAAAAGTTTCATTTTAGGTTATAACATGAATCATACTTCCAAAACCAATAAAATGATCTCAGATTGTTTTAAAAATTGTGGACAATATTTCATAATTAATTTGTGATGTGTATGAATCGACCGCACGTAAATTCAACACATGATGTAACTTATTTGAGTCAAAGTATGTGTTTTCAATATAAATGAGTCATTTTAGTTTAAAACTCATGTTACATCACCATAAAAATATGAGATCTATTTTTTTCAAAAATTATAAAAAATGGATCCATAATTCATTTTTCACATGTAGGAATTGACCCCATTCCAATCTAACACACGATGTAGTCAGTGTGACTCAAAGTGTGTGTTTTCAATATAAAATTGTCATTTTATTTTAAAAAACATCACATAGCCAAAAATGGAGAAAATGGTCTTAGATTATTTATAAATTTATAATAATGGTCCATAATTCATTTGTAACTAGTATAAATTGACCATACATCAATCTGACACTTGATATGGTCGGTATAACTCGAAGTGCGTGTTTTCTATCAAAAAGTTCCATTTTAGTTTAAAAAATTCATCAAATAGCCAAAACTGAGCAAATATGCTCAAATTGTTTTTAACATTTAGGAAAATGGCATATAATTAATTTGGGATGTGAAATAATCGACCGAACATCAATCAGGCACACGATGTAACAGATATGACTCAAAATGCATGTTTTCAATAGAAAGGTATCATTTTATTTTAAAACACTTGTCACATCACCAAAACTATGAAAACAATCTTCGATTATATACAAATGTTAGAGAAATGATCCGTATTTTATTTTTCACATGTAGGAGTTTACATCACTTCCATACGACACACGATGTGGTCTATTTGACTCAAAGTGCGTGTTTTCAATATAAAAGTGTTTTTTAGTTCAAAACACATGAAATGCACACAAATGAGAAAACAAGCTCGGATTGTTTTCAAACATAAGTACAACAATCCATAATTCATTTTTCACATGTAAGAATTGACCACACATCAATATGACACATGATGTGTTCTATATGAATCAATGTGCATATTTTCAATAAAAAAAGATCGAATTTAGTTTAAAACACGCATTATATAGAAAAAATCAAGCAAACAATGTTTGATTGTTTTCAAACATTTTGAAAATTATCCATAATAAAATTTTCACTTGTAAGAATTGACCACAGATAAATCCAACACATGATGTGGTTGATATGACTCGATGTGCATGTTTTCGATACAAAATTGTCATTTTAGTTTAAAGAACATATCAAATAGCCAAAACCAAGAAAATGAGCTCAAATTGTTTTCAAACTTCAGGAAAATGGTCCATAATTCATTTTTTACATGTAAGAATAAATTTCACATCAATTTGTCACATGATGTGACCAATAGGACTCAATGTGTGTCTTTTCAAGAAAAATGGATTCATTTTAGTTTAAAATTCCCATCACTAGGAAGAACTACACAAATGAGCTCAAATTGTTTTCAGACATTATGATAATGGTCTATAATTCATTTATGACACATAAGAATTGATTGCACGTCAATTAGAAATATGATGTGATATGTATGAATTGAAGTTTTTGTTTTCAATATATATGTATTTTTTATTTTAAAACGCACATCAAATCTCCAAAACCGAGAAAACAAGATCGGACTGTTTTCTCATCATTTTATATTATATTATTTAATTAATTTCATCATCATTTTTTTATACTTATTTAGTTAATTTTCACAAAGATAATGCTTGAAGATGAACAAGAATTTATATGATAGTAGAATAATTGTTCTCAAAAAGAAATTCCTCTTGAATAGGCTCTCACCCGTACTATGTTTTTTATCACAATGGATGAGATCCAATTCAAGAACACATGCTTTTGAGAATAGTAAGAAATGGGGTGACAAGAATAAACTACAACTCAATCTGATACATTTTGTTCTAGATTTTAATCAAAGTATATGTTTCTAGTTTAAAATTATAAGTCACCAGCCTTAAATATTAATTAATCTTGAGTTATTTCAAGAATGAACATTGAGGTTCTTTTCAGGTTTACAGTTTTAGAGAATTAGATCATAAATCATGCATTACATTCCACATTTAAACAAGGCATTTACATAAAAGACAGTATTTATTTTTCCCATCAAAGGAGGAATATTTAAAATAAAACATGGATTCTTTCATGACACTTCCTAGACACTATCAACACATCATGTACATTTCCCTGGACCTGTGAAAAACATTTAAAAACTTGGGATGAGAATAAAAAGCTCAGTAAGGTATATAAAAATACGGAATGAAAACATTATTCCATGTATACATATAAATCAATGAAATCATACTTTACCCATAAAACATAAGAACTTTAACATACCTCATCAAATCATGAATAAATCATAGAAATCATAAGACATAAAGGTAACTTGAGGCATTCATA
This sequence comes from Viscum album, assembly GCA_963277665.1. Classification (NCBI taxonomy): domain Eukaryota; kingdom Viridiplantae; phylum Streptophyta; class Magnoliopsida; order Santalales; family Viscaceae; genus Viscum; species Viscum album. The sequence continues at coordinate 1,750,391,461 of OY728152.1, forward strand.
ACATTCTTACGTAGGGAGTAACCATCATGAATACATTTGGAATACCCATCATAGTATATTCCCTAAATCTCATTGGAGAAACCTTAGTGTTTAACCCATTCGCGTTGCCCAATGCATTGGAGTGCTATATCGGGATCACCCGCCCTTCGTTTATCACATAACCACTCATCTACATAAACAATTCCCAAGAACAATAACATAATCGTACCACATAAATAATGCATAAAGGAAACATAGAATTTTCACATTTTAATCACAAGATATCAATTCAGCACATTGATATAAAAACCTTATCAAAATCATTTTCAATACCAAAATAAAAGAAAAGTAAAACATGGTATTTATTTTTAATTAAAAAAAGTTATGGCTTGTAGAGGAAGCTGAAACTCATATAATGGTCACGGCGTCGGAGAAGTCGTTGTCGCCACATACGTAAGACAAAAACAATCATTTTGTCATTTAGTAAAACGCTTAGTATAAAAAGATTCCTTTTGAATAAAATTAAAAATCAAAAGGGGTTTATACACCGTATAAAAGAAAGTTGTGTATAAAACAAAATATGCATCAATGAATGGAGATTGAGACGAAGTCCCTTACCTCGTGTCCGACTTGACTCGGTCGTTCTTTAATCTCCTGAATAATATACTTGAGTTAATTTATACTTTATTAAGAAACTTTTTCAATTTAATTATTCCTTTTATATCACTTGTTACCATGTTATGAACACTATGTAATTATTTAAGTTAATAATGGTCGCTTTAACGATCATTGGTACTTGAGTCAAAAATAAACTATTTATAATTACAAGTTGTTTATGTGGTAAAATATCCATTATAACCAGAATTATGTTCATGATGTAGATATTATATATATCATATATATCCAGTATATACATGCATTTATAATATTACATAACATTTAGAGGTAGGAAATGAAATTCACCGTTCATGGAGACGGTAAGCCTTACGTACGCATGAACGCTACTTTCATTTCTATTTCATATATAATGGAATGGAATAATAATGATATAAGTGTATATTATCATTCTAGTATAATATCATATATAATATCACTAAATCCATCCTTTATAAGTCCCACATATTCCATTAACGAATCAAATCACTTTGAGGGGGCGGTAGTCTGCACTTCCTAAAATGAAATTATCGTGTTTACCCATAATGGAAACCATAAAGGTATGCCATAAATGAAAAATAAAGAAGAATAAGGAAAACATAAACATAATAAATATCATATATAAACATAGTGACATCTTAATGGCCACCTTTAATGGTGTTAAAAGAATATTGAACAATCATCATTTCGTGAGGCAGAAATTCCCCATCCACAGAAACAGTATGTTCATTAGCTATTAGATGTAGGTGTGTGTAAGTGTAGCTCGAATACTTCTTATAACAACATCATAGTATATTGAAGATACTTTTTTTGTTACAAAATAATGGAATAAAAAGTGTTTAGGGGGTTGTATAAGCAAAATAAAACAAAAGAACATCAGAGGAGACTTTACCTTTAAATCGGGTAACTCCTCTTGGTTTGAACCAAAAGGATTTCTTGAAGATATTTATGCCTAAGGTAAGGCATATAGGATAAATATAGGGATATATGGAGCTTATTTTAGTAGAGTTTGGACGATCCAAAGAGCTTGATAAGTGTTTGAGATGGGAAAGAAGTGGGGTCTTTTTATAAGGGAGAGGAGAGGCTCTTTTGGAACTCTTGAAACTATTATTTTATTATAAAATGAACTTCGGTTTCTAATGCTCCAAAAATCATTAAAGATGAGGATAAGGTGTTACATTATCTAAATAAAATCATCCAATAAGAATTGGACAAGTGTTGGATATTATTTTAAACATTATCTTTTTATTTATTTAAATCATTCATTAATGACGTAAACACTGCATCATCATAGTGTCATATATAATTTAATTATTTTGATGTCAAAAAATTATAAAAAAATTACCATGATGTAGGAAATCATTTTATATTTCTAATTAATATTTATAGTCAAAAATATAGCTTATATAACCCCATGTAATAATTTTTTTAGTAAAACAATACATGGTTGTGATATTTTAATTTTTACTTAAAATAAAAGGTATTAATGTCATTATCCTACTCAAGTGGCTCTATGGGGTCCCACAAATTGACCCATGGATTTTCTTGGTCGGTAATGACCTATCTAATAAGGTTATGACATGTGTAAATATATTTTTATATTTTTATAATATAATTTTTATCTTAAATTACACTAATTACCTCTAATCGCGGTTAACAAAACTCAAAAGTTACTATTCACCAAAAAATATATTTTAATCCCATTGAACCACATTTTACTTACGAATGACAACCATGTATGTCGGATTTTTGAAATTCAATACACATAAGCGGTAAAATTTCATTTAAACAAAAAATTTGTTTGTTTAACTACCACTTAGTGGTTTCACTATTCATCAAAAATTGCAGTTCTTCAGAAAAATACCAAAAATTCACCCTTATCTATATTTGATATTCCGAATTCAAAAATGATGTCTATTTTGAAAAATTCAAAACATATAATTTGCATTAATTAATTTTATAATTATTTCCCGTTGTCAAAACAAATAGCATGTTTTTAAGAAACAATATCCATCAAAAGTCTAACACTTGTTTATGTCTAATTTCAAAGTGAAATTAATTCTAATGACCACCATTGGATTAAATGGAAAAAATATATTCTGATTTAACATTAAAAACAAATATAAATATTATCTATCCTTATAAATAAATTAGATTAAAAGATTTTTTGAATTAAAATACAACATTTTTCACTATTCATTAAAAAATGAAAATTATCAGAAAAATAACAAAAATTTACACAAAGTAAATTTTGATGTCCCGTTTCTAAAGAAGAATTTTATTTGGTCCAATAGAATGTATAAGAGTGAACAAAACTATATTTAAAGAGATTTATCCATCAAACATAGCAACCCCATTAAATTAAATTTAATAATTAATTCAAAAAATATTCATAAATATGAAAATTTCTTATTTATTATTTACCTGAGATGTTACATCATTCCCCCCTTTTGGGAATTGCGTCGTTTCAATTTATTCACTTAAATAAATGGGGTTATTTATCCCTCATATCATTTTCAGATTTCCATGTTGCCTCTTCAATCATGTGGTTTTTCCACAAAACGTTTACTTGATGAATCACCTTATTATGAAATATCTGCTCTCTGTAGTCAAGAATCTGGACCGGTTGTTCCTCAAAAGATAGATTATCTTCCAGATGAACAACCTCTGAACTCAAAACATGATATGGATCTGGCATGTACCTCCTTAACAATGAAACATGAAAAACATTGTGTACCAGAGATAAACTCAGAGGTAAAGACACTCGGTATGCATCTAATCCAACTCTATCGAGAATTTTGTATGGTCCAATGAACCTTGGACTCAGCTTTGCTTTATTACCAAATCGCATCACACTTTTCCATGGTGAAACTTTGAGGAAGACATGATCACCTACCTCAAAAGAGAGATCCTTCCTCTTGTTGCCCGCATAACTTTTCTGCCTGCTCTGAGCTGTTCTCATGTGTTTCTGTATCAGCTGAACTTTTTCTGCCAAATCATCTACCAATTCTGGTCCCATCAACTTCCTTTTATGAACTTCATCCTAAAAATCTGGAGTTTGAAACCACTTCCCATATAATGCCTCAAATGGTGCCATCTGTATACTGGAATGAAAACTGTTATTATAAGAATACTCAACCAAAGAAAGATTTTTGTCCCAACATCCCTGATAATCCATCGAACTAGTATGTAGGATATCCTCCAAAGTATGAATTGTTCATTCTGACTGCCCATATGATTGAGGATGAAAAGCTATACTAAAATTTAATTCAGTTCCCAACGACTTCTAAACGCCTTTATAAAAGTTAGAAGTAAACCTGGGATCACGATCAGATACAATGGAGAGGGGAACTCCATGTAACCTGACTATCTCTTTAAGATACAAACAGAAAAGTTTATCAAGGGAAAAATTATCTCGTATATCAAGAAAATGAGAAAATTTAGTCAAGCGATCATCAATAATCCAGATTGCATTATTATCTCGATGTGTCTTTGGCAATCCCACAATGAAGTCCATGGATATATTCTCCCATTTCCACTCTGGCAATGGTAAAGGCTAATACATCCCTTTCGGTAACATCCGCTCTAATTTAACCTATTCACACATCAAACACTTCACAGTAAAATCATCAATATCTCTTTTCATTCAATCCCACCAGTAATACTTCCGAAGATCTCTGTACATCTTAGTACTGCTTGGATGAACTGAAAACAGAGGGCTATGAGCTTTACATAACAACTCTCTCATCAACTGTGAATCACAAGGCACACACAATATCTTCCCAAATATCAAAACACAATCATTATCAATGTTGAATTCATGCAACTTACCCTTCTAAACCAGCTGTAGATTTTTATGCAACTCACTATCTTGCTTCTTTTCTTGCTTAATTCTGTCTGATAGAGAAGATTTAACTGATACCTGAAACAAAACAGAAGAACATCCAGCACCAACAACTTCTCTTCCAAAGTTCATCAAATCCTTAACCAAAGGATCACATTCCAAATGTAACATGTTTAATGAAGCATTACTTTTTTGACTCAAAGCATTAGCCACTTTATTTGTTTTTCCCTGATGGTAATGAATTGTACAATCATAATCCTTGATTAATTCCAGCCATCTCCTCTGTCTCATGCTCAATTCATTCTGAGTGAATATATACATTAAAATTTTGTGATCAGTATATATTTCACACTTTATACCATACAAATGATTCCTCCAAATTTATAAAGCGAAAACAACAGTAGATAATTCCAAATAATGTGTAGGGAAATTTACCTCATGAGTTTTCAGCTGTCATGAAGCATAATCAATTACCTGATCATTCTGCATTAGGACGCAACCAATTCCTTTCAAGGAAGCATCACTTTAGATAAAAAACTCACCATTCCTGGAAGGTAGTTCCAAAACTGGAGCATTCACCAATATTATTTTCAATTCCTAAAAAAATCATCACATTCTTTTGTCCAGATAAACATAACACACATCCGAGTTATTTTAGTCATTGGACTAGATAGCCAGGAAATTTTTTTAACAAACCTTCACTAATAGCCTACCAAAACAATAAAACTATGAATCTCGATTACATTTGTGGCTCTTGTCCATTCTTCAACAACCTTTGTTTTTTCAGGATCAACAGTTATTTCATCTTTAGAAACAATGTGACGAAGGAATGAAATTTGTTGCAACCAAAACTCACATTTTCTGAATTTCCCATACAATTTCTTTTCTTTTAAGTTTTGAAAAATAACCCTTAAATGACTTTAATTCTCCTCTTTACTTTTTGAAAACACCAAAATGTCATCAATAAAAACAACCAAAATTTTTCACCTGATTCAATTGAGCCATCACTACAACAAACTGTTTAGTTCTGATTCTGACCATCTCAGGATACTGATTTGAAAGGTCATTTTCCTCTGTATGCCTTCCCAGAAAAGTTGTTCTATTTCCTCTATGAAAAACCATTCTTAACACAGAAATATATTAGGAGAAGCATAATGGAAATATTTAAATGCTATATCATTTCAATCATACCATAAATTAATTTATAAATTTAATAATTTTATAACTCCTAAAGTTGTCTAAATTGACCTTTGATACCAACTATAAGGCCCCATCCTTAAAAATTGCTTAATCTTGAGTTATTTTAGGAATGCACAGTGAGGATCTTTTCAGGTTTAGAGTTTTAGAGAATTAGATCATAAATCATGCATTACATTCCACATTTAAACAAGGCGGTTACATAAAAGACAGTATTCATTTTTCCCATCAAAGGAGACATATTTAAAATAAACCATGGATTCTTTCATGACACTTCCTCGACACTATCAAAACATCATGTACTTTTCCCTTGACCTGTGAAAAACATTTCAAAAACATGGGATGAGCGTAAAAAGCTCAGTAAGGTATATAAAAATACGGAATGAAAACATTTTTCCATGAATACATATGAATCAATGAAATCATATTTTCCCATAAAACATAAGCACTTTAACATACCTCATAAAGTCATGAATAAATCATATAAATCATAAGACATAAAGGTAACTTAAGGCATTCATAACATTCTTACGTAGGGAGTAACCCTCATGGTTACGTTTGGATTACCCATCACAGTATATTCCTTAAATCTCTTCAGAGAAACCTTAGCGTTTAACCCCTTCACGTTACCCAATGCATTGGAGAGCTATATTGGGCTCACCCATCCTTAGTTTATCCTGAAACCACCCGTCTTCATAAACAATTCCCAATAACCATAACATAATCATACCACATAAAACATGCATAAAGGAAAAATATAATTTCCACATTTAAATCACAAGATATCAATACAAAACATTGATATAAAAACATTATCAAAACCATATTCAATACCAAAATAAAAGAAAAGTAAAACATGGTATTTATTTTTCCTTAAAAAAAGTTATGGCTTGTAGAGGAAGCCGAAACTCAAATAATGGTCATGGCAGCGGAGAAGTCATTGTCGCTGCATACGTAAGACAAAAACATTCATTTTGACATTTAGTAAAACACTTCATATAAAAAGATTCTTTTTGAATAAAATTAAATGTCAAAAGGGGTTTATAAACCATATAAAAAAAATTTGTGTGTAAAACAAAATATGCCTCAATGAATGGAGATTGAGACGAAGTCCCTTACCTCATGTCCAACTTGACTTGATCATTCATTAATCTCCTTAATAATAAACTTGAGTTAATTACTACATGCTTAAGAACCTTTTTCAAGTTCAGTATTCCTTTTATATCACTTGTTACCGTGTTATGAACACTATGTAATTATTTAGGTTAATAACGGTCGTTTTAACGATCATTGGTACTTAAGTCAAAAATAAACTATTTATAATTACAAGTTGTTCATGTGGTAAAATATCCATTATAAACAGAATTATGTTCATGATGTAGAAATTATATATATCATATATATCCAGTATATACAAGCATTTATAATATTACATAACATTTAGAGGTAAGAAATGAAATGCACCATTCATGGAGACCGTAAGTCATACGTACGCATGAACGCTACTTTCATTTCTATTTCCTATATAATGGAATGAAATAATAATGATATAAAGGTATATTATCATTCCAGTATAATATCATATATAATATCATTAAATCCATCCTTTATACGTCTCACATATGGCATTAACGAATCAAATCACTTTGAGGGGGCGGTAGTCCGCACTTCCTAAAATGAAATTATCGTGTTTACCCATAATGGAAACCATAAAGGTATGCCATAAATGAAAAATAAAGAAGAATAAGGAAAACATAAACATAATAAATATCATATATAAACATATTGACATCTTAATGGACACCTTTAAAGGTGTTAAAAGAATATTGAACAATCATCGTTTCGTGAGGCCGAAATTCTCCATCCACGGAAACAGTATGTTCTTTAGCCATTAGACGTAGGTGTATGTAAGTGTAGCTAGAATAATTCTTATAAAAACATCATAGTATATTTAAGATACTTGTGTTGTTACAAAATAATTGAATAAAAAGAGTTTAGGGTGTTGTAGAAGCAAAATAAAACAAAAGAACATTAGAGAAGACTTTACCTTTAAATCGGGTAACTCTTCTTGGTTTGAACCAAAAGGGTTTCTTGAAGAGATTTATGTCTAAGGTAAGGCTTCTAGGATGAAGAGAGAGATATTTGGATCTTATTTGAGTAGTTTTTGGGCAAGACAAAGGGCTTGAGAAGTGTGAGAGATTGATAGGAAGTGGGGTCTTTTTATAAGGGAGAGGAGGGGCTCTTTTGGAACTCTAGAAACTATTATTTTATTATAAAATGAAATTTGGTTTATAAAGCTCCGAAAATAATTAAAGTCAAGGATAAGGTGGTCCATGCTCGAAATAAAATCATCCAATGAGAATCGTACAAGTGTTGGATATTATTTTAAACATTATCTTCTTATTTGTTTAAATCATTCATTAATGACGTAAACACGGCATCATCATTGTGTCATAAATAATTTAATTTTTTTGATGTCTAAAAATTATAAAAAAATTACCACGATGTAAAAAATATTTTTATATTTCTAATGAATATTTATAGTAAAAAATATAGCTTATATAACCCCATGTAATAATTGTTTTAGTAAAACAATACATGTTTGTGATATTTTTATTTTTACTTTAAATAAAAGGTATTAATGTCATTATCATACTCATGTGGCTCTATGGGGTCCCAAAAATTGACCCATGGATTTTCTTGGTCAGACATGACCTATCCAATAAGTTTAGGACATGTGTCATGATATTTTTATATTTTAATAATATCATTTTTATCAAAAATTACACTAATTACCTCTAATCGCGGTTAACAAAACTCAAAAGTAACTATTCACCAAAAAAATATTTTAATCCCATTGAACCACATTTTACATACTAATGACAACCATGTATGTCGGATTTTTGAAATTCAATACACAAAAGCGGTAAACTTTCATTTAAATGAAAAATCAGTTTGTTTAACTACCACTTAGTGGTTTCACTGTTCATAAAAATTGAAGTTCTTCAGAAAAATACAAAAAAATCACCCTAAGATATATTTGATATTCCGAATTCAAAAATGATTTCTATTTTGAAAAATTCAAAACATATAAGTTTTATTAATTAATTTTATAATTAACTCCCGTTGTCAAAACAAATATCGTGTTTTTAAGAAACAATATCTATCAAAAGACTGACACTTGTTTATGTCCAATTTCAAATTGAAATTAATTCTAATGACCACCATTGGATTAAATGGTAAAAATATATTCTAGTTTCACTTTAAAACCAAATAAAAAGATAATATATCCTTATAAATAAATTATATTAAAAGAGGTTTTGAATTAACATACAACATTTTTCACTATTCATTAAAAAATGAACATTATCAAAAAAATACCAAAAATTGACACAAAGTAAATTTTGATGTCCCGATTATAAAGAAGAATTTTATTTAGTCCAATATAATGTATAAGAGTGACCAAAATTATATTTAAATAGGGTTCTCCATCGAACATAGTAACCCCATTAAAGTAAATTTAATACTTAATTCAAAAAATATTAATAAATATGAAAATATCTTATTATTTATTTACCTGGGATGTTACAAAAAGTGATATTTTCAATTTAATTTATTGTTTTATTGTATTACTAACATAAGAATTGTTTTCTTATAAAGATTCATTTTTTTACTTGAGTTGGGAGTGTTTGTTTAGAAACTAATAGCATGATTGTGGGTTGGTGCCAAAGAAAAAGAAGAATTGATGTTTTGGAATGTTTGTGATAATTTGTACTTATGTAATTATAAAAAACAATGTTTTAAATGTCTATATTATAGTGTTTTTATAGTATTTGTGCAGTATGTTTTATTTCTATTCAATTATGTACTTTTTCTTGTATTTTTTTGTTTTTTCCACTACAATGCACTCTAATTTTACACTAACACAAAACAAAAATTTATCAGTGCTATAAAAGGCATTTATCTATGATAAAAATCATTTTTAATTAATCCTCTTTTAAAGGGGTGTCCCCTTTATAAGTGCTAAAAAAAGTAGTGATAAAGTCACTCAGTTATTAGTTCTATTCAAAGCGTTGATAAAGGTTTCCCTATCTGGATGTGCTATTTATATAAAATCACACCCAGCAACCTGCAAAAAAATAAATAGCACCAAAAAAGCATACCAAAATAACCAAACCATCAAAAATAACCTACACAAACCTGAAAAAAACCTACTCGAAAATAAACAGTCATGGTATATACAAAAGAAACACATACATGATGTAAATGATGAAAAAATAAGCAGTGCACATAAAAGTTTGGAAAAAAATGCTATATACATTTAATTGTCAACATGAATAAAAAAATATTCACTCATGGTATATACCAAAAAACACTTCTATATACATTTTGAACAATGTTTTATAAAATTTAATTTATAAATATCCAACAAACAGTTAAAAACATTAATGTTATCTCTTTTGACGTCTGTGGTTCCCTCTAAAAAATGTCCTCTGATGGTAATAGTCACTGAAAAACTCATCCCAACTCGAGAAAAAGGTTCCACCTATATAATAAAACAAATATTATGTTAGTAACACTATAAAAATATAAATTAAACATTAATATAAAGAATTCATTAAAAAATGTCAATTTTTAATAAAAATGACACATTGGAAATTATATCGGTCACATCGTGCGTCATATTGAGGTGGGGTTGATTCCGAAACATCAAAAATGACTGATGGATCATTTTCCTGAAGTATCAAAAAAATAATAATTAATTTTCCCAGTTTTTAGTATGTCAGTTGTGTTTTTTTACTAAAATGTCATTTCAAACTAAAAACATAAAATTTGAGTCATACTGGTCGCATCATGTGTTGGTTTGATGTGAGACTGCTTTATACAAATAAAAAAGACATATGAATTATTGTCCTTAATTTGGAAGAAAATCGGAGTGCGTTTTCTTGGATTTCACCGAGTGACATGTTTTTGAGTTAAAATGTCAATTTTAAAAAGATAGAGGTCAGTTTTGGTCATACCGGTCACATAGTTCGTCGTATTTTGGTGGGGTTGATTCATACATGTCACAACTAACTCATGGATCATTTTTCCTAAAATATAAAAACAATCCAAATGTGTTTTCTCAGTTTTCAGTATGTTAATTGTGTTTTTTTACTTGAATTAATTTCAATTTTAAATAACAAGATACATTTGGGGCCATATCAGTGACATTGTGTGTTGGAATGAGGTGAAGTTGATTCAGACACATCACAAATGACTAATAGATTGTTTTCCTAAAGTACTAAAAAATCATAATCCATTTCCTTGGTTTTCAGTATGCCAGTTGTGCTTTTTTACTAAAATATCATTTCAAACCGAAAACATGCAATTTGAGTTATACCGGTTGAATCGTGCATTGGTTTTATGTGAGACTACTTGATACATATCATAAAGGACTTACAAATCACCTTCCTTAATTTGGAAGATAATCAGAGTGCTTTTTATTTATTTTCAATGAGTGACATGTTTTGAACTAAAATGTCAATTTTAAACACATAATGGACACTTTTAGTCATAATGATCCCACAGTGCATCATATTGATGTGGGGTTTATTCATACATGTCAAAACTGACTCATGGATTGTTTTTTTATTGTATAAAAGAAATAATAATGTGTTATCTCAGATTTCAGTATGTCAGTTGTGTTTTTTTACATGAATTAATGTTAATTTTAAATAACAATAACCATTTGGAGTTATACTGGTCACATTGTGTGTCATATTGAGGTGTGGTTGATCCCTATATATGAAAAATGATTAATAGGGAATTTTCCTAAAGTATCAAAAACCATCATAATGAATTTCCTCAATTTTCAATATGTTAGTTGTGTTGTTTTACTAAAATGTCATTTCAAACAGAAAACAAGAAAATTGAGTCATATCGGTTGTATCGTGCATCGGTTTGATGTGAGACTACTTCATACACATCATAGTGGACTTTCAAATATTGGTCCTTAATTTGGAAGACAATTAGAGTGTGTTTTATTTGTTTTCAGTGAGTGAAATGTTTTGAACAAAAATATCAATTTTAAATTGATAGCAGACACTTGTATTCATATCGGTCACACCATTCGACTAATTATGGTGGGGTTGATTCTTACATATCAAAATTGACTCATGGATCATTTTTCTAGTGTATTAAAATAATTAGAATATGTTTTCTAAATTTTTAGTATGTTAGTTTTGTTTTTTCAGTTGAATTAATGTCAATTTTAAATAACAAGACACATTTGGAGACATACCAGTGACACTGTGCGTCGGATTGAAGTGCAATTGATCCCTACATGTCCAAAATAATGGATAGATCATCGTACTAAAGTATAAAAATAATATAAATGTATTTCTCAGTTTTAGTATGTAATTTGTGTCCTTTACAAAAATTAATTACAATTTAAAATAAATACGCATTTGGAGTCACACTGATTACATTGTGCGTCAGATTGAGGTGTGGTTGGTTCCTACACGTCACAAATGACTCATGGATCACTATCCTAAAGTATCAAAACAAATTTTAGGTACATTTTTCTGCCTAAAAATCAATGCAACCTTACCTATGAAACCTCAAAAAGAGACCTAAACTAGTCAATATTCTCAATATACCCAGTTTAGAAGGATTAAGGGAAAACCGTTGATCCCTGTACGTTTGACACTGAATAACATCCTCCTTCTGCACAATGTCTTTAGTCATCCTAGTGAAGAACCAACTATTATATATTTAGGACCTCTGATGGAATATATGACGATTGGTTCTTCACTGGGTCGACTAAAGGGGGGAACTGCCAATGTAGCAGATTGAATCGATGTTTTTTTGGATAAAATCAATTCTCGTTAATGAAAACAAGAAGAGTGGAGTAAGTTTTTATGACTGTTATGTCTCATGATGTCACAACAAACTCAAGGGATGGGGAATCCACTTCTGCATACTCATTATATATTGTGGTCTATCAACAACACACATACCCAGTAAATGACGACCACCATGTTTTTTCACAAATCAACCAACATGAAATTCATTTATTTTACATAAAAGGTCCACCAACAACCATGATTTTCAGTGGGGGAATTATTCCCATACAAATCACTACATTACCATCAAACAAATAGAAATATAAGGCAGACAAGATTATTAAAGTTGAAATTGTTTGAGAAGTTTAACATCTTCAATCTATTTGTGTACATTATTCCATCAGGTATGCTTCCCAATTGTTTCTAAGAATATCTATCTCATCTTGTGATTATGAATACTTTTTAATGTAATGGTAGTATTAAAAATATATAAATACCTAGAGTATTAATAAGAATTTTAAATGAAATAGATATTATATTAGAAAATACCACTTTAGGGATGTTGGTTTCTTCATGGAATATGATCTATTTCAAAAATTTACAAACATAATAACCTCAGTCTTTATCATTTGTCTGTTTTGGGCACTACAGAAACAATGATAAAAAAGTAATTTTTTATATGTGTTTGGATAGTGAAATCTTATTATATATACCCTGATTTTTATCCTGTTGTAGTACTTTTCATGCTTCTTTTCCTTTTCCCCTTGCCTCATCCCATGATGTAGATGATGGTCACGCACCACCCTATCACAAAAGAATCCTCGTTAAAAGATAATATAAATTATATAACTAAATTTTTAGTTCTAAAATGTGAGATTTAGTGTATTACATGTTGAAAAAATACATCATTTTTTGGTCGGTTTATTGTATATCTATGCATTTAATACGAGAAATAAATCTTTGGAGTATCCAAATTGATCAAAATGAGCACCCAATACTGCCTAAAAGCACAAAAAAGAATATGTGATGAAATAAAAATATATATATTTGATATAAATAAATTGTACAGTTTTATCCCTGTATAGTTGGTATTAATAATATTATATCTTCCATAATTTTTCTATTAAACTATTTGTGAAATCATGATATTATTTCACCCACTTTCTTGAAATTTATATCTATTAGTGTTTTAGAGGTGACGTGTGGACTAACGAGTCCAGATTTTTGTTCATAAGGAAATCCCTTCAATTTTTTTTTCAAATATACGCCTGAAAAATATATGAAATGTGTTTATCCATAATTATAAGAGTATATCATCTTTTGGAAAATCAAATTATGAGAACATACCTCATGTAAAAATTTCCAACTGATCCACCTAACCATTCACAGTCGATGATTTCAGTTGCACTCTCAACAAAAATGAAGTCTGGATATTTCCCTCCATACATATTTTATTCGAAATCAATTGTGTGAGTACCACCATCTTTCAACTTATTATCCACTTGAACCATCAATGATAATAATAGTGGATATATAATGGGGGTTATAGTGATTTTGGTAGATTTTTTTGATCAGTTGGTTGATCATTGAGATAGTTTTGAACTGGTATTTCATTTCACCCCCTCCCCTTTGTCTGTCTGTAATAACATGCATCGGTTCAGACCGTTTTTCATTAAATTTTTAAGGTTTATCTTGAAAATAAAATTCAAAATGAATTCCTCATTGTTGAAATGTTTTTTACAATATTTTAGGTACATGAGGTGAATGTTCCAAGAGTTTGTTCGACCGTATGAATATCTACACCATCAATTGGAATAGTTAGCTCAGTGCTTAAATCTAGGGATATAGTAATTGAAACTCTGACATGACCTGTCAGAAGTTGTTTATTGAGTAGAATTTAATTTCGTACATCGAACAATATAGCCCTCGCTACAAGGTGATGGGTGGGTGTTGATATATTTAAGTCACAGTCATTTTCACCCTATAAAATATAAATACAAGAAAGGTATTAGTGACTACTATCTATCTGATTCACATTCCACATAAAAAATTATTATAAAATTGACTACCTAAGTTAAGAATTTTTTTTAGTGGAATGGCTTGCCTAAAAACTGGTGGGGTGGGGAGGGATCTTTACATATGGGTTGTTCTTGAATTTTTTCTTCTCTTTTCCTCCCCCATCAAACATTCAATAATATTAATCTATTATTTTAATTCTTCTTGAAACATAGATAATGTTTCTCTCATCTTTTTAATTTCCTCAGTTTGATCCTCCACTTGTTCTTTTCTCAAAATATGTTTGGGGTGTCACACCAAAATCCACACCTCTGACGTGGACAAACTTTTCTGGCTACTTCGAGGCCACTGAAATGATACCTATATCTGGTGTGGGTTTTGTTGATTCATGTGACAATTTCTGATAGAAAATATAGTTAAATAAGTCATCATAGTTATGTAATAGCGATTTAAAGCAAAACAATTTTTTATTATGTCATACTTACACATGTTTCCCACACTTTTTGTGTGTTTTCATTTATTAGTTTTTCATTGTTACTTACACGTGCTTCCTTCTATAGAACATTGTGTGGGATGGAAGTGGTTGTATATTTAGACTCTTAAAGATTCATATAAACAAAAGAAAATAGTTATTTTGTTGTTTTATGTACATAAATGTATTATGGTAGATTTAAAATTTTTACCAAATTTTTTTCAAGTGATGCGTACCACATCCTTGCTTTACAGTAAGGGTATACTGGTTTTGATGTCCATTGTTTATAATCAGCACTCAGTTGATGTTTCATAAATAAAACACTTTCACTAAACTTGATGAATACACGTACTGTCAAAGAACACATTACCATACACAAGGTACCTAAAAATTCTACTTTGCACGAAGGGCAGCAAACACATCCCATGATACTTGGGTTATCAGGTGTGTATAAATAAGAAGTGGGTGCAGTTTTATTTTCCCTTAAGTATATTTAAGATGATATTTAGTCAAAACTGTGTGAAAACCACTATAGGTCCTCCCAACAACCCTTAATAACTAGTCTTTTTAATATTCATCTACTATAAATGCACTTTTTAAGAGATAATGAAGTGTAATTCAATGTTTCATTATATAATTTTTAGTAAATTAAAAAAATATATCATAATGTTACCATAATTTCTCCCCACATAAGTGTCTTAATATCAACCACATCAAGGTTCCATGAGGTTGCATCAATCGCCACATGTTTCTGAGTGATGATTTAAATGTAACTACTAAACATGGCCTTGTTGTGGTTAACATGTTGGACTCACTTATTCTATCCAATCTCATATTTGATGCCTTTTTATTTAGCCATAATAATTTTTTATAATACAATCAAACTACGACGCTATAGTTTTTTATGCATTGTTTTTTTTTCATCACCATTCATTTACTCATGTCCAACATCATAAATATGTTCCTCTCGCTTTTTAGGGCTAGAATCAGTATTTTCAGATGGTGGTTGTACCTCTGTACTAGGAGTAGCAATAGGTTGAGAACCTGTTGTTCATCTGCAATATGAGCAGCAGCAGGATGAGAAACCTGTTGTTCTTGGGAATTGGGAGCATCATTAGGTGAAAATTCATTATCTAAATAAAGTGGTTTAATATTTAATTTATATAATATAAAATTAGTAGAGAGAATATATTAATATAAGGCAACAGGTTGAGAAACCTATTGTTCGTCTGCACTGTGAACAACAGTAGGTTGAGAAACCATTTGAGCCTAAGGATTGGAAGCATCATCCCATGAAGAAGTCATTATCTACAAAAGTGGATTAAAATTTAATTTAGATAACATAAAAGCAGTATAGAATAGATATTAACATAAAATAACAATGTTTATATTAGAGAAAAATAAAACATGATTATTGAACTCTCTTTTTTTAACAGTTTATGGCATTTGACCCCTCTATCGACTATCCAAATCCCTTCATTATGGTCTCCTCTAACCTAAACAATTTCTTATAAACGAGCACCGCTGTGAATTTATTATGACATCCTAATGAAAGGATCATCCTCTATTGAATTTTCTTCTGAATCTACAGTGGTTTAGGTTGATTATAGAAACAATTGACCAGTTTTGTTTTGTGCGATTTGGAACCTAAAATACTTGTATTGCCTGTGATTCGATTATTAACAGTTCATCTTTGTACACATCCTTAATAAAATCAACTTTCACAAATCTCAACTCATCTATTTTAACAACACTTCTGTAATCAACCCACTTTCATTGAATATTCATCACTCAGAATATCATATAATTTAACTCCAATGTATTTTTGATGATGCCAAATTATGACATATTTGCGTAAATTGGATTTCTATCCATAGCACCAGAAGTATCCATCGATTTAGCCAAATGTGTAACTAAAATATTTTTTTTGGTATTGTCTTAATCATGTTCATTAGTGTAGAATGTATAACCATTTATTACATAATAATTGTAAGATAATATGTACACACATGATCCCCTAGGTATCCATCGAAGTCATTCTGAAATTGAGTTTTTATTTCCATTTGACTCCTTCAAAACATGGTCTTGAAACCATCCTATAAACTGTTTATTATGTTTACATGATATCCATTTTTCAACCATTCATGGATTCAAATGCCTAATAATTTCTTTGTGGGTTTCAACATATGGTTCAACATCCAAACTGTTATGAAAAATGTAAAGGTGGGCCTACTCCTAATCTATAATATTTATTGTGACAACCACCTTTCTAGAAATTCCTTCACCCACAAGTTTCCCAATGTGACAATATTTTATTAGACTAATTATTTTCACACCGAACATGTATTCTCTACCGAATTCAACGTCTTCTTCAACAACACATCTCTTTTCAATACAACCCTCTAGCTTACTTTGATTTTTGACATGCCGTTTCAAAATAATCATTTATAATTCAATGGGGTACATCCATCTGTAGTGCATAGGACCACATAGATAAATATCTCTCACCATGTGAACCATCAAATGAACCATCATTTCAAAGATGGTTATGATCTCTGAAAGAATACATGCCTTATCGAATGAATGTATATTTTTTTAAGGACCACAAATCACTTTAAGAATGCCCAGACTGTGGTGATTATCGATAAAAGAAAGAAGAATCTAGTCCTATGAATGTTGTATGGTACTTTCCAATCACTCCAAGGTTTAGGTGTCTATATGGAAGTGAAGAGACTATAGGACAATTGACATGGAATGAATATATAATAATTAGATATGGGAAACTATGTCACCTGGAAGACTCTACTTAGTGGAAGAGAATTGATCAGGAGTATCTTGAATTCGTAAACATGATGAGAAACCTTCATCTTGCGTTATCTATAGATGGAGTGAATCCTTTTTGTTTTCAAAGCTGTAGTCACAGTACATGGTCGGTTATGTTCGTAAGTTATAAATTACCAACGTGGTTATGCCTAAAACGAAAATACATCATGTTATCTATGCTTATATCAGGACCAAAACAACTAGGTAATGATATTGATGTTTATTTGGATCCATTTATCTACGATTTGAAATTATTGTGGGATTCAGGTGTTACGTTGTATGATATTTATAAAAATGATGATTTCACATTGAGAGTCATGTTGTACCAGAGAATAAATGACATTCCTGCTTATGAAAATTTTCCCGGATATAGCATTAAAGTAACTCAATGGTGTCCCATTTGAGAACAAGGTACAAAGTCAATTATGTTGAAACATTCATCGAAAACCATGTTTCTAGGACATCACAGATTTCTACCCCGACAACATAAGTACTGATTTTGGATGACTTCATTTGATGGATGTTCATAAGAATGTATAGAACCATCTCCACTAACATGTTATCAATTATTTGAGAAAGTAAAATATATAGACACTACTTTTGGTAAACCGTTTTAGAGAACCCTTATAAAAACTAGTTGGAAAAAGAGATCAATTTTTTTGGAATTACCATACTAGAATTTTCTGTATGTAAGAAATTTTCTTGATGTTATGCATGTTGAGAAAAATCTATGTGATAGTGTCATCGACTTGTTGCTAAATTCATATGGAAAAAAAGGATAAAATTAAGGTCAGATAGGACATGGTTGAGGTGGGAATATGAGAATAATCGACACCAATGAAGGGTGAAAATGAACATTTTTTCCTCCTACTGTTATATTCTTTCTAGGTAGGAGAGATATTAGTTTTTCCACTTCTTGAATGGTGTAAAGGTTCTAGAGGGGTATTCATCAAATATCAAGAATATCAATTCAATGAGTGATTTAAAGTTAAAGGGTCTGAAATCACCTGACTTCCATGTTTCGATGAAAGATCTAATTTCTATATATTTACATTGAATTTTTCCCAAGAATGTCCACTATACAGTAACAAATCTCTTTTTGTTCTTCAAATATATATGCAAGAAAGTTATAGACCCAGCGAAATTTCCAACTAAAGAAAGAGAAATTTCTGTCATATTATGTGAATTGGAAAGGTTCTTCCCACTCACATTATTTGATATGATGGTTCATTTGATAGTTTATTTGGTGAGATATATTCAACTATGTGGTCCTATACATTATAGATGGATGTACCCCATTGAACAGTATATAATGATTTTAAAAGGGTATGTGAAAAATCAAAGTTGGAAATAGGGTTGTATTGTAGAGTGATATACTATTGAGGAAGCTATTGAATTTTGTAACAAATACCTGTCTAGTGTGGAAAACATTGGCCTACCAAAATCTCATCATACTGAGTATCTTGAGGGTGAATGAATTTCTGGAAGAGAGGTCGTCACAATCAATTTTACAGATCGGAATCAAGCCCACCTTTAAGTTTTGCATAACAATTTCGACGTTGACTCTTATGTTCAAACCCACAAAAAATTATTAGGCTTTTTAATCCATATAGGGCTGAAAAATGGATATCAGATACACATAATCGACAGTTTATATGATGGTTTTAGGACTATATTTTTAAGAATTTAGATGAAAATCCAGACTCAATTTCAGAACGGCTTCATTGTCTAGTCAGAGGAACAAGTGTGTATGTATTATCTTAAAATGATTATGTAGTTAATTGTTATACATTATATACTAATGAACATGATGATGACAGTACCATGCAGAATAGTGGGGTTACACTTTTGGCCGATGCGATGCATGTTTTCGGTGCTAAGGATAGAAATCCAATATATGCGAATATGTCATACTTTGGCATCATCAAACAAATATGGGAGTAGCATTATACGAAATTCCATGTGTCAATTTTTCAATTCAAGTGGGATGATAATAAGAATGCTATTAAAATAGATGAATTGGGATTTATGAAGGCTGATTTCAGTAAGGAAGGGGAGAAAGATGAACCGGATCAGAAGTTCAGATCAGATGTTTTGCTAAGTGGTACTTAACCGATAGTAGTAAAGTGAACAAATAATCCTTAGTTTTGTTATTAGATTATATCTAGACCAAAGAAACCCTTTGGAAAGATGAAACTGTAACGTTATGATATAATATGTTTATTTTAACGAAAAGTTATATAATGAAATGATGACATTATTTTCATTATTAATTATAGTGTTCGATTATTTTTAGAAGAGTTATTTCCATGTGACATGCCTTTGCATGAAGATAAAAGACATTGTGTATGCTCAATCTAAGAGTTAATCTTGATATTTGCACAGTAATATCATTGTCCATATAATTAATGAATTGTTTTATATTTATGTTTAATTTATTTCTTTTATTTGAGGAATATTAATAGAGTCATATGTGATATCAATGTATGAAATGTTTATGTCATTATAGTTGGTATCAGAGTAACTTCCCCTACGACCATGTCCCTAAAATCATAATGGTCAGCACCATATCATGTATCGAGAGCCATGACCTTGTCCTGATGTCTTCATCACCTCAAATCTCGATGACCAAGTCTCCTCATCCTGGTGATCATCTTCCGTCCATGTATCTGAGCCAAGCCCCACCTGGCAAACCACATCGCCTCAATCTAGACTATCATCGCCCACCTCAATCCTAAGTCCAAGTCCATTACTTTCCCATGGAATCAAGTAACCAATCTAACAATTCGATTTAATTCAAATTTACACTTGGCCTAAACATTCCAAGTTAGTCCAAACAACTTACCTGGATTAACCAATCGTAGGGTGGAAAGATAATTCCCATATGCATCTCATATAGTAATTAGAACAATTTAATAAGAATTTATTTAATTAATTAGGTTCTCTCTTGAAGAACCCATACATTCTATATGAACACCCCCCCCCCCCCAAACACTCACAAAATAATGGAGAAATCTAGGAACCACCTACCCTGTACAAGTATGATCTCAATAATTTTATATCGTCCTCAAAATCGAACTAAATCGGAGGAAAATTGTGTTTCAGATGAATGCCCTGAAAATAGGAAACAAGGGCTCTCATGGATTTACCACCCCATATGGAAAGATAAATAGAAAAGAGAAGCTAGAATAAACCCGCATCATAAAATCCCAAATCTCATCAATTTATCAAATAAACCTTCATAATATATATATATATATATATGCATTCCCATCAAAATATGGGTGCTTATGAACCTCATATAGACATTGCATCACATCAATGCCCAAATGCATACACACCTCACATACAAATATCCATCGCTTCAATTCCCACATAAATCTCAATGCCAAAGCACCTTATATATATATATATAAACATCTCAAATCATAATTGATGTCAACCTAGT
Source organism: Viscum album (assembly GCA_963277665.1). Classification (NCBI taxonomy): domain Eukaryota; kingdom Viridiplantae; phylum Streptophyta; class Magnoliopsida; order Santalales; family Viscaceae; genus Viscum; species Viscum album. The sequence goes on from OY728152.1 coordinate 1,750,412,721, forward strand.
AACCACTTCCTATTTAGTCCAAAAACAATACCCAAGCACCTCATGAACCAAAACCAACCTAATCTAAAATGAAAGAAAAGTGTGGTCATATCCATGACGTACAACTAACTATCATTAGAACACCATCCTACTCTGACCCTAAGAGAATAATAGTGTCATTCTGGCCTGATGCCTGACTACCTGAGTTCTGGCCTCCCTGTAGAGCTCCACTAGCCACTAGTTAGTTCAATAAAATATGTGTGCACCTCACGCACCAAAACCAACCAAATCCAAAATGAAAGAAAAGCATGGTCACACCTATGAAATACCACTAACTATCATTATAACATTGTTCTACTCTGACCCTAACAGCTTGATACTGTGCTTCTAGCCTGATGCCCGACATCCGGAGTTCTGGTCTCCCTGCGGAGCTCCACCATCCACTAGCCACTAATCCCACGGCGGTGTACCACTATCTTTTACAAGAACTCCACGTGTAGCTAAATCCCAAATACCCACTCCTGGTACCACTCTCAGTCCGACCTCAGATACCTGATTATATCCTATTCCCTTGCTCCAACCTGTCCGATAAGGCTTCCTACAAAACCTCTCCAAATGGATAATCTGGTAGCACGCAAGACACTCCTTCAAAACCTGCTCACAGTGGGCCGTAACTGATGTCATATGATTTGCCACCTTATTACCTTCATTCCATGTATTCTTCACCTGAGTATTTTAGAGAATACTCCTTCTTTTACTGATGTAGTATGAGATAGACCAAGGGGTAGGGAATGTGTCTTATAGGGAGTTGAGGAGAATGCGGGAGTCTGTTTCAGCTTCAATGAGGAAAAGGCTCCCTATAGGTAGAGGTAATGGCTTGAAACGAGGGTGAGGGCTTCTACCTAGATGGAGGTACCATTTCCCAGGAAAACTAAGAAGGAAAACACAAAAGAGTCCACGACATCATGGAACACCCCTCCACCCTTCATGATCCCCTCGAAATAGGATCCATCCATGTTGAGCTTCAAACTGTAGGAAGGGCGTTGCCACTAGACCCAATTGACATGAGAGACAGTAACTGGGAAACTGTGGACAAGTGGTGCAGAAACTGCAGTAAGAGAGCATCGTTCCACCCCTTAATGTATCAGATCAGATCAAGAAGAAGACATCGGATGCGGGCTATGATTGTCCGCCCTGATGAGACGATCCCTTCATAGCATGATTTATTCCACGCTTGCCGAATACACCACGCACCTGCATGAAAAATGACATCCCTAGTCATCCATTCCACCCATTTATCACTCGAACCCTAAATCTAGCAGGTGATAAAATGTGGATCATTTGGACTGCGGTTGTTTACATCAGTGAATGCACCAAAGGAATTCCAGACCTTTTGGGCCCAGACCCACTCATTGAAAAAATTATCCATACATTCCTCTTTGTGATCATTACAGCACGAGCAGCTAGAAACAGTCGGGATACCACATTTTTTAATATTTTTTTTCTGTGACAAGGGCAACATTACTCAGCCTCCATGTAAGAATGATGAATTTAGAAGGGACACACTTGATCTAGAGAAGATTGTTCCATTGATCGTGTTGGGATGGGGGAATGTGGATGTTACAGCTGGCTTTAGAAGATAAGGCTCTCAATCGATCTCATTGGAACCACATTGGATCCACATGTTTGGGTCGGATGAGTTGAATGCCACCAAAACATGATAATTAAGAAAACACAATTTAGCTTTTTTACTAACACATTAAACAATCCAACCCCTCTTAGATCAATCCATGTTCCCAATTAAAATCATAAGAAAGCATACATCATATGAGCCTAAGTCTCTATCATGATGCATAATCAAACCTCCCTTGCCATACTGGGCCAAAATTCAAAATCCACATAATAGCAAGATATCACACCCAAGTGTGCCACCTGTGGTGGAAATCAAATCAATTGTAAAAGAGAAAAGTAAAACATCAATTTATTGTTGTTTTAAACTTACTATGTCCCTAGTGCATGAAGATAAAAGAACCCAAACATAAGATCTGTACTCAGTCCTAACATACTAAAAAGAACAAGTGACATACTCAAAACTGAGCAAACCAATTCAGATTGTTTTAATATTTTAAAACAACAATTTATGACTCACTTGTGACATGTAGGAATAAAACCCCCATCAATACGATGCACACTGTCACCAATATAACTCCAAATGTGTCTTCTTTATTAAAAATGGACATTTTATTAATGTATTATTTCATTTTAATGGTTAATTTATTTCATTATTGTAATACTAACATAATAATTTTTTTCTTATATAGGTGGAATTTTTTTTTTATTGAGTCTGGATGCTTTGTTTGGTAACTAATACCATGGACGACAATTTTTGAGAGGGGATCACAGATGCAAAAAGAATGAAACATGAATGTTTTTAACTGTTTTTTGGGTAAGTGTAATTATTCCCATATAAAACATTACTAGAAATGTATATATCAATGTGTATTTGTGTATTCATGATGTCAAGTAAATTTATATAGAATTTTTGACACTCTTATGCGGCGTTGTTTTGTTCTTCTCTGCTTTGTTTGTGTGAAGGTGTTGTTTTGTGCAGCTATTTTTTTGCAGGTGCTGTTTTGTGCTGTTTTGTGAAGGTGTTGTTTGTGTGCTGGTGTTGTTTGTGTACAGGTGTGTAGATGTTGTGGAGGTGTTGTGCAGGTGATGGGTGTGCTAATAATTAAACAGCACATCATAGACAACTTGGTCTTTATCAGTGCTAATTAAGTACAGATAAATTGGGTCTTATCAGCTCTCAAAATTGAACTGATAAATTGGACCTTTATCAGTGCTCAAAATAGTGCTGATAAAGGTCGTCCTTTATCAGCACTCAAAATAGCGCTGATAAAGGTTACCCTTTAACAGTGTTTTTTTAGCACTATTAAATGGGACTCCCTATCTTCGTCATGATTAACATCGCTTTTCTAGCGCTGTTAAAGGCGGTTTCTAGCACTTTTAAAATCCCTATATGTAGTAGTGAAGGAAATAACTAGGTCACTACATGCATTTTCCGAGTTTTCATGTTTTTTCACTCGACTAACTAATTTCTTCTTTTATGTCTCTTATGGAGATTTTTGTCCCCATTCCATGTTTTAAAAAGTTTTTCACATGGTTTAAGGATGGGTATGAAAAAAAAAGCTTAAACTCTCAAAGATTTGTCATGAAATGAAATAGTGTTTCTTTTTAAAATGTTTTATATTGTGGGACAGAAGGATACGGAATAGAAGTGTCCACTTTATAGTATATGGGTTTTATTTGTAATAGTTATGACCTAGTTCTCTAAAACTTTAAACTATAATGATCCTTGGGAATGTAAGAAAGTGATTCATGACTAAAAACTCAAGATTATGTAACGTTTTAAGGTCGGGTTCTTATACAAAATCACCTCTAAAATTCTCTAAATAATTGTGATAATTGTTAAAATAATTCCAAACTAATTTTAGTAACCTTTCGAGGTTCCAAACAATATATATACTCATGTTAGAGTATTTGCATGAACTCGACCACCTTCCCGCTTTAGTCTCATCTTTATACTTCAAAATCCTCCATCTAAGAGTCTTTACTCACTGATCTCAGCAACCGAAAATCTATGTACTCTTTGGATGAATTATTCAAATTCAAGATAGCTACTCTACTACTTTGAAACTACTTTAAACCTTTTAGATCTAGCTTTATAGGGATTTCTAAAATATTTTAGCAACCAACGCTCCCTTTAAACTTCTCTAACTCCATGTAACTATTGTATACAATGCTTATCCTACTTGAAAACTTGCCTTTAGACTTTAGGACCATCTAAAAAATCAAAAAATATAATGGGATGCTCACCATGAAAATAGATTCAATCCCCTTTTCCCAAATACATTAACAACCTTCTCACTTCCTTTACTAACATGGTACTGACTCTCCTTTCCAAATAAAGTGGAATCCACTCCAAGCACTTAGTTCTTCTTCAATACACATTAACTATCTTCATATTGAAAGCTAATTAACAAAAAATACAATTGATGCTTCCCCGAACCTGGTACATGTTGTGTGTCCATCCACCCGATCTCGAATAACTATCACAATACTGTCCGTTTTGGGGCTTCCCACCCCTCATGATTCTCTCCAAAGCGAATTGCACACTGTTCCATGGGAAAAGGCCTCATGGTTGGATAAAAGTTGGATTCTTTTTATTGGGCCTTCTTAAACCTCCACACACCCCCATGTGGGACCCACATCTTGCTAACAAGCACACACCAGCAGGAGGTTCGTTGGGGACATGTCATCAACACCCAAGGAGAGAGTCGAACAACCCTTGGTTTAATAATCGACCTATCTGCATTACTTGAGGTGTGTTTGAGCATGCCCCCCTACTCCCATACCAAGTACATGTTGCTTGTTCGTCCACCAGTAGTTACATAGCTGTCACGATAGTATCACGCATTTTCTGAACCTCCCCACACCCCTATGTGTGACTCACATCTTACTAACATTCACTCACCAGCTAGAGGCCGGTTGTGGCCATGTCAAAAACACATGAGAGAAGCGTTGAACAACTCTGGGTTCAACACATGGCCAGTAGGAACACGGATTAAAGGATTGAAGAAAGAGATCTTTTCATATTGGAGTCACTATTAAAAATGCCATATATACAATCCATGAAGACTCTCCCCTCATTACTTGACCACTTCATAAACGTTCAAGTATCGATTGTATGTTACAAACGTTTTTTAACATCACACCCATTCATCTTTGAATGATTTGACACATTAAATTATTCGTTTCAAACTCCTTTAATGTAATCTAATTACATATAATTGAATAAATGACGACCACAGGGAAAAGTTCGGATGAGTAGTTGAAAGTGCACGTACAATTCTAAAATGGAACTCTATCACAATGGAAGACTACGAGAGGTGAATTGATATGGGAGGGTGGGCTATTCGAGGAAACCGGTTTTGGTGAGGACGGCATTCCGGAGTCGGCGGAGGTCCCTGCCCTTGAGGGTCCTCCCTTCTCCTTCCAACACCGAGAACGAAGGCATCTGTTTGCCGGCAAGCTTTCTAGCCGCCACCTGGTGCGGGGGAAGCTTCTCCTCCTCACCCTCACTCCCTGAACCAGGAGAGGAAGCTTTTGGTGGGTCCTTCTCGCCATAGGGGATGCCTACGGGACCCGATTCGCAGCGCTTTGTGTTGGGGTGCCCATGGGCGCACCTGGGGATGATTCTGGCACCACCCGGGACCGGGAGGGAGGCGGAGGGGTCCTCCACGGGGAAACCCGGCATGGTGGTCTCTCTAAGAAAAACACCCCACACCTCTTCTTCCTGGATCTCCTCCTCTTCACTCATGGATCTCCTCCCTCAAACCCCACCAATTTTCCAAACCTTCTTACGAACAAGAATCTTTCTATCTCTCTGAAAGGAAGGAAGATGAGCGGATGATGATTTCAGAACCATGAAAGTGGTTGATTATATGGAGCCCCCTAAAAGTGACAGGTGTGGTGCGGAGATGGAAGCAAGCAGCCACACGTGTCTTTGAAGGACTTGGTGTGGGGGGACTGATTACTGAACCTGTCCGTTCCTCTTTGTCCAGGAGAAGACGTCAAAGGCGAATAAGTGGCCTCAGCACAGGATCCATGGGGTAATTAATTAAAAAGGAGGAGGCGGGAATGGGGAAATCAATGAAGGCGGCTTAGGAGTTTCATTCATCCTGGAACTCCTGTTCATCGTCATTCCCCATCCAACACTAGGTGTACGAAGCGTTAACGTTTCCCATTTCCACGGAAGTGATAATGAAAAGAAGGTGTCTTTTACACATCCAAAGCCCTCCCCGCCGACCCAACAGATTGGCATTTATGATCCAGCTGTGGATGACGTCTGCCGATGTCGAGGGAGGGAATTGTCCGGACTCTAAACCATCCTACTGGCCACAAGGGTTGTTTTCATAAATAATATGCATTTTCAACACATTACTATTATTTATAATAATAATAATTATTATTAATTATTTCTTAATTATATTATAATTAATTAGTATTAGTATTTGTGATTAATAGCTATAATAATTATAACAATACTGTAATTAAAAATTAAATAATAATAATTATTAATATTAGCAAAAAATATCATGCAGCCATGTTGGGTTGGACAGGCTTTCTCAGGATACCACAAACCCCAAGTGCTCTGGTGACCAAGAAGTCTTCAAGTGAGTATTCATGCAGCCATGTAGCATACTATATAAGGACAATAATTGGGAAAAAAATATAATTAATTATGTTATAAAAATTGATGATTTTAAGTGGATCATGGGTACATCGCCGATTGTTTGCACCATTGAAATTTAATAAACCAAATCTTGATGAAAGTGGAAAATAAGAGGTATTTATACAGTTTGATCGGTTGAACATGGTATGCAAGGATTTCCCTAATGCTGATACACTTTCCCTCAAACCTGATTGAATTCCTACCTTTCCACCATCAGTGGAAAAAGCTTCAGGTGTTAGAAAAAGAGCAGTCCAAAAGCAAAGACGGATTGAACCAGGATGCGTGAATTGGATTCACTGTCCAAAATGTTTTGATCCACCTCCCATGTTGAGGGCGTAGGGTTCTCGGTGAATGTTTTTCCCGAGGATTCACCAAGATTTGGGGAAAACCAGACACCAATTTCCAATTGTCCCACTGCAACAATGTTGGGAGAAATCTGGAGAATTTCTTCAATTGAAAAATAATTAACACATAAACGATCTTATCATCGCTTATTTATAAATCAGAATTGGTGTGAATTGCACCGGTTCGGTCAAAGAACACATTGGTTCAACTGAAACAAGACAACTATTGGTGAGGGACACATCAGTTAGATCTCACCATTTCTGTTAAAGAACACAGTGGTTCGACCGAAACGATGCAACTTCTGATGAGGGACACACCTATTCGAATTTGAAAAAATGCTAAATTTATTTTAATAAATATTTTGAATAAAATTATAACAATATTTTTTTTTGAAAAAAATTATAACAATCCACCACTTTTATTCCTAAATATTAATTTTCCCATTCACAAGTGAGTGGTTATACATAATAAAGGTATCTTTCAATTTAAACCTTTACTTAGTATCAATATGTCAAAGTTTTATCAAATTTACAACTTGTGAAAACATTAAACTTGTTGATCTTTAAGACAAACCAGAGATATCATACATACAACAAACATTCATCCAACATCTCATTTTGTAGCACTTTTAGGGCCATGTGCTTATATCATTTTGATGAACTCTTTATGGAGTAAACCCATTAACTCCTATAAGTCACAGTACAACTTCTATGTTCACAAAGAAGAAATATTACAATGTGCTTCCATTATTAGAGAACATAACTCATTGAGTCTTAATATTTTGTTAAGAGTTTATAACTCATCCTATAGTCATAAGAGATGATATTAACACCAAAAAGATGGGGCTATAATTGTCAATATCAATAATCATCTTCTTAACTTGTTTTTACACATTAAAATCTTTGATTAGGATATATCTAAAGAAAATGTTGGGTTTCCATTACTGAAATGATTTATTATATGGGCTTTAACCCCATATCTTTATTAGTTGCACGAACGATCTCTCTCGACAAAGATTTTGCAAATGAATCCACAAGGTTTTAACATTATCTCACATAAAAAATTATTATTGTACCGCTTCTAACAATTGTCTCAGATATCGTGTCACAAACATATTTGTCTTGACTTTCCATTGTACATGCAACGATATGCCCTTGATAATGTTGTTTCACTATCACAACTAATAGAGATCGAAGGCATCAAAATAGGACACAATCTAATATCCAATAATAGATTCATAATCAATTTAGCTTCCTTTCCACATGCCACAAAGATGATATACTCTGACTCCATGGTCGAATGTGAAATACATGTTTGTTTTTTTCTCTCCCAAGAAACAACACAAACTCCAAGAGTAAACAACCATACATAAGTGGAATGGTTATCACAACTACTGGTAATCCAACTCACATTGGTGTAACCTTCTAATACAGTTGGATAATCATTATCATATAAACTAAAATCATTGGTCATTATTAAGTATCAAAAAATCCTCGTTATACATCTCCAATGATCCTCACTAGTATTACTAGTGTATCTACTAATTTTACATATCGCAAATGCAATATCAGGTTTAATGTAATGCATTACATACATTAAAGAACCAATTACACTGGTATACTCAATTTGTGCTATAAATCTTCCCATATTTATAAAAATATTAACACTTGAATCAAATAATGCATTGACATCCTTGAAACCAAGATGATCAAATTTATTAAACATTTTCTCCATGTAATGAGACAGACTTAAAGAATAACCCCCATTATATTTTATAACTTTAATACCATGAATAGTATCAACTACTCCAAGATCCACCATTTTAAACATAGAATATAAGTAATTCCTCATCTCAATTACACTAATCATATTGGTTCCAAAAATTAACATATCATCCACATATATACACACAATAACTCCATATTATTTTGTAAACTTCGAATAAACAAATTTATCGACATTTTTATGAGTAATTAAATTAGATAAAATAATAGAGTTGTGTTTCTCATGTCATCTCTTCAGAGCTTATTTAAGACTGTAAAGAGATTTAAGTAGATTACATACATTGTTTTCATTACCTAGTAAAATAAACCCTTCTGGTTGTTCCATGTAAATATATTCATTTATTTATTTATTTTAAAAAAAGTTTTTACATCCATTTGATGAACATAAAAATGATTAATTGAAGCTAAATAAAATTATATCCTTATTGAAGTAATTTGAGCTATAGGGGAATACATATAAAAAATAATCAATCCCTTCTTTTGTTTAAAACCTTGGGAAACCAGTCTAGCTTTAAAAGCTGGAATGTTACCATTGGAATCATATTAATTTCTGAAAACCCACTTACAACCAATAAGTTTTAAACATCTTGGTAAATCCATAATGAACCAAGTATTATTCCCCATAATGGAATCCATTTCATAATTAATTACTTATTTCCAAAAAGCAACATCTATAGAAGTCATATCCTCTTTATAAGTCTTTGGGTCATCTTCTATAGTTAATACCATAGGATACTTATTTAGATGATGATTATTTTGATCTCCATCAATAAGGAAAATTATGGAATTGATAGAAATAAAATATAAATGTAGATGTTTCCCCTTCCTAATTCTTGTACTCTATTTAGGTTCAACACGAGAATCATTATTATTCTCTACTATTGTATTTGAACTAAATAGAGTACATGAGATAGGTGTATGAGGAAAAAATTCCTCAACATTATCTTTATAGAACATATTTTCAAAAAATTCTACATCCCTTGATTCAAAAATTATATTTTCACCAAAATCAATGATTCTATATGCTTTGTTATTTTCTGCATATCGAACAAAAACCCCTTTAATTATTATAGGACCAATTTTAGTTCTTTTAGGATTCGAAACTATATAGTAAGATAAACACCCCCACACATTAAAATGAGAAGGATTAGGTTTTCTAACTCTTAAAATTTCATAAGTGCGTAACTTATTTTGCCTAGAGGAAATTCTATTACGAATATTACATGCAACCAATAAATCTTCACCCAATAATTTTAAGGGTAACTTAGATTTATTAATCATGAAATTTACTATTTCTACTAAAGTGTGTTTTTAGCTAAGGGATTTTGATAAGGTGTGTAATGACCAGTTCATTGGTGAATGATACCATTTTCTTCACAAAACTCATTAAACTCATTCATAGACTATTCACCACCTATATCTGAGTGCACTACTTTAGTCTTTTTAATTAATTTGTTTTCAACTTCTTCTTTAAAATTCTTAAACATATTAAAGGATTCATCCTTTGTCCTAAGAAGATATATATGTAAATATATAATATAGTCATCAAAAAAATTAATAAAATATCATTTTCCTCCATGAGTTAATAATCCATTTAATTCACAAATATCATAATAAAATAATTCTAATATATCATAATTTCATTCAACACAATGAAAATGATTTTTAACTATTTTTGATTCTACACATGTTTCAAATTTATTAAAATCATTTTAAAAGTTAACCATGTTTAACTTATTCATTACTTTTAAGGTATTATAATTAACATGTGCCAAACGATCACGCCCCAAATTAGAGGACTCAATCAAGTAAGAAGAATAATCAATCATATTATTAAAAGATAGTTGATACATGCCATCATTTGAGTACCCTTTCCCCAAAAACATGCCTCCCTTCGACAAGATAACCTTATCAGATTAAAATAAATCCCAAAATCCCTTCTTACATAGAAGATCAAAAGAAACTATGTTCTTTTGAATTTATGGAAAATTCAACACATTAAGAAGAGTAAACTTCTTACTATAATTAAATTCTATCTCCATGCTTCCATATCCACTAACAATGATGCATGTATTTTTTCTCATTTGTACTTCTTTCGTGATAGTATGATTATAAAATGTTTTGAACATTGAATGATTCTTGCACACATGTATCATTTCTACATAATCTAGACACCAACCTATATTCATCAAAGTTATATTGACTTCACATATCATTTTGACTAGATTTTATTCAGTCAGCATATTGGCAGTGAGTTTATCAACTTTCTTTTGATAGTGACATTCCCTAGAAAATTGACATGGTTTTCCACAGACATATCATACCCCTTTCTTCATGGAAGGAATTATTTTCTTCTTGAATTTTTGAATTTTATTTTTTACATGCAAGGGAGAGTTTGGCTGTGTCTTTCCCTCAACAATATTAACCTTGGTATCAAATTGTGAAGCCATAACAACATCCCTCAACATGGATTCTTCCTCAATACAAATAATTATTTTTAATTTCTCCAAGGAAATATCATCACTCTTTTTAATAAGTGATTTACCAAAATATTTCCACATAGGTGGAAATTTAGAAATAATTGCACCATGTTGAATTTTTTTGGTATATTAATCTTAAGGCAGAGAAGTTTATTTGTAAAAACATGAAGCTCTTGATCTTTCTCCAAAACAGGCTCGTTATCAACCATCATTTAGTCTAAATACTTTTCAAAAAGGAACATATTGTCACCTTCTTCACTAGCTTTGTATTTTAACTCGAGTGCATCCAAAATCTCTTGAGCGGTCTTCCTTCGGCAGAAGTAGTCATAGAGACGATTTGAAAATGTGCCAAGAATATGTCCTTGAAACAAAACTTCATCATCTTCACATTTATTCCTCAAAACCCGGATTTGTTTTAATTAAGTCACATTAGGGGGTGTGCCATTAATGTTTGAAGCGGCATCCTCAGGAATGGAAGGAAGCTTCAGTTCCAGAATGTAAGAAACCTTCAACACCGTTAGATGAAACTTCATCTTGTTTTACCATTGAGAGAAGTTATTTCCATCAAAACAGACATTTTTGACCATGTCTTGGTTCATCACTTTGAGGGATTCAGAATCCATATTCTAGGTTCTACCTTCAATATCAACCCATTTTTACTGTTAAAAAAATAATAGGCAGAAGGTGAAGGCGGATTGAACCTTGATGCTTGAATTGGATTCACTATCCAAAAGGGTTTTATCCACCCCAATGTTTATGGTGTAGGGTTATCCGTGTAATTTTACATTGATGATTTCACCAAGATTTGAATAAAACCAGACACCTATTTCCAATTACCCTACTGCATCGATGTTTGGAGGAATATGGAGAATTTATTCGATTGAACAATTATTTATCTATAAGAAATCTCATCATCGCTTATATATAAATCGAAATTTGTATGCATTTCACTGTTTCAATCAATGAAAATTTTATTTAAATCAAAATAATAAAACTCTTGGAGAGAAACACACCAGTTAGATCTCACCATTTTAATCAATGAACACCTTGGTTTGACCAAAATGATACATCTTTGGGTGAGGGACACACTAGTTCGAATTTGAAAAAACACTCAATTTATTTTAATAAATATTTTTAATAAAATTATAAAAATAAAACAATTTGAATAAAATTATAACATCAGGTAGCTATAACTTCCAACAACTTCCTAATCTACACATTGAGCTCACTACCCGAAAAGCTACCCACTGCCATAAGGCGATGACCATGGGCATGATGGCCATGGCCAAGGGTGGTCTATGACCATGGGAAAAGGCCGATCATGGTGAAAGGTTCCTTACTTCCATGGGAAGAATACTTATGACTATAAAGCATGGGAACAAGGTATGAATGTCATACAACAACGATCCATGCCACCTGTGGCCAATGGAGGGTGTGAAAAATAAATTTTAGCATGGGAAGGTTATTGGAAGAAAGTATTTCCCCACGTATATATTCTTGTGGTGGAAGATCCCTCGTACTAAGAACCTATTTCCATGAACATATACGCCTTTAGTAGAAGACCCCCATAATGAGAACCTATCTCCATGGATGTATATGCCTGTGGAAGAAAATCTACCTATTGAGTGCTCATCGCCAAAAGTATATATTCTCATAGAAATTGATCAAAAAACAAGACCATATAATAATATTCATATATTGTAGGTTTTGGGCATAGAGAAAGCATGTAATGGGTAGTGCCCTACTATTATTTTTTCCACAATTGATGGTCAATCCATGATCTATGCGATGATGAATTCCATGATCAACAAAATTTAATCAAAGAAATAAACAATGGGTAATTACACCGGAACAGAGAGAGAAGTTCATCACATATTTTTTTATAATTAATTTAATTAAATAAAGAATTATCTTTTTTTTAATTATTTCCTCATTTGGGTATCTAGTGATAGAAATTTGATCCACTATCATTGCGATATATAAAGCAAGTGTATATTTCCTATAGCGATTATCCACACATGTTCCATGCATCTCTAGATGTCGTCGAAGAAATATATGGGTGCTAGCACAAATATTCCTTGCGCTTGCATCATCCACCTTTGATCCTTTAAAAAATCACTTCCAGAGAATTATCCTTGATCCAATGGAATAGGATTTCTCTCCATTCTTGGGAACGTTCTGGAAGAAAAGAGCTCCCTAGGCTTGAGAGGATTATCGAAATCTGTTGTTCACAACCAAGACAAATGAATTGAATCTGTGAGAAAATAACATAATTGAGTATTTAAATTTCTTGGCTTAAAGTAAAATAATTTCACAAGTGCCCTTGATTATTTATTTTAATCCTAGAAAAACCCCATGTCATATAATAATAATAATAATATTTCTCGACAGGCGCTTAACTTGCGGATTATAATAATAATCATTTACTTCAATAATATTCAATATTATTAATTCTCACCGGACCATTAAACTCGATCTGTTATTCTTCCATAATATTTATCAGTCCTTTAATAATGCATATTTATTTATTAAAAAAATATCACTATATTATTTTCCAATGAATAAATAAATATTATATTCACTATATAGAAAATAAATATTTGTTATATATTTCACTCACAATATATTTTCTCAAATAACTAGTGATGGAATAAATGAGATCAAGCGTACATGAATAATTATTAAGGAACTCACAAGAATAATATTTATTCGACCTATACAATAATACATAATAATATTTTATTTAACTAATATTCTGGATACACTTAGTGTATGACCCTCTAGGCCTCTTTCTCAGTGTCATTAAGAGAAGCAGCCTAAAGTCCAAGGTTATCATCTAAAAACATTCCAAGGCACCCATATTGAAAAAAACTAATGTTTCAATGAAATGTCACCTCATACTAATGCATACTATGTAATATAATCACTTTACAACAATATATCAAATCAAGAAAGTTTCATTCTAGTGCCATCAACCTACATGATCGATGTCTCTTTCTTTGACTTTCCAGAATTGAACATACCTATAGAAAACCATGACCATTGATTTATTTAGGTGATATCATTTCAATCAAAGGGTCTGATATATCAACTTATGTTAAATAATAGAAGGGGAAAATCCATTATCATATTATTCATTAATAAAATATTACTTGTGATGCACCTAATGTATCCTACCTCACTACAAACATTTTTCATCACAATTTTCATAAGTGAATGACTCATAATACTCATTAATAATAATATTAATGTATAATTACCAATACACACATCTGTAGATATGAACATCCAATGACAGATATAAATGTGCGTTTCCTACTGACAAGCCTCGTTCTTATAATATCCTACTGGATATTTCCAAGGGCATACACCATGAGAAGGTTCCTCAAAGTCGTATGAGTCTCCACCCATGATATCATGTATCATTTGTGTCCCTTAAATTATATCATCCTGCTTTAGAACATATATTCAAGAATAGTGTCACAACACTTCCCGATTCTCATCATAGTGGGAAATACTATAACCTTTTAGCGCGACAGCTACTCTATGAACATTATCATATACTATATCATGAAGAAGAACAAAAATGATGTGTTAAGTAGTTTATTAATATTAAAAACAATGAATACATGTTTATCATAAATTAAATTGAAGTTGGTTATAAGGAAAAAACTCAAATAAACTCCCTCTTTCACTAGAGTCAACTACTAACAACCTTCAGTTCACTAGCTATCACATGATACTCATGATTATGCTGTGATAGACCTTTAGTCAAGGGGTCCCCCATGTTCTATTCCTTGGGTACTCTTCTCACTGCAACTTCACCCCTCTGATGGAAATCCCAAAAGAGATGATACTTCCAAAGTATATATTTTTTCCATTTGTGTGACCTTGTCTCTTTTTCAAGATCAACCACTACAGTATTATTACAATACAATGTGATATGGTCTTTACTACTAAGTACCACATCAAGAACCCATACAAAGTTCCAAATCGAAATAGCTTCCTTGATTGCATCATATTCCACTATATACTTAGAATTCACTATAGAATCAGTGCAAACTGGATACTTTGAACTCTTCTAGCTCACAGCTCCTCCACTGAGATAGAAAACATATCCTGATCACGACTCTAGATAATTATAATCTATATGAAAACCAACATTAGTATAACCCTTGATGACCAACTCATTGTCTCCTCCATACACCAGGAAAATATCCTTAGTTCTTCTCAGATACTTAAGGATAATCGTAACAGTAGTCTGTTGTTGTTCTCATGAATCCTCTTGATATATCCCTACCATGACCAGTGCACAGGTAAAACCAAGTCTAGTACGTAACATGACATACACGATGGATCCTATCGTAGAAACATATGGGATCTTACTCATTTTATCTTTCTAATGTTGTGTCTATGGACACATTTTCTTATAAAGATGTAAATCTTGTGACACTAGAACAAATTCCCTCTTAGATTGTTCCATAGTAAATATCTTTTGTATCTGGTCAATGTTTGTACTTTTACTTAGTCCCCCCTGACTGGCCCAAAGGCCTTCATTTGTATTGATTTTTGACAACACCCATTTCAAGGGATGAAAGATTATATAGATCCTAGGCTTAAGAGACATTACATGACTTGAAGGTCTTAGAGAATTCAACTAGATTACAACTACAAGGAACTGCCCCTCCCCAGCATCTGCATCATGATGGTATCTCTCCACCTTCGCATGGCTGTTTAGCTAAGCTTCCCATGAAAGCATAGGATAGTACCGATGGCATAGCCATACCCTATCATTATTCCAAATCCATTGGTTCTACATTGGTGAGTGCACCTGCTCTGAATCCTCCTCTAGCACTGCTCCTTTTTTGTAGAGTCTCTCTGGAAGAACTACACTGATCATGAGGCCCGAAGGACTTGAGGAGGACCGTTGGCCTTATGGTGGCCCAAAATCCTTAAATGTGACCCAAAATCCTTACTGAACCAAAGGTCTAGGTGGCCCAAAGGCCTTAAGGACTCCAAACCCAAACTGATGGCCCACAATGAATAGTTCTGACTGCTTTAGTACTGAATAGTACCTACTAAGTACTGCTATAGTACCAGATACATTACCTGCACAGTAATGTTACTATGCCTTCTACAGCAAAGGATACAGTACCTGGAAATTATGCCTCTGTCTAGTTTCAAACATGGGTCTCATGGATGCACTTAAAGAGACCTCACCAACTAGGCTAAGGCTTATGTGATTTACATAGTCCAAGAAGTCTCTTATATCAATCATGAATGATCTTGATCCCTAGAATATAGGCTACTTCATCTAATTCCTTCTTGGAGAAGCAATTATTCAATCAGTCCTTAACAGATTTGAAGATTGGTATTGTATTTATAATAAGTAATATGTTATCAACATATACTACTGGGGAAATGAATGCATTCCTATTAAACCTTTAATAAACACATGTCTCACATTCATTTTTAATGAAACCAAATTCTTTTATGGCTTCATCAAATTGAATGTTCTCTGACCTGGATACTTGCTTCAATCCATAAATGGATCTCTATAACTTGAAAATCCTTTTGAAATCACCTAGAGTCACAAACCATTCTGTTTGTGTCATAGATGAATCTTCCTGAAGGTTCTTGTTAAGGAATAAAAATTTTACATCCTATTAGGATGGTATGACTGTGAGTATGATATACTCAGTGATACCAAATGTAGGATCAAAATAAGAATGATATTCTAAGATACAAGAGGGGGGGGGGGGTGAATTGTACCTTTTAAAATTTCCCTAAGGAAATTTTTAGGATGGTTATGTTTAACAAGGGTAAACATGATAATTCACAAGACCTTTATGAGTACTAAAAACTTGCTAGATTCCATAAAAATGATTCTGGAAATGAAACGTAACAAAAGTTACAAAGATTAAGATTCTACCTTAAAGTATATAGAATCTAACTAAATCAGAGTACAAGTATGGAAGTATAAGAATGTTATAATTTCCTTAATAATACAAAATGAAGTGGAAAAACAAGTAGTAAAACTACAATTAACAAAAAATAACTCTATTAACCCAAAGAGAAGGGTATCCAACAACCTTGGATAAAGGTACCCTGATTTATACTTTCAAGTAAGTCTATCTTACGCACACCAGGGTAAGCCCTCGATACGAATATCGGTGTCTGTCTTGCTATCCCCGCATGCCCTCAACAATCAGGTAGTCGACACCTCTGTCTTCCTCAACAAGGAAGCCCTCAACTTCAAGGTGTTGGAACCTCTATCATCCTATCCCCAGAAGCCCTTGATTGTAATCAGCAACAATTGGAGTCTCACGAAGCAAGTCTGCACAAGGAAAAGTTTGAACAAGACGTTCAAACTTTCTGCATGAAGCTTGAGAGTTGTTAAGAGCATCTCTCTCTAGAAATCACTTCAACAGCATGTAATCACAAGTTGTGTCAAAGTTGTTTGTCGACATTCAAATGAGCTCCTATTTATAGGTGAATCTCCAATGGTCGACTCCCTCTTCCAACGGTCATATTTCTCCTTGAATTTCAGAGGGACCTGCACACGTGTCACATAACCAAAAATTAGTCAATAACTGAAATCACGACATCGTTTTGTAATGAAACAAGTGTAAGAATAAGTAAAACTGAAGTTCAGAATGTAAGAAAATAAAAGTATGGAGTCTAACCAAAAATGAAATTAGGAGTTTATAATAAAGATATATTAAGATTCTATTTTGTAGGAATTCAGAACCTAAATTCTCTAGAAATCAGAATTCTGAATTTCTAAGGAAATTCAGAGTCTGGTTTCACTAGAATTTGGAATCTGAACTCACAGAGTTCAGAGTCGAACTAGTAGAAGTTTGGAGTCGAACCAGTATAAGTTCAGAATCGAACTCATAGATGTTCAGAGTCAAACTAGTAAGAGTTCGGAGTTGAACTAGTAGATGTTCAGAGTCGAACTAGTAGAAGTTTGGAATCGAACTCATTGAAGTTCGGAGTCGAACTAGTAAGAGTTCAGAGTCGAACTAGTAGATGTTTGGAGTAAAACTCATAGAAGTTCAGAGTAAAAATTCATTAGAGTTCATATCCAGAATTCGGAGTGCAACTTCATTAGAGTTTGTATCCAGAATTCGGAATGGAACTTTATTAGAGTTCGTAACAAGAATTTGGAATGGAACGTTATTAGAGTTCGTATCCAGAATTCGGATCCTAAAACAGAATTATTCATATCTAAGTATTATATGATACTGAGGTTTTAGGTATGAATATGATTTTTATACTTAATAGAAATATTTATATGAGTAATGAAAATATTGTAGGGGTAAATTCCTTTGGGAAGGAAATTTTCATTATAGAAGTAAAATATAGATTTTCTTAAGTATAAGGTGTTTTTGATTTTCAAAACAAGAAGGAATGGAAAAGTCATAAGTAAAACCTTATTGACTCAACAATATCCCCCTTTTTGGAAAGCACAAACAAACTTTTGAAAAAGAACATAATGACTTAGAAAATTTTATTTTGACTTTGAAATTAAAACTTATCTCCCTTTGTTCATAGATGATGGTGAATACAACTAACTCCCCCTTAGGCTTAGGAACTCTAATGATTGTATTCTGAATTTCCGGAATGGAGTTTTCATTATCGTGAGAATGAAAAACTTCGTAATGAGAAACTCCCCCTTACTTAAGGATAGTTCTTAACTTTGAAGTTTTTCTTCTCCCTTTTAGATTTTTCCTTCTCCCCCTTTGAGTAGTTCTTTTTCCTTCTCCACCTTTGTGATTTTAAAAAATAATTTAAGGGAATGGAAAAGAGATAAAGTACTTGAAACATTAGTATATAACAACACAAGATACAAACAACCAGATATTTCATTAGAGATGAAATAATTTTTACAAGGAAAGTCATTACAAAAAAATATCGGATTTGTCTATTTGTCCTCCTTTTCCTTGGGGATTAACTTCTTTAACAAGGTTTTCAGCTTCTTCAAGTCTTTCTGGTCTTCCTCAGCTTGCTTCTCCAAAGATTTTATCCTTTCATATTGAGATTTCAGGACCTCTTCCTGATCCTTCATATCCTCTTCTTGCATATTTAGTAGCTCGTGTTTCTTTTCCATCTTCTCTTCAAACTCAATCCAGAAATCCCTTTTCCCTTTCTTATTTTGAGCAACCGAGTTCATCTTTCCATTTAAATACCTCACCTGTTGATTCCGATAATTTTTCTCATTCATCAGCTTATCCTGAAGATCTTTTATTTTGGCATCCTTGGTGTCGAAATCTTCTTTAACATCATTCTGAAATTGATCAAACTCTGCCATGTCATCATAAATTTTCTTTGACCATAGAGTGATTTTGCTACATGATTTTCTGTGAACATCATAATTGATAGGAAAATTTCTATCTGAAATTTTTTGAAAGGCTCATAAAGAATTTTTTTGAAAGTGTCATTGAAAGAGTCATTACATAAAATTTGGAAAGACTCATAATGAATTTTTTTGAAAGAGTCATTGAATGTGTCATTACGAAATTTTTTGAAGGACTCATAAACAAATGTACTCCCCCCATGAAGAGGGGTTTATTACTGTATGGAGAATGGTTCAACAAGAAGTTAATGAAGGAATATTACCTCATGATTATCATTACTAACTTTTGTTTAATGTATTCAAATCTATCGGAGGGTATACATTTTGTGAAAATGTCATCAAGTTGATCTTGTGTTCCGATAAACTGAAGAATGATATCTTCTTTATGCGTGTGATCCCTAAGAAAGTGATGCCTAATATATATGTGTTTTGCATGAGAGTGATGTACATGGTTTTTACTAAGAGAAATGAAACTTGTGTTATCAGACAAAATTTGAGTCTTAGTAAAACTCAAGCCATAATCTGTGAGTGTGTGTTGCATCCAAAACACTTGAGCACAACAACTTCCAGCTTTTACATATTCAGCTTCAGTAGTGGAGAGTGATATAGAATGTTGCTTCTTGGATGACCAAAAAACTAATGAATCTCCTAAGAAATGACTTGTTCTAAATGTACTTTTTCTATCCATTCTACATCCACCAAAGTCAGCATCTGAAAAGCTCTTAAAAAAATCATTTCTAGAAGTATAAAATAGTCCTAGATCCATGGTTCCCTTTAAGTAGAAAAAAATTATTTTCACTGCATTTAAATGAGATTCCTTAGGATTGGATTGATATCTTGCACATAAGCATACTGAAAACATCAAGTCTGGTCGACTAGCTATCAGGTAAAGTAAACTTCCTATCATAACTCTAAAAGATGTCTGATCTACTGGTTTCCCAACTTCATCAAGATCAAGTGTGTTTGAGGTGCCAATAGGAGTACTTATATTCATAGTATTGTCATATCCATACTTTTTAAGAAGATGTTTAATATACTTAAGTTGGGATATGTAGATTCCTTCTGGATTTTGAGAAATTTAAAAATGAAGAAAAAATGTTAACTCACCCATCATACTCATTTCAAACTCATATTTCATTATATCCACAAAAGAATCAATTAAATATTGCTGAGTTGACCCAAATATAATGTCATCAACATAAATTTGAACAATCAAAACATTTTTCTTATATTTCTTTATAAAAAGGGTTGGATCTTCAATTCCCTTAACATAGTTATTTTGAAGCAAAAATATTGCAAGTCTATCATACCAAGCTCGTGGGGCTTGTTTAAGGCCATAAAAAGCTTTGGTAAGTCTAAAAACATGATTAGGATATTTTGTATCATCAAAGCTAGGAGGTTTTTCAACAAAAACTTTTTCTTGAACATAACCATTAAAGAAATCACATTTCACATCTATTTGAAAAAGTTTAAAATTGAAGAATGGTGCAAAGGTAAGTAGAATATGAATAGATTCAATTTTAGCTACTAGAGCATAGGTTTCTTCATAATCTATTCCCTCTTGTTGATTATAGCCTTTAGCAACTAATATATCTTTATTTCTAACGATGACTCCATATTCATCACATTTATTTTTGAAGACCCATTTTACTCCGATTACAGATGTTTCCTTAGGTATTTCAACCAAGGTCGAGACTTTATTCCTTTCGAATTCATTTAGTTCATCTTGCATGGCTTTAATCCAATCATCATCACCTAAAGCTTCATCAGTAATTTTTGGTTCTAATTGGGAAAGGAATGTTAGATGACCTACTTCATTTCTTAAGGTACTTCTAGTCCTTAAAGGTTTATTCACATCACAAATGATTCTATCACTGGGATGATTCATTAGAAATGACTGGTTTGGGTCTTGTAAAACCTGTTCATCAACATAGGGTTGGAAATCTTCTAGGGTAAATGTTTCAGAAGTATCTTATTGAACATTTACCTTATCAGAAGGATTTTCTATCAAAGGTTGATAATCTATTTTTGAAAATACATCTGAGGATGTAGTTTGAGGTTATTTGAAAACAAAAGGATTAGTTTCATCAAATTTTACATGTATTGTCTCTTCAACAGTGTAAGCGTTTTTGTTGAAAACTCTATAAGACTTAGAAGTTCTGGAGTAGCCTAAGAAAATTACTTCATCAGATTTTGGTGTGAATTTGTGTAAGTTATCTTTAGTATTCAGAATGAATACCATGCAACCAAAAACCTTAAAGTAAGAAAGTCTAGGTTTCTTACCATTCTATAACTCATAAGGAGTTTTATTATGAAAAGATCTAATTAAAATTTGATTTTTAGTATAACAAGTAGTACCTACAGCTTCAACTGAAAAATGTTTAGCTATAGAATACTCACTCATCATGGTTCTAGTTATAACTTAAATAATTATTATTCTTCTTTCAACAACACCATTTTGTTGAGGTGTTCTGGGTGCTGAGAAGTTGTGAGTAATACCTTTTCTACTACAAAATGTTTCAAAATCAGAATTTTGAAATTCTCCTCCATGATCACTATGAATAGTTATCAATGGAAGGTTTTTCTCATTTTTAACATGGGCTCTAAAACTTTTGAAATAAGAAAAAGTTTCATATTTCTTTGCTAGAAAATAGACCCATGTAAATCTAGTGTAATCATCAACCAAAACAAATACATAATACTTACCTCCAATGCTTCCAGTTTTTTATGGACCAAAAAGATCCATGTGCACTAGCTGTAATGCATCAGTTGTTGAGACTTCACCAATTGATTTAAAACTTGATTTATGTTCCATGCCATATTGACAGGGATAAAAAACTTTTGAAGAATCAAATCTATACTCCGGCAGATCCGTAACTAAACCTTTCTTAGAGAGTTTGCATAAGTTCCTAAGGTTACAGTGTCCTAACCTTCTATTCCATAACAAAGAATGATCTTCCATTGCACTAAGTAAAGGTAAGTCTTGGCTCCTATGTTCTTCAAAGTATAGTGTGTAAACATTCTGTTGCCTATGGGCATAAAGAATAAATTCTTCCTTGGAATTGTGTACTGAGCACTTATCATTCCTAAAATTCACAAGGTATCCTTCATCACATAATTGACTTATGCTGATGTGGTTGTGATTAATACCTTTAACAAATAAAACATTTGAAATCAATGTTTTTTCAAGAAGAACAATGTTACCTATACCAATAATTTTCCCCGAGCATTATCTCAGAAATTTAATTTTCCTCCTTTCGTCTTGATAATCTTTTCAAAATAGCTTTTGTTACCAGTAATATGCTAGGAACATACACTATCCATGTACCATGTATTGTTGTTGATACTTTCCCTATTTTCCTGAAAATAAGAAAAAGTTAGGTTTTCGGAATCCAGACTTTCTTGGATCCGGAAATGTCAGAAAGCAAAATTTTGGGTACCCACATCTTCTTAGAAAAATAAGACTTATAAAATCCTAAAGATTGGGTTCTGTTTAATGAACAATTCTTTTCCCAATCACCACCACATTGACACTTTGTACAAAATGGGGCACTTTGAAGAACAAAGTAGTTGTTACTAAAAATCTGTTAAAAATTGTGTAACCAAAACAAGAAGTATTCCTTTGAGGTCGGATTTGTGAATATATTTTATTAAAATTTTCTTTAACTAGGGTAAAGTTTGACAAACACTTCTTCAAATAAAATATTTCAGATTTGAGTTTTATAACTAAGTTCTTGTCTTCAAAAACATTTGAACAATAACTAGGCTCGAAAACAACTTTCTTAGAAATTACGTTATCAAGATCTTTTGATTTTTTATTCCTCTCAGAACTTATTTCTCAAGATTTTTTGAAATAATTTCAAAATCAGCATTTTTCTTATCAAGATATTTAGAAAGATTTGACATTTCCTAAGTAAGAATAATATTCCTAGAGTTTTCTTTATCAAGATTTTTCATGAGTTTTCAGTTCTCAATATCAAGAAGTTCAGCAAACCTAGAAACTTCTTCCTAGGTTGGTAAAGTATTTTCTTCATCAGAAGAAGATTCTTCATCAGAATAGTTATAATATTTACCATCATTAACATTTAAATAAACATTGGTAAATGATTTAGTATTGTGTACCTTAGCCATCAAGCAATGATTATCAATAGGTAGCCTGGCTATAAGACCAAGATTCTTCTATCCAGAAGATTCATAATCTGAAGATTCATCTGAAGAGTCACCACCACTGGCACTTTAGGTGTCATTGGCATTCAAAACTTTCTATGATATGGACTTGTAATACTTCTTTCTGTTCCTTTTAGAATTTCTTTCTTTTCTCTCTTTTCTTTTGAGCATAGGGCAGTCAGGTCTTATGTGTCCAGCTCTCTTTCATTCATAGCATGTGACCTCTAAATCTTTCTTATCTTTCCTTTCCTTCTTCTTATACTTGGATTGGAAATTTCTTTGTCCAGCTATCTTGTTCATCCTTTGAGCAAGATTAGCTAACTCAATTTCTGAGACTTCAATCTCACTAGATTCTAATTGGATAATAACTTTCTTAGACTTGGATCTAGTTACTCTCTTAGGAGTCTTAACGTTCATGTGATTTGAAGTTGTAGTAAAAGAAACACTACCATTCCCATTATTATTTTTTATATTATCATCATCTCTCTTCATTCCATTTTCATGTTGAAGAGGAGTTCTAAATAGCTCATCAAGAGAAATTTGAGTAACCTTTCTGTTCTCATCGATTGTAGTCCTGTTTGATTCCTACTCATTCGGCATGATATCTATGATCTTGTAAACAAGAGCTTCATCATCGAGACCTTTCTCTCCCATTGATTGTAATCTATTCACGATGGTCATCAATCTCTATTTCCCCTTACAAATTGTATCTCCACAAGGAAAATTAAAACCATGGTACTCAGCTCTCAACATAACTCTTCTTGAATCTATGAATTTGGACGTACCAAAATGTGTAACATCAAGTTTCTTCCATATACAGTTAGCTGTTTCACAAGAAGAAATTTGGCTATATATGTTCCCAGTCATTGAACAAAGTAAAGTATTGCGTACCTTATTGTTGAGTTGGTAATCATGCTTTTCTTGATTAGTAAAAGCACAAACTTCCTTGTCATGAGTTTTGTATCCCCCAGTAAGCATGAAATAGTTATCTACCCTAGTATTGATAATGAAAGTCTTGATACGATCACTCCAGGATTCATAATCATTACCTTCAAAGATGGGTGGTCTAGTAGGATTTAGGTTGTCGATAGAACCAACATTTAAACCTGCCATCCTTAAGAAAATCATTGCCACACAAACGTGTTAGGAGTATAAGTCTGTAATCAAGAGAAATTATTCTAAGAAAGAAAAATTGTATCTCTAAGGAAAAAGTGAATCCGAACTACGAGTTCGAAAAACATGAATTTGGAAATATGAATCTGAATTTTCAATTCTGAATTTTCAATTCCAAGAAATATAAGGGAGAAGATAAAACTTCGGAATCTAATCGTGAGATTAATTTAGATAGAAACAAATATCTATTACCAAGTGTTAGATTGGTACAGGGTATGATTTCACCTACTTTGATACCAATTGTTAGGATGGTATGATTCTGATTATGATATACTCTGTGATACCAAACGTAGGATCAAAATAGGAATGAGATTCTCAGATACAAGAGGGGGGTGAATTTTACCTTTTAAAAATTCCCTAAGGAAATTTTTTGGATGGTTATGTTTAACAAGGTTAAACATGATAATTCACAAGACCTCTATGAGTACTAAAAACATGCTAGATTCTAGAAAAGTGAATCTGGAAATGAAACATAATAAAAGTTACAAAGATTAAGATTCTACCTTAAATCGTATAGAATCTAACTAAATCAGAGTACAAGTAAGGAAGTATAATAAAGTTATACTTTCCTTAGTAACACATAATTCAGTGGAAAAACAAGTAGTAAAACAACAAGTAACAAACAATAACTCTTTTGACCCAAAGAGAAGGGTATCCAACAACCTTGGATAAAGGTCCCTTGATTTATACTTTTAAGCAAGTCCGTCTTACCCACACTAGGGTAAGCCCTCGATACGAAGATTAGAGTCTTTCTTGCTATCCCCGCAAGCCATCAACTATCAGGTAGTCGGCACCTCTATCTTCCTCAGCAAGGAAGCCCTCAACTTCAAGGTGTTGGAACCTCTGTCTTTATATCCCCAGAAGCCCTTGATTGTAATCATCAACAATCGGAGTCGCACGAAGCAAGTCTGCAAAAGGTAAAGTTTGAACAAGCTGTTCAAACTTTCTTCATGAAGCTTGAGAGTTGATAAGAGCCTCTCTCTCTAGAAATCACTTCAAAACCATGTAAGCAAAAGTTGTGTCAAATTTGTGTGTCGAATTTCAAATGAGCTTCTATTTATAGGTGAAGCTCCAACGATCGGATCCCACTTCCAATGGTCATATTTCTCCTTGAATTTCGGAGAGACCTGCATACGTGTCACTCAACCAATGGTTAGTCAATAACTAAAAGCACAACATCATTTTGTAATGAAACAAGTGTAAGCATAAGTAAAACTGATTTTCAGAATGCAAGAAAAAAAAGATTGGAGTCTAACCAAAACGAAATTCAGAGTTTATAATAAAGAGATATTCAGATTATGTTTTGTTGGAATTTGGAACTGGAATTTTCTAGAAATCCGGAGTCTGAATTTCTAAGGAAATTTGGAGTCTGGTTTCACTAGAATTCAGAATCTGAACTCACAGAGTTTGGAGTCGAACTGGTAGAAGTTCAGAGTCGAACAAGTAGAAGTTTGGAATTGAACTCATAGAAGTTTGGAGTCGAACTAGTAAGTGTTCAGAGTCTAACTAGTAGAAGTTCAGAGTCGAACTAGTAGAAGTTCAGAGTCGAACTAATATAATTTCAGAGTCAAACTTCATTAGAGTTCGTATCCAGAATTCGGAGTGGAACTTCATTAGAGTTCGTATCCAGAATTCAGAATGGAACTTTATTAGAGTTCGTAAGTAGAATTTGGAATTGAACATTATTAGAGTTCGTATCTAGAATTCGAATCCTAAAACAAAATGCTTCATATCTAAGTATTATATGATTCCGAGGTTTTAGGTATGAATCCGATTTTTATACTGAAGAAAAATATTGATATGAGTACTGAAAATATGGTAGGGGTAAATTTCTTTATGAAGGAAAATTTTCTTATTGAAGTAAAATATAAATTTTCTTAAGTATAAGGTGTTTGTGATTTTCAAAACAAGAAGGAATGGAAAATTCATAAGGAAAATCTTATTGACTCAACACATCCGTCTTCAAAATCTCATAGTCTTGGTAAGTTGCTATAGCAAGTATGATTTTGATGGATTTAAACATGGAAACTGGTGAAAAGGTATCATTATAGTCAATTCCTTTATAGTGTTTAAACCCTTTTGATACTATCCTTGCTTTATAAGTACACACTTTATCTTTCATTTCTATTTTCCTCTTGAATACCATTTGAATCTGGCAGGCTTTATATCAACTGGTGCATCGACTATAACCAAAACATGGTTATGATAAATGGATTCCATCATAGAATCCATATGATCTAGCCATCTTACAACATTGGAGTTCTCTACTACCTCCTTCTATGATAGAGGTTTATCATTGTCAAATAATAATGAGTCACCATCCTGGGTGACTAGAAAACCATACCTCTCTAGTTCTCTTACCTCTCTTATGCTCATATACATACCGTTGTTTTAGGAACTACTTCTTCCACAGGGTCCTATGGAATCAATTCCTGTACCAACTCTTTAATATCTTGAGAATCAACTTCTTCAAAGTCAATCTTTCTCCTACTATCCTTTTTGAGGATGTGCTCCCTCTTAAGAAAGACAGATTTTTTGGTGACAATCACTTTCTTATACTAGGGTTTGTATACGTAGTATCCCTTTATTTCCTTGGGATACCCTATAAAGATGCACCTCATGCCCCAGGGTGCTAATTTTTTTCTTGATAAGGCATTAACAAACACCTCACAACCGCATACATGTGTATGCAATAAAATGGTTTCCTTTCCACTTCATAACTTGAAGGAATTTCCATTTTCCACTTTATTTGGTACCCACATAAATTTTTATTATGCAGTTTGTAATGTATATCCCCAAAAGGATAATGGAAGATCAACAAGACTCATCATCGACCTTACCATGTCCAATAAGGCTCAGTTCCACCTTTCACTAAAACCAATCCACGGTGGTTTATATAGTAGAGTTATTTGAGATATAATCCCAAACTCTTATAGAAAGTTGATGAACTATTGGTTATGATTTTCACCAACTCGATCTGATCAATGATTCTTTACCTTTTTTCCAAGATGATTCTCTATTTCATTCATGGAATCCTTGAAATTATCAAAGGACTCAGACTTATACCTCATCAAGTAGGTATAGCCATATCTACTCAAGTCATTAGTATATGTTATGAAGTAAGATATTCCCATCTAGATTCTACTATAAATGGTCCACACACATTAGTGTGTACCCATCCTAGATGTTCTGTGGCCCTTTCACCTTGTTGTTTTGGTCAATTTTCCTTATTAACAAGTATGAAATCTATCAAGTGGTTTTAGCTCGATAGATTATAAATAACCATATTGATAGAGCTTAGTCAAATGCTTCTTGTTTATATGACCAAGATGTTGATGCCACAACTGGGTGTTATTTGATTCACGTGAACTTGATTCATTATCAATTTCCAACACTTGGTTTTCATAGATTAATACAAAATGACCATTATTTAAATGCACCTCACCATAACATATGCTATACTTATAAAAGAAACAAATTTTATTGAATTTTTATAAAATAAACCCATATGTATCCAAACATGACACATAAATTATGTTCTTGGTAACTATAGGTACCTAATAACAATCTCTTAAAACCAAAATCATTCCTGTTGGCAAAGAGGTATTCACCAATGTCTAGAGTAGGAAGCCTCACATCATTGGAAGCTCGAAAATCCACCACTACTATTGTAATATTTGGGAATCTACTTGGTTCCTGCATTTGTATATAAATGTGAGAACCATAAGTTGTATCTAATACCCAATGTGTAGAAATGTAAAGATTACACTCGATAACAAATGCACCTTTGGCTTCCCCTTGATTTTGGGCGCAGTTCATCTTCTAGTGGAATGACCTTCCATATGAAAAACATAATGCCTCATTTTCTATAACCTACCTCTAGATATTATTATTCTTGGAAGGACAGTTCTTGGGAGATTTCAACTATTTTTAAGTCTTGGGTCCCTTTTCCTTGTTCTTCAATTTCATATTTACCATAAGGACTGTGGGTTTTTCATGCCCCATGTCCTTATCCACTTGGAGAATCATGGTCAGATGTTCCGAAAGACTCTTTTCACTATCTCTCATATTATAATTCACAATAAAGACAAAGAAGGTTTAGGGTAGTGATGAAAGTATGAGATCTATACACAACAAATCTTCGAATGTAATCCCTATGATGTCTAGGTTTTCAATGTAGCTGGTAAGATTGACTAAATAAGGAATAGCTGGCGCATACTATCCAAGATTAGTTGTGAACAATGAATTGGAGATCTTCTACCTCTATTGTTTCTCCATCTCTTGTTAGAGACCCTGAAGGTGAGACATCATGCTATAGGAATCCATATCCTCATGTTGCTTTAAAGGATCATTGAACATGGGTGATAACATGAACCATTGAACATCTTTAGCATGATTTAGATCTTTCTCAAAGAGAAATATCTCTTCATCACTAGCCTTATATCCAAGCACAACTGGTAACATTTGTTCCAGCACATACAATTTCATTTCATGGAGAAGGATGACACATATATGCTATTTCCTCTCTTGTAAATTTGCACTGGTAAGAAGGTTTTACTTCTCAAGTATGGATCACAATGGCATGTTTGATGTCATTTTATTGTTGTATCTACAAAATAAATAAGTAGAATTTTTAGTACTTTATCTTGTAATATTTTAGACAAATAAATAAATATTATACTTATTAGCCTCCAACTTTTTTATTGAAACACAATATCCCACACAATTGGCTACAAAATATTCTATTTATTGGACATCCTTGTGGAAATGATCCATATTGCCTTTCTCATAACCCCTACATTGGTTGGTCAAGAAACTTGAATGGTTTTAGGTAGGCATTCCAAATTCCAACTGCATTAACTCACAGTTCCTTGATCTACTGAGAGGACTCCCCAAACCTAAAATCATTAAATTGGATTTCCTCAACCTTTGCTTCTTCCTTACACCAAACCCTACTTTTGAAGTCAACCCTTGGTGTGAACCAAGTTACGTCAGCATAAAAACTCATGTTATAATTCGCCAATAATTGAATGTAACCAAACTTTGGATGGTCAATCACTTTGAACTATGGTTCGATTTTAATCGAAGTAATGGAAGGCTATACTAACATAATATTTTATTGAGTGATTTTATCCTTTTATGCGTAAATTTATAATTTTTATCTTTACCACATGCTTGTTAATATTAAGTTGGATTACATAAGTGATTAACCATCTCTTAGATATTGTTTACACATAAGCCTGTTTATTGTAGTTCAATATTATAATCTTATTAATTCATTAATTATGTGATCATGAAATGATATCCATAAATAAATTACCATGAAATTGGTAGTAGTAAAATAATGAAGTGGTATGATCATGAGATATTACCATTTGTTAGTTTGTATAGCAATTTATAAACTAACCATTGACCTTGGGAAAAAACAACTTGAACCAATTATGGTTCGTGTTGCATCATTCCACCTATCCACCTTTGTATCTCCTAGGATTGGTTTTGCCTCAGCTATGAACTTGAACCGTCTCCAATAGCTTGGGATCTCCATTCATTACATATGCCTTTTACTCACATGTAGGTGAGTGGAAGAAGGGGTTTACAAAAATTCCACGGGCACACATGCCCTACATAATGAAAGGAGAGAAGCCATGCTGGCCAAAAATTTAATTTAATAATAAAATAAATGAAATCAGTCACATACAAACAGTTAGGTATATCTCATGATCATCCACATGCATGAAATGAATTAGGCATTTAATATAACTAAAATTCAATTCATAATCATTATTTTTTAAGATAAATATCCCATGAATCAATTAATTATTATCTTTAATTAAGCAGTCATTTTATCTTAATTCTCATTATAATTTTCTTAATATTATCATCCAATTTAATTTTTAAAAAATTAAATAAATTCAGTTAAAATTAACATTGTACATAAATGTACCTTGGATGAAACATGGTGAATACTCGTCCAAATCTACCCAATTTTTATTCTACTTGCATTCTATTTTTCTCTTATGAAATATGGCACACACAAATTATCATGTAATTTCACAATGTGTACTTCACAAATGATTACATGAATTATATGATGTTGTTTGTCATGTGGTATGCTTAAATGCATGTAGAGTAACACATTTTAGTAAAACTCACACATGATATATAGAATTGAACATTATGAAGATATAAATTAAACATTTAAATATTTATGTATATTAAAACTAATCACATGGAGTGTCCTATCTTTATTACCACACACAAGTACATGTCTAAATGTTTACATAGTAAAATAAATAAATTTTAAATATATGTAACTTGGTATAAGTACACGACATGTAGATCTGATCTACACAACATGTACACCTCTCACCGTCTATCTGAGACACACCCCCAGGGACTTAGCATGCAGTATGTTCCTCAAAAAATTTGGAGTACATGTCGTGTACAATGGGACACACATCATGTAAACTCTAAGTTACACAGTCACCAGTCAGGTAGGTCGTGTATGGAATACAAGACCCGTCCATGAATCAAATGGAATACATGCTGTGTATATGGGGTACACGTACTGTAGTCTAGCTTACCATGCACCATTAAATTTTGGCGAATAGTAGGTGCATTATGTTTGTAATTAATTCAATAATCAATACATAATCTTGAACTGATTTATGAATCAATTTTGATGCGCTGAATGTGACTACACATTGTGTAACTCTGGCTACATAGCATGTAGTCTAGTGTTGTCTACCTAGAAACCATGGAACATACAGATTAGTTCCTGTATTATATTGTAATCATAAAATTAAACGTCTCGATTTGATATATAAGAAATGAAGGAGGAAGAAATAGATATCATGATTCAGATTTAAAGAATCACCAAACATGAATTGAAAAACTAAATCTCAAATTCATAAATCACCATTGTTTTTTGAAGAATTATAAACCATTATGTGCCCGCTCTGATACCACTTGTAGGTTCTAGGTGCAGCAGAAGGGTGCTATGGGTGGTTCCAACTTTTCTTTTTTCCCTATTCGATGACCAATATGAGATCTATGTGATGATGAACATCGTGATCAACATAATTGAATTAAATAAATATATAATTGGTAATTATTCCAAAACCAAGAGAGAGGATCATCACATATTATTCACAATTATTTTAATTAAATAAAGAATTACCTTTTTTGGAATTATTTCTTCGTTGGTGTATCCAGTGATAGATCTGTGATACATCGTCACTGCATTGTAGAAACCAAGTAAAGATTTCCTATAGCAGTGATCCACACATGTTCCAAGAATATCCAGACATCACCAAAGTAATCTCTAGATCCTAACATAGAAATTCCTTTTTATTTCATCATTCACCTTTTATCCTTTCCAGAACCACATCCAAAGCATTCTCCTTGATTCGATGGAGGATAATTGTTCTCCGTTCTTGGGAGCATTCTTGGAGAAGGGATCCTTATAGGATTAAGAGGATTCTAAAAATATGTTTTGCATAATAAAGACAAATGAATTGGCTCTATGAGAAAATAAGATAATTGGGTATTTACATTGCTAGGGTTGAAATAAAATAATTACACAAGTGCCCTTGATTATTTTATTTAATCCTAGAAAAACCCCATGTACAATAATAATAATAATAATAATAATAATAATATTTCTCAACACCCTCTTAACATGAGAATTATAATTACATATTATTTAATTAAATAATATTCAATATTATTATTTCTTATCAGACTATTAAACTCGGTCGTCCATTCCTCCACAATATTTATCGGGATTTCAATAATGTCTATTTATTTATTAAATAAATATCACTGCATTATTTTATAATAAATAAATAAATATTATATTCACTAAATAGAAAATAAATATTTATTAAATATTCCGCTCATAATATATTATCTCGAATAACTAGTGAAAGAATAAATGTGATCAGGCATACATGAATAATAATTAATCCGCAAGTGAGAATAATATTTATTCAACCTATTAAATAATAAATAATAATATATTATTTAACTTAGATTTTGGATAAACTTATTGTGTTACTTTCTAGGCATCTTTCCCAGTGGAATTAGATGAAGTAGCATAAAGTTGAAGGTTATCGTCTAGAAACATGCCAAGGAACCCATAGAGAAAGAATTTAATGCAACAATGAAGTGTCACCATGTACAGATGCTTACTGTGTAATATAATCCCTTTATCACAATATCTCAAATCATGCTGGTTTTATGCTAGTGCCATCAACCTATGTGCTCTATTTCTCTTTCTTTGACTTCCCAGAATTGAGCTTGCCTATAGAACACCGTGGACATTAATTTATTTTAGATATATCATTTTCATAAAAGGGTCTGAGATGTCAACTTCTATTAAAGAATAGA
The DNA here is from genome assembly GCA_963277665.1 of Viscum album. NCBI lineage: Eukaryota > Viridiplantae > Streptophyta > Magnoliopsida > Santalales > Viscaceae > Viscum > Viscum album. The sequence continues at coordinate 1,750,445,697 of OY728152.1, forward strand.
GAATAAAAATCATTTCTCACATTATTCATTAATGCAATATTACTCATGACGCACCCAACGTATCCCACCACACGTCGAACATCAATTGTCACAGTTTTTGTCAATACATATAATTTCAGGACTCATAATACTCATTAATAATAATATTAATGTCTAAGAACTAATTCACACATCCACAGATTGGAACATCCCTTGACAAATATAAATGTGGATTTACTATTAGTGGGTCTCATTCTCATAATATCCTACTGGATATTACCATGGGAATACACCATGGAAAGGTCCCTTTAATGTACTATGATTCTCCACCCATACTAGCCTATATCATTTGTGTCCCTCAAATGATATCATTCAGTTATAGAACATATATTCATGAATAGTATTTTAGCACTTTTCGGTTCTCATCGTAATGGGGAACTGGTATGCCCTTTTAGTGTGACAACTAATCTTAAGACATTATCACAAACTATGTCACGCAGAAGAAAAATCATGATGTGATAAGTAGTTTATTAATATTCAAAAAATGAATACATATTTACTACACAATAAAAAGAAGAAGGTTCTAGGGAACCAAGTCAAACATATATTCCCATAACAGTTGACCTGCATACTAACAACCCATTGGCACATGCATATATACCCATGACTATAAAGTCTAGGTTTCGATCTACTACTATAAGAACATATGATGTCTATAGGGAGCCTATCACCAGGGGAATATCTGCTCATGAGTGTGTAACGACCTACCTTTTTAATAAATGTAAAAATCATTAGTTTTTCAATTTTAATACCATAAACAACCCTAATAAAGGTGTGATATGACCCTAGGAAGATCCTAGGGGAATCAAAGGCTTGTTCAGAGTTATGAGTTCCCCCAAAATGGGATAAATAACTAGGCCTCTTGAATAGTTTAAACCATATGACCCAAGCTTGATGGTTAGTTTAAACCATGCAACTCATGGTGCACGGTTTGTCTGAAACCATGTGGCTACAGATAGAGGCACTTACAGGCCACACAATTTCTATGAAATTATGCTAGCCAAGTTTCATGGTCGTGTACACCTGCTGTGTTTTGGGACAATGATATTTCGCATGGTTGACAGATATTTTGGGAAACTATGTGACTTAACCACGCATGGTAATTTCTTAAGTAATGGTTATATCATGGTTTGCACACAGTCTTTTCAAACAATGTGAAAAAACCATGCGCCCCCTCATTTTTGGGTGAAATAACCCTTTTGACCCTCTTTTAACATAAAACTTTATTTACTTTCTCTTTTGTTCTTCAGCAACCAAAAAATTGGTTTCTCCACCTCTTTGAGCTCAAGAAAACTCAATTCTAGGTATTGATCTATTTCCACCTTGTGATTTCCATCCTTCAATCCATTGGAAGCATCATATCTTTGTCGGTAAGCTCCCCTAGTCTCCGAAATCCAATAAAATTTTATCATTCCATCCATTGTTCTATTTTAGTGTAGGAGCATTTTCCCCATTTTTAGGAAATTGGACCGTTTCTCAGTTCTCTTCCAACCTGCTTCAAATCTAAGGCTGATATTGAGGGACGCGTTGTCTAGGGCCATGAGGTTGGTAGTAACATTGTTTTCACTTTGAGTTTTGTTCGTTTCGTAGTTATTCCATCCTGACATATGCCATAATTTCACAAGCATCCCAATAATATTGATTCTTTCATGTATAATTGACCACTACACATAGATACTTGTTAGTTGATTCACATTTGGTGGTTTATTTGCTACACATACCTTTTATGGTCACCCCATGGGTTTGCCACATGGAATTTTCCGTTTTGGTTAATTCGTTCAAAATGATCAGAACTCCTAATTTTCTAATAGCTTGGATTTATAATGAAATTTCCAATGAGGCATGTGTATTCAATGTAACACAGGGAACCTCATAGGTTTTTTTCCCTTTATAGTTTTAATTTCCCAAGAGGAAAATTTCCATAATGAACCAGTCATCTTCTAAAATACCATTGGGCATTTTATATTGAGTTTCCATGTCTTAATTAATTGAATGGAATGGGTTAAATGCTATTGTTTAATCATGATAGATTACCCTTCCATAAATTAATTAACTGATTTAAATGGAATGGATTATGCACTTTGGTTTTCTTTTTTCTTTTGATAAAACAAATGGTTTAAGTGGAATTATTAGAGGGTGGGTAGGCCACACCCATTGTTTTCCCTTTATTAGACAATTATAATGATTTGTAATGTCTTAAAAGTAATTTAACCTATGTAATTACATGCATAAGATGTTTTGACTTATTTATTATCTTATAAATGATCATTCCTTGATTATAAACATATAATGTCTTGATAAATATGTTTCATGAGAGGTTATTCCTCATGACTTATAATATAAATAAATACGACTTTATAGAGGATGTGTATGATGGTATAATGAGTGATGTTCTAGAAGGGTAATCACACTTCTTTACATTGGGTGTTGAGTAAGGAATCTCACACCAGTGATACTATATAGATGTTGGGTTGAGGATCCATGTTTCAGGATTAGAGTGTTGCATAGAAGTTCACTCTCCATCCCGAGTGTTGTAGCATTACGTCTCTCACTCTATTGAGATGTAGTGAATGTACCTTAATGCATGAGATTTTAGATTCATTAGACTGGTCATAGATAGTGTGACTGGTCATAGATAGTGTGAGTTATTCCTTGGTCCCACAAACAATAGTATTCAAAGTATATGGCCACTAGGCATCCATACATACATGGTTCATATAGGTGGATGTAATATATAAATAAACTATATATATATATATAGTTATTATATATATACAGTGACATGATCAGACACTCCACCCAACCATGGGCTGAAGCAGGTAGGCCTTCCAAGTGTCCTATAGGAACCAGAGTTGGCATGTTATTTATTTTGTCATTGTTTTACTATTCTACTCAAAACATCACACTTCTTAGTTACGAGCACTACTCAGATAACTTGTAGACACCATTGGTGGTGACCTACTATGATTTTTTAAATCACACTTTACTCAGGATGCCTCTCGTTACCGGAGAATACTATCACTCTATAGGTATTGAGAAGGGAAAAATCCATGCAATAGGTTTCTAATTTGTATTTCTTTAGATAGATCATAGGAGCAGAGGATCGAGCATGTGCTCGAGATGCTTATGGAGATTTTTTTTTCTTTTTATTCTTTTATATAATATGATGATATGAATGTTACCCTATTACATTTTTATATTATAATTCCATGAATAATTGTATCAAACACTACTTTAGAGGCTTTTGGTTATTATATTTAGTTGTTTAGTTTGGTTTATTATTTCTCTATTTACTTATTCAGTTATCAGTTTTCTATGCTTCTATATCTTATTGATTCTTATTGTTTATATTATGGTTCCACTATTTATTGAATTTGTTTGTATCCGATATTATACTTTGACATGAGGGTATACTATCCCCACTATACCACCTTCACACCCTCAATGTTATTCAACAACCTATGGCATATGTGGAGGTATGAATGAGGCCATGTGACCAACCAACTCAGGGTTCAACAAAGTGGATCATGAGTTGGGAATTTACATGTGTGTTTGTGTGTGTATAAAGGATGTAAAAACAAAGTGGTATGATGTATATAAATTCAAGTGATTGCTTCATGGTTTGAAACTCAACATCGTTGAGTATTTTTTTTAATTTTCATAGGATTCAACCTCAGTCATCATCCCATAAACTAAGACCATTTGATTGAGCCACTAGGTATCGCTCATGGTTGTTGAATACTACCTCCACGGGCAGAACCCATGGTTGTAGAGTTGTATTCATGGGTGATACAATCATGGAAATAAAAAAAAACCTATGGCTAGAGTCTATGTTAATGGCCACACCCTGTAAAATTTCTCCACATGTGTTATTACCATTTTCTATGTCACAACCCCTCCCACCAAATATTTTTCTATGAGGGGAGAGAGATAATCACCCTCGAGTCCCACATCCACTAGGCCCTGGGTTTGAGACTAGAACCGAAGGTATAAAAATATCATATGTGGGAGGCATTTCCCTCTATAATTTAAACAATATTTGGAGATAATATTAATTTGATGGAGTTGGTGCCCTAGAACCAACTTATGTGTACCTTATGATAGCACGTATTCATTATTTTTAACATTAATAAAATCTTTATCAAATCTTGATTGTTCTTATGCATAACATTGTATGTGATAATGTTATAAGAGTATATATCACACTAAAAGGTCTTATAAGTTCCTCGTTATGATGAAAACCATGAAGTTCCATTATAGTATTCTTAAATATATGTTATATAGCCAGATAATATCATTTTAGTAATAAAAATGATATAGGATATCAGGGGGGAGACTCATATGACTTTTAGGCACCTTCTCATGGTGTAATCCCTTGGTAATATTCGGTACATGATATTATAAGAATAATATCCACTAGTAGGAATGTAGAGGCCCAAATCTTGACGTACATGGAAATTACATTACTTTTGCGGAATACTTGATACATCACAAAAACAGACGTACAAGGACCGTAATAGTTTAGTGTCTTGGGAAAATCAGAAAATAATCTTCTAATCGTGGTGAAAGATCATCAACATCTCCCAAAAAGATCTTCCCCTTTTGTTTTCATACCTAAAACCATTGTTTACATCCCGTGGAAAAGAAAAAATATAAAGGGTGAGCTCGAATTCTCAGTAAGGGTAAGCATAGAGATCATAAAACAATCCATAAACATTTGAATGCAAAAAACATGAACATAAAATCTAAACATCAAAATCATCAGAAACAACATAAATCTTGGAAGTACATAAATCATAGATAAGAAAGGAACATTAGTCATGATAAAATATCATGTTAATAAAACATGTAATTTTGGAATCCATTAAGCACATGTTATGATTTCCATAGTAGGCAAGACACTGCTGCCAAGACCATCTTAGTGGAAAAAGTCCCATTCTGAATCGAGTTCACTCCTCGTTCCAATCTTGTAACACTGAACTGGGTTAACTTACCTTTCCATCCATGTCTATCTCATGATATATAAATCTTTACCCAAGGCATTGGAGGTAGATATAGGTCCCACCCATCTCATAATGAAATCATTATTACTTGTGCCACAAAATAAACATAAAACATTCATCCTAACCCAAAGAATAAAATGGGTTTCATAAACATCATCCCATCATCACATAATCCATATAAAACAAATGGATATTTCATCATAAGAAATGTGAAACCATTTAAATCATAGAGACATTATACTTCAAACATACACATATGAAATAATTTCATCTTATATGGAAAATAATTTTGATAAAACACTTGAAATAAATTCTGGAGGAAAATATCCTTTCTTCTTGAAAATCATTTTCTTTTCACAAAATTCCATGAAATTTTAAATGAAAAGAATTTTGTTGCAAATAGTCATAAAATCTTGTAGAGTAACCTTCATGAAAATGAGGCGTTATAAAACCATAAAAATCTGTGCACGCCGTATAAGATAAAAATAACATTCTTCTCATACTTTTGTCGGAAAAGTCAAAAAGTACCTCGTTTGGTAAACAAATGAAATATTCCTTCCATACGATGTGGTAAAAGTCAAAAAAGGGTATAAATGACTTTTAACCTACATGGAAGAAATGTAAAAATTTTATGAAATCATTTTGAGGTCATATGGACATGGATGATAAACATAACCCTAGTAAATACTTATGAATAAACAATATCGTATAAGAATGAGATTGGAATAATTATCCATTACCATAGGTCCGATATGATTCGTACGTATCTGAAACTCGTGTATAATGATTTAAATAATGTCATTGACTTATTATAAATCATATTCATTGTTATTATATCATATATGGTTCACTTAGGTATTTATATTACCCGTTCATTTGTTAATTCCATGTTAAAGTAGCATTTTGGGTAAAATTGTTTCATTTATCGTACGTGTTTGGAATTGTTGTTCATGATATTATTATTACTTATATCATGATTTACTTAATTCCAGAATGTAAAACATGATTTATATATCATATATATTCAGTATACATATATATATAATATATAGATAAATGAAATGAAACACACCGTTCATGGAGACGGTAGGTCGTATGTACGCATGAACAATGTTTTCCTTTCTTTATTGACTTGAATGGAAGTAAGTAGATAACATATATATATATATATATAAATAAATCCAGTAAATTCATTATTTCATATATTTCATTATTATTCATTATATATACTTTATAATCATTCTTGAATGGTTAACATGGAGAATGAATCTCATCGCGTCGTGGAGACGGTAGTCCGTACGTATGCATGAGCGATGATACAATTCCCATGATCATGGAGTTGTATTGAAGTGTATGTATAATATTTAAGAATCACTATCACATTACAATAATCATATATAGTTATATATTTACACCATTATTCCCATCCAAGTAAGGTGGTTGTTGAAAATAGATTACACCACGGCGTGGAGATGGTATTCTGTACGTACGCACGCGCGGTGATTTCATTTTCCATAGGATGGATAGAAGGTGAAATAGGGTTGTTTAATATTTATAATAACATATAATTATATTAGTGATACTGATGTTATTACTTTTTGATGAAACAACTAAATAAGAAGAAGTAGAAGAAGAAAGAAACTTGAGAGAATCAGAAGAAGAGATTACCTCTTCTTCAACGCACCTCCTTTTAGCTTCCTCTTACGAAAGCAGAGTTGGTCTTTTGAGAAGACCAGAACCTCCAGAATGTTTATTAGGAAGTGGATAAGAGAAATGGGTAGGGTTTGTCCAATATTCAAGCCTCAAAAGGGTGTGAATAGAAGAGGGAAGGGGTTCCCTATTTATAAGGGGGGAGAGGGGCACCTTTGGAAAAACTTAAAATATTTTTTTATAATGAAGTCATATTCGGTTTTTAATAGCTCCAAATTAATTTATTTAGAAGCTTAGGTGGGGATGGGTCGAAATCCTCTCATCCAATATAATTTAGACAAGTTTAGATTTCTATTTTAACCTTATCATTTAGATTTAATTTTAAGTTAAATAATTTTACTTTCACCATGTCTTCATGTTTTTTTACACTATAAGGTTAATAAAATTACAATAACAAGCCAAAAAAACCCCAAGATGTTTATTATTAATATATATAACCTTATCTAAGTCATTTGGCCTATCCTTAGATTTTTAAGAATAAAATAACAATTAATAATATAATATTTTTTTAAAAACTATTTTATGTCAACTTAGACACTATTTGGTAATTGATTTTTGTGAAACTCATAACAGACTTATTAGTTCTAAAAAAGTTAATTAAATAAATAATAACATGTCATATTAACCTAGAAAATTAGTGTAATTCATAAAAAGTCTAAAATTACATTTATTTGGGTATTTATAACATCAATTATGTCAATATTTGATTAATAAGATAATTACTACGTCATAATTGTGTCATAAATAAATTAAATTATTTAATGTCTAAAAATTATAAATAAAATACAATTATGTAGGAAATCCTCTTAAATTTATAATGAATATTTATACTCTAATTTATCTTATTTATAACCCTATATTAAAAATGATTTATTTATTAAACATTGATTTTAACTATTTTAACCCTTCTTTAAATAAATTAATAATAAATGTCCTAATCTAATACAAGTGGACCTAAATGGTCATATTTTATTCCTAATGTTGTTTTTGGTCGAATTACACTTATCCAATAGAATTAGGACATGTGTTAGGGTAATAATAATATCATTTTTAACCTTCATTACCCTATTTACTTTTAACCGTGGTAAATAATTGTAAAAAGTTACTATTCACCAAAAATTATATTAATCTCATTGAACCACATTTTGATCCTTGATATTAATCGTGTCTCTCAGATTTTCGAAATTCCACTCATAGAAGCGGTAAAATTATGTTTTAGGTGAATTTCTAAATTCTCCTAGGAGGTGGGTAAAAGACGGTGAAAAGTTCAATAAAATTTTTATATATCTAAAATTATTATAAAATGACTCCAATGAATTATATTGAAATTATATAGGTATTATGTATCAATTTTGACCTAAAATAAATTTAAACAAAATAAATAATTTTTTAAATAAAAAGTTAGTTTTTAAATAGTAACCCAGTGTTTTCACTATTCATCAAAAATTGAATGTTTTGAGAAAAATGCCAATAATTTACCCTAGGCTAATTTAAATATTCAGAATCCAAAAATGAAGTCCATTTCGAAAGATAAAATTAATAAAATTTTTAAAAGTGGGTATTACTATTCATAACGGCTAGTTTATATAATATATCACTGTTTAGTGAAACTCGGTATTGCGTACAATACACGCTATCGTGGAAGGTCGTGATTGCGTGTAATGCAAGCCAAGTCAGGGATGCATGTTTTCCAAGATCCTTTTGGTGTAACATACAACACAAGACATCAATAAAATTAAAAAGAATATTTTTCATAAAATCTCGGGGTTTTACATTCTACCCCCCTTAAAATGAATTTCACCCTCGAAATTCGCCGGGGTTATAAATGGTTTACTACTCGAAAGTTTATTTAATAGAAACCCACATCGTAAAAAGGAATACCAAAACCAATATTTAAAAACTAATGTATGAAACGTAACGGCTACCCAAATTAACTAATCACTGGGTTATCACATAGGAGAACATAGGTGAAAATATGGATATGGAAGAGAAATCTAACCATCATGTTCTGATGGAGAGTGGTAGAGAACATGGCTATGAAAAATCCAACAATCACAAAGCCATTAATTTGTGATGTTCTAAGGTACCATCTAATTTATCAGATATAAGGGAACTAGGACAACATTTTAGGTTCTCATGATCATTTCCCTAAAGTTGAAGAATTGTTGAATTAAAATAAATACTTACTTGATTTTAGTACAATCTCACCGTTGCTCATGACTCGAACAATTTCAACTTCATCTCTTAAAGAAATGAAGTTGAATTTGTCTTATGTGAAGTGTTAGTAGATTTTGCGATAGAATGATAGGTCATTCCATCTATTTCTATCACAAAAAGATTAGCACAATTTATTAAATATAAAGAAGTCCATCTATGCTGAGATTAATCATATATGGTTGCTAAAATGGAATTATACTTCAGCTATCATATCCCTTAATAAAATAAAACTAGTTTTTACTAACCAGGGATTACCTATAGGCTAGTGGTAGGCGATGAAGGCCTATCGCACATCAGTTGTGGGCTCGATTCCCACAGCCTTGTCCAACGCGATGGGTTGTCACCCGTCCTGCAGGTTGTCCTTTTTCTAAAACTACATTATTATAAATTTCCATCAATAATATCGAAAAAGTTCTAGCCTTAAACCATACTAACTTATGTCCAACATAATCCATTCTAATCATTAGGCTTATCCAAAATACTGCTGTCCAATCTCATATTATAGTGAAAACGATTACTAGAGAGTCCATATAACAAGTATGTTAATACCATCATTGATCTCCATATATCATAAGATATGTCTTGTTGGTCACCTTCCAAACATTCGAAGGGCTTAATCATGTATTCTCTTGAAAAATTAATACCCATTGAACCTTAGTGAAAACATGAGTGCTGTCAAAAGTTAACTCTTTCCACATACCAAAATCCCAAAATTCTGTATACTCAAACCATGATATCACTTAGTCCTTATATCAATCATGAGCTCATGAATACTATCAAAAAATTTATTTTCTCCTTATCCCTTCATTATGTGCATATCATCTACTTTCCAAAATATTTGAATCACTTTTCATGGTTACTAGTACCATATTCTTATAGAAAACCACAATGGACCAATACACAGATATTTCAAAATTCCACGATACTATAAATGAGATTCCATGATACTATTTTGAAATCCCATTACATAAACACTTAATCATTACACATCATCATTTTCATACTCAACATCACAAATAGTGATCGCATGTGACTTCCCTTTATCATTTGCCTTAAGAGGTTTCTCACGTTGATCATCATAAACCCTTGGATTTGGGAATTGAATAGAATAATGTCCCATTTCCTTGCACTTGAAGCATTGAAGTGTTTGTGGTGCGTTCTCTGAAGTCTTTTCTTTATTCACATCATTAGCAACCCTTTTTCCATTACTTCAACACTCAGCTTCTTGATGAACTTCTTTCCCACACTTAAAACATTTTCTAGTCCCTTTAAGACAATCTCCACCATGCATCTTTCCACACTTTGAGCATAAAGAAACATTCATCTTATTTTCACCATTATTCTGAGATTTATCCTTGAACTCCATCTTTCGTTTCTTGTCAAAACCATGAGATGGATATGTTACACCAACTTCTAGTTCTACCTTGATAGCACACTGCACAATTTCTTCATAGCTACTGAAGTCTCTTATAGCTAATGAACTTCTAAGACTTGGTTTTAAACCACTGAAAAATCAATCAACTTTACTTTCAGGTTGGATTATAAAGCCAGATGCATACATTGAAAGACTTGCAAAATTCACTTTGTATATACCAACAGATTCATCATCCTTTTTATTAAACTCAAGAAACTTCTTTTCCATATTTGTTCGAAGAATACGAGGGAAGTACATACTGGAAAACAAGTTCTTGAACTCGTCCCATTCCATGGATTCAATTTCCTCTTGGGGCCTTGTATTATTAATTAGAGTCCAACATTGGTCTGCCTCACCTTCTAAATGGTAAATAGCTAAAATGAGTTTTTCATGTTCTGAACAGCGAACTATGGAAAATATCTTTTCAATGGTACTGATCCATTGTTCAGAAAAAAGTGGATCAGAAGACCCATTGAAATATGGTGGACATTGCCTTATGAAGGACTCAATAGAATATTGTTCCCTTCTCTGATCATTAGGAAATCCAGAATGATTCATAGCTTGTGTAAGTATAGCAATAAGATTTTGCACTCCATCTCCCATCACATTTGGTTGCTTGGGAGGAAAATCATTGCATTATCCATTACATTGATCAACAGGGTTCCTTCGGGCTCCATCCATCGTCTAAAACCCAAAAAGAATAGTGTGAGAGTCAAAAATCATGCTAGGAAAACAACATAATAAAGGGGGAGTAGCTTCAATATCTAACATCTTAGGTTTAATTCTAATATCGTTACCATAAATATAGGACCACAACCTATACCTATACTTAACCTTAGGGACATCCCTAGACATTCCTTAGAAATATCTATAGGGATCTCACTAAAGTTTTCGCATCCTAGTTTCCAAAGGTTAACTAAACCTTTCCTCTGATACCAACTATAGAGGCCCAAAGATTGAGGTACATGTAAATTACATTACTTTTTCAAAATACTTGATACATAATGAAAACAGATGCACAAGGACTGTAATAGTTTAGTGTCTTTGGAAACTCAGAAAATAATCTTCTAATCATGGTGAAAGATCTTCAACATCTCCCATAAAGATCTTCCCCTTTTTTTTCTTACATAAAATCTTTCATTAAATCCTGGGGAAAAGAAAACATATAAAGGGAGAGCTCAAATGCTCACTAAGGGTAAGCATAGAGAACATAAAACAATCCATAAACATTTGAATGCAAAAACTTGAACATAAAATATAAACATCAAAATCATGAGCAACGACATAAATCTTGGAAGTACACAAAGCATAGATCATAAAGGAACATTAGTCATGATAAACTAGCATAGTAATAAAACATGTAATTGTGGAATCCATTAAGCACATGTTATGATTTCCATAGTAGCCAAAGCATTGCTACCAAGACCATCTTAGTGGACAAAGTCCCATTCTGAATCGAGTTCACTCCTCGTTCCAGTCCTATAACACTGAACCAGATTAACTTACCGTTCCATCCATGTCTATCTCATGAGATATAAATCGTTACCCAATGCATTGGAGGGAGATATAGGTCCCAACCATCACATAATGAAATCATTCTACCTTTTTCCACAAAATAAACTTAAAACATTCATCCTAACCTAAAGAATAAAATGGGTTTCATAAACATCATCCCATCATCACATAATCCATATAAAACAAATCGATATGTCATCATAAGAGAAGTGAAACCATGTAAATCATGGAGACATTATACTTGAAACATACACATATGAAATAATTTCATCTTAGATGGAAAATAATTTTGATAAAACATTTGAAATGAATTCTTGAGGAAAATATCCTTTCTTCTTCAAAATCATTTTATTTTTCACAAAATTCCAAGAAATTTTAAAAGAAAATATTTTTTTTGAAATCTTGTAGAGTAAGCTTCATGAAAATGAGGCATTATGAAACCGTAAAAATCCGTTCACGCCGTATAAGTTAAAAATAACATTCTTCTCGTACTTTTGTTGGAAAAGTCAAAAAGTACCTCGTTTGGTAAACAAAAGAAAGATTCCATCCATATGATGTGGTAAAAGTCAAAAAAGGGTATAAATGACTTTTAACATACATGGAAGAAAAGTAAAAATTTTATGAAAACATTTTGAGATCATATGGACATGGATGATAAACATAACCCTAGTAAATACTTACGAATAAATAATCTAAGATAAGAATGAGATTGGAATAATTATCCCTTACCTTAGGCCCGATATGCTTCGTACGTAATCAAACCTATTGTATAATGATTTAAATAATGTAATTTAATTATTATAGAGTCATATTCATTGTTATTATATCATATATGGTTCACTTATGTATTTATATTACCCGTTCATTTGTCAATTCCATGTTAATGTAGCGTTTTGGGTAAAATTGTCTCATTTATCATACGTGTTTGGACTTGTTGTTCTTGATATTATTATTACTTATATCATGATTTAATTACTTCCATAATGTAAAACATGATTTATATATCATATATATTCAGTATATATATATATAATAGATAGATAAATGAAATGAAACACACCGTTCATGGAGACGGTAGGCCGTACGTACGAATGAACGCTGTTTTCCTTTCTTTATTGACTTGAATAGAAGTAAGTATATGACACACATATATATATATATACATAAATCCAGTAGTTTCATTATTTAATATATTTCATTATTATTCATTATATATACTTTATAATCATTCTTGAATGGTTAACATGGAGAATGAATCTCATCGCGTCGTGGAGACGGTAGTCCGTACGTACGTACGTACGAGCGATGATACCATTCCCATGACCGTGGAGTTCTATTGAAGTGTATGTATAATATTTAAGAATAAATATCACATTACAATAATCATATATAGTTATTTATTTACACCATTATACCCATCCATTTAAGGTGGTGGTCGAAAATAGACTACACCACTCCGTGGAGACGGTATTCCGTACGTACGCACGCGCGGTGATTTCATTTTCCGTAGGATGGATAGAAGGTGAAATAGGGTTGTTTCATATTTATAATAACATATCAGTATATGAGTGATACTTATGTTATTACTTTATGATGAAACAACTAAATAAGAAGAAGTAGAAGAATAAAGAAACTTGAGAGAATTGAAAGAAGAGATTACATCTTCTTCGATGCACCTCCTTTAAGATTCCTCTTATGGAAGTAGAGTTTGTCTTTTGAGAAGACCAGAACCTCCAGAATGTTGCTAGGGAAGTGGAGAAGAGAAATTGACAGGGGTTGGCTGAGATTCAAGGCTCAAAAGGGTGTGAAGAGAAGATGGAAGGGGTGGCCTTTTTATAAGGGAGGAGAGGGGCACCTTTGGAAAAACTTAAAATATTATTTAATAATAAAGTCATATTCGGTTTTTAATAGATCCAAATTGATTTATTTCAAGGATAAGGTGAGTATGGGTCTAAAACCTCTCATCCAATACAATTTATACAAGTTTAGGTTTCTATTATAACCTTATCATTTACATTTAACTTTAAGTTAAATAATTTTACTTTTACAGTGTCTTCTTCTTTTCTTACACTATAAGGTTAATAAACTTACTATAACGAGACAAAAGAACCCCAAGTTGTTTATTATTAATATATATGACCTTATCTAAGTCATTTTTTCAAACCTTATATTTTTAGGAATAAAATAACTATTAATAATATAATATTTGTTTTAAAAACTATTTTATGTCAACTTAGCCACTATTTGGTAATTTATTTTTGTGAAAATTATAACAGAATGATTAGTTCTAGAAAAGTTAATTAAATCAATACTAACATTTCATATTAACATAGAAAATTAGTGGAATTCATAAAATCTCTCAAATTATATTTATTTGGGTATTTATAACATCAATTATGTCAATATTTCATTTATAAGATAAGTATTGCATCATCATTGTGTCATAAATAAATTAAATTATTTAATGTCTAAAAATTATAAATAAAATACCATTAAGTAGGAAATCTTCTTAGATTTCTAATTAATATTTATAGTCTAATTTATATTATGTATAACCCTATATTAAAAATTATTTTTTTATTAAACATTGATTTCAACTATTTTAACCATTCATTAAATATATTAATAATAAATGTCCTAATCTAATCCAAGTGGACATAAATGGTCATATTTTATTCATAAGGTTGTTTTTGGTCTAATTACACTTATACAATAGAATTAAGACATGTTTTAGGGTAATAATAATATCATTTTTACCCTTAATTACCCTATTTACTTTTAACCGTGGTAAATAATTGTAAAAAGTTACTATTCACAAAAAAATATTTTCATCTCATTGAACCACATGTTAGTCCTTGATATTAACCATGTCTCTTGGATTTTTGAAATTCCACTCACAGAAGCGGTAAAATTATGTTTTATGTGAATTTCCAAATTCTCCTAGGAGGTGGGTAAAAGACGGTGAGAAGTTCAATGAAATTTTTATATATCTAAAATTATTATAAAATGAATCCAATGAATTATATTGAACTTATATAAGTATTATGTATCAATTTTGAGCTAAAATAAATTTAAATAAAATAAATAATTATTTAAATAAAATGTTCTATTTTTAAATAGAAACCCTGTGTTTTCACTATTCATCAAAAATTGAATGTTTTCAAAAAAATACCAAAAATTCACCCTAGGCTAATTTCAATATTCCGAATCCAAAAATGAAGTCCATTTAGAAAGATAAAATTTATAAAATTTAAAAAATTGGGTATTACTATTCATAATGGCTAGTTTATATAACATATTGTTGTTTAGTGAAACTCAGTATTGCGTACAACACACGCTATCGTGGAAGGTCGCGATTGCGTGTAATGCAAGCCAAGTCAAGGATGCGTGTAGTGGATGATCCTTTTGGTGTAGCATACAACATAGGACATCAATAAAATTAAAAAGAATATTTTTCATAAAATCTCAGGGTGTTACAAGGAAATCCTCATTTATATGTATTATTGGGTGTTCCTATTTATAGAAATGTGTATTTATCCTTAGACTTTAAGATTATTATTAACGAGTATTATAAGTTGCTTAATTTTATGTATTGGTGACAACCATGATGAAAAATGTTCATGGTGAGGTATGATATGTTGGGCGAGTCATTAATAATATTTCATTACTATTCAATGCAAGAAATGATTTTCCTTTATATTATTGAAAAAATTTTGATATCTTAGGACCTTTGATCAAAATTATATAGCTTAAATAAATCCATTTTCATGGGTTTTAATAGGAAATTTCAATTCCCATAAACTCAAAGAAAGAGACAATGATCGTAGAGGTTGATGGAATCAGTGCGCAAACTACTTGATAAGAGGTATCATGATAAATAGATTATATTACATAGTGATCTCTCATATGATGAATTATTTCATTGAGGAATTAACTTCTTTATCTATGGGTGCCTTGACGTGTTTCTAGACATTAACCTTGGACTTTAGGCTGCTTCACCTAATGCCACTAAGAAAGAGTCCTAGATGGTCACACACTAAGTGTATCCAGAATCTCAGTTAAGTAATATATTATTATTTATTATTTATCAAGTTTAATAAATATTAATCCCACATGTGGTTTAATAATTATCCATGTTCGCTTTACCACATGCATTCCGTCACTATTTATTCAAAATAATATTTTGAGAGAAAAACATTTAATAAATTTTTAATTGTTATTTATAGAATATAATATTTATTTATTTATTACTGAATAATGAAATGATATTTATTTATTAAATAAATAGACATTATTCAAGGTAAGATAAATATTTTTGAGGAATGACATACCAAGTTTATCGGTTAGGTGAGAAATAATATACACTGAATATTATTTGATTAAATAATATTTAATTTAATTCGCAAGTTAAGAACATGTTGACAAATAAAAATAATATTATTATATTATACATGGTCTTCCTTAGGAGATTAAATAAATAATAAGGGGAACTTGTGGAATTTTTTTTGACCCTAGTGGAATATAAACCCAATTATATTATTTTTCATCAAGAGACAATTCATTTGGTTGTGCATAATGAATCCATAGAATCCTGTATAAGCCCTATAGATCTCCCTTCTTCAATAATGGTCCCGAAAACATAGTGCGATCTTTCTCCATCGTCCACTTTTGAGTCTAGAGAGATCAAGGAGAATGCTTTGGATTTGATTCTCAGGGCGATTATAGTCGAACGACGTAAGGGATAGGATCTCCCATGAAAGAACACGAAGATTCCTATGACAATATTTAGGGATTGGTGGAACACATGTGGATCACCATTAGAGGGGATTATCTCTTGATTCCTATAGCACAGTGATAGTACAATGTAGATCCGTTTTTAGATCCATAAAAATTAAGAAATAATTTATCACAAGGTAATTATTTAATTTCATAAATTAATTATAAATAATATGTGATGATTCTATGCTCTAGTTAAGTATCTTATCCATTATTTGTTTTCATTGATTAAATTCCATTGATTATTGTGTCTATCATCATGTAAATCTCTGATTGATCATCAATCATGAAAAAAATGAAAAGTTGTGAATGAACCATCACATGCTTCTATGATTTCCCAAACCTATAATTTCTATCAGAGCTGTCAAATAATTATATTTTTGATTGATTTATAGATTTTTCATTTAGTTTTGAATTCATGTTTTATCATTCTTTAATCCAAATTGTGAGATCTTATTCTTCTTATTTCATTTCTCATAAATATAATCAAATAAATTAATTTTATAAATGAAATAAAATCAAATATCTTATTTGGAGGTGCTGATAAATCTGTCCAAATAACACAAGAGTAGATGCCGTGTAACCCGGAGGTACATTCCATGTACTAGGGTTCAATGGATCAATAATTAATTTGGAATTAATTCAAGGCATGTGTATTTATTAAACATAGTGAATTTAATTATAAACCATGTGTTGACCGGGCCATCCTAGTGCACAGTCATACATAATACACATTGTGCAACTTATGTACAGATCATGTAGTCCTTTAGTCATAGAAGAGATGTGTGTCTTCTTATATGGCCTACCTGACTGGTGAGCATGTAACTTAGAGACCACACGACCTGTATCCCATGTACACATCATGTACTCAAACTTTTCCCCTAGAATGGTTACAAGCCTAGTTCCTAGGTGTGTGTTATGGATAGATGATGAGGAAACATATATGATGTGTTGTTGTAATGTACAGGCCCTGAATTTTTACCAAATTACATAGAATTAAAATTAATTTATTATACTGTTCAAACCTTATCAACATGTACTTTTATGTGGTAATTAAGTTGAGTGGACACATCATGTTATCGGTTTTAATATATATATATATAAATGTTTAATTAATTTCTAAATAATTTTTTTATCTATATATCTTGTATGAGTCATATTACAATTATTACTCTATATACATTAAAACATACCACGTGATGGAAAAATCATGTTATCCGTTTAATCATGAAGTTGATAGTGTACATCCTAAATGTATATGATAATTCATGTATACCATATGTCTCAATAGTAAATAGTATATGAGTATAATACATTATGGGTAGATTCAGACAAGAATTAACTTTGTCACATCCAAATTACATTTATATATATAGTTAATTTAAAATAAATTTAATTAATTTGTATAAAATTATGATGGATGAGGATCTCAACGATATTTGTATCAAAGTTAAGAAAAAATAATTGATAAATTACCAAATATAATTAATTTATTTAAGAGTGATTTATCTTAAATATGAATGATTATAATTGAATTATAATTTTATAAAACGCACAATTCATTGCATGGGGATGATCATGAGAATATAATAGACCTTTGTACATGATTGGTTTCTTTTAATTTATTATTAGTTTAATTTATCTGATTATATTACATCTTTCCCTTTATTATTTAAGGGCCTAAAATCCCCTGGTTTCTTTTTTATAAACCCCTTCCTTTTACCAAAGTGTAAGTTAAAGTATATATAATAGATGAAGCTCTCAAGCTCGTAGAGGTGGTTCATGTTTGGAGACAAGTTCAAACCAATCCAAGAGAGATACATAAGTGGACAGGTGGAAAGCTGAAACACTAACCTTAAATGGTTTAATATGTTTTCCCATAGGTCGATTGTCATTTAATCATACAATAGACTAATTAACCTTTTTTAAAATCTCATGATCATAACAATTTATTATTTTTTATGTCAAGTTTCAGGGTTATTTTATTATGGATGTTTTTTTTCAGGATCACATTAATTAATTAATTAACAAGCATGCAATATAGAACTAAAATAAATTGGAATATGCATAAATATTATCTAAGACATGGTTAATCACATAATTAAATCTAGTTAATATTAAAAGGCATTTAATAAATATAATAATTTGAAATTTATTCATAAAATATAAAATCACTCAATTATATGTATTATGTTGGTATAGCCTTCCACTACTTTAGTTAAAACCAAACCATAGTTCGAAGTGCTTGACCATCCAATGTTTGGGTGCTTTAAATTATCAAGGAATTATAAATTTAATTTTTGGGGTGACATAACATGGTTCACATCAAGGGTTGACTTCCAAAGTAGGACTTGGTGTAATTGAGAAGCAACAATTGAGGAAATAATAAATAAGGATTTTAGGATTGAGGAGTCCACTCAATAGATCAATGAACGTTGAGTTAATGTAGTTGGAATTTGGAATGCCTACATAAATTCCATTAAATTACTTGAAAAACCAAAGTTGGGGTAATGATATGGGGATTATGGATCCTTTCCATTAGAATGTCCAAGAAATATGATATTTTGAAACCAATGGTGTAGACTATGTTGTTTTGATAATATATTTGGAGATCGATAAATATAATATAATATTTATTTTTCTAAATTTTACTTGATAAAGTACTAAAACTATTCACTTCTTATCTAGAGAAAAAAACAAAATGAATTTAAACATATCACTGTGATCCATACATGAGAAGGATAACCTTATCACCACCACAAATTACCAAGAGTGTAAAAGGCACATGTGCGTTATCCTACACCATGAAATGAAATTATATGTGCTGGAAGAAACTATTCCAGATGTGCCTGGTAATTAATATAGTTGGGGAATATTTATATATATATGAGAAAAATTTGAATGATGCTATAGATGTTCAATATTTCATTCTATCATCCATGAAAAATGATCTTTGATGCAACCCGAGGACATGGATTCATATAACATGATGTCCCACCTTCGGGACCTATATCACAAAAAAGAGATATAAGAGAGATTTGAGATCTCCAATGCTCCATTTAAAACTAAAATTAGAGAGTATGTTCCATTTTGGCCTCATGTAGTCAATATTATTAGAGAAATTTAATTATTATACATCTTAGGGTTTAAATTCCCAGATTATTTTCATACAAATCTCATATTTTCCTCACTACCCATGACCTTCTATAGTTTTATTATTAATTATAATATGATAAATAATGAAAAGAGTCTTTCAGAACATCTCACTATATGTCAACAAGTGAATAAGGATATGAGATGTGATAAACCGATAGTCCTTATGGTGAATAATAAAATGAATAACAAGGTTAAGGTGACCAAGACTGACAAAAACAATAAAGCTCTCGGGCACTGTCCTACCAAGAATAGAAAGATCTAAAGGTAGGTAAAGGAAAAAAAGGAAGTCTATTTTTCATGTGGAAAGAAAATCCACTGGAAGAATAATTTCACCTAGAATAAAAGGGGAGAAAAATGTGCTTTCATTATCAAATGTAATATTTTAATATCTACACATTTGGTAATATATATAGATTATAGTGATCACATATGTATCCAAATACAGGAACCAAGTAGATTTAGAAATATTTATAGAGAGGTGTATTTATGATTTTACAACAGTATAAGTCTAGATATTAAATCCATTGGTTACTACTACATTTATTTCTAATATGAATGATACTGGTTTTAAGGGATTGTTATTATGTACCAACTTTTACCAAGAACATAATTTTTTTATCATGCCAAGATAGAGATGGTTTTATTTTCATGTTTAAAAATAAGAGTTGTCTCTTTTATAAAGACAATATATGTTATAGTATAGTATATTTAAATAACAGTAATTATGTATTAAATTAAGAAAAACAAGCATTAGAAATAGATTACAAATCATGTTCACATGACTCATATAATACCCAGCTATAAAATCCCCATCTAGGTCATGAAAACAAGAAGTATTTGACAAAGATCTGTCAAGATGGTCATTTAGACTCTTCAGAGCTAAAATAACATGAAAGATTTTTTTTAAAAAAGGTTGGGGCCGAAGCCTCGTTTTTATTAATAAACCAAAGCAAAGACCTATTTTAACTGGGTAGAGGGAGACCCATTACAAAGCCCAAAGGCCCAGTGGGCTTGTAGCCCATTACATAGCCCGTAGGCCCAAATTTTTGGCCAAATTCCTATTCTGTGAATAGTAACCTGGCTGTTACAGTACCGCACAGTACCTCCGCCGCTACAGTGAACTGCCGCCGCTATAGTACCCACCGATCAACAGTACTGCCGCTGCTACAGTACCGCTACAGTACTGTTATAGTACCTGCGCCCAATGGGTTTTGAACCCCCATTTTTCATGTAGTATTACGGGGTTCTTACCACTAAAAGAACATGAAAGATATAATGCTTGATTATCAAGAAAAAATAACCAAACCACAATTTGGTGGATAGGGTGAAAGGTCCATAAATATTTTAGGATTTGTGCTCACTAATGTGTGTGGACCATTTCTAGTAGAAGCTAGAGATGTGTATTCTTACTTCATAAAATTGAATGGGGACTTGATTAGATATGTTTATTTCTATTTGATGAGGAATAAGTTAGAATCCTTTGAGAAAATAAAAGAATTAAATAATGGAGTAGAGAATAAACATGGAAATAAGATAAAGAATCTTCAATCAGATTTAGGTGGTGAATATCTTAAACATGTGTTTATCCACTTTTTATAGAGTTTGGGGTTCTATATAAACTCAATCCACCTTACACACTATAGTGTAATGGTGTTAGTGAAAGGATTAACTATACCTTTTTAGACATGGTAAGGTTGATGATGAGTCATGGAAATCTTCCATTATCTTTTTAGGGATATGCATTAAAAAATATGGTATATAAATTAAACCGGGTACCAACTAAAGAAAAATATAGAATTCCCCTCAAGTCATGGTGTGAAAAGAAACCTATTTTATCTCATACATGTGTATGGGGTTGTGAGGCATTTTTTAAGGCCTTATCCGGAAAACAATAGCACCCCAGGGAAAAATGTGTTACTTTATAGGGTATCCCTAATAAATAAAGGGATACTACCTATACAATCCCTTAGGAAAGAAAGAAATTGTTTCTAGACAAACCACATTTATTAAGAGGGAGCACATCCTAAAAAATAAAAGTGGGAGAAAGATTGAATTCGATTAATTTGTTGCTCAAGGTACACAAGAGTTGGTAGGGGAATATATTCCACAGGTCCCTATGGAAGAATTAGTTCATGGAATAAATGTTTTACATATGAGAATAAGAGAGGTAAGAGAAACAAAGAGATATGGTTTTATAGTCACTAAATATGGTGACTCATTATCGGTTGACAACGGTAAACATATCCTATAAAGACAAAAGATGAAAGATAGAAATAATACTTGAATTTTGAAATGAATTCCATGTATCAATACCAATTCTGTGTTTTGATCAAAATTTCAGTTGATGTAAATCTCAATGGGTGAAAATGGATATTCAAGAGAAAAATTGATATGGAAGGTAAAGTAAATACCAATAAAGAAAGGCTAGTGTATAAAGGGTTTAAACGGCGACAATGATTTGAATATAATGAAACCTTTTCACTAGTTTCCATGTTTAAATGTAACAGAATTCTACTTGCTATAGCATCATACCATTACTATGAAATTTGGTTGATGGATGTCAAAACCAAATTCCTCAATGGGAAACTTTAGGAAGATGTATATATGACACAACTAGAAGGGTTTTTACTGTATTTGATTCCAAAATGATTTAAAGGTTGTAGAGATCCATTAATGGATTGAAGAAATCATCCACGTCATGAAACATTCGACTTGATGTATCTATAAAAGAATTCGGTTTCATTAAGAATGTATGTGGTTAATGTGTTTAAAAGAGTTTAATAGGGTTTGAGGTCATTATCCTAGTAGTATATATTAATGACATATTTCTTATTAGAAATGATATACCATTCATACAGTATGTTAAGGACTGATTGAACAAGTGTTTCTCAATGAAGGACTTAGGTGAAATAGCCTATATTCTTGGGATCATGATCATTAGTGATAGATACAAGAGGCTAGTTGGACTAAGTCAAAGAACATATATTGACCAAATACTAAATATATATAGTATGGAACAATCCAAGAGGGGTTGGTTCCAATGTCACATAGTATACATCTTTCATTGAAAATGTGTCCTCAGACACAACATGATTAAGAGAGAATGAGTAAGATCCCATATGCTTCTACAATAGGATCAATCATGTATTCCGTATTATGTACATGAGTTGATGTTTCCTATGAATTTATCATTTTATAAATATATCAAGATGATCTAAGAGAATCACATTGGTATACTATTAAGGTTATATTTGAGTATCTAAGAAGAACTAAGGATATGATCCTGATATTTGTAACGACCCAAACTTATGTTAATGAAAATCTCTCTTGATCTAATTAAATGTTTTAATATATGAAATGGTTATACAACATATTCACTTATTTTGTTTTTGGTTTTTGTATTCTAAAATAACATTAAGAATTATGACGATTTTTAATGTAGTCTTTGAACAGTGATCACCTGATTAGTATAAATATTGGGCTTTAACAAATTCTTTTTACTCATAGAAAGGAAGCAATGGCCTCATACAGTAGACTTGCCCTGTATGAAGCCCATTTAAAATAGCTTGGAAAGGATTTTTCATCTTTGGGATTCTATCTTGACCAAACCCAAGCCTATATTGTATACGTTAATCTCGATCAGATCCGCCTACGAGAGAAATGGATGTTGATAGAGATTACCACTGAAGCAATGTTATATGAGACCCCACAAGAGTCTTTCACCATCTCACACCTTAGCCTAAGGTCTTATGTGAGTGTTTTAAGGGGTTATGTGAAATGACCTTAGTACTATGATTATATACATTATTTTTGTGTATAATAATGAATGTACTTTCCTTTTATTATTGCTACTTTGTAAATAGTTTTTAAAGCCCAAATATTATTTTTAGTTAAATATTCATCTAAGAAATATATTTTGAAGAATTAATGGATTTTTGAATTAAATAATATTTTAAAAAAATAGTATTATTTTTATTAAATAAATTTTTATTAAATATAAATGATCGTATAATTTTATGAATGTAATTGTAATATTTATTAAGGTCTGATAGCCATTTTTTTCAAAACCCCTAAAATTTCAATAAATGTTGGTTTTTATTTTAAATGTGAAAATTAACTGATTTATAAAATTATTTAGATAAAATAAATATTATTTCTGGAATTGGGACTTCGAAATTTTCCAATAGTGAATTTTTCATAATTTCCCAAGACAGTCAAATTTTTGGGTGAAAATTAAATACCGTATAAATATATAATGTGTTTTATGACAACATAATGACCCAATAATGATGTAATAAAACACTATAAATTGTATTTTCGTCCAATACATGTCTTACCATTAAAATAATTCAATTTTGGGTTTGTTTGATTTATTTTATAAAGCTTTAGTGGACCCTCCATGACTTATATAACATTTTGTCTTTTTAAATTGTTTTCCTTAAGAGTGTGACTCACCTCCACATAAGAAACCCTGTTATTTTAAGAATTTCGGCCATTTACCATATAAAATATTATTTTCTACTCCCTTTTGACAGAAACCATGGTAAAAAACCGTGGGCTGGTTTATGGTTTTGTTTAGATTAGTGTGAGGTGTCCCAAACTTAAATAATAAACAATTCCCTGTCCTTCCTATATAAACCCACCTAAGATCCCACTTCCTCTTCAATAAAAGCCTATAAAGTTCGTCCAAACTCTTCCCTCATCTTTCTAGGATCCTCCAAAGGTTCCCTCAAGCCTCCCATGGTCCCGACATTCATACTTTCAAAGTTACTCTTCAAGGTAAGGGATCCTTTCTCCCACCTTTTTTAAGTCATGACTTCCTTTATGTTATGTCTTCTAGTTTCCATTTTATTATATTTGGGTATGTTCTCATATATCATTATTAGTATCTATTTCATGTCCAAATGATGAGATACCCTTTCTTCTCTCATCAATTTATTTTCTGGATTGTTATGTGACACTGTTAGACTGCTGAATTTTCATAAAAGAAATCGCATATTCTCTCTTCCTTCGAGTTTCATTTTCATATGGTATTTCCTTAAAATAACCAAATTTTTATTTTATTTTATTCTGTAACCCTACTATATAATGATTTATTTATGAGTTTGTTAAAATGGTAAACTCTCTTTTTATTGTCTTCTAAAACCAATTTATATAGCTGTTATGCTGCAAAAATTTTGTCTCAAAATTCTATCTATTTCTCTCCTGAAATTCTCTTGTTTTATTTATGTGAATACCCAAAAATATTTAGTTTTTATGTCTAATAATAATTACATAAAAATTATATATTTTATTCTTTAATTGACATATATATAACCCTCACTCCCTTTCTAAGGGTTATAAATGACCTAACGACCTTATTTTTAAAGCACATTTAAAACATCAGGATTTTGAAATGAAACCCATTTCTTTTATTCTATATTGGTTATTTATGAAATGTTTGATTATGATATATGTGGATCACATGAAAATAAAGACATATTAATGATTTTCCATGATATCTCTCTAATGCATTGGGTAAAGAATTTATCTCTAGAGATGATAAGTTACACGATAACTTGGTGAATAACCATGGTAATTTTTATGACACCTTGGGGTTGTACCTTGGTGATATATTCATGAATGTCTAAATAAAATGTTGTATACACATATACAAGTTACGTTTCAAATTATTTTCATTAATATATGCTTATACCTCCATTTATAATATCTTTATGTTTTTATCAAGTTCTTAATGATATCACATGTAAACTGATTCCCTTGATTTCCTTACTGGGTCTTTTTCTCACCCATTCCTTTGATGTATGTCTCTCGGTTATAAGATGAAGTAATTTTACTTAGTATGAACCTATTATGAGGCCTTAAAAGTGGATTAGAATAATGTTTTATGTTTTTTTCATGTATTATGTTCTTGATTTCAAAGACACTAGACTTTAAAGAACCTTTGTTTGTAAAATGTAATGAAAAGTTATGTAATAAAAAGGTGGGATGCCATAGTTGGTATCAAAGGATAGTTTAGTTGTCTATGGGAATTAGGAAATGAAAACTTTACGAAGAACCCCATATAAAAATTTAAATATATGAAAACTTCTTGGTATTTTGGTGAGTAATGAGTAAGTGATTTATCAGACAAATATTTCCCTGTCTGGATACGAGCAGGTAGAGGTGGCTCTCGGACAGATGTACATAGTGGTAAAACCTAAAAACACCACTTTGAGCTAGAATCTAATGGGAACAGGTGCACGACAATGGGCATTGCTTCAATCTGGGTTACCACACTCTTGAGGGATATGTTTGGATAATCACAAGTTTTTTATGAATCATTATGAAGGAATTATAGAGAAATGTAATTGTTTAGGCATGAGTTTTTAAGACACAAAATATTTTAAGGTTAAAAGATTTGTAAATGAAATAAGTTTCTCACTAAAAATTTATTCTTTTAGAAAATGGTGGGCAATAGGAGGAACCGTGCAAATGGTGACTGTAATAGACCATGTGCTGACGGCCCTTCGATGGAAGATGGAATGGAAACATTAATGAGAATGATGAACCAACTGACTCAAGATATGATAAATAACTTGAATCAAGTAGAGACACCAATCTCACCACCAAGGGAAAAAATTATATTGAATTTTTTATGCATCAACGTCCACCAACCTCCAGTGGATCGACCGACCCATTGATTGCCGAACAGTGGATCGACTCTATTGAGAAGGTCTTTTCTATGCTCTAATATTCTGAATAAGAGAAGGTTACACTTCTTGTCTATCTCTTTGAAGGAGAAGCTAATCAGTGGTGGGAATTGATTAAAAACACAAGGCCAAGAGTGGAAGTTGAATATATGGAGTGTAAAGAGTTTAGAAGGATATTCTTCAACAAGTATATCCCTCGATCGATGTGAACAAGAATGGATAAGGAGTTTCTCAAGTTGAATCGGAAGGAGAATGAATATGTGGGAAGCTAAGAGATGAACTTTACAAGGATTTCATGTTAAACCTCTAGCTTTGTCATGTATCCAAATGTCAAGGTTGATAGATTCTTCGGTGGACTGAGACCTCATCTACGGAAGAATCTAGCCAACCGAGACTATGATAGCTATGAGGGGACCGTGCGGAGTGTGATGAAAGTCGAGATGGAGTATGGTGAGATGCAGTGGTCTCATAAATCAAATTACAAGAAGTGATTGATGAGGCCCATCTTGGGTAGGACCTTTGATCAAGGAAGAGGAGGTAAGAAAGTGAAACTTCTCACGTTTAATAAATGTGGGAAGAAGCATTCAGGGAACTGCCTTCTTGGGAGTGGTTAATGCTACAAGTGTGGAAGAATTGTCCATATTTCAAGGAATTGTCGTAGTGTGGGGAAACCTAAACTTCCCAAAACTAATGACAAGGGGAAAATGGAAAATTCCCTACCTGATTTTCCAATGATTTAAGTGTGGAAAATTTGAGCACTTTTCTAATAACAGTCCAAATCTGAGGGCAGTGGAGGGGAACTACCATCAGCCTCAACAAATGCCAAGGGAGAAAGGTCATTCTTTTTCTATCACAATAGCTGAAGTTTAAGCTCTGAATGATGTGGTAGTAGGTACTCTTATTGTCCTCTCAAATCTAGCAAGTACTTTGTTTGGTTCTAGTTCTACACATTCCTTTATTTCCTCCAAGTTTTCAAATAATTTAGAATCAACTCCCGATTTTCTAAAAGTAGAGTTATCAATCAAGACTCTTGGTGGTATTATCCAAGAATCATCAGTATTTAAAAACTCTAGTATTTACATTAGTGAGAAAAATATTATTACAAATCTAGTAGTCATTCCAAAGATGGAATTAAACATTATACTAGGGATTGAAAGGATGTCAAAGTATAATGCTAAGATCAAATACGAGATCATAGAAATCTCAGTAGTCTTGAATGGAGAACCTACAGTTATCCTCCAAGGAGAGATATCTCAACCTGATATTTATCTATAAGAACCTCCTATATACTTCTTTACGGAGTTTATTGGTGAAGAAGAAGAAAAAATGAGATTTTGAGGATAGAAAATGTCCCCATTATCTAGGAATATGTTGACTTATTTCCTGAGGAGTTTCCTGGACCTCCCCCAGAAATAGAGGTAGAGTTCTCTGTTGAACTCGTACATGGATCTCATCCAATATCAAAGAACCCGTATTGGAAGGAAAATTTGGAGATGGAAAAATTAAATAAACAAATCCAATTTCGTTTGGAGAAGGGGTTTATCTGACTGAGTGTGTCTCCTTTGGAGCACCTATTCTCTTTGTGAAGAAGAATGATGGAGCGATTCGGCTATGCATTTATTATAGAGAACAGAACAAGATTACAGTAAAGAACAAATACCCTATTCCATGAATTGATGACTTATTTGACCATTTTTTTGTGCTCAATTATTCTCTAAGATTGATCTTCATTCTGGTTATCATCAATTGAGGGTGAAGAATGAATATATTCCAAAAATAATATTCTGATCAAGATATAGGCATTAAGAGTTTGTTGTTATGCCTTTTGGACTGACTAATGCACCTGCTGTTTTTGTGGATTTGATGAATAGAGTCTTTAAATAATACCTTGAAAACTTTATGGTAGTTTTTATTGATGAAATTCTGATATATTAAAAAAGTTGTGAGGAGCATGAGGATCATCTAGGGGTTATTTTTCAAACTCTACGGAAGGAGAGGCATTTTGGAAAGTTCAGAAAATGTGATTTCTGGTTATAACAAGTTTATTTCTTAGGGCACATTGTTACCAATGAAGGAATCACAATTAACCTTGAAAAGAGAAAAGTTATAGAGGAGTGGACTCAGCCTACAACAGTAACTGAGATTTGTAGTTTTCTTGGTTTAACAGGATATTATAAGAGGATTTTGAAAAACGTTTCATGAATTTCTAATCCATTAACCAAGTTAACATGAAAAGTGGTCAGGTTTATCTGGAAAAATGATTGTGAGAAAAGTTTCCAAGAGCTGAATAAGAGATTGGTTACTGAACCCGTGATAACTCTTCGCTCAAGTGGAGAAGGATTCATTATTTTTAGTGATGCATCTCTGAAAGGGATTGGGTGTTTCCTCATGAAAAATGACAAAGTCATTGCTTATTTGTAATGCTTCGACCCCAGTTACCCAGAGTTGGTGCATTTATTTTAATACATTGGAATAATTACAAGGAATCAAGTCCCGAATGACCGATAAATTTAGAAGTCTTGGAAAATATATTACATACATAAATGTTACATTACACTTTATAACATACAAAACAAAATATATAATCCTTTATGAATTCCATTATTCCCTTGGCATAACCCTGAATATCAATCACAATACACTTCTTGGAATCCTGATAAAAATAAAACATAGAAAGGGGTGAGCTTAGATTCTTAGTAAGGATAACAATACGGCGGAAACTTTCATAAATAAGCATAAACATTTAAGGCAATGTATAACTAAAACAATAGCCTTTTAAACATGAACTTTAGTCTAATATGGAAAAAATAAAATGATGTAATTTCATTTACTTATTCACATGGATATTCTACTAGTCGAATAATCACATTTAATATCACTAACCACTTTCATAATGATGGAATTCATAATTCCAGACTATCATAACCACATAGTCAAGGCAATTTGCCAAGACTACAAATAATATTTTGTCAAGGCCTTGTGCCAAGACACTAGTTTGTCTCATAAGACCTACTGATGCATTGAGGAGATATAGTGGGATCCACCCGTCACTTACTAATTCCAATGAATTCCTCATATGAACAGTTTTAAACATAACATAAATATTCATATTAAAACTATCATACGAAATGTAAATACTTTTTCCCTAAACCATGAATTGTATAAAAATTACACATCAATATTAAACATATCAAAAAACCTTTAATTTAATATGGAAGATTTGTATCATAATAAATCATCTTCAAACAAGTTTAAAATCCATCAAAGGATGTTCACATATATGAAAATGATTTGTAAAACTTTTTGAGAGAAATATCCCTTTTTTAAGAAAAAATTTAAAATTCACACAATTTAGAAAGGAAGAAATTTAAAGAAATTATTGAATCAAAGTGTCCCATACAACTTTGAAACTTTTGAAAGGAATTAAAATTTTAAAAAAAACATTCATTTCCATATAAATAAATCCTTAAAAACCAGTTTGAAGACATGGACATTAATGAAAAAGATGTAGAAGAATAAATAATTAAAACATTTGAAATGATGTTTTTGTAAAAAAGTGACTTAAAAAATCCCTTTTAAACCTCTTTCCTGAAACATGGACATGGATAATAAATATGTCCCATTAGATACTTACATAAAAACAACCTTGGATAATAAAGAGACTATGAAATTAACCCTTACCAATTTGGTAACATATGAAACATACACCCCATGAAAGAGGTATCATACAATGAATATTTAAATACACATAAATTAAAGTGTATTACAAAAATAATACAATTATGGGCAGAACATACACCAAAAAAAGGTAATAGTGGCAATATGGCATGAATCTCACAGGAATAAGGAGTGAGTTGAAAACCCCTTACCTTGAACATTCCTTTAGTCGAGGGTACGTTTAACCTCCTGTATGAAGACCGTAGTATGTTATTAAATTATACTAGAACCATATTAATATTTATTATTTCATACATTATTTATTTATTACTTTCTACTACCCATTTAATAACAATTTCCATGTTAAATTAACATTTCAGGTAATAATTTCTTTCTTTATCGTATGTGTTTTAACTTGTTAATTATGATTGTATCACTTAGATCATGATATAAATACTTATAGAATATAAAGAATAATTTATATATCATATATATTTAGAATATATATATGTATAATAGTAATATATATGAAATGGAAAACACCGTTTATGGAGATGGTAGTCCGTACATACGCATAAACACTGTTTTTGTTTTCATAACGTATTAAACGGAATTAAGTGAATAAAATATATGTATGTAAATAAATATATATATATCTAGTAGAATTATTATTTCATATATTACAGACATATTAGTAATATACATTTTTATAATCGTCGATGAATGGTGAATGTGGAAATGAATCACATCGCGTCGCAGAGACAGTAATCCGTACGTACGTACGAGAGACAATATAATTTCCTTAAAGGTGTAGGATTAGATGGTATATTAATTTTACAGAGACATTATTATGTTATTTTCATTATTTATATACATATTACTCATCATTATATTCATCCAAATAACATAGTGTTGAATAAAAAATTACACCATGGCGTGGAGACGATAAGTCATACGTACACACACATGGTGACATTATCATTCATAAGAAGGATAGAATAATGAATATCTTTGTGAAATATTTATAATAACATCAAAGTATATATAAGATACTGGAGTTATTATTTTATAATGTAAATAATAAATAAAGAATAAGTGGAATAAGAAAGGAACTTGAAAGAGGGTGGTGAAATCATTACCTCTTCATCAGGTTCATCCTTTTGATTTAATAAAAAGGGATCATTAGGTTGGATTTAGGATCAAAATAAGGCCTATAGGTTTATGTGAGGGAAGTTTGGAGGATATTTGGGCAGGTTTGGGCCATGCCAAATGGCTTTTGAGGTGTTATTTTGAGAGAAGGGGAAGTGCCCTTTTATAAGAGGTGTGAAGGTCGCTTTAGGAAAAGATTAAAGTATTAATTTATTATACACTAATATTCAGTTTATAATGGTTCCAAATGAATTTATTTCTATCCTTATGTGGTTATGGGTAGAAATAATCTCAAAAAATAGGTTTTAGACAAGTTTAGGTTACCATTTTATCCTTATCATTTAGATTTAACTCGTAGTTAAATAGTTTAACTTTTACCGTGTCTTCTTGTATTCTTACTATATATGGTTAATAAAATTACTCTAAACTCCCAAGAGAACCTCAAGTGGCTCATTAAGGACATATATAATGTTATTTAAGCCCTTTGTAAGAACCTTACATTTTTATTAATATTATATCATCCAATAATATAGTATTTTTTTTAAATATTAATTTATGTCAATTTTGACACTATTTGGTATTTTGTTTTTGTGAACATCATAAAAACTCTATTAATTCAAAAAAGATTCATTGAATCATCCCTAAAATGTCATAGTATCCTATAAAATTCTTGGATGTCATAGAAAATTTTAAATTATATATATATTAATATTTATAATACTATTTATTTGATTCTTTCATTAATAGGGTAATTACTGTATCAACATTGTGTCATAAATAAATTTAAGTATTTAATGTCTAAAAATTATAAATAAAATACTATAATGTAGTAAATATTGGTATCTTTATAACGAATATTTATAGTCGAAAAAATGACTTATATAACACTATATAAAAATTATTTTACTAAAAGAGTTTTGTTTATGTCATTTTTGCCTTTACTTTAAGTTAATTAATCTAAATTGTTATTATAACACCAAAGTGGCTCAATGGGGTCCCAAAATCAACCCAAAGATTCCCATGGTTGTTAATGACTCAACCAATAAGGTTTGGACAAGTTTTAAGGTAATTTTCAATTACTATAATATTATTTTTACCTTGAATTACCTTATTTACCTTTAACTGTGGTAAATAAAAGTCAAAAGTTACTATTCACCAAAAATTATTTTCATCTTATTAAACAAAATTTTACTAACTAATAACAACCATTTATGTCGGATTTTTTAAATTCAATTCACAGAAGTGGTAAAATTCATTTTAATAAAAAATTCAGTTTTTTTAACTACTACTAAGTGGTTTCACTATTCATAAAAAATTGAAGTTTTTCAGAAAAATACCAAAAATTCAGACTATGCTATATTTGATATTCCAAATTCAAAAAATGATTTCTATTTTACCAAATTCTAAACATAGAAGTTTCATTTAAAATTAATTCTCATTGTTAAAACAAATAGCGTGTTTTTAAGAAACAATAAGTATCAAAAAATTAACACTTGTTTATGTCCAATTTCAAAGTGAAATTAATTCCAATGAACAAAATTGGATTAAATGGTAAAAATATAATCTATTTATACTTCAAAACCATTAAAATTTATAATTTAATACTATAAATTATTTCAATTAAAAATTTGTTTTTAATTAAAATTTAGTATTTTTCATTATTCACCAAAATATGAAAGTTATCAAAAGAATACCAGAAATTTAACAAAACTGATTTTTTATCTCCTGATTCTAAATAAGAAGTTTATTTTGTCAAATTGAATATATAAAAGTTTCAAATATTGGATTAAAAAAGGGTTCTCCCTTAAAAGGGGCTAAAATTGCATTTTTTGAAAAATACTTCCTTTATCTAAAAAATTGAATTTGTTCTTAAATTATGTATAAGAAACTCATATTATGGGTTCTAAATTTATAAGGATTATATAAAGTTCAAAATTCAGTTAATACTATTCATAACCACTTTTGAACGGCTAGTTTGGTAAGTCGTGGTGCGCTTGAACTGAGTGTTGCGTGTAGTGCAAGTTATTTAATTACTTTGAAGAAATAACATACTACGAAATCAAGGGGTGTTACATTCTTCCCTCCTTCAATAAATTGCGTCCATGCAATTTGAAATTGTTCTTCGAAAATAAAAGGTTGAAAATAGAAAATACCTTTGTGGGAATACCCACATCGGAAATTAGGTTAATAAAATTTAGTCTTAATAAGAGGAAAAGGGAAATGAAATGGTCACCACCAAATTATGATCTCGATTAGGAGAACATTAGTGAAAATTAGAGACATATAATTAGAGGAAAAATGTAAATATTTATATGTAGATATTGAGGTCATCAATCACAAACAAGTGTAAAATTGAGGGCCTTAAATTCATCAATCTATGATGATTTTAAATACCATCGGTTCAACAAAACATATGGTATTAGGATAACACATTTTTGGTTTTAATATCACTTCACTAAAGTATAAGAATTAATTTCTTCATAGAATAAGAGAATAAGAAAAATATATACTTGAAAAGTAGAGTCCCATCCTTTAACTAATTTCTACCACAAATGCATCTTTCGATCTAAAAGATAAAAGAACGTAAAAATAATATTATATTTATTCTATTCATATAGGGT
This sequence comes from Viscum album, assembly GCA_963277665.1. Classification (NCBI taxonomy): domain Eukaryota; kingdom Viridiplantae; phylum Streptophyta; class Magnoliopsida; order Santalales; family Viscaceae; genus Viscum; species Viscum album. Next base: position 1,750,479,646 of record OY728152.1, read on the forward strand.
TAAAAAATGAATTTATAATTCATCTACCAGATTTTTTTAAAAAAAAAGACTACATTAATCAATCCAGGACATCACATGGGCCAATGGTAGGTGATACACCCCTGTCACCCCTCGGTTGTGGGTTCAAGTCTCACGGCCTTGCCATACGCGATGGGATGACACCCGACCTTCGGGTTGTCCTTTTATGTCAATCCAAAAAGAATCTCAAACAAGAATTATCCAAAATACTTCTGTCCAAACTCACAGTCCAAAATTAATAAGGAAGGTTAACACAATGAAGATCCTTTTTGCCGCGTAATAACATGTCAACACCTTCATCATGTATTATTTTAAAACACTGCAAATCCTGAATTACCATAAAACCTTATTGATTACATTCATGATCCCTTATTCCTTATATAATACTGGATATAATCCTTCTATCTAAAAATTTTGTAAACACCAACAATGATGGAATATACAAATCATTAATCAGTTTCAAGGTAGTCATGAATATGCAATATAATTTATCCAAATCAATCATATATTATTCCAAAATCACTACCTCGGTATCAGAACCATATTATGGTTTATGTTTATCTCAACCATATATTTTCCAAAATTTTAACCTGCCATTGAGTAACTTTTCTTTGTTCTACACAATCTCAAGTCCGTATTGAAATAGTGCTGTAGTAAAATCCTTATATACTCCATATTTATTATAACCAAGTACATTGTTGATACGACACTCAAATGACATAATTCTCTAATAACAACATAAGAACTCTAATAATTCCTCCTCATCTGTGGTAGTATCATAACTTGATTATTATCCAATAGAATCATTTGGGGAATACTCTGATGATTTGGACATTGGTTCGCGTAGTGTCCCAACTCCTTGCAGATGAAGCATTGTACATTTGAAACCTTTTTCTTACCCTTGCTGTCACGTACATGGTGTCCTTTTTCTCCACACTTATATCAAACTCTCATTCCCTTCAGGAAAGTTCCAAGGTGTTTCTTCCCACAGTTATCACATATGGTAAAAATATTATTTTCCCTCTTCCATTTATCCATCTTTCTCTCTTCCATCCTTTTATTCTCTTGCTTCTCTTCAAATACATAGTACTCAGAGAATTCTTTACTTATCTTATTAACATATGATACTATTTGTTCATATGTTGAGAATACATGGGAGACTATTTCTCTTCTAAATGCCGGCTTAATACCATGAATGATATGATCCTTCTTACTCTTTTAATCATACATATAATTGCAGTTCACATTCCTTCTACTGGGCGCCATTTCTATACAATAGCATAAACTAGGTCAGTTTATGAATTGAAATGAATAATTCCAAACTTGTAAAATACCTAATGTAATCTGAATGGTTTATGGATACAATCCATAATCATAAAGATTTTTCTTTGAGGAAGTATATACTCATAAACCCTTCAAAAATATTTGTAAAGAAAATGAGAATTATCATAGGCATATCCCTCGGGAGTGTCGTAACCAAGAGTGCAGCAAGGCCCGTTATCGTGCACAGTTCCCAACCGAGTCTAGCTCAAAGCGGTGTTTTCAGGTTTTACCCCTAGGTACATCTGTTCCAGAGCCGCCTCTACCTGATCGTATCCAGACAGGGACATATTTTCATGGAAAACTCACAAAATCTCTCCATTACCAAAATTCTAGAAATTTCTTCCATACTAATCCTCAAACTCTATCTTAGATCTATGTGCTCTAATCAGAGTATATCTAAATCTATCTTCCAAGGTTATTGCTAATCCTTCTCTGATACAAACTATAATGCCCCGACCCTAGTTACCCTGAGTCAATGCGTTATTTTAATTTATTGGCATGATTACAAGGAATCACGTCCTGAAGGACCGATCAGTTTAGCAGTCTTGGAAAATAGATTACATACATAAATGTTACATTACACATTATATCATACAAAAAAACATAAATAATCCTTTATGAACACCATTATTTCCTTGGCTTAACCCTGAATATCAATCACAATACACTTCTTGGAATCATGGAAAAAATAAAACATAGAAAGGGGTGAGCTCAGATGCTCAGGAAGGATAACAATACAACGAAAACTTTCATAAATAAGCATAAACATTTAAGGCAATGTATAAATAAAACAAAATCCTTTTAAACTTTAACTTCAGCATAATATGGAAAAAATAAAATGAAGTAATGCCATTTACTTATTCACATGGATATTCTACTAGTCTAATAATCACATGCAATATCACTAAAAACATTCATATTTATGGAATGCATAATGCCAGACTATCATAACCACATATTCAAGGCCTTGTTCAAAGATGAAAAATAAGATTTTGTCAAGGCCTTATGCCAAGACACTAATTTGTCTCATGAGACCAATCGATGCATCGAGGAGCTATAGCGGGATCCACCCGTTACTAACTAAGTCCAATGCATTTCTCATATGAACAGGTTTAAACACAACATAAACATTCGTATTAAAACTAGCATACGAAATATCAATACTTTACCCCTAAAGCATGAATGGTATAAAAATAACACATCCATAGCCAAACATATCAAAAAACCTTCAATACAATATGGATGGTTTGTATCATAATAAATCATCTTCAAACAAGTTTAAATTCCATCAAAGGATGTTTACATATATGAAAATGATTTGTAACTCTTTGAGAGAAATATTCCCTTTTCATGAAAAAATTTTAAAGTCTCACAATTTCTAAGGAAGAAATTTAAAGACATTTCTGAATCAAAGTGTCCCAAAACACTTTGAAACCTTTTAATGGAAATAAAATTTTAAAAAAACATTCATGTCCATATAAATAAATCCTTAAAAACCATTTTGAAGACATGGACATTAATGAAAAAAATTTAGAAGAATAAATATTTAAAACATTTGAAATGATGTTTTTGTAAAAAAGTTCCTTAAAAGAATCCCTTTGAAAACTCTTTCCTTAAACATGGACATGGATAATAAATATGTACCATTAGATACTTACGTAAAAACAACCTCGGATAATAAAGAGATTGTGAAATTAACCCTTACCAATTTGGTAACTTAAAAAAAATAACCCATGAAAGAGGTATCATACAATAAATATGTAAATACACATAAATTAAAGTGTATTAAACAAATAATACAATTATGGGCAGTACATACACCACACAAAAGGTAATAGTGGAAATATGGGCCGAATCTCATGGGAATAAGGAGTGAGATGAAAACCCCATACCTTGAACTTTCCTTTAGTCGAGGGTACGTTTAACCTTCTATATGAAGACCGTAGTATGTTATTAAATTATACCAGAAGCATATTAAAATTTATGATTTCATAAACTATTCATTTATGACTTTATACTACCTATTTAATAATAATTTCCATGTTAAATTAACATTTCGGGTAATAATCGCTTTCTTTATCGTACATGTTTTAACTTGTTACTCTTGATTGTATCACTTAGATCGTGATTTAAATACTTTCAGAATATAAAAAATAATTTATATATCAAATATATTTAGAATATATATATGTATAATAGTCATATATATTAAATTGAAAACACCGTTTATGGAGACGGTAGTCCGTACGTATGCATAAACGTTGTTTTTGTTTTCATAACGTATTGAACGGAACTAAGTGAATAAAATATATGTAAGTACATACATACATACATAAATACATATATATATATATATACATTAGAATTATAATTTCATATATTACAAATATATTAGTAATATATACTTGTATAATCGTCGATGAATGGTGAACGTGGAAATGAATCTCATCGCGTCGTGGAGACGGTAATCCGTACGTACGCACGAACGACAATATAATTTCTTTAAAAGTGTGGAATTGGATGGTATATTAATTTTATAGAGACATTATCATGTTATTTTCATTATTTATATACATATTACTCATAATTATATCCATCCAAATAATGTAGTGTTGAATAAAAAATTGCACCACGGCGTGGAGACGGTAAGCCGTACATACGCACTCATGGTGACATTATAATTCATAAGATGGATAGAATAATGAATATAGTTGTGAAATATTTATAATAACATCAAATTATATAGAATATACTAGATTTATTATTTTATAATGGAAATAACAAATAAATAATAAGTGGAAGAAGAAATGAACTTGAAAGATGGTGGTGAAATCATTATCTCTTCTTCGGGTTCTTCCTTTTGATTTGATCAAAATGGCTCCGTAGGTTGGATTTCTGATCACACTAAGGACTCTAGGTTGAATTTAGGTATGTTGGGAGGATATTTGGGTAGGGGTTGGATGAAACAAATGGATTTGGAGGTGATATTTTGAGAGAAGGGGAACTACCCTTTTATAAGAGGGGTGAGGGTCACTTTAGGAAAAGATTAAAGTATCAATTAATTATACAATCATATTCAGTTTATAATGGTTCCAAATAAATTTATTTCTATCCTTATGTGGTTATGGGTCTAAATCCTTACAACCAATAGGTTTTAGACAAGTTTAGGTTATCATTTTATACTTATCATCTAGATTTAACTCTTAGTTAAATAGTTTAACTTTTACCATGTCTTCTTGTAGTCTTACTATATATTGTTAATAAACTGACTCTAAACTTCCAAGAAAACCTCAAGTGTCTCATTAATGACATATATAATATTATTTAATCCCTTTGGATGAACCTTACATTTTTATGAATATTATATCAACCAATAATATAGTATTTGTTTTAAATATTAATTTATGTCAATTTTGACACTATTTGGTATTTTGTTTTTGTGAAAGTCATAAAAACTTGATTACTTATAACAAGATACATTGAATAATAACTAACATGTCATAGTCACCTAGGAAATTCGTTGATGTCATAAAAACATGGAAATTATATTTATTTTAATATTTATAATACCATTTATTTGATTCTTTTATTAATAAGGTAATTACTGCATCATCATTGGGTCATAAATAAATTTTATTATTTAATGTCTAAAAATTAAAAATAATATAATATCATGTAGTAAATAGTTTTATATTTCTAAATAATATTTATAGTCTAAAAAATGACTTATATAACACCATATAAAAATTAATCTACTAAAAGAGTTTTGTTTATGTCATTTTTGCCTTTACTTTAAGTTATTTAATCTAAATTGTCATTATCTCTCCCAAGTGGACCAATGGGGTCCCAAAATCGACCCAAATATTCCCATGGTCGTTAATGACTCAAACAATAAGGTTTGGACAAGTGTTAAGGCAATTTTGAATTACTATAATATATTTTTTACCTTGAATTACCTCATTTACCTTTAACCGCGGGAAATTAAAGTCAAAAGTTACTATTCACCAAAAATTATTTCCATCCTATTGATCCAAATTTTACTAACTAATAAAAATCATGTATATAGTATTTTTGAAATTCAATTCACAAAAGTGGTAAAATTCATTTTAATGAAAAATTCAGCTTTTTTAACTACTACTGAGTGGTTTCACTATTCATCAAAAATTGATGTATTTCAGAAAAATACCAAAAATTCAGCCTAAGATATATTTGATATTAAAAATTCAAAAAATTATGTCTATTTTAACAAATTCTAAAAATAGAAGTTTCATTTAAAATTAATTCCTTTTGTTAAAACAAATAGCGTGTTTTAAAAAAACAATAACTATCAAAAGATTGACACTTGTTTATGTCCAATTTAAAATTAAAATTAATTTAAATGACCAAAATTGGATTAAATGGTAAAAATAAAATCTATTTGTACTTCCAATCCATTAAAATTTATAATTTAACACTATAAATTATTTTGATTAAAAATGTTGTTTTTAATTAAAATTTAGTAATTTTCACTATTCACCAAAATATGAAAGTTATCAGAAGAATACCAAAAATTTGTCAAAACTAAATTTTTATCTCCCAATTCTAAAGAAGAATTTTATTTTTTCAAATTGAAAATATAAAAGTTTAAAATATTGGACTTAGAAAGGGTTCTCCCTTATAAGGCGCTAAAATTTCATTTTCTGAAAAATACTTCCTTTATCTAAAAAATTGAATTTGTTCTTACATTATGTCTAAGAAACTCATAATATGGGTTCTAAAATTATAAGGATTACATAAAGTTCAAAATTCAGTTAATACTATTCATAACCGCTTTTGAAAGTCTAGTTTGGTAAGTTGTGGTGCGCTTGAACTCAGTGTTGCATGTAGTGTAAGTTATTGAATTAATTTGAAGAAATAACGTACTTTGAAATCATGGCGTGTTACATTATGCATATCAACAGTTAAAGAATCATGAGAAGAACTATCCTACACATGATCTGAAGCTAGCTGGAGTCATTTTTGCTATGAAGGTATGAAGGCACTATCTTTATGGGGAGATATGTGATATATACACAGACCATCAAAGTTTGAAGTATATTTTCACACAAAAGGAATTGAACATGAGACAAAGGATATGGTTAGAAATTATTAAGGAATATGGTTGTCCAATTCATTATCATCCTGGAAGAGAACAAGAGTTGTTGATGCATTAAGCAGGAAGGACCTAGCTGTTCTGTCCATTATGAGGATTCAAATATATCCTTTTGATTAATGACCTAGTAAAACTGGACATGAGAATTATAAAGTAATGGACATCATCAACCCTAATCCAAATGATTTCTCAACCGTCATTACTAGATAAGATCAAGAAATCTCATAAATAAGATCCTTTGTTACAAAATAATATTGAGGCTGTAAAGGATTGGAAGTTTCCTGAGTTCAATATTGTTCAAGATGTTGTACTGAAATTTCATACAAGACTATGTGTTCCATATATTCCGGAAATAAAGAAGGTTCTGATGGATGAAGCTCATTTCTCTACTTTCTCTATACATTATAGAAGCACAAAAATGTATAGGGACCTTCATGATCATTATTGGTTGGATAATATGAAAATGGATATTGTTGGCCACACTTCAAGGTGCTAGGTATGCCAACAAGTGAAGGTAGAGCAACAACTTCCTAAAGGGGTATTGCAACCAATACCCATACCAGCATGGAAGTGGGGAAATATCACTATAGACTTTGTCACTGGTCTCCCGATAACATCCAATGGAAAAAATGCGATATGGGTTATTGTGGACCATCTCACCAAGACTGACCATTTTATCTCCATTAGGGAAGATTTCTCTCTTGATCAACTTTCCAGGATTTACTGGAAGGAAGAGGTAAGGCTGCATGGTGTTCCACTTTCAATCGTATCTGATCATGATCCAAGGATCGCATTAAAATTCTAGAGAAGTCCTCAACAAGCTCTTAGCACTTAATTGAATTTTAGTACGACCTGTCACCCACAAACTGATGGTCAATCTAAAAGGACTATTAAAACACTCAAGGACATGTTGAGAACATGATCAATTAATTTTAAAGGTAGATGTGATCAACATCTCCCTTTAGTTGAGTTCTCTTGCAACAATAGTTTCCAGTCAAGAATTCAAATAGCAACCTATGAAGCTCTATATGGGAAGCGATGTTGAACTCCTACATTTTGGGATGAAGATAGTGAGAGAAATCTTCTTGGGCCTGATCTTATATATGAGATGACAGAACAAATCCACTCCATCCCACAACACATTAAGGATGCTCAGAGTCGACAAAAGTGAATTTCTGACAACCTTCGAAGGGACTTGGATTTGGATGTTGGTGACAAATTCTTTCTTTGGATTTCACCTTGGAAGAGAGTCATGAGGTTTGGGAAGAAAGGAAAGATCATCCCTAGGTGAATTGGACCCTATGAAATCCTTGATCGTGTGGGATTAGTTGCTTATCGGCTTGAACATTCTCCAAATATTTCACAAGTTCATGATTTTTTACACGTATACCTCTTGAGGATGTACAAACAAGACCCTTAACATGTACTAAATCCATAGGTGGTACAACTGGAACATGACCTATCTTATGAGGAGTAGCCGGTGGAGATCTTGGATCGTAGAGACATGGTTCTACACAACAAGACTACCAACCTTGTTAAGGTTATGTGGAGGAACCACAAATTCAATGAAGCCGCGTGGGAACCATAGGAGTCTATGAGGAAGAACTACCCACACCTTTTCTCTTTTTAGGGTATGTGTTAAAATTTATGGGACAAAATTTCTTAAGGGGGGAAGATTGTAATGACCCAAACTTTTGTTAATGGAAACCCCACATGATCTAATTAAATGTCTTAATATATGAAATATAATACAACATATGCACTTATTTTGTTTTATGTTTTTGTATTTTAAAATACCATTAAGAATTATGATCGTTGTTAATATAGCCATTGAACAGTGATCACATGATTTGTATAAATATAGGGCTTTAGCAAATTATTTTTACTCAGAAAAAGGAAGCAATGGCCTCATCCAGTAGACTTGCCCCATATGAAGCCCATTTAATAGAGCATGGAAAGTAGGTTGTATCTTTGGGCTTCAATTTTGACCAAGCCCAAGCTGAGATTGAATACGTTAAGCTTAAGCGGAACTTCCTACGGGACAAATAGAAGTTAATAGAGATTACCACTCGAGCGATGTTATCCGAGCGACCCCAAGACTCTGTCACCATCGCACACCTTACCCTAAGGTCTTAGGCATGTGTTTTAACGGGTTATGTAACAGGATCCTAGTCATATAATTATGTACATTAGTTTTTTACATAATAATGAATGTACTTTCATTTTATTATTGTTACTTTGTAAATAGTTTTTAAAGCACAAATAGAATTTTTAGTTAAATATTCAACCAAGAAATCTATTTTTATGAATTAATGGTTTTTTGAATTAAATAATATTTTAATAAAATAATATTTTTATTATTAAATAAATTTTTATTGAATATAAATGATTTTATAATTTTATTAATGCAATTGTAATTTCTATTAAGGGTTGAAATCCATTTTTTTCAAAACCCTTTAAGTTTTGATAAATGTTAATTATTATTTTAAAAGTGAAAATTTACATATTTAAAAAATTATTTAGATAAAATTAATATTATTTCTGGAATCGGGATGTTGAGATTTTTCAACGGTTAATTTTTCATAATTTTCCGAGACAGTCAAATTTTTGGGAAAAAATAAATACCGTATAAATATATAATGTGTTTTATGACATCATAATGAAAAAATAGTGATGTAATAAAATAATATAAACTATATTTTAGGCCAATATATATCGTACCATTAAAATAATGTGATTTTGGGTTTGTTTTATTTATTTTAAAATGCTTTAGTGGACCCTCCAATACTTATATAACATGTTGTCTTTTTAAACTGTTTTCCCTGAGAGTGTGACTAACCTCCACATAAAAAACCCTATTATTTTAAGAATTTCGGCCATTTAACTTATAAAATATTGTTTTCCACTCCCCTTTGGCAGAAACCATGGGCAAAAACCATGGGCTGGTTTGTGGTTTAGTTTAGATTAATGTGAGGTGTCCCAAACCTAAAAAATAAACAATTCCATCTACTTTGCTGTATAAACTCACCCAAGAACCCACTTAATATTCACTCAAAGCCTTTTATGTTAGTAAAAACTCTTCCCTCCTCTCTCTAGGATCCTCCCAAGGTTCCCTCAATCCTCCCAAGGTCCCGACCTTCATGCTATCAAAGTTACTCTTCAAGGTAAGGGATCCTTTCACCCACCCCTTTTAAGTCATGCCTTCCATTATGTTATGTCTTCTAGTTTCCATTTTATTAAATGGGATTATGTTATATTATTTCATTAATAAAATCCATTTCATGTCCAAATAATGAGATACCCTTTCTTCTCTCATCAATTTATTTTCTGAATTGTTAAGTGATGCTTTTAGGCTGGCAAATTTTCCTAAAAGAAATTACATATTCTCTCTTCCTTTGAGTTTCGTTTTCATATGGTATTTCCTTCAAATAACCACACAATGATCTTATTTATTTTATTAAATACCCTTACATTATAACGAGTTATTTATGATTAGGTTACCATTTCCCCCTCTTTTTTATTGTTTTCTAAAACCATGTTATATAGCCGTTATCCTGCAGAAATTTCGTCTCAAATTTCACTATCTTTGTCTCATGAAATTCTATTGTTTTATTTATGTGAATACCCAGACCTATTTAGTTTTTATGGGTGATAATAAATAAAAAAAATACATATTTTATTCTGTAATTTACATACATATAATCCCCAATCCCATTCCATGGGTTATAAATGACATAACGATCTTATTTTTAATGCACATTTAAAACGTCACGATTTTGAAATGAAACCCATTTATTTTATTCTATATGGGTTATTTATGAAATTTTTGATTATGATCTATATAGATCACATGAAAATAAATACATATTAACGGTGTTCCATGATAGATCTCTAATACATTGGGTGAAGAATTTATCTCTAGAGATGACAATTTCACTATACCTTGGTTAATAAGCATGGTAATTTTTATAACACCTCAGGGTTGTACCTTGGTGATATGTTCATGAATGTATAAATGAATTGTTGTAGATATATATGAAAGTTATGTTTCAAGTTATTTTCATTATTATATTCCTATACTACCATTTATCACGTCTTTATGTTTTCATCATGTTTTTATTGATATCACAAGTAAACTGATTCCCTTCCTTTCCTTACTGGGTCTTCTGATCACTCTTTCTTTGATGTATGTCTCAAGGTTATAAGATGAAGTAATTTTATTAATTATGAACCTATGATGAATCCTTACAAGTGTATTAGAATAATATATTTTTTTCATGTACTATGTTCATGATTTCCAAGACACTAGAATTTAAAGATCCTCTGTTTGGGGGAGACGAGGATCTGTTCATCAGGGGTTATACTGATTCTAGTTTTCAAATAAGTCATAATGATCTGAAGTCATAGTATGGATATTTTTATTTTCTCAACAGAGGAACTGTGATCCGGAAGAGTTTAAAATAGTGAGTTGTCGCTAATTCTACAGTGGAGTTTGAGTATATAGCAGTTTTTAATACAGCTAAGTAATATTTTTGTATACAATTATTTGTCTGGGAACTTTATATGGTACCTAAAATTAAATACCCTATCACATTTTACTATGATAATACTATTTTGGTGACTCTTTCAAAATAGCCAAGGTCACACCAATAAACAAAGAATATACTTCATAAGTATCACCTCTTGAGGTATTTCAATCAAAGGGGTGAAGTTATAGTAATAATAGTTCCTACATAAGAAAACATAGTGGTCCCCTTTACTAAAGACCTATCTCAGCAGAAGCATGAGTATCATGTGAGAGCTTATGGACTGAAGGTTGTTAGCAGTTGGCTCTTGTGAAACTGGGAGACTGTTGGACTTAGTGTTCAAAAACAAACATACTTGTACTTTATGATAACCAATATTCATAGTTTTTAATATTATTAAACTTATTATCACATCATGATTGTTATTCTACATAATATATTATGTGATAATTTCTAAATATTAACTGTCTCACTAAAAGGTCATAACAGTTCCTTGCTATGATGAGAACCAAGAAGTTCCACAAAAATATTATTAAATATATGTTTTGTAAGAAAATGATATCATTTGAGGGACATAAATGGTACATTTTGTTAGGGGTGGAGACTCATAGGAATTTTAGGGACCATATCATGGTGTACGCCCTTGGTAATATATAGTGTAGTATATTTTGAGAACAAGACCCACTGGTAGGAAATACAGATTTATATGTGTCATTGGATGTTCCTATCTACAAACATGGGTATTGATATTTATAATATAATTATATTATTAATGAGTATTATATGTTGTGTAATTATATTTATTTATGAATACCATGAAGACATATGTTCGTGGTGAGGTAGGATACATTGGGTGTGTCACAAGTAATATTGCATTAATGAATAATGCGAGAAAGGAGTTGTCTCTTCTGTTCTTTAAGAAAATTTGATATCTTATGCCTTTTGATGGAAATGATATATCCCATATAAATCCATGGAAATGGTGTTCAATAGGAAATTTTTATTTTCGAAAAGTCAATGAAAGAGACATATAACATATAAGTTGATGGTACTAGCATTCAACACCCATGATTAGAGATATCATGATAAAGAGGCTATATTGCATAGTGAGCATCTATTTGCAGTGTTATTTATTTTTTTCATTAACTTATTTCTCTATGGGTTCCTTGGTGTGTTTTCAGACACTAATCTTGGACTTTCGACTGCTTCACCTAATTCCACTGAGAAAGGGTCCTAGAGGTTAACTCACTAAGTGTATCCAGAATCTTAGTTAAATAATTTATTATAATTTATAATTTATCAAGTGGAATAAATGTTAACCCTACACATGGTTTAATAATTATATATGTTTTCTTGATCTTATATATTTTATCACTAGTTATTCGAGAGAATATTATGCGAGAATAATATTTAATGAATATTTATTTTTTATTTAGTGAATATAATATTTATTTATTTATTGGTGAATAATAAAGTGATATTTATTTATTAAATAGATAGTCATTATTCAAGGCCAAAAAAATATTTTAGAGGAATTACAGACCAATTTTATAGGTCCAATGATAAATAATATATATTGAATATTATTTGAGTAAATAATATTTAATTTAATTCGTGAGCAATGTGCATGTTAAGAAAATAATAATAATAATAAAATTTTTGACATGGGGTTCTTCAAAGGATTAAATAAATAATAAGGGTAACTTGTGAAATTATTATTTCTAACCCAAGTGGTATATAAACACAATTATATTTCCTTTCATGGTTTTTTTGTTTTATAAAACGAATCCCAAGAATCCTCTTAAACCACTATAGAGATCCCATATCCATGAATGCTTTCAATAATGGAGAGAAATATTCCTCCATCTTCCACTCTCGACTCTAGAGTGATCATGGAGATTGCTTTGGAAGTGATTCATATGGTGATAAAATGTGAAAAACATAGGCAATAAGATCTACCGTTCTAGAACCCAAAGATTCCTATGGCAACATTTGGAGATTTTTGGAACATTTGTGGATAACCACTAGAGGGAATCTTCTCTGGATTCCTACAAAGAAATTATGTTACAAATTAGATCCTTTTTTAGATCCATCAAGGAAGAAATAATTTCTCAAAAGGTAAATATTTAATTACATAAATTAATTATAAATAATATGTGATGATCCTGCCCTCTGGTTTCAATGTTTAATCCATTGTGTATTTTCATTGATTCAATTTTGTTGATTAAGGTGTTTATCATGGGGTAAATATTTTATTTATCATCAATAATGACCCATCACACACTTCTTCTATGACTAGAACCTATACAATCAACCACAAACAACTCCACGACATAATATAAAAGAAAACCAAAACCATCCCACAATGTATTCAAAAATAAAATTAATATAGGTAAAAGAATCCATAAGTAAATTACCAAAAGAAAAGATAAAGGAGTGACATAGAAACTATCCAAAAAGGTCAGATCTAGTACTATCAAGAATAATCTATGTAATTCTCCTATAAACCTTAAAATTAGATTATATACGTAGGATGATAATACAAGTATAGTAAGTAGGAAAACTAAATACTCTCGTGCACAAGTGGATGAAGCATACCAATGCACCCAAGAGGAAATAACAGAACCAAAAACACCTAAATAGGTCAACTATCTATCCCAACCTCATAAAGGCACATTCACCAAATAACATAAGCCAAGTATAATAACATAATAATAAGCACATCGATGAAGGGTACCCCATACCACTTTCCCTCTAATTTTCCACTCTCATACCCAAATTGCATATGTCATGTCACTACCATATCTTCCGAATAACATAAATCACCACCCCACTTCATGTCCATATCATATCACTCTCACAGACAAGTAGGACACCACCCCATAACAAGGCCTCATCTCTTATCACCTGAAGACACATGTGTCATCTCATCACAACCATTTCCATAATCAAATTTGTAGGGTATCATGAATATGAAGGAAATCAACCTTGTTCTCTCCTCCTACCATGCACGAACCCCACCATAAGACTCCCCACAACACGATCTTATCAAATCTTACCCGAAGACACCTGGGCCATAACCTAGTGCACTAACAGACCTCTGACCATCACAACCTATTAATATATACACAAATGGAAGAGAGAGTGGAAAATATTGGGTAGACATCCATCCATCCTCATCACCTAGTTGTTTGGAGAAACACCCCCATTGTGGAAATATGGGTGTTGACACATCATGCACGACACACATGGGATGAGTATAGAATTAATAATGAACATACAAGTTTATATATGTAATAAACACAATATCCAGACCTATGGGTTCATAAGAAAACGGTAACCATATCACAACATTATCACTTTCACTGCTACATCTAAATGCATAACACCACACAATCCAAAATCCACAAATCACACCACTAACCAATTCCATTATCCAGCCCATTCATTCATTATTAAGAACCTACCACATTTAACCACGCAACCCATCATTTATTTTTTAATTGATCATTTCCATCCCATTAACCAAACCAAACATCACCCATTTAAATCATTATTAAATAATTATTCCATCACTAACCAGGATTCTAGAATAACCCAGTCATATATCACAAGCATCTCATCATTCCCATCGAACCATCACCTCAACGCCCCATAATAATGGCTAAATAAACCAGAACCTCGCCACCCTGAAAACATGGACTAACAAACCATAACCTCACTGCCCAAAAGAATATCCAAACAACCATCACCTCCCCACCCCAAAAAATCTAAACAAACCATCACATCACCGCCTTGAAAGTACGACAAAAAACCACTCCTTCCACCCCAAAAGCACGAACAAAATAACCAAACATCACCCCACACCGCATTACAACAACAAATTGAAACAAATCAAATATCATTATATATATTTAATAAAGGTAATTCTATAAAATTTCCTGTAATATTCCGGGTTTTATCACCATAGACATAAATCCATGGAAACTATTTTATTTACAAAATATAAGTGGTTATCCAATTTCCATTTTAGGGTGATATCAAAACAACAGAACAATAAAGTATCCTCAACACATATCAAACCACCACAAAAAATGTCCCCCATCTACCACAATTTATAGTAGGCATTAAACCCATACAATCTCAATTTCAAAATAATGTTAAATCTATAAAAGTATCCCCTTAAATTTTAATTAGCTAATTATTTATCCTTAATTAAGATAACACAAGTATCACAAAAATTTAATCAATAGAAAACCCTCTCAAATGATATAAAAAGTTAAAAACATGGGATTAGATACCTCAAATAATATTTCTAATCGTTCAATATACTTCCTAGAGAAGAAAAATTGTCTGAAAACCACAACCACACCATGAGATCATGGATAAACCTACACCACATAATTGGGTTGTCAAAACACATCCCATACTCACACCCCAAACCAAAACCACACCATCGAAGAAAATATACGAAGAATAATAGAAGAAAAACCTTAGGGAATATTGGATAACTAACTACAGACCACCAATAGGACACCACCATAACCAATAGATCAAGGTGATGGAAGGAGGGTTAGAATATCCCTCAAAATCACCTAGGGCTCTTCCGAAAATAAGATGAAAAAAGGAGGATGAATGAAGATGGTTACAGTAAAAAGGCATATTACAAACACATAACACGACACTTTCATGTCGTATAACCCATTCACGATATGAAATCTACAGGATTTAAAAAAATTATGACATCCACCAAAAATCATGTCACCTCAATATGATTTAATTACACATCGTGAATTCATCTTTCTCTATGTGAATTCATTTAACAGATTCTTCCATTTTTACACATAGGCCATGAATCCAACCATCCACAGAAGCCATGAAACAATGGTTCATGACATGTAAACTTTTCATGACGTGAATATTCAATAGTAGACTTGCTACACCTCCAAACACCAAGAAAACTTCTTAAGACTCCTCTGATGAAGATCCAACACCCAAAACTAACAAAGTAATGGGCTAAGTGAGGATGGTCCATTACATCAGATAACTCTCAAATGATTCTCTCCCTCAAAAATACAAAACCATGACTTAAAGAAAATGGGTCTAAACAAACACTCTCTAAGATACCTCTCAAGGATATCGTTACTTATCAACACTACCTAAAGCCAAAAAAACTATCCAAAACACCCATGAAACACACTACATAGACACAAACTACCTCCTTTCACACAGACACACTGCCACATAAATATCTCGAACTCTACATATCCCAAAAAAATACTACACCCAAGAAACTACACCACCCCGAATACAAAAATCAGGGAATTCTATTCTCTATGTCAAGATAATACCCACCCTAGGTGATACTTACTCACTCATGTGAGTTTAATCACATCGTAGTATAATGCGTCTCAATTAGGAATCATCTCCTCTATTTCTCATATGTTATAACTTCATCACACATCGTACATAAAGAAAAAAAAATCTAAAAACAAAATAAGAACCAAACATCACATCATAAGAAAAATAGAGTAAGGAAAAACTCAAAAAATATATAGGTACAAAACACACATCTATGTCTTTCACACCCATGTACTCTCCTCCAGGCCACCATGCCTCCACAAAATGTGAACCAAGGGAATGGTCCTTCTGTGCAGTGATTTCTCTTGGTGATCCTGGATCTTTAATGGATGATCCACAAACATTGCATCATCCTCGATATCCAAATCCATGTACTCAATGACATGAGCGTCATCATGAAGATTCCAATGAAGCTGAGAGACATGGAAGATGCTGTGGATCCTCTCCATCTATGGTGGTAGTGACAAATGATACTCAACCTCACCTAAATCTCTCCAAAACCTCAAATAACCTAAAAAACATTAGGGAATGATTACTCCTTGTGCCGAACCACCATTTCACACATTTATGGGAAACCTTCAAGAACACATGGTTATTAAACTTGAAATATAAGGGCCTCCTTAATCATTCCACAAAAGACTTATTCTAGTCTATGCTGCTTTCATCCTCTATCAAATAAACTAATATTTTTATATCATTCTCTACACCACATTTTAACCAAGAACTAGTACCTCCCAACCTCCATACAATAAAATGGAAAAAAATATGGCCTACCATACGTGGTCTCAAATTGGGCCATGTTGATTGATGAGTGATAGATACTACTATAAAAAAACTAAACAAGGGTAATGTGTCATGGCCATGATCCACTATTGTCTATGACGCATGTCTACAACATGTCCTCAAACATCTTGATGGTAAACTCATTATTCCCATCTTTTTGAGGGTGGGAAGATGTGATGAGGCATAACTGTGTACCAAAAGAATTTTGAAAAACCCTATAGACTTATGAGGTAAAATGCGTGACCTCATCTGAGAAAATGTATCTCAGTACTCCCTGAGATAGTACCAACTCAACCACATATATCTTAGACACATAATCCACCATGACAGACTCTTCGATCTCTATGAAATGGGCATATTTTTTCATCCAATCGACTATCACCCAGATAACATCGCAACCTCCCTGTGCATCGGAAAAAAATGTGACAAAATCCATCAAGATGTAATACTATTTACACTAGGGAAAATCCAAGGGCTGTAATAAACCACTAGAAACACTATTCTCAACATTTACCTAATGGAAAACCAAACACATCACTATGAAATCTTTTTCTTCCTATTTGATCCCAGGCTACCAAAACTACATCTTCAAAACACAATACATCTTGGATACTACTGGGCATGCTACCAATGATGTGGTATAAATATTCTAAAGGACTCCCTCATACATTAATTCCAAAACAAACTCCTATAAAACAATATATTATTCTGAACATCCTTTGATCGCCCCTTTAGAGCATCACCATGGGAAACATGATCACACATTAGCATTTCATATGAGTCTCCCCATCAAAAATTCTCAACCTTCCATATCAGAGAAGACTGAACTTCCATCTGAAAAAAATATCCTATACCATCATCTACCCTCACATCTAATTAAAAGTCTTGAAACTCCCACATTCTTTTCCAAACAACCCCTGACACCTAAATAAAATCCTTCTATGAGTTTCTTCTGAAAGAATCATCCAAAAAATTCAATTTTACTAAGGTGTAGAAGATATCAAAATCATAATCTTAAAGAAACTTCATCCACCTCCACTACTGAAAATTTAGATCATGGCAAGAAAAGATACACATAAAACTCTTGTGATCTATGAAGACCACAAATCTCTCCCCAATGAGGTAATACTACCACAACATCAATAAAACCACAACCTATTCTAGCTCGGGTGGCATAATTACACTCATGGGGATAAAAATCACTAGAACCATAATAGATCACTTCTCCCCTATTATATCAACATACATCCCAATAATAGATGGAATGTGTCATAAATACCTACAACATTATACCCTACCCAGGAAACTAAAGCACTGGAGCACTGACCAACTTCCCCTTCATATAACCAAAACCTACCTAGCATTGATCTGTCTAGAAAAAACCTGGTCTTTCATAGTCAATGCTTTAAATGAGTCTATAACTTGAGAGAAATAAGGAACAAACCACTAATAATAGATTGTAATACCAATAAAATTTCAACCACAACTACGTTCTTGGGTGCTTCCCAAGAAAGAAATACCTTAACCTTTTAAGGGTCTTCTGAGACACCCTTCTAAGTCACCACATCCTCATGGAAATTCAACTCTCGTGTAAAAATATTACACTTGGAAAACATTCCATAAAGATGGTGGAATTTAAGAACCCTAAAGACAAATTTAAGATGATCAGTATTATCCTCCTCTAACTTTTATTAGATCAACATATCATCGATGAATACAACTACAAATAGGTCTAGAAAGTCACAGAAGATGAATTTTATGAGTCCCATGGACAAAGATAGAGCATTTGTGACACCTAATGACATGAATACAAAATCAATGTTATCAAAATTGAATATGAAAGCTATCTTTGGGATATCTAAATCCTTCACCTTTAACTAGTGATATCCATAACAATGATTGATCTTAGAAAACAAAATCACCCCTCTTAGATGGGGAAATGATTTTTTTCATTGAAATAGGGTAATGGTTTTTTACCATCACCTGATTAATTGTTTATTAGTATATTTAAACCATAGTCCACCATCTTATTTTTAGAGAAAAATAGTATAGAACCCCATGAAAACACACTAGGATGGATAAAAACATTCTATATTATTATCATGTATCTAAATCACTAACACTAGTAACTCATAAGGTATTATTTGATAAGGACCCATCAAAATCAGAGAATCACTAGGATGCAAGTCTATCCTGAACATAAAATCATGTCATGGGGGTAGCATCAAAACTTCCTTGGAAAAAAATATAGAAAATCCAAACAACCATGGAAACCTCTACTATCCTATCCTTTTTTGACTCCACTGAAAACACATACATCAATTAAATAGGGGGACCCTCTTGATTACTACTCACCTAAAAACCACACTCACCAATGAAAACCACATGATGGCCATCCTCATCTGAGAACATGAATCTTATTTATAAATAGTCAATAATAACACCAAAAAAATACAACCAATCTATAATTCCCCAACCCCAGTTACCCAGAGTCGGTGCTTTATTACATAACATTGGCACAATACAAGGAATCATGTCCCGAAAGACCAATCAGTTTAGTATTATTGGAAACAATATAAATACATATGTTCAACATTACAACTTGAAAATAAATTCAACACTAATTCGATCCATTAGAAACATCCAAGTATCCTAGATTATGCCTGCAAGTCACTTATAACATACTTATTCATATCCTGGGAAAATGAAACATAAGAAAGGGGTGAGCTCAAACTCTTATTAAGGGTTAGAAATAAAATGTAATATAACATAAACATTACACATGATGAATAATTAAAAACACATTCCTTTACAAAGAATAAATAAGAACACATTATGGAAGGAATATTAGATGAGTAAATAATGCCATAATAAAACATAGTCATGGGTGTTATACTTGTCAATTAACAACATGAACCATCAATATTATTTTCCTAATGAGGGAATGTATAATTTCGGACATTCTGAAACATCTTTTCAAGGCCTCGACCAAGATGTCTAAAAATTATTTTGGCCTCGTCCAAAACCATATATCAAATTGGGAAAAGGCCTCGACCAATTACACGTCTAATTGTCTCATGTGACCTACCAATGCATCAAGGATATATAGAAGGCTCCACCTGTCATATACTGAGTCCAATACATTCCTCATAACAAAAGGTTGAAACATAACATAAACATTCTTATTAAAACTAGCATATGAAATGTAAATAATTTAACCATAAACCATTAATGGTATAAAAATAACTCAACCATTGTCAAAAATATCACAAAAACTTAAATAAAATATTGAATGTTTGTATCATAATAAATCAACATCAAATAAGTATAAAATTTATCAAAGGATTTTGACATAGATGAAATCAAAACTATTTGAGTGAAATATCTCTTTCTATTTTGAAATCTTTTAAGAGTCACATAAATATAAAAGAAAACATTTATTTTGAAAATATTCTTATAATCTTGTAAGGTAAGCTTCAATGATGTTATAACATTGAAAAATAGCCGCACCCACCATATAAGTTAAAACACATTCTTTCATTAATTTTTTCGAAAAGATCATAAACTACCTTGTTTGGAAAATGAAGGAATGATTCCTTTCAAAACATATAAGGTTGAATAAGGGTATAAATGAATTTAACCCATAATCTAGTTAATGGTAAAAATGTTTTGAAATAAATTTTTAAGAAAACATGGATGTGGATGATAAAGAGGTCCCTCTAGATACTTACGTAAAAATAACATTGGATAATAATGAAATTGTTAAATTAACCCTTACCTTGTACTTTTACTTAGTTGATGGTATTTTAACCACTTGTATAATAGTTAATTTTTTATTAAATTATACAATAACTATATACATAAATATGTTATCATATATGATCCTCTAATATTTCTTTTCTAATAATATTTCAGTAGTATCATCGTTTCGAGTGTTAACTGATTCATTTTCCTTTATATGATTGGTTACGTAAGAATTTTTTGTTATGGATAGGATGTATTTGATTCATATACATAATGATATTATCTTCATATAAATTTTTTTAGTCCAAAAATGAAAACTATTCTTGAATTATTATGATGGGGAATGAATCTTATCACGTTCATGGAGACGGTAATCCGTACATACGTACGAGCGACAATATCATTATATTGATGGTTAAATCGTATGTAATAGGATCTTATATCATATATAACAAATCATTAACATGTTATATTTATTATTTACAACAGTTATACTCATTATTATACCCATCCAAATAATGAATTGTTTTAATAAAAAACTACACCATGACGTGGAGACGGTAAGCCGTACGTACGTACGTATGATGACTTTGTCATTCATATGATGGATATAATAATGAATATGTTAGTACCATTTTTATAATAACATAATAGTATATAGAAGAAAATGGATATATTATTTTCGAATAGAATCCAAAAAGAAAGAAGAAGTGGAAGAAGAAAATAACTTGAAAGAGGTGATGAAATATTTACCACTTCTTCTGGTCCTTCCTTTTGATTTGATCAAAAGGGCTCCATAGGTAGGATTTATGACCAAAGGAAGGACTATAAGATGAAAGAAGGAAGGTTGGGAGGATATTTGGATAGGGTTTGGCTGATACAAATGTCTTTGGAGGTGTGAAATTAAGCGAAGGGAAGTAACCTTTTATAAGAGAGGTGAGGGTCACATTTGGAAAAGTTTGAAATATTATTTTATAATAAAATCATTTTAGGTTTCCAGTGGCTCCAAAATAATTTATTTCTAGGTTAAGGTTGGTATGCGTCTCAAAACACCCAACCAATAGGTTTTAGATAGGTTTAGGTTACCATATTAACCATATCATTTAGATTTAACTCTTAGTTAAATAGTTTGACATTTACCATGTCTCTTTGTATTTTTATATTATATGGTTAATCAACATTATAAGGCCCCGACCTTATAACATTACTTAATATTGAATTACATTGAATAATTCACATTGAGGATATTTTCAGGTTTAGAGTTTTAGAAAATTAGGACATAACTATTACATCTCAAAGATTTCAAAGTAGACACATCTACACAGCTTCCATATTTTTCACAAAATAAAAACTCTTGAACAAAAGAGTCCTGTCTAGTTCCTTGTTTAGACAGCCTGACATTTCCATGATCCCATCCTTGACCCTATTCAACTTTATGCCCTGTGAAAATGTTTCAAAAACTTGGGATGAGCATAAAAATCTCATTAAGGGTTATAAAAAGTATGGAAAGGAACCATGAGTACATATATACATAAGAATGAAATCATACTTTACCCATAAATTATAATAATTTTAACATACCTCATAAAATCATTAATAAATCATAAAAATCATAAGACATAAAGGTAACTTGAGGAATTCATAACATTCTTACATAGGGAGTAACCCTCTTGGTTACGTTTGGAATACCCATCATAGTATATTCCCTAAATCTCTTCGGAGAAACCTTAACGTTTAACTCCTTCGCGTTACCCAATGCATTGGAGAGCTATATCGGGCTCACCCGCCCTTAGTTTATCACGGAACCACCCGTCTTCATAACAATGCCCAATAACCATAACATAATCATAACACATAACTTAAGCATAAAGTTAAGATAACATTCCCACATTGCAATAACAATATAACATTTTAAGATATTGAAATAATGAATCCATTCTAAAAACCATTTTCAAAACCATTTAAAACATTTAATAAAGTGATTTTTAAATAAAAGTGTCCCATACCACATTGAAGCTTTTAACATTTTAAACCATTAAAATCCATATAAATAAATCCTTAAAACCATTTTTAAAACATGGATATTAATGAAAAATATTTATAAGAATAAATCATTAAAACATTTAAAATGATATTTTAGTTAAAGGGTTTTTAACAAAATGAGAGACACTTGAATACAATAATTGAGGGATAAAATTTAATAAAAACTTTATAATATCATGAGAATAAAGGGATTCATGATATAATATTCCAAAGGACAGTATATACACCATATAAGAGTGAACTGGTGCATAACAACAATGAAGTCTCAATAGAAATGTAAAATGAGATGAAATCCATTATAAATAAGGTATCCTTAAATTAAGGATAAATCAATCTCATAATTATGTGTGAAAAATATAAATACACCCAATATATGTGGATATTAAGTGTAAAATAATCAAATTTCATTAAAACATATCCAAAGGATGACATATTCAATAACTACATGTTGAACCCAAAGAAATCGAAATTGGGTTAAGAAGTTCCCTTGATAGCCTAACGACGTCACATAAAATTTTAGAAAAAGAGTTGATGAGAGAGATAAAGAGTATATCATAACTTGGACATAAAATTTACGGTAATAAGGATATATAATAACATATCCTCACATAATATGATGAAAATTAAAAGACATAACAAAAGAAGTCTTTTAAAAAGAGGAGGGTGAAAGGTCCCCTTACCGATTTGGGTAACTTTCGAAACGTACACCCCATGAAAGAAGGGCTATACAACATTGATGTAAATACTCATAAACGAAAGTATGTTACACAAAGAGTAGAATAATGGACAGTACATACACCACTCAAAAGGAAATATTGGAAAATGTAGCATGAATCTCATGAAAACACAAAGTGAGATAAAAAGCCCCTTATGAAATTTCGGCAGCCTAACGGTGCAAATTAAAGCTTCCAAAAATGGATTTATGAGATAAAATAGGGTCTCTCATAATATTAACATAAAAACTACATAATGAGTAATATAAAATAACATCCAAAAAACATAATAAATATGAGCTTAAAAGAAATGACATAAAAGAGAGTACTTAAAAAGGAAGAGAGAGGTAGGATCCCTTACCTCGTGTCCGACTTGACTCGATTGTTCTTTAAACTCATGAATAATAAACCTTAGTTAATTTATACTTGATTAAGAACCTTTTTCAAGTTCATTATTCCTTTTATATCACTTATTACAATTCTATGAACACTATGTAATTATTTAAGTTAATAATTGTCGTTTTGTGGATCATTGCTACTTGAGTCAAAAATAAACTCTTTATAATTACAAGTTGTTCATGTGGTAAAATATATATTATATCCAGAATTATATTCATTATTTAGATATCATATATATCATATATATCCATTATGTACATGCATTTATAATATTACATAACATTTAGAGGTAAGAAATGAAATACACCGTTCATGGAGACGGTAAGCCGTACGTACGCATGAACGCTACTTCCATTTCTATTTCTTATTTAATGGAATTAAAACATAATGATACATAATAGTATTATAATTCCAGTTTGGTATAATATATAATATCATTAAATATATCATTTATACGTACCACATATTGTATTAACGAATCAAATCACTTTGAGGGGGCGGTAGTCCGCACTTCCTAAAATGACGATATCGCGTTTAACCATAATGGAAACCATAAAGGTATGACATAAATGAAAAATACAGAAGATTAGGTAAAATATAAACATATTATATATCATATATAAATATAGTTACATCTTAATGTCCACCTTTGAAGGTGTTAAAAAATATTGAACAATCATCATTTCGTGAGGCAGAAATTCACCATCCACAGAAACAGTATGTTCTTTAACCATTAGATGTAGGTGTGTGTAAGTGTAGCTCGAATCATTCTTATAAAAACTTCCTAGTATATTTAATATACTGTAGTTGTTAAAAAAATAAATGAATAAAAAGAGTTTAGGGGGTTGGAGAAGAAAAATAAA
This sequence comes from Viscum album, assembly GCA_963277665.1. Classification (NCBI taxonomy): domain Eukaryota; kingdom Viridiplantae; phylum Streptophyta; class Magnoliopsida; order Santalales; family Viscaceae; genus Viscum; species Viscum album. Next base: position 1,750,504,550 of record OY728152.1, read on the forward strand.
ACAAAAGAACACAAGTGAAGACATTACCTTAAAATCAGGTAACTCTCTTTGATTTGAGCTCAAAGGCTTCCTTGAGAATACTTATGCCCAAATTGAGGCTTCTATGAGTAAGAGAGGGATGTGGAGAGACCAAATGAGCAGGGGATGTCCTAGCCAAAGGCTTGAGAGGTTTGGGTAAGGTGGTAGAGGTGGGGGCCTTTTATAAGAGGAGAGGAGGGGCACTCTTGGAAAGTCAAAAAAGGTTACATTATTTTCTAATGCGTTTCGAATTTTAAAGGTCCCACATTGATATATTTCGAGGATAAGGTGATAAGGTTTCAAAATACAGACATAAAATAGGTTTTTGACATGTTTAGGTCTTAGATTTTACATTATCTTTTCATTTTATTTAAATCGTTAAAAAATGAGGTAATCACTGCATCATCATGATGTCATAAATAATTTAATTTATTTAATGTCTAAAAATTATAAAAAAACTACTATGATGTAGGAAATATTTTTATCTTTCCACTTACTATTTATAGTAAAAAATCTGACTTGTATAACCACACGTAAAAATTGTTTTAGTAAAACAACTCATGTTTGTGACATTTTTATTTTAACTTTAAATAAAAAGTTATTTATGTCATTTTCCTACCAAAGTGGCTCCATTGGGTCCCCAAGTTGATCCATGGATTGTATTGGTCGGACATGACACATAAAATGAGGGTAAGACATGTTTCTAGGTCATTTCATATTATTAAAATATTATTTTTACCTTAAATTACACTAATTACCTCTAATCTCGATTAAAAACTTAAAAGTTACTATTCACCAAAAAATTATTTTAACCCCATTGAAACACATTTTACTTCCTAATGAAAACCATGTATGTTGGATTTTGAAATTCAAAACATAGAGGTGGTAAAATTTCATTTAAACAAAAAATCAGTTTTTGAAGTACCACTTAGTGGTTTCACTATTCATTAAAAATTGAAGTTTTTCAGAAAAATACCAAAACTTCACCCTAAGCTATATTTGATATTACGAATTCAAAAATGATGTCTATTTTTCAAAATTCAAAACATATAAGTTAAAATAATTAATTTAATAATTAATTCCCGCTGTCAGAACAAATAGCGTGTTTTTATGAAACAATATATATCAAAAGATTGACATTAGTTTAAATCCAATTTCAAAGTGAAATTAATTCCAACGACCACCATTGGATTAAATGGTAAAAATATTTTCTAATTTCACTTTAAAACCAATTCAAAAGATAATCTAATCATATAAATAAATTATATTAAAAAGGGATTTTGAAATAAAATACAACATTTTTCCCTATTCATTAAAAAATGAACTTTATCGGAATAATACCAAAAATTTACACAAAGTAAATTTGGATGTCTCGATTCTAAAGAAGAATTTTATTTTGTCAAATATAACACATAAAATTGTCAAAAAGTGGATTTAAAAGAGGTTCTCCATCAAAAGGCGGCTAATCGACCTTTTAAAGAATATTAGAGTGTTTACGCTTAAAATTGGATTCATTTTCATTTTAAACCTCTAAAATTTATTGGACGAAAGTAAAAATATTTGACAAACATATATAATCATTTTTTAGTTAGTTATGATATTTCCCTCCATTAAAATGGATAGGTGTTAACTACCATTTACAATAATATTATTTTATTATTACAGTGCAACGTTAGATTTCAAAGGAACTCTTTGTCGCGTATTGGGTATGCCATCGAGCATAGCGTTCACTTTAATGTAATATTAATATTTTATTCAAAAAAATGGATAAATATAAAAATTTCATATTCTTTATTTACTTGGGGTGTTACATCCTTCCCCCTTTTGGGAATTGCGTCCTCAAAATTTCAAAATTGGGCTTGGAAACTCCATTGAAAGTCCCACATTGGAAAATGAGTAAATTAAACTATCACTTTAAAAGAAAGAAAGGGAAGTAAAAAGGTCACCCGAGTTAACCCATACTAGAATTACATGTATGAAAATATAGATATGGAGAAAAAAACAAAGGGTCATGTTCTGAGGGATAGTGATAGTAAACATGCCTAGGAGAAAGTTAACCATAAGAAAATCACAAACTTGTGATGGGTTAAACGGTATTGGATTCCCCAGTAGGAAAAGTTAACGGACAAAATTTTTTTAAGTTACTTTTCATCAAGGAATTTATTATTTTTTTTGCTTAACTAAAACATAAGGAAACATACTTACTTGTCAGGTTGACTTTCAAGTTTTACTAGATTTTTTATACGAACTCATATTTTCTCCAAAAGATGAGTATTTAGGATGACTTTTTTACGTTAAGAGAGCTATAATCAACTTCTAGAGAATCACCTAATCCACAAAAGAGAACTATATAATTCCAATGTCTTTAGACCTTAACCAAAACTAAAACCAAAAAGGTTAGTATGAGATCAGATAATACCTGAAAAGGATAATCCTTTATAGAAAAAAAATCTATTCTTAATCTCCAAAATTTGTCAAACAATACCCAAAGTTCAAAAAAGGCCTTTCAATAAACAATTTGTCCATAAAATTATTGAAACCCAAATATTTGAAGGATTTAATCACATAGTCTTCCAAGGTAAAAATTAACATTTATCTCCAAATAACATTAGTTTATCTTATAGTCCAATATTGAAAAGTAATTAACCTAATCACATATCCTTTATAATAGGTTAATCATTTCCATAGATAACCCAAAATAAACTTACTCTTGATTTCTAAAATCATCTAACTAAAAAGAATTAGTCAAACTAACCAGGGACATCACATAGTCTAGTGGTAGGTGATAAATACCAGTTGCACTTTGGTTGTGGGTTCGATTCCTGCAGCTTCGTCCGATGCGACGGGTTGTCACACGGTCTGCGTGTTGTCCTTTTTACAAAACTATATAATTCTTAAAACATCCCCCCAAAAAGTGATAAAATCTTCAAAATAACCATAACATATTTTAACCACAAAGGATATCTAATAACTTCCATTTTGCAACCCAAAATTTATTACCCAGTAATTGCCTCAAATTCAAGGATCATATAAACCCAAATGGTTATTTATAAATATATCCACAAAATAAAGGATAATTATTTCTTGAATAAAATTTTCGTATATCAAACATCAAGGTTACTATAAAAAGTCTTCTAATGTAACCCCATCATCAAAAGAGACTTAATACAACTAAGAATTTCACCATCCTAAAATCTACCATAACTCTTGAATCCCTTATATGATGACTTCTTACTCATTCAACATTCTTCATGATCCATTAGCCATTCCTTTTCAACTTATACTTAAATACTTCTTTCCTACAAAAAAAATAATGAATCATATCCTAAGATTCCAATAATAGGAAAACATATGTTAAGAAATAATCCATACCTTTCATTCTTCATTGTCAGTTTCTTCATCCTCAATCGGAATGGCATTAGGTATTGGTAAATGAATATTTGTACAATCGTGGTGACCCCATTCCCGAAGCTTCTTCGTAGGACATGTGTTTGCATAATTACCATGCACGCCACATTTAAAACATTCAATTGATCCTTCATAAATAACTTCTTTCCCTTTCCTAGAGTCAACTAGATGCTTCCTTTTTCCATGGAAGGTTCATGCTTTATGACCCTCATTTTCACATCTATAGCATCTTTCTGTCCCTTTGAAACATTTTCCTATGTGTTTCTTTCCACATATTTGACACATAGGTTTTTGAACATACTTACATTTATGATTATTACCTGAACTTCTGTAGGGATTTTTTTCTCGCATATACGATGCCTTAGAAAAATCACTAAGGTTCAGGTGGTCAATCATGACTCCAGATAGTTAGTTTAGGATAACCACAAGAGTTCTCATTGCAGCTCCCATATCATTCAGTTGTTCTTTCATAAAACTGTCACAGTTTTCATCAAATCCACTGTTACTTTGGTGCCTGCTAGATCCATCCATTTACTAAAACCAAAAAGGTCAGTGTGAGTATATCAGTAAAATCATCAAATAATAAAGAGGAAGATAAACACCAAGATATACTTATCCAAGTTATCTCAAACTCATTCTAAATTTCAAAAAAAACAATGACTCCATTTAATATGCTAACCATTGTGGTTATACACAACTTTACTCTTTTTCTTAAACAACACTCTAACCTCTAAAGTTATCTAAACCGACCTATGATACCAACTATAAGGTCCCAACCTTATAACATTACTTAATATTGAATTACATTGACTAATTCACATTGAGGATCTTATCTGGTTTAGAGTTTTATAGAATTAGGACATAACTATTACATTTCAAAGATTAAAAAGTAGACACATCTACAGAGCTTCTTATCTATTTCACAAAATAAAAACTATTGAACAAAATATTTCTGTCTAGTTCCTTGTTTAGACAGCCTGACATTTCCTTGATCCCATCCTTGACCCTATTCAACTTTATGTATTGTGAAAACGTTTCAAAAACTTGGGATGAGCATAAAAAGCTTAGTAATGGTTATAAAAAGTATGGAAAGGAACCATGAGTATATATATACATAAGAATGAAATCATACTTTACCCATAAATCATAAGCACTTTAACAAACCACATAAAATCATGAATAAATCATAGAAATCATAAGACATAAAGATAACTTGAGGCATTCATAAAATTTTTACGTTGGGAGTAACCCTCTAGGTTACGTTTGGAATACCCATCAAAGTATATTCCCTAAATCTCTTTCGAGAAACCTTAACGTTTAACTCCTTCGCGTTACCCAATGCATTGGAGAGATATATTGGGCTCACCCGCCCTTAGTTTATCACGGAACCACCCATCTTCATAACAATTTCCAAGAACCATAACATAATCATAGCACATAACTTAAGAATAAAGGAAAGATAACATTCCCACATTGCAATAACAATATAACATTTTAAGATATTGAAATAATGAATCCATTCTAAAAACCATTTTCAAAACCATTTAAAACATTTAATAAAGAGATTTTTAAATCAAAGTGTCCCATACCACATTGAAGCTTTTAACATTTTAAACCATTAATATCCATATAAATAAATCCTTAAAACCATTTTGAAAACATCGATATTAATGATAAATATTTATAAGAATAAATCATTAAAACATTTAAAACGATATTTTAGTTAAAGGGTTTTTAACAAAATGAGAGACACTTGAATACAATAATTGAGGGATAACATTTAATCAAAACATTATAATATCATGAGAATAAAGGGATTCATGATATAATATTCCAAAGGACAGTATATACACCATATAAGAGTGAACTGGTGCATAACATCAATGAAGTCTCAATAGAAATGTTAAATGAGATGAAATCCATTATCAAGAAGGTATCCTTAAATTAAGGATAAATCAATCTCATAATTATGTTTGACAAATATAAATACACCCAATATACATGGATATTAAGTGTAACATATTCAAAGGTCAATCACACATATTAAAAGGATGAAATATTCAATAACTACATGTTGAACCCAAAGAAATCAAAATTGGGTTAAGAAGTTCCCTTGACAGCCTAACAGCGTCACATAAAATTTTAAAAAAAGATTTGATGATTGAGATAAAGGGTATCTCATCACTTGGACATAAAATTTATGGAAATAAGGATATATAAGAACATATCATCACATAATAAGATGAAAATTAAAAGACATAACAAAAGAAGTCTTTTAAAAAGAGGAGGGTGAAAGGTCCCCTTACCGATTTGGGTAACTTTCAAAACATATACCCCATGAAAGAAGGACTATACAACATTGATGTAAATACTCATAAACGAATGTATGTTACACAAAGAGTATAATAATGTACAGTAAATAAACCACTCAAAAGGAAATATTGGGAAATGTAGCATGAATCTCACGAAAACACAAAGTGAGATAAAAAGCCCCTTACGAAATTTCGGCAGCCTAACGTTGCCCATTAAAACATCCAAAAATGGATTTGTGAGATCAAATAGGGTCTCTCATAATATGAACATATAAAGTACATAATTATTAATATAAAATAACATCCCCAAACATAAGAAAGATGAGCTTAAAAGAAATGACATAAAAGTGAGTACTTAAAAAGGAAGAGAGAGGTAGGATCCCTTACCTCGGGTCCGACTTGACTCGATCGTTCTTTAACCTCTTGAATAATAAACTTGAGTTAATTTATACTTGCTTAAGAACCTTTTTCAAGTTTATTATTCCTTTTATATCACTTATTACCAATCTATGAACACTATGTAATTATTTAAGTTAATAATGGTTGTTTTGTAGATGATTGCTACTTGAGTCAAAAATAAACTCTTTATAATTACAAGTTGTTCATGTGGTAAAATATATAATATATCCATAATTATATTCATTATTTAGATATCATATATATAATATATATCCATTATATACATGAATTTATAATATTACATAACATTTAGAGGTAATAAATGAAATGCACCGTTCATGGAGACGGTAAGCCGTATTTACACATGAACGCTAGTTCCATTTCTATTTCTTATTTAATGGAATTAAAACATAATGATACATAATAGTATTATAATTCCAGTTTTTTATAATATATAATATCATTAAATATATCCTTTATACGTACCACATATGGTATTAACGAATCAAATTACTTTGAGGGGGCGGTAGTCCGCACTTCCTAAAATGAAGATATCGCGTTTAACCATAATGGAAACCATAAAGGTATGCCATAAATGAAAAATACAGAAGCTCAAGTAAAATATAAACATATTATATATCATATATAAATATATTGACATCTTAATGTCCACCTTTGAAGGTGTTAAAAGAATATTGAACAATCATCATTTCGTGAGGCAGAAATTCACCATCCACAGAAATGGTATGTTCCTTAACCATTAGATGTAGGTGTGTGTAAGTGTAGCATGAATCATTATTATAACAACATCCTAGTATATTGAAGATACTTGAGTTTTTACAAAAGAAATGAATAAAAAGTGTTTAGGGTGTTGGAGAAGCAAAATAAAACAAAAGAACACAAGTGAAGACATTACCTTAAAATCGGGTAACTTTCTTTGATTTGAGCTCAAAGGCTTCCTTGGGAATACTTCTGACCAAATTGAGGCTTCTAGGAGTAATATAGGGATGTGGAGGGACAAAATGAGTAGGGGATGGCCGATCCAAAGGCTTTATATGTGTGGGTAAGGTGGTAGAGGTGGGGGCCTTTTATAAGAGGAGAGGAGGGGCACTCTTGGAAAGTCAAAAATGTTACATTATTTTCAAATGAGTTTCGGATTTTAAAGGTCCCACATTGATATATTTCTAGGATAAAGTGATAAGGTTTCTCCATACACCCATCCAATAGGTTTTTTACATGTTTAGGTATTAGATTTTACATTATCTTTTCATTTTATTTAAATCGTTAAATAATGAGGTAATCGCTGCATCATCATGATGTCATAAATAATTTAATTTATTTAATGTATAAAAATTATAAAAAAAATATGATGTAGAAAATAGTTTTAGATTTCCAATAACTATTTATAGTCAAAAATATGACTTGTATAACCCCATGTAAAAATTGTTTTAGTAAAACAACTCATGTTTGTGACATTTTTATTTTAACTTTAAATAAAAAGTTATTTATGTCATTTTCCTACCAAAGTGGCTCCATGGGGTCCCCAAGATGACCCATGGATTTTATTGGTCGTCCATGACACATAAAATGAGGGTAGGACATGTGTCTAGGTCATTTCATATTATTAAAACATTATTTTTACCTTAAATTACACTAATTACCTCTAATCACGATTAAAAACTTAAAAGTTACTATTCACCAAAAAATTATTTTAATCTCATTGAAACACATTTTATTTCCTAATTAAAACCATGTATGTCAGAGTTTTGAAATTCAAAACACAGAGGTGGTAAAATTTCATTTAAACGAAAAATCAGTTTTTTAAGTACCACTTAGTGGTTTCACTATTCATTAAAATTTGAAGTTTTTCAGAAAAATACCAAAACTTCACCCTAAGCTTTATTTGATATTCCAAATTCAAAAATGATGTCTATTTTACGAAATTCAAAACATAAAAGTTACAATAATTAATTTAATAATTAATTCCCGATGTCGGAACAAAAATCGTGTTTTTATGAAACCATATATATCAAAAGATTGACACCAGTTTAAATCCAATTTCAAAGTGAAATTAATTCCAACGAGCACCATTGGATTAAATGGTAAAAATATATTATAATTTCACTTTAAAACCAATTCAAAAGATAATATAATCATATAAATAAATTAGATTAAAAAGGAGTTTTGAATTAAAATACAACATTTTTCCCTATTCATTAATAAATGAACTTTATCAGAAAAATACCAAACATTTACACAAAGTAAATTTGGATGTCCCGATTCTAAAGAAGAATTTTATTTTGTCAAATATAACACATAAAATTGTCAAAAATTGGATTTAAAAGTGGTTCTCCATCAAAAGGCAGTTAATCGACCTTTTAAAGAATATTAGAGTGTTTACGCTTAAAATTGGATTCATTTTCATTTTATGCCTCTAACATTTATTGGATGCAAGTAAAAATATTTGACAAAAATATATAATCATTTTTTATTTAGTTTCGTTCTTTCCCGCCATGGTAATGGCTAGGCGTTAACTACCATTTACAATAATATTATTTTATTATTACAGTGAAACGTAAGATTTCAAAGGAACTCGTTGTCGCATATTGGGTACGCCATCGAGTATAGCATTACCTTTAAAGTAATATTAATATTTTATTCACAAAAATGGATAAATATAAAAATGTCATATTCTTTATTTACCTGGGGTGTTACAAACGTACTATAATAAGACAATAGAACCCCAAGTGGTTCATTATTAAAATATATAATATTATCTATGAACTTTGGCTGAACCAGATATTTTTAGGAATATTATATCAATTAATAATATAGTGTTTGTTTTAAAAAATGAATTATGTCCATTTTGACACTATTTAGTATTTTGTTTTTGTAAAAATCTTAACAACATTATAACTTTAATTTTTTTTTCAATCAACCCTAACATGTCATATTAACCAAGAAAATTAGCTTAATTAATCAAAAGTCACAAATTAAATTTATTTGGATATTTATAATATCAATTATTTTAATCTTCATTAATAAGGTAATTACTGCATCATTATTGAGTCATAAATAAATTAAATTAGTTAATTTATAAAAATTATAAATAAAATACCATTATTTACGAAATAATTTTATCATTCTAATGAATACTTATTGTCAAATTTATCTTATGTATAACCCTATATTAAAAATGGTTTAGTTATTAAACATTGAATTTAACTCTTTTAAAACCTCTTTAAATAAAATAATAATAAATGTATTAATCTAATAAAAGTGGACCATAAAGAACCATATTTTATTCTTAAGGTTTTTTTGGTCTAATTATACTTATTCAATAGAATTAGGATATGTTTTATGGTAATTATGATATATTTCATACCCTTAATTACCATAATTACTTTTAACAATGGTAAATAAAAGTAAAATGTTATTATGCACCAAAAATTATTTTCAAATTATTGAACCAAATTTTACTTACTGATATTATTCATGTCTCCTTGATTTTTTAAATTTAACTCACAAAAGCGGTAAAATTATGATTTATACAAATTTGCAAATTCTTATAGGAGGTGGGTAAAAGGCGATAAAAAGTTCAGTAAAATTTTTATATATCTAAACTTATTATAAAATGACTTCAATGAATTAAATTGAAATTATATAGGTATTATGTATCTATTTTGACCTAAAATAAATATAAATAATATAAATAATTATTTAAATAAAAATTCAGTTTTAACAAAAAACGCAGAGTTTTTCACTATTTATCAAAATTTGAAAGATTTTAGAAAAATACCAAAAAATCACCCTAAGCTAATTTAGATATTCCAAATATAAAAATTAAGTCCATTTTGATAAATAAAATTTTAAAAAGTGGGTATTACTATTCATAACGGTTAGTTTGATTGGTCGTAGTGTGTTAGAATTTCAAAGTTGCATACGATGAAAGATATTGCATTATTCAAAGGGAAACATACCATGGAAGCTTGGGGTGTTACATTCATGTATCCTTCAATTAATTTTGTCCTAAAAATTTCTAGAATACTACCACACAAAATGATTCGGGAGGTTCTACATCATATGTTCCTCTAGTTCCCACATTGACTCTTCCATCTTATGGTTCCTCTGTAGAAATTTTACCAGAAGAGTCATATGGTTTCTCAACACTTGTTCTCTGGTATTAGGAATCATTAAAGGAACATCACAATAAGACAAACCAGGTTCCAATTCAATTTCCTCAAAGGTGAGAACATGCGTTGGGTCATGAATGTATTTTCTCAACAGTGATACATGGAACACATCGTGAACTTTGGAGAGACTTGGTGGCATTTCCAAATGGTAACCTACAACCCCCATTCCTTCTAGAATTTTGAAATATCCGAGGTACCTAGGACTTAGTTTACCCTTCTTACCAAATCATATAACTCCCTTCCATTGAGATACCTTCAAGAATACATGATCTCCTACCTGAAATTCCAAATCTTTCTTTCAGTTATCGGCATACCTCTTCTGCCTACTTTGAGATTCTTTGATGTGGGTTTGGATAACCATCCCCTTTTCCATCATTTCCTCAACATGTTCTGGGCCTACAAGTTTTCTTTCACCAACATCATCCTAACAAGTTGGTGTGCGACATCTCTTTCCATATAATGCTTAATATGGTGCCATCTGAATACTTTAATGAAAGCTATTTTTATAGAAAAATTCCACCAGAGGTAAATACTGATCCCACATACATTGAAAGTCAAGTGAGAAATATCTCAACATGTCTTCTAAGGTTTTAATAGTCTTTTCTGATTTCCCATCAGTTTGAGGGTGGTAGGAAGAGCTTAAATGAAGTTTAGTATCCAGGGCTTTCTAAATACTTTTCCATAATCTTGATGTAAAACAGGGATCACGATAAAAAACAATCGATAAGGGTACTACATGAAGTCTTAAAAATTCATTAATATACAGTCTTGATAAATGTTCAATTGGTAAATCATCTGTTATATAAGGAAAATGTGCAGACATGGTAAGATGATCAATAATGACCCATATTGAATCATTCTTTTAGGAGACTTTAGAATAATGCACAAGTGATTTTCATGATCTTCGTATATTTTGGAGTATACCAAGATATCATCAATAAATACCACTACAAAGTCATCAAGATATTCCTTGAAAAATCTATTCATTAGATCCATGAATACATATGGTGAATTAGTCAATCCAAAAGACATTCTTGTAAACTCATAATTCCCATACCTGGTTCGAAATGTTGTTTTTGGAATGTCTTCTTTCTTCACACACAACTGATTATATCCTATTCGAAGGTGAATCTTCGAAAAATATTGAGCTCAATGAAGTTGGTTGAATAAATCATCAATGTGAGGTAGGGGTACTTATTTTTTATTATTATAGAATTGATCTTCCTATAGTCAATGCACAACCTCATAGATCCGTATTTCTTCTTAACAAAAAGGATAGGAGCTCCCCATGGAGAAACACTAGGGAGAATAAATCCCTTATTACTCAATTACTTTAGTTGTTTCTTTAGTTCCACTAATTCCACAGTGGAAATTCTATAAGGGTTCTTCGATATGGGCCTTGAACTAGGAATAAAATCAATAGAAAACACAATTTCTCCTTCTAGAGGATGTCTAGGTAAATCCTCTAGAAACACATCAACATAATTTTTCACAATGGGTACATCCTGTATTCAAACATTCTTTTACTAACCCATAATTATTTCATTATCATCCTCCCAAATGATTGAATTTAGTAGAGCTACTGGGAGTGGAACTAGATAAGAATCAGGTGGTGATGTTTCTGCTATAAAGATAAGGTACTCCTTATCATCATCGATAATTGTAACCTCATTCTTCTTACAATATATTTTTGCATCAAATTCCGAAAGACAATCCATACCAAGGATTATATCAAATTCAATCACGGGAATGATGATTAGATCAGTAGATAAATATCATTTATATGCCCTAATGGGGACTGATTCACAAAACATTATTGCAATGATACCTCCCCTTAGGAGTTTTGACTACAAATCCCTTGTTAAAGAAAATTATAAATATCTAATTTTCTTATATAACCAAGAAGATATGAAACAATGTGATGATCCATAATCCAATAAATCATTGGATAAACTTTAAGAAATGATTAAATTAGCATCCACTATTTCTTTCAGAGCTTCAACCTCAGCAGTAGTGATCACATAAGCTTGGCCTTGATCCTTTGGCCTTTTCTAAGGTAAGTTTCCCTGAATCTTAGGAAATTTATTTTCATAATGACCCATCTCCCAAAAATTTTATCATTTAATATTGGTAGCTTCATTTTTCCCTTTACAATCACTATCAAGATGACCTTTCGGTCCACATTTGTAGCATACACCTTTTCCATTTAGATAGGTACCAGGGAGCGTCCTTCCACAATTATCACAGGGTGGAAATTCAACTCTTCCCTTCTTCCCTATTTTATTATTTCCTTTCACAGAGTCTTTAGTATATCTCTTCATCTATTGATTTTATTTATTGTCGTAAGACTTAGATAATTTTATCCCGTCTTGATAGCACATGAGACAATATCTTCATACGATGAGAAGGATTGCAAGACTAATGCTTGATAGAGAAATGATTTTAACTCATCAACGAAACAATCAATATTACTTCTTGGGTTATGTATATAATCTACATCATACCTTTCTAACCTTTTAATGTTAGCTTCATAATTTGTGACATTCTCATCCTTCTTTTGTCTCAGACTCAGAAATTGCCTTTCCATATCTACTCGATGGTCACAAGGAAATTATTTTTCTAAAAAAATATCTTTCACATTTCTTCATTCCATACATGATAATTCATCATTTTCCTTTGTGTTTTGAATTAATGACCACCATTGATCTGCATCTCCAGTGAGCTGATAAACTGCCATGAAAACTTTTTCCCTTTTGCTACTCCCCAAAGCAGGAAATATTTTTTCTAAGGAACATATCCTTTGTTTAGATACAAATGGATTTGTAGACCCATTGAATGTTGATGGTTTTTTCCTCATGAAGGGATCTAATATTGATCCTCCATGTTGTGGATCATGGTTCTCCATATGAGTAAGGTTATTATTCATACCCTTTGTGAGTTGTCCTAGTATTGTGATAAGATGATCAACACCAGTTGCATCGCTAGCTCCGTTATAGTTATCTTGAGTATGAGGGAAATAAATACATGGATTACGTGCGTTGATACGGTTTCCATTAATTTCACTATGTTCCATTTCTAAACAATGGCATACAGTAGATTATTTTATGGACTGTAATACATAATTCAAAACTTATAAAACACTTAACATAAATTGAACAGTTTATGGATACAATCCATAATCATAAAAATGTTTTCTTAGAGTAGGTATATACTCATAAATCTTTCATAATAGTTTGTAAAGAAAATGAGAATTATCCTAAGCATTTCCCCTGGGAGTGTCGTAACCAAGAGTGCCGCAAGGCCCGTTGTCGTGCACCAATTCTCGTTCTAGTCTAACTCAAAGAACTATTTTGGGGTTTTACCCCTAGGTGCATCTGTGCTAGAGCCGCCTCTAACATCTCGTATCTAGACAAGGATTTATTTCTTGGAAAACTCACAAAATATATACAGTACCAAAATTCTAGGAAGTTCTTCTATATTAATTCTCAAAGTCGATGTCAGGGTAATGTGCTCTAATTATAGTTTTTCTAAATATAGTTTCCCAGGTTTGTACTAAAATTCCTATGATACCAACTATTACACCCCGACACTAGGTACCCAGAGTCAGTGATTTATTACATAACATTGTCTTGATACATGAAATCATGTCCCAAGAGACCGATAAGATAAGTACTATAGAAAACAAGATACATACATAAGTTCAACATTACAATTTGAAAAGAAAGACGACACTAATTTCTTTCATTTGTAACATCCAAGTCTCATAGATTATGCCTGAAAGTCACTCATAAATAACTTCTTCATATCCTTGGAAAATGAAACATAAGAAAGGGGTGATCTCAAACGCTCAGTAAGGGTAAGCAATACACCGAAAGATAATATAAACATTAGGCATGTTGAATAATTAAAAACCCATGCCTTTACAACTAATAAACAAGAACACTTTATAGAAATATTATGAGATGAGTAAATAATTCCATAATAAAACGTATCCATGGGTATTCTACTAGTTTAATAACCACATGGACAATTATTATTATTTTCATAATGAGGGAATGTATAATGCCAAACATTCTAAAACATCTTGTCAAGGCCTCGACCAAGACATCTAAAAATTATTTAGGCCTCGGCCAAAACCATATATCATATTGGGAAAGGCCTCGAACAATTCCACATCTAATTGTCTTTTGAGACCTACCCATGCATCGAGGATCTATAGCAGGCTCCACCCATCACATACTATGTCCAATACATTTCTCATATGTAAAGGTTAAAACTTAATATAAACATTCGTATTAAAACTAGCATAAGAAATGTCAATACTTTAACCATAAACCATGAATGGTATTAAAATAAATCATCCCTTGTGAAACATATCAAAAAAAATTAAATACAATATCTAATATTTGTATCATAATAAATTCACTTAAAAGAAGTGTAAAATTTATCAAAGGATGTTGACATAGATGAAATGAAAACTATTTTAGAGAAATAACTCTTTCTATTTTGAAATCATTAAAGAGTCACATAATTATAAAAGAAAACATTTATTTTGAAAATATTCCTATAATCTTTTAAGGGAAGCTTCAATGATGTTATAAAGGTGGAAAATATCCGAACCCACCATATAAGTTAAAAAAAACATTCATACCTTAATTTTGTCAAAAAGGTCATAAAGTACCTTGTTTAGAAAACGACGGAAAGATTCCTTTCAAAACATATAATGTCAAATAAGGGTATAAATTATGTTAATCTATAGTATATTAAATAGTAATAATGTTTTGATTTTTTCTAAGAAAACATGGATTTGGATGATAAAGAGGTCCCAGTAGATACTTACGTAAAAACAACCTCGGATAATAAAGAGATTGTAAAATTAACCCTTTCTTTGAACTTTTCCTTAGTTGATGGTATGTTAACCTCCTTTATAATAGTTAACTTTTTTATTAAATTATACAAGAACTATATACATAAATATGATATCATATGTGATCCTCTAATATTGCTTTGTTAATTATATTTCAGTAGTATTATCATTTCAGGAGTTAACTGATTCATTTTCCTTTATATACTTGGTTACGTAAGCCTTGTTTGATAATGATAGGAGGTATTTGATTCATATAAAGAATGATATTATGTTCAAAAACAATGTTTTTAATCATAAAATGAAAACCATTCTTGAATTATTACAATGGGGAATGAATATAATCGCGTTCGCGGAGACGGTAATCCGTACGTACACACGAGTGACAATATCATTATATTGATGGTCAAATAATATGTAATAGTAAGATATATCATATATAAAGAATCATTAAAATTTTATATTTATTATTTACATTAATTATACTCATTATTATACCCATCCAAATAATGAAGTGTTTGAATAACAAACTACACCACGGCGTGAAGATGGTAAGCCGTACGTATGCACGTATGATGACTTTTTCATTCAAATGTTGGATAAAATAATGAATATGGTTGTAACATTTTTATAATAACATCACAGTATATAGAAAATACTGGAGTTATTATTTTTAGAATGGAAACCACAATGAAATAGGAAGTGGAAGAAGAAAAGTACTTGAAAGGGGTGATGAAATATTTACCTATTCTTTGAGGTTCTTCCTTTTGATGTGAACAAAAGGGCTCCTTAGGTTGGCTTTATGACCAAAGTAAGGAATCTAGGACTAAGGGAAGACAGTTAGGAGTCTATTTGGGTATGGTTTGGCTGATTCAAATGGCTCTAGTGGTGTCAAATTAAGAGAAGATGGAGTACCCTTTTATAGGAGAGGTGAGGGTCAGTTTAGGAAAAAATTGAAATATTATTTTATAATAAATTCATTTTAGGTTTCTAATGGCTAAAAAATAATTTATTTCAAGAATATTGTGGTTATGGGTCAAAAAACATTCAACAAATAGGTTTTAGACATGTTTAGGTTACCATATTAACCTTATCTTTTATATTTAACTCTTAGTTAAATAGTTTGACATTTACCACGTCTCTTTGTATTTTTATATTATATGGTTAATAAACATAATATTTCAAGACAAGAGAACCCCAATTTGTTAATTATTAATATATATAACCTTATTTATGTTTTTTTTCAGACCCTTAGTTTTTTAGTAATATTATATCAATTAATAATATAGTACATGTTTTTAAAACTCAATTATGTCAATTTTG
This sequence comes from Viscum album, assembly GCA_963277665.1. NCBI lineage: Eukaryota > Viridiplantae > Streptophyta > Magnoliopsida > Santalales > Viscaceae > Viscum > Viscum album. Next base: position 1,750,521,067 of record OY728152.1, read on the forward strand.
ACACAATTTAGTATTTTGTATTTGTGAAAATAATAACAACATTATTACTTCAATAAAAAGTTATTTAATAAAACCTAACATGTCATATTAACCAATATTATTAGTGGAATTCATCAAAAGTCACAAATTACATTTATTTGGGTATTTATAATATCAATTATTTGAATCTTTCATTAATAATGTAATTACTTCATCATCACTGTGTCATAATTAAATTAAATTATTTAACGTATAAAAATTATAAATAAAATACCATTATTTAGGAAATATTTTTATCTTTCTAATGGATATTTATATTCTAATTTATCTTATGTTTAACCTTATATTAAAAATGGTTTATTTATTTAACTTTGAATTTAACTCTTTTAACTATTCTTTAAATAAAATAATAATAAATGTCCTAATCTAATCCAAGTGAACCAAAAAGGATCATATTTTATTCCTAAGGTTATTTTTGGTCGAATTATACTTATCCAATAGAATTAGGATATGTGTTAGGGTAATTATGATATAATTTTTACCCTTAATTACCCTATTTATTTTTAACCATGGAAAATAAAAGTCAAAAGTTACTATTCACCAAAAATTATTTTCATCTCATTGAATGAAATTTTACTTATTGATATAAATCAAGTCTCTCAGATTTTTGAAATTCAACACACAGAAGCGGTAAAATCAAGTTTTATGCAAATTTTCAAATGCGTCTAGAAGGTGGGTAAAAGATGGTAAAAAGTTCAATAAAATTATTATATATGTAAACATATTATAAAATGAATCCAATGAATTAAATTGAACTCATATAGGTATTATGTATCTATTTTGACATAAAATAAATAAAAAATAAATAAATAATTATTTAAATAAGAAGTCGGTTTTAACCAATAACGCAATGTTTTTCATTATTCATAAAAAATTGAACGTTTTCAAGAAAATACCATAAATTCACCCTAAGATAAATTCAACATTAAAAATTCAAAAATGTGGTCCATTTTGAAAAATAAAATTTATAAACTTTCAAAAAGTGGGTATAACTATTCATAATGGCTAGTTTGATTGGTCACGGTGTGTTAAAATATAGAAGTTGCGTACAATGCAAGCTATTGCACTATTAAAAGGGAAACATACCCTGGAAGCTTGGGTTGTTACACAATCAATTATTAGGATGACATCGTATGGATGAATATAATGAAATAAAAGATCCCCATAGGACTATTGTCACCCCATCATCATTGTACAACCTCCGAACATATCAAACTAGTTTGTATATCCTCTGACTTGTATAGTCAAAACTAACGGAATGAGAAGCCACTCTACATCAATTCATAGATCACAAAAAATAGTGGGTGAGATAAAATAGTATGAAACTCCTAAATAAAATAAGGAACAAACAAGTTTAGAGGAAAAATTGAGCATACCACAAATGATCTTTGGCCCCTCCGGCGCTGCTGCCACTACTACATGCAAGTGACCATTCACTACTCCTTAAATATTTGCTAATGGAAAACTCCAAGACCAATATCTATTTTAGGTCCCTGAAAATAAAGAATATATTGATTTTTACCTCTACCTTCTCTACATCCCCTCAGAAGAGCATAAGATTGATTCCCCGACTACTGAAATAGTCTCACTGGAAACTGATGCAAAGGCTAGCATTGAACCTGTACACCTCCACCAAAATAAGCTCAAAGAACCAATGTGATCTAATTTTGATGATGTCCATGAACCCCATAGGAAAAAAACACAGGCCACACTTTTCTAATAAAATCATGAAAACCACTAGCCCTAGAATTCCCGAGGGGGAGATGTTGAGGTCAAATCATAGTTGGTGAAAACCTCAAAGGTCTTGATACCTTGGACTTACCAATAAAAATTATACTCATCATGTAACCCTTTTAGTTACCCTCACTACTAAAACTTGGCCTTTTATCAGCACTAAAAATCGGCATTAACAACACTAGAAAAGTGTTGTTAATGCTGGCATAGATAAAGGGGGTCCCCTTTATCAGCGCTCCAAAAAGCGCTGATAAAGGCCCCATTATCCGCGCTTTTTGGAGCACAGATAAAGGGGACCCCCTTTATCTACGCCGACATTAACAATGATTTTATAGCACTGATAAAGGGGTGATCAGTGCCACCTTGAGCGCTGATAATAGGTCACTTTATCAGGCTCAAAAAAGAACTAATAAAGGCACCTTCCCCTGCACCTACAGAACCGGCACCTACACACCTGCACACCTACACAAACCAACACACCTGCACAAACCAGCACCTGCACACCTGCACAAAATAGCACCTGGACACAATATTTTTACAAACAATGCTATATACATTTACTTAACATCATGAATACAAAAAAACACACTACTACATACATTTTAAAAAATGTTTGACATGGTTACAATTACAATTATCCAACAACAGTTATAAACATTAATGTTTCATCCTTTGATATCTGTGATCCTCTCTAAAAAATTTTTGTCCACAGTATTTGTTTCTGAACAAAGCATCCGAACTCTAGGAAAAAAATTGTCTTATATAAGAAAACAAATATTATGTTAGTAATAAAATAATGAAATAAATTAAAACATTAATGTGAAAGAATACATTAATATGGAAATGTGAAACTAAAATATGGAAATGATAAAATCAAATGTTTTCATTCTGATAACAATGAAAGGGAATGATGTAAAAAAAATATGTTTTTGGATGATTTATCTTATTTAATAAGTACTGATTATTTATCTAATGAAAAGCTTTACCGGTCACACTGTGCATCAGATTGAGGTGTGTTTGATTCGTACACGTCACAAATGACACATGGATCGTTGTCCTAAAGTATCAAAACAATACGAACACATTTTCTTGGTATTTCGAATGTTAGTAGTGTTGTTTTCTAAAGTTAACGTCAATCTCAAACTGATATCAAACACTTCTAGCCATACCGGTCACACCGTGTGTCAGATTGAGCTGCGGTCAATTTTTACACCACAAAAATGACTCATAGATCGTATTCCTAAAGTATTAAAACAATTTGAATGTGTTTTCTCAATATTACGTATGTCAGTAGTGTTGTTTTCTAAAGTTTATGTAAATTTGAAACTGATATCAGATACTTTTAGAAATATCGGTCACACAATGCATCAGATTGAGGTGTTGTTGATTCGTAAATGTCAAAAATGACTCATGGATCATTGTCCTAAAATATCATAACAATCCGAACAGGTTTACTCAGTTTGTTGTATGTCACTTGTGTTGTTTTCTAAAGATTATGTCAATTTGAAACTGATATCAGACACTTTCAGCCATACCGATTACACTGTGCATAAAATTAAGGTGCGATTGATTCGTACACGTCAAAAATGACTCATGGATTATTTTCCAAAGGTATCAAAACAATCCGAACTAGTTTGCTCAGTATTCCATATGTCAGTAGTGTTGTTTTTTAAAGCTAATGCCAATTTCAAACTGATATCAGACACTTTTAGCCATACCGGTGACACTGTGCATCAGTTGAGGTACGGTCAATTCATACATGTCAAAAATGACTCATGGATCATTGTTCTAAAGTATCAAAACAATCCGAATGTGTTTGCTCGGTATTCCATATGTTAGTAGTGTTGTTTTCTAAAGTTTATATCAATTTGAAATTGATATTAGAAACTTTTAGCCAAACCGGTCACACTGTGAATCAGATTGAGGTGCGGTGGATTCATACACATCAAAAATGACTCATGGATCATTTATCTAATGTATCAAAAAAATCCGAATGCGTTTTCTCAGTTTTCCATATGTCAGTAGTTTTGTTTTCTAATGTTAATGTCAATTTCAAACTGATAACAGACACTTTTAGCCATACCGGCCACAATGTGTGTTGGATTGAGGTGTGGTCGATTCTTACACCTCAAAAAATGACTCATGGATAATTTTACTAAAGTATTGAAACAATCCGAACACATTTTATTGGTAGTCCGTATGTCAGTAGTGTTGTTTTCTAAAGTTTATGTCAATTTGAAACTGATATCAGACACTTTTATCCATACCGGTCACACAGTGCATCGGATTGAGATGCGGTTGATTTTTACACATCACAAATGACTCATGGATCTTTTTTCTAATGTATCAAAACAATTTGAATGCGTTTTCTCGGTTTGCCTTATGTCACTTGTATTGTTTTCTAAAGTTTATGTAAATTTGAAACTGATATCAAACACTTTTAGACATACCAGTCACACCGTGCATCAGATTAAGGTGCGGTTGATTCATAAATGTCAAAAATGACTCATGAATCATTGTCCTAAAGTATCAAGGCAATCCGAATGTGTTTTCTTGGTATTCCGTATGTCAGTAGTGTTTTTTTCTAAAGTTTATGTCAATTTGAAACTGATATCAGACACTTTTAGCCATACTGGTCACACCATTCATGCGATTGAGGTACTTTCAATTCGTACACCTCATAAATGAATCTTGGATAGTTTTCCTAAAGTATCAAAACAATCTGAATGCGTTTTCTCGATATTCCGTAAGTCACTTGTGTTGTTTTCTAATGTTAATATCCATTTCAAACTGATATTAGACAATATTTTCCATACCGGTCACACCGTGGGTCGGATTGAGGTGTGGTCAAATCTTACACCTCAAAAATGACTCATGTATCATTTTCCTAAAGTATCAAAACAATCCGAATGAATTTTCCCGGTATTCCGTATGTCAGTAGTGTTGTTTTCTAAATTTTATATCAATTTGAAACTGATATCAGACACTTTTAGCCATACCGGTCACAACGTGCGTCAGATTGAGGTGAGGTCAATCTTTACACCTCAAAAATGACTCACGGATCGTTTTACTAAATTATCAAAACAATACAAATGAATTTTCATGGTATTGTGTATGTCAGTAGTGTTTTTTTTGTAAAGTTTATGTCAATTTGAAATTGATATCAGACACTTTTATCCATACCGGTCACATCGTGCATCAGATTGAGGTGAGATCGATTCTTACACCTCAAAAATGACTCATGGATCATTTTCCTAAATATAAAAACAATTCAAATGCATTTTCTCGGTATTCCCAATGTCACATGTGTTGTTTTCTAAAGTTAATGTCAATTTCAAACTGATATCAGACACTTTTATCCATACCTGTAACACCGTGCAACGGATTGAGGTGCGGTCAATTCATACACCTCAAAAAAGACTCATGGATCATTTTACTAAAGTATAAAAACAGTCCAAACATGTTTTTTTTCGTATTCCGTATGTCAGTAGTGTTGTTTTCTAAAGTTTATGTCTATTTGAAACTGATATCAGACACTTTTAGCCATACCGGTCACATCATGCATCGGATTAAGGTGTGGTCTATTTTTACTGCTCAGAAATGACTCATGGATCGTTTTCCTAAAGTATAAAAACAATCCGAACGCGTTTCTTGGTATTTCGTATGTCACTTGTGTTTTTTTATAAAGTTAATTTCAATTTCAAACTGATATCAGAAACTTTTATCCATATCTGTCACACCGTGCATTGGATTGAGGTGCAGTCAATTCGTACACCTCACAAATGACTCATGGATCATCTTCCTAATATATCAAAACAATCCGAATGCATTTGCTAAGTATTCCGTATATCAGTAGTGTTGTTTTCTAATGTTTATGTCAATTACAAATTGATATCAGACACTTTTGGCCATATCGGTCACACTGTGCTTCAGATTGAGGTGTGGTTGATTGGTACATGTTATAAATGACTCATAGATCATTTTACCAAAGTATCAAAACAATACGAATGGATTTTCTCATTTATCCATATGTCACTTGTGTTGTTTTCTAAAGATTATGTCAATTTGAAATGGATATCAGACACTTTTAGCCATACCGGTCACACTGTGTGTCGGATTGAGGTGTGGTCGATTTGTACACATCACAAATGACTCATGGATCGTTTTTCTAAAGTATCAAAACAATCCGAATGTGTTTTATCGGTATTCCGTATGTCAGTAGTATTGTTTTCTAAAGGTAATGTCAATTTCAAACTGATATCAGACACTTTTAGCCATACTGGTCACACCATGCATCGTATTGAGGTTCGGTTGATTCTTACACCCCAAAAATGACTCATGGATCATTGTACTAAAGTATGAAAACAATCCGAACACATTTTCTTGGTTTTCCATATGTCAGTTGTGTTGTTTTCTAAAGTTAATGTCAATTTGAAACTGATATCAGACACTTTTATCCATACTGATCACACCATGCATCGGATTGAGGTGCGGTCAATTATTACACATCAAAAATGACTCATGTATCATTTTACTTAAGTAAAAAAATAATCCAAATGTGTTTGCTCAGTTTTATGTATTTCAGTAGTTCATAAGAGTCTCTCATTAAGTTATTCTTTTCTAGAAACTGAAATCATTTCTAAAACCATTTTTCATAATCTATGGATATGAAACATAAGAAATGGTGATCATAGATTCTCAATAAGTGTAAATGAGGGAGATATCAATGATCATATAAAGATAAAATAAGTAGTAGGAATTAACCTTCATTGTCATATTTTTTTACATTCTTCCATCAGGTACACTGCCCATTTGTTTCTAAACACATCTATATCATCTTGTGAATATGAGTTTTTGCGACAGTCATAGTAGTAATAAAAAAATATAAATACAAAATGGATTAATAAATATTTTATGTGAACTAGTTATTATTTTCCAAAATACCTCTTCATTGATGCTAGTTTGTTCATGAAATATGATCTCTTTCATAAATTTAGAAACATAATAACTGCAGTCCATTCTGTTTGTTTGTTTCGGACACTGCAGAAACATCGATAAAAATAAGTAATCTGTTTTGATATTTATTTGGATAGTGTAGTATAATTATATATACCTTGATACTTGTCCATTTGTAGATCTCACGCGCCTTGTCGTCCTTAGATCCTGGATTCATTCCAGCCTTTATACGATATTCAAACACCACCCTATCATAACAGAATCCTCATTAAAAGATAATATAAATTATGTAACTAGATATTTAGTTATAAAATGTTGGATCTAGTGTATTACAAATTGATAATTGCCATCATGTGTGGTCATTTTGTTGGATATCCATGGAGTGAATCCAGAAAATAAATCTTTGGAGTATCCAAATTGACTGCAATGAGCAACAAATGCTGCCTAAAAACAAAAAAAGGAATAAGTAATGATAGAAATGAAAATATAATTTATATGATTAAAATTTAATGTTTTACCCCTGAAATGTTGGTATTAAAAAGAGCATGTCAGTTGTAATTTTGAATTGAAACGTTTTGAGCAGGTTTGACATTAATTCAGCCTGAAAATCGGAGTCTATTTCATTTTATTTTGTAGACATGGTGTGAGGAATAACGAGTCCAAATTTGTATTCACGGTAAAATACCTTAAATTTTTTTTCACATATATTCCTGTGAAAAATATGAAATGTATTTAGCCATAATTATCATGTTATATCAGCTTCTGTAAAATCAAATCAAGAAAACATACCTCATGTATAAATTTATAACTGAGGCTCCTAGCCAGTCGTATGTGATGATTTCAGCTACAACGTCAGCACTAACGAAATATAAATTTTCCCCTCCATACATATCTTTTTCACAAACAATTGTTTGATCATTACCATCTTTACTTTTCTTATCCACATGATCTATCAATGTTATTGAATGTGGATATAGAATGGGTAGGGTGAAGGTTCCCCTAGTATATCGTTTTGATCGGTTGGTTGATCCTTTTGAGCCGTTATTTTGTTTTAGTTCGTTCCTTTTGTCCTTATATAATAACATTAACCAGTTCATCCCTTTTATAATTAAATTTTAAAGGTTCTACTTGAAAAATGAATTGGAAATGAATACCTCTTCGCCAACATGTTTTTTTACAAGATTCGACAGCCATGCAACGAATGTTTGAACAAATTTTTCATCCATATGAATGTCATCATCATCATTTGGCACAGGTAGCTCGGTGATAGTTTCATGAGATACGTTAATAGACACTTTGAGATGACTGTTTGGAATTGGTATGGATTGTAGCGTCTCCTTCTGCATATTGGACATTGTAACCCTCGCTACAAGGTGATGGGTGGGAGTTGAAAGATATAAATCACAGTCATTTTCACCCTGTATAATATCATTACAAGAAAGGTATCAATGTATTTTTGATTCACATTTCACAGATAAAAATATTATATCATTAATTACCTTGGTTAAGTCAGGTCTTTGAGGGGAATGGCTCGCCTCGAAGCTGGTGGTGGGTGGGGTGGGTTGTTCTTGAGTTGTTTCTTCTCTTTGCCTCTCCTCCATCAAAGATTCTAGAAACTCTCCCTGACTTTGGAAATTTTATTCATGGGTATCTAGTCTAACTCTCATCATTTTCATTTCTTTAGTTTGTTACTCCTCTTTTTTTTTTATGAAAATATGCCCGGGGTGTCACCCCAAAACCCAAACCTCTAACGCGACCATACTGTTCTGGCTGTTTCAAGGCCGCTGGAAGTATGTCTGCATCTGTTGCAGGTGTGGTTTATTCCTATAACTATCTCAAATAGAAAATATGGGAAAATAAGTAATCATCCTGATGTAATAGTGATTTAAAGAAAAACAAATTTATATTATGTCATACATACCCAAGTTTCCCACACTTTTTGTGTGTTTTTATCTACCAGTTTCCCCTCTTTATTAACATGAGCCTCCTTCCATAGAACATGGCGTGGGATGGAAGTTGCTTTAGATTTAGATTCATAAATCTGCATATAAACAGAGAAACATGGTTACCATGTCATTTTATGTCACATAAAAGTATTACATTACTTTTAAAATATGTAACAATTGTTTCTTAATTGAAGCGTACCCCAGTCTTGCTTTACGGTAGGGGTACGTTGGTTTTACTACCCATTCATTATTTTCAGCACTCAGTTTCTATTTCATAAATAAACAATTGTCAATGAATGTGATGAATACAGGAAACGTTAAACTACATGTTATCAAACACAATGTACCTGAAAAGTCTGCTCTGCACGATGGTTTCAAAACTCATCCCACGCTCCATGGGATATCAAGTGTGCATAAAGAAGAGGTGGGTGCAGATTGATTTCCCCTTCAGCATCTTTCATATGAAATTTCATTAAAATCATCTGAAGGCCTCTATGAACCCTTCGTTACAGTATTAATACATATTCTTTGTGCGAGACATATACTATAAATGCACTCTACAAGAGATGATGTAGAGTTAGTCAATATTTTAGTATTTTATTTTATTTTATTTTAATAAATTAAATAAATGATATCGTAATGTTACTGTAATTTCTTCCCACATTAATGTTTTCAGCCCGCTGACAACATGGTGCCACGACTCTATATCAATCGACACGCATTGTCAAGTGATGATTCCAATGTAGCTACTAAACATGACCTTTTTGGGGTTTACAGGCTAGCCTCGCTTATTCCATCCCACCTCATATTTGATGCCTTTTGATTTTGCCTTAAGGATTTTGGATAAAATTGTCAAACTACGGTGCACCTGTTTTTTTGTGCCGTCGGGGACTCATTGCCTACCATTTCCTTGGTTTCTACATAATCATTATGTTCCTCTGAAGCGCTAGCATCAGCACTGGGACCAACAACAATAGGTTGAGAAACCTTTTGTACCTCAGCAGTGGGACCAACAGCAACAGGTTGAGAGACCTGTTGTACCTCAGTAGTGGGACCAGCTGCAACAGCTTGAGAAACCTGTTGTGTCTCGGGATTAGGTGCATCAGCAGGTGCAGAAGTCATTATCTACAGAAGTGGTTTAACATTTAATTTAGATCACATAAAAGAATAAGTGAACCGATAATAAAATAATTTTACACAATATATATTACAATAAAAAATAACCTGATTATTGTACTCTATTTTTCTAAAGGATGAAGGGATTTGAACCCTTTATCGACTATCCATATCCCTTCATTGTGTTCTCCTTTGAAATACAAAATGTCGTCTACATTGGGACCACTATGAAATGATTGCGAATTCCCAATGAAAGGGTCATTCTCTATTGAATTTTCATCTGACCCATCAGTTTTTTTGGTCGATAACAGAACAATTGACAAGTTTCGGTTTGCGGGATATGAGACATAAAATACATGCACTGCCTGTGATTCCATTATAAATGGTTTGTCTTTATCCCCTTCTTTACTGAAATCAACTTTCCTGAATCCCAATTCATCTATTTTAATAGCACTCATGTAATCAACCCAATTTCATTGAAAAATTAGAACTTGTAATTTTGTATAATCCAACTCCCATATTTGTTTAATGATGCCAAAGTATGACATATTCGCCTAAATTGGATTTCTGTCCTTATCACCGAAAACATGCATCTCTTTAGCCACAAGTGTAACCCCACTATTGTTCATGGTACTATCTTCATCATGTTCATTAGTATAAAATGTATAACCATTAACTACATAAGCATTGTTAGATAATACATACACACTTGGTCTTTCGGTTAGCCATCAGAGTCGGTCTGAAATTGACTCTGGATTTTCAGCTGACTTCATAAAAATATGGTCCCAAAACCATCTTATGAACTGTAGATTATGTGTATCTGATATCCATTTTTCAGCCCTAGATGGATTCAATTGCCTATGAATTTCTTTGTGGGTTTCAATGTATGGGTCAACGTCGAAATTGTTATACAAAACATAAAGGTGGGCCTTCTCCCAATCTGTAATATTGACTGTGACAACCTGTCTTCCAAAAATTCTTTCACCCTCAGGCATCCCAGTGTGACGAGATTTTGGTAAGCCAATGCTTTCCACACGAGAAAGTTATTCGGTACAGAATTCAATGACTTCCTCAACAATATATCGCTCTGCAATACAACCCTTTGTCCGACTTCGATTTTTGACATACCCTTTCAAAATATTCATATACCGTTCAATGGGGTACATCCATCTGTAATGTACATGAGCACATAGTTTAATTTCTCTCACTATGTAGACCATCAAATGAACCATCATATCAAAAAATGAAGGTGGGAAGAACATTTCTAATTCACATAATATTATTGCAATTTCTCTTTCCATAGTTGGCAATTTCGCCGGGTCTATAACTTTGCTGGATATAGCTTTGAAGAATAAACATAGTTTCATTAATGTATGGCAGAAATTATTGAGAAAAATGCAACTTGAAGAAATAGGAATGAGATCTTGCTTCAAAACATGGCAGTCATCTGATTTCATACCTTTTAACTTCAAATTGCTCATTGACACGAGGTTCTTGATATTTGAAAAATACCCCTCTGGAACCTTTAAGTCATTCAAGAAGTTGAAAAACTGATATCTCTCCTGCCTGAAAAGTGTGTAAGCATCAAGAGGAAGAAATGTTCGTTTTTTCACCCTTTACTGGTTCCAACTCTTCTCGTATTCTCCTCTAAACCGTGTCCAACCTAGCCTTAATTCCATATTTTGTTTTTCCATTTGTATTTAGCAACGTGCCGATGACACTATCAGATACATTTTTTTCTACATGCATAAAATCAAGAAAATTTCTGACATACAGACAATTCCAGTATGGTAATTCAAAAAAATTGTTCACTTTTTCCAACAGATCTTAGTAATTTTTTTTGAACCCGGTTTACCAAAATTTGTGTATACATTTTTTACTTTCTCAAGCAATTGATTGCCTGTTAGTGGATATGGTGTTGTACGTTCTTCTGAATTTCCATCTAATGATGTCATCCAAGATCGGTACTTATGTCATCGGGGTAGAAATATGCGATGTCCTAGAAACACGGTTTTCGATGAATGTTCCATCCTAATTAATTGTGTAACTTGTTCAAAAACAGGACACCATTGATTTCCTTTAATGCTATATCCTGAAAAATTTCCATAAGCTGGGAAGTCATTTATTGTCCTGTACAACATGGATCTCAATGTGAAATCATCCTTTTTTGTAAGCATAATACAAAGTAACTCCCGAATCCCACAATAATTTCAAATCATAGATCAACGGAGCTAAATAAACATCAATATCATTACCCGATTTTTTTGGTCCTGATATAAGCATAGATAACATGATGTATTTTCATTTCATGCATAAACACGGTGGTAAGTTATAATTTACCAACATAACCGGCCATGTACTATGACTGTTGCTTTAAAAACCAATAGGATTCACTCCATCTATAGATAACGCAAGACGAAGGTTTCTCGACTCGTTTCCAAATTCATGATACTCATGATCAATTCTCTTCCACTGAGGAGAGTCTGTTGGGTGATGTAGTATCCCATCTTTAATTCTTGTATTTTCATGCCATATCAATTGTCCTGCAGTCTCCTCACATCCATATAGGTGCCTAAACCTTGGAATGATAGGAAAGTACCATACAAATTTATTAGGAATTGATTCATCTTTCTTATATAGAGAAGCACCACACTTTGGGCATTATTTAAGTGATTTGTTGTCCTTGAGAAACAGTATACAGTCATTCAGCCAGGCGTGTATTCTTTCAGAGATCATACCCATCGATCGTAGAACTTGTTTGGCGTCGTATGTTTGGATCAGGAGCTCATTATCTTCTGGGAGCATGTCATTCATGAGAGCAAGTAGTTATGTAAAATTGGTGTCACTCCACCTGTTGTCTACTTTCAAATTATACAGCTTCAGTACGGCTGATAGTGCTGTATATTTAGTGCAACCAGCAAACAATGACATCTTTTCACATCTTTTAAACTTATCAAACAATTTTGGGCAATCAATAACTTCATCTTCGACGGTCCTTGTCATTTCCTCAATATAATCATCATCATCATTCACATACATAATCACATACTCCATACAGTCATCTTCATTATTCATACTTGTAATTATATTAGATGATCCATAAAACGCAGTGTTATCACAGTCACTACCTACATTTTTTGTTTCCCTGTGTTCATTCCAACATGTATAACTCCAATCTATTCTGTGATAGATCATGTTTTCTTCCTACTCCTCTAGACTAATATTTTTTGAATAACAACAGCATAAACACAGACAAAGGATTTGAGAAGGGTCATATGAATGATCTTTTGAAAGCATGAAAAACTCTTTCATTCCTTCTTCGTACTCTTTAGTGAACCGATTGGCATTAATCCATTATTTATTTATATTCATCCTATTTGAAATCCAAAAGATTAGTATATAGGTTATGTTAGAACTAATATGAGTATAATTTGGATAAAAAAGTAGATACTTTAAAAATGGTTGGGGCGTGCTCATTAATAGTCTTGGTTGAGGATGAGTATAGCCTAGTTAGGTTTTCTAAGGCTATTTGAGTAGGTATTAGAGTCATAGGCCTAAAGAAGATGGATAATATAGTTTTATAAATCACGTATGATGGGGAACACCCTCTTAATGATATATAAGAGTCATGGTGTGTGTGATGAGTAGGATATTCTATATAGGTATTGGTGAAGTGTGACATAGAGGATTTCCTCCTTATAATTGGATTACCCGATCTCCAAGGGGAGATATGATATAAGTGAGGGTCATGGTAATAGTCTGGATGACTTGTCATAAGGTATCTAAGGCCCACCTAGTCATTTATACATAATACCATCAACCTACTCTTGTATGATCACTTATAATATGTGGTAATAATCATTAATCTTATATAAGGTCCATACATACACTAATGATCTTGGGTAGGATGGATGATAAAATATTAGTAGGACACCAATAATGGGGAACCTAATATAAATCATAATATACTAGGTTTATCTATATGAATGCAAATAAATAAACAACACACATTATGAAAGAAATAAAGTAAGATTGTTGTATGGTAACTAATAAAACAAAAAAAACAAATAACACTATATTTAGTGAGAATCAATACATTAAACCATGGTTTTCAAAAAACAATATTATCTCCTAATAAAACCATACCAGATAGATCACAGATATTTTCTGAAACCCAAACATACCCAAAACATGGGAACTATGCATCTCATATGGGATGATAAGAAACTGATACACATGAACCATGGATCCTATTTAGGAATCTAAAAACCCATACCTTGAGGACCATGGATCTTATCTAGACACCAAAAATCCAGACACCTCAGTTACCATGGATCCTTTCTTGTCTCCTAACATACCACAACATTGGGAACCATAGATATAGTTTTTGACCCAAACATACCAATACCATTGTCACTATGAATCAAGTCTATACCCCTAATATACCAATATAATGGTCACCATTGGTATAATCCATGAAAGTAATGTACATATAAGGGGAACATGGATCATGATTATCCCCTAGAATATGAACCCACTTAAATAAGGAAACGTCACCTTATAAGCATGTTGTATTATCATGGCCTGATGAAAAACCATCACACATATAAGACATACACAAACCCTTTCCTAGATCTCAACTTGAATGTTTTAATCTTCCTTTTATTGTTTTTATACCCACACACTATAATATAGTCACTCCTGAAATATTCCTTTATATAGAATGTAACACCCCAAGATTCCACGGTTCGCTTTCCTTTGAATAATACAGTAGTGTGTGTTGTACGCAACTTTGAGTTCTAACACACACACCACAACCAATCAAACTAGCCGTTATGAATAGTAATACCCACTTTTTGATATTTTATAAATTTTACCTCTCAAAATTGACTTCATTTTTGGATTCGGAATATCTAAGTTAGCCTAGGGTAAAATTTTGGAACTTTTCGGATAACATTTATATTTTGATAAATAGTGAAGATTACTAAATTTTAATTAAAAACAACTTTTTTAATCAAAATAATTAATAGTAATAAATTATGAATTTGAGTGGTTTTAAAGTATATTTTGAATATATTTTTACCATTTAAAACAATTTTGGTCATTGGAAATAATTTCACAATTAAACCAGACATGAACAAGTGTCAATCTTTTGATAGTTATTAACTCTTAAAAACACCCTTTTTGTTTTAACAACGGGAATTAATTTTAAATTAATTTCTGCCACTTCTGTGTTTTGAATTTGGAAAAATGGATTCCATATTTGGAATCAGTATGTAAAAATTGTGTAAATATGTATCTTTTATTTTTAGACATTTTGAATAATTACTTTGGTAAATATTTTATTTACCATGGTTAAAGGGTAAATCCGGTAAATAAGGGTAAATAAATAATATTATAATAATAATAAATTACCCTAAAACGGGTCCTAACCTTATTGGTTTATACATGTCCATCCATGGGCATATTTGGGTCGATTTTGGGACCCCATGGAACCACTTTTAAGTGATAATGACACTTTATATTAATTAAGTTAAAATAAATACAAAAATGACATAAGCATATATCTTTTAGAAAAACAATTTTACATAGGGTTATATATGTTGGATTTTAGAATATAAATATTAATTAGAAAGATAATAATATTTCCTACATAATGGTATTTTATTTATAATTTTTTAGACATTTAATAATTAATATTATTTATGACACAATAATGATGCAGTATTTGCCTTATTAATGAAAGAATCAAATAATTTGTATTATAAATGTTACAATTAATATAATTTGAATGTTTTGATGAAATAAATGAATTTTATTGCTTAATATGACATTATATAATTTTTTAAATGAATTTGGTTCTAATTAATGATGTTTTTAAGACTTTAACAAAAATCAATTATTGAATAGTGTCAAAATTCACATGAAAGAGTTTTGAAAACAAATATTATATTATTAATTGATATTAAATTCTTAAAAATCTAAGGTTCGGCCAAGAGACTTATATCATGATAGGTGTATCATTAAGGGACCACTTGGTGGTATCTTGGAGGTATATGGTATGTTTATTAACTATATAATACAAAGTGACATGGTAAGTGTCAAACTAATTAACTAAGAGTTAAAACTAAAAGATAAGGTTAATATAGTGACCCAAACCTGTATAAAACCTGTTTGTTGAGTGGTTTTTGGCCAATCCCTACCTTAACCTTTAAATAATCCACTTTGTAGCCATTAGAAACCAAATATGAATTTATTATAAAATAATATTTCTAGCTTTTCCAAAGGTTCCCCTTACCCCTCTTATAAAAGGGAACTCCCCCTTCTCACTAAATCACACATTCAAAGCCTTTTGGAGCGGCCAAACCCTACCAAAATACTCTCTCAACTTCCATCAATTCAACCTAGAGGCCTTATTTTGATCAGAAAGCTAACCTAAGGATCCCTTTTGATCAAATCAAAAGGAAGAACCCGAAGAAGAGGTAATGTTTTCACCACCCTCTTTCAAAGTCCTTTCTTCTTCGACTTCTTCTTTCTTTGTTATTATAAAATAATAAATATAGTATCTCATATATAATGTGATATTATTATAAATATGGTACAACCATATTCAGTATTCTATCCATACTTTTAATGACATGTCACCATACGTGCGTACATACGGCTTACCGTCTCCTCGTCGTGGTGTAATTGTTATTCAATATATTATTATTTGGATGGATATAATAATGATGTGTAATTCATGTAAATAATAAATATAACATGATAATGATTCTGTATATATAATATACCATCCAATTATATATTATTTTAATATCAAAAGAATGATATTGTTGCTCGTGCGTACGTACGGAATATCGTCTCCACGAATGGGATGAGATTCATTCCCCATCGTATCCATTCAAGACTAATTCTCATTTAATGATTAAAAATAATGTTTAAGGACATGATATAATTTTGGATATGAATAATATACAACCTTTCCATAAGAAATATGACTTATGTAACAAAACATATAAAATAGAACGAGTAAGTTAACACCTGAAACAAAGATAATAATAAGATATTATTAAAAAATCAATATTATAAGATCATATATGATATCATAATTATGTATATGGTTCTTGTATAATTTAATAACAATTTTTTAACTATTATAAAGGATTTTAACATACCACCGACTAAGGAAAAGTACAAGGTATGGGTTATTTCACAATCTTTTCATTATCTGAGGTTGTTTATACGTAATTATCTACTGGGACCCCTTTATCATACACATCCATGTTTTTTAAAAATGTATTTCAAAAAATTATTTCTATTTTATAGAATATGGGTTAAATTCATTTATACCCTTGTTTGACTTTTTATAAGAGGTTTATAAATGAATCTTTCCATCGTTTTCCAAACAAGGTCCTTTTTAACCTTTTTGATAGAATTAAGGTAAGAATGTCTTTTTTAACTTATACGGTGGGTACGACTATTTTCTGCCATTATAAAATCTTAGAAGCTTCCCTTACAAGATTCTAAGAATATTTTCACAGTAAAAGTTTTATTTTATAATTATGTGACTTTTAAATGATTTCAGAAA
Organism: Viscum album; assembly: GCA_963277665.1. Lineage (NCBI taxonomy): Eukaryota > Viridiplantae > Streptophyta > Magnoliopsida > Santalales > Viscaceae > Viscum > Viscum album. The sequence goes on from OY728152.1 coordinate 1,750,538,446, forward strand.
AAGAGATATTTTTCTCAAATAGTTTTGATTTCATCTATGTCAACATCCTTTGATGGATTTTAAGCTTATTTGAAGTTTATTTATTATGATAAAAATCATCCATATTGTATTGAAAGTTTTGTGATTTGTTTGACTGTGGATGTGTTATTTTTATACCATTCATGGTTTATGGAAAAAGTATTGACATTTTGTATGCTAGTTTTAATAAGAATGTTTATGTTATGTTTAAACCTGTTCATATGAGGAATCCATTGGACTTAATAAGTGACGAGTGGAGCCCGCTATTGCTCCTCGATTAATCGGTAGGTCTCATGAGAAAAACTAGTGTCTTGGCACAAGGCCTTGACAAAATATTATTTTTAGTCTTGGCACGAGACCTTGACTATGTGGTTATGATAGTCTGACATTATGCATTCTATCATTATGAAAGTGGTTATGATATTGCATGTGATTATTTAACTAGTAGAATATCCATGTGAATAATTATATGGAATTATTTCATTTTATTTCTGCCATATTATACTGATGTTCATGTTTTAAAAGGCTTTTGTTTTAGTTATACATTGCCTTAAATGTTTATGCTTATTTATGATAGTTTCCGCTATATTATTATCCTTACTGGGCATTTAAGCTCTCCCCTTTCTAGGTTTTATTTTTCCCATGATGTGAAGAAGTATTTTATGAATGACCTGTAGGGATAGTATGAGGGGATAAGAGTGTGGACTACGGAGACTATATTTTTTTAGTTTTCATTTTATGATGTAATGTAAAGTTTATGAATGTATCTAGTTATTCCAAGGCTACTAAACTAATCGGTCTATCAAGACTTGATCTTTCTTGTGATCATGCCAATGTTATGTAATAAGGCACCGATTCTAGGTAATTGGGGTCGGGGCGTTACATAGAAAACACAACCGAGAACTTATTATTCCATATATTCCATCTCTACTATAAAACAAACAAACAAAAAATTTAAACTGAAATGGTCTGAAATCTCATCACATTAATGGGAATGAATTCCACATTCTTCCCTAGAAAATCTATTGGGTTTTTACTTGTGGATGTCCCCCCATATCCACCATCTATTTTATAATCTCATATCCCATAAGATTTACCTGATTCAATCTCAATACAACAATTCAAATTCCAACTTCTAAATACTATCACTTTTATTATAGCCATTATACCCTATGACCATTTCACAAACAGATCATGAAGAAGTCATAATTATGAACACATCATAATTCCAACATACCAAATACAACTAGGAAGGATAGTTACCCACACATACAAGTGAAAAGACTAAGTGAGAGTAGAAAACTACTTAAAGGTGGGGGTCAATCAATGGTTACAAAAAACTCATAATCTAAACTCATTTTCGAATAATGATTAGTGAAAAAGGATCTTGATAGTGATGGAAAATGATGATAGTAAATCAATGAAATAACTCACATGGATCAAGGGATAATTACGTGGTTCACAAAATCTTGTTGTAAATTTTCTTATCATTAGTGTTCATGATGTCCTGAATCTTTTCATGGTTTATTATCAATAAGAATAATGAAAAGAGTAAGGATATAACCATATAGTCCCATGTATATGATATAATGATCTAAATCTATAAGTTCATCGATTTCCCCTTACTCGATCACAATTTCCTATAGAATTTGGATTATGTGTGCACCCCTATTATTCTACCCAAATTTTAACTAAACCATCATTGGAATAATCGATGGATTGAAAGGTTGGGTAACAGAAGGATTTTTCATTGAAACCAAATCATTGATTCGGGTCATGTAACACTATATTTATAGAGATTAAATGTTCTTTTATGTGAATTATTTCCATTGGGATTGAATCCTAATTCCAAATGACATAGAAACTAAATCCCAATGATCATTCACCACCTTTATGGCCTAACATAACATATCATGAAATGCGATTCATGTCTGCTCATATTTACCCATAACTATAGAACACCATTCATGGTGTGACACTTATAGTTGTGGAATTGTATGAAACATCCCTCTAAACAATGATAAACTAATTAATAATGAACAATACACTATAGTATGAAATAACACTATTATAGCATTAGCCTTTTCTATACATACTGATACCATTGGACCCCCAAACCAGTGTAACATTTATTTTCATGATCTAGGTATCCCAATGAAATTATCTATTCATATTCCCTTGGAGAAATCCATTATAGTTAAATGTTCCGTATTACAATATGTCTATCCTACATCTCAAACTCTTCATAGTTACACCATCCCTACTATGGTGTGATATCTTACACTAGAGTGAACATCAGCATTTGGAAAACTCCCATTAAATTGTAATCACGTCCTCCTTGTTCTGGGACACTTGTTATCCACAAAAACATATATTTTTCATATTTTCTCACCTTTAATGACCAGCTAAGTCATATATGATAATGTTTTCAATAAATATATTGGTAAAATACATCTAAAACCCATGACTAAATTTCCTTTTGAAGCTAGTATAATATGTTTCCAATTTTTACTCCATCTACTCACCATACAAAATTGTATAATGGTTGGTGGGAATACTCCTACTCTTAGTGTAATAAAAAATCTACTATGATCATGACTTTACTAAGATCAAATTTCATATAACCCTTTCCAATTCACTTATTGAGGGGCTTCTTCAAACCACAAAACTCATTAATTACCCCAAACTATCAATGACACTTAAATATCGCAATGGACCCTCAACCGACCTATATAAGTCATTCACATAAGTCCTATATATTTTGGATCATAGGATGTACCTCTAAATGGATCATCTATCTCTTGAACCATATAATTTTACTCATCCATTAATAAAACCCATGAGGCAGAACTATCATTTATCATTAACCAACCAAACACCTAGATATGTTATTTTAGGTTGTAGTAATCAAATCCATATATAAAATATAAATACACCCCTTACTCTAAGGTTATCAATGGTTAAAAACAAACCAACTGCAACACCTTGTAATGACATGATCTATTAAAAACATTATACCACATAGTATGTCATCCTCTATAAGATTCCATAAATATTTCCTAAAATTTGTTCTATCCAAGGAATCTAACTACACTGCACATTCAGGATTCTATAAAGGTAATAGTCATATGGTTTATTCCCCAAATCCTGATTAATTTTCACACACACAAGCATCACACACAAGAATCACACCAAATAATAATTAATCTCAATATTGATAATAAATGTAAACATAATTAATTCATGCAAATTCAATTTTACTCACCTTAAGGAGGAGGACCCGGTGGCAGAGGAGGAGGACACGTCGATAGTGGACGCAACAGAGGCAACAAAGGTAGCGCAGAGTCAGCGCAGAGGTAGTGCGGAGGCAGCGGAGGTAGCTCGGAGGTAGCGGAGGTAGCGGAGTAGACGGAGGAGGAGGAGGAGGAGGAGGCGCCAGTGGAGGAGGAGGAGGGGGTCGCGGAGGAGGAGGAGGAGGAGGAGGAGCCGCAGTGGAGGAGGAGGAGGAGGAGACGCGGAAGTGGAGGAGGAAGATAGGTAGGCTCCTGAGGAGGAGGAAGAGGCGGTGGCCGCGGCATAGGAGGAGGAGAAGGAGGCGGCGACCGTGGTGGAGAGGAGGCAGCGGCGGAGAGGAGGTAGCAGCACTGGGTAGGGCTTCCGCAAAATCTTGAAAGGGTGAAAGAAGGAGGAGGAGGACCCTGTGAATTTTATAAATCCCACGTGGACCTTAATCAGCACTATTAAAAATCACTAATAAAGGAGGCCTTTATCAGCACTAAAATGAAAAGCACTGATAAAGACCCCCTTTATTAGTGCTTTTCATTTTAGTGCTGATAAAGACACTCTTTATCAGTGCTTTTGTAGTGCTGATAAAGACATACTTTATCAGTGCTAAGAAAAGCACTGATAAATGTATAAATGTATAAATTTAATAATTTGTTTATATTATTATATATTTATTTAAAATGATATTTATGATAAATATATATATATTTATTAATAATTATAACTCTAAATAAATGTATCTTTGTGTATACTTATAAAATTATTTTAAAGATATATTTACATATATATCATTGAAAATAAAATAAAATATATATTTATTATTTAAATATAATTTAATTTTAATTATTATTGTACAATTTTTAGAACATATATATTATATGGGTAACATTATGAATTATAAATCAATAACACATCAACGTGATATGTAATTATAATCTATAAATGAATATTATTCATGCACACATATATATGCATGTATGATATATTCATTGACCCCAATTCATTGTAAAACACACATATATTCAATAATTTTAATTATACATATATATTAAAAAGTATTATGTATTTATAAATAATACAAATATATTAAATATAAACAAATATAATAAATATATATATTAAATATAATGAATTAATAAATCTAATAAATATATTGAATTAATAAATATAATAAATCTAAAAAATATATTTATTATTAATATTATAATTATTTAATTATATATATATAGTTATAACATGTGTTTTTTATTTAATGTATACAATAAATATTATCAGCACTAAGAAAAGCACTGATAAATGTAACCTTTATCAGCGCTAAGAAAAGCACTCATAAAGGGATATTTAAAGCGCTGAGAAAGGGTACACCTTTATTAGTGCTTTTCCATTAGTGCTGATAAAGTCAAGCGCCTGCCTTGACCAGTTTTGTAGTAGTTCCACTTATAGAGAACCTCTTCATGAGTGCATCCTATCAATCACTTACACCTTCTTCTGAACCACCAGATACGGTGGCAATGTAAAAGGAGTAACAAAATATTAGATAGAAGGATATAATGTGTCGTCAAGATGCCTTACACAAGAATCCTAATTTGGAAAAATATTTAGAGAAAATTTTATAAGGTACTTGATCATGATCCCCAACTTCCACGCTAACACACTCCCATACTGAAAAGAAAGAAGCTATTGCCTCTTCACTACCATCATGGTCAATGAAATGAACACTACCTGAAACCCTTTTTAACATTTGACCAATGAAAAAACTTCTTCTTTCCTCTCACCTAGATATAATGTCCACCACTAGTGCACAAATCTCTATATATGACTAACTACCAATGGGAGACAATTTACCACCTAGGTCCGGATCAAACTAAAAATTATCTCATGAACCTCAATCTAGCTCTCTATATCCACATACAAAACACTTCCCTCGTACTTACCTGAGGACAACTATTGAAAAGTGTGAACCATAGTTTTCAAAGCCTCATACTACATTTCTAGATCAACCATATGAAAATTTACAAGATCAGTCTAATGAAACACAATTGCCTAATCCATAAATAGAAAATTTCCATGAGACATAGATGAAAAGAAAACAAGAATTCATTATCATGGTATTATGGAAAATTATTTAGAATCATTTTAATTAAAATCAATCATTTTAACCTTCCCAAAACAAAAATAAAATAAAAAAATGAACACAAGTCATCATGATGAATGTACGTCTTTGGAGCCTCTATCCATAAAAAATTCCCACCTCAATTGGTTGTTCAGTAATCTCAGAGTCTGTGCACTATATCATGGGGGGCCCAAAAATCCTATGTCTTAGACATACTCTCTAGATTATGTCATAAACCAAGGACAACTGACACTGTTTCCATACCAACCTATGAAATCCTCACTATTCTTAAATACAAACTTCATCCTTTCTCTCAACCATCACCTGTGATACCACTCTATCATGACCCCATCATGAAAAAGATATCTCAATAAACATAATGACCCCCCGAGACCTGCCTCTAGTAGGCCCTAGGTTGGAGACTAGCAACAAGAGTATAAAAATCTAATAAATGCTAGGAATTACACTTTATTAATTAAACAAGATCAAGAGATAAGATGAATCAACCACAAGAATCTCCATGACATAATACAAAAGGAAACTAAAACCATCAAATAGTGAATGCATAAATAAAACTAATATTGTTAAATGTATCCAAATGTAAATAACCAAATTAAACTATAATTTAGTGACACAACAACTATCCAATTTTTTTTATCTAGTCATGTCCAACATGATTCACATAATACTACAAGAAACTCAAATATTAGTTTATATACATAGGGTGATAATACAAGTATACTCATTAGGAAAATCAAAGTCACTTGTGTACATGTGAAAGTAGTTTACTAATAAAAAAATGAAAAAATAGTAGAACAAATGGCCCATAAACAAGTCAAATATCCATCCCAACCTCACCATTAAAATTTCACAAAATAACCTAAAGGAAGTATAATAAAATAATAAGAAGCATATCGATAAATGGTACCCACACTACCTTCCCACTAATTTTCCTCTCTCAAAACCCAACGTCATACACCCAAGAACATCTATATATTTCGAATAGAATATACAACCACCCCACAACATGGTCACAACAAATCACATCTGCAGATACTTGGTCCACCGCCCCACAACACAGTCACATCTAATCTTTCCTGAGGACACCCATGACATCTCATAAAAACTGCTTCCATAACCAGAGTAGTAGGGTATCATGAACATGATGGACAAAAAACTCATTCCTTCCTACTACCATGAATGACACCACTATAAGATTCACCACTTCACAAATATATCACATCTCATCCAAAGATACCAGGGCTTTCACCTTGTTCACTAATAGGAGTTCGGGCATCACACCCTGTGCATATCTACTCACCTAGAATAGATAGTGGGAAAGTGAGGGTATCCATTTATACATCCTCATCATTGGGATGTTGAAAAAAACCCCATGTGAGAATATGGGTGTTAGAAAATCATTCTTGATGTGGGTGTGGTGAATATAGAAATATCAAGGAACTTATAAGTATATATATATATATAAACTAATTATAATCTTGACCTATAGGTTCACAAAAAAACACTAACCAACTCAAAATATCCTCACTTTTTATACCAAGTACAAATTCATAACACCACACAAACCACAAGCCACATCTCACAACTCTAACTAATTCCATTATCCAGTCCATTCATTTAATATTAATCAACAACCACATTTAACCACACATCCTATCATTTATTTTTTCATCAATCATTTTTATCCAATTAAACAAATCAATCCCCGAAACATTTCAATCATTATTAATTAATTAATACATCACTACATGGGATTCAATAATAACAAAACCGTACATCAAAAAAACTCTTCTTTATCCTCAAAACATTTCATGTATTCCCCGTAATAATGAAAAAAAACCATCACATCACCACCCCAAAATCATGAAAAAAAACATCACCTCATTTCCTTAAAATCATGGAAAAACAATCATCACCTCACCACCATAAAAAAACAAAAAAAAACAACTCCTCACCTCACCACCCCAAATATATAGCCAAAAAACCATTACCCCAAAACCCAAAAGCTTGTAAAAAAAACATCACCCACACAACATCGAATCAATATAGCACAACACATCTATGATCATTTTATTGATTTAACAAAGGGGTTTTTATCAGATTAAAATTTATTTTAGGGGTGTTATCACAGAAGCCATATATCCATGGGAAATCATTTTATTAACCAAATATAAGTGGTTATACAATTTCCATTTTAGGGTGACATCATAAAAACCATCCAGTAAGAGCTCCACAAAACATATCAACCATGTAAAAAAATCCACCAATGACCATAATATTCAGTTGGGTATTTCATCCCATACAATCATAATATCACAGTATTTACAAAGTGGTAAAAGCATACAAATAATTCTCCTATACCACTTATATTTTAATTATCCATTTATTTATAATTAATTAATATATAAAAACCATATTCCATAGATAAAAAAGATAAAAAACATTCCATATGATGAAAAAAATGTAAGAAATATGGGATTACCTATCTCAAAGAAGCTTTTAGATCTTATTTCAAATAGAAGGGTTAAGAATAACTTCTTAGAAACCACAAATTCACTACAAGTTCCCAAGTCAACCTACACCACATCAAAGGGTTGTCAAAAAATATCCCATACTCACACCCCAAACCAAAATCACACCACCATAGTGGATATCTAAATAAGAACAAAATAAAAAACATGGGGATGAGTAGATAAATCACCATGGATCACTAATATGACTCAATTAGAACCAAAATATCAAGGTGAGGGAAGGAGGGATGAAAAATCCCTTAAAATCTCCTAGGGATATTCAAACAATGTGAGGTAAAAAGGTGGATGAATGAAGAAGGGTTTGGATAAAAGGCCTATTTAAAACTTATAACTCTAAACTTTCAAGTCGTGTAACCCATTCATAAATTAAAATCCAAGTGTTTAATAAAAATTATTATTTCCATAAAAAATCATGTCACTTCAACCAGATTTAATTACACATCATCAATTCAAATTTCATAATGTTAATTCATTTAACAGATTCTTTTATTAATGCACATAGGTCAAGAATCTATCTATATACAGAAGCATAGAAACACCAATTCACATTGTTTAAACTTTTATCCACTTGAATATCACACAACATACCTACTACACCTCCAACCACCATGAGACCTCCCCAAGAGTCCTCCAAAACACATCCAACACCAAAAATCGAAAATGTAATGGGTTAGGAAGGCACAATCTATTTCCAGTTATGCCCATGGCAATGCCCATAATATTTTAGTAGGTTATTCCTATTGATATGGTGTTGAATGTGCACTAATAGAATATGATTTAGTTTAAAACATCTTCCCACAAAGATTTAGGTGCATGGATATTAAAACATGATATTATCAATTATAATCTAATATGATTGGATTAAATGTGTTATGGGACCTTACCTATAATGAAACCCTAACGAAAGTAGATAAAAAACGACCATCTGAGTACTGACTCCAATAGTCCCCGAGTAGGTGACTAGCACTGAGGGTGTAAAATAATATTATAAATAAGAGGAATTACCATATATAATAATAAAATATTTTATAGATAGGAATAATAAACAAAAAAAATACTCCATGTCATAATATGAAAGAGGACAAAAAATATTTCATAATTCATGTATAAAGTGAATGAATATAGATAAAAGTCTCTGATGTAAATACCCAAAATAAAAGCTATGGTAGCAACATAACAATAATATAAGGATTAGAGCCAGTAATGTGTAGAACGATCCACATAATCATCCTGGAATCATAAAAAATAAATAGTTATATATATGTAGGGTGAGCATAGAAGTATACTCCGTAGGGATATACCAATGTCTCTCATGAACATGTTAAAAGATCATACTTTTAAACCTTTGGGGAAATAATAGAACCAACATGTATAAAAATAGGTCATCTAACAATCCAATCATCACTAAGGCATGATCACTAAATAAAAAAACCAAGTATAATAACATATTATGAGTTATATTGATAAGAAGGTGCCCCAAAAAAATTCCCACTAATTTTACATCCTTACACCCCAAGGTTGTATGTTTTGGAGTGCACATCTCTTCCATATAACATATCAGAAATCACCAACCCATAATATAGTCACATCACATATTTCACACAGACACTTGGGAAATCACACCATATCCACTTCCATAACAAGAATTGTATGTTATCATGAACATGAAGGAAAAAAACCTCATGAAATACTTATACCATGAGGAACTCCCACTATATGCTTTACCACAACATGTTCACATCACATATCACCACACCACAACACAATCAAATCACATATCACCCGTAGATACTTGGGATATCACACCACCACTACTGTACTTTTGAATTCTAGCGACCATAGATTTTTCATACTGAACTCCTTTTGAAGAGAGTATGGGAAAGAGTGAGTAGCCATCCCCCATCCTCACCCCAAAAATATTGTAAAAAATCTCCCATATACATGTATAGTTTTTAACACATGTTTCTCAATGTAGGTGGGGTGAGTATAGAAAATCATAAGAAATATAAAATTATATATATATATATATAGTCACACATAATCCCAACATATTTTTTTCACGAAAAAAAAGATACTATCCATCTCACAACAACCACCACCTTCACTACCACTTCTAAATGAAAAAACCACAAAAAATTCACAAGACAATCCACACAATTCATTACCAATTAAATTTAATTATTCAAACCCACTAACTATAATGCCTAACCCTAGTTGCTTAGGGCCGGTGCCATATTACATTACATTGACATAATTACAAGAAATTAGTTTCCTGAAAGAACTAATAGTTTAATAGATTTATAAATCATGATACATACATAAGTTCAAAATTAAAATATGAAATTAAATACAACACAGAAGTTTTATTGGAAAAATCACAACTATATGTTTAGCCTTAAAAGTCAATCATAATATACCTCTTCATGTCCAAAGAAAAAGGAAAAATTAGAAGGGGTGAGCTCAAATGATTAGTAAGGGTAAACAATATGTTGTAAGATAACATAAACATAAATATTAGGAATGGTGAATAATTTCAAACACATGCCTTTGGAAATAATAATCTTGAACACATTATGAAAGGAATATGAGTTAGGAAAATATTACCACAATAAAACAAAATCATTGGCATTCTACTTGTCGAATAATCTCATAAACTATGAATTTATATCATCATAATTGAGGAAATTCATATTCCAGACATTCTGAAATATATTGTCAAGGCCTTTACCAAGATATCTAAAAATTATTAAGGCTTCAGGAAAAGCCATATCTAAAAATGGGCAAGGCTTCAGCAAAGTCCATATCTATTTGCCTCATGAGACCTACCAATGCATGAAGGAGTTATAGTAGGCCCCACACATCACATAATAAGTCAAATTCTTTCCTCATATGAATGGATATAAACATAAAAAACATATACATTCATATTAAAACTAACATATCAAATGTAAATAACTTTCCTCGAACATTAAGCATAAAAACTAACCATTCAGAGTAAATTGTTGAATGGTTTTAAGATAGAACCTCCACAGTCATACTAATAATAAAGAATTCAATAAAATATGGTAGATAATATCATATAACATTAGTTCTAATAATACATAATAATCAAAAAGACTATTGAAATAGATTAAGATACCATTCTGAAATCATCGAGTAATTTATGAGATAAATACTCTTTTACTTTGAAAAGAAGAGTTCATCTAGGAAAATATCTGTATAAAACCAGAAGTGATTTGAGGAGTCCTTCTCATAATAAAAATAGGTTTTTTTATTAGAATAATTTTTTAAAAAATATATTATGGAGTGCTCTTGAAAATAGTAAATAATTGAAAAATTCTCTGGAATCGAGCATCTATTTCGGGAAGAATATTTGAAAATTAATTTTAAAATCTTAATACTACCCATAAAATAATGAAGGATTATGTTTGGTAAAAATATATTGAAAACTCATACAAAATTTACAAGGGACATATGATAACACATAGTAATTTTGTTGAGGTAAGTAGATAATAAAATATCTCGAATGAAAATGGAGGTTCAGGTGGAAAACCCTTACAACTTTATAATCAATCGAAACATATGCCCCAAAACTAATAATAATAAAATGACATGTTGAATAACATGAAATTAAATATATTTATGATATGATACATTAATGGTAGTATACATAAACCATACACACATAACAGTAGTGAATAAGGAATGTATCACAAAAATGAATGTGAGATGAGGAAACCATTACCTTAAGTCCAATGACGTTCTTCACTTGATCTTAGTGTCCGGGGTACCCAAATTCAATTAATTAATTAATATTTCTAGAACATATTATTTTTTTAATTTATTTATTATATTTTTATTAATTTCATTCATGGTATTCTTTATGGGTTTAATAGGTTCAATTTTATTGTTGGGGAGAATTTTCTCCCTTGGTATTCATTACCGGTTTACTTATCTACATGTAAGGATTAAAATGTAATATGAGAATGGTTATCCAGAATAGAAGTTTTATTTTATTTTTTAACATTTAAAAGATTAAATGTTTATAAAATTCATTTGGTAATTGGGAGTGAATATGTATCATTATATAAAAAATTAAGGATATATGTTTGGGTTAATTGGTGGTTTTTTATCACAATGAACTCATTTTAATTTATAAATTAATATCTTGTCTGAAAAAATATTACAAAACATTAAATAAGATATAATACATATATTATAGTCTTGTTCCACCATAAAAATATATTCATGACCAAAATTGAATACAGTAATAGAAATTGAAAACTCGTCATCCTTGAATGTGATAAATTATCATATCTCAGATGGTGTTATCATTTCTAGTATAAAAGAACGGGAAAGAAGAAATGATGATGAATAATTAAATTATAAAAACTAAATTCCAATACATTTATGGTACTGGATTTATGATATCAGTTGGATGAAATGTGGTGATGAAAGAAAAAGAAAAGAAAGGAAATCAAAATAAAAGAAAAGTTGAGAAATACCTTACAAAAATTCAGCAGCCTAATGTCGTCGCATAAAAATTTAGAAAATATTTTGATTAGAGAAATGAAGTATAAAATCATTAATAAATAATATGGAATTTATGTTGGATATGTAATGACATATCCCAAAAAAATATAAAAAAATTAAAGGGGAATAACATAAAAGGAGAACTTTAAAAAGAGAAGGGTGGAATATTTTTTTACCTTGTAGAGTAACTCCTAAAACATAAGGGTTGGGACCTTGGAGGATTGAGGAAACCTTAAAAGGAATCCTAGGGAGGCAAATATACTAGACCATATGGGAGTATGAGATTAGAATTAAAGAAAAGTAAGTAATGGGTGGATATTTATAGTAAAAGATAGATAGTTTTTTTTAATTTCAAATGACACAAAATTAGTGGTTTTTTCAAAACTATGGGATTGACCATGGTACTTCCCATAGTATTAGAAACGTGGGACACCTCATATAATATTTTAATTTACACAATTCCACTATAATTTTATATTAATTATTACATCATTATGATGTCATTAAATCTACTGAAAACTCAAATTTATATTTTTAGTATTCACGAAAAATAAAATTATTATAGAAAAATCCAAAAAATTCACCCCAAACATTTTTCAACATATAGAATTAAAAAAATACATTATTTGAAAATAATTTTCTAAATATTATAAATTTAATTTTTAAATAAAATCATAATTTATTCTAAAGAAACAACTTTAAAACTATAACTTGTTTTATAACACTTTGAGAAGTTAATTAAGGTCCCATAAAATTATATTGATAAGAAAATAAAGTAAAAATTTATGATTAAAATTTATTAAAATAAATTTCTATTTTAAATTATTTAATTAATCATTAAATTGTAATTAAAATATTTATGACATACAAAAACACCAATACTTATATTATGATAGTTTCTTCACTTATAAGATGTCCAAATTGTCTTTATACATTCATGGTTGAAGTTGATATTTTTTTGTCTGAATTACAATTCATTACTATTTGTAAGGGTATGTTACTATTCATATGTGTATGATAATTTTCATAAAAAACTATGTTGATTCTATTATACTCTAAATATTTTACTAAACACAGTCGTGTTTTTTAGTTTTTTGAAATTAAAATCACAGAGGTGGAAAAATTTTGTTTGATGTCTAGGTAATAACAATGTGGTGTTGGTAGAGACTCACTATTTTATGCATTCAATATTATATTTATTTGAAAAATCATGTGGTGTTACATTATTTTCTCCATAAAAAAATTTCATCCTTGAAATTACCAAAATGTTACCTCACAGCAAGATTTGAGTAGTTCTTCCTCATAAGATCCTCAGGCTCCCATGTTGCCTCTTTGATTTTATGATTTTTCTGAAGAATCTTTACAAGTCGGGTCATCTGATTCCACAACACTTGTTCTTTAGTGTCCAAAATCTGGATTGGATCTTCATAGTAAGATAGGTTAGGATCCAATTTTATACCTTCAAAAGTAAGGACATGCGTTGGGTCTGGCATGTAGTTTCTCAGTAATGAGACATGAAACACATTGTGTACTTTAGATAGGCTACACGACATAGCCAAACGATATGAAAAAGGGATTAGGTACCTCGGGATCAATTTCCCTTTCTTCCATAATCTTATAACACCCTTCCATGGAGAAAATTTTAAGAAAACATGATCTTCCACATGAAATTCGAAACCTTCCTTCAATTATCAACATATATTTTTTGTCTGCTCTGAGCTGATTTGATATGTACTTTTACAGTCATTACCTTCATTGTTGTTTCCTACACATGTTCTAGGCCCACTAGCTTTCTTTCACCAACTTCATCCCAAAAAGCTGAAGTACGACATATCATCCTGTACAATGCTTCATATGGTGCCATTTGAATACTGGAATGGAAAATATTTTTTTAGGAATACTCCACTAAAGGTAAATACTGGTCGCCCATATCTTGAATTTCGAGTGAGAATGATCTCAACATGTCTTCTAATGTTTGGATCATCTTTTCCGATTTCCCATTAGTTTGAGGATGATACGCAATACTTAAACAAATATTAGTATCCAAATCCTTCTAAATATTTTTCTAGAATTTCTATGTAAATCGAGGATCGCAATGAGACACTATTGAAATAAGTTCTCCATGAAGTCTTACAACTTCATTGATATAAAGTCGTGCAAGAAACTATAGTGGAAAATCCTCTCTTATAGTGAGAAAATGTGCATATTTTATAACTCGATCAACAATTACCCATATTACATAATTCTTTCTTTGAGTTTTGGGTAATACAGTGATAAAATCCCTAGTTATGTCATCCCATTTCCTTATTGGAATAGGTAGAGGTTGCATGACTCTTCTAGGATGTTGTCATTTGGCCTTCACTTGTTAACAGAATAAAAATCTTAATAAAAAATATACAACATCCCTATTCATTTTTTCCCACTTGAAATGTTCCTTAAAATTTATATACATTTTAGTTCTACCAAGGTTTATAGAGAAATTTGAGCTATGAAAATCATCCATTAACTCCTTTTTCTACTCTAGTATAGATGGAACACTTAGCACCTTCCCAAATTTCAGAATTATATCTTCTCACATGACGTCAGCCAACTTCCCATCATTCAGAGAATTAATTTTATTTTGAAGATTCTAGTTATCAAGCAGTGAGATTTTAACCCTTTCTAATAAAGATGGTTGGGAAACAAATTGAAAAAGTCATTATGTATCATCGCCTTAGATAATTTCCATTTCCATCCTTATAATATCTATGAATACATGATCCCTTAAATGCTCATTTTGATTAAAACATTATGATAGTTCCTGCTCAATGTATCAACTACCTTATTTTCTATTCATCAACACGAAGAAACCATAAATTTTCACATTAAAAACATGTGAATATCATCATCATGTGTCTTTTTAAAATTTTGTAATGAATCAAATTCCTATAAAAACTTATGCAAATCATGAATTCATCCTTACACATGTTACTGGATATATTATTTATAGCCAAAAAATTTTGTAAACTCCATCAATGATAGCAAAGACCACATGTCGACAAGTAAAGAATTAGTTTTGAGGTAGTCAGTAAATATCCAAATGAATCTTTTCTTCATCATTATCTTTTTAATTAGAAATATATTAAAGGGTTTCCATCCCTAAATCATGAATTTTTTAAAAATATTAACTTTCCACTAAAAATATTTTCTTGGTAGCATTCAACTTATAGTTTCAAATCCTTAATAAAAACGTATTGCAGTACAATCATCATATATTCCATAATTATTATAACCAATACATTTCTAGAAAAAATTAAAATTATATGATTCTTGATTATGAATATTAATAATTCTTACTTCATCTGCAGAAGCATCAAAACGTCATCATTATACAAAATCATCATTTGGGGTATATTTCTTTTACGCTAGGGACATTGATTCGTATAATGTTCCATATCCTTATAGTTGAAGCATTGTATATTGGAAGCATTTTTCTTACCCTTGGAATCATGAACTGGTTGTCCCTTTTACCCACACTTATAACAAACACCCATTCCCTTCAAGCATTTACCAGGGTGATTCTTTCCACAGTTTTCACATGTAAGAAAACCCTTCTTTACCTTCTTCCCTTTATCCATATTTTTTTCTACCATCATCTTCTTCTTTTTCTTACCTTTAAAGACATACGACTCAAATAATTCCTTACATACCTTGTTAACACATGATACTATTTATTCATATGATGATGACACATGGGATATTATCTTCCTTTGAAACGATGGATTAAGACCCTGAGAGATATAATCCTTCTTACTATTTTCATCACATGCATTGGTGATGCTCAAAATCCATCTTTAAGGATCCATTTATAATCAATTACATATTCTATATTAGCTCATAAAATTATGAACTTTCTATAACTCTAAACATGGTGTTGCACATATCATAAATTTATGCATCGTAAATCCTAGAACAATATACTTTGGTTACATTGGAAGAATAAATCTTTCCTAATGGTATCAAATACAAAAATGTGAATAATCCTATGCATATACCCCATGAGTTTCAAACCAGTTGCATTGTAAGGCCCATTTTCATGTACCAAGTTACCCTGAGTCAAGCCTGAAACACCTTGTCAGAGTTGTCACTCCTAGTTACATATGTGACTAAACCACGTCCACTTACAGTTCCCATATAGGGATTTATTTTCTAGCAAGATCCAAATAATATATTCCTTACCAAAATTCTAGGATGTTCTTTAATGTGTATCATCATGTTTATCTTCGGGTTTTGTTCCCAAATGTACATTTTCGAAATCTAGTTTCCATGTTTTCAACTAAACATCCTCTAATACCAACTGTAACGCCCGACCCCAATTGCCCAAATCTAGTGCCTTATTAAATTACATTGGCATAATTAAAAAAATTCATTTCCCAATGGAATTAATAGTTTAAAATATTTGGAAATCCAGATACCTACATAAGTTCAAAATTACAACTTGAAATTAAATACAACATATTTGTTTTATTGGGAACATCCACAACTATAAGTTTACCACTACAAGTCAATTATAATATACCTCTAAATGTGTTGGGAAAAAAGAAACATAATAAGGGGTGATCTCAAATGATTAGTAAAGGTAAATAATTTAGAAAAATATAACATAAACATAAATATTAGGCATGGAGAATAATTGAAAACACATTCCTTGGAAAGTAATAAACTTGAACACATTATAGAAGGAATATGAGCTAAGTAAATATTGCCACAATAAAACGTAATCATGGGTATTCTACTAGTTGAATAACCTCATGAACTATAAATTTATAGCTTCATAATGAGGGAAATGAATATTCTGTACATTCTAAAAAATACCATCAAAGCCTCATCCAAGAAATCTAAAAATTATTAATGCCTTGTCCAAAACCATATCTAAAAATGGGAATGGCCTCGGCCAAGTCGATATCTATTTATCTCATGAGACCCATTGATTCATCGAGGGGTTATAGCAGTCCCCACCTATCACATAATAAGTCCAATTCATTCCTAATATGAATGAGGATAAACATAAACAAAATATACATTCATATTAAAACTAACACAAGAAATGTAAATAACTTCCCCAAATATAAAGCATAAACACTAACCATTCAGAGTAAATTGGTGAATGGTTTTAAGACAGAACCTCCACAGAAAAACTAATAATAAAACATTAAATTAATTATGGTATATGATATCATAATATATTAGTTCCAACAATACATAATAATCAATAGGAGTGTTGAAACAGATGAATAAACTCTTATAAAAACATCGAGTAATTCTTTAGATAAATAATATTTTACTTTGAATAGAAGAGTTATTTTGGAAAAATATCTATATAAAACTAGAAGTGATTCGAGGTATGTTTCTCATAAAAAAATAGGTATTTTATGAGAATATTGTTTGTTAATAAATCTTATAGAGTGCTCTTGAAAGTAGGTAATAATTAAGAAATTCCATTAAATTGGGCTTGTATTTCAGGAAGATTTTTTGATTTTTTTAAATGTGTAACTCTACATAAAATAAAGAAGGACTATGGTTGGTAAATATATATATAACACTCATATATAATTTATTAGGGGTATATAATAACAAATAATAATTTCATTGAGCTAAGTAGACAATAAAATTATCCCGAATAAAAATTGAGGTTCGGGTGGAAAACCCTTACCACTATATAATCAATCGAAACATATCCCCAAAACTAATAATAATAAAATGATACATTTAATACCATGAAATTAAATATATTCATGATATGAAACATTAACGGGCAGTATACATACACAATACACATGTAAGTGTAGTGAATAAGAAATGTCTCAAAAAAATGAATGTGAGACGAGGAATCCCTTACCTTATGTCTGATGACGTTCTTCACTTGATATTAGTGTCCTAGAGAACCAAATTAAATTTATTAATTAATATTTATATAACCTAGTATTTATTTAATTTATTTAGTACAACCTTATGATGTTAATTCATGGTCTTATTGATGGGTTTAATAGGTTCAATTTTATTGTTTTTTAGCGCTTTCTTCCTGGGTATTCATGACCGGTTTTCTTATATACATGTAAGGATAAAAATGTAATATGATAATGGTTGTATAGAATAGAAGTTTTTTTTATTAGTTGACATCTATATTATTACATGGTTATAAAATTAATTTGGGTTTTGGGAGTGAAGATTAATACTTATATAAAATATTAATGAAAATTGTTTGGGTTAATTGGTGGGTTTTTTATTACAACAAAGTAATTTTAATTTATAAATTAATATCGTGTGTGAAAAAATATTCTAGAAAGTCAAATAATTTATAATACATGAATTATATTCTAGTTAAACCATAAAAATGGTTTCATTACCGTAATTGGAGATGGTAATAGAAATTGAAAACCTGTCATCCTTGAAAGTGATAAATTAACACATCTCAGATGTTGTTTTCATTTCTAGTATTTAAGAAAGGGAAATGAGAGCTGATGATGAATTATTCCATTATAAAAACAAAACTACAGTAATTGTAGGGTACTATATTTACCGTAACATTTGGATGAAATGAGGTTAGGACAGAAACAAAATTAAAGGAACTAGAAATAAAAGAAAAGTGGAGAACTCCCTTATGAAAATTGGGCATCCTAACATCATCGCTTAAAAATTCATAAAATATTTTGATGAGATAAAATAGGTATATCATAGTTAATAAATAATATGGACAGTATGGTGGATATGTAATTACATATCCCAACATAATCTAAAATAAATTAAAAGAGAATAACCTAAAAAAGAGTGGTTGAAAAAGAGAAGGGTGGTAGATTCCCTTACCATGTTGAGTAACTCCTAAAACAAGAAGGTTGGGACCTTGGAGGATCAAAAAAACCTTGTGAGGACTAATATGGAGGTAAAAATACCTAATATTTGTGGATTATGAGATTGGAATGAAATAAAATGAAGTAATGTATGGGTATTTATAGTAAAAGAGAGTTCTTTTTATTAATTTCAAAGGACACCTCATTAGTGAGTTTTGAAAAACTATGGGCTTTCTCATGGTATTTCCCCAGGATATTAGTCACATAGAGCACCACATATCATATTTTAATGTAAAAAAATCTAACAAAATTTTATATTTATTATTACATCATTATGATGTAATTATATATACCGAAAACTCAAAACTGTTTTTTATTATTCATGAAAAATACAAGTATTTTAGAAAAATCCCAAAAATTAACCCTGACCATTTTTAGATACGTAGAATTCAAAAATGAAATCCATTTTTTGAAAATAACTTTCTAAATATTTTTAATTGAATTTATAAATAATACCATAATTTATTCCAAAGAAACACCTTTTAAATTATAACTCATTTTATAACACCATGAGAAATTAATCAAGGTCCCATAAAATTATCTTGCAACCATAAGAAAATAAAGTAACAATATATTATTACATTTTATAAAAATAAATTTTCATTTCAAATTATTAAATTAATCACAAATTTGTATTTAAAATATAAATGACTTACAAAAATATCAATAATCATATTATGATCAATTAATCACTTATAAGATGTATAAATTGTATTTACACATTCATGGGTGAAGTTCTAATTTTTTTGTCTGAATTACAATTTGTTACTATTCATAAGGGTATGTTACTATTCATATTGGTATGTTACTATTCATTAAAAACTATGTTGATTCTATCAAACTCTAAATATCTTACGGAACGCAACTATGTATCTCAGTTTTTCAAAATTAAAATCACAAAGATGGAAAAATTAATTTTATTGGCTAGTTTATAACAAAGTGGTGTTTGTAGAGACTTAGTGTTTTATGCTTTCAATATAAAATTTATTTTCAAAATATTGGGGTGTTACATTAACTCATGAACCAGACCATTAATTTAAAATTCAATATTTATAATTTAATTCCAAAACTACTAAGGAAACTACCATAACACAAAACTACACAATTAACATCTCACCATCCTTATCAAGCCAACCAGAACCGCATCACTACCACCGTCTATCATTTCCACCCCACAACACAACCACAAAAACCCATCACATCACTACCCCAAATCACAAAAAAACAAAACCATTACATCCACACTATAAACATGAATAATTAAACCCATCATACCCACATCACAACTTTACCTCACCAGCTCGCAACATGGATACACTATAATAAGTCATATCATAAAAGATTTTTCAAAATCATTAAAGGGATATTTTATCTCATTCTACTTTTATTTTAGAGTTATTCTCACACAATCCATGGTTTTCATGTGCATCCATTAATTATCTACATATAATTAATTAATAAATTATATTTAGGTTGATATCATAACAACCATACAACAAGGGTTACAGAACACATATCAAACTAGTGAATATAAATCCCCCAACATCCACAATTTTTAGTGTGGGTGCCAAGTCCATACAATCACAATATTCAAGTAATATCAAAGATAAAAAGACATAACAATCGAACCACATTCCATTTTCAATTCCAATTGACCATTTCATAGTCTTGATTAGGCCAGTGCATGCCATCACCCCATAGATAAACAAGATCACCCTCATCTTACATGATACAAAAAATTATAAATGATGGATTCCTGACCTCAAATAGATATTTTTCTAACTCATTGTGCACCATTGGAAGAAGAATAAATGCCATAAAACCACAAATGCACATGAAAAAACAATGATCAACATATAATTCATCACGTTTTATCAAAACACTTACTAAGTACACACATAGATAATCACAATGATGTTGTTGTGATTCCATGAGGAAGAACACATGAGAAAAAATGTGAAAGGGAGGAGAAATTACCAAAGATCACCATTGAGAATTCATTGAAAGCAAAAATAAAAATAGGAGGAAGAAAGTACGATAGATTATCCTTCTTTACATAGGGTTTGAGACAAATTAGAGAGGGAGGGATATGCCCGAAGGAAGGTAAAAACAGCCAAACAAAAGATATAAAAACATGAAGCCATCCCATTTCACGGTGTGAATTTATATTCAAATCATTAATTCCTCAATTCCCATGGATTAAAATCTTTTAAACTATTACTGGGAACGATACCATCATATTGTAACACCCTAAGTTTTTATGGAATTTTTTTCTCAAAAAATTTAAATTTTCATTTATGTATTTCAATGAACTTAGTTAAACATTCCTTTAACATGTCACCAACACGACACACACAAAACTGACATGGAATATGTTACATGAAACACCGACTTGGAGTATGTTACATGAAACACAAACAAGGTGTACATTACATGCAACATCTACTTGGTAAACATTACATGCGACATCAACTTGGCGTACATTACACGCACCATAGATGTTTCAAAGAAACATCATTTTATTATTACAATTATTTAAAAAGATAATTATAACCTAGACAGAAAACATAGTAAAATTACTATTAATAAATAAATTTAAAATAAAATTAAATTTTTTTTATATAAAGAAAATATATATAAAAAAGGATATAATTTTTGGTAAAGTCCTTAAATATTTAAAAATACTATTTCTCAAATAAACTATTTTTCATTATCTTCTGTGAAAAATAGTAAATTTAATTTTAGACACATTTAGAATTTTAATATGATAAAATGTATTTCATTTTTTTATTTTTTATTTCAAAATTATTTTAGGGTGAATTTATGGGATTTTTTTTGAGAAACTTCTTTTTTGGATGAATAGTTAAAAATACTGGATTTTAATTCAAAACTAATTTTTTATATAGTTTATTTATAAGTTTAAAAATTATTTTAAATTTGTTTAAAAGTTTAATTATATAATATTTTCATCAATTATCAAAATTAAGTCATTGGGATCAATTTTACTTTGAACCTGGGTATAAAAACTTAGCAAACTTTTAAATGTTTTTATTTTAAAAACCTGCATTATCGACCTGAATATGGAATTAATTTAAAATTAATTTCTGCCACTTATGTGTTTATAATTTGGGAAAATTAATTACATATTTGGAATAAGTATAATTTATAATATCTAATACGTTTAACTAATTTTTGGACCCAAAAATATTAGTGAGAGTTATTAAAATTAGTTATAATGATTACGGTTAAATTAAGCTCAATAAGAGACTAAACCATATATTTAAGACCCAAAAAGACCTATAAACTTGTGAAACTACCATATTATTTCCATTAATAGTCCATTAACCTTAAATTATTTACGTTTTATGTTTTTATGACATTTTTTATGTAAAAACTTTGGAACACCTAACTAGTTTTCAAAAATGCCAAGTGTGTCCATTCCCTTCCCTATAAAAGGACACAACATCTCTCTCTTCTTCACACCTCTCAAACCACTAAGTTTCTACCAATATATTCCTAATAAATTTTCCAAAATCTCTAAATTCCTTATATAAGGCTTAATTTTGGTAGAAAGAAATCCAAGGATTCCTTTTGGCATAAACCAAAATGAGGTACCCAATTAAGAGGCAACGTCTTCTCTCAATATCCTTTCTTTTATTTTATTTCTCAACCTCCACCAATATATTTATTAAATTATATTATAAAAACAACAATATCTTAAATATTAAATTATTTTAAGGTAATTTTTTGACCTACACTAACACACACTTCCATCTAACGGGTAACGAACATATTGTTTATGTGTATGATGAACTACCGCCTCACTAAACGATGATTGTTAATTTTTTCTTCACCACCTATAATGGTGAAAATTATAAAGTAAAATAAATTTATATATTTAATATATTATATTTATTATTAATTTAATATTATTTATTATTTTTACAACACATATCTTTTTACTTTCTATTTGGTGTAAATATGATAATTTAGTTTGAGGAAGTGTGGACTGCCTCCCTCTCAAATCGATGTGATTTGTGCACACACTGCATAATATTTATTAAGGTTGGATTTATTGAAATTATATGATATATATGATATAATAATTCTAGTGGAATAATTATATATATACACATACACACACATATTTCATTTACTTTATTTCATTCAATACGACATTAAGAACATAAACAATGTTCATGCTTACGTACGACTTACCATCTCCATGAATGGTGTATTCCATTTCATAATTCTATATTATTTATATTATTAAAATACACATACAAAGAATATAAATTATATTTATATAATGTTTTAAATTATATAAATCATTATATAAGTATAAGGACCAAATATACAATAAATAAAGATACACACAAAAAAAGTATATATTACCCGAAGTGAAACCTTAATATATAATTGTTAACAAGAGGGTAATATAACCCCATAATAAACCCATATATGGTATTATATTTAAGAATATGTTTCTGTTATATATTTATAGTAAATTTATATTTATTATACAGGATTTTGGTATGAGTATGAAGAGATTCAAGACACAAGGTAAGGGGATTTCATCTCACTTTTTATTTCCATGAGATACATGCATTAATCATCACTCACTTCTTTTATTAGGTGTAAATAATTCCCATGAATGTATTCTATGTATCTTATAATTAAATGCATCAATATTAACATATCCATTTTATTAACTTTATTTCATGGGGTATAAGTTTTAAAATTTACCAAATTGTTAAAATAGTTTTGTCTCAATTTTCATTCTTTGAGACTCATGTTTTGTTATGCACCTAAATTGTTTTTCATGGTGTATATAATTCCATTTAACATATTATATCATAAATCTCCTTATTTTCATGATATTTTATGATTCACGAAATTTATTTATTTTTACATGGAGAGTATGATCCCAAGTTACCATGAAATAATAGTTTATTGAAACAATCTCATCAATTTTAAATATTGTTTATAAATATGCATAAATTAATGAAATATCATGATCCAAATCGAATGAATACTCTTGAATTTTCTTCTCATCTAGTCATTCAAAATATCCTCATTTATTAGTAACATTTTTCTACTCTTTGGTACTTAAGATAATTTTTTATGTAAAATATGATTGTCTCTCTCTTCAGTTGGGAAACTATATTATTAAAAATCCATGTTTTCAACAGATATTTGAATCCCATTTTCACAGAAAAATGAATTTGAAAACATTTTATGGTTTTCTATTCTTCCATAATAAGTTCTTAAACCTAGTTTCTATGATTATTTTTTATCTTTTGGAACCTTTATGTGTGATTTCATTATAAGATGGGTGAGACCTATATCTCCATAAAATTAATTGGGTAAATATTTATATCTTATGAGGTAGAACAAGATAGTCTTGGGAGTGAACCTTAACTACTGATATGTCCATGAGAGTGAACCACGACTAACAATATGGTATAAAGAGTGAACTCATGCTACTAATATAGACAAGGGAGTGAACTATTACTACCAATATGGTATGAGGAGTGAACCCATACTATTAAGATGGTCTTGGAAGGGATTAATTGGATACTATGGAAATCATATTACACATGCTTATGTGTTTTCAATAATTACATGTTTTATTTATATGTTTTCCTTCCATGGATCATGTTATTTATTTTCTTATGATTCATATCTTATGAACTATAAATCCTTATGAATTGATTCATGTTTCTGAACATAGATATATAGGGTATGATCTTATATTTTCATGATCACATTCTCATTACCTTATGCTCATGATTATTCTTACATATCTACCTTGTTTACCCTTACTAAGATTTTGATCTCATCCATTTTTATGTCTCCTTCGCCCAGGTTATAAAGATATGTATTATGTTGTATGTGTATAATAAGGGTTCTAGTCAAGAAGAACCTAGTGGGAGATAATGTATCCCATTTATGTACCAGTGATTATGTTTCTATGTTTCCAAAGGCACTAGATTAACACAGTATTTGGTCATCTATTTGTGTAATGTTTTATATATTACAAAAAATTTATGTAATGCTAATGTATGAAAAGAGAGGGCCTTTATCATTGGTATCAGTATGCAGGTTTAGTTATCCTTTACAATCTATGATAATAAAACCATAGTGAAAACTATAAGATCTGATCCAGGGATAAGTCTAAAGATAACAAAATGTATAGGAATATGTCCTTGAGTTTTGGTAAAGGATAGAGTGAGTGTTTTTATTGAAATACATCTATTTCTGGATACTACATGTCGATGTGGATCTAGCATATATGTACCTAGGGATAACAACTTTGAAAAGATATTTTGTGCCTGAATCATATTAATTTAGTTCATGACAATGGGCCTTACTGCACACCTTGTTTGACAGTCCTATGGGATATTGTTTGGGAATTTAAAAACTCATCACAATCCATCATGAATGATTTAAATAGATGTGGTCTATGAATAACCTAGGATAAAACTAAGGTTTCATATATTAAGTACGGATTGAAAATATATATATCCTATAAGTTAATTTTCCTTACTATGTGGTTCCTCAAAAAGATAACTATTTATTACAACATGCTTTTGGTTTTAGTCAATGGCTGGAACCTGATGGAACTGTGTTAATGGCGATTACGATGGAAAATGCAATGATTGTCTTCCTGATAAACTAAATTCTATGGGATCTATAATGAAAAATATAAGTGCTATTCTCAGACAAATTTATTAGGCTATGAATCATAGTGGAAATCTAAATGAGATAAAGAGAGAAAAAGATTTTGTTCAGTATTTCTTGAGGAAACATCCTTCTTCTTTCATATGGTCTTCTGATGAACTTGTTTTTGAAAAATAGATCATCACTACTAAAAAGATATTCTCTATTATCCAGTGTTCAGAGAATGAGAAATTCATTATGGGTGTCTATTGGTTAGATGGTGAAGATGAAAAATCCTAGAATCTAATGAAGAATATGAGGAACAAGATGAGATTGAATCCATGGAATGGGATAGGTTCAAGAACTTATTTTTCATTAAGAACATTCCTTAGATTCTTCGTACCAATATAGAGAAAGTGTTCCTCAGTAGAAGAAAAGGGACGATGAGTCTGTTGGTACCTAAGAAGCTAATTTCAAAATCCATAAGGGGTATGATTCAGGAATTAGCATCCAAACATAAATTTAAGTTGATAAGTTATTCAATGGATTTAATCCAAGTCTTAGAAGGGAATTTTCCATAAGAGACTATAGTAACTATGAAGAGATTTTTCATTGTTAAATCAGGGTTTAAATGGAGTGGGGTGTCACATATCAATCCAATGGTTTTGATAAGAAATGGAATATGGTGTTTAAAGTAAAATCTAAAATCCATGAAGAAAAGAAAATGATATTTCCTTTATGCTCAAATTGTGGTAAGAAGCATGAATGAAATTTTATTAAGGGGTCTAATAAATGTACCAATTGTGGAAAGGAAGGTCACTAGGAAATTGACTGTCAATGTGATAAGAAGAAGTTAGTTAATAGTTTTAATGGAGATAAAACTTCCTAGAATTAACCTCTCATGCTTCAATGCTACAAATTTAAGGAAAATAGTCATTATGCTAACCAGTTGCCAAACCCAATGGTTGATGATGCTGATTGACTTCAACAACCTCTTAAGCTAAGGGACATAGAGAAATCTCATGAAATTTATATTTCTGATAAGGGGTGCAATAATTATGTGATGAAAGGTACACTTACCATCCACTCTATAGATATTATTGTCATATTTGAATTTTGATTTACCCACTCTTTTATATCTAATGAATTTTATACAGGTTTTAAGACTCCACCAAAACAATTAGATGTGTAATTTTTAGTGAAACCCCTTAATGGTATGTTGCTTGAATCCTAAGTCTATTACTCCTTTATAGATGATGTTTTTGGGAATGCGCTTCTTGAAAATATAGTCATTATTTATTTGGTTGAATTTGATATCATCTTAGGCATGGATTGTATTTCTCTGCATAAAGTCCACATCAAATGTCAAGGAAGGGAAATCACATTTTATATTTAAAACCCTCCTATGATCATCCATCAATGTGGCGATAATTATGAACTTATTATGGAGATTAAATTCACTTTATAGGTCTCAATTCATATTCAAAAGTGTTGTTTATCTCAAATGGTAGGGGAGGAAATTAACATCGACGATATGCCTGCTCTTTAGGTTTTTTTGGATGTATTTCTAGAAGAGTTTCCTAGTCTTTCACCAAAATATGAATTTGAGTTCTTAATAGAACTCATACCATGTTACACACCAATTTCAATGAATCCTTATATAATGGATCCAATTGAGTTATAGGGATTGAATAAGAAACTAGAAGAAAACTTTGATAAGGAATTCATTCGGCCATGTGTGTCACCTTGGGGTGCATCTGTTCTTTTTGTGAAAAAATAAAGATGCATGAATGTGACTCTACATTGATTATTAAGAGTGGAAAAAGATCATGATCAAGAATAAATTTCCTCTCCCCCATACTGATGAATTTCTTGATCAACTGTGTAGATCCCAATACTTTCCCAATATTGAACTTTGTTCTTGATATCATTAATTGAGAGTCATGAAGGAGGATAAACCTAGGAAAACATTCTGTACAAGGTATGAACAATATGAATATATAGTGATTCTTTTCGGTCTTACTAATGCTACAACGCCCTGACCCTAGTTACCTACAGTCTTTGCATTATTACATAACATTGGCATGATCACAAGGGATCAAATCCTGAAAGGCCGATCAGTTTAGTAGATTTGGAAGTCCTATATACATTCATAAGTTTTACATTACATTATAAAATGAAAAAAAATTGTCTCCATTGACCACATTCATATCCCTTATACTATCCCTATAGGCCAGTCATAAAATACTTATTTTCATCCTGGGAAAAATAAAACATACAAAGGGGTGAGCTCAGATACTCAGTGAGGATAACAATATAGCGGAAACATTCATAAATAAGTATAAACATTTAAGGCGGTGTATAAGACTAAAACATAGGCCTTTTAAACATAAAATTCTGCATAATATAGCCAATATAAAACAACTAATTCCATTTACTTATTCAAATTGATATTCTACTAGTTGAATAATAACATGAAATATCAATAGCCACTTTCATAATGATGGAATGCATAATTACAGACTTCATAACCACATAGTCAAGGCCCTGTGCGAAGACTACAAATAAGATTTTTCAAGGCCTTGTTCCAAGACACTAGTTTTTCGCACGAGACCTACCGATGCATCGAGGAGCTATAGCAGGCTCCACCCGTCACTTACTAAGTCCAATGAATTCCACATATGAAAATGTTTAAGCATAACATAAACATTCTCTTTAAAACTAGCATATGAAATATAAATAAAATATCCATAAACAATAAATGGTGTAAAAACAACACATCCACAGTCTAACATATCACAAAACCATCAATACAATATGGAAGATTTGCATCGTAATATGTAAACTTCAAACGTGTTTAAAATCCATCAAAGGATGTTGACATAGATGAAATGAAAACTATTTGAAATAAATACCTCTTTCTATTTTGAAATAATTTAGAAGTCACATAATTATACAAGAAAACATTTATTTTGAAATATTATTATAAGTTTTTATGGGAAACTTCAACGATGATATAATGGAAAAAGTGGCCACACCCACCATATAAGTTAAAAAAATACATTCTTACCATAATTTTGTCGAAAAGGTCATAAAGTACCATGTCTGGAAAATGATGGAAATATTCCATTCAAACCATTTTATAAAAAGTAAAAAAAGGGTATAAATAAATTTAACCCATAGGCTAGTAAATAGTAAAAATGTTTTGAAAAATATTTTTAAGAAACATGTATGTGGATGACAAAGAGGCCGCAGTAGATACTTACCTAAAAACAACCTCAGATAATAAAGAGATTGTGAAATTAACCCGTACCTTGTACTTTTCCTTGGAAGAGGGTACATACCCTACTTTATAATATTTAAATCATTGTTATTAAATTATACAATAACTATATACAAAAATATGATATATTATTTGATCCTCTAATATTGATTTTTTAGTAATATTTTAGCAGTATCATCATTTTAGGTTTTAACTGATTTTTTTCCTTTATATGCTCGGTTATGTAATCCATGATTGTTATGGATAGGATGTATTTTATTTATATCTAGAATTATATTAAGTTCTTAACCATTATTTTTAATCATAAAATAAAAATTATTCTTGAATGATTACGATGAGGAATGAATCTCATCGCATTTATGGAGGCGGTAATCCCTACGTATGCACGAGCGAAAATATCATTATATTGATGGTGAAATCATATATAATTGGATGTTATATAATATATAAAGAATCATTTACATGATGAATCTATTATTTAAATTATTTATACTCATTAATATACTCATCCAAATAATTAAGTGTTCGAATAAAAAACTACACCACAATGTGGAGACGGTAAGCCCTACGTACGACCGTATGGTGACATTTTCATTTATAGGATGGATAGAATAATGAATATAGTTGTAACATATTTATAATAACATCATAGTATGTATAAGGTACTGGAGTTATTATTTTTGTAGGGAAACAAAAAATAAAAAGGAAGTGGAAGAAGAAAAGAACTTGAAAGAAGGTGGTGAAATTATTACCTCTTCTTCGGGTGTTTCCTTTTGAGTTGATCAAAAGGGGTACTTAGGTTGGAATTATGATCAAATTAAGAACTCTAGGTTTAATTGAGGGAAGTTGGGTATGTATTTTGGTAGGGTTTGGCTGAGCCAAAAGGCTTTGGAGGTGTGAAATTAAGAGAAGGGGAAGTACCCTTTCATAAGAGAGGTGAGGGTCACTTAAGGAAAAGCTTGAAATATTATATTATAATAAAAACATTTTAAGTTTATAATGGATCCAAAAAGATTTATTTAGAGGATAAGGTGGGGGTGGGTTGAGAAAATCTCAACTAACAGGCTATAGATAGGTTTAGGAAACCATATTAACAATATCGTTTAAATTTAACTCTTAGTTAAATAGTTTGACATTTACCATGTCTCTTTGTATTTTTATATTATATGGTTAATAAACTTACTATAACAAGCCAAGAGAAACCCAAGTGGGTAATTATTAATATATATAACCTTATCTATGTCCTTTGGCCGAACCCTAGATTTTAAAAAATATTATATCTTTTAATAATATAGTATTTTTTTTAAAACTCAATTATGTCAATTTTGACACTATTTTGTATTTGTTTTTTTGAAAATCATAACATCATGATTACTTAGAAAAAAAAAATATTTAATAAACCCTGAAATTTGAAATTTACCTAGAAAATTATTGGAATTTATCAGAAGTCTCAAATTACATTTATTTGGATATTGAAAATATCAAATATTTTAATTTTTCATTAATAAGGTATTTACTGCATCATCATTGTGTAATAAATAAATTAAATTATTTACTTTCTAAAATTATTAAATAAGATAATATTATGTAGGAAATATATTTACCTTTCTAATGAATATTTTTAGTCTAATTTATATTGTGTGTAACCCTACATTTAAAATGGTTTAGTTATTAAACTTTAAATTTAACTCTTTTAACTATTCTTTAAATAAAAGTAAAATAAATGTCCTAATATAATCCCTGTGGACCAAAGGGGATCATATTTTATTGATAAGGTTGTTTTTGGTCGAATTACACTTATCCAATAGAATTAGAACATGTGTTAAGGTAATTATGATATCATTTTTACCCTTAATTACCATATTTACTTTTAACCGTGCTGAATAAAAGTCAAAAGTTACTATTCACAGAAAATTATTTTTATCTTATTGAACCACGTTTTACTTACTGATATCGACTGTGTGTCTTATATTTTTGAAATTCAACTCACAGAAGTGGTAAAATTATGTTTTATTCAAATTTTCAAATGCTCCTAGAAGGTGGGTAAAAGGAGGTAAAAATTTCAATAAAATTTTACATATCTAAAGATATTATAAAATGACTGTAACGAATTACATTGAACCTATAAAGGTGTTATATATCTATTTTGACCTAAAATAAAATAAAATCAAATAACTTATTACTTAAATAAAATGTTGGTTTTAAACAATTACGCAGTGTTTTTCACCATTCATTAAAAATTGAACGTTTTCAGAAAAATACAAAAAATACACCCATAGCGAATTTTAATACTCTGAATCCAAAAATGAAGTCCATTTTGAAAAATAAAATTTATAAAATTTTAGAATACGGGTATTACTATTCACAACAGCTTGTTTCATTGGTCGTAGTGCATTAAAACTCCAATCTGTATACAATGCAAGCTGCGGCATTATACAAAGGGAAACATACCATGGAAGCTTGGGTTGTTACATTGTACCCTCCTTAAAATAATATTGTCCTCTAAATTTCTAGAATATTATTGCATAAAATGATTCATGTAGTTCTTCATATTAAGTTCCTCAGGTTCCCACATTTCCTCTTCCATCTTATGGTGTCCTCATAGAACATTTACTAGGCGAGTCGTCAGGTTTCTCAACACTTGTTCTATGGTATCACGAATTCTAATAGGCTCTTCACAATAAGATAGACCAGGTTCTAGTTCTAATTCCTCATAGGTGAGTACATGTTTTGGTCAGGCATTTAT
Organism: Viscum album; assembly: GCA_963277665.1. Classification (NCBI taxonomy): domain Eukaryota; kingdom Viridiplantae; phylum Streptophyta; class Magnoliopsida; order Santalales; family Viscaceae; genus Viscum; species Viscum album. Next base: position 1,750,570,526 of record OY728152.1, read on the forward strand.
TTTCTCAATAGTGATACATGGAACACATCATGAACTTTGGATTGACTTGGAGGAATTTCCAAACGATAAGCTACAACTTCAATTTGTTCTAGAATTTCGAAAGGTCTAATGTACATAGGACTCAATTTATCGTTTTTACTGAAACCTATAACACCCTTCCATGGAGATACTTTCAAGAAAACATGTTATCCTACATGAAATTCCAAATCCTTCATTCAGTTATCGGCATATCCATTTTTCCTACTTTGGGCTTCTTTGATGTGGGTTTGGATAACCTTCACCTTTTCTATTATTTCCTCAACAAGTTCTGGGCCTAGGAATTTTCTTTCACCAACGTCATCCCAAAAAGTTGTTGTGCAAAATCTCTTTCCATATAATGCTTCATATGGTGCCATCTGAATACTTGAAAGGAAGATATTGTTATATGAAAATTTTACCAGAGGTAAATATTGATCTCACTTACCTTAAATGTCATGTGAGCAAGATCTCAACATGTATTCTAAGGTTTACATAGTCTGTTTTAAATTTCCATCAGTTTGAGGGTGGTAGGCAGTGCTTAAATGAAGTTCAATATCCAAGGCCTTCTGAATAATTTTCCAATATATTGATGTAAAATGGGGATCACTATCAAAAACAATCGACTGGGGTACTCCATGAATTCTTACAACTTCATTAATATATTGTCTTTCTAGACATTCAAGTGGTAAATATTCTCTTATAGAAAGAAAATGTGCTGACATGGTAAGGCGATCAACAATGAACCATATTGCATTATTCCTTCTACGAGTCTTTGGTATCCCCCTGAAAATGTCCATCATAATATTATCGCATTTCCACTCAGGAATGGGAAGAGGTTGCATGACTCCTCTAGGCAGTTCCCTTCCAGCTTTCACTTGTTGAAAACCATACATCTTGTAGCACCCTAAGCATTTTATGGTATGTTTCTCTTAAATAAAATTTAATTATAGCCTATATATCTATAATCACGAAGCCTCTATGGATCAAAACATGGTTACATATAGGATACAACGATAACCTAGCCATAAAACATAAATTTGTCAGCTCTGAGATTTGAATTTAAAAATCTAACATACATGGTTGTGATCAAGATGATAACTATAGTCTGATAGAATTAACTTAATTTTCAGTGAATAGTAACATACCCTTATGAATAGTAATATGACTCTTATGAATGGTATCCATTCCATTGATTGTATAAATGAATTTAAGCACCTTAAAAATGAAGATGATAATTTTAAGTGTTTGTATTTTTTGATTAAATAATGATTTTAATTAAATATTTAATTAATAAAATTAGAAAATTATTTTTGAATTTTTTTTTCATTTTTGGATTCTACCCGTCGAAAAATGGTTAGGGTGAATTTTTGGGATTTTTCTGAAATACTTGAATTTTTTTTGAATAGTAAAATCCGATAATTCACAATAAATGCTAAATAATGGATTAATTGAGTGATTGATGAAGATATGATGATGTAAGACCAATTGTTTCGAATTAACATGAATATATTACTATTCTTGGTCATGGAATACTCACTATTTGTTGTCTTTAGAGGAAATAATTAACTAATAAATTTTATATTAAGAAAACTCCTCTCCCCTCCACTATGTAAAGCACCCCTCACCCCTCTTACTCTCACACCACTAAAGCCATCTTCCTTTCCAATATTCTATAAAAGTCTCTCCCTAATATCCTCTTACACGTCCAAAATCTCCTAGCCTCTTTAAAATACCAAAACCTATCCCCTTAAGAGGTTCTGAAAGGTGGAAGTCTCAAGGGGTAAATATCTCTCTCTAATTCTTTCAATTCATTTAAGTTCTTTTCATTTTGTTTCATTCCTCACCATAATAGTTTGATAAATCTAGTAACATACATGTACTGGAATGTTTAAATGCAAATGGTATATTTCATTACCTTCTCTCCTTTCCCCACCATTTATTTGAAATAAATAAAAGCACCGTTTTAGATGTGCTAATTTAGCACATTCAAGGACAATGGTTTATCAATTTCTATTATAATCTTTAATTATGGTCATGAATATATTTGTGTTATGGTTGAACCAGATTATTATATATGTTATATATACTATTTTGATTTATGTAATCATTTTTTATAAATGGTATTAAGTTATAAAGTAAAACATGTTCATTGTAATCAAACCCACCATTTAGCCAAAACAGTTGTCACTAAGGTTATATATATAATAATTCGACCTCACTCTAAGTAACCAAATTAAATTTAAAACCATGAAATACTATTGTTGTTTACTAATAGAATATAACTTTATTTCTGGACAGCCACCACCATCTTATATATTTATCAGAACTTGAATAAAAGTGAACCGATCATTTAAAACCAAGTAAACAAACGAGCCCAAACAATGAAATTGAACATTATAGCTAATAAAAAAGGCCCTAAATGAATTAAAAACGATTATAATAAATCATTTACATATTGAAGAGGTTCTGGAATTATGAATTAATTATCCTAATTTGTTTATTCCGGTATTAAATAACCTATCAAGAACACCTTCAAGCATAATGTAAGGGATTGTTTAACTCAATTTTCATTCTTTGTGTTAAACATCTATTTCATTGGTTACAATGCTCAAGAATATGTGTGAATGACATATTATTGTAATATACTATATATCCACTTATATTTTGTGGTTTTTTATTTTTCACACATAAATATATCATTGATTTATCGTCACTCTAATGAAACAATCTTTGTAAGGGATCCTCTCTCACTTTTGTTCAAGAATCTCCCATATGTTGTGCCTTTTTGTTTTTAATTCCTAATGATGGGGTATGTTTTCTCACCTCCCCCATATTGACCTTGTGACATATAAATAATTTAATACCCCTTTACCTCTCATTAATCCCCCGCAATAACACTCGTTACTATGTCGAAATGTTTGTAAGGGGTTTCTTATCTCACTTTCATTTATGTGATATTTTCATTATTCCCCAATTATTTCTTGTATGTTGTATATGTGTACTACCATTTGATATATAATAACATGATTCTATTTATATTCATGTTATTAAATGATGTGTTTGAGGGTTATTAAGTTTTGGTCATATGATTCCACTGATTACATTGTGGTAAGAGACTTGGTCTCAACTACTATTTTATTGTGACTAACATTGTATTGTGAACCTTATAATCCTTATATGGTGTACCTACTTACCATTTAAGATCAATTTTAATTTTAAATTATATATATATTAAATATCCATAATCTCATATCATGGATATGTTTTTTTGTCTAAACCGTAAACCATTTTACATACGTTGTTTATTTAGAAAGTTATTTTAATTATGGAAATGTTGATAACTATGTATAATATACTCTATACGGATATTTAAAAGGAATATTGATCTTGTATTGAATCAATGTATTAATATTGATTTAGACATGCAGTGGTAGGTGGGTCCCTCTATAGCCGCTCGATGCTTCGGTAGTTCTCATGAGACAAATCAGTTGGCGATAAACGCTTCGATTTTGTTTCCAAAAATCAGACAGGATTCTACCCATGGAACTGAACTGTTTTTACTGTATTATGGTTTCATGTTCTAGATACATGACATAAAATTAATAAGCATTATCTTTATTCATTATCAGTTGTTATTATTATCCATGAGTTTTTCACTATGAAAAAAATCTATGGATGCAGTTTCATTCTTAGTTTATTAAGGACATTAGTTTGTATTTTATTCACTCTGCCATATTGATTATGTCATATTGATTATGATTAACTTATTATTGTACTCAAGTTTCTACTATTTGTTACCCTTTGTGAGAAATTGATCTCAACCCTTTCATTGTTTACTTTCAACTGGTGACAAAGAGGAGATCATTTATTGTGTTCTTGTGGAGGTAGTTTTTAGTTTTCTTTAGGTATTGTATTTTGTAATCTTTTCCAATGTAATTTGAGTAAAATCTATATATCTAGTTTCTTCAAGACTACTAAACTAATAATTCCTTCAGGATTTTTATTCCTTCTAACCATGCCAATATCACAAGTAATTCACCGGCTCCAGCCTAGAGGGGTCAAAGTGTTATAGCTGGTATCAGAGGTATTTTAGTAGGAAACAATGAAACCGGAGTAGGAAGTGTATAATAAGGAACAAAGACCTATGTTAGTAGTTGAGGAAAAACGTACAAGAACATCATGATATTTTGGTATGTAATAGATTATGTGGATCTTTTAATCAATACATCCCTTTCTGGATACATGCAGGTAGAGGTGGATCTGGCACAAATGTATCTAGTGGTAAAACCCGAAAACACCTCTTTGAACTAGACTCGAATGGGAACTGGTGCACGACAATGGGCCTTGCTTCACTCTTAGTTATGACACTCCCTGAGGATATTCTTAGGATAACTCACATTTTCTTTACAAGACATTATGAAGGATTTTAATGTAAATTTTTCCTCAGAGAAGCCATGTTTATAAGATAAGATATGGATATAATTTCAATATATGTTGAGTGATTTTCTATTTGAGATTCATAAACTAATCCAGTGTATCCCATTATTTAGAAATTGTGTCTAACAGAAGAAGGGGAATTAATAGTCAGGGGAAAGGTAGGGATCTCCCTTCCGAGAAAGTCAACACATTCAAAGTTGGACCAGATCAGATCATGACCATATTGGGACAACTTACATAGGATATAACAAATAACCATTCCACACCTGTGTTAGATCGTTTCATGCGGCAGAAGCCCCCCATATTTTAGTGGGACTAATAACCGTAGAGGTTGATGTTCCTAATGACATGGTGGAAGGTACTTTAATTGTTTCATCAAACTTACCCAACACTTTATTTGATTTTGGATCATCGCATTCATTTCTATCTTCCTAGTTTCCCAAGAAAATTAGATATGTCCAATTTTATTTAATAAAGGAGTTGTCAGTCAAAACTCCCAGGGGATTTATCATTGCAACAAAGGCATGTAGAGTAGTCCCCCTCTAGACACCAAAACGTGCTCTAGTTGCTAACCTTATCATCATTATAATGACTGAATTTTATATAATTCTCGGTATGGATTGGATATCAAATTATGATGCGAAGATTTATTGTAAGAAGAATAATGTTACAATTTTTGAAAATGGAGTAGAATCCCTTGTCTTTAGGGAAGAAACTTCGCCACTTGATTCTTATCTAGAACCACCCCCAATAGATCTACTAAATGAAATACTTGGAGAGGAAGATAAAACAATATCTATGGGCGAGGAATGAAATCTTAAAATTGAATATGTGCACATAGTGTAAGAATAAATTGATGTATTTCCAAAATATTTACCTGGACATCCTCCAGAGCGGGAAGTTGAGTTATCTATTGATTTAATTACTTGTGAAAGACCTATATCAGAGACTCAATATAGAATGGCTACTATGGATTTAGTATAGCTAAAGAAACAACTAGAGTATTTGTGTGAAAATGATTTATTCGACCTAGTGATTCTTTATGGGGAGCCCTTGTCCTTTTTATCAAGAATAATGATGGATCCCTGAGGCATTGAATTGATTATAGGGAAATCAATGCTATCAAAATAATGAATAAGTATCCTCTACCCTGTATTGATGATTTATTTGATCAACTTCATGGATCTCAATACTTTTCAAAGACTGACATTCGATCTGGATATCATTAGTTGCATGTAAGGATGGAAGATATTCCTAAGACAACATTCAGACCAGGCATGGGCATTATGTGTTTACAGTGATGCCTTTTGGACTGATAAATGCACCATCTGTTTTCATGGATTTAATGAATAGTTTTTTAGGTAATATCTTGATAAATTTGTTGTGGTATTCATCGATAATATCCCTGTTTACTCAAAAAGCTATTAAGACCGTGAAATCACTTGTGGGTTATTCTGAAAACTCTTAGAAGAAATAAATTATATGGGAAGTTTAGAAAGTGAAAATTCTAGTTTCAATCAGTTTCTTTTCGAGGCCATATTGTCTCTAAGGATGGAATACTAGTTGATCCTACAAAGACAAAGGTAATCCAAGATTGGCCCACACCAACAAACATAACTGAGGTACACAGTTTTATTGGCTTAGTAGGTTACTATCGGCGTTTCATTTAGAATTTTTCATGACTAGATAACCCTCTAACCAAGCTCACACGTAAATGAGTTAATTTTGTGCGGACAAAGGAATGTACACAATGCTTCGAAGAATTGAAAAGAAGATTGGTCAATGCTCCAATTTTGACTCTTCCATATGGAAGTGGTTGACTTATAATATACAGCGATGCATCAAAGAATGGACTAGGATGCATCCTTATGAAAACTGATAATGTTTTTCTTATGCATCAAGATATTTGAAGACTCATATGAAAAATTATCCAACTCATGATCTTGAGTTAGCATCCGTAATCTTTGCTATGAAAATATGGAGGCATTATCTCTATGGAAAGAGATGTGATATTTATATAGACCCCAAGAGTTTGAAATACATTTTCACACAAAATGAACTCAACATGAGGCAAAGAAGATGGCTTGAGTTACTCAAGGATTACAATTTTTCAATACACTACCACCTCGGAAAGGTGAATAATGTGTCAGATGCATTAAGCAAGAAAGATCATGGACTTCTGACTCAAATGAGGATTGAGAGAGATCCTATATTTTTAGATCTACTAAATATGGATATGGTAATTGTTAAGGAAAGGGAAGCATCTTTCATCTTTCAAATGATTGATAAACCATCATTATTAGAGAAGATAAAAAACACACAATCTAATGATGAGATCCTGCACATGAAAATTAATGTTGTCAAGGATGGGAAACTGGCTGACTTCGTGTATGAAGAAGGAGTTCTGAAATTTGGGAAGAGGTTATGCATTCCCTAAATACCTGAGATATAAAGGGAACTATTAGATGATGTTAATAGCTCAAATTTCTCTATACACCCAGTTAGTGCCAAGATGTATAGAGATTTGATGGAATATTTTTGGTGGGATAATATGAAGCGGGAAATTGTTGACTGTGTGTCAAGATGTCTAGTTTTTCAAAAAGTGAAAGAAGAGAGACAACATCCCAAAGGAGTGATGGAACCTCCACCTATTCTTATGTTGATGTGGGATAACATTACGATGGATTTTTTCACTGGACTACCATGGATACCTAGAAGGAACGATGAAATATGTGTAATTGTTGATCTACTCACAAAATCATCACATTTTCTTCCTATAAGAAAGGATTTTACACTTGAGAACATGACAAGACTATATATTAATGAAGTTATAAGACTTCATGGTGCACCTCTATAGATTGTGTCTGATCGAGATCCCTAGTTTACATCAAAATTCTGGAAAAGTTTCCTGAAGGATTTGAATAATGAGCTTCGTATGAGTACTGCTCATCACCCCCAAACTGATGGATAGTCTAAAAGGAATATTCAAACTCTAGAAGACATGCTGAGGTCATGATCTCTTAATTTCCAAGGTATGTGGGATAAATACTTGCCTTTGGTGGAATTTTCCTACAACAATAGTTTCCATTCTAATATTCAAATGGCTCGATATGTAGCATTATATAGAAAGATATGTCGAACTCCAACTTGTTGGGACGAAGTTGGTGAGAGGAAAATTATAGGCCCAGAACTTATTGAAGAGACCACAGAATAGGTAAAGACAATACAAGCCCATATTAATGTAGCCCAAAGAAGGTAGAAGAGTTATGCTGACAATCAGAGAAAGGATTTGGAATTCCACTTGAGAGATCATGTATTTCTAAAAGTATGTCAATGGATGGGTGTCTTAAGGTTTGGTAAGAAAGGGAAACTGATCCCCAGGTATATCAGACCATTTGAAATTATGGAAAGAATCGAAGTTGTATCTTACCATCTAGCGATGCCTTCAAATCTCTCCTAAGTACATGATGTGTTCCATGTGTCCTTGTTGAAGAAATACATGCCAGACCCAACACATGTACTCACCTATGAATAAATTTAACTGGAACCTGATTTTTCCTATTGTGAAAAGACTATTGGGATTCTTGACAAAAGGGAGAAAGTATTGAGAAATCAGACAACTCATCTTGCAAAGGTTATTTGGAGGGACCATAATATAGAGGAAGAAACAAGGAAACCAGAGGATTTCATGAAAAAGAACCACCCACATCTTTTTTGTGAGTTTCATATATAAAATTTCAAGGATGAAATTTGCGTAGCAGGGAATAATGTAGCACCACAAACATTTTATGATATGTTTCTCTTAAATAAATTTTAGTTATAGCCAATATTTCATGAATCACTAAGCCTATATGGAACAAAACATGATTACAAATAGGGTATAGCCATAACCGAGCCATAAAACTTAAATTTGTCATCTCTGTTATTTGAATTTTAAAAATTTGACATACACGGTTATGATCAAGATGATAATTAGAGTCTGATAGAATTAACATAATTTTCGGTGAATGGTAACCTATACTTATGAATAGAAACCTACCATTATGAATATTAAATTACCCTTATGAATAGTAATATGACTCGTATAAAGGGTATCTGTGCCATTGAGTTTATAAATGAATTTAGTCACCATAAAAATGAAGATGAAAATTTTAAGTGTTTGTATTTTTTATATTTAATAATGATTATAATTAAATATTTAATTAATCATATTTAGAAAATTATTTTTGAAATATGGAATCTATTTTTGGATTATACAAATCGAAAAATGTTTAGGTTGAATTTTTGGGATTTTTCTAAAATACTTGATTTTTTGATGAATAGTAAAATCCGATAATTCACAATAAATGCTAAATAAATGGATTAATTGAGTCATTGATGATGATATGATGATGTAAGACGAATTGGATCTAATTAAAATGTATATATCACTATTATTGGTCATGGGATACTCACTATTAGTTTTCTTGAGAGGAAATAATAAACAAATGAATTTTATATTAAGAAAACTCCTCTCCCCTCCACTATATAAAGCACCCCTCACCCCCTTTTCCTCTCACACCTCTCAAGCCTTGTGCCTTGCCAATATTATGGCCAAGTATCTACCCAAGATCCTCCCCCATATTCAAAATCTCCCAGCCTCTTAAAAATACCAAAACCTCTCCCCTTAAGAGGTTCTCAAAGGAGGAAGTCTCAAGAGGTAAATTCCTCTTTCCAATTCTTTCAATTCTTTTATGTTCTTTTTTTTCTATCCTCATAATAATAGTATGATAAATCAAGTAACATAAATGTACTTCATTTTTTTCATGCTAATGGTATATTTAATTACCTTCTCTCCTTTCCCCACTATTTATTTGAAATAAATAAAAGCACCGTTGGAGATGTGCTAATTTAGCACATTCAAGGAGAAAAAATTATCAATTTCTATTACAATCATTAATTATGTTCATGAAACCATTTGTGTTATGGTTGAACCAGATTATTATATATTTAAAATATCCTATTTTTAGTTTTGTAATCCTTGTGTACAAATGGTAGTAAGTTATAAAGTAAAATATGTTCATTGTATTCAAACCCACCGTTTATCCAAAACGGTTGTCACTAAGGTTATATATATAATAATTCGACCTCACTCTAAGTAACCAAATTAAATTTAAAACCCTATAATATTATAGGTGATCAATAATATAATATAACTTGTTTTCTGGACAACCACATCCATCTTATATACTTATCATAACATGAATATAAGTGAACCGATAATTTAAAACCATGTAAACAAAGGAGCCCAAACAATGAAATTGAACCTTATAACTAATCAAAAAGTCCATGAATGAACTAAAAAGGGTTATAATAAATAATTTACATATAGAAGTGGTTCTGGACATAGGAATTAATAATCCTAATTTTTTTATTCATGCCTTAAATAAAAGTCAACAACATCTTCAAGCATAAGGTAAGGGATTGTTTAACTCAATTTTCATTCTTTGAGTTAAACATCTATTTCATTGGTTATATTGCTCCAAGAATATGTGTGAATGACCTATTATTGTTTTATAATGTATATAAACTTATATTTTGTGGATTTTTATTTGTCACACATAAATATTTCATTGATTTATCGTCACTCTAATGACACAATCTTTGTAAGGGATCCTCCCTCTCACTTTTGTTCAAGAATCTCCCCTATGTTGTGCCCATTTATTTTTAATTCCTAATTATGGGGAATGTTTTCACACCTCCACCATACTACCCTTGTGACATATAAATAATTTAATGACCCTTTACCTCTCATTAATCCCTCACAATAAAACTCGTTACCATGCCGAAATGTTTGAAAGGGGTTTCTCATCTCATTTTCATTTCGGTGATATTTTAATTATTCTCCACTTATTTATTGTATGTGGTATAAGTGTACTGAAATTTGATATATAATAACACTATTATCTTTATATTCATGTTTCTCAGTGATTCATTTGGGGTTTATTATGTTCTGGTCATAGGATTCGACCGATTACATTTTGGTAAGAGACTTTGTCTCAACTACTATTTTGTTGTGACTAACTTTGTATTGTGCACCTAATAATTCTTATATGGTGTACCAACTGCCCATTTGAGATAAAATTTCACTTGAAATTATATTTATATTAAATATCCATAACCTCATATCATGTATATGTTTTTTTAAACAGTATACCATTTTACATACAGTGTTTATTTGGAAAGTTATTTTAATTGTGCTAATATTGAGGAATCTATATACTCTATTCTATATGGATATTTAAAAGGCATATTGAACATGTATTGAATCAATTTATAAAGAATTATTTTTACATGAAGTGTAGGGTGGGGCCCACTATAGCCCCTAGATGAATCAGTATGTCTCATGAGATAAATCTGTTGGCGACAAACCCTTTGAGTTTGTTTCCAAAAATCAAACGAGTTAATACCCATAGAACTATACCTTTTTATGATATTATGGTTTCATGTTCTAGATACATGATCTCCAATTAATAATCATTCTCTTTATTCATTATCAGTTATTATTATTATCAATGAGGTTTTCACTATGACAAAATCTATGAATGCATTTTCATTCTTAGTTTATTAATGGAATTAGTTTTTCATTTATTCACTATGCCATATTGATTATGTCATATTGATTATTATTCAATTATTATTGTACTCATGGTTCCACTATTTTTTACCCTTACTGAGAGTTTGAGATCACCCCTTTCATTGTTTACTTTCAACAGGTGACAAAGAGGAGATCATTTATTGTGTTCTTGTGGATGCAGTTTTTAGTTTTCATTATGTATTGTATTTTGTAAACTTTTCCAATGTAATTTGAGTAACATCTATGTGTATAGTTTCTCCAAGACTACTAAACTGATCATTCCTTCTAGATTTTTATTCCTTCTAACCATGTGAATATCATAAGTAATTCACCAAATCCAACCTCGAAGGGTCCGAGTGTTACAGTTGGTATCAGAGAAAGTTTAGTAGGAGACTTGGAAACTAGAGTATGAAATATATATTAGGGAACAATGCCCTATGTTATTATTTGAGGATAAACGAACAAGAATGTCCTGGTATTTTGGTAAAGAATAGATTATGGGGATCTTTTACGCAATACATCCCTTTTTTAATACGAGAAGGTAGAGGCGGCTCTGGCACAGATGTATCTTGGGGTAAAACCCGAAAACACTGCTTTGAGCTAGACTCGAACGGGAACTGGTGCACGACAATGGGTCTTGCTGCACTCTTGATTACGACACTCCAAGTGGATATTCTTAGGATAATTCATATTTTCTATACAAGCCATTATGAAGGAGTTTAATGTAAATTTTTCCTCTGAGAAACCATGTTTATAAGATTAGGTATGCATAGAATTTCAATATATGTTGAGTGATTTTATATTTGAGATTCAAAAACTAATCCAGTGTATCCCATTATTTAGAAATGGAATCTAACGGAAGAAGGGGAATCAATACTAGTGGGTAAGGTAGGGATCTCCCCACTGAGAAAGTCAAAACAGTCAATGTTGGAGTAGATCAGATCATGACCATATTGGGACAACATACTCAGGTTGTAATGAATAACCATTCCACACCTGTGTTGGATTGTTTCATGCAGCAGAATCCACCATCTTTTAGTGGGACCACTAATCACAGAGACTGAAGTTCCTAATGATATGTTTGGAAGGTACTTTAATTGTTTCCTCAAACTTATCCAACACTTTATTTGATTCTAGATCATCGCATTCATTTATATCATCCCAATTTTCCAAGATAATTAGATATGTCCAATTTGATTTAATAAAGGAGTTGTCAGTCAAAACTCTTGGGGGATGTATCATTGCAACAAAGGCATGTCAATTAGTCCCCCTCCAGACACTAAAACATGATTTAGTTGCTAACCTTATCATCATACCAATGACTGAATTTGATATAATTCTCGGTATGGATTGGCTGTCAAATTATGATGCAAAGATTTATTATAATAAGAATGAAGTTACAATTTTGAAAATGGTGAAGAATCCTTGGTCTTTAGGGATGAAAATTTGCCACCTGATTCTTATCTAGAACCACACCCATTAGCACTTCTGAATGAAATACATAGAGATTAAGATAAACCAATATTTATGGGCGAGGAATGAAATCTTCAAATTGAAGTTGTTCACATAGTGCAGGAATACATTGATGTATTTCTAGAGGATCTACCTGGACATCCTCTAGAGCGAGAAGTTGAGTTCCCTATTGATTTAATTCTTAGTGTAAGACCTATATCAAAGACTCCCTATAGAATGGATATAGTGGAATTAGTATAGATAAATAAACAACTAGAGGATTTGAGTAAAAAAGGATCTATTTGAACTAGTGTTTCTCCATTGGGAGCCCCTGTCCTCTTTGTCAAGAAGAAAGATGGATCCCTGAGGCTTTTCATTGATTACAGGGAAATCAATGCTATTAAAATAAAGAATAAGTATCCTCTACCCTGTATTGATGATTTATTATATCAACATCTTGGATATCAATACTTTTCGAATATTGACCTTCTATCTGAATATCATCAGTTGCATGTAAGGAAGGAAGATATTCCTAAAACAATATTCAGACTATGTATGGGCATTACGAGTTTACAGTGATGCCTTTTGGACTAACAAATGTACCTTCAGTTTTCATGGATTTAATGAATAATGTTTTCAAGGAATGTCTTGATAAATTTGTTGTGGTATTCATCGATGATATCCTCCTATACTCAAAAATCTATGAAGACCATGAGAATCACATGCGGGTTGTTCTGAAAACACGTAGAAGAATTAAATTATATGGGAAGTTTAGAAAATGTGAATTCTGGATTCAATAAGTTTCTTTTATAGGACATATTTTCTATAAGGATGGAATCCCAGTTGATCCTTCAAAGAAAAAGGCTATACATGATTGTCCCACACTAAGAAACATAATTCTGGTATGCATTTTTATTTTCATAGCGAGTTACTATCGGCGTTTAGTTAAGAATTTTTCCCAACAGGCTAAACCACTAACCAAGCTCACACGTAAAGGAGTTGAGTTTGTGTGGACAAAATAATGTACATAATTCTTCGATTAATTGAAAATAAGATTGTTCAATGATCCAATTTTGAATCTTCCATATCAAAGTGGTGGATTTGTAATATACAGCGATGCATCAAAGAATGGACTGGGTTGCATCCTTATGCAAAATAATAACGTTAATGCTTATGAATCAAGACAGTTTTATACTCATGAGAAAAATTATCCAACACGTGATGTTGAGTTAGCAGCCGTAATATTTTTCTCTGAAAATATAGAGGCATTATCTCTATAGAGAGATATGATATTTATATAGACCACAAGAGTTTGAAATAAATTTTCACACTAAATGAACTCAACATGAGGTAGAGGAGATGGCTTGAGTTACTCAAAGATTACGATTGTTTAATACACTACCCCCTTGAGAAAGGCTAATAAGGTGGACGATGCATTAATCAGTAAAGATCATGGACTTTTGACTCAAATGAGGATTGAGAGAGATCCTATATTTTTGGATCTAGTAAATATGGGTATGGAAATTGTTAAGGAAATGGAAAAATCGTTCCTCTTTCAAATGATTTCTAAATAATCTTTATTAGAGAAAATAAAAATCTCACAATATGATGACGAGAACCTACACATGAAAAATAATGCTGTCAAAGATGGGAGACTGGATGACTTCATGTATGAAGAAGGAGTTCTGAAATTTGGGAAGAGGTTATGCGTTCCATCAGTACCGAAGCTAAAAAGGGAACTATTAGATGATGCTCATAGCTCAAATTTCTCTATATATTCTGGTAAAACCAATATGTATAGATATTTGTAGGAATATTTTTGGTGGGATATTATGAAGCGGGAAATTGCTGACTACATGTCAAGATGTCTAGTTTATCAATAAGTTACGGCAGAGAGAAAACATCCCAAAGGAGTGATAAAATGACTACCTATTTTTATGTGGAAGTGGGATAACATTATGATGGATTTTTTCAACAGACTACCAAGGACACCTAGGAGGAATGATTCAATATGGGTAATTTTTGAACAGATCATGAAATCAACACATTTTCTTCCTAAAAGAGATGATTTTCCACTTGAGCGCTTGGTAATACATTATATTAATGAAGTTGTAAGACTTAATGGTGAACCTCTATCGATTGTGTCTGATGGAGGTCCCCTGTTTACATCAAAATTCTTGAAAATTCTCCATAAGCCTTTGAATACTGAACTTCGTATGAGTACTACTCATCATCCCCAAACTGATGGATAGTATAAAAGGACTATTCAAACTCTAGAAGACATGTTGAGGTCACGCTCTCTTGATTTCCATGGTTTGTAGGATCAATAGAGGCCTTTTGTGGAATTGTACTACAACAATAGTTTCCATTATAGAATTCAAATGGCTCTATATGAAGCATTATATGGAAAGAGTTGTCGAACTCCAACTTGTTGGGATGAAGTTGGTGAGAGGAAACTTATAGGACCAGAACTTATTGAAGAGACCATGACAAAGGTGAAAACAATACAATCCAATATTAAAGCTTCCCAAAGTAGGTAGAAGAGTTATGCTGATAATCAGAGAAAGTATTTGGAGTTCCAGGTGGGAAATCATTTCTTTCTGAAAGTATCTCTAGGTAAAGGTGTATTAAGGTTCGGTAAGAAAGAGAAATTGAGCCCTAGATATATCGGACCATTTGAAATTCTGGAAATAATCGGAGATGTAGCATACCATCTAGTAATGCTGTAAAATCTCTCCAAATTCCATGATGTGTTCCATGTGTCATTGTTGAATAAATACATGCCATACCCAACGCATGTACTCACCTATGAAGAAATTGAACTGGAACCTAATTTGTAATACTATGAAAAGCCTATTGGGATTCATGACACAAGGGAGAATGTATTGAGAAATCGGATAACTCATCTTGTAAAGGTTCTTTAGAGGAACCAAAATATGGAAGAAGCAACATGGGAACCAGAGGATTTCATGAAAAAGAACCACCCTCATCTTTTTGGTGAGTTTCATACATAACTTTTTGAGGATGAAATTTCTAAAGGAGGGAATAATGTAGCACCCCAAACATTTAATGGTATGTTTCTCTTAAATACATTTTATTTATAGCATATATTTCAAGAATCACTGAGCCTCTATTAAAAAAACATGGTTACTTATAAAAGATAGCCATAACCTAGCCATAAAATGTAAATTTTTCATCTCTGTGATTTGAATTTTAAAAATATAACATACACGGTTGTGATCAAGATGTTAATTAGAGTCTGATAGAATTAACATAGTTTTTAGTTAATAGTAACCTACCCTTATGAATAGTAACCTACCCATATTAATAGTAACTTACCTTTATGAATAGTAATATGAATCTTATGAATGGTATCTGTGGCTCTGAGGGTATAAATGAATTTAGGCTCCTTAAAAATGAAGATGAAAATTTTAAGTGTTTGTATTTTTCAATTAAATAATTATTTTAATTAAATAATTAATTAATAACAATAAGATAATTATTTTTGAAAAATTTTCTTCATTTTTGTATTCTACATGTCGAAAAATGGTTAGGGTGAACTTTTGGTATTTTTCTGAAATACTTGAATTTTTGATGAATAGTAAAATCTAATAATTCACAATAAATGATGAATAATGGATTAATTGAGTCATTGATGATGATATGCTGATGTAAGACGAATTATTTTGAAGTCACATGCATATATCACTATTCTTGTTCATGAAATACTCACTATTGGTTGTCTTGAGAAGAAATAATAAACTAATGAATTTTTTATTAAGAAAACTCTTCTCGCCTACACTATATAGAGCACCCCTCACCCCTCTTCCTGTCACACCACTCAAGCCTTGTGCCTTTCCAATATTCTGCCCAAGTCTCTCCCCAATATCCTCCCCCACCTCCAAAAGCTCCTACCCTCTTCAAAATACAAAACCTCTCCCCTAAAGTGGTTCTCAAAGGATGAAGTCTCAAGAGGTAAAATCCTCTTTCCAATTCTTTCAATTCTTTTAAGTTCTTTTCCTTTTGTTTATTTACTCACCATAATATTTTGATAAAAACATTAACATAAATGTACTGGAATGTTTTCATTATAATGGTATATTTAATTACCTTCTCTTCTTTCCCCACCATTTATTTGAAAGAAATAAAGGCACCGTTCGAGATGTGCTAATTTTGCACATTCAAGGACAATGGTTTATCAATTTCAATTATAATCCTTGATTCTGGTCCGGAAACTATTTGTGTTATGGTTGAACCAGATTATTATATATGTAATATGTCCTATTTTTAGATCTGTAATCCTTTTTTAGAAATGGTATTATGTTATAATGTAAAACATGTTCATTGTAATCAAACCCACCATTTAGCCAAAACGTTAGTCACTAAGGTTATATATACAATAATTCGACCTCACTATAATTAACCAAATTAAATTTAAAACCATGTGATCTTCTATGTGTTCAATAATATAATATAACTTCATTTCTAGACAACCACATCCATCTTATATATTTACCATAACATGAATATAAGTGAACCGATCATTTAAAACCAAGTAAACAAACAAGACCGAACACTGAAATTGAACATTATAACTTATCAAATAGGACTTGAATGAACTAAAAAGGGTTATAATAAATCATTTACATATTGAAAAGGTTCAGGAATTATGAATTAATAATCCTATTTTTTTTAGTGAGGTATTAAATAAAATGTCAACAACACCTTCAAGCACAAGGTAAGGGATTGTTTGACTCAATTTTCATTATTTGAGTTAAACATATATTTCGTTGGTTACATTGCTCCAAGAATATGTGTGAATGAACTATTATTGTTTTATACTGTATATCCACATATATTTTGTGGATTTTTATTTTTCACAAATAAATATTTCATTGATTTATCGTCACTCTAATGACACAATGATTGTAAGGGATCATCACTCTCACTTTTGTTCAAGAATATCCCCTATCTTGTGCCATTTTATTTTTAATTACTAATGATGGGGTATGTTTTTAAACCTCCCCCATACTGACCTTGTGACATATAAATATTGGAATACCCCTTTACCTCTCCTTAAGCCCTAACAATAACACTCGTTACCATGCCGAAATATTTGTAATGGCTTTCTCATATCACTTGCGTTTTTGTGATATTTTCATTGTTCACCACTTCTTTTTTGTATGTGGTATATGTTTACTGCCATTTAATATATAATAACATGGTTGTATTTATATTCATGTTATTCAATGATGCAGTTGAGGGTTATTATGTTCTGGTCATATGATTCGACCGATTACATTGGGTTAAGAGACTTTGTCTCAAATATTATTTTGTTGCGACTAACTTTGTATTGTGCACCTAATAATCCTTATATGGTGAACCTACTGCCCATTTGAGGTCAATATTCATTCTAAATTATATTTATATTAAATTTCCATAATATCATATCATGGATATGTTCTTTTCTAAAATGTATACCATTTTACATACGGTGTTTATTTGGAAAGTTATTTTAATTATGGAAATATTGATGAATCTGTATACTCTACTCTATACGGATATTAGAAAGGCATATTGATCTTTTATTGAATCAATGTATAAATAATTATTTAGACATACAGTGGTGAGTGGGGCCCACTATATCCCCTTGATGCATCGGTAGGTCTAATGAGACAAATTAGTTGGCGACAAACCCTTCGAGTTTGTTTCCAAAAATCAGACGGGTTTCTACCCATAGAACTAAACCATTTTTTACAGTATTATGGTTTCATGTTATATATAAATTATGTACAATTAGTATGAATTCTATTTATTCATTATTAGTTATTATTATTATCCATGAGGTTTTCACTATGCCAAAATCTATGGATGCAGTTTCATTCTTAGTTTATTAATGGAATTAGTTTTTCATTTATTCAATATGCCATATTGATTATGTCAGATTTATTATGATTAACTTATTATTTTTAAAGACCCGGAAATTTCAAGGAAATTTTTTTCTTAATTTCTTTGGGATTTTACCAGAACGCAGTTTTTGACGGCACCTGATTCCAAGGCCCGGTGTGCCCGAAATCAATTTCCGAAGTTAGCTCGGGTACGTTCAGTAACAGAACGAGCGGGTTTTTCTAACTTTTGAACCGGTGCTCAGAATCAAAATCTGAGGGCACCGATGGAACCACAACACCGGTAATTTCTTAAGGAGACCTATTCCGAAGGTGCATTTTCTTAGGAAGAGTTGTTAAAAATTAAAGGTTTAAGTGAAGAATAAAATAAAATTGTATTCCAATTTTATTTCTAGCCTATTTGGTTTTAACCTATGTGTGGAAGTTGGGGAACTAACCAAGTGTGAATAAAAGTGAGGTGGGGCCCACATGAACCCCACCCCTTCAAATTCCCTAACCCCCTTAAATCTTCCCCTTAAACAACTTGTAATTAATTGTGTAACTCTCCCCTATCTCCTCTTTAATTTTTCCAACACACATCATACATTAATTGATTGAACCTCTTCAATTAATTTAACTAAGTGTTTGAATATTAAAAGTTTGAATGCATGGAAAAATAATAAAAAAAGGATAGGACTTATTTTATTTTTTTGAGTTTTTCTTTGTGAGAGAATTTGGGAGAGAGCTCTTCCCTCTTTTGAAGACCTTCATCTTCAAACGAAGAACGGACTTCCGACTCGGCGAAGAACGCACTACGTTTTTCTCCAATCCTTTTTACTTCCTCTTCCGCGACAAGGAAGGAAACGCCGACCATGGAGACCGACGCCAACAACAACGTTCTTCTTCTTCGGCTGCACTTCTACAACGACGAAAATGATGAACACCAACGACTGTAGTCACTCTCTTTTCTTTCTTCGCAACACTGTTCTACCGCGACTTTCGACTTCCGCGACCCGACGACGTGCGATGTCAATTTCGAGGTAGGGGTTAATTGCTTTTGTTCATGATTTATCATTTTCCATTCTTCGTCAATATATTTGGGCCACTTGATATCAACTTAACGGATGGAGGTTGGACCGCACGAACACGAACGAATCTCCTCCCCCTTTTGTTGTTGTGTTTTTGCGGTTCCAAAAAAGGCAGCGCGGTGCAAAGGCACCCTGTGGAATCATGGATAAATATGAAAAGGATGCGCGGTGCTGTCGCGCCATGCCGTTGAGGCCGAACGAAACCGCGGCCCGGCCCGGCCTGGTGCTGGCGCCCGCATGGCCAGCGGGTGCGGGGGTGGGGGGGGGGGGTTACAACCCCCCGCAGTAGATGAAACCGGCGCGGCTTTAAGCCACACCTCTCATCCTCCGGAACGGCTAAGCCATTCTGGTTCGGCCCGCCGCTGCTGCCTTCTGCGGACCACCGGGGTTGTAACCCCCCCCCCCCCCCCCCGCACTCGCTGGCCACGTGGGCGCCGCGCCGGTGCCAGCGCCAGGACGAGTCGGGCCGCGCCCTAATGGGCCGGACCCAGACCTGGGGGGGGTGTCAGGCTGGGTGGGACCAGGCCCGAATCCCCTATTTTTGGGCAGTTTTTGTTCAAACACCAATAACTTGGGCTACGGACCTACGATCGATGCACCGTCAGTTGCGATGCAATTTTTGGATCTAGACGGTCGTTTCGGTATATTACACTCAATGTTTTGGATGAACTTGTGTACGGCCGGGTTGGTTCGAACCCGAAACCAACCGGGCCCTCAGAGCGGAAACACTTATAACTTGAGATCCAGATGTCTGATTGACGTGCCGTGGACTTTGTTGGATTCTTCTTGATGAGATGTAACTTTTTGCATACTTCTCCTAAGGTTTGGCTGTAGTTGGATAGTGTCCGGGTTGGATTGTACCTGAAATCCAACCGGGCCCCTGGAACGGAAAAGCTGATAACTTTCAGACCGGACGTCCGTTTGACGAACCGTCAGCGGCGTTGGTGATCTCGTTGAGAAACGGTCCCTATGATTAAACCCTATGAGAGTTCGGGGTACAGTTGAGATACGGCCGGATTGGTTCGCACACGAATCCAACCGGGCCCCTGGGACAAAAAAGCTAATAACTCACAGACCGGGCGCCCGATTGACGTGTCGTCTATTGTGTTGAGACCCCTATGACGAGGCGGTCCTTTGAGATACTTCTTCATGTTACATTGTGATACTTGGAGTATTGACCAGTATCTAATGGAGTGGACCCTCCCAGAGATGAGCGTACGGAGTACGGAGACCGTGTATCCGGTTGAGACCTGACGACTGCTTGACCGACTCGACTTCGAGTGAGTTGACTTGCCCAGTGGATGGAGCACTACTTTTTTTGGGTGAAGACACATGGAGGACAGAGCACTACTGAGTTTGGGTGCAGACCCCCTGTACTCATCCAGAGAGTACCTCTGCAGGCTATTAGGGGGGATGCACTACTGTGTTTGGGTGGCAGACCCCGACGGGAAGCACTACTATGTTTGGGTGGATGACCCGTGGTACTCGACAGGAGGAGTACCTCAGCAGTCTTAGGTTAGTGAGCAGTACCTCGGAGTCATGACAGGATCACTGTAATCGACAGAGACGGGGCTCTTCAGCAGTTACGATTTCGATAATAAAAATCATGGTTTGAGCTGAGTCTATGACCTTTGTGTTTAACTCATGATTGAGATCGTGCACTTGATAACTTAGGTATATGTATGGGCATATACCTAGGTAGTGGTTATCCGTTGATTTCACAATCTTTGTGTTTCCTCATGATTGAGATGGGTTACTTGATAACTTAGGTATATGTATGGGCATATACTTATGTAGAGGTTATCTATTGAGATCTTTCTTTGTGGATATCCTTGTTGGATTTAGTGAGACCATGAGGGTCTCGGGGTACCTACGGAGTATCGTTATACACACCCATGCATGGGCTATGCCCACACCTCGTTGTGTTGGTTGCAGACGACGGGCAGCACTGACAGAGGCCGAGTGTTCGAGGACTGGACGGTACCCGGAGGTGGATCTCATGACGAGTCAGTATCCGGAGGTGCACTTCATGACGTGACGATACTCGGAGGAGGTTTATGGGAGAGAGCATTGTAGAGCTAATCTGTACCTACCCTTCAGGTAGGATCCGTGGTGGACGATCTAGGAGTTGCGCTATCTGTACCTACCCTTCAGGTAGGATCCGTGGTGGATGATCTAGGAGCTGCGCTATCTATAGCTACCCTTCAGGTAGGATCCGTGTCGGATGATCCAGGAGCTGCGCTATCTGTACCTACCCTTCAAGTAGGATCCAAGGTGGACGACCCATGAGCTGCTTCTATTCTTCCAGATGTTTTTCTTTTCTGTTGTACTTCCTTTCAGTTGTAGCTTTACTTTTCAGTTGGGTTTGTATTCTAGCCCTTTTAACTTTTAAGTACTTTCTTTTTTACTTATTGTTTTACTTCCTCTTGTACTCTGTGGTGTTTTTTTACTTTTATAAAGGAAATGCCTTCCCAGTTATCAGGATTTATGCCTTTGGTGCTAGTCTCCATCCCCTGGCCTATGGAAGGCGGGCTTGGGGTAGTCACGGCACGGACTCCAAGGACGAGTCGTGACAAATTGGTATCAGAGGAGTCGGTTCTACCGCATGACTTATAACTCTGATATTTTCTTTTCTGTGAAGAAATAGTGTTAAGGGTACCCAGTGTGGTCTTCAGTTCAGGGAGTCCAGTGTCGGTGTTGCGGCCGACGTATCCGTACACCAGGACCCTGACTACTGATTTCCGACTTTGTGCATGAAAACACTGATTATGTGTGTGTTTCCAAAAGTTTTAAAGTCAGATCAAACCAGGTCAACTCACCAGGTATAAGACGTTGACCATGTCGCATCTGTTCAGGATGTCTCCACGCAGACAGTCAGTTGGAGTTCCGAGAGAGTACTCGATGACGGCTCACCGAGCGACGAGGCTCTGGTGGAGGGCCCTTTTTACTATATTGGCACCCTCGGGTGGTGTACCAGCATCACCAACACCTTTTGGGCAGCAGATGCCAGCAGCTATACTAGCGAACTGTGCATGCTGGCAAAGCACGTTGCACGAGTTCTAGCAGTAGAGGCCTCCGAGGTTACGAGGTGAGGCAGATTCCCAGATAGCCGAAGACTGGCTGGAGGCGATTGCTAGTGCTTTTCTCCTAGCAGAGATATCGGTAGAGTGGATGGTGGACATGGCCATTAGTGATATCCAGTGAATGACCATGAGGATGGTACACAGAGTGATGAGGCTTCAGTACGTGGACCAATGCCTGAGATAGTGCCTTCGGGTAGTGTTTCAGCTATACATCACTACATGTTGGTTAGCAGTTACAACCAGTGGTACCGGTTGGTGACACATGTAAGCTTACTTCATTACATGTGTTCTAAAATCATATACCCTCAAGTTACAAGGTGAACCTGACTCACAGGTGGTTGAGGACTGTCTTGGGGAGGTGGCTGAGAGTTTTCTAGGGCTTATACAGCTTTGGCAGGACGACATGTCGGAAGCCGAGAATTCATCGGGGCGTACCGATCGTTCTTGGTACTTGATGACTACGATATGATCATTACTTTAGAGTTTGGACCTCAGAGCAAGGTGTGTTTAAAGGATATCTGAGTAAACACTCTTTCCTCTATGCATTCCTACTTATGTTTGGGTGCTAGAGAGAACCTTTGTGGTTGAATGTTCTTTGGATGATCAGTTATAGCTAGTGAATGTTAGCAGTGGAAAGATGCGAACTGGCGTCAGTCACAGAGACTTGGACGTGTAAAATGTTTCAAGAAGAAGAAGTGTCAAGGAAAGATGAATCTGCAGAGTAGTAGATGTGGAAGCAGAGCTACGAGAGAAGCATGGGGTGGTGTAATTTTCGACATGTTACAATCACCTGCCTTTGTTGTCCCCTCTAGGCTCAGGGAGCTGGAGGGCAGGGAAAAAGAGTAGCTGCATGCGGTCAGGTTGTGTGACCGAAAGGGCTCTAAAGATGATTCGAAGTGTGGAATTTGACTTCCACTAGCTTTCGTAGACACAAACATCGATACAAATCATCCCTTCCTTCCATAAATCTAGTCCCATACCTAGAGTTTCCGGTTAAGCTGTTGACTTGAACCTCACGTCTGGAGATACCTTTGGGAGGAGACTCGATAGTCACACTTACGCCGACAGTGTGATCTGACCCTTGAGGTGAGAGTCTCAGTTGGGACCTCTTGGTGGCAGCGTCGAGGCCTTACGATGTTAGTTTGAGTATGGATTGGGAAATCACTGTTCGTACTCAAATTGACAGTATTAGGGAAATGTCGGGATGGGTTTTCCTTGGTCGACGAAAAGGAATCCCCAGGAAACACATGATAAACTCGTGCATAGGAATGTGTAGCTGATCACTCTTGAGTCGGCCAACTTCACGCACGTGGTAGCAGGAGTTTTGAGTTTCAGTTCTAATCAGGAAAGGGAGACATCTAGAGTTCGAGGATGACAATTGCGTCCTTATACGGGTCTCACCTCGACGAGGTTTATGGAGATGTAGACGAGGAGGTGATATATCTCCAAGGTTCAACAGACCATTCTAGGTCATCAGCTGGGTTGGTGAGGTGGTTTACCTCTTGACCTTTCCACCTCAGTTCCACTGGGTGCACGATGTATTCCATGTCTCTCAACTGGGGGGGATACATGCTTGAACAGACTCATATCATCGACCATGGGGAGATGGACATTGGCGATGGGGTGACTTTTGCGGGGTTCCAGTAGAGGTTGAGGATCGATAGGAGCGGGTAATACGAGGATGGTCGATTCCTCTTGTGCACTTTCGTTGGCAGCGCGACAACCTCCAGGGGAGCACTTGGGAGCGGAAGACTCAGATGCATGCTCAGTACCACTTTTGTAACCCTAGTTTGTGTTAAATCTTTACGGGGACATAAATCCCTGAGGTGAGAGTATTGTAAAGACCCGAAAATTTCAAGGAATTTTTTTTCATAATTTATTTGGGATTTTACAAGAACGCAGTTTCTGACGGCACCTGATTCCAAGGCCCGGTGTGCTCGGAATCAATTTCCGAATTTAGCTCAGGTACGTTCAGAAAACGAACGAGCGGATTTTTCTAACTTTTGAACCGGTGCTCGGAATCGAAATCTGAGGGCACCGATGGAACCGCAGCACCAGTAATTTCTTATGGAGACATATTTTGAAGGTGCGTTTGTTCGGGAAGAGTTGTTAAAAATTTGATGTTTAAGTGAAGAATAAAATAAAATTGTATTCCAATTTTATTTCTATCCTAGTCGGTTTTAACCTATGTGTGGAAGTTGGGGAACTAACCAAGTGTGAATAAAAGTGAGGTGGGGCCCACATGAACCCCACCCCTTCAAATTCCCTAACCCCCTTAACTCTTCCCCTTAAACCCCTTGTAATTAATTGTGTAACTCTCCCCTCTCTCCTCTTTAATTTTTCCAACACACATCTTAAATTAATTGATTAAACCTCTTCAATTAATTTAACTAAGTGTTTGAATTTTAAAAGTTCGAATGCATGGAAAAATAATAAAATAAGGAGAGGCCTTATTTTATTTTCTAAGTTTTGCTGTGTGAGAGAATTTGGAAGAGATCCCTTCCCTCTTTTTAAGAACTTCATCTTCAAACGAAGAACGGCCTTCCAACTCGGCGAATAACGCACTATGTTTTTCTCCAATCCTTTTTACTTCCTCTTCCGCGAAAAGGAAGGAAACACCAACCATGGAGACTGATGCCAACAAAAACGTTCTTCCTCTTCGGGTTCACTTCTAAAATGATGGAAACTACGAACACCAATGACCGTCGTCACTCACTTTTCTTTCTTTGCAAATCCGTTCTACCGCGACGTTCGACTTCCGCGACCCGATGACGTGTGACGTCAATTTCGAGGTAGTGGTTAATTGCTTTTGTTGATGAGTTATCCTTTGCCGTTCTTCATCTATATATTTGGGCTGCTTGATATCAACTTAACGGAAGGAGGTCGGACCGTACGAACAAAACCGACTCTCCTCCCCCTTTTGTTGTTGTGTTGTTGCGGTTCGAAAGAAGGCAGACCGGTGCAAAGGCACCCCGCAGAATCATGGAGAAATACGACAAGCATGCGCGGCACCGTCACGCCGCACCATTGAGGCCGAACGAAACCGCGGCCGGAGTCAGGGCCGCGGAGGCAATTCGAAGACTCCGCTGGTTGATCGTTGTGCGCGGATTGACGGGCGACGACAAACCAGGCCACAAAGTCATTTTGAAGCCTCCGCAGTGAAGGTCGGGTCCCGGGAGGACCGTTGGCGAAGGCGGCGAGCAAAACGGACCACCAGAGTGCATTCGGTGGTCCGCAGAAGGCGGTGGTGGCGGCGCGCCGCCGGAACGGAACTGCCGTGGCTGAGCCGCAGCGGCGGGCCAAACCGGAACGACTGATCCGTTCCGGAGGCTGAGCGGCGCGACTTT
Source organism: Viscum album (assembly GCA_963277665.1). Lineage (NCBI taxonomy): Eukaryota > Viridiplantae > Streptophyta > Magnoliopsida > Santalales > Viscaceae > Viscum > Viscum album. The sequence continues at coordinate 1,750,596,452 of OY728152.1, forward strand.
AAGTCGCGCTGGTTTCGTTGACCGCGAAGGGTTGTAACCCCCCCCCCCCCACCCCCCGCACCCACTGGCCACGCGGGCGCCACGCCCTAATGAGCCAGACCCGGACCCGGGTCGGGTCGACCAGGTTCGGGCCGACCCGGGGGGGGGGGGGATCGGGCCGGGTCGGACCGGGCCCGAACCCCTATTTTCAGGCAGTTTCCGTTCAAACGCCCATAACATGGGCTACGAACCTCCGATCAACGCACCGTTAGTTGCGATGCGATTCTTGGATCGAGATGGTCATTTAGGTATATTACACTCAAGGTTTCGAAGAACCTTGAGTACGACCGGGTTGGTTCGAACCTGAAACCAACCGGGCCCTCGGAGCGGAAACGCTTATAACATGAGTTCCGGACGTCCGATTGACGTGCCATCGACGTTGTTGGATTTCTCTTGAAGAGACAGAACTTTTGTCATACATCACCTAAGGTTTGGATGTAGTTGGATAGTTTTCGGGTTTGATTGTACCTGAATTCCAACCGGGCCCCTGGAACGGAAAAGATGATAACTTTCAGACCAGACATCCGTTTGACGAACCGTCAGCGGCGTTGGTGATCTCGTTGAGAAACGGTCCCTATGAGTAAATCCTATGAGAGTTCGGGGTACAGTTGAGATACGGCCGGGTTGGTTCGCACACGAAACCACCCGGGCCCCTGGGACGAAAAGGCTAATAACTCACAGACCGGGCGCCCGATTGACACGCCGTCTGTTGTGTTGAGACCCCTATGACGAGGCGGTCCTTTGAGATACTTCTTCGTGGGACTTTGTGATACTTGGAGTATCGACCAGTAGCTCGTGGAGCGGACCCTCTCGGAGACGAGCGTACGGAATACGAAGACCGAGTAGTCGGTTGAGACCTGACGACTGCTTGACCGACTCAACTTGGAGTGAGTTGACTAGACCAGTGGACAGAGAACTACTTTGTTTGGGTGCAGACCCATGGCGGACGGAGCACTACTGGGTTTGGGTGCAGACCTGCGGTACTCTCCTGGAGAGTACCTCTGCAGGCTGTTAGTGGGGATGCACTACTGTGTTTGGGTGGAAGACCCCGGCGGGAAGCAGTACTGTGTTTGGGTGGCTGACCCGCGGTACTCGACAGGAGGAGTACCTCGGCAGTCTTAGGTTAGTGAGCAGTACCTTGGAGTCGTGACAGGATCACTGTACTCGACAGAGACGGGGCTCTTCAGTAGTTACTGTTTCGATAATAAAAATCCTGGTTTGATCTGAGTCTATGACCTTTGTGTTTACCTCATGATTGAGATGGTTCACTTGATAACTTAGGTATATTAATGGGAATATACCAGGGTAGTGGTTATCTGTTGATTTCATAATATTTGTGTTTCCTCATGACTGAGATGGGTTACTTGATAACATAGGTATATGTATGGGAATATACTTAAGTAGAGGTTATCTATTGAGATCTTTCTTTGTCGATATCCTTGTTGGATTTAGTAAGACCTTGAGGGTCTCGGGGTCTCTACTGAGTATCATTATACTCAACCCTGCACGGTCTATGCCCGCACCTTGTTGTGTTGGTTGCAGACGATGGGCAGCGCTGACAGAGGCCGAGTGTTCGAGGACTGGACGGTACCCGGAGGTGGATCTCATGACGAGTCAGTATCCAGAGGTGGACTTGACGACATGACGATACTTGGAGGAGGTTGACGGGCGAGAGCGTTGTAGAGACTATCTGTACCTACCCTTCAGGTAGGATCTGTGGTGGATGATCCAGGAGCTGCGTTATCTGTACCTACCCTTCATGTAGGATCTGTGGTGGACGATCCAGGAGCTACGCTATCTGTACCTACCCTTCAGGTAGGATCTATGGTGGAAGATCTAGGAGCTGCGCTATCTATACCTACCCTTCAGGTAGGATCCGAGGTGGACGACCCAGGAGATGCTTCTATTCTTCCAGCTGTTTGTCTTTTCGATTGTACATCCTTTCAGTTGTAGCTGTACTTTTCAGTTGGGTTTGTATTCTGGCCCTTTTTACTTTTCAGTACTTTCTTTTGTACTTAGTGTTTTACTTCCTCTTGTACTCTGTGGTGTTTTTTTACTTTTATAAAGGAAATTCCTTCACAGTTATCGGGCTTTACGCCTTTGGTGCTAGTCGCCAACCCCTGGCCTATGGAAGGAGGGCTTGGGGTAGTCACGGCACGGGCCCCGAGGACGAGTTGTGACATTATTGTACTCATTTTACCTCTATTTTTTACCATTAAAGAGAGTTTGAGCTCACCCCTTTCATTGTTTACTTTCAATAGGTGACAAAGAGGAGATCATTTATTGAGTTCTTGTTGATGCAGTTTTTAGTTTTCGTTATGTATTGTATTTTGTACACTTTTCCAATGTAATCTAAGTAACATCTATGTATCTAGTTTCTTCAAGACTTCTAAAATGGTCATTCCATCATGATTTTTAATCCTTATAACCATTCCAATATCACAAGTAATTCACCATCTCCAGCCTATAGGGGTCGGGGTGTTACACATCTTGACACAAAATCATCAATATCCCTCTCTATGTTGTGGCACCAAAAATGTTCCTTCAAATCTCTATACATCTTGGTGCTCCCAGGGAGTATATAGAAATTTGATCTATGATCATCATCCAACAATTCCCTTTTTAGATCAGGTATATCAGGAATACAGAGCCGCTTCCCAAATTTAAAAATTCCATCTTCATATACAATGTCACTCAATCTTCCATCATTTACAGCTTTAATATTATTTTGAAACTCCTCATCATCATCCTGAGAACTTTTTATCCTTTCATGTAAAGATGGTTTGTAAAGCATTTGGAAATGTATTGATGTTTTACCTTCCATGGTTATTCCAATATCTATCATTACTGGATCCATGAAAATAGGATCCCTTTAAACCCTCATCTTGTTCAAAACTCCATGATCCTTTCTTCTCAAAGCATTTGTTACCTTATTTTCCTCCCCTGAGTGTTAGTTTATTGTTCAATAATAATCCTTGAGTAGTTCAAAGCATCTCCTTTTCCTCATTTTGTGTTCATTTTGTGTGAAAATATACTTCATACACTTTAGATCAGTATAAATCTCACATTTTTTCCATAGAGATAGTGTCTCCATATCTTTAGAGAAAAGATTACAGATGCTAACTCAAGATCATTAGTGGGATAGTTTTTCTCATTAATTTTTAGCTATCGTGATGCATAGTCAATAAATCTATCATCTGGTATAATTTCACGACCAAGTCCATTCATAAAAGCATCACTATAAATAAAAAACCCATCATTCCTTGATGTTAGAGTCAAGATTGGAGCCTTGACTAATCTTCTATTCAGTTATTCAAAACATTCTTCACACCCTTTTGTCCAAACAAATTTAACCCCTTTAACTATGATCTAGGTTAATGGGTTACCCAACTGGGAAAAATTCTGGACGAAACATCGATAATAACCTAATAAAACAATAAAACAGTGTACCTTCATTATACACGTCGGTGCTGTCCATTCATTGATTTTCTTGGTCTGTGAATGATCAATAGATATTCCATCCTTAGAGACAATATGGCCATGAAATAAAATCTTTGGAATCCAGAATTCACAATTGCTAAACTTCCCATATAATTCATTTCTTCTGAGAGTATTCAAAATAGGGTGCAAGTGATTTTCATGATCTTCGTAGTTTTTTAGTATACCAAGATATCATCAATAAATACCACTGAAAAGTCATCAAGATGTTACTTAAAAAATATATTCATTATATCCATGAAGACAAAGGGTGAATTAGTCAATCCAAAAGGCATTACTGTAAACTCATAATGCCCATACCAGGTTCAATATGTTGTTTTCGGAATGTCTTCCTTCTTCACACACAACCGATGATATCCAGATCAAAGGTCAATCTTTGAAAAATATTGAGCTCCATGAAGTTGGTAGAATAAATCAAAAATGCGAGTTAAAGGTTACCTATTCTTCACTGTTATAGCATTGGTCTCCCTGTAGTCAATGCACAACCTCATAGATCCTTCTTTCTCCATAACAAAAAGAATAGTGGATCCCCATGGAGAAACACTAGGGCAAATAAATATCTTATTACTCAATTGCTCTAGTTTTTTCCTTAGTTCCACTAATTCCACAGGGGCCATTCTATAAGGGGTATGTGAAATGGTCCTTGAACCCAGAATTAAATCAATGGAAAGCTCAATTTCTTGTTCTGGAGGATGTCTATGTAAATACTCTAGAATCACATTGATATATTCCTCCAGAATAGGTACGTCCTCTATTCGAACATTATTTTCCTCACCCATAATTATTTCATTCTCTTCCTCCCCAATAATTGAATTTATTAGAGCTACTAGGGGTGGATATAGATAAGAATCAGGTGGTGACATTTCTTCTCTAAGTATAAGGTACTCCTTATCATCATCGAAAATTGTAACCTCCTACTTACAATAAATTTTAACTTCATGGTCCGAAATATGATCCATTCCAAGGATTATATAAAATTCAATCATGGGTATGACGATGAGATTAGTAGATAAAGAACATGTATATTCCCTAATGGGAACTGATTCACAAAACATTGTTGTGATGATACTTCTCTTAGGTGTTTTGACTCACAACTCCCTTATTATGTGAAATTGAAAATATTGAATTTTCGTAGAAAACATGGAAGATATGAAACAATGTGATGATCCTGAATCAAATAAAGCATTGGGTAATCTTGAGGAAACCATTAAATTACCTGCCACCATGCCTTCCGGAGCATCAAACTCAGCATTAGTGATCACATAAGCATAGTCATGCTCTCATGGCCTTTTCTAAGGTAAGATCCATTGGTGCTTAGGACATTCATCTATATAATTCCCCTTTTCTATACAATTGTATCATTCAACATTGACAACCTCTTTCTTCCCCTTGCAATCACGAGCTTGGTGGTCTTTTTCACCACATTTATAACAGACTCCCATTCCCTTAAGGAAAGTACCAGGGTGTTTATTTCCACATTTACTATAGTATGGATATTCAACTTTTCCCTTCTTCCCCTTATTTCCATTTCCAGAGTGTTTAGCAGATCTCTTTTTATCTTTCTTCGTATTAAAGTCATAATACTAAAAGAATTCCTTTTCTATATTGATAACGCATGAGAAAATATCTTCCTATGATGATAATCATTGTGAGACTAATACATGATGGATAAATGGTTTTAACCTATCAAGTAATTGATCAATATTACTCCTTGAGTTACATATATAATCTGCTGCCTGCCTTTCTAACCTTGTAAAGATAGCCTCATACTTTGGGACATTATCATCCTCCTTTTTTCTAACACTCAAAAATTGTCTTTCCATATCCGCTCGATGGTCATGAGGAATGTATTTTTCTATGAAAATCTCATTAAACTCCCTCCATTTCATGTTTGATACTTCTTCATCTTCCTTTGTGTTTTGGATTAATGACAACCATTTATCTGCATCTCCCGTGAGGTGATAAACTACCATGACAACATTTTCCCTTTCGCTAGACCCCAAAGCGTGAAATATTTTCTCTAAGGAACTTACCAATTTCTCAACTACCAATGGATTTGTACTCATATTGAATGTTGGTGGTTGTTGCCTCATGAAGCGGTCAAACATTGATCCTTTGCGTTGTGCATCATGATGATCTATATGGGTAAGGTTATTATTCATAACCTGAGTGAGTTGTCCCAGTATAGTGATAATATGATCAGCAACAGTTGCATCACCAGGTCCACTATAATTATCTTGAGTAGGATGGAATTTCCTACATGGATTACGGGTGTTGATATAGTGTCAATTCCTTCCACTAGGTGCCATTTCTAAATAATAGCATATAGTAGATTAATTAATGAATCCCAATAGATAATTCCAAATATGTAAAACACTTAACATTAATTGATAAATTTATGGTTATAATCCATAATCATAAAAAAATGTTTTCTTTGAGGAGGAATATACTCATAAATCCTTCATAATTATTTGTAAAGAAAATGTAAATTATCCTAACAATGTCCATCCGGAGTGTCATAACCAAGAGTGCAGCAAGGCCCATTGTCGTGTACTAGGATACCCTGGGTCAAGAACAAAACTCGTTGTCAGAGTTTTTACACCTAGGTACATCTCTTATAGATCCGCCTCTACCTACTCGTATCCAGACAGGGATTTGTTTCTTGTAAAATACACAAAGTCTCTACGTTACCAAAATTCTAGGAAGTTCTTCTATACCAATACTCAATGTTTTTATTAGGGTAATTTTCTCTATCAGAGTTTATCTAAATCTAGTTTCCATGGATTGTACTAAGCTTACTCTAATACCAACTGTAATGCCCCAACCCCAGTTACCTAGAGTCAGTTAATTAAAACATAACATTGTCTTGACCACAAGGGATCAAATCCCGAAAGTCCTATCAGTTCATTTTCTATGGAAGTAATTGATACATTCATAAGTTCTACATTACATTATAATATGAAAAAAATCAGCATTGTCTATATTGACTACATTTGTATCCCTTAGAATATCCTTATAGGTCGGCTATAATATACATCTTTGCATCATGGGAAAAATAAAACATAGAAAGGGGTGAGATCAGATGCTTTGTAAGGATAACAATATAGTGGAAACTTTCAAAAATAAGAATGAACATTTAAGTCAATGTATAAGACTAAAACAAAAGCCATTTAAAAATAAAATTCTGAATAATATGTCTAATATATATCCAATAATTCCATTTAATTATTCACATGTATATTCTACTAGTCTAATAATCACTTGAAATATCAATAGCCACTTTGATAATGTTAGAATGCATAATGTCAGACTTCATAACCACATAGTCAAGGCATTGTGACAAGACTATGAATATGATTTTGTCAAGGCCTTATGCCAAGACACTAGTTTGTCTCAAGAGACCTACTAATGCATTGAGGAGCTATAGTAGGCTCCACCCATCACTTAATATGTCTAATACGTTCCTTATATGAAAAGGATGAAACATAACATAAACATCCGTATTTAGACTAGCTTAAGAAATGTCAAAATTTAATCTATAAACCATTAATGGTGTAAAAATAACACATTCATAGTCAAACATGTAACAAAAACCTTAAATACAATATTGATGGTTTGTATCATAATAAGTCAACTTCAAACAATTTTAAAATCCATCAAAGGATATTGACATAGATGAAATGAAAACTATTTTAAATAAATAACTTTTTCTATTTTGAAATCATTTAAAAGTCACATAATTATAAAATAAAACATTTATTTTGAATATATTCATATAAGCTTGTATGGGAAGTTTCGATGATGATATAATGACATAAAATAGAAACATCTGCCGTATAAGTTAAAAAAATACATTCTTACCATAATTTTGTCGAATTGGTCATAAAGTACCTTATTTGGAAAAAATGGAAAGATTATTTTAAAACCATTTTATAAAAAGTAAAAAAATGGTCAAATGAATTTAACCCATATTCTAGTAAATAGTAAAAATGATTGGAAACAATTTTTTATGAAACATGGATGTGGATAATAAATAGGTCCCAGTAGATACTTACGTAAAAACAACCTCAGATAATAAAGAGATTGTGAAATTAACCCTTATCTTTTAATTTTCATTGGTCAAGGGTACGTTAACCTCCAATATAATAGTTAAATAATTGTTATTAAATAATAAAATAACTATATACATAAATATGATATAATTTATGATCCTCTAATATTTCTTTGTTAATAATATTTTAGTAGTATCATCATTTTGGGTGTTAAATGATCTGTTTTTTTATATTCTTGGTTACGTAAGCCATGTTTGTTATGGATAGGATGTTTTTTATTCATATACAGAATGATATTAAGTTGTTAAAAATTATTTTTAATCCTAAAATTAAAATTATTCTTGAATGATTATGATGGGGAATGAATTTCATCACATTCATGGAGACGGTAATCCGTACGTACGCACAAGAGAAAATATCATTATATTGACGGTGAAATCGTATGTAATTGGATGGTATATCATATATACTGAATAATTATTATGTTTTATTTATCATTTAAATTAGTTATACTCATTATTATACCCATCCAAAAAATGATGTGTTTGAATAAGAAACTACAACAAAACATGGAAATGGTAAGCCGTACGTACGCACGTATGGAGACTTTGTCATTGATAGGATGGATTGAATAATGAATATGGTTTTAAAATATTTTTAACAAAATCAAAATATTTAGAAGGAACTGGAGTTATTATTATTTAATGGATTCAACTAGGAAAGAGGAAGTGGATGAAGAAAAGAACTTGAAAGATTGTGGTGAAATTATTACCTCTTCTTCGAGTGTTTTCTTTTGAGTAGATCAAAAGGGCTCATTAAGTAGGCTTCTTGATCAATTTAAGGACTCTATATTGAAGTGAGGGAATTTGGGAATGTATTTGGGTAGGGATTAGCCGAGCCAAAAGGCTTTGGAGGTGTGGAATTAAGAGAAGGGGAAGTAACTTTTTATAAGAGAGGTGAGAGTCACTTTAGGAAAACCTTGAAATATTATTTTATAATAAAATAATTTTCAGTTTATAATGGACCAAAAATAATTTATTTATAGGATAAGGAAGTTATGGGTCTAAAAATCTCAACCAATAGGTTTTATATAGGTTTAGGTCACCATATTAACCTTATCTTTTAGACTTAACTCTTAGTTAAATAGTTTGACATTTACCATGTCTCTTTGTATTTTTATATTATGTGGTTAATAAACAAACTATTACAAGTATAGAGAACCCCAAATGGTTAATTATTAATATATATAACCTTATATAAGTCTTTTGTATGAACGTTATATTTTTTGGAATATTATATCAATTAATAATATAGTATTTTTTTTTAAAAACTCAATTATGTCAATTTTAACAGTATTAAGTATTTGGTTTTTTTTGAAAATAATAACAACATTATTACTTCAAACGAAAATTATTTAATCAACCCTAAAATACCATATTAACCAATAAAATTAGTGTAATTCATCATAAGTCTCAAATAAAATTTATTTGGATATTTATAATATCAAACATTTTAATATTTAATTAATAAGGTAATTACTGCATCATCATTGTGTCATAAATAAATTTAGTTATATAATGTCTAAAAATTACAAATAAAATAAAATTATGTAGGAAATATATTTATCTTTCTAATTAATATTTATAGTCGAATTTATATTGTGTGTAACCCTATTTTAATAATGGTTTAGTTAATAAACTTTGAATTTAACTCTTTTAACTCTTCTATAAATAAAATAATAATAAATGTCTTAATCTAATCCAAGTGGACCAAATGGGATCATATTTTATTTATAAGGTTGTTTTTGGTCGAATTAAACTTATCCAATAGAATTAGGACATGTGTTAGAGTAATTATGATTTCATTTTTACCCTTAATTACCCAATTTACTTTTAACCGTGGTAAATAAAAGCCAAAAGTTACTAATCACCAACAATTATTTTAATCTTATTGAACCAAATTTTACGTACTGATATCAACCCTGTCTCTAGGATTTTTGAAATTTAACTCAAAGAAGCGGTAAAATTAAGATTTATGTAAATTTTTAAATTCTCATAGAAGGTGGGTAAAAGATGGTAAAAAGTTCTATAAAATTTTATATACCAATAGTAATTATAAAATGAATCCAATGAATTAAATTGAAAAAATATAGGTATTATGTATCTATTTTTACCTAAAATAAATTAAAATAAAATAACAAATTACTTAAATAAAAATCTCGGTTTAAAGAATAACACAATGTGTTTCACTATTCATAAAAAATTGTATGTTTTCAGAAAAATACCAAAAATTCACCCATAGTGAGTTTGGATATTCCAAATCCAAAAATGAAGTCCATTATGAAAAATTAAATTTATAAAATTTAAAAAAGTGGGTATTAATTTTCATAATGGCTAGTTTCATTGGTCGTGGTGTGTTAAAACTCAATGTTGTGTTCAATGCAAGCTACTGAATTATTCAAAGGAAAATGTACCGTGGAAGCTTGGGGTGTGACAAATTCCCCTTCAATCATCATGCATTTAATGAATAGATTATTTAGATATTACCTTGATATTTTTTTGTTTCCATTAAATTTGATATTATTATCTATTCAAAGATAAAGGAAGAGCATGAAGATCACTTGATAAAAGTACTAAAGACCCTAAAGAAGGAGAATCTTTATGAAAAATTTACAAAGTGTGAATTTTGGTTGAAAAAAGTTTCATTTTTTGGTCATATAATCTCAAGAGATGTTTGATGTTATTAATATTTTCATTACTTATTAAATAACCCCATCACAGATTTTATATGAAATGTGCATAATTTATTTGAAATATTAATGTTTTAATAGTAAGTATAATTTTTGAGCATTTTTTGAAGTAGTCCAATTGATTCAGTTTACTATTTTGTAAAAAACTATCACAATAATGATTTAAATTGTGTAGTTCTTGTTTTTTAGGATTCCCAATTCAATATAAAACATTTCCTTAGAAATGACCATTGGAGAATTCGGCCATTTGCATAGTCATATGGACTACACAAGAAGACTCAAGAAAAATGTGAAGAAACTGGCTCATCCATGATAATTGATTTACTGGGATAAATACAGAAGTCCAAATTTCAATATTCTCCTCTATTGTTCTGGTGATAATGTAAGGAGTCTTGGATAAAAATTTCAAGGACTAAATCCAAAAAAGGGGCCAAACATAAGCTTTGAAGTGCATCCCACCATTCTGGACGAGAAATAAAATCAGTACAGTATTAATGACATATCTCATGATGTAAGAATCCAATAAAGCTGAGATTTTTCCATGTGAATGAGAAGATATTGATGGCCGACTTTGTTGAAGAAATAATTAGTCTTTAAATTCATATTACTATTAAAAAACCCTTTCACATTTTGGACTTCAAAAAAGACTGGATTGAAATGGACAGATTAAAATTATTTAATAAACCGGCCATAAAATTGGATACATATGTCTAAATTACTCCATATTTTTAGAGAGGTCGGAAAACATTATTATTTAGAACTTTTAAGAAGTGTATTTCTCGAGATTCAGCTGTATGAATAGCCAACATGGCGATGAAAGTGGAGGGACAGATTGGGAATGAAAACAGTCCACTCCTTGGGCTATAAATACTCTCCCCTTATCTCCTTGAGAGGGGTTGACATTTCAAAAGAGAGGAGATAATATTGGCATGACCAAAACTTTTCCAAAGGCTTGGGAGGATCTTCCATACTCATGCTTTCACTTGAGAGACCTTTCCTCCACTCTTTGTTTTCATTTACTTTTATGTTATTCAATGTTGTAATTTTGTAAGTCCTTTTCTTTATAATTCTTTTTTAATGAAAGTTTCTTCTTCAATATATCTTATTTTCATCCAACTACTGTAGTTTAATATTAATTTTCTTAAAATAGTTTAAATTTAGTTTAATCCCCCTCCCTTCTTTTGCTTTCTCATTTAATCGAAAATCTATTTTTAATTATCATCATTGTTCGTGTTTGTGTGTTTGACGTACCACTCTTTTCTAATCTCTTTCTTTTTCTTCTCATGTTAATTCATCATCATAAATATATAAACTAGATTAATATTAATATAAATGGCTTAGTAAATATATTATTGGGGTGAGTCAAAATTTAGGGATGTTAAGTGATTGAGAGTATTTGCTCGATGAATATTCTTTAATTTAACATTGTGTATGTTGGGATTAACATGTCATGGATTAATGGCTAGTTTTGTTTAACATGTGGTTATTTAAATAGTTTAAATTCAGTTTAATCCCCTTCCTTCTTTTTCTTCCTCATTCAATAGATAATCTATTTTTAATTATCATCATTTTTCGTGTGTCTGTGTTCGACGTACCACTCTTTTCTAATCCCTTTCTTTTTCTTCTCTTGTTAATTCATCATCATAAATATATAAACTAGATTAATATTAATATAAATGGATGAGTAAATATATTGTTGGGGTGAGTCAAAATTTACGTATGTTAACTGATTGAGAGTATTTTCACGATAAATATTCTTTAATTTAATATTGTGAATGTTAGGCTTAACATGTCATGGATTAATGACTTGTTTTGTTTAACGTGTGGTTTCCATGGATTATTTGAACCATAAATACACTACCATAAACAAGCTCTAATTGAGATCAGAACACTAAGTTAAGTTAAGGCTTGTATTAACGCTTTAACACTTAGTAATTCCAATCAACATTATCTTGTGAAGTGGGTGTTAAATTAACTGCAATACAAAGCAAAGTTGAAGGATATCCCAAGCTTAACACCCTAATAATGAACTCACCCCCAATATTTATCAATTTGTTAAATCAATTATAGTAAATAAATCATTTCAATTATTCTCTAGAAACAAACCCCCCTAATCAAAATACAATCAACTAAAAACAAACGACTATTACAAAGTATCATATCCGAGAATTCGACCCGAGTGCTGGTATACATATTTGCAGAGCACCGGAACCTTGACCGGTCGATAGGCGAAAATCGGCCATGAATTTCAAATGGATTTGTTTCCGAGGATGGTGATTTATGTAGTCAATAATTTCTGGTTATTGTAAAACAAAAACCAAAAAAACAAAATTTTAAAAAAAAAAATTGAAAAAAAAAACACAAAGAAAAACCAATCTTCTCATAAAAATCATAAACTGAAAAAAATTAAAAGAGAAAACTATCTTCCTTTTCCTTCCAAAATGTCTCTGAATGCCTCATAGCCTCCCAAACAGTCCCTCAGATTTGTTTGACCCTAAAATTTAGTGAACACTTCACCAACTTAGGAGGAACATAAGAGATAATCAAATAATTCAAGAAACAGTCCTTGTCCAACCAATTTAATTAGATATGTCCAATCCTTGGGAACAAATACTTAAAGAAATTGCTACCCCTGATATGAATTAACAACCTATTGGTATTCAATATCCAAACATAGAGGCCAACTTTGAACTCAAATCGTATTTGATTCATCTTCTCCCTTATTTCCATGGGCTAGACTGTGAGGATCCACATCTCCACCTTAAAGAGTTCCAAGTAGTGTGCTCTACCATGAAGCCTCAAGGGGTTTCTAAAGAACAAATCAAACTTTGAGCATTCCCTTTCTCCCTAGCTAACACTACCAAGTCATGGATTTACTACCTCCCTCCTAGTTCCATAACCACATGGAATGACATTAATCGACTCTTCTTAGAAAAATTATTTCCTGCTTCTCGTACTGATTCTATCCGAATAGAAATAAGTGGTATCAGTTAGTTCCCAAGTGAATCACTCCATGAATACTGGGAGAGGTTCAAAAAGCTGGTTGCAACCTGCCCACATGACCAAATTCCTGACGAACTCTTGATCCAATACTTCTATGAGGGGTTATTGGCTATGGAGAATACTCTCATTGATGCCGCAAGGGGTGGTGCTCTTGTTGATAAAACTCTCGCAGCTGCAAGAGATCTCATAAGAAACATGACTGCAAACACACAAAAATTCCATACTTGAGCACATGATCAAGTCAATAAATCCCAAGATAATCAATCAATTGAGCCGAACAAGATTACTGAGTGGATGAGTGAACTTAAAGGTCTTGTGTGGAAACTAGCTGTGGAAACCAAATCCCGAACCTCATCTTCTTCGCAATCAATGTTTCCTAGACCTCTCAAAAACTGTGGAATCTACAACTCTCCATCTCATCCAACTGACACATGTCCACAACATCCAGAGGATCAACTTGATTCATCTGGACCAATGGAGCTCAATGCAGCATATTCCCAGTAGAACACCAATCCTAAACTATCAGGTCAGTGTGTTAGAAACTTCAACCAACCTCACTCTGATCCCTTCAATTCTTCCTATAACCAAGGCCTTAGGTATGGCAATCCCATATCTCATCCCCATCAATTACCCGCTCAAAACCCTAACCAGTTTCAATATGGTCAAGGCGTTGGTAACTTCCAACAACCTTATCATGTTATTCCTAAACCTCAAAGGAACAATCCTCCTTCTGGATTCCATTATCCTAGTGAGCCTTCCCAATTCCAAAACTTATAAAATTGCTTTCCCAAGAACCAAAATCTAGGTAATCCTAATCCAGGACAAGCCACTTCTTCGAAAAAACCATGGTAATGTGCAGTGGAAGATCTTGCCTCTTTCACCTGTTCAAGCCTCAAGAACATTGAAACCCAAATTGGTCAACTTGCATCCCACCTTAGTCATTAGAAACCATCCAATTCTTCCCAACTTCTAGCTCAACTCTTACCCAACCCCAAGGGTAATGTAAGTAAAATTTCACTTAGGTCAGGAAAGAAAATTTTTATTCCTCAATATAAGTCCTCAAACCCTCCTTTGAATGTTGACTAGGAAAATGAAAAGAAAAATAATCTTGAAAAATAACCGGAAACAATTCCCTCATATCCTTAAATTCAACTTAAGAATCCAATTCCTTTTTCCTCATGCTGTTTCTAAACCAAGGAAGTCCTTTGAACCTGATCCTGAAATGATCGAAATGTTTAGAGGTGTTGAATTCAACATTCATCTCTTAGATGTCATCAAACATATTCCTATGTATTCCAAGTTTCTTAAGGAATTGTACACCCATAAGAGGCAAACTTAGGACCTTTGAAAATGTTTCCACCCATAAGTCTATTCCAATAAAGTGAAAATATCCAGGGACCTTTACAGTTCCATGCCAAATTGGAAGTTCCAACTTTGATGATGAAATCATAGACCTAGGAGCCTCAATTAATGTCATGCCCAAATATATATTCTCCAATCTTGGTATAGGTCCCTTACATCCAAAGGGTGTTGTTAGTCAATTATCCAATCGAAGCATATCCAGTCCTGAGGGAATAATTGAGGATGTCCTTGTCCGAGTCAATGATCTTATCTTCCCTGCTGATTTCTATGTCCTTGACCTGTAAGGTGAGACGAACACTTCTTGAGCTCCCCTAATTCGAGGAAGACCATTCCTCATGACTGCGAGAACCAATATTGATGTCCATTCTGGCATCTTATCCATGGAATTTGGTGACCAACTGGTCAAGTTCAACATTTTCCAAGCCATGCGATACCCATATGAGGATCAGTCTACATTCTTAATCCATGCTTCTGAGGACACTTCTAAGAGTCAATTGAACCCCATTCCATCAAGTTAATCCTGTTCTGGTGATAAATGATCTTGTCAAATCTTCACCATGATTAACCATGCCATAAATGGTGAAGTTGATGTGGACCTCTCATTCATAGACTCCATCAATCCGGAGGAACTTGAAAACTCTCTCGAATTCCACATCAACTCTGATCTCTACTGCTCCACCTTGGAAAGTATTAAGGATAATGAATTTGAAGAAACTAAAGTCTCTTCCTCCATTCCTGAGTTTTCTAACCCACAAATAAAAGATGAGACTGATCTGAAACCTCTTCCTGAACACCTAAAATATGTATTCCTTTCCCATTATCACTCATATCCTGTCATTATCTCATCTTCACTTACCGAAACTGAGGAGTCCAAACATGTTCATGTGTTAGAGGAAAACAAAAAGGCCTTAGGGTGGACCCTATATGACATACCAGGAATCAAACTTTCTCTTTGCATGCATCACATCCATATTAAAAAATCAGCCAAACCAATTATACAACCACAAAGAAGACTCAATCCACTCATACTTGAAGTAGTTAGGGAAATATCACCAAGCTTCTTCAAGCTGGTATTATCTACCCAATTTCTGATAGTGAATGGGTTAGTCTAATTCAAGTTTTACCTAAGAAGGGTTGGATAACTATTTTCACAAATGAACATGGAGAGGTAGTCACAACTCGAGTGAAGAAAAAATGGAATGTGTGCATCGACTATAGGAAATTGAATGTCAAAAATAGAAAATATCACAACCCTCTTCCATTCCTTGATCAAATGATGGAATGATTAGCCGAAAAGTCACACTATTTCTTTCTTGATGGATACACCGGCTACTTCCAATTCTCAATCGCACCTCAGGACCAAGAAAAGACTACTTTCACATGCCCCTTTGGAACATATGCATATAGAAGAATGCCTTTTGTCCTTTTCAATTCTCCTGCAACATTCCAGAGGTGTATGGTGAGTATCTTTTCCGAATTCATTGAACACTTCATAGAAGTCTTCATGGATGACTTTACCATTAATGGTGAGTCATTTTAATCTTTCTTGAATTCACTCTCTCTAGCCCTCCCAAAGTTTGTCAAGTGTAACCTTGTGTTAAATTTTAAAAAATGTCACTTCATGGTTAAAAATGGGATTGGTCTCAGGAACATAGTTTCAAAACATGGTATTGAAGTCGATACTATCAAAATTTAAGTGATCCAATCACTTCCTCCACCCACTTCTGTTCGAGACATCCGTTCATTTCTTGGTCATGCCAGTTTCTATCAGAGATTCATCCATAACTTCAGTAAAATTTCCCTCCCACTCACTCGTTTTCTCCAAAATGAAGTCACTTTCCATTATGATGAGGTTTTCAAGAGAGACTTCATTGAAATCAAAACTGCTCTTACATCTGCCCCAATAATCCAACCCCCAGATTGGTCCTTACCCTTTTAATAGACGTGTTATGCTTCTGATAGAGCTGTTGGGGCAGTTCTTGGTCAAAGAAGAGAAAATATTCCTCATGCCATCTATTATGACTCAAAAACATTGGATGAAACTCAATATCACTACACTGTCACTGAAAAATAACTTTTAACTGTGGTTTTTGCCTTAGATAAATTCAGGCCCTATCTCTTAGGTGCCAAAATCATCATCTTCACAGACCATTATGCTATAAAGTTCTCACTCAAGAAAATCAATTCCAAACCAAGTCTAATAAGATGGGTCCTAATGCTCCAAGAGTTTGACCTTGAAATCAAATATAGACCAGGAAAAGAATACCCTATGGCTGATCACTTGAGTATAATTTATAATTCTTCTCATTTTGAAATCATCGATCCTGAATTCCCTACTTAGCACATTTCATATCTCACTCCAAAAATACCATGGTATGACCTAATTGTAAATTACTTGGTTTCTGGTGTTTTTCCGGAATATTTTTCAAAAGAACAAAAAATGAATTTGAAAAGTGATTAAAAATACCATTTTTTGGAAGAAAATAAACTTTGGAAAACTGGGACTGACATGGTAATAAGGAGATGTGTCGATGAAAATGAACATTCTTCCGTCATAGAATTCTGTCACTCAATGCCTGGTAGTGGACACTTTGGACCACAAAGGACCTCCTTAAAGGTCCTAGAATCTAGATTTTTCTAGGCTTCACTCTTCAAGGACTCACATGAGTTTTTTCAATCATGTCCCACTTGCCAAAAGTTTGGCACAATTTCCAAGAGAAATGAAATTCCCCAATATCCTTTAATTTTCAGCGAGATCTTCGATGTTTGGGGCATCGATTTCGTGGGACCATTTCCCCCTTCTAATGGATTCTCATACATCCTTCTTGCTATTGATCATGTTTCTAGGTGGTTCGAGGCCAAACCCACTAGAAATGATGATTCACATACTGTTAGTGAGTTCCAAAAGACACACATCTTCCACAGATTTGGCACACCTCGTGCCATGATAAGTGACTTAGGAACAAATTCTTGTAATAAAACCATGGAATGTGTATTGAAAAATATTGGGGTTGTATATAAAACATCTTCTTCATATCACCCCCAAAAAAAATGGCATGGCTGAACTTTATAATAGAGATGTGAAAAGAGTGCATTAGAGAATTGTAAAACCCACCAAAAAAGACTGGCCTGAAAGACTTGGTGAAGCACTTTGGGCTTATCGAACTGCCTATAAAACAACCATTGTGATGTCTCCTTTTAGGATAGTTTTTGGTAAAGCATGTAATCTACCAGTTGAAATCAAACATAGGTCTTTTTGGGATGTGAAAACCTATAATTTTGATTGTGAAAAATCAAGTGAAGAAAGATTGTTGCAATTGGATGAATTGGAGGAGCTTCAACTTGAATCCTATGAGAATTCCAATATGTATAAAGAAAAGGATAAGGTACTTAATGAAAAACACGTCCCGAGAAATGTATTCCATTAAGCTGAAAAGGTAATTCTCTACAATTCTCGATTTCGGCTTCACCCAGGTAAGCTTAATTCTCGTTGGGAAGGTCCTTTTGTTATTACTAATGTTTACCCATTTGGTGCAGTTCAAGTCCAAGACCCCTCTTCCAAAAGGACATTCACAGTTAATGGACATAGGTTAAATCATCATTATGAGAGGATGCACAATCCTAGATCAACATCGACTTCCACTGGATCCCCAACTTCTGCAGTTGACCTACCACTAGATGGAGATGGCAACACACCAAATCCAAACCAAGGGGCACCTCTTTCCCTTTAACTCCTTCTCTCTCTCTCTATATATTTCTTCTTATTCCCCTCTATTTTATTTTATTTTTTTCCTCTTTATTCATCAACCCCTTTTATATTTTCTTTCCTTTTTGTGTGGGTGTGACTTTATAAAACAAATCTATAAAAAACATTAAAAAAACTAAAAAACAAAAAAAAATTCATAAAACAAATGAAAATCAAGAATCATGATTACTCACCATCTATTTTTGAAATATTTTCCAACCTTTTTGGGGAGTTAAAAGATATTTTTTCATCTCAAATGTTTTTATTTTTCTTCATGACTTTGGATAAATAATTTTGTGTCAAAATTCACAAATTTTTAGTGCTCAATTTTTGATTTGGAAAATGCTTTTCCCAAACCATGAGGAACAAAATTTTCTTTCATGCCAAGGCCACCTATGGCCATATTTTCACAATTCATGTTTTCACCCCCATTTTTGAGTCTTGAGTTTGTGGACCTTCGAGCTGAATTTCATACTTTAGTGTGCATTTATATGATAGAGGCATTTTTGAACCACATGAGAATCACAATAGCCAAATAGCCTCCCATTTCCCATACATTAATCCTCATTTTGAAAGCCCCTTAGAGCCTATGAAAACCTTTTCCTTGATAGCCACATTACAATCCCAATACCTTTTCCCACCCAATATCAACATGGATTTTCATTGCATAATGTTTTGAAATTTAAGTGTGGGGGGATGGATTTCATTTTGGGTAACCTTTGTTGATGTCACTATGTTATCTTATGATTGAGGGAAAGAATAATTTTAAGTGTGGGGGAGAGGTAGAGTTTGAAATTCAGTGAGTTTTGGGAATGTATGTATGTTTATGAAATCTTGAACAAATATTTTTTCAAAGTGTTCAAAGAAAAAAAATCAAAAAATAAAAAAAAATTGAAAAAATGGGTTGTGTCTTGGGTAGGTCAAAAATAACTCTTACTCAACCTTTTATCTTGTTATAACTATTAAAATTAGTGTCATGAGGAGATCAAACATGGGTTGGGATATGAGTGTGAGATCTGTTTCAAGGTCAACTTTTAAAAAAACAAAGAAAAAAAAGGAAAAGAAAAAAAAGAAAACTTTCATTTTATTATTACTGGGAGAAGTTTTGTGTTTTGTAAATATTACATCTTCTCATTACCTTCATATTTTCTTCCTCTATTGTGTCTTTCTTCACACAATCATTCCCTTGTAAATATATGTTTTCATTTCCTTCCATGTTTTATTTCAAAAAAAATTGTGCATTGATTTTTCAATGTTGGTGTTTTAACCCTTTACTTATCTCTCTTGGAAATTATATTACTACCATCCCATAGCCACAGAAAAACCCCTTAGAAAGACCTCTTGATTCTTGTGCACTTTTTATAGGTATTGTAAGATGAGATCTCTTTCAAACTCTACGATTTTTTACTTTTGGTTGGTGAAAGAGTGAACCTCCACAAATGAATTTTATCATCATGAGAGGTGTGAGTTTTGAGTTTCCACATTTTCCATTTCTAAATTTGAACATGAAAAAATGAATAAGTTTTGTAAAATTGTTTCTCTAAAAACTTGTGGTGGAATTCAAAATGGATGAGTAAAATAGTCTAAACCTCCCCTGATTGGAGGAAACAAAATTTTAATATTTGTTGGTGCGTGAAAATGATTTTGTTATGTTTTTATATTTGTTGCACATGAGGACATGCACAAGACTATGTGTGGGGGATTTGATGTTATTAATATTTTCATTACTTATTAAATACTCCCTTCACTGATTTTATATGAAATGTGCATAATTTATATGAAATATTAATGTTTTAATAGTAAGTATAATTTTTTACCATTTTTTGAAGTAGTCCAATTGAGTCAGTTTACTATTTTATGTATAAATATCACAATACTGATTAAAATTGTTTGGTTCCTCTTTTTTAGGATTTCCAATTCAATATAAAACATTTACTTAGAAGGTACCATTGGCCAATTCGGCCATTTTCATAGTCATATGGAGCACACAAGAAGACTCAAGAAAACTGTGAAGAAACTAGATCAGCCATGATAATTGATTTAATGGGATAAATACAGATGTCCAAATTCAATTATTCTCCACCATAGTTCGGGGGATAATGTAGGGAGTCTTGGATAAAAATTTGAAGGCCCAAATCCAAAAAAAAGGGGCCCAACTTCTGCTTTGAATTCCAGCCCACCATTCTGTTCGAGAAATAAAATCAGTACAATATTCATGACATATCTCATGATGTAGACATCCCATCAAGATGAAATTTTTCAATGTGAAAGAGGAGATATTGGCGGATGACTTTTTTGAAGAAATAATTTTTCTTTGAAGGAATATTCCTATTCAAAAACCATTTCACATTTTGGAATTAAAAAAATACTGGACTGAAATGGACAGATTAAAATTGTTTAATGAACATGCCATAATTGTGGCTACATTGGACCAAATGACCCCAAATTTTTAGAAAGGTCGCCCAAAATTATTATCTAAAACTTTTACGAAGATGATTTCTCAAGATTAATCTTTTTGGATAGCCAACATGGCAATGAATGTGGAGGGATAGATTGGGAATGCAAACAGTTCACTCTTTGGGCTATAAATACTCTCCCCTTCTCTCCTTGAGAGGGGTTGGAATTTCAGAAGAGAGGATATCATATTGTCACGACCAAAGCCTTGAAAAAGGCTTGGGAGGATCATCCATACTCAATTTTTTACTTTAGAGACCTTTCCTCCCCTCTTTGTTTTTATTTACTTTTATGTTCTTCATTGTTGTAATTTTGTAAGTCCTTTCCTTTGTAATTATGTTTTAATGGAATTTTCTTCTTAAATATATCTTATTCTCATCCACCTTCTATAGTTTAATATTAATTTTCCTAAAATAGTTTATATTCGGTTCAATCGTCTTCCCTTCATTTCCTTCCTCATTCAATCTAAAATCCGTTTTTAATTATCATCATTATTCGTGTGTGTGTGTGTGTCGACGTACCACTCTTTTCTAATCCCTTTATTTTTCTTCTCTTGTTAATTCATCATCATAAATATATAAACCAGATTAATATTAATATAAATGTATAAGTATATATATTATTGGGGTGAGTCAAAATTTAGGGATGTTAAGTGATTGTGAGTATTTGCTCGATGAATATTCTTTAATTTAACATTGTGAATGTTGGGCTTAACATGTCATGGATTAATGACTTGTTTTGTTTAACGTGTGGTTTCCATGGATTATTGGAACTATAAATACACTACCATCAACAAAATATGATTGATATTAGAACACTAATTTATGTTAAGGCTTGGATTAAAGCCTTAACACTTAGTAATTCCAATCAACATTATATTGCGAAGTGGGTGTTAAATTAACTGCAATATAAAGCAAAGCTCAAAGATATCACAAGATTGACTACCTAATAATGAACTCACCCCAATATTTATCAATTTTTTAAATCAATTATAGTTAATAAATCATTTCAATTAAGCTCTGGAAACAATTCCCCCTAATCAAAATACAATCAACTAAAAACCAATGACTATTACAAAGTATCATCACTGGGGATTCGACCTGAGTGCTGCTATACACATTAGCAGATCACCAGAACCTTGACCGGTCGATATGCGACAATCAACCGTGCGTTTCAATGGTATATAAGTAAATCACTCAAATATGAAGGTTATTTAATGATGGACTAGACCAACCATGATTACGAAGATTCGAATCATTCTTGGTTTAGCTAGATACTATTTATTTTTTGTGGAGAATTTCTCATGAATATATAATATTCTGACTAAGTAAACTCAGAAGGGTGTCAAGTTCTTATGGATAGATGAATCTGAGAAAAAATTCAAGAACTGAAGTGAGGATTAGTTAGTGCACTTGTTCTTATATTACACAATAGTTAAGAAGAATTTTCAATATGTAATTATGCATTCAAGAAGGGTTTGGAGTTTTCAATTATGAATAATAAAACGGTTATTTCCTATGCCTCACAATAATATAAGATTAATGAGAAAAATTCCCCAACTCATGATTTGGACTAAGGAGAAATAATTGTTACATTAAATATAATGAAGCATTATATTTATAGAGGAATGTGTAATATATAATCCTATGGCACGAATGTCTTCATTATTTATTTATTTTTGATAATCCAACTTTCAAGGGTTGAGGTGTAACCTTTACAAGGCCTGTAGGTGTAGGTATTACATGGTCCATAGGCCTTAGAGAAATTTATTGCCCGTAGGATTCAAACATTTCATACAACCTAGACTGTAACGCCCCGACCCCAGTTACCCAGAGTCGGTGCATTATTACATAACATTGGCATGATCACAAGGAAATCATGTCTCATAAGACCGATCAGTTTAGTATTATTGGAAACAATATTCACACATAAGTTCAACTTTACAACTTGAAAAGAAATACAACACAAATATATTTCATTGGAAACTTCCAATCCTCCTAAATAATTCATGTAAGTCACTCATAACTAACTTCTTCATATCCTAGGAAAATGAAACAGAAGAAAGGGGTGAGCTCAAACGCTCAG
Organism: Viscum album; assembly: GCA_963277665.1. Classification (NCBI taxonomy): domain Eukaryota; kingdom Viridiplantae; phylum Streptophyta; class Magnoliopsida; order Santalales; family Viscaceae; genus Viscum; species Viscum album. Next base: position 1,750,619,439 of record OY728152.1, read on the forward strand.
TAAGGGTAAGAAATACAACGGAAGATAACATACATATTAAGCATGATGAATAATTGAAACCACATTCCTTTACCAATAATAAACATGAATACTTTTATGGCAGGAGTATTAGATGAGTAAATAATGCCATAATAAAAAATAATAATTGGTATTCTACTAGTCGAATGACCACATGAACTATCAATATTATTTTCATAATGAGGAAATGTATAATTCCGGACATTCTGAAACATTTTTCCAAGGACTCGGACTAGACGTCTAAAAATGATTAAGGCCTCGGCCAAAACCATATATCAAAATTGGGAAAGGGCCTTGGATAATTCCACATCTAGTTGTCTCATGAGACCTATCGATGCATCGAGGAGCTATAGTGGGATCCACCCATCACTTACTAAGTCCAATATATTCATCATATGAAAAGGTTTAAACATATCATAAAAAATCATTTTAAAAATAGAATACAAAATTTCAATACCTTAACCATAAACCATGAGTGGTATAAAAATAGAACATCCACAGTCAAACATATCAAAAAACCTTCAATAAAATATGAAAGTTTTTTATCATAATAAATCAACTTCAAATAAACTTAAGATCCTTTAATGGATGTTGACATAGATGAAATCAAAACCCATTTTAGAGAAATACCTCTTTCTATTTTGAAATCATTTAAGAGTCACATAATTATAAATAAAAAATTTATTTTTAAAATATTCTTATAAGATTGTAAGGTAAGATTTAATGATGTTATAATGACGAAAAATAACCTCACCCACCGTATAAGTTAAAAAAACATTCTTACCTTAAATTTGTCGAAAAGGTCAAAAAGTTCCTAGTTTGGAAAACGATAGAAATATTCCTCTAAAAACACATAAGGGTATAAATGAATTTAACCCATTGTTTAGTAAATAGTAAAAATGTTTTGAAAAACATTTTTAAGAAACATGGATGTGGATGATAAAGAGGTCCCAGTAGATAATTACGTATAAACAACCTCAGATAATGAAGAGATTGTAGAATTAATCCATACCTTGTACTCTTCCTTGGTCTAGGGTAGTTTAAACTCTTGTATAATAGTTAAATAATTGTTATTAAGTTATATAATAATCATATACATAAATATGATATCATATATGATCTTTTAAAATTGCTTTGTTAATAATATTTTAGTATTATCGTCGTTTCGGGTGTTCAGTTACTCATTTTCTTTTATATTATTTGTTACATAAGCCATTTTTTATCCATAGGTTGTATCTTATTCATATAAATAATGATATAAAGTCCTTAAAAATTATTTTTAATCATAAAATGAAATTATTCTTGAATGGATATGATGGGTAATGAATCTCATCGCGTTCGTGGAGACAGTAGTCCGTACGTACGCACAAACGCTACTTCCATTTCATTTTTCATTTTAAAAGGAATCAAAACCAAATGATACATAGGTATATTATTATTAAAGTATAATATAATATTTTATATATGTTACTTAATTTCATCAACAACATACTTTATACGTTCCATGTATGTTATGAACGAGTCATATCACTTTGAGGGCGCGGTAGTCAGCACTTCCTCAAATGAAATTATCATATATATATATACAACCTGAAACGAATAATGGTATGCTATAAAATGGAATTAGAGAAACTTATATATAAAATAAATATCATTAATATCATATTTAATTATAGTTCCATCATAATTTCCACCATGTGAGGTGGTAGGAGATAATTGAACAATCATCATTTCGTGAGGCGTTTGATTGTCATCCATAGAAACATTATGTATTTCACCCATTAGATGGAGGTGTGTGTAAGTTTAGTTAAAATAAATCTCATAAAAATATCCTAGTATATTGAGTATACTGTTTTTGTTACAAAATAATAGAATAATATGAGTTTATGGGTTGGAGAAGTAAAATAAAAGAAAAGAAGCTAAGAGAAAGCGTTACCATTAATTTGGGTAACTCCCTTTGGTTTGAACCAAAAAGGACTCTTGAAGTTATTTTTGCCTATGTTAAGGCTTCTAGAAGGAGGAAAGGGAAGTAGGGAGCTTAATTGGTCAGATATTGGACGAGAAAAAAGTCTTGAGAGGTGTGAGGAATTGGTTAGAAGTGGTGTCCTTTTATAATGGGGAGGAGGGGCTCTTTAGGAAAGATTGAAAATATTAAATTATTATATAATGATATTGGGTTTATAAAGGTCAAAAACTCATTAAAGGTGAATATAAGATTACTAAAAATTTAAATGAAATCATCAAATATGAATTGGACAGGTTTTGGGTTTTATTTTAGACTTTATAATCTAATTTTATTTAAATCATTTATTAATGAGGTAAACACTACATCAATATTGTGTCATATATAATTTAGCTTATTAGATGTATAAAAATTATAAATCAAATACCATGATGTAGGAAATATTTTTAGCTTTCTAATTAATATTTATAGTCAAAATTATAATATATATAAACCTATGTAAAAATTGTTTTTCTGAAAGATATATGATTATGTCATTTTTGTATTTACTTTAAATTAATTAATATAAAGTGTCATTATCACTTACAAGTGGCTCCATGGGGTCCCATAATTGACTCAAAGATTCCCATGGTCGAACATGTGTCAAATAATAGGGTTAGGACACGTTTTAGTGTAATTTAGTATTATTATATTATTATTTGTTACCTTTATTTACCGGATTTACCCTTTATCTAGGGTAAATAAAATATTAACCGAAATAATTATTCAAAATGTCTAAAAATAAAAGATACCTATTTACCCAATTTGGAACTCCTGATTATAAATATGGAATCCATTTTTCTAAATTCGAAACATATAAGTGGTAGAAATTAATTTAAAATTAATTTTCGCTATCAAAACAAAAAGTGTGTTTTTAAGAAGTAATAACTATCAAAAGATTGACACTTGTTTATGTCTTGTTTAAATGTGAAATTATGTCCAATGACCAAAGTTATATTAAATGGTAAAAATATATTATAAATATACTTTAAAACCACTAAAATTCATAATTTATCACCATTAATTATTTCGATTAATTTTTTTTAATTAAAATTTAGTAATTTTCACTATTCATCAAAATATAAAAGTTTTCAGAAAAATAAAAAAATTTCACGCGATGCTAATTGAAATATTCAAAATCCAAAAATAAAGTCCATTTTGAAGGATAAAATTTATAAAATTTCAAAAAGAGGGTATTACTATTCATAATGGCTAGTTCGATTGGTCACGGTGTGTTAGAATCTCGAAGTTACGTTTAACACACACTACTATATTATTCAAAGGGAAACGTACCTTGGAAGCTTGGGGTGTCACATTCTCCCCTCCTTCATATAATTTCTTCCTCAAAATTTCTAGAATACTACCACATAAAAATACACATGTGGTTCTTCATCATAAGTTCCTTGGGTTCCAATGTTGCCTCTTCCATCTTATGGTTTCTCCATATAACATTTACCAGACGAGTCGTCCGGTTTCTTAGCACTTGTTCTCTAGTATCAAGAATCCTAATTGGCTCTTCACAATAAGATAGACTGGGTTCTAGTTCTAATTCCTCATAGGTAAGTACATGCATTGGTTCAGGCATGTATTTTCTCAATAGTGATACGTGGAATACATCGTGAACTTTGGAGAGACTTGGCGGCATTGCCAAACGGTAAGCTACAACCCCAATTCGTTCTACAATTTCAAAAGCTCCGATGTACATGGGACTCAATTTACCTTTCTTACCAAAACATATAATTCCCTTCCATGGAGATACCTTCAAGAAAACATGATCTCCTACCTGAAATTCCAAATCCTTCCTTTATTTATCGTCATAGCTCTTCTGCCTACTATGAGCTGCTTTGGTGTGGTTTTGGATTACCTTCACCTTTTCCATCGTTTCCTCCACCAGTTCTGGGCCTACGAGTTTTCTTTCACCAACATCAACCCAACAGGTTGGTGTGCGGAATCTCTATCTGTATAATGCTTCATACAGTGCCATCCGAATACTTGAATGGAAGCTATTGTTATAGGAAAATTCTACCAGAGGTAAATATTGATCCCACATACCCTGAAAGTCATGTGCGCAAGATCTCAACATTTCTTCTAATGTTTGAATAGTCCATTCTGATTGTCCATCTATTTGAGGGTCGTAATCAGTGCTCAAATGAAGTTCAGTATCCATGGAATTCTAAAGACTCCTCCAGAATCTTGAAGTAAAACGGGGATCACGATCAGAAAAAATTGATAGGGGTAATCCGTGAAGTCTCAAAACTTCATTAATATATAGTCTTTCTAGACGTTCAAGTGGCAGATCTTCCCTTATAGAATGAAAATGCGCTGACATGGTAAGACGATCAACAATGACCCATATTACATAGTTTATTCTAGGAGATTTTGGTAGTACCATGAAAAAGTCCATCGTAATGTTATACCATTTCCAATCGGTTATGGGAAGAGGTTGTGTGACTCCTCTAGGCTGTTGCCTTACCACTTTCACTTCTTGAAAAACCATACATCTTGACACAAAATCAGCAATCTCCCTCTTCATGTTGTACCACCAAAAATGTTCCTTCAAATCTCTATATATCTTAGTGCTACCAGGGTGTGTAGAGAAATTGGAACTATGAGCATCATCTAACAATTCCCTTTTTAGATCAGGTATATCGGGAATGTAAAGTCGCTTCACAAATATCAAAATCCCATCTCCATACAAAGAGTCACTCAATCTCCCATCATTCATAGCTATAATCTTTTTTTGAAACTCTTCATCACCAGTCTGAGAACTCTTTATCCTTTATAGTAAAGATGGTTTGGCAACCATTTGAAAAGTATTGATGTTTCACCTTCCATGGTGATTCCCATATCCATCTTTACTTGATCCAAGTATATAGGATCCCTTTCAACTCTCATCTGGTTCAAAACATAATGATCCTTTCTACTCAGAGCATCTTCCACCTTATTTGTCTTCCCTGGGTGGTAGCATATCAGGTAATCATAGTCCTTGAGTAGTTCAAGCCATCTACTTTGCCTCATGTTGAGTTCTTTCTGTGAGAAAATATACTTCAAACTCTTGTGATTAGTATAAATCTCACATGTATCACCATAGAGATAGTGTCTCCAAATCTTCAAAGAAAATATTACAGAATATAACTCAATATCATGAGTGGGATAGTTTTTCTCTTGAATTTTCGGCTGTCTTGATGCATATGCAATAACCCTATCATTCTGCATAAGGATACAACAAAGTCCTTTCTTTGAAGTATCACTATAAATAACAAACCCGTCATTCCCTGATGGTAGAGTCAATATCAAAGCAATGGATAATCTTATATTCAGTTCTTCAAAACATTCTTCACACTCTTTTGTCCAAATAAATTTATCCCCTTTACATGTGAGCTTCGTTAATGGGTTATCCAATCAGGAAAAATTCTGGACGAAATGACAATAATAACCTACTAAACCAATAAAACTGCATACCTCGGTTATACTCGTTGGTGATGGCCATTCTAGGATTGCTCTTGTCTAAGAAGGATCAACGGAAATTCCATAGTTAGAGACAATATGGAGAAGAAAAGAAATCTTCTGAAGCCAGAATTCACACTTCCTAAAATTCCCATATAATTCATGTCTTCTAAGATACTTCAGGATAATGCGCAAGTGATTTTCATGATCTTCATAGCTTTTGGATTATACCAAGATATCATCAATAAATACCACTAAAAAATCATCGAGATATTCCTTGAAAAATCCGTTCATTAGATCCATGAAGACAGAGGGTGCATTAGTAAATCCAAAAGGCATTACTATAAACTCGTAATGCTCGTACCCGGTTCGAAATGTTTTATACAGAATGCCTTCCTTCTTCACACAGAACTGATGGTATCCGGATCGAACGTCAATCTTTGAAAAATATTGAGCTCCATGCAGTTAGTCAAATAAATCATCAATGCGAGGTTGGGGATACTTGTTCTTTATTGTTACATCATTGATGTACTTGTAGTCAATGCTCAATCTCATAGATCCAACTTTCTTTTTAACAAAAAGAATAGGGGCTCCCCATAGAGAAACACTAGGGAGAATAAATCCCTTATTACTCAATTCCTCTAGTTGTTTCTTTAGTTTAACTAATTCTATAGTGTCCATTCTATAAGGGGTCTTCGATATAGGCCTTGAACCAAGAATTAAGTCAATGGAAAACTCAATTTCTCATTCTAGAGGATGTCCAGGAAAATACACTGAAAAACATCAATATATTCGTTCACAATAGGTACATCCTCTATTTGAACATTCCTTTCCTAACCCATAGTTATTTCATTCTCTTCCTCCCAAATAATTGAATTTAGTTGAGCTACTATGGGTGGATCTAGATAAGAATTAGGTGGTGACAATTCTTCACTAAAGATAAGGTGTTCCTTATCATCATCATCAAAAATCGTAACCTCCTTCTTCTAAAAATAAATCTTTGTATCATGGTCCAAAAACCAATCCATACTGAGGATTATATCAAATTAAATCATAAGTATGACGATCAGATCAGCAGATAAAGAACATTTATATGCTCTATTGGGAATAGATTCAATTTTTTTTTTCAATGATTCTTCCCTTAGGAGTTTTGACTGAAAACTCCCTTGTTAAATAAAATTGGAAATATCTTATTTTCTTAGCAAACTGGAAATATATGAAACAATGCGATGATCCATAATCAAATAAAGCATTTTCTAAACTTGAGGAAACCATTAAATTACCTACCACAACATCGTTCGGAGCTTCTACCTCAACAATTGTGATAGTATAATCTTGGCCTTGATCCCTTGGCCTTTTCTGAGGTAAGTTACCTTGATGCTTAGGACATACATTTTCATAATGTCCCATCTCCCTGCAGTTGTAGCATTGAAAATTGGTAGTGTCTTTCTTTCCCTTACAATCATCAGAAAGATGGCCTTTTTGTCCACATTTGTAGCATAATCCTTTTCCTTTTAGACATTCACCAGGGTGCTTCCTTCCACAATTATCACATGTTGGAAATTCAATTCTTCCCTTCTTCCCTATTTCGTTATTTCCTTTCCCAGAGTTTTCACCAGATCTCTTCTTCTCTTTCTTTACTTTAAAGTCTTAAGACTTTGAGAATTCCTTTTCTGTTTTGATAGCACATGATAAAATATCTTCATATTACGAGAAGGATTGTGATACTAAATCTCGACCGAGAAATGGTATTATCCCATCAAAGAAACGATCAATATTACTTCTTGGGTTATGTATATAATCTTCAACATGCCTTGCTAACCATGTAAAGTTAGCCTCATACTTTGCAACATTCTCATCCTCCTTTTTCCTCAAACTTAGAAATTGCCTTTCCATATCATCTCGATGGTCACGAGTAATATATTTTTATAAGAAAATCTCCTTAAACTACCTCCATTCCATATTTTTTACTTCATCTTGATCATTTGTGTTTTGAATCAATGACCCCCATTTATCAGCATCTCCAGTGAGGAGGTAAACTGCCATGATAACTTTTTCCCTTTCACTACTCCCCAAGGCATGGAATATTTTCTATAAAGAATTTATCCATTGCTCACCTACTAGGGGATTTTTACCCCCCATTGAATGTTGGTGGTTGTTTCCCCATGAAGAGATTTAACATTGATCCTCCACGATGTGGAATCGGATGCTCCATATGGGTAAGGTTATTATTCATAACCTGAGTGAGTTTTCCCAGTATGGTGATTAGCTGATCAGCACCAGTTTCATGACCAGCTCCACTATAATTTTATTGAGAAGGAGGGGAATCCCTACAGGGAGTGTGTGCATTGATATAATTTCCATTCCTTCCACAAGGCACCATTTCTAAACAATTTCATAAACTAGATTATTTTATGAATCGAAATACATAATTCCATACTTGTAAAACACTTAACATAAATTGAACTATTTATGGATATAATCCATAATCATAAAAATGTTTTCTTTGAGGAATTATATACTCATAAAACCTTCATAATGGTTTTTAATGAAAATGAGAATTATCCTAAGCATATCCCTCAGGAGTGTTGTAACCAAGAGTGCAGCAAGGCCCGTTGTCATGCACCAGTTCCAGTTTGAGTCTAGATGAAAGCGGTATTTTCGGGTTTTACCACTAGGTACGTCTATGCCAGAGACGCCTCTACCTTCTTGTATCCAGATAGGGATGTATTTCTCGGAAAACACATAGAATCTCTACAATACCAAAATTATTGGTTGTTCTTCTATACTAATCCTCCAAGTCCATCTTAGGTCTATGTGCTCTAATCAGAGTTTATCTAAATATAGCTTCTAAGATTTGTACTAAACTTCCCCTCATACCAACTATAACGCCCTAACCCCAGTTACCCAGAGTCGGTACATTATTACATAACATTGGCATGATCTCAAGGAAATCAGGTCTCAAAATACCAATCCATTTATTATTATTGGAAAAAATATTCATACGTAAGTTCAACTTTACAACTTTAAAAGAAATACAACACAAATTTATTCCATGGGAAACATCCAAGACACCTAAATAAGGCAAGCAAGTCACTCATAACTAAATTCTTCCTATCCTGGGAAAATGAAACATAAGAAAGGGGTGAGCTCAAATGCTCATTAAGGGTAAGAAATACAGCAGAAGATAACATACATATTAAGCATGGTGAATAATTGAAACCACATGCCTTTACCAATCAAAAACATGAATGATTTTATGGTAGGAGTATGAGCTAAGTAAATTGTAGAGACCTGAAGCTTAACGTACATGGACATTACATTAATTTTGCAGAATACTTAATTCATATAAAAAATAGACACACAAGGACCGCAATAGTTTAGTGTCTTTGGAAACTTGGAACGTAATCTTCTAATCGTGGTGAAAGATCTTCAACAACTCCCATAATGATCTTCCCCTTTTTGTTTCCTTACCTAAATCCTTTCTTTATTTCCTGGGGACAATAAAACATAAAAAGGGTGATCTCAAATGCTCAGTAAAGAAAAAATAGAGAACATAAAACAATCCATAAACATTTGAAAACAAAAACATGAACATGAAATTTAAACATCAAAATCTTGAGTAAAGACATAAATCGTGGAAGTACATAATGCATATATCATAATGGAACATCAACCATGATAAAATATATTGGGAATAAAACATGTAATTGTGGTAACCATTCATAACATGTTATGATTTCCATAGTAGCCAAGGCATTGCTTCCAAGACCATCTTAGTGGACAAAGTCCCTTTCTGAATTGAGTTCACTCTTCGTTTCAGTCCTATAACACTGAACCAGATTAACTTACCGTTCCAACCATGTATATATCATGAGATATAAATCTTTACCCAATGAATTGGAGGGAGATATAGATCCCACCCATCTCATAATAAAATCATTCTTACTTGTTCCACAACATTAACATAAATCATTTATCATAACCCAAAGAATAAAAATGGGTTTCATAAACATCATCCCATCATAACATAATCCATAAAAAATTGGATATCATATCATCATAAGAAAATTGAAACCATATAAATCATATAGGCATTATACTTGAAACATACACATGTGAAATAATGTCATATTAGATGGAAAATGGTTTTGATAAAACACTTGAAATGAAATTCTTGAGGAAAATATCCTTTCTTCTTCAAAATCAATTTTCTTTTCACAAAATGCCATGCAATTTTAAAAGAAAATGATTTTGTTGAAAATAGTCATGAAATATTTTAGAGTAATCTTCATGAAAATAAGGCGTTATAAAACCATAAAAATCTGTTCATGCTGTATAAGTTAAAAAAACATTCTCCTCGTACTTTTTCCAGAAAAGTCAAATAGTACCTCGTAGGGTAAAAAAAAGAAAGATTCCTTCCATAACATGAGGTAAAAGTCAAAATTGGTAAAAAATGACTTTAAAAATACATGAAAACACTTTTATAAAACATGGAAATGGATGATAATAATAACCCCAGTAAATACTTAAGAATAAGCAATCTCAGATAAAAATGAGATTGCAAAAATTATCCCTTACCTTAGGTCCGATATGCTTCGTTTGGAACCGAACCTTCTATATAATGATTTAAATAATGTCATTGAATTATTACATAATCATATTCATTGTTATGATATCATATATGGTTCATTTATGACTTTATATTACCCGTTCTTTTGTAAATTCATGTTAATGTAGCGTTTTGGGTTAAATCGTTTCATTTATGGTCCGTGATTTGACTTGTAATTATTTATATGATTACTTAGATAATGATTACTTAATTAAAAAATATAAAAAATGATTTATATATAATATATATTCAGAATTTACGTATATATAATAGATCGATAAATGGAAAGAAATACACCGTTAATGGAGACGGTAGGCCGTACGTACGCATGAACGCTGTTTTCGTTTCTTTATTGAGTTGAATGGAATTAAGTACATGACATACATATATATATACATAAATATAGTAGATTTATAATGTCATATATTTCATTATTATTTCTTATATATACTTTATAATCATTCTTTAATGGTTAACATGGATAATGAATCTCATCGCGTCGTGGAGACGATAGTCCGTACATACGCACGAACGATGATATCGTTTCCTTAATTATTGAATTGAATTGGAGTGGATGATACAATATATCATCATCAGTATGATGTTATAATAACTATGTATAGTTATTATTTACACCATTATACCCATCCAAGTATGGTGGTGATGGAAAAACAGATTACACCACGGCGTGGAGACGGTATTCCGTACGTACGCACACACGGTGATTTCGTTTTCCGTAGGATGGATAGAAGTTGAAATGGGGATGTTTCATATTTATAATAACATATCAGTATATTAGTGATACTTATGTTATTAATTTATAATGAAAAAACTAAAGAAGAAGAAGTTGAAGAAGAAATAATCTTGAAAGAATCGGAAGAAGAGATTACCTCTTCTTCGACGTACCTCCTTTAAACATCTTCTTAGGGAACTAGGGTTGGTATTTTGAGATGACCAGTACCTTTATAAGGTTTCTAGGGAAGTGGGGAAGTGAAATGGGCAGATTTTGGCCGTGCTTCAAGTCTCAAAATGGTGTGAGGAAGAGAGGGAGGAGGTTCCCTTTTATAAGGGAGGAGAGGGGCACCTCTGGAATTCTCAAAAATATTAGTTTAATATAAATTCAAACCCCACATAAAAACCTCCAAAAATGACTCAATTCAAATATTAGATGAGATAGGGTTGTAATATCATCAACCAATAAATTTTAGACATGTTTTTATCTTATTTTAAACCTTATCATTTTCATTTACCCTTATTTAATCTATTTAAGATTTTTTCTGGTAATAAAATTCTAAATTTTAAATGGTTATAAGTAATCACTTATGTGTTGTTAATTTTCCATAATTGGATATTTTATAAAATTTTAAACTATATAAATTTCAATTTATAATTTATAATTTTTTTTTGATTTTGAAACAATTTAATAATATGTTATTTTTATAAAATAACAATAGTGTCAATTTTGACACTATTTATTTATTTGAATTTAAATAAAATATATACAATATATATGTTCGAAATAAAAGCTTTAATAGATTCATAAAATGTCATATGTATCTAGAAAATTAGTGGAGTACATTAAATAGTTCATATAATATTTATTTTAATATTTTTAAAACCATTTATTTGATATTTTAATTAATAAAATAATTTCAACATCACTATTCTGTCATAGTTAATGATAATTATTTAATCCCTAAAAATTCTAAATAAATTCATATGATGTAGATAATTGTATTATCTTTTTGGATACTATTAAAGTTCAAAGTGTCATTATGTTTATCAATAAATTAAAATTATTATACTTATAAGATTTAAGAAAGTGACATGTTGTCACTTTCTTTGGTTTTAATAATAATTAAATTATTTTCATGAAAAAGCGTCCATTAAAAGAATCTAATCCGACCCTTAGGTGATATGGGTCGACGTTTAGTCATCCATTATGATTTTTATAGGTGTTAGGGTAATTTTATAATCTTATATTTAAAATTTACCGTAGTTACAATTCATAATGCCAAAAAATAAAAAGTAGTCTATTAATATAATTTGGACCCACTGATTACAAATATGGAATCCATTTTTCCAAATTCAATACACATAAGTTTCATAAATTAAATTAAAATTAATCCCGTTGTCGAAATAAAACAAGTTTTTGTTTAAAACATTACAAAAGATTGAATTGATTTAACCTACGAATTCAATGTAAAATCAATGTTAATGACATACATAATATTAAATTGTAAAAATATATTCTATTTATACTTTAAAACCATTCAATTTTATAATTTAACCAAATAAATTATTACGATGAAAAAATTTGTTTTTAATTAAAATATAGCATGTTTTTACTATTCATTAAAATATGAAAGTTATCAGAAAAATATCAAAACTCTATCCAATGTAAATTTTTATATCCTGATTCAAAAGAAGAAGTTTATTTTGTAAAATTGAACTTATAAACATGTCAAAAACTAGACTTAATGTGGGTGCGCCATCAAAATGCGGCAAAACTGCATTTTTTGAAAAATACTTATTTTACCCGAAAAATTTATTTTGGTCACATAAAATGTTTTAGAAAATTTATAAGATGAATAATAATGTTATAAAATTAAAAATTAAGTTAATACTATTCATAACGGCTAGTCCATAATAATATTATAACAATATATCATAGTTTAGTGAAACCTGGTATTGCGTACATCACACGCTATCGAGGAAGGTCGCGATTGCGTGTAATGCAAGCCAAGTCAGGGTTGCGTGTTGTGCAAGACTCCTTTGTTGTTTCGTTATAACAGAATCCAAAAATTTTTCATTTATACATTGAATATATATATTTATATACTCAATGTTGCGTAGAATGACTATTATCCAATGAACATGAAATTTTGTGTAACACAATCTAAGAATAGTGTTGCGTATACTGCAAGCTAATACAGTGTTTCGTATAGCACAAGATACTCTTGTTGTTGCATAAAACGCATGACATCAAATAAATTAAAACGAATACTTATCATAAAATATCAGGTTGTTACATTCTACCCCCCTTAAAATGAATTTCTCCCTTGAAATTCGTCGGGGTTATAAATGGTTTTCTACTTGAAAGTTTCTTTAATTGAAACCCTTATCATAAAATGAAAGACCATAAATTAACTTTAAAAACTAATGTATGAAACGTAAAGGTTACCCAAATTAACTAATCACTGGGTTTCCACATAGGAGAACATAGGTGAAAATATGGATATGGAATAGAAATATGACCATCATGTTCTGATGGAGAGTGGTAGAGAACATGGCTATGAAAAGGCAAACAATCACAAAGCTATAGATTTATAATGATCTAAGGTACGATCTTATTCGTCGGATATAAGAGCACTAGGACAACATTTTTGGTTTTCAATATCATTTCCCTAAAGTTAAAAATTTTGAATTAGAAGAAATACTTGCTTGATTTTGGTACAATCTCTCTGTTGTTTGTTCTTTGAACAATTTCCACAACATCTCTTAAAGAAATGATGTTGAATTTGTTATTTGTGAAGTGCTAACAGATTATGTGATATAATTATGGGTCATTCGATCTGTCTCAAACAAAAGGTTAGAAAAAGTAATCAAATATACATAAGTCCATCTATAGTGAGATTAATCATATATGGACTTATACTTCATATATCATACTTTTTAATATAATAAAACTAGTTTCTGCAAACCAGGGACTTCCTGTAGGCCAGTGGTAGGAGATAAAGGCCTGTCGCACTTCGGTTGTGGGTTTGATTCCCACAGCCTTGTCCGACGCGATGGGCTGTCGCCTGTCCTACAGGTTGTCCTTTTTCTAAAACCACATTACTATAACATCCCATCAATAATATCGATCTATCTTATGTACAACATAATCCATTCCAATCTTTATGCTTATCTAAAATACTTCTTTCCAAGCTCATAGTATAAAGAAAATGATTACTTGAAATGTCACATAACAATCACATGAATGCCATCATTTATCCCCCATATATCATAAGATATATCTTGTTGGTCAAATTATAAACATGTGAATACCTTAATCATGTATTCTCTTGAAGAATGAATACCCATTGAACCTTAGTGAAAACATGTATGCTGTTAAATTTTAACACTTTCTAAATACCAAAATCCCAAAAATTCTATATACTCGAACCATAATATCACTTAGTTCTTATATCAGTCATGAGCTCATGATTACTATCATATTATTTTCTCTTTATCCCTTCATTATGCGTATTTCATCTGCTTTCCAAAAATATTTAAATCACTTTTTCATGGTTACCAGTACCATATAATTTATGAAAACCAATACATAGATATTCCAAAATTCCACAATACCATAAATGAGATTCCATGATACTATTTTGAAATCCCATTACATAAATACTCAATAATTATACAACATCATTTTCATACTCAACATCACACATAGTGATCGCTTGAGACATACCTTCATTCTTTGACTTAAGAGTTTTCTCACGTTGATCATCATTAACCCGTGGATTAGGGCATTTATTAGCATAATGCCCAATTTTCTTACACATGAAGTATTGAAGTGTTGGTTGTGAGTTCTCTGCAGTATTTTCTTTATTCACATCATTAACAACCCTTATTCCATTACTTCGACACTCAGCTTCTCGATGACCTTCTTTTCCACACGTAAAAAAGTTTCTAGTCCCTTTAATACAATCTCCACCATGCTTCTTTCCACACTTTGAGCATAAGGAAACATTCATCTTCTTCTCACCTTTATTATAAGATTTCTCCTTGAACTCCATATTTCATTTCTTGTCAAAACCATGAGATGAATATGTTACACCAACATCCAGTTCTACCTTGATAGCACAATGCACAATTTATTCATAGCTACTGAAGTCTCTTATAGTTAATTCCCTTCGAAGACTTGTTTTTAAGCCACTGAAAAATCGATCAACTTTACTTTCAGGTTGGATGATAATGCCAGATGCATACCTTGCAAGTCTTGTAAAATTCACTTCATATATACCAACAGATTCATCATCCTTCTGCTTAAGCTCAAGGAACTCCTTTTCCATATTTGTTTGAATAATACGAGGGAAGTACTTACTAAAAAACAAGTTCTTGAACTCATCCCATTCCATTGACTCAATTTCATCTCTTTGCCTTGTATTCTTGATAAGATTCCACCATTGATCAACATCACCTTCCAAATGATATACTGCTAAGATGTCGTTATCACGCTCAGAACATTGTAGAACTAAAAATATCTTTTCAGTATTACTGATCCATTGTTCAGCCACTAAGGGGAAAAAAGACCCGCTGAATGAAGGTGGATGCTGCCTCATGAAGGATTTAACAGAATGTTGCTCCTTTCTCTTCTCATTTTGAAGTCTAGATTGATTCATATCTTGTGTAAGTATAGAAATAAGATTTTTCACTCCATCTCCCATGATATTGGTTTTTTCAAGAGGAAAATCATTGCATTGTCCATTACATTGATCAACACGGTTCCTTCGGGTTCCAGCCGTCGTCTAAAACCCAAAAATAATAGTGTGAGAGGAAAAAATCATGCTAGGGAGAACAAAATAGTAAAGGGGGAGTACCCTCAATATCTAACATCTTAGGTTAAATTCTAAGATCGTTACCTTAGTTCTAGGACTATATCCTATACGTATACTTATCCTTTGGGACATCCCAAGACATACCTTAGAAATATCTCTTGGGATCTCACTAACATTTTTGCATCCTAGTTTCCAAAGGTTGACTAAAACTTTCCTCTGATACCAACTGTAGAGACCTGAAGCTTGACGTACAAGGACATTACATTACTTTCTTGGAATACTTAATACATATCAAAAAACAGACACACAAGGACCGTAATAGTTTAGTGTCTTCGTAAACTCAGAATGTAATCTTCTAATCGTGGTGAAAGATCTTCAACAACTCCCATAACAATCTTCCCCTTTTTGTTTCCTTACCTGAAACCTTTCTTTATTTCCTGGGGATAATAAAACATAAAAAGGGTGATCTCAAATTCTCAGTAAGGGCAAACAGAGAGAACATTAAACAATCCATAAACATTTTAAAACAAAAACTTGAACATTAAATTTAAACATAAAAATCTTGAGCAAATACATAAATCATGGAAGTACGTAAGGAATATATCATAATGGAACATCAACCATGATAAAATTTAATGGGAATAAAACATGTAATTGTGGAAAACATTCAGCACATGTTATGATTTCCATAGTAGCCAAGGCGTTGCTGCCAAGCCCATCTTAGTGGACAAAGTCCCTTTCTGAATCGAGTTCACTCCTCGTTTCAGTCCTGTAAAAGTGAACCAGATTAACTTACCGTTACAGCCATGTCTATCTCATGAGATATAAATCTTTACCCAATGCATTTGGAGGGATATATAGGTCCCACCCATCTCATAATAAAATCATTCTTACTTGTGCCACAACATAAACATAAATCATTCATCATAACCCAAAGAATAAAAATGGGTTTCATAAACATCATCCCATCATAACATAATCCATCAAAAAATGGATATCATATCATCATAAGAAAAGTGAAACCATTTAAATCATATAGACATTATACTTGAAACATACACATATGAAATAATGTCATATTAGATGGAAAATGGTTTTGATAAAACACTTGAAATGAAATTCATGAGGAAAATATCATTTCTTCTTCAAAATAAATTTTCTTTTCACAAAATACCACGCAATTTTAAAAGAAAAGGATTTTTTTGAAAATAGTCATGAAATATTGTAGAGAAATCTTCATGAAAATAAGGCATTATAAAACCATAAAAATATGTTCATGCCATATAAGTTAAAAAAACATTCTCCTCGTACTTTTGCCGGAAAAGTAAAAACGTACCTCGTAGGGTAAACAAAAGAAAGATTCCTTCCGTACCATGGGGTAAAAGAAAAAATGGGTAAAAAAGGAATTTAAACATCCATGAAAACAATTTTATAAAACATGTACATCGATGATAGCAATAACCCCAGTAAATACTTACGAATAAGCAATCTCGGATAAAAATGAGATTTCAAAAGTTATCCCTTACCTTAGGTCCGATATTCTTCGTATGGATCCAAAACTTCTATATAATGATTTAAATAATTTTATTGACTTATTACATAATCATCTTCATTGTTATGATATCATATATGGTTCATTTATGACAGTATATTACCCGTTCTTTTGTAAATTCATGTTAATGTAGCGTTTTGGTTAAAATCATTTCATTTATGGTCCGTGATTTGACTTGTAATTATTCATATGATTACTTAGATCATAATTACATAATTAAGAATATAAAACATGATTTATATATAATATATATTCATAATATAAATATATATTATAGATCGATAAATGGAAAGAAATAAACCGTTCATGGAGACGGTAGGCCGTACGTACGCATGAACGCTGTTTTCGTTTCCTTATTTAGTTGAATGGAATTAAGTAGATGACATACATATATAAATACATAAATAAAGTATCTTTATAATGTCATATATTTAATTATTATTTCTTATATATACTTTATAATCGTTCTTTAATGGTTAACATGGAGAATGAATCTCATCGCGTCGTGGAGACGGTGGTCTATACGTACGCATGAGCGATGATATCGTTTCCATAATTACTGAATTGAATTGGAGTGGATGATACAATATATCAGAATCAGTATTATGTTATAATAACTATGTATAGTTATTCTTTACACCATTATACCCATCCAAGTAAGGTGGTGTTGGAAAAACAGATTACACCACGGTGTGGAGACAGTATTCTGTACGTACGCACGTGCGGTGATTTCGTTTTCCGTAGGATGGATAGAAGGTGAAATGGGGTTGCTTTATATTTATAATAACATATAAATATATTATTCATACTGATGATATTACTTTATAATTAAACAACTAATGAATAAGAAGTTGAAGAAGAAATAAGCTTGAAAGAATCGGTAGAAGAGATTACCACTTCTTCGATGCACCTCCTTTAAACATCTTCTTAGGGCACTAGGGTTGGTCTTTTGAGAAAACCAGTACCTATATAAGGTTTCTAGGGAAGTGGGGAAGTAAAATGGGCAGAGTTTGGATGAGCTTCAAGGCTCAAAATGGTGTGAGGAAGAGAGGGAGGAGGCACCCTTTTATAAGGGAGGAGAGGGGCACCTTTGGAATCCTCAAAAATATTAGTTTAATATAAATTCACACCCCACATAAAAACCTCCAAAAATGACTCAATTAAAATAATAGATGATATAGGGTTGTAATCTCATCAACCAATAAAATTTAGACATTTTTTTATCTTATTTTAATCCTTATCATTTTGATTTACCCTTATTTAATCTATTTAAGTTTATTTGTGGTAATAAACTTCAAAATTTGAAATGGTTATAAATACTCACTTATGTGTTGTTAATTTTCCATAATTGGATATTTTATTACATTTTTGACTATATAAATTTAAATTTATAATTTTTAAATATTTTTGTGATTTTTAAACAATTTAATAATATGTTATTTTTATAGAATAATAATAATGTCAATTTTGACACTATTCATTTATTTGAATTTAAATAAAATATATACAGAAGATATGTTCGAAATAAAAGCCTTAATAGATTCATAAAAGGTCATATGTATATATAAAATTAGTATAGAACATTAAATAGTTCATATAATATTTATTTTAATATTTTTAAAACCATTTATTTGATATTTTAATTAATAAAATAATTTCAACATCACTATTGTGTCATAATTAATTATAATTATTTAATCCCTAAAAATTATAAATAAATTCATATTATGTAGATAATTGTATTATCTTTCATTATACTATTCATTTTCGAAGTTTCATTAAGTTTATCACTAAATTAAAATTATTATACTTATAAGATTTAAGAAAGTGACATGATGTCACTTTCTTTGGTTTTAATAATAATTAAATTATTTTCATGGAACAAAGTCCATTAAATGAATCTAATCCAACCCTTAGGTGATATGGGTCGACTTTTAGCCATCCAATAGGATTTTTGCAGGTGTTAGGGTAATTTTATAATGTTATATTTAAAATTTACCGTAGTTACTATTCATAATGCCCAAAAATAAAAAATAGTCCATTAATATAATTTGGACCCACTGATTACAAATATGGAATCCATTTTTCCACATTCAATACACATATGTTTCAGAAATTAAATTAAAATTAATCCCGTTGTCGAAAGAAAACGGGTTTTTGTTTAAAACATTGGAAAAGATTGAATTGATTAACCTACGAATTCAATGTAAAATCAATGTTAACGACATACATAATATTAAATGGTAAAAATATATTCTATTAATACTTTAAAACCATTCAATATTATAATTTAACCAAATAAATTATTACGATGAAAAAAGTTGTTTTTAATTAAAATATAGCTTGTTTTACTATTCATTAAAATATGAAAGTTATCAGAAAAATATCAAAACTTTATCCAATGTAAATTTTTATATCCTGATTCAAAATAAGAAGTTTATTTTGTAAAATTGAACTTATAAACATGTAAAAACTATATTTAATGTGGGTGCTCCATCAAAAGGCGGCAAAACTGCATTTTTTGAAAAATACTTATTTTACCCAAAAAATTTATTTTGTTCACAAAATATGTTTTAAAAAATTTATAAGATGAATAATAATGTTATAATATTCAAAATGTAATCAATACTTTTCATAACGGCTAGTCCATAATAATATTATAATAAAATATCATCATTTAGTGAATCATAGTATTGCGTACAACACATGCTATCGAGGAAGGTCAGGATTGCGTGTAATGCAAGCCAAGTCAGGGTTGCGTATTGTGCAAGACTCCTATGTTGTTTCGTTATAACAGAATCCAACCATTTTTAATTTATACATTGAATATATATATATATATACACACTCAATGTTGCGTAGAATGACTATTATCCAACGAACTTGAAATTGTGTGTAACACAATCTAAGAATAGTGTTGCGTATAATGCAAGCTAATACAGTGTTGTGTATAGCACAAGATAGTCTTGTTGTAGCATAAAAAACATGACATCAAATAAATTAAAAATAATACTTATCATAAAATATTGGGTTGTTACATAAATAATCCCATAATAAAACATAATCATTGGTATTCTACTAGTCTAATGACCAGATGAACCATCAATATTTTTTTCATAATAAGGAAATGTATAGTGTCGGACATTCTGAAACATTTTGTCAAGAACTCAACCAAGACGACTAATAATGATTAAGGCCTAGGCCAAAACCATATATCAAAATTGGGAAAGGGCCTCAGCCAATTCCACGTCTAGTTGTCTCATGAGACCTACCAATGCATCTAGGTGCTATAGCGGGGTCCACCCGTCACTTACTAAGTCTAATACATTCCATATATGAAAAGGTTTAAAAATATCATAAACAATTGTATTAAATCTAGAATACGAAATTTCAACCATAAACCATAAATGGTATAAAAATAGCACATCCATAGTCAAACGTATCACAAAACCATCAATACAATAGGGAACTTTTGTATCATAATAAATCAAAATCAAATAAACTTATGATCCTTCATTGGATGTTGACATAGATGAAATCAAAACCTTTTTTTAGAGAAATACCTCTTTCTATTTTGAAATCATTTAAGAGTCACATAATTATAAAGAAAACATTTATTTTGAAAATATTCTTATAATCTTGTAAGGGAATCTTTAATGATTTTATAACGGCAGAAAATAACCGCACCCACCATATGAGTTAAAAAAACATTCTTACATTAAATTTATCGAAAAGGTCAAAAAGAAACAAGTTTGGAAAATGTCAGAAATAATCCTTTCAAAATACATAAGGGTATAAATGACTTTAAACCATTGTCTGTTAAATAGTAAAAATGTTTTCAAAAACATTTTTAAGAAACATGGATGTGGATGATAAAGAGGTCCCAGTAGATAATTACGTATTAACAACCTCAGATAATGAAGAGATTTTAGAATTAACCCATACCTTGTACTTTTCCTTAATAGAGGGTAGATTAAACTTTTGTATTATAGTTAAATCATTGTTATTAAATTATACAAGATCATATACATAAAAATGATATCATATATGATCTTTTTATATTGCTTTGTTAGTAATATTTTAGTATTATCGTTGTTTCGGGTGTTCACTTATTCATTTTCTTTTATTTGTTTTGTTACATAAGACATGTTTGTTATCCATAGGTTGTATCTTATTAATATACAAAATGATATCAAGTCCTTAAAATTATATTTAATTATCAAATAAAATTAGTCTTGAATGGATACGATGGGGAATGAATCTCATCGCGTTCGTGGAGACGGTAGTCCGTACCTACGCACGAACGATACTTCCGTTTCATTTTTCATTTTAAAAGGAATAAAAACCAAATTATACATATGTATATTATAATTCCAGTATAATATAATATCTTATCTCTGTTACTTATGTTCATTAACAACATACATTATACATTCTGTGTATGTTATGAACGAGTCATATCACTTTGAGGGGCGGTAGTCCGCACTTTCTCAAATGAAATTATCGTATATATATATAACATGAAACAAATAATGGTATGAAATAAAATGGAATTATAGAAGCTTATATATAAAATAAATATCATTAATAAAATATTTAGTTATAGTGCCATCATAATGGCCACTATGAGAGGTGGTAGGAGATAATTGAACAATCATCGTTTCGTGGGGCGTTTGGTTTCCATCCACATATACATTATGTTATTCACCCACCAGATGGAGGTGTGTGTAAGTGTAGTTCGAATACATGTCATAAAAATATCCTAGTTTATTGAGTATACTGGTTTTGTTACAAAAGAAAGTAATAAGAAGAGTTTAGGGGTTGGAGAAGTAAAATAAAATAAAAGAAGCTAAGAGAAATCGTTACCTTTAATTTGGGTAACTTTCTTTGGTTGGAACCAATAAGGACTCTTGAAGTGCTTTATACATAAGGTAAGGCTTTTAGGAGGAGGATAGGGATGTAGGGATCTTAATTGGGCTGATGTTGGATGAGCCAAAAGGCTCTAGAGGTGTGAGGAATTGGTTATAAGTTGTGTCCTTTCATAAGGGGGAGGAGGGGATCTTTAGGAATGATTGAAAATATTATTTTATTATATAATGATATTCAGTTTCTAAAGGTCCAAAACTCATTAAAGTTAAAGATAATATGACTCATGATCGAAATGAAATAATCCAATAATAATTGGATAGGTTTGGGTATTATTTTTGTCTTTATAATATTACTTATTTAAATCATTTATTAATGAGGTACACACTACATCATTATTGTGTCATATATAATTTAGTTTATTAAATGTCTAAAAATTATAAAAAAAATTCCATGATGTAGGAAATATTTTTATCCTTCTAATTAATATTTATAGTCGAAAATATAACTTACATAATCCTATATAAAAATTGTTTTTCTAAAAGAAATATGCTTATGTCATTTTTGTATTTACTTAAACTTAATTAATATAAAGTGTCATTATCACTTACAAGTGGCTCCATGGGGTCCCAAAATAAACCCAAAGATTCCCATGGTCTTACATGTATCAACCAATAGGGTTAGTACACGTTTTAGGGTAATTTAGTATTATTATAATATTATTTGTTTTCCTTATTTACCGGATTTACCCTTTAACCATGGTAAATAAAATATTTACCGAAATAATTATTCAAAATGTCTAAAAATAAAAGTTACCTATTTACACAATTTGTACCTCTTTATTATAAATATGGAATCCATTTTTTTCAATTCAAAACACAGAAGTTGAAGAAATTAATTTAAAATTAATTCCCACTGTCAAAACAAAATGTGTGTGTTTAAGAAGTAATAACTATCAAAAGATTGACACTTGATTATGTCCGGTTTAAATGTGAAATTATGTCCAATGACCAACATTGTATTAATTATTTCGATTAAAAAATTTGTTTTCAAATAAAATTTAGTAATTTTCACTATTTATCAAAATATGAATGTTTTTAGAAAAGTACCAAAATTTCACCCTAGGATAATTTCAATATTCTGAATCCAAAAATGAATTCCATTTTGAATGATAAAATTTATACAATTTCTCAAAATGGGTATTACTATTCATAACGGCTAGTTTGATTGGTCACAGTGTGTTATAATCTCGAAGTTGCGTACAACACACGCTACTGTATTATTCAAAGGGAAACATACCATGGAAGCTTGGGGTGTTACACAGACTAACTATTTGGAAATTCTCCTCCCCAAAATCTTCATCATGAAATCAGATCTCCAACTTCACATGGCTGTTCGGCTAGGCTTTCCCGTGCATGCACAGGATTATCCTGATGGAAGGTGCCATACCCTCTCATTCTCGCAATTCATTTAACTTTTACTATAGTGAAAGCTCCTTTCCCAACTTATTTTTGGATCTTGTTTCTTGTAGTTTTTTGGTTTTCATTGACACTTAATGAGGCCTGAATTCCTTGAGTTGGTCCGAAGGCCTTACTGACCCGAAGTCCTAGGTGGCCCGAAGTCCTTAATAGACTCGGGGACCAAATCGGTGGCCCGATTGCCCAAATGGAGGAATATTCCCAGCTGCTAAAGTTCAAAAAAGTACCTTCTACAGTTCCCCCTACAGTACTACTACAATTCCCATTACCGTACTGCTACAATACTGCTACTGTACCCCAGAAATTATGCCTCCACCTGGATTTGATCTTGGATCGCCTGGATGCCCTTAAGGAGTCCTCACAAACTAGGCTGAGGCTCATTTGCGAAA
The DNA here is from genome assembly GCA_963277665.1 of Viscum album. Classification (NCBI taxonomy): domain Eukaryota; kingdom Viridiplantae; phylum Streptophyta; class Magnoliopsida; order Santalales; family Viscaceae; genus Viscum; species Viscum album. The sequence continues at coordinate 1,750,643,358 of OY728152.1, forward strand.
TGTGTGATATATAAACTGATAATAAAAGTATGAAAAATGTAATCACATAGAAGGAGTTGAACATGTGTTAAAGAAGATGGTTGAATATGATAAAGGACTATGAATTCTCAATACATTACCCCCATGATAAAGTGAATAAGGTGGAAGATACTTGTAATGACCCGTAAAATTCAAGGAATTTTTTTTTCTTAATTTTCTTGGAAATTTTACAAGAACACAGTTTCTGATGGCACCACATTTCGAGGCCCTGTGTGCCCTGAATCATTTTCCCAAAGTTTAGCTCGGGTACGTTCAGTGAACGAACGAGCGGGTTTTCCTAACTTTTGAACAGGTGCTCAGAATCGAAATCTGAGGACACTGATGAAATTGCAGCGCCAGTAATTGCTTAGAAACACATTTTCCGGAGTTGTGTTTGCTCGAGTGTGGTTTTTTTAAAATTTGGGGTTAAGTAAAGGAATAAAATAAAAGTGGTGCAACCAATTTATTTTATTTTTGTTTAACCTAAGCTAAGTGGATGAAGTGGGACCCACAATATCCTACCCACTAGGTAGGACAATTGTGAGGTGGGACCCACACGATCCCCACAGTTTCTTTTCTTCCTAAACTCCCTCCTTTAATAAGGTAACGCACCCGTACCCCTGTTAATTGGAAGTCAACCCTTGCGTTTATCTGTTTATGAAACGCCTCTATTAATTGGGCGGTTTAAACGTTGCAATTAATTAAATTAATTGTTTGATTCGTTTTTGAATTTCAAAACGCTTGGCTTGAGAAATAAAATAAGACAAACTCTTATTTTATTAGAGTTGTTGGGTTGTGAGAGGATTGGGGAGAATTTGCTGAAGTTCTTGAAGTTCTTCTTCCTCGATGAAGAACTCGAAGAACGCAAAGAATGCCGACCTCTGATGACGGAAGACGGTGAGAGACGCCTTCCTTAGAGATCGATGATCCGAAGCTCACCCTTTCGTTCCTCCTTCCCGAGTCAAAGGAAGGGAGACACTGTTCCTCCTCGGACGATCTCTGTCAAGTGTGCGGAACCTTCTATTCGCGACGTCCCTTCCGCGACGAACCTTCATTCAACTACGCTCGAGGTAGGGGATTATTTTAATTGTTTCTTCGTGATTACTTCTGTCGCCATTCTTCATTTCAAATTGAGCCACCTGATATCGGAATAACAGGAGGAGGTCAGACCGCACAAACACGGCCGACCCTCCTCCCCCTTGTTTGTTTGATTTTGCTGCGGCACGTGAAAGGCGGCGCGGTGCCATTGCACCGCGCGGAAACTATGAGTTTGGGTGAAGAAGCGCGACACCATTGCGACGCACCGTTGAAGTCGAACAAGTCGCTTCACTGTCGCACCACGCCAGAGAACCAGAAGGAGACCGCCGCCGGAGCGGGGCCGCGGCGGAGCAGGTAGCGGCCTCCGGCTTCTGGCCGCCGGTGTCGGAGCAGGGGGACGGGACCGGCCCGGTCCCGTGGCGGCAGCAGCCGGCTGGCCGGTGCGGGCCGACCGGTCAGGGGGAAGCACCATGGGTTGTAAGCCCCGGCTGGCCAGCAGGAGCGGCCCCCCTCATGGGGGCCGCAGTTTCACACCGGGGGGGGGGGGGGGGGGCAGCGTGCCCCCCGCCCCCAAACTGCTCGGCCGTTTCGGATGAGCCACCTAGCCGCTGGCCGCGCCGGCATGCCGGGCTGGGCCGCCCCAGCCGGGCTGGGCCGCTCCCAAGAGGGACGGACCCAGGCCCGGTTTGGGTCGACCCGAATCGGGCCGACCCAGGGGGTCTCGGGCCAGGTCGGTCCGGGCCCGAAACCCCCACTTCCAGACCTCTTTAGGTCTTTTGCCCATAACATGGGCTACAGACCTCCGATCAACGCACCGTCAGCTGTGATGAGATCCGTGGATCGAGACGGTCGTTTCGGTATACTACACTCAATGTTTCGGAGGATTTTGGGTTCGGCCGGGTTGGTTCGTACACGAAATCTACTGGGGCCTCGGAGCGGAAATGCTTATAACTTGAGCTCCGGACGTCCGTTTGACGTGCCGTTGACTTTGATGGATTCCTATTAGTGAGACAGACCTTTTGGCTTACTCCGCTCGAGGTTTGGATGCAGTTGGAGTATGGTCAGGATGGTTTTGATTTAAAAACCAACCGGGCCGCTGGGACGAAAAAGCCAATAACTATCAGACCGGGCGTCCGAGAGACGCGCCGTATGTGACGTTGAGTTCCTGTTGATGATACGGAACTTTTGGATACATCAACTTTGGACTACATGTCAGTTGATGTATCAGCCCCTCGACTCGTGGAGCGGACCCTCCCGAACAAGATTGTTGTGTGCGGGAACCCTAGAGCTGGCTGCGACTACGACGACGATGACGATTGTACAGAAATCCTCCGTGGATTCGACGGCGACGACTACAACACTCAGCAATCCTACCTGGATCAGTGCTACCGATCCTGTGTGGGTCAGATCCTGTGTGGGTCAGCACTCTGCGGTCCTGTGTGGGCCAGTGCCTACAGATCATGTGTGGGTCATTGCGGGGGTCAGTACCTATCGATCCTTTGTGGGTAATTGCAGGGGTTAGTACCTATCGATCATTTGTGTTTCATTGCAGGGGTAAGTACCTATCGATGCTATGTGGGACTGATAGCTTAGATGAATCAGTGGCTACATCTGATCATCTCTATCGTCTTACAAAGAAGTATACCTGTCTGAGATGAATCTTGACTTTCAATCATTATCTTCGATATGATTGACTTTCTTTCCTGTGTGGATTGTGTTGTGCTATTCTGTGTGGACGTGATCAAACATGGGCTCGGATCTTGGAGTCGAACTAGAATTGATGACTTAGGTATATATATGGGCATATACCTAAGTAGTGTCGGATGTTACTTCATGATTGTATCTTTCCTTGTGGATTATCCTTTGTGGATTCTGGGAGACGTTTGGGGGTATCGGGGTCCCTACTGAGTAGCTTATACTCACCCCTGCATGGGATATGCCCGAACTACGTTATGTTGGTTGCAGACGACGGACATCGCTGATTGTGTTGAGGCTTATGGGACGAGACGGTACCTGGAGGTGGACCACTGGGCGGGACGTACACGGAGCGGACGACTGGACCCGAGGAGCTGTGGTGTCTATATCTACCCACCCTTCAGGTGGGACTTCCAATGGACGGCTCGACATTGTGGCTTTACTTTTTCAGTTGTTGTACTCCGTTTTTCAGTTCTACTTTACTTTTAGTTTGGGTTTGTATTCTGGCCCACTTACTTTTCCGCACTTACTGTTGTATCCATTTTTTACTTAGTGTTTACTTCTTCTTGCTTACTCTGTGTGGTTGTTTACTTTACAAAGTCAATGCCTTCCCTTTTTATTGGGAATTACGCCTTGGTGCTAGTCGCCAGCCCCTGGCCTATGGAGGGAGGGCTTGGGGTAGTCACAGCACGGGCCCTGAGGATGGGTTGTGACAAATTGGTATCAGAGGGAGATTCAGTTCTACCACAGAACTCAGGACTCTGATGTATTTCTATGTGAAATAATAGTGTTAAGAGTATTGAGTGTGGTTATCAGTACAGGGAGTCTGGTGTTGGTGTGGCGGCCGACATATCCATACACCAGGACCCTGAATTCTGATTTCCAACTTAGTGCACGAAAACATTGATTGCATGTGTGTTTCAAGTTTCCTTTGTGATTACTTTGTGTCAGCTCACCAGGTATACTGTTTGACCGTGGCACACTTGTTTTTTTGGATGTCCCCACGACGGAAGCCAGATAGGGTTCCAAGCGTTGTGGGTGTCGACAGCCCACCGAACGATGAGGCATCGGTACATGGCCCTTTGACAGCAGAGGCACCAGCGGTTCCTCTACCCGCCGAGCCACCGATGCTACCAGCCCCAGCGGCTGACCGTGCACGTCGCCTTAATGCACTGCATGAGTTTCAGCATTAGTGACCACCCAGGTTCCACAGGGAGACAGACCCTCAGACAGTTGAGGATTGGCAGGAGGCAGTTGTACGATTTTTCCGTTTGGTAGGGACACTAGCAGACCACATTGTGATCCTTGCAGTGAGTCTCCTGTATGCGGTAGAAGGAATATGGTGGAGATTTATGCTCCAGGTTCATGACGAGGTATCTCTTCTCTGGACGGACTTTGAGATCCTCTTACACTCGGAGTTCATCCCAGAAACCCTCCGTGCGGTGTGCATCCAGGAGCTACTACAGCTGCGGCAGGGCAGCTTGACGGTCGCCCAGTACTCGGTGAGATTTACTGACCTCTCGCGCTATTCGACGGACATGGTACATGACCCATTATTCCGGTCCCGGACCTTCAAGCAGGGATTGAGCCATGAGATCAGGGCATCGCTGATATCCATCAGCATTCCGACACAGGCAGGGTTACTGGAGAGAGCTCTTCTCATCAAGAGATTTCTTGCTAAGTCTACACCAGCGGTGAAACCTATCGTAGGGCGGCACGTAGCAGAGTCTTCTGCAGCTGGAAGTCGACGAATGACATATGGGTCCAGGCAGACCAGACCCTCAGGCAGACGACCTCAGGACACTGGCTCAGAGGTGTGGGTCACTCAATGCAAAGCCAATCTTTCGAGAGGCAGACAGTGCTACACAGGCGGCGTGCAGGGCCACATGGATCGTGACTACCCGACCCGCCGTGTTGAAGTGCAGTAGACGGTTGAGGGACCAGCTAGGCAGAGGAAGAGGGTCGACTGTGGCGGTCTGCAGGGAGAAGGCGGATGAGGTAGTGGAGCTGGACGAGATGCAGGTGGTGGTCGACGCTTTGAGGCTCTACCACCACCACCACCAGGAGGTCCACCCCGACCCCAGGGAGCTGGCGGGCAGAGACCGGCACAACTTCAGGCAACGGAGGCCTACGACCACGGCGTGCCTGAGATGATTCGAGGTACTATCTGTGTATATTCCACCCTTGCTTTCGTTCTTATAGACACAGGAGCGAGTCATTATTTCTTAGCCGCTTCCCTTCTTTGGAGCTTGGAGATTCTGACGGAGCCTTTGGCTCGATTCTTATGGCTAGGGAATCCTACGGGAGTAGACTCGATGATTACGCACTGGTGCCGACAGTTTGAGTTTAAACTAGGACGCGAGAGCTTCGGATGGGATCTTGTTATAGCGGCGTCGAGGCCTTACGACGTCATCTTGGTCATGGATTGATTATCTACAATCCATGCTGAGATTGAATGTACTAGGCACAAGGTGCGATGTGTACGCACCGACGGGAGCAGGTTCACCTTCACCGGTGAGAAGGGAGCCTTTGCAGCATAGGATGGACTCACACAGAGGAGAGGACAACCCATCACTCATCAGTTGGCAAGCCTCATCCTAGGATCAGTTGACGTGCGGAGTCCTGGTTTTCCTGCAGCGTGGGATCAGTATGCAGACGTTTTCTCCGATGACGTCCCAGGGCTACCTCCTCGCAGAGAGGTAGACTTCTATATTGACTTGTACCCCGAGACAACCCCAATATCCACTCCAGCATATCAGATGGCCCCCGCTGAGCTTCAAGAGCTACGGGTACAGTTGGAGGACTTGTAGGGAAAGGTATTCATCTGACCCAGTGTTTCACCCCTGGCTTCCCCGATATTCTTCACCAAGAAGGCAGAAGGGAGCTTGCGACTTTCTGTCGACTATCGTCTCCTGAACCAGGTGACAGTGAGGAACAAGTATCCGCTACCGAGGATTTATGACCTCATCGATTAGCTCAAGGGAGAACAGTGGTTCTCAAAGATAGACCTTAGATCAGGCTATCATCAACTCAGAGTTCGGGACGAGGACGTGTAGAAGACGACCTTCAGATGTCGGTATGTCCACTATGAGTTCTGGGTTATGCCATTTGGCGTAACCAATGCTCCATCAGTGTTCATGGGCCTCATGAACAGGATATTTCATCCTTACCTCGATTGATTTGTCATGGTATTCATCACGACATTTTGATATACTCGACCACTGAGAAGAAGCACGCCTACCACTTGCGGGTTGTAGTAGACACACTCCGAGAGCACCAGCTTTATGGAAAAATCTCGAAGTTTCAGTTTTGGATACGTGAGATCCACTTCTTGGGACACTTCATCTCTGAGGCGGCAGTTTCGGTGGATAATACGAAGATCGAGGCAGTGCTAGCTTAGGATCCACCCAAGAGCGTGACAGAGGTGCAGAGTTTCTTGGGTCTAGCTGGGTACTATCGGAGATTCGTTCCAGACTTCTCCAGAGTTGCGGCACCACTCTCAGCATTGAAGAAGAAGGGGAAACCCTTTTTGTGGTCAGAAAGATGTCAGTAGAGCTTCCAGGAGCTGAGACAGAGATTGAACAGCGCTCCTATCTTGAGGCTACCGGAGGAGGGAGTTGGGTACGTAGTTTAAGGCGATGCATCTGGGACCGGACTTGGATGTGTCCTGATGTAGGAGTGGGTCGTGATCGCCTATGGATCACGACAGTTGAGGCAGCATGAGCAGAACTACGCTACCCATGACCTGGAGTTAGCAGTAGTAGTCTTTGATCTGAAGATGTGGTGACACAATCTGATGGGCGGGCGTTTTACAGTCTATTCTGACCATCAGAGTCTCAGGTACATCTTCTCGCAGAAGGACCTGAACCTGAGACAGCGGCGATGACTCGAGTTCCTCTAGGACTATGAATTTGAGATAGTCTATAATCCTGGGAAGTGGAACGTAGTAGACGATGTTCTCAGTGGGAGGAAGGGCATCCAGCTACTTGGGGAGGTGACGAAGCAGTTAGCCGCTTTGCAGATATCCTTCGTGGATAGGGATGGAGAAGACTTTCTTCAGTCACTCATAGTCACTCCTCCACTACTGCAGCGGGTCAAAGAGGCACATCGTGGGGAGGATGACTGTGAGACGCGACGTGCATAGATATCCTCAGGACATGAACTTGTTGGATTCTCTGTGGGAGGAGAGCACGTCATCCTTTTCAGAGGACGTACCATGGTACCAGATGCTTTACAGGAGGAGGTGCTGAGAGAGTTCCACACTTCCCCTTTGGTGGTACATCCTGGAGTGGAAAAGATGTAATAGGACCTCAAACGTCAGCACTGGTGGACGGTTATGAAGAAGGCTGTGGCGGAGTTCGTTTCTAAATGCATCACTTGTCATCAGGTGAAGGCAGAGCACCAGGTACCAGCAGGCTTGGTACAGCCTTTGAAGGTCCCGGAGTGGAAGTGGGATGGGATATATATGAACTTCGTGACTGGACTTCCACACACTTCCAGAGGTCACGAATCCATTTGGGTGATTGTCGACCGACTCACCAAGTTGGCCCACTTCTTATCCATCAGAGAGCAGGGCTCAGTGGAGAGCTTGGGACGTCTCTACATTCAGGAGATTGTACAGCTTAATGGTGTGCCATAATCTATCGTCTCTGATCGAGATTCTCTCTTAACTTCTCGGGTTTGGAAGGGGTTGCAGGAGGCGTTCGGGACGCAGCTACGTCTGAGCACCGCATTTCACCCTCAGATAGATGGTTAGACGGAGAGGACCATTCAGACTCTCGAGGACATTCTCCGTGCATGTGTCATCGACATTGGTCATAGCTGGGAGGACCACCTACCCTTGGTGGAGTTCGCGTACAACAACAGCTACCACTCCACCATCGGGATGACACCATACGAGGCATTGTATGACCGACCTTGCAGATCACCGATGTGCTAGACAGACCCTGGGGAGTCAGCACTTGTGGGACTAGAGATGGTCCAGGCCACAACGGAGACGGTCCAGGACATCCAGGAGAGGATGAGGATAGCTCAGAGCCGACAGAAGTTTTTTGCTGATAGGAGGTAGAGGCCACTAGATTTCGAGGATGGCGACCATGTCTTCTTGTGGGTCTCACCTCGACGTGGATTACAGAGATTTGGCTGAGGTGGCAAGTTGTCTCCATGCTTCATCGGACCATTCCAGGTCCTCAGCAGGATTGGCGAGGTGGCTTATCGCCTGGCTCTACCACCTCAGTTGCACCGGGTGCACGACGTCTTCCTTGTATCTCAGCTGAGGAGATACGTGCATGACCTGATGTATATCATTGACCATGGGGAGCTGGACGTTGATGATGGGGCGACTTTTGCGGAGGTCCCAATGGAGATCGAGGATCGATAGGAGCGGGTCCTACATGGATTATAGATTCCTCAAGTGCGCATCAGATGGCAGCATGGGAACCTCCAGGAGAGCACCTGGGAGCGGGAGGTTCAGATTCATGCTCAGTACCCACATTTTTTTCCCTAGTTTATGATGTATCTTTACAGGGACGTAAAGACCTGAGGTGGGAGTGATGTAAAGACCTGTAAAATTCAAGGAAATTTTTTTTCTTAATTATCTTGGGAATTTTACAAGAACACAGTTTCAGACGGCACCTGATTCCGAGGCTCGGTGTGCCCGGAATCATTTTTCCAAATTTTAGCTCGGGTACGTTCACTGAACATATGAGCGGGTTTTCCTAACTTTTGAACTGGTGCTCGGAATCGAAATCCGAGGACACCGATGAAATTGCAGCACCGATAATTTCTTAGAAACACCTTTTCTAGAGTTTTGTTTGCTCGAGTGTGGTTTTTTTAAATTTTGGGGTTAAGTAAAGGAATAAAATAAAAGTGGTGCAACCAATTTTATTTTATTGTTGTTTAACCTAAGCTAAGTGGATGAAGTGTGACCCATAATATCCTACCCACTAGGGAGGATAATTGTGAGGTGGGACCCACAAGATCTCCACCATTTCTTTTCTTCCTAAACCCCCTCCTTTAATAAGGTAACGCACCCGCAACCCCATTAATTGGAAGTCAACCCTTGCGTTTATCTATTTATGAAACGCCTCTATTAATTGGGTGGTTGAAACGTTGCAATTAATTCAATGAACTGTTTGATTCGTTTTTGAATTTCAAAATGCTTGTCTTGAGAAATAAAATAAGACAAAATCTTATTTTATTAGAGTTGTTGGGTTGTGAGAGGATTGGGGAGAATTTTCTCATGTTCTTGAAGTTCTTCTTCCTCGACGAAGAACGTGAAGAACGCGAAGAACGCCAACCTCTGATGATGGACGACAGTGAGAGACGCCTTCCTCGGAGATCGACGATCCGACACTCACCCTTTAGTTCATCCTTCCCGCGTCAAAGGAAGGGATACACCGTTCCTCCTCGGACAATCTCCATCAAGTGTGCAGAACCTTCTTTCCGCGACGTCCCTTCCGCGACGAACCTTCGTTCAACTACGCTCAAGGTAGGGGATTATTTTAATTGTTTCTTTGTGATTACTTCCGTATCCATTCTACATTTCAAATTGATCCTCCTGATATCGCAATAACGGGAGGAGGTCGTACCGTAAAAACACGGCCGACCCTCCTCCCCCTTGTTTGTTTGATTTTGCTGCGGCACGTGAAAGGCGGCGCGGTGCCGTTGCACCGCGCGAAAACTATGAGTTTGGGCGAAGAAGTGCGGCGCCGTCGCGCCACACCGTTGATGTCGAACAAGTCGTGGTGCCGTCGCGCCGTGGCAGAGAACCTATAGGAGACCGCGGCTGGAGCGGGGCCGCAGCGGAGGGGTGCGACGCCGTCACGCCGCGCCGGACGGACCAAGGCCACAGACTTTGGCCGCGGCAGAGCAGGAAGTGGCCGCCGGCATCGGAGCTGGGGGATGGGACGACCCCGGTCCCGTGGCGGCAGCAGCCGGCCGGTGCAGGCCGGCCAGTCAGGGGGAAGCACCAGGGGTCGTAACCCACAGATGGCCAGCAGGAGTGGCCCCCCTCATGGGGGCCGCGGTTCCACACAAGGGGGGCAGTGCGCCCCACTGCCCCCAAACCGCTCGGCTGTTTCGGCCGAGCCACATGGCCGCTGGCCGCGCCAGTGCGCCGGGCCGGGCCGGGCCGCACCCATTCCGGGCTGGGCTGCACCAACCGGGCTGGGCCATGCCCAAGCGGGCAGGACCCGGACCCGATGCGGGTCGACCTGGTTCGGGCTGACCCAGGGGGTCTCTGGCCAGGTCGGTCCTGGCCCGAAACCCCCACTTCCAGACCTCTTTAGGTCTTTTGCCCATAACTTGGGCTACAGACCTCCGATCAATGCACCGTTAGCTGTGATGCGATCCTTGGATCGAGACGGTTGGTTCTATATACTACAATCAAGGATTCAGAGGACTTTGGGTTCGGCCTGGTTGGTTCGTACACAAAACCAACCGGGCCCTCGGAGCGGAAACACTTATAACTTGAGCTCCGGACGTCCGTTTGATGTGCCGTCGACTTTGATGGATTACTCTTAGTGAGACGAACCTTTTGCCTTACTCCGATCAAGGTTTGGACGTATTTGTAGTACAGTTGGGTTGGTTTTGACTTAAAAACCAATCGTTCCCCTGAGACGAAAAGGCCAATAACTATCAGACCGGGCATCCGATAGACGCACCGTCTATGACGTTGAGTTCCTGTTGACGATACAGAACTTTTGGATACATCAACTTCAGACTACGTGTCAGTTGATGTATCAGCCCCTCGGCTCGTGGAGCGGACCCTCCCAAACGAGCTTGCTGTGTGCGGGAACCCTAGAGCTAGCTGCGACTACGACCACAATGACGACTGTACAGAAATCCTCCATGGATTCGACGACGACGACTACAGCACTCAGCGATCCTACATGGCTCAGTGATACCGATCCTGTGTGGGTCAGATCCTATGTGGGTTAGCGCTAAATGGTCATATGTTGGCCAGCTCCTACAGATCCTATGTGGGTTCGATCCTGTGTGGGTTATTGCAGGGGTTAGTACCTATCGATCCTTGGTGGGTCATTGCGGGGGTTAGTACCTATCGATACTTTGTGGGTCATTAAGGGGGTTAGTACCTATAGATCATGTTTGGGTCCGACGGCTTAGATGAATCAGTGGCTACATATGATCATATCTATTGTCTTACGAAGAAGTATATGTGTGTGAGCTGAATCTTGACTTTCAATCATTATCTTCGATACGACTGACTTGCTTTACTTTGTGGATTCTTTTTTGCTATCTTGTGTGGACGTGATCGAACTTGGGCTTGGATTTTGGAGCCGAACTAGAATTGATGACTTAGGTATATGTATGGGAATATACCTAATTAGTGTTGGATGTTACTTCGTGATTGTATCTTTCCTTGTGGATTATCCTTTGTGGATTCTAGGAGACCTTCGGGGGTCTTGGGGTCCCTACTGAGTAGCTTATACTCACCCCTGCATGGGTTATTCCCGCACTATGTTGTGTTGGTTGCAGACGACGGACATCCCTGATCGTGTTGAGGATTGTGGGGCGAGACGGTACCTGGAGGTGGACCACTGGGCGAGACGTACACGGAGCGAATGGCTGGACCTGAGGAGCTGTGGTGGCTATCTGTACCCACCTTTCAGGTGGGACTTCCAGTGGATGACTCAACATCGAGGCTTTACTTTTTCAGTTGTTGTACACCTTTTTTCAGTTCTACTTTACTTTCAGTTTGGGTTTGTATTCTGGCCCACCTACTTTTCCGCACTTACTGTTGTATCCAGTTTTTACATAGTGTTTACATCTTCTTGCTTACTATTTGTGGTTGTTTAATTTACAAAGGCAATGCCTTCCCTTTTTATCTGGAATTACGCCTTGGTGCTAGTCACCAGCCCCTGAACTATGGAGGGCGGGCTTGGGGTAGTCACGGCACGGGCCCCGATGAAGGGTCGTGAAAATACTTTAAGTCGGAAGGATCATACTAGCTTATCCATGATGAGGATCACAAAAGATAAAATATTTCCATTTTTTCAAAGGATGGATCTTGAAATACTGACTGACAGGTAAAAATCATATCATTTTTCAAATGAATATTCAATCCTATATCAATGTGATTATTTAGAAGTTGAATAAAAATGATATAGAGCATAAAAATAAAGTTAGTAATGTTCTTGAGTTTATCCTTGATCAGGATGGAATGATGAGTATTAGTAACTATGTATGTGTTCGTTCCATACCATATTTGAATAAGGATCTATTAGAGGAATCTCATAGTTCTTCATTCTATATTCATCTTGGAAGTATAAAGATGTATAGGGACTTGAAAAAAAATACTTTTGGTGGGATGGAATGAATAGAGATATTGCAGAGTTTTTATCTTAATTCATGGTATTCCAAAAAGATAAGGTTGAATGAAAAACATCAAAGGGGATTTTCCATCCATTAACTATACCAGAATAGAAATGTAAGAACATCACTACGGATTTTGTTGTTGGATTACCCAAAACCGTTAAAGGTTTTAATGCTATATGTGTGGTAGTTGATCACATTAATAAGTCATCACACTTCATCACTATTAAAGAAGACATATTTTTATACCAACATTCAATGATATACATTAATGAAGTGGCAAGGATTCATGGAGTACTACATTATATTTTATCAGATTGAGATATGAGGGTTACCTCAATGTTTTGGTTAATTATTTAGAAAGAACATGATATATAATTGAGTTTCATATTTATTATCACAATAAAATAGGTATTTATTCTAAAAGAAAAATTCAAACCATAGAGGATATGTTGAGATATTGTTCTTTGGTTATCAAAGGTGGTTGGGAACAACACCATCCTCTGGTTCAGATTTCTTACAACAATAGCTTTAACTCAAGAATTTAGATGGAACCTTATGAATACCTATATAAGAAGAAATGTAGAGATATAACAAGTTGGTATGATCTTGTATAAGTAATTTTATTTAGAGATGATATTACTGATGAAATGGACGTGAAGGTTAGAACTATTGAAAAACATATCAATGTAGATAAAAGTTGGCAGAAAAGTTATTCTAACAACCGCCATCATGATCTAGAATTTGAAGTTGTTGAAATTGTGTTTCTATGAATCTCTCCCTAGAAAATGGTTATGAGACTCATGAAGAAATAGAAACTAAACATTAGGTATATCGATCCCTATGATATTCTTTATAATATCATGAAGGTTTCCTATCACATGGCACTTCTTAAAAATCTCTCTCATTTCCATGATGTGTTCCATGTATCTTTCTTGTGGAAGTACATACCTAACACTTCAAATGTACTAAATTCATAGGTTATACCAATGTATTAGGATATTTCATACAATGAGAAACCTTATGATATTTTGGATCATATAGATAAACTTCTATGAAATACAATGACTCACCTAGTCAATTTTTGCTGAGAAATCATCGGTTAGTGGAAGCTACGTGGGAACTTAATGATATGATGAAGAATAAGTATCCCCATTTTTTTTACCCAAGTTAAGAATTTTTGTGGATAAATTCATTTTATGGGGGGTATAATGTTACACCCGGTGTTTTTATGGACCTTTTCTCTCTTGAATAAATTGAATTTTTATTTATGTCTTGCAATGCACTATGTCAAGCATTCTTTTCACATGTCATCCAATTGACGCATGAAGCACTAACTTGGAATATGTTACTCACAACTTCAAATTTATATATTTTACAGGAAACATCGATTTGGCTTACGGTAAACTCGACACCCACGTGGTGTACGATACACGCAATGCTGATGTCTTAATGAAACATCATTTTATTGTTATAATTATTCAAAAAAATTATAACATAGATGTTAAATATAGTAGTATTAATAGTAATAAGTAATTTTTAAATAAAATTTTAATGGTTTTATATAAATAAAACATATTTGTAGAAAAATATATAATTTTTGGGAAATACCTTATATGTTTAAAAATACTATTTTCTAAAATAAACCACTTTTCATATCATTATGTGGAAAATAATAAAATTAATTTTAGGGCCTTTTAGAAATTAAATTTGATAAAATAAACTTTATTTTTTAATTTATAATGTTTAAATTATTTTAGGGATAATTTATGGTATTTTTTAGAGTAACATCATTTTTGGAATGAATAATGAAAATACTGGATTTTAAATCAAAACAGTTTTTTCATATAATTTATTTATAATATTAAATTATATTTTAAATTTATTTTAAAATTTAACTAGATAATATTTTTTTCTATTAAAACAATTTATGTAATTAATATCAATTTCAATTTGAAATTTGGTATAAAAACATAGTATACTTTTGATTGTTTTTACTATAAAAACCTGCATTGTCGACTAGACTGTGAGATTAATTTTAAATTATCATTTGCCACTTCTATGATTAGAATTTGGAAAAATGTATTCCTTATTTGGAATCATCAAAATATATAATGTCTAATATGGTCAAATTAATTTTTTTACATAAAATATTAGTGAAAGTTATTAAAATTAATTACATTGATTAAGGTTAAATTAAGCTTAATAAGGGACTAAACCATAAATTCAAGACCCTAAAAAACATATGATACTTTTAAAAACCCATTTATTTCTATTATTAGGCCATTAAGCATCCATTATTGAGTTTTTTTGGTTTGGTATGTTTTTTAGGTAAACAAATGGGCACACCTAACTTGTTAAAAAAATACCAAGTCTGTCCTTTCCCTTCCATATAAAAGGCCACCACCTCTCCCTGTTCTTCAAACCACTCAAACCACTTAGGTTCGGCCAAGACATCTACAATAAAATTCCTAACATAACTTCCTTATTCCTTGAAGTATCAATTTGGGAATAAAGAAATATGAGGAAGCCTTTTGGCCCAAACCAAACAGAGATACCCTATTAAGAGGGAACATCTTCTATCAAGCTCCGTTATTTTACTTTATTTTTATACCCCTCCAATATATTTATAAAATGATTTTATAACAAAACCATTAGATTAAATATACTATGATTTTTTATGCTAATGGTTCTACCAATACTTATACACACATCCCTCTAATGGGTAATGAACATACCATTTATGTGTATGATGAACTTCCACCTCACTAAAGGATGATTGTTCATTTTTCCTATACCGCCTATCATTGTTGCAATTATAATGAAAAATCTATTTATATATGTAATATATTATATTTATTATGTCTTTAATCTTTTTTATTCCTTTTACAACACAAATATTTTTTACTTTCCATTTGTTTTAAATACGATAATTTTGTTTGAGGAAGTGTCGACTACCGCCCCCTCAAAGTGACGTGATTCATGAAAACAATACATATATATGATATAATAATACTAATAAGATAATGATATATGTATATATATATATACACATATCATTTAACTTCTTTCATTCAATACGACAATAAAAATAGAAACAATGTTCATGCGTACGTACAACTTACCGTCTCAATGAACGGTGTATTCCATTTCATACTTCTATAAAATATAGATTATTATAATACAAATATAATGAATATAAATTATATTTATATCATGGTTTAAATTCTTGAAATCATGATATAAGTATAAAGACCAAAGATATAACAAATTAAGATATATGCGAAAAAGTGGATATTACCTAAAGTGAAAACTCAACATAGAATTATTAACATGTGGGTAATATAAAGCCATAATAAAAAATATATATGGTATTAGAAGTAATAATATTTATATATGATATATTTATAATAAATTTTTATTTATTATATAGAAGGTTTTTATGATTATGAATAGATTCAATACATGAAGTAAAGATATCTCATTTTAGTTTTTATTTCCTTGAGATACAAGCCTTAATCATCACTAACTTCTTTTGTGTGGTGTATGAACACAAAATGAATGTATTCTATGTAGATTGCAATTAAATTTATTGTTATTCACATATCCATTTTATGATCTTTATTTCATGGATTTTATGTTTCTAAAGTTACCAAATGGGTAAAATAGTTTTGTCCCAATTTTCCTTCTTTGAGACACATTTTTTGTTACGCACCTAAATTACTTTTCATTGTGTATACAATTTCATTTTACATTTTATATCATGAATATATTTCCTTTCATGATATTTAAAGCTCTATATATTTTTGTTTTATTACTTGGAGAGTATGACCCCAAGTTACAAAATAATAAGAGTTTGATGAAATAATCTTATTGCTTTTCCAGATTGATTATAATTATGCTTCAATTAATAAAATATCATGACCTATCTCTCAATAATGCTCATGAATTTTTTATCATCTAGTTATTCAAGATATAATCATGTATTAGTATCATTTTACCACTCTTTGATACTTAATATAATGTTTTTAATTAAAATCTGACTGTCTCTATCTTCTGTAGGGATTCTATTTTATTGAAAAACCATGTCTTCAAAAGATATTTGAAGCCCATTTTTAAGGAAAAAGGGATTTAACTATTTTTATGGGTTTCAATGATTCCATTATAATTTCTCAAATCTATTTTCAAATAAAAAGGGTTTTAAAAGGTTTTATCTTTTAAAAATCATTTTTCAACGTAGAAAAGATATTTTCCTCCTGAAATGTTTTTAAAATATCTTTAAAAATTATTTCCCATACAAGATATCATAAATTAGTGTTAATCATGCCCGCCTGGGAAAATTATTCAATTTTTCTATTCATATTTTTTCACTTAATGGATTTTGTTGTTATGGAATGATGTTTATAAAACACAATTATCTTTCACAGGTTATATGCTTTTGAAACCTTCTTCTTTTCAAATGTTATGTTTATGTTGAAATGATTACGAAACAAGTATTTTTCACAAGTCATGACATGATTACATGTTTATAATACCCATTTCATTTCAATTGATATGATATGATTATTTATGATCATATAGAACATGTATGTATGATTTCATTATGAGATGGGTGATACCTATATCACCCTCCAATACAATATGTAAAAATTTATATCTCATGAGATAGAATAAGATGTTCTTGGGAGTGAACATTCACTAGGACATGGGAGTGAGACATGACTACGAATATGGTATGAGGAGTGAACACATGATACTAAGATAGACATGGGAGTGAACCACAAAAACCAAGATGGTATAGGGAGCGAACCCATACTACTAAGATGGTCTCAGAAGTGATGCCTTGGATATTATAGAAGTCATATTATATATAATTATGTACTTTCCACAATTCCATGTTTTATTCCTATTTTATGATTTCATGTATTATTTTCTTTATTTATTTATGATTCATGTCTTATTAACTTCAAATAATAGTACAATGATTTATTTTTATGAACTTTGATATTCAGGGTGTTATCTTTTATTTTTTTGATCATGTAATCATACCCCTATGCCCTAGATTATGCATATGTATCTCCCTTTTTTACCATCCCTGAGAATTTGAGATCACCCCATTTTATGTTTCCTTCACCCATGTTTTGAAGATATGTATTATGTTTGATGTGCATGAGAAGGGTTGTATTCAAGAAAAACCTAGTGGGAGATAATGTAGCTAATTTATGTATCAGTGCGTATGTTTCCATGTTTCCAAAGGAACTAGAATAATAAGATCTTTGGGAATTTTTTCATGTAATGTTTTATGTATTATGAAAATGTTATGTAATGTTAATGTATGAGAATCAAGGGTCTCTATACGTATCTTTAGTTTCCTTTGAAAATTTAGTCTCCTCAGTCTAAATTAATTACACACTGTTAATTACCACTACCACAAAACTATGCAAGGCAGGAACCTGCCTTTATCAGTGCTAACGGAAAAACTCTAATAAAGGGGTATCCCTTTAAAAATTCTAAAAAAAGCACTGATAAATGTACCCTTTATCAGTGCTTTTTTATCACTTATAAAGTGTACATTTATCAGCGCTTATCTTAGCACTGATAAAGGTTACATTTATCAGCTTTTATCTTAGTGCTGATAATATTTATTGTATACATTTAATAAAAAACACAATTTATAACTAAATATATATATATATATAATTAAATAATTATAATATTACTAATAAATATATTTATTATATTTTTTATATTTTTTATTTCATTATATTTATTAGATTTATTAATTCATTATATTTAATATATTTATTTATTATATTTTTATATTTAATGTATTTGTTTTATTTATAAACATATAATACATTTTAATATATATGTATAATTAAAAT
Organism: Viscum album; assembly: GCA_963277665.1. NCBI lineage: Eukaryota > Viridiplantae > Streptophyta > Magnoliopsida > Santalales > Viscaceae > Viscum > Viscum album. Next base: position 1,750,661,330 of record OY728152.1, read on the forward strand.
TATTGAATATATATGTGTTTTCCAATGAATTAGGATCAATGAATATATCAGACATGCGTATATATATGTGCATGAACAATGTTCATTTATTGATTATAATTACATATCACGTTGATGTGTTATTGATTTATAATTCATTATGTTACCCATATTATATATATATTCTGAAAAATGTAAACTTATAATTAAAATTAAATTATATTTAAATAATTAAAATATATTTTATTACATTTTCAATGATATATATGTAAATACACCTTTCAAATAATTTTATAGATATAAATAAAGATATATTTATTTAGAGTTATAATTACTAATAAATATATATATATATTTATTATAAATATCATTTTAAATAAATATATAATAATTTAAACAAATTATAAAATTTATATATTTATCGGTGCTTTTATTAGTGCTGATAAAGTATGTCTTTATCAGCGCTACAAAAGCGCTGATAAAGAGTGTCTTTATTAGTGATAAAATGAAAAGCTTGGATAAAGACCCCCTTTATCAGCGCCAAAAAAGTGCTAATAAAGGAGGTCTTTATCAGCGCTACAAACGCACTGAAAAAGGAGGTCTTTATCAGCTCTACAAAAGAACTGATAAAGAGTGTCTTTATCAGTGCTAAAATGAAAAAGTGATGATAATGTCCCCCTTTATCAGTGCAAAAAAGATATGATAAAGTCCAACATTTTCAGCGCTAAAAAAGTGCAGATAAAGGCAGTATTTATCAACGCTTTTCATTTTAGCGCTGATAAAGACCCCCTTTATTAGTGCTTTTTACTAGCACTGATAAAAGACAACACGTGATTTATAAAATTCACCGGGTCCTCCTCCTCCTTCCCGCACCATTTCAAGATTTTGTGGATGTCGTACCCTACACTGCTGCCTCCTCTCCACCACTACCCCCTCTCTGCCGCTGCCCCCTCTCCACCGTGGCTGCCGCCTACTTCTCCTCCTCCTCCGTCGTAGCCGCCTCCTCCTCCTCCTCTGATTCCTACCTCTCTTCCTCCTCCTCTACCGCGGCTCCTCCTCCTCCTCCTCCTCCATCGCTGCTCCTCCCCCTCCACCGCGGCCTCCTCCTCTTCCTCCATAGCTTCCTCCTCCTCCTCCTCCTCCTCCTCCTCCTCCATCTACTCCACTGCCTCTGCTGCCTCTGAGCTGCCTCTGCTGCCTCCGTTCTACCTCCACACTGCCTCCGCACTGCCTTTGCTTCCTTCGTTGCATCCACTGTCGACACCTCCTCCTCCTCCGCCACCGGGTCCTCCTCCTTAAGGTGAGTAAAATTGAATTTTCATGAATTAATTATGTTTGAATTTATTGTCAATATTGAGATTAATTAGTATTTGCCGTGATTCTTGTGTGTGATGCTTGTGTGTGTGACAATTCATCAGGATTTAGGATGTAAACCATATGAATATTACCTTTATAGTATCCTGAATGAGCAGTGTAATTAGATTCCTTGGATAGAACAAATGTGATGAAATATTTATGGAATCTTATATAGGATGACACACTAAGTGGTATAATGTTTTTTTGGATCATTTCATTACAAGGTGTTGCATTTGGTATGTTTTTAACCATTGATAACCTTAGAGTATGGGGTGTATTTATATTTTATATATGGATTTGATTACTACAACCTAAAATAACATATCTAGATGTTTGGTTGGTTAATGATAAATGATAGTTCTACCTCATGGGTTTTATTAATGGATGAGTAAAATTATATGGTTCAAGAGATAGAGGATCTATTTAGGGGTACATCCTATGATCCAAAATAGATAAGACATAAGTGAATGACTTATATCATTCAGTTGAGGGTCCATGGGGATATTTAAGTGCCCTTGATGGTTTGGGGTAATTAAAGAGTTTTGTGGTTTGAATAAGCCCCCCCATAAGTGAATTGAAAAGGGTGATATGAAATTTGATCTTAGTAAATTCAGGATCATAGTAGAATTTTTATTACACTAAGAGTAGGAGTATTCCCACACACCATTCTACAGTTTGGTATGGAGAGTAAATGGAGTAAAAATTGGAAACATATTATTAATAGCTTCAAAAGGAAATTTATTCATGGATTTTAGATGTATTTTACCAATATATTTATTGAAAACATTATCATATATGAGTTATAATAACATTAAAGGTGAGAAAATATGAAAAATTTATGTTTTTTTGGATAACAAGTGTCCCGGAACAAGGAGGATGTGATTAAACTTTTATGGGAGTGTCCCAAATGACAATGTTCACTCTAGTGTAAGATATCACACCATAGTAGGGATGGTGTAACTATGAAGTGTTTGAGAAGTAGGAGATACATATTTTAATATGGAACATTTAACTATAATTGATATCTCTAAGGGAATATGAAGAGATAATTTCATTGGGATACCTAGCTCAGGAAAATAAATGTTGCACTGGTTTGGGGGTCCAATTGTATCAGTATGTAATGAAAAGGATCACACTATAATAGTGTAATTTCATACTATAGTATATTATTCATTATTAATTGTTGTATCATTGTTTAAAGGGATGTTTCATACCTTGCCACAACTATTAGGTTCACACCATGAATGGTATTCTATAGTTTGTGGTAAATATGAGTAGACATGAATCACATTTCATGATATGTTATGTTAGGCCATAAAGGTGGAGAACGATCTTTTGGATTTAGTTTTTATGTCATTTGGAATTAAGATTCATTCCCTATGGAAATAATTCACATAAAAGAACATTTAATCTCTATAAATATTGTATTACATGACCCGAATCAATGATTTGTTTTCAATGAAGAATCATTTAGTTACTCAACAATTCAATCCATGGATTGTTCCAATGATGGTTTAGTTAACATTTGAGGAGAATGATAGGGGTGCACACATAATCCAAATTCTATAGGCACTTGTGGTCGACAAAGGGGAAATTGATGAACTTATATATTTAGATCATTATATTGTGTACATGGGACTATATGGTTATATCATTACTCTGTTAATTATTTTTATTGATAATAAATCAAGAACAAGATTCAGGACATCATGAACACTAAGGATAAGAAAATTTATAACTAGAGTTTGTGAACCGTGTAATTATACCTTGATCCATGTGAGTTATTTCATTGAATTACTATCATCATTTTACCATCACTCTCAAGATCCTTTTTTCACTAATCAGTATTCGAAAATGCGTTCAGATTATGAGTTTTTCATAACCATTGATTCACCCCCACCTTTAGGTAGTTTTCTACTCTCACCTAGTTTATTCGCATGTATGCGTGGGTAACTATCCTTCCTAGTTGTAGTTGGGTGGTTGGAATTATGATGTGTTCACCTTTATGACTTCTTCATGATTTGTTTGTGAAATAGTCATAGGGTATAATGGCCATAATAAAAGTGATAGTATTTAGAAGGTGGAATTTGAATTGTTGTATTGAGATCGAATCAGGTAAAGCATATGGGATATGAGATTATAAAATAGATGATGGATATGGGTGGAAATCCACATGTAAAAAACCAATAGATTTTCTAGGGAAGAATGTGGAATTTATTCCCATTAATGTGATGAGATTTCGAACCATTTCAATTTATCTAGTTTGTTTGTTTGTTTTATAGTGGAGATGGAATATATGGATTAGTTAGTGCTCGGTTGTGTTTTATATATAAATGTATATTTTAGGAGTGACTATATTATAGTGTATGGGTCTAAAAAAAATAAAAGGGAGATTAAAAAATTCTAGTGGAGATCTAGGAAAGGGTTTGTGTATGTATTATATGTGTGATGGTTTTTCATCAGGCCATGATAATACAATATACTTAGAAGGTGAGGTTTCCCTATTTAAGTGGGTTCATATTCTAGGGGATAATCATGATCCCTGTTCCCCTTATATGTACACTACGGTCATGGATTATACCAATGGTGACTATTGTATTGGTATATTAGGGGTAAAGACTTGATTCATAGTGACAATGGTATTGGTATGTTTGGGTCACAAACTAGATCCACGGTTCCCATTGTTGTGGTATGTTAGGAGACACGAAAGGATCCACGGTGATTGAGGTGTCTGTATTTTAGGTGTCTAGATAAGATCCATGGTCCTCAAGGTATGGGTTTTTAGATTCCTAAATAGGATCCATGGTTCATGTGTGTCGGTTTCTTATCACCCATATGAGATGCATAGTTCATAAGGTTTGGGTATTTTTGGGTTTCAGAAAATATATGTGATGTATGTGTTATTGTTTTATTAAGAGATAAGATTTTTTTGGGACCCATGGTTTAATGTATTGATTCTCACTGAATATTGTGTTATTTATTTTTTTGTTTTATTAGTTACCATACAATAATCTTACTTTATTTATTTCATAATGTGTGTTGTTTATTTATTTTCATTCATATAGATAAACCTAGTATATTATGATTTATATTAGGTTCCCCATTATTGGTGTAATACTAATATTTTATCATTCAACCTACACAAGATCATTAGTGTAAGTATGGAACTTATATAAGATTAATGATTCTTACCACATATTATAAGTGATCATACAAGAGTAGGATGATGGTATAATGTATAAATGTCGAGGTGGGCCTTGGATACCCTATGCTAAGTCATCTAGACTATTACCATGACCCTCACTTATATCATATCGCCCCTTGGAGATCTCTTAATCCAATTATAAGGAGGAAATCCTCTATGTCACACTTCACCAATCCCTATATGGAATATCCTACTCATCACACACACCATGACTCTTATATATCCTTAAGAGGGTGTTCCCCATCATATATTATTTATAAAACTATATTATTTATCTTCTTTAGGCCTAAGACTCTAATACCTACTCAAATAGCCTTAGAAAACCTAACTAGGATATACTCATCCTCAACCAATACTATTAATGAGCACACCCCCACCGTATTTTAAGTATCTAGTTTTTTATCTAAAGTATACTCACATTCCTTCTCCCCTAACCTATATACTCATCCTTTGGATTTCAAATAGGTTGAATATAAATAAAGAATGGATGAATGCGAATCGATTGACAAAAGAGTATGAAGAAGGCATGAAAGGGTTTATCACGTTTGCAAAAGATCATGCATATGACCCTTCTCAAATCCTTTGTCCGTGTTTACACTATTGTTATTCAAAACAAATTAGTCTAGAGGAGTTCGAAGAACACTTGATCTATCACAGAATAGATTAGAGTTATACATGTTGGAATAAACATGAGGCAACAACGAATGTAATTAGTGGCTGTGATGAAAATGTGTTTTATGGATCATCTGATATTATTACAAGTATGAACATTGAAGATGACCATATGGAGGATGTGAAAATAGATGTGAATGATGATGAAGATCGTATTGAGTAAATTTCTAGGACCATTGAAGATGAACTTCGTGATTCCCAAAATTGTTTGAGAAGTTAAAAAGTTGTGAAAAGATGCCATTGTATGCTAGTAGCACTAAATATATAGCACTGTCAGCTGTACTGAGGATGTATAATTTGAAAGAAGACAACTGGTGGAGTGATGCCAATTTTATGGAACTACTTGATCTTCTAAATGACATGCTCCCAGAAGATAATGAGCTCTTGAGCTGAACATACGATGCCAAACGAATGCTACACTTGATGGGAATGATCTCTAAAAGAATACACGCTTGCCTGAATGACTGTATACTATTTCTCAAGGACCAAAAATCACTTAATGAATGACCATAGTGTGGTGCTTCTCAATACAAGAATTATGAATATAGTCATACTAAATTTGTATGGTACTTTCGAATCATTCCAAGGTTTAGGCGCCTATATGGAAGTGAGAATACTGTAAGACAATTGACTTGGAAAGAAAATACAAGAATTAAAGATGGGATACTACGTCACCTGGAAGACTCTCCTCAGTGGAAGAGAATTGATCATGAGTATCCCGAATTTGGAAATGATTCGAGAAAACTTTTTCTTGCGTTATCTATAGATGGAGTGAATCCTTTTGGTTTTCAAAGAAACAGCCACAGTACATGGCCGGTTATGTTGGTAAATTATAACATACCACTGTGGTTATGCATGAAACGAAGATACGTCATTTTATCTATGCTTATATCAGGGCCAAAAAACCAGGTAATTTTATTGATGTTTATGTAGCTCTATTGATCGAAGATTTGAAATTATTGTGGGATTCAGGTGTTACTTCGTATGATTCTTACAAAAAAGAAGATTTCACTTTGAGAGCCATGTTGTATGGGACGATAAATGACTTCCCTGCTTATGGAAATTTTTCCGGATATAGAATTAAAGGAACTCAAGGGTGTCCCATTTGAGAACAAGGTACACAATAAACTAGGTTGAAACATTCTTCAAAAATCGCGTTTCTAGGACATCGCAGATTTCTACCCCGATGACATAAGTACCGATCTTGGATGACATCATTCGATGGAATTTTAGAATAACGTAAAAAATTGTATGCACAAACAGGTGATCAATTGTTTGAGAATATTAAAAAATATGGACACTACTTTTGGTAACCGGCTTAAAAAAACCTTACTTAAATCGGTTGGAAAAAGAGATCAATTTTTTTGAATTACCATACTGGAATTGTCTATATGTCAAACATTTTCTTGATGTTATGAATGTAGAAAAAAATGTATTTGATAGTGTCATCGACACGTTGCTAAATACACCTGTCAAAACAAAATATGGAATTAAGGCTCGGTTGGACATGATTGAGATGAGAATAGGAGAAGAGTTGGCACTAGTGAAGGGTGAAAACTGAACATTTCTTCCTCCTGCTACTTACACTCTTTCCAGGAAGGAAAGATATCAGATTTTCAACTTCTTAAATTACGTAATGGTTGCAGAGGGGTATTCGTCAAATATCAAGAACCTCGTGTCAATGAGCGATTTGATGTTTAAAGGTCTGAAATCACATGACTTCCATGTTTTGATGCAAGATCTCTTTCCTATTGCTTTACATTGCATTTTTCCCAAGAATGTCTACCATATATTAATGAAATTGTGTTTCTTATTCAAAGCTATATGTAGCAAAGTTATAGACCCTAAGAAATTTCCAACAATGGAAAGAAAAATTTCCGTCATATTATGAGAATTAGAAATTTTGTTCCCGCCTTCATTTTTTGATATGATGGTTCATTTGATGGTCCAATTGGTGAGAGAAATTCAACTATGTGGTCATGAGCATTACAGATGGATTTACCCCATTGAATGTTATATGATGATTTTGAAAGGGTATGTCAAAAATCAAAGTTGGTCATAGGTTTGTATTGCATAGTGATATAATGTTGAGGAAGGCATTGAATTCTATACCGAATACCTGTCTGCTTTGGAAAGTATTGGCCTACCAAAATCTCATCACCCTGGGAAATGTGAGGGTGAAGGAATTTCTGGAAGACAGGTTGTCACAATCAATATTAAAGATCGAGAGTAGGCCCACCTTTATGTTTTGCATAATAATTTCAATGTTGACCCATATGTTGTAACCCAAAAAGAAATTCATAAGCATTTGAATCCATCTAGGGCTGAAAAAATGGATATTAGATACACATAATCGACAGTTTATAGGATGGTTTCAGGACCATATTTTTAAGAAGTCATATGAAAATCCAGAGTCAATTTCAGACTGACTTTCACGATTAGCTGGAGGACCAAGTGTGTATGTATTATCTTATAATGCTTATGTAGTTAATGGTTATACATTTTATAATAATGAACATGAAGAAGACAATACCATACAGAATAGTGGGGTTACACTTGTGGCTAAAGCGATGCATGTTTTTGGTGATAAAGAAAAAAATCCAATTTATGTGAATATGTCATACGTTGGCATCATCAAACCAATATGGGAGTTGGATTATACGGAATTCCATGTTTCTATTTTTCAATGAAAGTTGGTTTATAACAGGAGTGTTGATAAAATATATGAATTGGGATTCGTGAAAGATTATTTCAGTAAGGAAGGGGAGAAAGAAGAACCATTTATAATGGCATCACAGGCAGTGCAAGTATTTTATGTTCCAGATCCCACAAAAAGAAACTAGTCAATTGTTCTTTTATCGACCAAAACAACAGAAGGGTCAAATGAAAATTCAATAGAGAATGACCCTTTCATTGGGACCTCACAATAATTTCATAGTGGTCCAAATTTAGACGATGTTTTGTATGTTAGAGGAGACCACAATGAAGGGATATGGATAGTCGATAGAGGGGTCAAATCCCTCCAACCTTTAAAAAAATAGAGTTCAATAATCATGTTATTTTTTATTGTAATATAGATTGTGTTACATTATTTTATTATCGGTTCAATGCTGCTTTTATGTGATCTAAATGAAATGTTAAACCACTTCTGCAGATAATGACTTCTGCACCTACTGATGCACCCAATCCCGAGACACAACAGGTTTCTCAACCTATTGCAACTGGTCCCACTACTGAGGTATAACAGGTCTCTCAACCTATTAATGCCAGTCCCACTGCTGAGGTACAGTAGGTTTCTCAACTTGTTGGTGTTGGTCCCGGTGCCGATGATAACGCTTCAATGGAACATAATGATGAAGAAGAAACTGAGGAAATGGTAGGCAATGAAACCTCGGCTACACAAAAAAACAGGCGCGCCATAATTTGACAATTATAGCCAAAATCCTTAAGGAAAAAGAAAAAGGCACCAAATATCAGGTGGGATGGAATAAGCGAGCCAGCATGTAAACCCCAACAAAGCCATATTTAGTAGCTACATTGGAATCGTCACTCGACAATGCATGCCAATTGATATAAAGTCGTGGCACCATGTTGTCAGCGGGATGCTAACATTAATGTGGGAAGATATTATGGTAACATTACGATATCATTTATTTAATTTATTAAAATAAAATAAAATAAAATACTGAAATATTGACTAACTCTACATTATCTCTTGCAGAGTGCATTTATAGTATATGTCTCACACAAATAATATGTATTAAGACTGGCAGGAAGGGTTCATAGAGGCTTTCGCTCCATTTTAACGAAATTTCATATGAATGATGCTGAAGGGAAAATCAAGCTGCACCAACCACCTCTTTATGCACACTTGATATCCCATGGAGCGTGGGATGCGTTTTGCAACCGTCGTGCGGAGCAGACTTTTCATGTAAATTGTGTTTGGTAACATGTTTTTTAATGTTGCTTGTATTCATCACATTCATTGACAGATTTATATTTATGAAACAACAACTGAGTTCTAAAAATAATGAACGGGTATCAAAACCAGCGTACCCCTATCATAAATCAAGGCTGGGGTATGCTTCAATTGAAAAACAATTGGTACATATTTTAAAATTACGGTAATACTTTTATGTGACATAAAACAACACTGTAACCATGTTTCTCTATTTATATGTAGATTGATGAATCTAAATCAATAGCCACTTCCATCCCACGCCATGTGCTATGGAAGGAGGCTCGGGTTAATAAAGAGGGGAAACTGGTAGACGAAAACACACAAAAACTGTGGGAAAAATATGAAAGTATGAAATAATATAAATTTGTTTTTCTTGAAATCACTATTACATCAGGATGATTACTTATTTTCCCATATTTTATATTTGACATAGTCACAGGAATCAACAACACCCTCACCAGATGTGGACATACTTTCAACGGCCTTGAAACAACCAGAACAGTATGGTCGCGTCAGAGGTGTGGGTTTTGGGGTGACCCCCCGGGCATATTTTCAGAAAAAAATAGGAGGAAAAAACTAAAGAAATGAAAATGATGAGAGTTAGAATAGCTACCCTTGAAGAAAAATTAGAATGTTAGGGAGAGTTGCAAGAAACTTTGATGGGGGAGAGGCGAAGAGAAGAAACAACTCAAGAACAACTCGGCCCACCCCCCACCAGCTTTGAGGCGATCCATTCCTCTCAAAGACCTGAATTAACTGAGGTAATTAATGTTCTAATATTTGTTTCTACGAAATGTGAATCAAATAGACAATGATACATTTCTTTTAATGATATTTTATAAGGAGAAAATGTCTATGATTTATATCTTTCAACTCTCACCCATCGCCTTGTAGAGAGGGAAACGATGTTCAATATGCAGAATGACACACTACACTCCAGACCACTTCCAAATAGTCATGTCAAAGTGCCGATTAACATAGCTCATAAGCCGAGCGCCAAGATACTTGTTCCAAATTACGATGATGACATTCATACGATGGAAAAAGTTGTCGGAACATTCATTTCATGGCCGTAGAATCTTGTAAAAAAACATGTCAACCAGGAGGTATTCATTTCCAATTCATTTTTCAAGCAGAACCTTTAACATTTAATTAGAAAAGGGATTAACCAATGAATGTTATTACAGAAGGATAAAAGGAACGAGCAAAAATTAAATAACTTCTAAAAAGGATCAACCAACCGATCAAAACGATCTACTGAGGGAACCTTCACCCCGCCCGTTCTATATCAATATTTTATATCATTGTAAGATCATGTGGAAACGAAACTGAAAGATGGAAAGAATCAGAATTTTTTTTGTGAAAAAGATATGTACGGAGAGAAAACATTAGATTTTGTTAGTTCTGACGTTGTAGCTGAAATCATCACATACGATTGGCTAGGCACCTCAGTTACAAATGTATACATGAGGTATGTTTTCATGATTTGATTTTATAGAAGCTGATATACTATTATAATTATGGATAAATAAATTTCATATTTTTCACAGGCATATATATGAAAAAAATTGAAGTGATTTTCCCATGAATACAAATTTGGATTCGTTAGTCCTCACACCATGTCTACACAACAAAAAGAAATAGATTCCAATTTTCAGGATAAATTAATGTCAAACCTGCTCAAAACATTTCAATGAAAAATTACGACTGACATAATCTTTTTAATACCAACGTTGTAGGGGTAAAACTCTACATTTTAATCATATCAATTATATTTTCATTTCTATCATTACTTATTCCTTTTTGTGTTTTTAGGCAGCATTGGATGCTCATTATAGTCAATTTGCATACTCTAAAGATTTCTTCTCGAGATTCACTGCATGGATCTCAAACAAACCAACCACACATGATTGAGATTTCCAATTTTTAATACACTAGATCGAACATTTTAGAACTAAATATCTAGTTATATAATTTATATTATAATATAATGAGGATTTTGTTATGATAGGGCGGTGTATGAATATCGTCTAAATGCTGGAATGAATCCAGGGTCTAAGGACGACAAGGCGCACGAGATCTAAAAATTGACTAGTATCAGGGTATATATAATTATATTGCACTATCCAAATACATATCAAAATAGATTATCTATTTTTCTCAATGTTTCTGTAGTGTCCGAAACAAACAAACAGAAAGGACTGTGGTTATTAAGTTTGTAAATTTATGAAAGATATCATATTTCATGAACAAACTAGCATCCTTGAAGAGGTATTTTTGAAAATAATTACTTGTTCATTTAAAATATTTATTAATCCTTTGTGTATTTATATTTTTTCAGTACTACTATGATAGTAGAAAAAACACTTATTCACAAGATGATATAGATGTGTTTTGAAAAGAATGGGCAGCATACCTGATGGAAGAATGTAAACAAATAGGACAATGAAGGTGAATTCCTACTACTTATGTTATACTTATATGATCATTGATATCTTCCTTGTTTACACTTATTGAGCATCAATGATCACCCTTTCTTATGTTTCATATCCTTCTATTGTGAAAAATGGTTTTATAAATGATTTGAGTTTCTAGTAAAGAATAACTATTATAAACTACTGACATAAGTAAAACCAAGAAAAAGCATTCAGATTGTTTTGTTACTATAGGAAAACGATCCATGAGCCATTTGTGATGTGTATGAATCGACCACACCTCAATCTGACACATAGTGTGACCGGTATGGCTAAAAGTCTCTGATATCAGTTTCAAATTGGCATTAACTTTAGAAAACAACACAAGTGACATATGGAAAACTGATCAAACACATTCGAATTGTTTCGATACTTTAGGAAAATGATCCATGAGCCATTTTTGAGGTGTAAAAATTGACCGCTCCTCAATACGACGCACGATGTGACCTGTATGGATAAAAGTGTCTGATATCCGTTTGAAATTGATGTTAAAATTAGAAAACAACACTACTGACATACAGAATACCGAGAAAAATCATTCATATTGTTTTGATACTTTAGGAAAACGATCCATGTGTGATTTGTGACGTTTAAAAATTGACCGCACCTCAATCCGACACACAGTGGAACAGTTATGGCTAAAAGTGTCTGATATCAGTTTCAAATTGACATATACTTTAGAAAAAAACCCAAGTGACATACGGAAAACCAAGAAAATGTGTTTGGATTGTTTTGATACTTTAGGAAAATGATCCATGAGTTATTTGTGACATGTAAGAATAAACTTCACCATAATCTAATGCACGGTGTGACCAAGATGGCTAAAAGTCTCTGATATCAGTTTGAAATTGACATAAACTTTAGAAAACAACACTATTTACATTAAGAATACTGAGCAAATGTGTTCGGATTGTTTTTATACTTTAAGAAAACTATCCATGAGTAATTTGTGAGGTTTACGAATCTCCCTCACCTCAATTAGATACACGGTGTGACCAGTATGGCTAAAAGTGTCTGATATCAGTTTGAAATTGACATTAACTTAAAAAAAAAACACAAGTGACATTTGGAATACTAGGAAAAAATGTTCAGATTGTTTTGATACTTTAGGACAACAATCCATGAGTCATTTGTAAGGTGTACGAATCAACCACACCTCAATCTGTTCCACGGTGTGACCGGTATGGAAAAAATTCTCAGATATCAGTTTCAAATTGACATAAACTTTAGAAAACAACATTAATGACATAAGGAATATTGAGAAAACACATTCATATTGTTTTGATACTTTAGGAAAATGATCCATGAGTCCTTTGTGAGGTGTATTAATGGACTGAAATTTAATCTGATGCATGGTTTTACCGGTATGGATAAAAGTGTCTGATATCAGTTTGAAATTGACATTAACCTTAGAGAACAACACAAGTGACATACAAAATACCAATAAAATGCATTTATATTGTTTTGATACTTTAGGAAAATGATCCATGAGTCATTTTTTAGGTGTAGGAATTGACCTCACCTCAATATGACGCACAATGTGACTGGTGTGGCTAAAAGTGTCTGATATCAGTTTCAAATTGACATAAACTTTAGAAAACAACACATGTGACATACGGAAAAATGAGAACATGCATTCGGATTGTTTTGATAATTTAGGAAAACGATCCATGAGACATTTTTGAAGTGTAGGAATACACTTCACCTTAATCTGATCCATGTTGTGACTGGTATGGATAAAAGTGTCCAATATCAATTTAAAATTGACATAAAAATCAAAAAACAACACTACTGACATACATAATACTAAGAAAAAGTGTTCGGACTATTTTTATATTTTAGGAAAATTATCCATCAGTCATTTTTGAGGTGTAAAAATTGACCGTACCTCATTCCGATGCATGGTGTGACCGCTATGGCATAATGTGTTTGATATCAGTTTGAAATTGACATTAACATTATAAAACAACACAAGTGACATACAGAATACCAAGAAAATGCATTTGGATTGTTTTGATACTTTATGAAAAAAATCCATGAGGCATTTGTGAGGTGTACGAATCGACCGTACCTCAATCCGACACACAGTGTGACCGGTATGGCTAAAAGTGTCTGATATCAGTTTCAAATTGGCATAAAATTTAGAAAACAACAATACGGACATACGGAATACCAAGTAAACACATTAGTATTGTTTTTATACATTAGGAAAACTAACCATGAGTCATTTGTCACGTGTAAAAATCAACCGCTCCTCAATCCGATGCATGGTGTGACAGGTATGGCTAAAAGTGTCTGATATTAGTTTCAAACTGACATAAACTTTAGAAAACAAGACAAGTTACATACAAAAAACAAATAAAACACGTTCGTATTCTTTTGATACATTAGGAAAATTATCCATGAGTCTTTTTTGACATGTACGAATCAACCGTACCTCAATCCGATGCACGGTGTGACCGGTATTCCTAAAAGTGTCTGATATTAGTTTCAAATTGACATAAACTTTAGAAAACAACACTAATGACATATGGAATACTGAGAAAACACGTTCAGACTGTTTTGATACTTTAGGACAATGATACATGAGTTATTTTTGAGGTGTAAGATTTAATCTCACCTTAATCTGACGCACGGTGTGACCGGTATGGCTAAAAGTGTCTGATATCAGTTTGTAATTGACATTAACTTTAGAAAACAACACTACTGATATACGATAAACTGATAAAACATGTTTGGATTGTTTTGATACTTTAGGAGAATGATCCATGAGTCATTTGGGATGTGTACAAATCCACTGCACCTCAATCCGACGCATGGTGTGATCAGTATGACTAAAAGTTTCTGATATCAGCTTCAAATTGATAAAAACTTTGGAAAAAAACACTACTGACATATGGAATACTAAGAAAACTCATTCAGATTGTTTTTATAATTTAGGAGAACGATCCATGAGTCATTTTTGAGGTCTAAGAAATGACTTCACCTCAATCTGATGCACGGTGTGACCGGTATGGCTAAAAGTGTTTGATATCAGTTTGAAATTGACATTAACTTTAGAAAACAACACTACTGACATACAGAATACTGAGAAAATGCATCAGATTGTTTTGATACTTTAGGAAAACGATCCATGAGTCATTTGCAACGTGGACGAATCAACTGCACCTCAATCTGACACACAGTGTCACCGGTATGGCTAAAAGTGTCTGATATCAGTTTCAAATTGTCATAAACTTTAGAAAACAACACAAGTGACATATGGAAAAACAAGAAAACATTTTCAGATTGTTTTGATACTTTAGGAAAATGATCCCTGAGTCATTTTTGATTTGTAAGAATCAACCACACCTCAATCCAACAAATGGTGTGACCGGAATGGCTAAAAGTGTCTGATATTAGTTTCCAATTGACATAAAATTTAGAGAACAACCCTACTGACATACAAAATACTGAGAAAATGCATTCGGATTGTTTTGATAATTTAAGAAAACAATCCTAGAGTCATTTTTGAGATGTACAAATCAACCGCACCTCAATTCGACGCACGGTGTGACCGGTATGGCTAAAAGTTTCTGAAATTAGTTTTAAATTGACCATAACATTAGAAAACAACACAAGTGATATTTGAAATACCAAGATAACGTGTTTAGATTGTTTTGATACTTTAGGAAAATGATCCATTAGTCATTTTTGAGGTGTTAGAACTGAACACACTTCAATCCAACGCACGTTGTGACCGGTATGGATAAAAGTGTCTGATATTAGTTTGAAATTGACATTAACTTTTGAAAACAACACTACTGACATACGAAATACTGAGAAAATGCATTCATATTGTTTTTCTACATTAGGAAAATGATCCATTAGTCATTTTTGACGTATACGAATTGACCGCACCTCAATCCGACGCATGTTGTGACCGGTATGGCTAAAAGTGAATGATATCAGTTTCAAATTGACATAAACTTTAGAAATCAACACAAGTGACATACGAAAAACAACGAAAACACATTTGGATTATTTTGATATTTTAGGAAAATGATCCATGAATCATTTGTTATGTGTACGAATCAAGATAACCACAATCCGATGCACGGTGTGACCAGGATGGCTAAAAGTGTCTGATATCAGTTTGAAATTGATATAAAATTTAGAAAACAACACTACTGACATATGGAATTCTGAGAAAACGCGTTATTATTGTTTTGATACTTTAGGAAAACGACTAATGAGTCATTTTTGAGGTGTACAAATCGACCGCACATCAATCCGATGCACGGTGTGACCGGTGTGGCTAAAAGTGTCGGATATCAGTTTGAAATTGACATTATCTTTAGAAAACCACACAAGTGACCTACGGAATACCAACAAAACACGTTTGGATTGTTTTGATACATTAGGACAATGATCCATGAGTCATTTTTGAGGTTTAAGAATTGAACACACCTCAATCCGACGCACGGTGTGACCGGTATGGCTAAAAGTGTCTTATATTAGTTTCAAATAGACATAAACTTTAGAAAACAACATTACTGAAAAACAGAATACTAAGCAAACACATTCAGATAGTTTTGATACTTTATGAAAATGATCCATGAGTCATTTGTGAGGTGTACGATTCGACCACACTTCAATCCGACGCACGGTGTGACCGGTATGGCTAAAAGTGTCTGATATCAGTTTGAAATTGACATTAACTTTAGAAAACAACACAAGTGACATACGGAATACCAAGAAAACGCATTCGTATAGTTTTGATACTTTAGTACAATGATCTATGTGTCATTTTGAGGTTTGAAATATACCGCACCTCAATCTGATGCATGGTGTGACTGTTATGGCTAAAACTGTCTGATATCAGTTTCAAATTGACATAAACTTTAGAAAACAACACTACTGACATAAGGAATACCAAGAAGACATATTAGGATTGTTTTGATACTTTAGGAAAATGATACATGAGTCATTTTTGAAGTTTATGAATCAACCAAACCACAATTCTATGCACGGTGTGACCGTTATTACTAAAAGTGTTTGATATCCGTTTGAAATTGACATTAACTTTTGAAAACAACACTACTGACATACGAAAAACTGAGCCAATGCATTTGGATTTATTTGATACTTTAGGAAAACGATCAATGAATCATTTTTTGAGGTTTACAAATTGACCATACCTAAATCCAACGCATGGTGTGACCGGTATGGATAAAAGTGTCTAATATCAGTTTGAAATTGAAATTAACTTTAGAAAACAACACATGTGACATACGAAAAAATGAGCAAATGCGTTCGGATTGTTTTGATACTTTAGAAAAACAATACATGAGTCATTATTGAGGTGTACGAATCAACCACACCTCAATCTGATGCACGGTGTGACCGGTATGGCTAAATGTGTCTGATATCAGTTTCAAATTTACATAAACATTAGAAAAAACAATACTAACTTACGAAATACAGAGTAAATGCTTTCGGATTGTTTTGATACTTTAGGAAAACGATCCATGAGTCATTTGTGATGTGTCAAAATCAACCACACCTCAATATGACACATGGTGTGACCGGTATGGCTAAAAATGTCTGATATCAGTTTCAAATTGACATAAAATTTAGAAAACAACACATGTGACATACGGAAAACCAATCAAATGCATTCGGATTGTTTTGATAATTTAAGACAACGATCCATGATTCATTTTTGACGTGTACGAATAAAATTCACCTCAATCTGATCCATGGTGTGACCGGTATGGCTAATAGTGTCTAATATTAGTTTCAAATTGACATAAACATTAAAAAAACACTACTGACATACGAAATACTGAGAAAATGCGTTCGGATTGTTTTGATACTTTAGGACAATCATACATGAGTAATTTTTGAGGTTTACGAATCAAACACATCTCAATCTGATGCACTGTGTGACCAGTTTGGCTAAAAGTGTCTGATATCAGTTTGAAATTGACATTAACTTTGGAAAACAACACTACTGACATATTGAAAACCAAGCAAACACGTTTGGATTGTTTTGATACATTAGGAAAAGGATCCATGAGTCATTTGTGACGTGTAAGAATCCACTACAAGTCAATCTGACACACGGTGTGTGCGGTATGGCTAAAAGTGTCTGATAATAGTTTCAAATTGATATGAACTTTAGAAAACAACACTACTAACATATGGAATACTGAGAAAATGCATTCGGATTTTATTGATACATTAGGAAAATGAACCATGAGTCATTTGTGAGGTGTAAGAATCAACCACACCTCAATCCGTTGCACGATGTGACCGGTATGGCTAAAAGTGTTGGATATTAGTTTTAAATTGACATTAACTTTTGAAAACAACACTACTAACATACAGAATACCGAGAGAACACATTCGGATTGTTTTTATACTTTAGGACAACGATCCATGAGTCATTTGTGACGTGTAAAAATCAACCAAACCTCAATCTAACACCCGGTGTGACCGATATGGCTAAAAGTGTCTAATATTAGTTTCAAATTGACATAAACTTTTGAAAATAACACAAGAGGCATATGACAAACCGATAAAATGCATTCTTATTGTTTTTATACTTTAGGAAAACGATCCATGAGTCATTTGTTATGTGTACGAATCAACTGCACCTCAATAAAATGCATAGTGTGACCATTATGGCTAAAAGTGTCTAATATCTGTTTCAAATTGACATAAACTTTAGAAAACAACACTACTGACATACGGAATATCGAGAAAACGTGTTTAGATTGTTTTGATACTTTAGGAAAACAATCCATGGGTAATTTCTGAGGTGTAAGAATCAACCCAACCTCAATCTGATGCACAGTGTGACCGGTAGGGCTAAAAGTGTCTGATATCAGTTTGAAATTGACATTAACTTTAGAAAACAACACTACTGACATACGGAATACCGAGAAAACATGTTTGTATTGTTTTGATACTTTAGGAAAATGATCCATGAGTCATTTGTGACGTGTACAAATCAACTACACCTAAATCTGACACACAGTGTGACAGGTAAAGCTTTTAATTAGATAAAGAATCAATATTTATTAAATGAGATAAATCATCCAAAAACATATTGATTTTACATTATTCCCTTTCTTTGTTATCAGAATGAAAACATCTGAGTTTATCATTTCCATATTTTAGTTTCACATTTCCTTATTAATGTATTCTTTCATGTTACTATTTTAATTTATTTCATTATTGTATTACTAAAATAATATTTGTTTTCTTATATAGGTGAATTTTTTTCCTTGAGTTCGGATGCTTTGTTCGACAACAAATACCATGGATGACAATTTTTGAGAGCAGATCATAGATATCAAAGGATGAAACATTAATGTTTATAATTTTTGTTTGATAATTGTAATTGTAACCATGTAAAATATTGTTTGAAATGTATATAGAAGTGTGTTTTTTTTGTATTCATGATGTTATGTAAATGTATATAGCATTGTTTGTCAAAATATTTTTTGCCGGTGCTATTTTGTGCAGGTGTGCAGGTGCTAGTTTGTGCAGGTGTGCTGGTTTGTGCAGGTGTGCAGGTGTGCAGGTGCTGGTTCTACAGGTGTAGGGGAAGGTGTCTTTATCAGCGATTTTTTTGAGCACTGATAAAGGACACCTTTAATAGTCCTAAAAGAGTGCTGATAAAGGGGCCTATTGTTAGCACTCAAGGTAGGGCTGATAAAGGAACCACTTTATTTTTTTATGAACATTGGGGTATGAAGACCTAATTTGTTGACAAAAAATGGTTCAAGTAGATAGGTAGTACATTAACAGAAAAATAGAATTTTCAAAGCCCCCTTCCCGGGGGCCTGAGTTTTTTCCTAATATTTTCCCCAATTATCAGCTTCTTTTCACGTAATTCATTCCAGAGTTCTAGCTTGATGTGGTCGCGAGCTCATCCCCTGCCATATTGAGCTTCAATCTCCTTGGCCTCTTGGAGTAATGTATCCATGTCTTCATCAGATTCTATATTTACAGCCTCTCCTCTTCATTTTTCATTTTCTCTTAAGCTTTTCTACTACTTCTTCTTCTTGTTCTTTCTTTTTTCCAAGGGCATGTATCCTTGTCCACCTCTTTCATATTTTTAGTCATAATTTCAACAATCTATTTTTTTGTCTCTGATTTTGACACCACCTGCACACTAAAAGAAGAAGTATGATCAAAGGAAGGCTCCCCTAGAGGCATACTTACTTCTTTAGAACCGGATGTAGCAGAAACATCTTTGGTAGCAAGCACTGATTGGTCAGCAGAAACATGAGGTCCACCATCCACTTTCTCAGATGAAGAATGAGGAGGAATGAAAACAAAAGTAGGATTGTTTTGTGTACCTACCTCCATAAATGAATCATGGTTTATTTCTTCCACTTTGACTTTACCATCTTCCTTCGGATTTATGTTTACCTGTACACTAGAGGCATCACCAGAGGAAATAGAAAGTAAATCTTGTGCCATGAGACATTCATGAGAAACACTATCCAAGGAGAAAACCTCCTTAGTAGTGTCAATCTAAGAAGAATCATATTGACACAGTAAATGGGGCATGAGTTCCTTGCTTTGAGAAACCACTTGAGCATTGAAATGTGCAGTAGTAGTTACAGGAAGAGTAGGTGCAGGATCCTCAACTTCTTCCACAATGCCAGCCCAAGATTTATGGCTGGGTGGACAGACCTTCTCATTTTCATTCTTGGAGTCATAAACAACCATCCCTTGATTAACAGGATTAGCAACCTGCCTATTAACAGTATTTTTAGAACTAGAGGTGCAAGCTTTATAGCTTTGTACGGTTTTCCTCTCCAAATCATAGTTAGAACATAATTTATGATCAAGTCTTCATCGAGAACAAAGGGTGAAAATACCATATCTTCTGTAGTTATTTACCTCATGCCCAATGACCTTACAATCTAGACAAAATTTTGGTATGTTCTCAAATTCCACTCTACGTTCCATCTCCTCTTCATCAGTAGATAAACAAACATTATCTACTAATGTAGAGAAAAGGTCGATTTCAATCAGACATCTAGCATAATGGCGAAATCTAGCGACTTCAGTTTCTCAATCAATCTTAATTGGAACTCCAATAGTTAATGTTATGTCATATATAATTCTATGATGCCATAAAACCCAGTTTAAGCCCTTGATTTTAACCCATACTTGAACTGAGGTCTTACCAATTTCATATGGGTTGAATTTCCCATCCTAGTCATATATATGCACTACACCTAGCTTGAGTGCGAGGGAACCAAATCCCCAAGCTCTCAGCATCTGATATTCAAAAGGAAAAAGTATGTGGAAATACCATATCCAGAGTGGTACAATCTGCCATGTATCAATGCCCCAGATGTTTGATAATCTATTTGTGAGTTGCTCCATCCTCCATGGTTTAGAACCTTTAAGAAGTATAAGCCTAGCGACGATTGAATGAGCACCAATCTTCAACCTTTCAGCAATCACCTTCAGATCATCTTTGACATGAGCAGTTGATCCTCTCCTACGAATACCCACTTTCAAACCCTTAAAATAGGAAAATGGCCTGGTGGAGTTGCTGAACTTGACAGGTTTAACGCCCAGGTTTAATCTCTTTTGTGGATCCAATCTTTCACGGATAACTTCCAAGTGTATATGTGAGTTAAATCTTTTGCGGAAAGGAACCCCTTTATTAGTGCTAGAAATGCGCTGGTAATTCCGGCGTAGATATGGGGGGGGGGTCCCCTTTATCAGCGCTTTGAAAAGCGCTGATGAAGGACCCCCTTTATCAACGCTATTTTTAGCGCAGATAAAGGGGACCCCCCCTTTATCTATGCCGACATTAACAGTGATTTTCTAGCGCTTTTAATGACGATTTGTAGCTCTGATAAAAGTCCAAGTTGTAGTAGTGTACACATTTAAGAAATGAATCCATTTAGAGAAATCCCACTTTTCCACACATTGAATCCATCAAACTAGTTTTATATTCATTATGTTAAGCAAGAAATCACATTTTATAGGTAGTACATGATGTAAATCACCTGCTACAAAAATCACACTACTTCTGCCTCTACTGAAACTCCAAAACCTCACCTAAACACCTCTAAGAAAAAAATAGAAAATTAATGGGAATGTAATGAATTGAACATTAAATTTGATACCTGTCAAACTATTCTATTCATTGAGAATCAAGACAAAGCCTGATAAAAAGAAATGTGTCCAAAAAAACACCTCACGAGTTACCTCTCATGGTCCTCATTACACCACAAGCACTACTACCATCCAAACACACCAACCCAAAATGCCCAAAAAACAACCCACGTAACTATTACACCTTAAGACATCACCCAACACCAACAAAAAATTCTACTTTTCTATGCCTTCAACTACAGAACCATCTCAAACTTCACACATCCCAAACCTATAACTACTTCGACAAAAAACATCACTTCCTAGAATTTATGAATTAGAAATTCCATCCCACATGTGAAGACACTATCTACTCTAGGCTGCACTGACTCACTAGTATGGGTTAAATCACATCGCAGTATAATGAATCTCAATTAGGAATCATGTCCTCCCCTTTTCATATGTTCGAATTATATCCCAAATCACAACATCAAGAAAAATCACATATCATAAAACAATAGGGTCCAAACCTCACATCCTCAAACCATAACAAGTCAAAAAAAAACTCAAAATAAATATGGGTACTAGGTATGAATATGTGTCTCACCATACTAATTAATCTCTTCTAGGACACCATGCCCCCGTAACACATGAACCAAAGAAATTGTTCATCCACATAACATCTTATCTTGATGGTCCTAGATCTATACGGCCACTCCATGAAGGTCACATTATCATTGATATCTAACTCTCCTAAGTCATTGACAAGGGAGTCTTCATGAAGATATCAAAGAAGATGATACATATGAAAGACATCATGGATCCTCTCCAGGAATAGTGGAAGTTCCAATTGATTATCCACATCGACAATTCATCACAACACCAAAAAGGCTCATAAACCTGGGTGAGAGATTACTCCAAAAACCAAACCATCAATACCCACACCAAGGTGAGACCTTCAAGAACATGTTGCATCTAACATAGAACTATAAGGGCCACCTCCTTTGACAAGAATAAGACCTTTTCTAATCCCACACTACTTTAATTCTCTCACAAACAAGCTAAATCTTCATAGTCATTCTCTGTACCACATCAAGACCAAGATCTTATGACTAAACAACCTCTATCCATCATAATAGATAATGAAATAACCACCCATAAATTTCCTCAAATAGAGCCACAAAATTTGATGTGTGATAAATTTTGTCATATGAAAACATGACTAGTGGTAGGTTCCTTACCCAAAATCCACCAGTCTTGGATGTATTCTCACAATATATCCTCAAACATCTAGATAATATGTTATGTCTACCCATTCATTTTCATTGGAAAGTTGTTCTATGGATTAACCAAGTTCCAATAACATTCATAAATCTCCCCCATACATGAGAAGTAAAATGAGTATCCCAATATAAGAAAATCGATCTAGGGACTCCATAGAACCACACCACAGAAACAACATAACTCCTTGCCAAAACATCTAGGGTAGCCGACTCATTGATTTCTCGTAAGTGAACAAATTAAGCCAAAAATTCCACATTTACCTAGATATAGTCCCCAAACCCCATGATTAGGGTAATAATATGATGAAGTGAATCGATATGTTGTCCCATTTCTACTTGATAACATCCAAGGGCTACAGAAAACCACAAGGAACATGATGTTTGACCTTTACCTGCTAGTATAACAGACATTGAGACACAAACCAAACCATGACCCCTTTTATGTTGGGACAAAAAAACCTCATATTAAAGCCCCAATACATATTAGAAGCTCTTGTATATTCCACAATGTATATCTATGAAACTCATGGATGAATCCCTTACACATCGCTACTAGAAAAAACATCCATCCTTGAAAAAAAATTCGATTATGACTATCCTCTATCTGTCCCCAAAAAGCATCTCCATGTCCAACGCGATCACATATTACCTCTTCCCCTAAGTCTCCCCAATATGACTTCTCCACATACTGTATTAATGAAGACATTATTTTCATATGAAATAAGAAACCTCAACCATCAACCACCCTCTCAAACATGTGTACTGCTTCTAACTCCTCTATTATTCTCCATGCATCCCCAAACCCTAGTAAAATGTCATATGTGACTTCCTTCTCAAAGTGTTAGGAACAAATTTCAACATAAATTAGGTAATGGGAATCTCAAAATCATAATCCTAAAGAAAATTGATCCACCAGCATTGTGAAAGATTCAGATCACACTGAGAAAATATATACCTCAAATGCTTGTGATCGATGAAGACCACAAATCACTCCCTACAGAGGTAATTTTTCAATAGCATTAGTAAAAAAAATGATACTAAATATAGATAATGGTTGGAAAAGTTACACTAATGGATGAATAAATACTTATACCTAAAAGAGATCAACTATCTCTGTTGTAGTGAGAAACATCCCAAGCCTATACAATAAGCATCATAAAACACCCCAAATAACACCCCTTCCACTAGAAACTGAAGAAATAGGGCATTGGAACAATTCCACGTCATGTATTCAAACACATCATAACACTGATCAATCTAGATAAAATACTGGTCCTTCCTAGTAAAACCTATCAATGGAGCCTCAATCCATGATAAATAATACACTAACCCCCATTAATAGCCTTAATGTCTAAGGAAGATATTGACCTATAACACACTTTTGGAGGATTCCAAAGAAAAAAATTCATTAACCTTTGATGTTCCCAAAAAAATCCTTAATTAGACACCACATTCCATAGAAAATACACCACTTAGGTCCATAAATTATAGTTAGATAACTTTTCATTGAGCTGGGGGTGTCAAAGAACCTAAAATATGAATATGAGATAATTGGAATAATCCTCCACTGATTTAGAGTAAATCAACACGTCATCAATGAAAATTACTATGAAATGGTCTAGGAATTCATGATTCATGGATTTCATGAGTCCAATTAACACATTTGATACATTTGTGACACTGAACAACATGATGAAAAACTCTAAGTGGCCATACCTATATATGATGGAAGTCTTCAAGACATCCTTCTCCTTCATCCTCAAATGGTGATATCCAGATCACATATCAATCATAGATAACCAACTATCACCCCATAACTAGTTGAAAAGATCATCAATCCTATAATGATGATATCAATTTTTTATTGTCACTTGGTTAAACCTATGGTATTCTGTACACAACCTCAGACTACCATCTTCCCTCTTGGTGAATAACACTAGAACACCCCACAGTGATACACTAGATTGGATGGAAACTTTATGTATCAGATCATCTATTTGAATCCTCAACTACTTCAACTCAAGGGGTTATATCTAATAAAGATCTATCAAAATTAGGGATGCATATGATTTAATGATTATCCCAAACATGATTGAGGGGGTAGAATCAGAAGATCCTCACGAAAAATTTCTAAACAATTGTTAAATAACCTCGGAATATCCACTATCCTAGTGTCTAATGACCCCAGAGACAACTAAACCATAAAAGAAAGAAGGGTTTCCAAATATATACTACCAACCTGGAAAATACACTCACCACCAAAAACAACACATTGATCATCCATATATGAGAACATAAAACACCTCTAGAAGTAGCCAATAAAATC
Organism: Viscum album; assembly: GCA_963277665.1. Taxonomy (NCBI): domain Eukaryota; kingdom Viridiplantae; phylum Streptophyta; class Magnoliopsida; order Santalales; family Viscaceae; genus Viscum; species Viscum album. Next base: position 1,750,686,705 of record OY728152.1, read on the forward strand.
TCACATAGATTACAGAAAATTGATGTTACATATGTTATTGTATGGGTTCATCTGAAGTAATAACAATTCCCCGCATGACTGATGTGGCCCCATTATCATTCTACACCCTCGAATCACAACAACCAATGTGGTCTGGACACTAACAGGCATAGTCAACACAAGGTACATGAATAGATTTGGTAAAAAAAGAGTGGCGATCTTGAATCAAACAACAGACAAATATTAATTGATGACAAGCTTAGTGTATCTAGAATAATCTATGGACCCTCTTAAAAAACCATCATCCCCACATGAAACTAACAACTCCTAGATTATCTTATACTATGCTAATGACCACATCTATGACCACACTCAAGTTGAGGTCCTTGAGCATGAGGAAGATTTGGAGGGTATCCTGAGCCTGATCTGTCTCCTCTAAAGGGAGCATAAGCCTGCTTCCCCTATAGGTGAAACAACCTTGCTGGAAACTACTTCTACAATTATTCTAATGATATACACCTTCACTAAACTAATCTTATTGTACCAATGTGAATTGTTTTTGGTGATGACAATGGACCCTAAAAAAACCCATTGTCCTATTTTATCTAGGAAAATAATAGAAACCACATGAAAAACTATGCTGGAAAGGAAGCTGTTTAGTTCAACTCCCCATTGGTAGAAACCTCAAAGGTACTGGCTCCTGAGGCCTACCATTGACAACTCTTCTCTTCAAGGAACTATACTGGTTCCCCTCTCATGGTAAACCTCCACACAAGTGAATTTGATCAATCCCCTCCACCTTCTTTTATACCTCAAAATACTTTGGAAATGTAATATTAGGAACTATATATTGGATCGAAGGACAAAGTGCCCCCTTAAGACGTATCGAATGAGACTCTTAATCTAGAAAAAGGGTTGAGAAAAAATACAACATATCCTAAATCTAGACACCAAGTTCTCACATTTACACACTCTCTTAATAAAGATATATCAACTCTTGCCTTTTCATTGGCTTCACGATTGACAAAAGAAACTCTGATCAGAACACTTTCTGAAAGGTAACCCATGAAACATTTTCTTCTTTATTCTAACAAAGATATAGCCTCCACCAGAGATTAACCGCTCCCCACATCTGAATAAATTACAAAGGGAATTGATACACCACCATGGACAAGATCAAACTGAAGGAGATCTCGAGATCCTCCACCCAGTTCTTTGTCTCCACCTCAAAAACACTTCCCTTTTACTTCCCTTTGCTTAATAATAATTATTTCACAATTCCATATACAAGTTATCATCCTCCTAATCATGATAAACCCTCTAAAAATCAACCATAATTACTAAAAAGTAACCCTATACACATGTTTTTTCCAAAACCATGGATATAGGTGGTAATTTCCAATCAAGACCCAGGGTTTTTCAAAACACTATGGGTATAGATCAAAACTATACCCACGGTTTTTCAAAATAATAGGTATATTGTTTGGTTCATGACCTGTATCCACAGTTCTATAAAAAACCATGGGTATAGGTGTTTTTTTTATAAAAATTGTACCCATGATTCTCCAAAAAACAATTCTAGAGGTCATAACTATACCCACAGTTTTGGTAAACTGTGGGTATAGATTTCCTGCATAAGAGTGAGATTTTTTCCATGGGAACAAAATATTTTTACTAGGAAAGCATATTTCCATAGTTTTCCATATATAACCACAATTTATAAATATAAATATAAGTAAATATATTTTTATATACTAATAAAAATATGTGGTGTAGTTTTTAGGTGTGTTGCATGGGTAGAGGAAGTCAAGCGTTCAAATCTGGTGGGAGGTGTTTTTAAATCCTATATCCAAATTTTTAGAATCATGTGTATAGATTTATTGACAAAGTAGAATACACATATTACCACTATTAATAACTATGGGTATAGCCTTTTAAATATGTGGATATAACTTAGAGCTATACCAACCTCTTAAGCTCACACAGTTTTCTAAACCATGTTTATAGCCTATACCCACAGTTTTATGAGAAATACCCATAGTTCAAAATCAGGTTTTTATGGAAATTTTATAGTACTGTAGATCAAACTTATGAACATACATTGTCTATAAAAATTAAATGATAACCAAGAGTCATAGTTAATTGGGGAACAAAGATTTCCAAAGCCCTATTTAATGGAATTTGGTCAAGATTCATTAAATTAATTTTAATTATTTTGAACCTTCCAAAAAAACCTCATTCATACATGAACACAAATCAATAATAATGATTTTACCTATCCTAGGTCTAATCCTTACCAAAAGGTCTACCTCACTTTGTTATTTAATATGCTCAGAGTTTGTGCGCATGATCAAAATGGGCCCTAAAATCCCATTTCCTAGCCGGTCTCCCTAACCTATGTCACACACCAAGATAAACTGGAATAGTTTCCCTAAAAACCCATGTAATTATCCATATTCCTAACTCTAAAATACATCATATCTCTCAAACATTACATTTTTTTGTTGATCTCTCCCAACCCCTACCTCCAAGTATATTTTAATTAATGAAGAGAGAAAATGATCATCGAGACCCTCCTCCAATAATCATCGTGTTGGTAACTATCATCAAGGGTGTAAAAAAATCTCACAGATTAGAGGCATTACACTATTTAATAATATCAATTTAGGAAATAATAATAAAATACATCAGAAAATCTATTAAATAATATTAAATAGGACTAAAACCAACCCACAATGCCTATATAAAGTGAAAAAATAAAAATAAAAAATCCAAAGTAAATATCCAAAATATAATATATGGCAGAAATATATTAACACTCCAAAGAGCTGATCAATTAATTCCTAGAAAAATATATGCAATCCTCCAAGAAACTTGAAAAAAATACTTTATATACATAGGGTAATAATATGGGTATACTCATTAGGTAGAGACCAAATTCTACTATGAACATGTGAAAATAGAATACAATTGAACCTGTGAGCAGACAATAGAACAAAAAAGATGTAACGCCCCGACCCCAGTTACCCAGAGTCAGTGCATTATTACATAAGATTTTTCATGATACAAGGAAATCATATCTCAAAATACTGATCATTTTAGTAGCCTTGGAAATACTAGATACATTCATAGGGTAAAATTACAACTTTTAAAGAGAAACAACACTAAATTATTCCATTGGAAACATCCAAGATTCCTAAATTATGCCTGAAAGTCACTTATTACTAACTTCTTCATATCCTGGGAAAATGAAACATAAGAAAGGGGTGATCTCAAACGCTCACTAAGGATAAGAAATACAGCGGAAGATAAAATAAATAATAAGAATTATGAATAATTGAAACCACATTCCTTTACCAATAATAAACATGAAAACTTTTATGAAAGGAATATGAACTAATTAAGTAATACCATAATAAAACATAATAATGGGTATTTTACTTGTCGAATGACCACATGAACCATAAATATTATTTTCATAATGAGGAAATGTATAATTCTGGTCATTTTGAAACATTTTGTCAAGGCCTCGGCCAAGATGTCTAAAAATGATTAAGGACTCTGCCAAAACCACATATCAAATTGGGAAAGGGCCTCGGCCAATTCCACGTCTAGTTGTCTCATCAGACATATCGATGCATCAAGGAGCTATAGAGGTCTCCACCTATCACTTACTATGTCTAATACATTCCTCATATGAAAATTTTGAAAAATAACATAAACATTCATATTAAAACTACCATACGAAATGTCAATACTTTATCCACAAACCATGAATGGTATAAAAATAGCACATCCACATTCAAACTTAACTCATTAGATACAATATGGAAGATTTTATTGTAGATGATCAACCTAAATCAACAACAATGAATGATATTTACATAGATGAAAATGATCATCAAATCTATTAGAGATAAATATCCCCCGTTTATTGAAATCATTTAAAAGTCACACTATTTGCCAAGAAGCCATTTAAAAATAGATTTTTGAACCAAATTTTCCCATACCAATTTGAAGCATTTAAAAGGAATTTTAATTTTAAAACCATAATGTCCAAATAAATAAATCCTTAAAACCATTTTTAAAACAAGGGCATTAATGAGGATGATTTGGAGTAATAAATCATTAAAACATTTAAAATGGTATTTTACTTAGAGTTCCTAACCAAAAGAGAGACACTTGAATAAAAATAATTGAGGTAATAAAAAAATTATAATATCATGATAATAAAGGGATTCATGATATACTATGTCAATGTACATTATATACACCGTATAAAAGTGATTTTTTGTATAACAACAAAGAAGTCTCAATGCAATGTAAATTGAGATGAAATCTCTTAAAAAGACTGTATCCTTAGGTTAAGGATAAATCAAAGTAATAATTATGTGTGATAAAAAAATAAATACAATAAATATGATTGGATATTAATTTTTAACAAATCATAGGACATTCACACATATTCTTGTATGAACAACACCAATGAATTGGATATTTAACTCAACAAATGGAGATTGAGTTAAAATTACTCTTATCAAGTTCATATCGATGACTTGAGAATTTATGAATGTAGTGATTATGTGTATCAAAAGTATAACCACAGAAAGGGGAGTGGAAATTATGACATACGAAAATGAATAGTTATTTCACACATAATCTTGGAGTAAAATAATCAATTAAGTATGCATAAAGCCAAATGAGTGGAAATTTAAATTTGTAATTCACTTCACAATTTGGTAACTTACGAAACATACATCCCATGAAAGATAGATCATACAATGATGATGTAAATATACATAAATTAAATTATATTAAACAATTAATACAATCATGGGAATTACACACACCACATGCAATAAATAAGTGGTGAACATTGGAAATCTCACGGAATTAAAAGTGAGATAAGAAACCCCTTACCTCAAGTCAGAATTGACTTGTGTGTTCCTTTCCTTCCTGAATAATAAAATTAAGTTAATTTATACTTGATTAAGAAAAATTTTGAATTTTATTATTTCTTTTATATCACTTATTACCTTTATATAATAATTAGTTAATTATTTGAGTTCATATTGGATATTTTATTGATGTTCGGGACTTGAGTAAAAAATGAACGTGTTATAATTACAATTTGTCGATGTCGTCAAAATTAAATTATCTCTATAATGGTATAATTGATTTAGATATCATATATATATTATATATCCAGTATATATATATATTTATAACAGTACATAACATTTGGAGACAAGAAATGAAATACACCTTTCATGGAGACGGTAAGTCGTACGTACGCATGAACGCTACTTTCATTTATATTTTTTATTTTTATGGAATTAAAACATAATGATACATAGGTATATTTTAATTCTAGTATAATATCATATGATATATGTTTTACATAATTAAATTATCTCTATCCTTTATACGTTCCATGAATGTCATGAACGAATCATATCACCTTGTGGGGGCGGTAGTCTGCACTTCCTGAAATGAAATTATCGTGGTCACACATATTGGAAATCATATTGGTGTGTTTTTAAATGAAAATTACAGAAGAATAGAGAAAACATAAAAATAATATACATAATATATAAATACAGTTCCATCATAATGGCCACCATAAGAGGCGGTAGGAGATAATAGAATAATCATCGTTTTGTGAGGGGTTAGTTTTCCAACCCCAGAAACATTATGATCCTCACTTATTAGATGGAGGTGTGTGTAAGTGTATATCGAATAATTATTATAAAACCATCCTATTATATTGAAGATATTGGTGTTGTTACAAAAGAAAGGAATAAAGAGAGTTCATGGGGTTGGAGAAGTAAAATAAAAGAACTGAATTTAAGAGAAACTGTTACCTTTAATTTGGGTAACTCCCTTTGGTTTGAACCAAAATGACTTCTTGAAGTGCCTTTTGCCTAAGTTCAGGCTTCTAGGTAGAGGAGAGGGATGTATGGAGATTAATTGGGCAGAGTTTGGTCAAGAAAAAAGTCTTTAGATGTGTGAAGAATTGGTTAGAAGTGGTCTCATTTTATAAAGGAGAGGAGGGGCTCTTTAGGAAAGTGTGAAACTATTAATTTATTATAAACTTATATTCAGTTTCAAAAGGTGCAAACCATATTAAAGTCGAATATAAGATGACTAATATTCTAAATAAAATCATCCAATCAGAATTGTAAATTTTTTGGATAATATTTTAATCATTATAATCTTATTTATTTAAATGATTTACTAATGAGGTAAACAATGCATCATTATTGTGTCATAAATAATTTAATTTATTTGATGTCTAAAATTTATAAAAAAATACAATGATGTAGGAAATCGTTTTATCTTTCCAATTAATATTTATAGTCTAAAATATAGCTTATATAACCCCATGTAAAAATTAAATTACTAAAAGATATTTGTCTGTGTCATTTTGGTCTTTACTTTAAATTAATTAATCTAAAGAGTCATTATCACTCTCAAGTGGCTCCATGGGGTCCCAAAATCGACCCAAAGATGCCCACGATCAGCCATGAATCATCCAATAAGGTTAGGGCAAGTGTTAGAGTAATTTTATATTATTATAATATAATTTTTACCTTGAATTACCCTATTTAACTTTAACTATAGTAATTAAAAGTCAAAAGTTACTATTCACCAAAATTTTTTTCATCTTATTGAACCACATTTTACTTCTTGATTTTAACCATGTCTCTCAGATTTTTGAAATTCAACTCACAAAAGTGGTAAAATTGCATTTAAATGTAAAAGTCACTTTTTTAACTACTACTAAGTGGTTTCACAATTCATCAAAAATATGATGTTTTTCAAAAAAATACAAAAAATTAAGCCTAATATTTATTTGATATTACAAATTCAAAAATTATGTCTATTTTCCCAAATTAAAAACATAAAAGTGGAATTAATTAATTTAAAATCAATTCCCATTGTTAAAATAAATAGCGTGTTTTTAAGAAATAATAACAATCAAAAGATTGACACTTGTTTATGTCCAATTTCAAAGTGAAATTAATTATAATGAACAACATTGGATTAAATGGTAAAAATATATTGTAATTACACTTCAAAACAAATTAAAAAGTTAATCTAACCATATAAATAAATTAGATTAAAACACAGTTTTGAATTAAAATACAATATTTTTCATTATTCATCAAAAAATGAATATTATCAGAAAAATACCAAAATTTTACCGAAAGTAAATTTTGATGTCCCGATTATAAAGAAGAATTTTATTTTTTCAAATATAACATATAAAAAGGACCAAAACTATATTTAAAGAGGGTTCACCATCAAATGGTGGTAAATCGACCCTTTAATGAATATTAGAGTATATATTATTAAAATCAAATTCCTTTTTAATTATAAGCCTCTGAATTTTATTGGATAAATGTAAAAACATTTACCAAACATATATAATCATATTTTAGTTAGTTCTATTCATTTCCACAAATACAATGGCTCGACATTAATTACCATTTATAATAATAATATTATATTATTAGTGTGCAATGTAAGATTTCCAAGAAACTTGTTGTTGTGTATTGGGTAAGCCATCGAACAAAGAATCCACTTTAAATTAAAATTAAAATTTAATTCAAAAATATTAATAAATATTAAAATGTATTATTATTTATTTACCCATGATGTTACATCCTTCCCCCCTTTTGGGAATTGTGTCCTCGTAATTTTAAAATTGCGATCAGAAACATCATTGAATGCCCCACATCAGAAAAAGATTCAATAAAACTATCACTTTATAATAAATTAAGAAAAGTAAAAAAGGCTGCCCAAGAATAAAGATACTAGGATTCCATGAAAACATGGATGTGGAGGAGAAAACAAAGTGTCAAGTTCTGATAGAGAGGGATAGAAAACATGATCAGGAGAATGTTAACAACAAGAAAACCACAAACTTGTGATGGGAAAAATTGTAATTATTTTCCTAGTAGGAAAAGTAAATGGAAAACATTTTTTTTTTGTTTTAAGTTCTATTTAATAATGTGGAGGAATTTATTTATGAGATTTATTAAGAACATAAAGAGATATACTTACTTTTTAAGTAGAGTTTTATTCTTTAATAAATTTATACCACCAACTAATTTTTTTTTTAAAATGATGAGTATTGAAGAAGAATTGGTCACACCAGATGAGATAGAATCAACTTCTAGAGAATCACATGATCCAAAAAAGATAAATAATATATTTACCTTGTCTTTAAAGATTAACCACCATAAAAATGGTTAGTACAAGATCAGATGATCCCCAAAAAAGATAATCCTTTAGAGAAAGAAATACTAATCTTAATTTCTAAAATTAAACCAAAAATACCCAAAGTTCAATAAATACTATTCAATAATCAATTGTCCATAAAATTCATCAATATAATCTAAACTAATTTTGAAACCCAAAACATAGAAGAATTTGATTACAAAGTCTTCCAAGATAAATTGTATCTTCAAATGACATCAACTACTCTTAATGTCACACACATAAAAGTAATTAACCTAATCACATATTCTCTATTATATGTTAATAATTTCCATAAATAACCCAAATCACTATAAATACACAATAAAAACATAGATAAAAATACACCATTACTCCTCAAATAAAATCCCATAATATTCTATTTTCCTTGGGTATATAGTGTTCCAAACAAATAGAAAGTCTTCCAAATAACATTTATCACTTAATCACCAAATATTTTTCTGATACTAAGGTTATTCATTTGTTAAGACCCCAAATAAACCTATTATTGATTAATAAAATCATTTAACTAAAAATAATTAGTCAAACTAACTAGGGACTTCACATAGTCCAGTGGTAGGTGATAAATCCCAATCGCACTCTAGTTGTGGGTTCGATTCCCACAACTTTGTCTGATGCGATGGGTTTCCACACGGTCTACATGTTGTACATTTTAAAAACTATTTTTTATAACATTACCAAAATGAGATAAATTCGTCAAAATAACCATATCATAATTTAACCAAAAATGTTATCTCATACCTTGCATTTTCATCCCAAAATATAATAACATGTAATTGCCTCAAACCCAATGATCATATAAAACCAAATGGTTATTTATAAATATATCCACAAGATAAAAGATAATTCTTCCTCAAATATAACTTTCACATGACTAACTATAGGGTTAAAAATAAAAGGGAAAATTATTCCAAAGTAATCCCACCAATACGGAGCACTGATAAATTTAAAAATTTCTCCAACCATTTATTTCCACATAGCTTCTTCTATGACAAATAATATATCCTATAGAATAGGGCATTCACTAGGGTAATGGACATGTCCCATAAATTTATGGAAAATGGCTGCAAATGGATTCTTGGGACCGTTTTTGTTTTCAACCATAGTACTCTTTATTTCCCCCCAGAAATTATTCACTTTATGTCCTTCTTTCCCACACGTAAATCATTTATTTGTTCCATTGAGAAACTTTCCTGGGTGTCTCCTTCCACATTTCCTGCATGATGGAAATTGAGAATTCTTTTCTCCATGGTCTCCACTGTAACAACCCGAGATTTTATGAAAAATATTCTTTTTTATTTCACTAATGTCTTGTGTTGTACGCTACACGAAAAGGATCTTGCACAGCACGCATCCTTGACTTGCCTTGCATTACACGCAATCGCGACCTTCCTCGATAGCGTGTGTAGTACGCAATAACGAGTTTCACTAAACAGCGATATGCTATTAAAATGTTATTAAAACTAGCCGTTATGAATAGTAATAACCACTTTTTGAAATTTTGTAAATTTTATTTTTCAAAATGGATTTCACTTTTGTATTCGGAGTATCAAATTTAGCCTAAGGTGAAATTTTGGTACATTTCGGATAACTTTCATATTCTGATGAATAGTGGAAATTACTAAATTATTATTAAAAACAACTTTTTTAATCGAAATAATTAATAGTGATAAATTATTAATTTGAGTGGTTTTAAAGTATATTTAGAATATATTTTTACAATTTAATACAATTTTGGTCGTTGGATGTAATTTCACATTTAAACCAGACATAATCAAGTGTCAATCTTTTGATAGATATTGTTTCTTAAAAACACGCTATTTGTTTTAACAGCGGGATTTAATTATAAAATTAATTAATGAAAATTATATGATATGAATTTGGTAAAATAGACTTCATTTTTGAATTCGGAATATGAAATATAGCTTAGGATGAAATTTTGGCATTGTTCTAAAAAACATCAATTTTTGATGAATAGTGAAACTACTAAGTGGTAGTTAAAAAAATTAATTTCTTCATAAAATCTTAATTTTACCGCTTCTGTGAATGGAATTTCAAAAATCCGAGAGACACGGTTGATGTCAGTAAGTAAAATGTGGTTCAATGAGATGAAAATAATTTTTGGTGAATAGTAACTTTTTACTTTTTTTTACCACGGTTAATAGTAAATAGGGTAACTAAGGGTAAATATGATATTACTATTACCCTAACACATGTCCTAATTCTATTGGATAAGTGTAATTCGACCAAAAACAACCTTATGAATATAATATGACCATTTAGGTCCACTTGGATTAGATTATGACATGTAATATTATATTATTTAATGAATAGTTAAAATAGATAAAATCAAAGTTTAATAACTAAAACATTTTTAATATGGGGTTATACATAAGATAAATTCGACTATAAATATTCATTAGAAATCTAAAAAGATTTCCTACATAATGATATTTTATTTATAATTTTTAGACTTTAAATTAATTAATTTATTTATGACACAACGATGATGCAGTAATTACCCTTTTAAGGAAATATTAACATAATTGATGTTATAAATGCTCAAATGAATGTAATTTGAGACTTTTTATGAATTCCACTAATTTTCTAGGTTACTATGATATATTAATGTTGCTTTAATCTACTTGGTTCGAACATATAATTCTGTTATGACTTTCACAAAAATCATATATCAAATAGTGTCAAAATTGACACAAAATAGTTTTTAAATCAAATATTATATTATTAATTGTTATTGTATTCCTAAAAATCTAAGGTTCAGCCAAATGACTTAGATAAGGATATATATATTAATAATAAACAATTTGGGATTCTTTTGGCATGTTATAGTAAGTGTATTAACCATATAGTGAAAGAAAACAAAAAGACACGGTAAAAGTTAAATTAATTAACTTAGAGTTAAATCTAATTGATAAGGTTAAAATAATACCCTAAACTTGTATAAATCCTATTGGTTGATAGGATTTCGACCCATCCCCACTTTAGCTTCGAAATAAGACCCTTTGGAACCATTATAAACCGATTTTGACTTTAATATAAAATAATATTTTGAGATATTCCTAAGGTGCCCCTCTCCTCCCTTATAAAAGGGCACCTCCTCCCCCTCCTCCTCACACCAATTTGAGCACTCAAGATCGGCCAACCCCTGCCAAAATCTCTTCTCCACTTCCCTAGCAACATCCTAGAGGTTCTGGTCTTCCTCAAAGACCAATTTTAGTTCCCTAAGAGGAGGTCTCCAAATGGCGCTTCAAAGAAGAGGAGGTTCGGACACATACGAAGCAAATCGGACCTAAGGTAAGGGAAATATCACAATCTCATTTTTATCCGAGATTGTTTATTCGTAAGTATTTACTGGGGTGTATTTTATCATCCACATCCATGTTTCATCAATATGTAATATTATTTCCATCCACCTACAATTGTTTAAATCCATTTTTACCCTTCGGTGAGTTTTAAGTAATATGTATGAAAGGAATATTTTGTCGTTATTCGTACGAGGTACTTTTTGACTTTTTCGACAAAAGTACGAAGAATGTTTTTAACTTATAAGGCACAAACGGATTTTTACAGTTTTATAAATCCTTATTTTCATGAATGGATTTTTAAAACATTGTTCCCAAGAAGCTTCCTTTACAAGTTTTCAAGTTTATTTTATTTTAAAGTTGTATGACGTGTTATGAAAGGAAAAATGTTTTTGAAGAAGAAAGGATATTTTCCTCAAGAATTCAATTCAAGTGTTTTATCAAAATTACTTTCCATCTAAGATAATAAAGGGTTTTGTTTCTATCCATATTTTTCCATTGATTTGACTATGTTGTGATGGAATTATGTTTATGAATTCCTTTATCTTATATGAATGGTTTTATGATGTCATGTTGTTTAAGAATCCCATTTTTATTACATGGGTTATGCAATGATGTATGATTTATGATTTTGTGGCACACATATGAATGGTATCATTATGAGATGGGTGGGACCTATATCTCCCTCCAATGCATTGGGTAAAGATTTTATATCTCATGAGATAGACATGGCTGGAATGGTAGGTTATACCGGTTCAGTGAAACAGGACTGAAACGAGGGTTACTCGATTCAGAAAGGGACCTTGTCCACTAAGATAGTCTTGGCAATGAGTCTTGACTAACAAGAAATGATTCTCTATGATTATGTGTGAATGCCACAAAGTGTCATGTTTTATGTTATGATTATTGTGATTACATTTCACTGCCATGATTTACCCCATGTTATGAAATTATGATCTCTTTTGCAGGTTAAGATTTCCAAAAGTTATGTGCTTATGTATACGATGTGATTGATATTTCTTTTGTTTACCCTTACTGAGCATTTGAGCTCACCCTTTTATGTTTTCTTTTCCTCAGGATATAAAGAAAGGTTTTACGTATAAAAAAAGATGATCTTTATGGGAGATGTTGAAGATCTTTCACCACGATTAGAAGATTATATTCCGAGTTTCCAAAGACACTAAACTATTACGGTCCTTGTGTGTGTGTTTTTGTTATGTACTAAGTATTCCGGAAATGTAATGTAATGTCCATGTAAGTCAGGCTTCGGGTCCCTACAGTTGGTATCAGAGGAAAGGTTTAGTCAACCTTTGGAAACTAGGATGCGAAAAAGTTAGTGAGATCCCTAGAGATATTTCTAAGGTATGTCTAGGGATGTCTCTACGGTTAAGTATACGTATAGGTTATAGTCCTAGAATTGCGCTAACGATCTTTGAATTTAACCTAAGATGTTAGATATTGAGGGTACTGCCCCTTTATTATGTTGTTTTCCCTAGCATGATTTTTGCCTCTCATACTATTCTTTTGGGGTTTTAGACGATGGCTGGAACCCGAAGGAACCGTGTTAATGCGGAATGTGATGGGCAATGCAATGATTGTCCCCGGAGTAACCAAACGATATGGGAGCCGGAATGCAAAATCTTGTATCCATGCTCACACAACTTTCTCAAGCTATGAATCATGCAGGACTTCCAAACGAGCAAAGGAAGGAGCAACATTCTGTTGAATCCTTCATGAGGCAGCGTCCACCTTCTTTCAGTGGGTCTACTGATCCATTAGTTGCTGAACAATGGATTAGTACTACTGAAAAGATATTTTCAGTTCTTCAATGTTCTGAACATGATAAAGTCATCCTAGCAGTGTATCGTTTGGAAGGAGATGCTGATCAATGGTGGAATCTTATTAAGAATACGAGGCAAAGGGATGAAATTGAGTCTATGGAATGGGACGAGATCAAGAACTTATTTTTCAATAAGTACTTCCCTCGTATTCTCCGAACAAAGATGGAGAAAGAGTTTCTTGAACTGAAGCAAAGGGATGATGAATCTGTTGGTACCTATGAAGCGAATTTTACAAGACTTGCAAGGTACGATTCTGGTATTATCATCCAACCTGAAAGTAAAGTTGATCGATTTTTCAGTGGCTTAAAACCAAGTCTTCGAAGGGCATTAGCTATAAGAGACTTCAGCAGCTATGAAGAAATTGTGCGTTGTGCTATCAAGGTAGAAATGGAAGTTGGTGTTACATATCCATCTCATGGTTTTGACAAGAAACGGAAGATGGAGTTCAAGGAGAAATCTCAGAATAATGGTGAAAAGAAGATGAATGTTTCCTTATGCACAAAGTGTGGAAAGAAGCATGGTGGAGAATGTCTTAAAGGGACTAGAAAATGTTTTAAGTCTGGAAAAGAAGGTCATCGAGAAGCTGAGTGTCGGAGTAATGGAAAAAGGGATTCTAATGAAGTGAATAAAGCAAACACTGCAGAGAATGCACAACCAACACTTCAATGCTTCAAATGCAAGGAGATGGGACATTATTCCAATAAATTCCCTAATCCAAGGGTTAGTGATGATCGACTTGAGCAACCGCTTAAGGCAAAGGACAAAGGGAAGTCACATGCGATCACTATTGGCAATGTTGAATATGACAACGATGTGGTGGAATGATTAAGTTTTTATGTAATGGGATTCCAAAATAATGTTGTATCATGGAATATTGGAATATTTATGTATTGGTCTAATGTGGTATTCAAAGTGATTGAGATATTATGCGCATAATGAAGGGAAAACGAGAAAATGAAATGTTTAACAGTATTCATGAGCTCATGATTGATATAAGGACTAAGTGATATCATGGTTTGAGTATATAGAATTTTGAGGATTTTGGTATGTGTAAAGTGTTAACTTTTAACTGCATTCAAGTTTTCACTAAGGTTCAATGGGTATTCAAGAGAGTACAAGATTAAGGCCTTTGAATGTTTGGAATGTGACCAACAAAACATATCTTATGATATATGGGGATCGATGATGGTGTTAAATCTCTGGTAATCATTTTCACTATATTATGAGAGTCGACTGCAGTATTATGGATAAGCCTAAAAGATTGGAATGGATTATGTTGGACATAAGTTAGTATTGTTTGTTTTTTCGATATTATTGATGGGATGTTATGTAGTTTTAGAAAAAGGACAACCTGCAGGACGGGCGACAACCCATCGTTTCGGACAAGGCTATGGGAATCGAACCCACAACCGAAGTGCGACTGGACTTTATCGCCTACCACTGGCCTACAGGAAGTCCCTGTTTAGTAGAAACTAGTTTTATTATATTAAGCAGTATGATATATGAAGTATAAGTCCATTTTAGGAACCATATATGATTAATCTCACTATAGATCGACTTATGCATATAATTTTTGCTAACCTTTTGTTTGAGACAGATGGAATGACCCGTCATTCTATCACATGATCTGCTAATAACAAATTCAACTTCATTTATTTAAGAGATGAAGTGGAAATTGTTCAAGGCACGAACAACAGTGAGATTGTACCAAAATAAAGTAAGTATTTATTCTAATTCAAATTTTCAACTTTAGGGAAATGATCTTGAAAACCAAAAATGTTGTCCTAGTGATCTTATACCTGATGAATCAGATGATACCTTATATCATCACAAATCTATGGATTTGTGATTACTGGCTTTTCCATAGCCATGTTCTCTACCACTCTCCATCAGAACATGATGGTTAGATTTCTCTTCCATATCCATATTTTCACCTATGTGGAAACCCAATGATTAGTTTATTTGGGTAACCGTTACGTTTCATACTTTTGTTTTTAAAGATTGGTTTTGATATTCCTTTTTACGATGTGGGTTTCTATTAAAGAAACTTTCGAATAGTAAACCATTTATAACCCCGACGAATTTCGAGGGCGAAATTCATTTTAAGGGGGGTAGAATGTAACAGCCCGAGATTTTATGAAAAATATTCTTTTCTATTTCACTAATGTCTTGTGTTGTATGCTACACGAAAAGGATCTTGCACAACATGCATCCTTGACTTGTCTTGCATTACACGCAATCGCGACCTTCCTCGATAGCGTGTGTAGTACGCAATAACGAGTTTCACTAAACAGCGATATGCTATTAAAATGTTATTAAAACTAGCCGTTATGAATAGTAATAACCACTTTTTGAAATTTTGTAAATTTAATTTTTCAAAATGGATTTCATTTTTGGATTCGGAGTATCAAATTTAGCCTAAGGTGAAATTTTGGTACATTTCGGATAACTTTCATATTCTGATGAATAGTGAAAATTACTAAATTATAATTAAAAACAACTTTTTTAATCGAAATAATTAATAGTGATAAATTATTAATTTGAGTGGTTTTAAAGTATATTTAGAATATATTTTTACAATTTAATACAATTTTGGTCGTTGGATGTAATTTCACATTTAAACCAGACATAATCAAGTGTCAATCTTTTGATAGATATTGTTTCTTAAAAACACGCTATTTGTTTTAACAGCGGGATTTAATTATAAAATTAATTAATGCAAATTATATGATATGAATTTGGTAAAATAGACTTCATTTTTGAATTCGGAATATGAAATATAGCTTAGGATGAAATTTTGGCATTGTTCTGAAAAACATCAATTTTTGATGAATAGTGAAACTACTAAGTGGTAGATAAAAAAATTAATTTCTTCATAAAATCTTAATTTTACCGCTTCTGTGAATGGAATTTCAAAAATCAGAGAGACACGGTTGATGTCAGTAAGTAAAATGTGGTTCAATGAGATGAAAATAATTTTTGGTGAATAGTAACTTTTTACTTTTTTTTACCACGGTTAATAGTAAATAGGGTAACTAAGGGTAAATATGATATTACTATTACCCTAACACATGTCCTAATTCTATTGGATAAGTGTAATTCGACCAAAAACAACCTTATGAATATAATATGACCATTTAGGTCCACTTGGATTAGATTATGACATTTAATACTATATTATTTAATGAATAGTTAAAATAGATAAAATCAAAGTTTAATAACTAAAACATTTTTAATATGGGGTTATACATAAGATAAATTCGACTATAAATATTCATTAGAAAGCTAAAAAGATTTCCTACATAATGATATTTTATTTATAATGTTTAGACTTTAAATAAATTAATTTATTTATGACACAAAGATGATGCAGTAATTACCCTTTTAAGGAAATATTAACATAATTGATGTTATAAATGCTCAAATGAATGTAATTTGAGACTTTTTATGAATTCCACTAATTTTCTAGGTTACTATGATATATTAATGTTGCTTTAATAAACTTGGTTCGAACATATAATTCTGTTATGACTTTCACAAAAATCATATATCAAATAGTGTCAAAATTGACACAAAATAGTTTTTAAATCAAATATTATATTATTAATTGTTATTGTATTCCTAAAAATCTAAGGTTCAGCCAATTGACTTAGATAAGGATATATATATTAATAATAAACAATTTGGGGTTCTTTTGGCATGTTATAGTAAGTGTATTAACCATATAGTGAAAGAAAACAAAAAGACACGGTAAAAGTTAAATTAATTAACTTAGAGTTAAATCTAATTGATAAGGTTAAAATAATACCCTAAACTTGTATAAATCCTATTGGTTGATAGGATTTCGACCCATCCCCACTTTAGCTTCGAAATAAGACCCTTTGGAACCATTATAAACCGATTTTGACTTTAATATAAAATAATATTTTGAGATATTCCTAAGGTGCCCCTCTCCTCCCTTATAAAAGGGCACCTCCTCCCCCTCCTCCTCACACCAATTTGAGCACTCAAGCTCGGCCAACCCCTGCCAAAATCTCTTCTCCACTTCCCTAGCAACATCCTAGAGGTTCTGGTCTTCCTCAAAGACCAATTTTAGTTCCCTAAGAGGAGGTCTCCAAAAGGCGCTTCAAAGAAGAGGAGGTTCGGACACATACGAAGCAAATCGGACCTAAGGTAAGGGAAATATCACAATCTCATTTTTATCCGAGATTGTTTATTCGTAAGTATTTACTGGGGTGTATTTTATCATCCACATCCATGTTTCATCAATATGTAATATTATTTCCATCCACCTACAATTGTTTAAATCCATTTTTACCCTTCGGTGAGTTTTTAGTAATATGTATGAAAGGAATATTTTGTCGTTATTCGTACGAGGTACTTTTTGACTTTTTCGACAAAAGTACGAAGAATGTTTTTAACTTATAAGGCACGAACGGATTTTTACGGTTTTATAAATCCTTATTTTCATGAATGGATTTTTAAAACATTGTTCCCAAGAAGCTTCCTTTACAAGTTTTCAAGTTTATTTTATTTTAAAGTTGTATGACGTGTTATGAAAGGAAAAATGTTTTTGAAGAAGAAAGGATATTTTCCTCAAGAATTCAATTCAAGTGTTTTATCAAAATTACTTTCCATCTAAGATAATAAAGGGTTTTGTTTCTATCCATATTTTTCCATTGATTTGACTATGTTGTGATGGAATTATGTTTATGAATTCCTTTATCTTATATGAATGGTTTTATGATGTCATGTTGTTTAAGAATCCCATTTTTATTACATGGGTTATGCAATGATGTATGATTTATGATTTTGTGGCACACATATAAATGGTATCATTATGAGATGGGTGGGACCTATATCTCCCTCCAATGCATTGGGTAAAGATTTTATATCTCATGAGATAGACATGGCTGGAATGGTAGGTTATACCGGTTCAGTGAAACAGGACTGAAACGAGGGTTACTCGATTCAGAAAGGGACCTTGTCCACTAAGATAGTCTTGGCAATGAGTCTTGACTAACAAGAAATGATTCTCTATGATTATGTGTGAATGCCACAAAGTTTCATGTTTTATGTTATGATTATTGTGATTACATTTCACTGCCATGATTTACCCCATGTTATGAAATTATGATCTCTTTTGCAGGTTAAGATTTCCAAAAGTTATGTGCTTATGTATACGATGTGATTGATATTTCTTTTGTTTACCCTTACTGAGCATTTGAGCTCACCCTTTTATGTTTTCTTTTCCTCAGGATATAAAGAAAGGTTTTACGTATAAAAAAAGATGATCTTTATGGGAGATGTTGAAGATCTTTCACCACGATTAGAAGATTATATTCCGAGTTTCCAAAGACACTAAACTATTACGGTCCTTGTGTGTGTGTTTTTGTTATGTACTAAGTATTCCGGAAATGTAATGTAATGTCCATGTAAGTCAGGCTTCGGGTCCCTACAGTTGGTATCAGAGGAAAGGTTTAGTCAACCTTTGGAAACTAGGATGCGAAAAAGTTAGTGAGATCCCTAGAGATATTTCTAAGGTATGTCTAGGGATGTCTCTACGGTTAAGTATACGTATAGGTTATAGTCCTAGAATTGCGCTAACGATCTTTGAATTTAACCTAAGATGTTAGATATTGAGGGTACTACCCCTTTATTATGTTGTTTTCCCTAGCATGATTTTTGCCTCTCATACTATTCTTTTGGGGTTTTAGACGATGGCTGGAACCCGAAGGAACCGTGTTAATGCGGAATGTGATGGGCAATGCAATGATTGTCCCCGGAGTAACCAAACGATATGGGAGCCGGAATGCAAAATCTTGTATCCATGCTCACACAACTTTCTCAAGCTATGAATCATGCAGGACTTCCAAACGAGCAAAGGAAGGAGCAACATTCTGTTGAATCCTTCATGAGGCAGCGTCCACCTTCTTTCAGTGGGTCTACTGATCCATTAGTTGCTGAACAATGGATTAGTACTACTGAAAAGATATTTTCAGTTCTTCAATGTTCTGAACATGATAAAGTCATCCTAACAGTGTATCGTTTGGAAGGAGATGCTGATCAATGGTGGAATCTTATTAAGAATACGAGGCAAAGGGATGAAATTGAGTCTATGGAATGGGACGAGATCAAGAACTTATTTTTCAATAAGTACTTCCCTCGTATTCTCCGAACAAAGATGGAGAAAGAGTTTCTTGAACTGAAGCAAAGGGATGATGAATCTGTTGGTACCTATGAAGCGAATTTTACAAGACTTGCAAGGTACTCTTCTGGTATTATCATCCAACCTGAAAGTAAAGTTGATCGATTTTTCAGTGGCTTAAAACCAAGTCTTCGAAGGGCATTAGCTATAAGAGACTTCAGCAGCTATGAAGAAATTGTGCGTTGTGCTATCAAGGTAGAAATGGAAGTTGGTGTTACATATCCATCTCATGGTTTTGACAAGAAACGAAAGATGGAGTTCAAGGAGAAATCTCAGAATAATGGTGAAAAGAAGATGAATGTTTCCTTATGCACAAAGTGTGGAAAGAAGCATGGTGGAGAATGTCTTAAAGGGACTAGAAAATGTTTTAAGTTTGGAAAAGAAGGTCATCGAGCAGCTGAGTGTCGGAGTAATGGAAAAAGGGATTCTAATGAAGTGAATAAAGCAAACACTGCAGAGAATGCACAACCAACACTTCAATGCTTCAAATGAAAGGAGATGGGACATTATTCCAATAAATTCCCTAATCCAAGGGTTAGTGATGATCGACTTGAGCAACCGCTTAAGGCAAAGGACAAAGGGAAGTCACATGCGATCACTATTGGCAATGTTGAATATGACAACGATGTGGTGGAATGATTAAGTTTTTATGTAATGGGATTCCAAAATAATGTTGTATCATGGAATATTGGGATATTTATGTATTGGTCTAATGTGGTATTCAAAGTGATTGAGATATTATGCGCATAATGAAGGGAAAACGAGAAAATGAAATGTTTAACAGTATTCATGAGCTCATGATTGATATAAGGACTAAGTGATATCATGGTTTGAGTATATAGAATTTTGAGGATTTTGGTATGTGTAAAGTGTTAACTTTTAACTGCATTCAAGTTTTCACTAAGGTTCAATGGGTATTCAAGAGAGTACAAGATTAAGGCCTTTGAATGTTTGAAATGTGACCAACAAAACATATCTTATGATATATGGGGTTCGATGATGGTGTTAAATCTCTGGTAATCATTTTCACTATATTATGAGAGTCGACTGCAGTATTATGGATAAGCCTAAAAGATTGGAATGGATTATGTTGGACATAAGTTAGTATTGTTTGTTTTTTCGATATTATTGATGGGATGTTATGTAGTTTTAGAAAAAGGACAACCTGCAGGACGGGCGACAACCCATCGTTTCGGACAAGGCTATGGGAATCGAACCCACAACCGAAGTGCGACTGGCCTTTATCGCCTACCACTGGCCTACAGGAAGTCCCTGTTTAGTAGAAACTAGTTTTATTATATTAAGTAGTATGATATATGAAGTATAAGTCCATTTTAGGAACCATATATGATTAATCTCACTATAGATCGACTTATGCATATAATTTTTGCTAACCTTTTGTTTGAGACAGATGGAATGACCCGTCATTCTATCACATGATCTGCTAATAGCAAATTCAACTTCATTTATTTAAGAGATGAAGTGGAAATTGTTCAAGGCACGAACAACAGTGAGATTGTACCAAAATAAAGTAAGTATTTATTCTAATTCAAATTTTCAACTTTAGGGAAATGATCTTGAAAACCAAAAATGTTGTCCTAGTGATCTTATACCCGATGAATCAGATGATACCTTATATCATCACAAATCTATGGATTTGTGATTACTGGCTTTTCCATAGCCATGTTCTCTACCACTCTCCATCAGAACATGATGGTTAGATTTCTCTTCCATATCCATATTTTCACCTATGTGGAAACCCAATGATTAGTTTATTTGGGTAACCGTTACGTTTCATACTTTTGTTTTTAAAGATTGGTTTTGATATTCCTTTTTACGATGTGGGTTTCTATTAAAGAAACTTTCGAATAGTAAACCATTTATAACCCCGACGAATTTCGAGGGCGAAATTCATTTTAAGGGGGGTAGAATGTAACAGCCCGAGATTTTATGAAAAATATTCTTTTCTATTTCACTAATGTCTTGTGTTGTACGCTACACGAAAAGGATCTTGCACAACCCGCATCCTTGACTTGCCTTGCATTACACGCAATCGCGACCTTCCTCGATAGCGTGTGTAGTACGCAATAACGAGTTTCACTAAACAGCGATATGCTATTAAAATGTTATTAAAACTAGCCGTTATGAATAGTAATAACCACTTTTTGAAATTTTATAAATTTAATTTTTCAAAATGGATTTCATTTTTGGATTCGGAGTATCAAATTTAGCCTAAGGTGAAATTTTGGTACATTTCGGATAACTTTCATATTCTGATGAATAGTGAAAATTACTAAATTATAATTAAAAACAACTTTTTTAATCGAAATAATTAATAGTGATAAATTATTAATTTGAGTGGTTTTAAAGTATATTTAGAATATATTTTTACAATTTAATACAATTTTGGTCGTTGGATGTAATTTCACATTTAAACCAGACATAATCAAGTGTCAATCTTTTGATAGATATTGTTTCTTAAAAACACGCTATTTGTTTTAACAGCGGGATTTAATTATAAAATTAATTAATGAAAATTATATGATATGAATTTGGTAAAATAGACTTCATTTTTGAATTCGGAATATGAAATATAGCTTAGGATGAAATTTTGGCATTGTTCTGAAAAACATCAATTTTTGATGAATAGTGAAACTACTAAGTGGTAGTTAAAAAAATTAATTTCTTCATAAAATCTTAATTTTACTGCTTCTGTGAATGGAATTTCAAAAATCAGAGAGACACGGTTGATGTCAGTAAGTAAAATGTGGTTCAATGAGATGAAAATAATTTTTGGTGAATAGTAACTTTTTACTTTTTTTTACCACGGTTAATAGTAAATAGGGTAACTAAGGGTAAATATGATATTACTATTACCCTAACACATGTCCTAATTCTATTGGATAAGTGTAATTCGACCAAAAACAACCTTATGAATATAATATGACCATTTAGGTCCACTTGGATTAGATTATGACATTTAATATTATATTATTTAATGAATAGTTAAAATAGATAAAATCAAAGTTTAATAACTAAAACATTTTTAATATGGGGTTATACATAAGATAAATTCGACTATAAATATTCATTAGAAAGCTAAAAAGATTTCCTACATAATGATATTTTATTTATAATGTTTAGACTTTAAATAAATTAATTTATTTATGACACAACGATGATGCAGTAATTACCCTTTTAAGGAAATATTAACATAATTGATGTTATAAATGCTCAAATGAATGTAATTTGAGACTTTTTATGAATTCCACTAATTTTCTAGGTTACTATGATATATTAATGTTGCTTTAATCAACTTGGTTCGAACATATAATTCTGTTATGACTTTCACAAAAATCATATATCAAATAGTGTCAAAATTGACACAAAATAGTTTTTAAATCAAATATTATATTATTAATTGTTATTGTATTCCTAAAAATCTAAGGTTCAGCCAAATGACTTAGATAAGGATATATATATTAATAATAAACAATTTGGGGTTCTTTTGGCATGTTATAGTAAGTGTATTAACCATATAGTGAAAGAAAACAAAAAGACACGGTAAAAGTTAAATTAATTAACTTAGAGTTAAATCTAATTGATAAGGTTAAAATAATACCCTAAACTTGTATAAATCCTATTGGTTGATAGGATTGCGACCCATCCCCACTTTAGCTTCGAAATAAGACCCTTTGGAACCATTATAAACCGATTTTGACTTTAATATAAAATAATATTTTGAGATATTCCTAAGGTGCCCCTCTCCTCCCTTATAAAAGGACACCTCCTCCCCCTCCTCCTCACACCAATTTGAGCACTCAAGCTCGGCCAACCCCTGCCAAAATCTCTTCTCCACTTCCCTAGCAACATCCTAGAGGTTCTGGTCTTCCTCAAAGACCAATTTTAGTTCCCTAAGATGAGGTCTCCAAAAAGCGCTTCAAAGAAGAGGAGGTTCGGACACATACGAAGCAAATCAGACCTAAGGTAAGGGAAATATCACAATCTCATTTTTATCCGAGATTGTTTATTCGTAAGTATTTACTGGGGTGTATTTTATCATCCACATCCATGTTTCATCAATATGTAATATTATTTCCATCCACCTACAATTGTTTAAATCCATTTTTACCCTTCGGTGAGTTTTTAGTAATATGTATGAAAGGAATATTTTGTCGTTATTCGTACGAGGTACTTTTTGACTTTTTCGACAAAAGTACGAAGAATTTTTTTAACTTATAAGGCACGAACGGATTTTTACGGTTTTATAAATCCTTATTTTCATGAATGGATTTTTAAAACATTGTTCCCAAGAAGCTTCCTTTACAAGTTTTCAAGTTTATTTTATTTTAAAGTTGTATGACGTGTTATGAAAGGAAAAATGTTTTTGAAGAAGAAAGGATATTTTCCTCAAGAATTCAATTCAAGTGTTTTATCAAAATTACTTTCCATCTAAGATAATAAAGGGTTTTGTTTCTATCCATATTTTTCCATTGATTTGACTATGTTGTGATGGAATTATGTTTATTAATTCCTTTATCTTATATGAATGGTTTTATGATGTCATGTTGTTTAAGAATCCCATTTTTATTACATGGGTTATGCAATGATGTATGATTTATGATTTTGTGGCACACATAAGAATGGTATCATTATGAGATGGGTGGGACCTATATCTCCCTCCAATGCATTGGGTAAAGATTTTATATCTCATGAGATAGACATGGCTGGAATGGTAGGTTATACCGGTTCAGTGAAACAGGACTGAAATGAGGGTTACTCGATTCAGAAAGGGACTTTGTCCACTAAGATAGTCTTGGCAATGAGTCTTGACTAACAAGAAATGATTCTATATGATTATGTGTGAATTACACAAAGTTTCATGTTTTATGTTATGATTATTGTGATTAAATTTCACTGCCATGATTTACCCCATGTTATGAAATTATGATCTCTTTTGCAGGTTAAGATTTCCAAAAGTTATGTGCTTATGTATACTATGTGATTGATATTTATTTTGTTTACCCTTACTGAGCATTTGAGCTCACCCTTTTATGTTTTCTTTTCCCCAGGATATAAAGAAAGGTTTTAGGTATAAAAAAAAGATGATCTTTATGGGAGATGTTGAAGATCTTTCACCACGATTAGAAGATTATATTCCGAGTTTCCAAAGACACTAAACTATTACGGTCCTTGTGTGTGTTTTTTTGTTATGTACTAAGTATTCCGCAAATGTAATTTAATGTCCATGTAAGTCAGGCTTCGGGTCCCTACATCCACTGATAGAGCCCTTATAATTTATCACCTTTCTCTTCATTGTTGAGTCCCGGAGTTGGTTAATATATATGTTGTTACTCATATTTTTGGAAAACTAATTTGGCATGAACACGATATATTTTACACCTATCAACATTCCATTTTGTTTCTCATTTCCACCATTGTTCCCACCTTGTAGATCATGCTCGATGTTACTATGACTTCCTTGGAATCTAGCCATTGACTAAAACCAGAAAGCATTGTGTGAGTAACAGTTGTCATAAAATCATTTAGAGAATATCATGACACTATATTTTCAATTTTGAAACACCTTAGGATTAAACAAGATCATTTATTCTCATCTTATAATAAAATCCTTCAAATCAGTCTGTAAGGAAAATGTAATTTATCCTAAGCATATCCCCCGGGAGTTCCATAACTAAGAGTGCAGCAAGGCCCGTTGTCGTGCACCAGTTCCCATTCGAGTCTAGCTCAAAGAGGTGTTTTCGGGTTTTACCCCTAGTTACATCTATGCCAGATCCACCTTTACCTGCTCGTATCCAGACATGGTTGTATTTCTTGGAAAACTCACAAAATCTCTAAAATACCAATATTTTAGGAAGTTCTTCTATACTAATTCTCAAATTCTATATTAGGGTTATGTGCTCTAATCAGAGTTTATCTAAATCTAGCTTCCAAGGTTTGTACTAAACTTCCTCTGATACACACTGTAACGCCCCGAACCCAGTTACCCAGAGTCGGTGCATTATTACATAAAATCGGCATGATACAATGAAATCATGTCCCGAAATACCGATCAGTTTAGTAGCCATGGAAATACTAGATACGTTCATATGGTCAAATTTATAACTTGAAAAGAGAAACAACATTAAATTATTCCATTGGAAACATTCAAGCTTCCTAGATTATGCCTGAAAGTCACTCATAACTAACTTCTTTATATCCTGGTAAAATGAAACACAAGAAAGGGGTGAGATCAAACGATCAGTAAGGGTATGAAATACTATGGAAGATAATATAAATATTACTCATGGTGAATAATCGAAACCACATTCCTTTAACAATAATAAACATGAATTCTTTAATGGCAGGAATATGAACTACGTAAATGATGCCATAATAAAACCTAATCATGGGTATTATACTAGTAGAATTACCACATGAACCATCAATATTATTTTTATAATAAGGAAATGTATAATGCGAGACATTTTGAATCATTTTGTCAAGGCCTCATCCAAGATGTCTAAGAATGATTAAGGCCTCGGCCAAAACCACATATCAAATTGGGAAAGGGCCTCAGCCAATTCCACGTCTAGTTGTCTCATGAGACGTACCAATGAATCGAGGAACTATAGCTGGCTACACCCATCACTTACTTTGTCCAATACATTCCTCATATGAAAAGTTTGAAACAAAACATAAACATTAGTATTAAAACTAACATTGGAAATGTCAATACTTTATCCACAACCCATGAATGGTACAAAAATAGCACATCCATAGTCAAACATAACTCATTCGATACAATATAGAAGATTGTATTATAGTAGATTAACCACAATCGAGAACAATGAAGGATACTTACATAGATGAAAATGATCATCAAAACTATTAGAGAGAAATATCCACCTTTTTCTTGAAATCATTTAAAAGTCATACTATTTGTCAAGAAGCATTTAAAAATAGATTTTTGAATCAAAGTTTCCCATACCACTTTGAATCTTTTAAAAGGAATTTTAATTTTAAAAAATTAATGGCCATATAAATAAATCCTTACAACCATTTTTAAAACATGGACATTAATGAGGAAGATTTAGAGTAATAAATCATTAAAACATTTAAAATGATATTTTACTTGAGTTCCTAACCAAAAGAGAGACACTTGAATACAAATAATTGTGGTAATAAATACATTATAATATCATGATAATAAAGGGATTCATGATATACTATGTCAAAGTACATTATATACACCATATAAGAGTTATTTGGTGTATAACAACAAAGAAGTCTCAATGGAATATAAATCGAGATGAAATCTCTTAAAAAACCGTATCCTTAGGTTAAAGATAAATCAACGACATAATTATGTGTTAAAAATATAAATATATTCAATATTATTGGATTTTAATTGTTAATAAATCTTAGGGAATTCACACATATTCTTGTAAAAACAACACCAATGAATTGGATATTTAACTCAACAAATGGAGATTGAGTTAAAATTACTCTTATCAAGTTCATATCGATGACTTGAGAATTTATCAATAGAGTGATTAGGTGTATCAAAAGTATATCCATAGAAAGGGGAGTGTAAATTATGACATAAGAAAATTAATAGTGATTGAACACATAATCTTGGAGTAAAATAATCAATGAATTATGCGTAAAGCCGAATGAGTGGAAATTTAAATTTGTAATTCCCTTCACAATTTGGTAACTTACGAAACATACATCCCATGAAATATGAATCAAAAAATGATGATGTAAATATTCATAAATTAAAGTATATTACACAATTAATACAATCATGGGCCTTACACACACCACATGCAATAAATAAGTGGTGAACAATGGAAATATCATGGAATTAAAAGTGAGATAAGAAACCCCTTACCTCAAGTCCGAATTGTCTTATGTGTTCCTTGTTCTTCCTGAATAATAATCTTAAGTTAATTTCTACTTAATTAAGAACAACTTTCAATTTTATTATTCCCCTTATATCACTTATTACCGTTCTACAATAATTACATAATTATTTGAGTTCATATAGGATATTTTATTGATGTTCAGGACTTGAGTCAAAAAATGAGCTTGTTATAATTACAATTTGTCCATGTGGTCAAAAGTACACTATCTCCAGAATGATATAAATGATTTAGATATAATATATATATTATATATCCGGTATATATATTTATTTATAACATTACATAACATTTGTATATAAGAAATGAAATGCACCGTTCATGGAGACAGTAAGTCACACGTACGCATGAATGCTACTTTCATTTCAATTTTTTATTTTAAGGGAATTAAAACATAATGATACATAGTTATATTATAATTCCAGTATAATATCATATGATATATGTTTTATATAATTTAATTAACTCTATCCTTTATACATTCCATGAATTTCATGAACGAATCATATCACCTTGAGGGGGCGGTAGTCTGCACTTCCTCAAATGAAATTATCGTGGTCACAGATATTGAAAAGCATATTGGTGTTTTTTAAATAATAATTACAGAATCATAGGGAAAAATAAAAATAATAAAAATAACATATAAATATAGTTCCATCATAATGGCCACCATAATTATTGGTAGGAGATAATCGAACAATCAACGTTTCGTGAGGCGTTAGTTATCCATCCACAGAAACATTATGTTCTTCACCCATTAGATGGGAGTGTGTGTAAGTGTAGCTCAAATCCTTATTATAAAAAAATCCTAATATATTGAAGATACTGGTTTTGTTACGAAAGAGAGGAATAAAAAGTGATAATGGGGTTGGAGAAGTAAAATAAAAGATATGAATTTAAGAGAAACCGTTACCTTTAATTTGGGAAACTCCCTTTGGTTTGAACAAAAAGGACTTCTTGAAGTGTCTTCTACCTAAGGTAATGCTTCTAGGTGGAGGAGAGGGATGTATGGAGATGAATTGGGCAGATTTTGGAGGAGCCAAAATGCTTGAGAGGTCTTAATAATTGTTTATAAGTGGTCTCCTTTTATAAGGGAGAGGAGGGGATCTTTAGGAAAGTGTGAAACTATTATTTTATTATAAATTTATCTTCTGTTTCAAAAGCTCCAAAACACATTAACGTCTAAGATAAGATGACTAATATTCGAAATAAAATCATCCAGTAAAAATTGGACATGTTTTGAATATTATTTTAATCATTATAATCTTATTTAATTTTATCATTTTTTAATGAGGTAAACACTACCTCATTATTGTGTCATAAATAATTTAATTTATTTGATGTCTAAAAATTATAAAAAAATACCGTGATGTAGGAATTTTTTTTATATTTCCAATTAATATTTATATTAGAAAATATAACTAATATAACCCCATGTAAAAATTAATTTACTAAAAGTTATTTGTTTGTGTCATTTTTGTCTTTACTTTAAATTAATTAATCTAAAGAGTCATTATCACTCTCAAGTGGCTTCCTGGGGTCCCAAATTAGACCAAAGATGGGCATGGTAAGCCATGAATCATCCAATAAGGATAGGACAAGTGTTATAGTAATTTTTTATTATTATAATATACTTTTTACCTTGAATTACCCGTTTTACCTTTAACTGCAATAAATAAAAGTCAAAAGTTACTATTCACCAAAAATTATTTTAATCTTATTGAACCACATTTTACTTCTTGATATTAACTGTGTCTCTCAGATTTTTTAAATTCAGCTCACATAAGTGATAAAATTTCATTTAAATGTAAATGATACTTTTTTAACTACTACTATGTGGTTTCACTATTCATCAAAAATTGAAGTTTTTCGTAAAAATACCAAAAATTCGGCCTAAGCATTTTTTGATATTCCAAATACAAAATGATGTATATTTTGGAAAATTCAAAAAATAAAAGTGGAAATATTTAATTTAAAATTAATTCCCATTGTTAAAACATATAGCGTGTTTTTAAGAAATAATAACTATCAAAATATTGACACTTGTTTATGTCAAATTTCAAAGTAAAATTAATTACAATGACCAAAATTGGATGAAATGGTAAAAATATATTCTAATTAAACATTAAAAAAATTATAAGGTAATATAACCATATAAATAAATTATAATAAAACACAGTTATTTAATTAAAATAAAGTATTTTTCACTATTCATAAAAAAAGGAATTTTTTGAGAAAAATACCAAAATTTTACCCAAAGAAAATTTTGATGTCCCAATTATAAAGAAGAATTATATTTTGTCAAATATAAAATATAACAAAGATCAAAACTATATTTAAAGAGGGTTCTCCATCAAAAGGTGGTAAATCGACCCTTTAATGAATATTAGAGTATTTATGCTTAAAATCAAATTCCTTTCTTATTTAAAGCCTCTAACTTTTATT
Organism: Viscum album; assembly: GCA_963277665.1. Taxonomy (NCBI): domain Eukaryota; kingdom Viridiplantae; phylum Streptophyta; class Magnoliopsida; order Santalales; family Viscaceae; genus Viscum; species Viscum album. The sequence continues at coordinate 1,750,716,715 of OY728152.1, forward strand.
GGATAAATTTAAAAACGTTTAAAAAACATATATAACCATATTTTTGTCAGTTCTGTTCATTTACACAAATATAATGGCTCGACATTAATTACCATTTAAAATAATAATATTATATTATTAGTGTGCAAGGTAAGATTTCAAAGAAACTTGTTGTTGTGTATCAGGTAATCCATCGAACATAGCATCCCCTTTAAATTAAAATTGAAATTCAATTCAAAAATTTTAATAAATATGAAAATGTATTATTCTTTGTTTACCCAGGATGTTACAACCTTCCCCCTTTTGGGAATTGCGTCCTCACAATTTTAAAATTGGGCTATGAAACTTCATTGAAAGCCCCACATTAGAAAAAGAGTCAATAAAACTATCACTTTATACTAAATTAAGAGAAGTACAAAGGTTACCCAAGACAAAAGATACTAGGATTCCATGAAAACATGGATATGGAGGAGAAAACAAAGTGTCAAGTTCTGATGGAGAGGGATAGAAAACATGATCTGGAGAAGGTTAACAACAAGAAAACCACAAACTTGTGATGGGAATAATGGAAATTAGTTTCCCATTAGGATAAGTAAATGGAGAACATTTTTTTGTTTTAAGTTCCATTTAATAATGTTGAGGAATTTATTTATGAGACCCACTAAGAACATAAAGAGATATACTTGCTTTTTAAGTAGAGTTTCATTATTTAATAAATTTCTACCACCAACTCATCTTTTTTTTCAAACAATGAGTATTCAAGATGACTTGGTCACACCAGATGAGATAGAATCAACTTCTAGAGAATCACATGATCTACAAAAGATAAATAATATATTTACCTTGTCTTTAAAGATTAACCACAAGAAAAAATGGTTACTAAAAGATCAGATGATCCCCAAAAAGGATAATCCTTTAGAGAAAGAAAAAATAATCTTAATTTCTAAAATTAAACCAACAATACCCAATGTTCAATAAATACCATTCAATTAACAATTGTCTTTAAAATCCATCAATGTAATCTAAACAAATTTTGAAACCCAAAACATAGAAGAATTTGATTACACAGTCTTCCACGTTAAATTGTATATCCAAATGACATCAACTACTCTTAAAGTCACATACTTAAAATTAATTAACCTAATCACATATTCCCTGTTATAGGTTAATAATTTCAATAAATAACCGAAATCACTATAAATCCACAATAAAAACATAGATATAAATCCACCGTTACTCCTCAAATGAAATCCCATAGTATTCTATTTTCCTTGGGCATATAGTCTTCCCAACAAAGTGAATGTAATCCAAATAACATTTATCACTTAATCACCAAATCGTTTTCTTATTTTAAGGGTATTCCTTTGATAAGACCCCAAATATACCTATTATTGATCAATAAAATCATTTAACTAAAAATAATTAGTCACACTAACCAGGGACTTCACGTAGTCCAGTGGTAGGAGATAAATCACAATCGTACTCTGGTTGTGGATTCGATTCCCACTGATTTGTCCGACATGATGGCATGTCACACGGTCTACATATTTTCATTTTTAAAAACTATATTTTATAACATTACCAAAATGAGATAACTTCCTTAAAATAACCATTACATAATTTAAACACAAATGTTATCTCATACCTTTCATTTTCATCCCAAAATATAATAACCTGTAATTTCCTGAAACCCAATGATAATATAAAACCAAATGGTTATTTATAACCATATCCACAAGAGAAAAGATAAGTATTCCTCAAATATCACTTTCACGTGACTAACTACAGGGTTAAAAATACAAGAGAAAATTACTCCAATGTAATCCCATCAACAAGGAGGACTAATACAATTATAAATTTCTCCAACCTTTTATTTCCACATAGCTTCTTTATTGACCAAGAAAATATCCTATAGAATAGGGATTTCACTCGGTTAATGGCCAGGTCCCCAATATTTATGAAAAATGACTATAAATGAATTCTTGGGACCATTTTTATTTTCTTCCATAGTACTCTTCATTTTTTCTCGGCATTTTTTCACTTTATTTTATTCTTTCCCACACGTAAAGCATTTCATTATTCCATTGAGACACAGTCTTGGTTGTATCCTTCCATATTTCCTGCATGATGGAAATTGAGGATTCTTTTTTCCATGGTCTCCACTACTAGATCTCTTATAATTCATCACCTTTCTCTTCTTTTTTGAGTCTGGGAGTTTGTTAATATATATGTTGTTGATCATATTTTTGGAAAACTAATTTGCCATGAACACGATATCTTTTACGCCTATTAACATTCTATTTTTTTTGCTCATTTCCACCATCGTTCCCACCTTTTACATCATGCTCAATGTTACTATGACTTCCTTGGAATCTATCCATTGACTAAAACCAGAAAGCATTATTTGAGTAAAAGTAGTCGTAAAATCATTTAGAGAATATCATGACACTATATTTTCAATTTTGAAACATAATAGGATTAACCAAAGTCATTTATTCTCATCCTTTATTAAAATCAGTCAAATCAGTTTATAAAGAAAATGAAAATTTCCCTAAGAATATCCCCCGAGAGTGTTGTAACCAAGAGTGCAACAAGGACCATTGTCGCTCACCAGTTCCCGTTTGAGTCTAGATCAAAGCGGTGTTTCCGGGTTTTACCCCTAGGTACATCTGTACCAGAGCCGCCTCTACCTACTTGAATCCATATAGAGATGTATTTCTTGAAAAACTCACAAAATCTCTTCAATACCAATATTTTAGGAAGGGCTTATATACTAATTCTAAAATCCTATCTTAGGGCTATGTTATCTAATCAGAGTTTATCTAAATCTAGCTTCCAATGTTTGTACTAATTTTCCTCTGATACCAACTGTAACACCTCGACCCCAGTTACCCAAATTCAGTGCATTATTACATAAATTTGGCATGATACAAGGAAATCCTGTCCCAAAACACCGATCAGTTTAGTATCCTTGGAAATACTAGATACATTCATAAGGACAAAATTATAACTTGAAAAGAGAAACAAGACTCAATTATTCCATTGGAAACATCCATGCTTCCTATATTATTCCTCAAAGTCACTCATAACCAACTTCTTCATATCCTGGGAAAATGAAACATAAGAAAGGGGTGAGATCAAATTCATAGTAAGGGCAAGAAATACTATGGATGATGACATAATTATTAGGCATGGTGAATAATTAAAACCACATTCATTTACCAATAATAAACATGAATACTTTTATGGCAGGAATATGAACTAAGTAAATAATGCCATAATAAAACATAATCATGGGTATTCTACTAGTCGAATGACCACATGATCCATCAATATTATTTTCATAATGAGGAAATGTATAATGTCGGACATTTTAAAACATTTTTTCAAGGCCTCGTCCAAGACATCTAAAAATAATTAAGGCCTCTGCCAAAACCACATATCAAATTGGGAAAGGGCCTCGGCCAATTCTCCGTATAGTTGTCCCATGAGACATACCAATGCATCGACGATCTATAGCGGGCTCCACCCGTCACATACTAAGTCCAATACATTTCTCATATGAAAAGTTTGAAACATAACAAAAATATTTGTATTAAAACTAACACACGAAATGTCAATACTTTATCCACAAACCATGAATGGTATAAAAATAGCACATCCACATTCAAACTTAACTCATTCGATACAATATGTAAGATTGTATTGTAGCATAATAACCTCAATCAAGAACAATGAAGGATATTTACGTAGATGAAAATGATCATCAATACTATTAGAGAGATCTATCCCCCTTTTTCTTGAAATCATTTAAAAGTCACAAAATTTGTAAATAAGCCACTTAAAAATAGATTTTAGAATCAAAGTGTCCCATACCACTTTGAAACATTTAAAAATAATTTTAATTTTAAAACATTAATGTCCGTATAAATAAATCCTTAAAACCATTTTTAAAACATGGACATTAATGAGGAAGATTTAGAGTAATAAATCTTTAAAACATTTAATATGATATTATACTTAGAGTTCCTAACCAAAAGAGAGACACTTGAATACAAATAATTGAGGTAATAAAAACATTATAATATCATGATAATAAATGGATTCATGATATACTATGTCAAATTACATTATATACACCATATAAAAGTGATTTGGTGTATAACAACAATGAAGTCTCAATGGAATGTAAGTTGAGATGAAATGTCTTAAAAAGAATGTATCCTTAGGTTAAGTATAAATCCACAACATAATTATATGTGAAAAATATAAATACAGTCAATATGATTGTATATTAATTTTTAATCAGTCATAGTACATCCACACATATTCTTGTAAAAACAAGACCAATGAATTGGATATTCAACTCAACAAATGGAGATTGAGTTAAAATTACTCTTATCAAGTTCATATCGATTACTTGAGAATTTATCAATGGAGTGATTATGTGTATCAAAAGTATATCCATAGAAAGGGGAGTGGAAATTATGACATTATAAAATTAATAGTGATTTCACACATAATCATGGAGTAAAATAATCAATTAATTATCTGTAAAGCCAAATGAGTGGAAATTTAAATTTGTAATTCCCTTCACAATTTGGTAACACATGAAACATACATCCCATGAAAGATGGATTATACAATGATGATGTAAATATCCATAAATAAAATTATATTACACAATTAATACAATCATGGTCATTACACACACCACATGCAATAAATAAATGGTGAACAATGGAAATCTCCTGGAATTAAAAGTGAGATAAGAAACCCCCTACCTCAAGTCCGAATTGTCTTATGTGTTCCTTGTTATTCCTGAATAATAAACATAATTTAATTTATACTTGATTAAGAAAAATTTTCAATTTTATTATTCCTTTTATATCACTTATTACCTTTCTATAATAATTTGTTAATTATTTGAGTTCATATTGGATATTTTATTGATGTTCGGGACTTGAGTCAAAAATGAACTTGTTATAATTACAATTTGTCCATGTGTTCAAAATTAAATTATATAAAGAATGATATATAAGATTTAGATATCATATATATACTATATATCTAGTATATATATGTATTTATAACAGTACATAACATTTGGAGATAAGAAATGAAATTCACCTTTCATGGAGACGGTAAGCCGTATGTACGCATGAACGCTACATTCATTTATATTTTTTTATTTTAATGGAATTAAAACATAATGACACATAGGTATATTATAATTCCAGTATAATATCATATGATATATGTTTTACATAATTTAATTAACTCTATCCTTTATACGTTCCATTAATGTCATGAACGAATCATATCACGTTAAGGGGGCGGTAGTCCGCACTTCCTCAAATGAAATTATCGTGGTCACACATATTGGAAAGCATATTGGTGGGTTTTTAAATGAAACTTACAGAATCATAGAGAAAAAATAAACATAATATACATAATATATTAATACAGTGCCATCATAATGGCCACCATAAGAGGCGGTAGGAGATAATCGAACAATCATCGTTTCGTGAGGAGTTAGTTTTCCATCCATAGAAACATTATGTTCTTAACCCATTAGATGGAGGTGTGTGTAAGTTTAGCTCAAATAATTCATATAAAAACATCCTAGTATATTTAATATACTGGTGTTATTACAATAGAAATGAATAAAAAGAGTTCATGGTGTTGGAGAAGTAAAATAAAAGAAATGAATTTAAGAGAAACTGTTACCTTTAATTTGGTTAACTCCATTTGGTTTGAACCAAAAGGACTTTTTGATGTTCCTTATGCCTAATGTAAGGATTTTAGGTGGAGGATAGTGATGTAGGGAGATTAATTGGGTAGAGTTTGGATGAGCCAAAAGGCTTGAGTGGTGTGAATAATTGGTTATAATTGGTCTACTTTTATAAGGGAGAGGAGGGGATCTTTTGGAAAGTATGAAACTATTATTTTATTATAAACTTATCATCAGTTTCAAAAGGTCAAAAACACATTAAAGTCAAATTTAAGATGACTAATACTATATATAAAATCATCAAATCATAATTGGACATGTTTTGGATAATATTTTAATCATTATAATCTTATTTATTTAAATAATTTATTAATGAGGTAAACACTACATCATTATTGTGTCATAAATAATTTAATTTATTTGATGTCTACAAATTATAAAAGAAATACCATGATGTAGGAAATCGTTTTAGATTTCCAATGAATATTTATAGTTGAAAATATAACTTACATAACCCCATGTAAAAATTAATTTACTAAAAGTTATTTGTTTGTGTCATTTTTTGTCTTTACTTTAAATTAATTAATCTAAAGAGTCATTATCACTATCAAGTGGATCCATGTGGACCCAAAATTAACTCAAATATTCCCATGATATGCCATGAATCATATAATAAGGTTATGACAAGTGTTATGGTAATTTTTTATTATTATGATATACTTTTTACCTTGAATTACCCTATTTACCTTTAACGGTGGTAAATAATAGTCAAAAGGTACTATTCACCAAAAATTATTTTCATTTTATTGAACCAAATTTTACTTCGTGATTTTAACCGTGTCTCTCATATTTTTTAAATTCAACTCACAGAAGCGGTAAAATTTATTTTAAATGAAAAAGTCACTTTTTGAACTACTAGTAAGTGGTTTCCCTATTTATAAAAAAGTGCCGTTTTTCAAAAAAATACAAAAAATTAAGCATAATATTTATTCGATATTATGAATTCAAAAATGATGTGTATTTTTCCAAATTCAAAACATAATAGTGGAATTAATTAATTTAAAATAAATTCCTGTTTTTAAAGCAAATAGCCTGTTTTTAAGAAATAATAAATATTAAAAGATTAACAATTGTTTATGTCCAATTTCAAAGTGAAATTAATCCTAATGACCAAAATTATACAAAATGGTAAGAATATATTCTAAATAAACTTTAAAACAAATTAAAAAGATAATCTAAACACATGAAAAAATTAGATTAAAACACAGTTTTGAATTAAAATACAGTACTTTCACTATTCATCAAGAAAATGAATTTTATTAGAAAATACCAAAATTTTACCCAAAGTAAATTTTGATGTCCCGATTCGAAATAATAATTATATTTTGTCAAATATAACATTTAAAAATGACAAAACTATATTTAAAGAGGTTTCTCCATTAAAAGGCGGAAAATCGGCCCTTAAATGAATATTAGAGGATTTATGCTTAAAATCAAATTCCATTCTTATTTTAAGACTTTTATTGGATAAATGTAAAAACATTTAAAAGAAATATATAATCATATTTTAGTTAGTTCTTTTCATTTCCACCAATACAATGGCTTGACGTTAATTACCATTTAAAATAATAATATTATATTATTAGTGTGCAACATAAGATTTCAAAGAAACCTATTGTTGTGTACCGGGTAAGCCATCGAAAATAGCATCCCATTTTAATTAAAAATAACATTTAATTCACAAATATTAATAAATATGAAAATGTATTATTCTTTATTTACCCAGGATGTTACAAAAGAACCTAAATATGTCAACTTTCCATACTAAATTCACAAAGGAACACTCAACAAATAATGAAACAAAATATAAAAACATAATATAAATCATATCGATAAAAAGGTACCCCACACTACTTTCCCACTAATTTTGCTTCCGTGAAACCTTACGTCACACATACTTACACACCCATATTTTTGATGTAACATATCAGAAATCACTAACCCATGGCACTGTCACATTAGATATTTTCAGCAGACACCTGGACCATCACACCATATCCATTTCCATAAAAAGAGTAGTAGGGTATTGTGAACAAGGACATAAAACTTGTTCCCTACTCCTATAATGCACAACACCATCATAATGCACCCACAACACGGTCCCATCACATATCAATGCCCCATAACAAGGTAACATCACATCTCACCCACATAAACCCAGTCCATTACACTACCACTACTGCACTTTTAACTTCTAGCCATCACAACCTGTGCATACACAACTCAAATGGAAGAGAGAGTATGAATGAGAAGGTAGCTAACCATCCATCCTCATCACCGAGATGTTGGAAAAAAAACCCCCATATACATGTATGGGTGTCAGAAAGTGGTTCTTAATGTGGGTTGGGTGAGTATAGAAAATCATAAGAAATATACAAAGTATATATATATATATATATAGTCACACATAATCCAAACCTATGGTTTCAAAACCAAAAGGATACTAACCTATTCAGAAAAATCCCAACATTCACTACCACATTTAAAAGCAGAAAACCACGTATAAAGAAACAACCCACAAACCACGTCCCAATTTTTTAAACATTTCAATTTCCCTATTCCAACCAATTAATTCATTAACCAAACCATTCATTTAAAATTCAAAAATTTTCATTTAATTACAAAACTACTCATGAAACTACCAAAACAAAACACCACACCATGAACAACTCACAATCCTCATCAAGCCAATTGACCCCACATCACACAACCATCCATCACTACCACACCACAACACAACCATAAAGACCCATCACATCTCCTCCCCATAGTACGACAAAAAAACCCATCAAAACACCTCCCTACAATACGACCACTGAATCCAATCATCCCTACATAAAAACATCACCTCACCACCCCAAAATATGGTTACATGACAACTTGTCACATCATATAACATTTTTCAAATTCATTCAAGGGGGATTTTATCAAATTCCACTTTTATTTTAGGGGTATTCTCCCACCACCCATGTTTTCAAGACCAACTAATTAATTATCTATATTTAAGTAATTAATCAATTCCATTTAGGGTTATATAACAAAAACCACATAATAAGTGCCACACAAAACATATCAGACCAGCAAAAAAAACCCAAGTGACAACAATTTTCGATGGGGTGTCAAGCCCATACAATCACAACATCCAAATAATATCAAAGCATTAAAGACATATGAATTGAAACCCAATACATTTTAAATTATATCTAAACATTTATTTATCTTTATTAGGATAGTGAAAACAAACCCCCATAGATAAAAAAGAACACACCCATCCCACATGATACAAAAAATGAGAAATGAACGATTCTCTACCTTAAAATAGAGAATTTCCGACTCACTGCGCACTACAAGTTGCAGAAAAAATAACAAAAAACCACAACCAAACATGAAAAAAACGTGATCAATATATAAAAAATCATGTATTATCAAAACATAGTCAACAACACACACCATGATAAATTCAACACTATTGAAATAATTACCTATGGAAGAATGCTTGGGAAACAACAAGGAAGGGAGGAGAACTTACCATAGATCTTTATTGATCATCCATTGGATCCAATGAACAAAGAAGGAATAATAAAGGTTAAGATATCTACCTATAACAACTAGGGTTTCCCCAAAATAATAGAGGGAGGGATAAAACTCAATGGTGTAAAATGATAGTAATAAGATAAAAAAACCTTGAACCCTCCCCTTTCACGATGTGAATTTCATATTCACATCATGAATTCCTCAAGGCCTGTGGATTAAAATTCGTAAAACCATTACAGGGTTTGAAACCTCCATAAATTTAGTTTCTTCAAAAATACATCCACCTCATCCAAAATTAATTACACATCATGAATTACTCTTTCATAATGTGAATCCATTTTGCAGAATCCCCCATGGATATGCACACAATATGTGAAACCAGATAGTTACACTATTGGGCATGTATTGTCTCAACAATACCCTATAAATATTATTGATTTTTATGCTCAAAAATACCCCCGTTCATTTTAATAATGAAATTACATTAATTATATTTAGGAATATATTTATTGGGAAGATTATCTTATCCACATGTTAAAATATTTCTTAAAGTGGTCTAAATATATTTTTTATGTATTTTGGAAACACATTTCATACCCTACATGGGAAAGCATAACAAAAGAAATCAAACCTATGTTTGGATCCACAATAATGAATCATATACCCTACATTTTAGAAAAGTACGTCTAATTAATCCTAAGTTTGGAAGGAACCTTATCTTAGAGAAAATGGAATGTATGGTTTAAGAACCCTATGTTTATAATCAAACCTTTTTTTGAGGAAACAAACGTATGGTACATTAACCTTAATTTTGTGACCAATTATACATTTTCAGCCCTAAATTTTTAACTTTTTTATCTTTTTAATCTTTATAAAGAAACATATATTTGACTATTCAACAATGATATTTTAAATCTATGATATTATCCATGATTCCTGCAATGGTTTCAATGGGAGTTACCACTGTCCTAAATCTGTATTGCGATTGATTAAAAGTCTTGTATTGAAAAGTGTAAATAATTTCCATTTATAAGGGAAGTTATGAATATATTGATAGATTTAAACTTGAATTATTTTGATCTTTTAGGTGACTTTTTTGGACTACTCATCCAAAATAAAGATGCGAGTTCTATATATATGGCCAAATTATTTTTTCTATATATGTCTGAGATATATATGAATGCATATTTGTGAATATATTTTGAAAATAGAATAGCTTAAAAGATATATAGAATCTATTATTACATAAGAGGATACACTTTGATGATATAAATATTTCAACCTCATAAAACTATGTAACTACTGTTGTTTGTTTGTTACTATTCGTATTGAAGATTATTCACAACCAGGATCTCTTCAAAGATATTATTACATAAAGAAATTAATATTTGGGAATAATATCTATATTTTTTTAGTCACTGCTGAAACTATGATCATGAACCCTTCAATTCAATCAAATAAAACTAATTTGATTTATAGAGTTTTGGAAGCTCGAACTCAGCAAATGAAGACTATTAGCTACTCAGAATAAGTTATTGAGAAACTGATTACTTGTAAAAGAACCAAAAGGCCCTATAAATCCATTTTGTAAAGGTGTAAAATGTCTACACTCAGTTATTATTTGAAGGTTTTATGATAATAGGACCTTGTCTAGTGAAAATCACTATGTTTGAAGTGAGAGTGTTGGTGGAGTGGAAAAGGGGATCTTTGTGCCCTAAAACACTATTAAAATCATTATGTTCTTATTGATTTTTTATCCACTACTTAAATTACTTATAGAAGATAATGCTACATATTTTAATAAATCGTAATGAAATCCAAAAGAAATAATCTTTCAAGGTTAACAAAAAGACACAATTCACTCCCTATTATATATATTTTCATTATTCTGACCAAACAATTGGTATCAGCAGATATGTTTTGTGATAAAGCTCTACAAAGCTCAAAATTATCATGTTTATGCAATGTAAAAAGTCAATGGATTATCTGAATGAAGTAATGTCTATGACTCATTATCTATACTTCAATGATGATAACTGTAGATGTTGGAAATCATGTATGTTCATCTTCATAGAAAATTTTGGATATAAATTTTAACTTAATATCCTCACTCTTTATATAATCTTTGAGAAACTGCAAACATGTGATGCTATAAAAAAAGCTGAGTCTGACATCATGTCAAAATAAATTACTACTATCATTTGTGGACACATTCCATATGAATTTAATTAGGTATCTAAATATGCTATAACATATGAAATGCGGTAGACATATTTTCATTTAATATTAAGGAACTAATAATTTTTTTCATTTATGGTATGATACTAAAGAAATAAAATTTGACACCTTTATAATGTATGATGGTGAATGAATAACCTAAATGAAAGGACGACTGAATAAAATAGCCAACAATGTTGTTGTTTTTGGAGATCTAGTTACACAATATGATCAAGCACTAAAAGTAATCAGAGTAATACCATCAAAATTGAATTTAATATCTAGATAAATTCAAAAACCATCACAAGTAAAAAAATTTACAACGAATGAATTGATTGGAACCCTGATGATGTATGAAAAATAAATGCAAGATGAAGATGAAGATCATAAGTTATTTAAAAGGGAAAACACTAGCCTTAAGGTTACATATCATAATCATGGAAATAAATAAAAAGATATTTTAAAATCAAAAAATATTCAAACAACTCAGATTCTAACATGAAACTAGCTCAGTTTGTAAGGACACGACCCCAATTTTTTGGAGTTAGTGCCTTATTTTATTACATTGGAATATAAACAAGGAATATGAATCCTGAAGGACCTAGTAGTCTAGTAGACTTGGAAACAAGAAACATACATAAGTTCAACATTACAACGTGAAATGAAAAAACAACATATAAGTTTTATTGGAGACTTTCACAACTATATGTTTATCCCTTCAGGTCATTCATAATAAACTTTTTCATGTCCAGAGAAGATAAAACATAAGAAAGGGGTGTGATCAAATGCTTAGTAAGGGTTGGAAATATAGAGGAAGATCACATAAACATAAACATTATACACGGTTAATAATTGAAAACACATTCCTTAACAAATAATTAACTTGAAAACATTATAGAAGGAATATGAGCTGAGTAAATAATGCCATAATAAATCATAGTTATGAGTATTCTACTAGTATAATAACCATATGAAATATAAATTTAAAGATTCACAGTAAGGGAAGTAAAAATATTTCACATCCTGAAACATATTTTCATGGCCTCGACCAAAAAGTCTAAAAATTATTAAGGCCTCATCCAAAACCATATATCAAAATGTGAAAGGCCTCAACTAAGTCCATATCTATTTGTCTCGTGACACCTAATGATGCATAGATGGGTTATAGAGGGCCCCAAAGAACACATAATAAGTCCAATTAATTCCTCATATGAACTGGGAAAAACATAATAAACATATACCATAATATTTAAACTAATATATGAAACTTAAATCACATTCCCCAAACATTAAGCTTAAACACTAACCATTTAGAGTAAATTGGTGAATGGTTTTAGTATATAAAATCCACAGTAAAACAAATAATAATCCATTAAATTAAATATGGAATATGATATCATAATATATTAGTCCTAGCAATACATAATAATCAACATGATTGTTGAAATAGATTATAACACTCTTACAAAACAATCGAGTAATTCTTGAGATGATTACTCCTTTACTTTTGAAAAGAAGAGTTCTTTTGGAAAAATATTTGTATAAATATAGAAGTGAATTAAGATTTTATTTTCATAATAAAATGAGTGATTTTATTAAATTATTGGTAGCTAATAATAGATTATATACTGCACTTGAAAAGAGGTAAAATTTGAGCAATTATCTTGAATCAAGATTGTATTTTAGGAAGAATTTTTGAAAGATGATTTTAAAACATATAACTCCCCTTTAATTTATGTACGATTTAGGTTGGAATATATATATATATATATAGAATTAACATAGAAATTTTTAGGACTATATATGAATTAATAATAATTTAATTGAGTTAAGTAGACAATAAAAGTAACTCGAATGAAAATGGAGGTTCGGGTGAAAAACCCTTACCTTATGTCGGAATGTGTTCCGCTCTTGAACTAAAGGTCCAGAAATATGAAATTAGACTTATTAATAACGTAATTCAAAACCTTTTAGAAATTTATTTAGTTTATAATAATTTTATTAAGTTCACTTATGTTCTTTTTGATATGTTATAAGATTGAATTCCATTGTTCTGGAGTGTTAGTTTTCTTGATTTTCATAATTGATTCCCCTGTTTTTATGTAATAGAGTTCACGTGGAATGGTTGTAAATCTCCAAAATTGAATTTACATATTATTTATGAAAATAAATAGGTGTAAATGGTTATTTACATCATTTGGTTACATGAAATTATGTTGAATCATTAGAAGAAATATTAATTAAAACAACGAAGATTATTTTCGTGGTATTTTGATTATTAGAAACTAGTTTGGTCATATGATTTAATGTTATGTACATATATTGGTTCTGAATATTAAATAGGTTATAATAAATATATTATAACCTGGTCTAACCATAATAATTCTTTCATGACTAGCAATTAAGGATAAATTAAAGTACGAGACTACGTCATCCACAAAGGTTGTAAATTGGCACCTCACGAATGATGATTTCATTTATAAAATAAGAGAGATAAAGAGAGAGAGGGAGAGAGATTGTATGATATTGATTATGGTTATTCCATTAACATGATATAATTTCAGTATATTGATGATACTAGATTTATCATGGTCATTTGGATAGAGTAGGTCAGTAGAGGATAATAATAGAGTGGAACATGAAATGAAAATGAAATAAATAAAATGTAAATTTACCTCTTTAATCCACCTCCATGGGAATCTCTTTAAGGGAAGGGGTTTTGGTCTTTTGGAAAGGAAAATATCTCTTGGATGTGGGGAGTGACTAGGTAAGGTCATTTGGGTCGATATTTTCTGAGCTTCAAGGCTTAGAGGAGTGAAGAGAAGAGGGAGTGATGGAGGGGTTTCATAGAGGAGGAGATGAGTAATTTTTGAATATCCTAATCATTATTTTTTTATTTTTCCAAATAAATCCAATATTACTGATTATCATGACCAATAATAGTAATGTGTGCATATAATTTTTATCCAAGTGGCCTTACATCAGCCTTACATCACCTATGACTCAATAAATCACGCATTTATTATTTATCGTAAAATATCGTATTTTACTATTCATAAAATTGAAGTATTTCAGAAAAATCCCAAAAAAATAACCTAACCATTTTTCAATGAGTAGAATTAAAAAATTAGCTCCATTTTTTTAAAAATAATTTTCTAAATATTATTAATTCAATTTTTAAATAAAGTCATATTTTATTCAAAAGTTAACAATTTTAAAACTATAATTAATTTTATATCACATTGAAAAATTAATCAAGATCTCATTATCTTATTAGCTTATGAAAATAAAATAATTATGTTATTTACTATTCATAAGGGTCATATTACAATTCATATTACTATTCATAACGGTATATTACTTTTCACCAACAATTATGTTTGTCTTACCAGACTCTAAATATCTCACTGAACGCAACTGTGTATGTTAGTTTTTTGAATTTCAAATCATAGAGGTGGAATTAATTATGTTTACTGGCTTGGTTATAACAAAGTGGTGCTTTGTAGATACTTTTTGTTTAATTTATTAAATATTAACTTTCAAAACCGTGGGGTGTTACATTCTACCCTCCTAACAAAAAATTCTCCCTCACAATTCAGAGAATGTCACCTCATAATGATATTTGAGTATGACATCATCATAAGATTATCAGGCTCCCATGTAGCCTCTTTAATTCTATGATTTCTATAAAGTATCTTTACCAGTCGAGTCATCTGATTCCTTAACACCTGTTCTTTAGTGTCTAGAATTCGGATAGGCTCTTCAATGTATGATGAGTCAGGTTCTAATTCTATACCTTCAGAAGGGAGGACATGGGTTTGGTTGTGCATGTACTTTCTCAACAATGTAACATAGAAAACATTATATACATTAGAAAGTCTAGGTGTAAGATCCTAATGATATGAAACAACTCTAATTATCTCTATAATTTTAAAAGGGCCTATATATATGGGTCTCAGTTTCCCTTTATTCCCAAATCTTATAACACCCTTCCATTTAGATTCTTTTAAAAAAACATGATCTCCATATTGAAATTTCAAATCCTTCCTTTGATTATCAGCATCAATTTTTTGTCTACTTTGAGCTTCTTTGATATGACCTTGAATAGTCTTTACCTTCACCATTTTTCCACCCCGAGCAATGGGCCCCCAAGTTTCCTTTCTCCAACATCATCCAAAGAAGTTGGTGTATGAAATCTCTTTTCGTACAATGATTTCTATGGTGCCATTTAAATACTTGAATGGAAACTATTATTGTCAAAAAAACGCCACTAAAGTTAAGTATTTATCCCACATACCTTTAATGTCAAGTGAACTTGATCATTACTTATCCTCTATGGTTTGGAACATCCTTTCTGATTGTCCGTCAGTTTGTGGGTGGTAAGAAGTACTCAATCAAAGATCAGTATCCAAATCTATCTGAAGAATTTTCCATAATTTCTATGTAAATTGTGGGTCATGATCAAACACAATTGGGAGAGGTGCTCCATGAAGCGTCAAAACTTCATTGATATAGAGACTTTCTAGAAACCATAGTGAAGATCCATCCCATATAACGAGGAAATGTGAAAATTTAATTAGTCGATCCACAATTACCCATATTTCAATATTCTTTCATGGAGTTTTGTTTAATATAATGAAAATATACAAGGTGATGTCCTCCCACATACATGTAGGAATATGTAGAGTTTTTGTGACACCTTGGGGAACTTTTCATTCGGCCTTCACTTGTTGAAAGACTATCTTGATACATAATCTGAAATTCCCCTCTTTGTGTTATCCCACTAGAAATGTTTTTTCAAATATCTATACATCTTTGTGCTACCAGGATGTTTGTAGAAAATCAAACTATGGGAATCATCCAATGACTCTCTTTTCATCTTGGTTATAGTTGTAACACAAATCCTCTTCACAAATTACATAACACTATCTTCACATACATAGTTAACCAACATCCCATCATTCAAAACATTAATTTTATTTTGTAGGTTGTCATCATCAGGCTGAGATATTTTATTCCTTTCAAATAAAAATGGTTGGGAAACCAATTGAAAAAGTAATGATGTTTCACCTTCATTGATAATTCTCAAGTCCATCCATACTAGATCCATCTACAAAGGATCCATATAAATCCTCATTTTGTTGAGAACTCCATGATACTTCCCGCTCAATGCATTATCTACCTTGTATGTGTTTCTTTGGTGGTAATGTATGGAAAAATCATAATCCATGAGTAGTTAAATCCATCTCTTTTTTCTTCATGTTGAGTTCTTTCTATGAGAATATATACTTTAGACGGTTTTGATCTCTATATATCATGAATTTTTCTCCAGAGAGATAATGACTCTATATCTTCAGGAAAAGATTATAGATGCTAACAAAATAGCATGAGTAGGATAGTTTTTTTCACGAAATTTTAACTACCTTGATTCATAGTCAATAACTCAATCATTATTCATAAGGACACAACTGATCCCTTTCATTGATGCATCACTATAGATCACAAACCCATCATTCCTCAATGATTGAGTTAGGATTATATCATTTACTAATATCATCATCAATTCTTTTTTAAATAGTCCTCACATTCTATTTCTCATACAAACAAAACCCCATTACGTGTAAGCTGGGTCTTTGGGCTGGCTAAACGAGTGAAGTTCTGAATGAAACACCTATAATAAACTACTAGACCAATAAAACTACGTACCTCAATTATGTTCATTGGTGTAGAAAATTCATGCACTAACTTTGTCTATTTAGGATCAAAATATATTTCATATTTAGAGAAAATGTGTCCCATAATGGTAATTGATTGAGGAAAAAATTAATAATTTCTATACTTCTCATAAAATTAATTTCCTTTAAGAGTCTTCAGAATAGTACGCTAGTGATTTTCATGATCCTCATAGCTTTTGGAGTTACCAAGATATCATTAATATATACCACTAAAAAGACATCAATATGTTCCTAGAATAATATATTCATTAAATCCATGAAAACATAGGGTGAATTAGTTAGTAAAAATGCAATTATTGTAAACTCATAATGCCCACACCTAGTTCGAAATGTTGTTTTTGGAATGTCTTCCTTCCTCACAAGAAACTTATGATATCCAGATCGAAGATCAATCTTCAAAAAATATTGGAATCCATGATGTTTATCCAATAAATCATCAATGCGAGGTAGGGGATACTTTTTCTTTATTATTATATCATTTTCCTCCCTGTATTCAATGAACAACCTCATAGATCCATTTTTTCCATAACAAAAAGAACATGGGCTCCCTATGGAGAAACACGAGGGTGAATAAATCCTTTATCACTCAATTCCTCTAGTTGTTATTTCAGATCCACTAACTCCCTAGTGGATATTCTATAATGTGTCTTTGAAATGGGAATTTATTCTAGAATTATGTCAATGGAAAACTCAATTTCCAACTCTAGAGGATGTCCAAGTAAATTCTCTGGAAAGACGAAAACATATTCATTCACAATAGGTACATCCTCTATTTAAACATTCTCATCCTAACCCATTTTTATTGAATTCCCTTCATCCACAATAATTTAATTCAATAGAGTTATTGGGGATGGATGTAGATGATAATTAGATGGCAAGGTTTCTCCTATAAAAATAAGGAATTCCACATCATCCTAAAAAATTGTAACCACTTTCTTCTTGCAATATATTTTTGAATCATGGTTTGAAATCCTATCCATACTTAAGATTATATCGAAATCAATCATGAGTATGATAACAAAATCAGTAGATAAATTACATTTAAAATCCATAATGGGGACTGACTCACACAACATTGTTGCAACGATACTTCCCTTATGATTTTTGACTGACAACTCCCTTATTAAATAAAAATAGGAATATATATATTTTCATGGAAAACATGGAATATATGAAAGAATGTGATGATCTAGAATCAAATAAATCATGTTTATATGTTTGAGTAAATTATTAAAGTACCTACCACCACATCATTGGGAACTTCAATATCAGCGATTGTGACAACATAAGCTTGTCCCTACTCCCTTGGCCTTTTCTGTGTCATGTTTTCTTGATGCCTAGGATAATTATTAAAATAGTGTCCCATATCCCAAAAATTATAGAATTTAACATTAATATATTTTTTCTTCCCCTTACAATCACCAACCTGAAGGACTTTCTATCCACATTTATAGCATACTCCTTTTTTTAAGTACGAACCCAGGTTTTTCCTTCCATAGTTATCACATGGTGGAAATTCAACACTTCCCTTCATCCCCATTTCCTTATTTCTTTTTCTAGTGTTTTCAGCAACCAATTTCCTCTCTTTACTTCCTTTAGAGTCATAAGACTTAGATAATTACTTTTCAATCATGATATCACATGAAACTATATCTTCATATGATGATAAACTTTGGGAGACTAGTTCTAATCATAGGAATGACTTTAGGCCATCAAAGAATTGATCAATCATTCTCTTAAAGTTTTGTATGTAGTCCACACAGTTCCTTTATAACCTTGTGATTATAGCTTCATACATTGAAAGATTCTCATCGTTTTTTTAAATTTAGAAACTACCTTTCCATATCTACTCACTATTCTCTAGGATTGTTTTTATCTAGGAATATTCCCATAAAGTCCTTCCATTCCATCTCTTCTATCTCTTCCTACTCCTTTTTGTTTTGGATTAATCACACCACTGATCCAAATATCTTGATAGATGATAAACTTACATGGTGACCTTGTCTCTTTAATTACATCCCAAATCCAAAAATATCATCTCTATGGAACTTATCCACTGCTCAGCTACAAATGGTTTTTTAGTCCCATTTAATGACGGAGGATGTTGTCTCATAAAGTGATATAACATATATTTTTCACGTGGTGGATCTATATTCTCCACACATGTAAGGTTATTATTCATAACATAAGTATTTTTTCCCCAGTATAGTTATAATTTACTCCTCACAAGTTGCAGCTCCAAATCCAAAATCATTATCTTGCATCGGAGGGATATCCCTATATGTGATACACATGTTTATGTAGTTTCCATTTCTTCCACAAGAATCCATTTATAGATAATGGCATATAGTAGATTAGGTTATGAATCATAATTTATAATCTTAACCTAGAAAACTAATTATCATAGATGGTAATCCTATTCATGGATAATCCCATAATCACAAACATGGTTTCATTGAGAAAAAATTTACATTTAAATCCTTCATAATGGATTGTAAATAAAATGTTAATTATCCTAATCATATCCATCAAGAGTGTCAAACAATGTGCATTATAAGGTTGGTGGTCATGTACAAGAATACCTTGGTTCAAGCTTGAAACTCCTTGTAAGATGTTTCACCCTTGGACACATATGTTCCAGAACCATGTCCACTTGTAGTATCCAGAATGGGATGTATTTGCTAGAAATATCCACATAATCTATTCCTTACCAAAATACCAGGATGTTATTGTATGTTTATACTATAAACTATCTTAAGGGTTTCCCCTAATCTAGGTTTTATAAATATAGTTTCCATGTTTTATACTAAATTTCTTCTGATATCAACTGTAAGGACCCGGCCCTAGTTTCCCGAAGCCAATGCCTTATTTTAAAAATTGGCATATAAATAAGAAATATGAATCTCAAAGGACTGAGTAGTTTAGTAGCAGTAGAAACAAGATACATATACAAGTTCCACATTACATCTTGAAATTGAAAAACAACATATTAGTTTTAATGGAGACTTCCACAAATATATGTTTATCCCTACAGGTCATTCATAATAAAACTCTTCAAGTCCTGAGATGATAAAACATAAGAAATGGGTAAAATTCTTAGTAAGAGTATGAAATACAACAGAATATAAAATAAACATAAAATTGTACATGGTAAATAATTTCAAACACATGCCTTTCCAAAAAAACATGAACACATTTTAGCATAAATATGTGTTTAGTAAACAATTTCATAATAAAACATAGTCATGAGTATTCTACTAGTTGAATAACCTCATGAAATATGAATTTATAGCTTCATAATGAGGGAATTTTATATACTAGAAATTATGAAACATATTTTCAAGGCCTCATACAAGACATCTTAAAATTTTAAGGCCACATCCAAAACCATATCTCAAAATGGGCATGGCCTGGCCAAGTCCATATCTATTTGTCTCAAGAGACCTACTGATGCATCTAATGTCTATATCAGAAACAACCGATTAATAATTCCAATTAATTCCACATATTAATGGGGATAAACATAAAAAAATATACCTTAAATTTTAAACTAACATATGAAACATAAATCACTTTCCCCAAACATTAATCTTAAACACTAACCATTATAAGTAAATTGGTGAGTGGGTTTGAGATAGAAAATCC
Organism: Viscum album; assembly: GCA_963277665.1. Classification (NCBI taxonomy): domain Eukaryota; kingdom Viridiplantae; phylum Streptophyta; class Magnoliopsida; order Santalales; family Viscaceae; genus Viscum; species Viscum album. The sequence goes on from OY728152.1 coordinate 1,750,737,619, forward strand.
CTAGTCAAACAAATAATAATACATGAAATTAAATATTTAATTTTATATAATAATATATTAGTCCCAAAAATACATAATAATCAACAAGGGTGTTGAAATATATGAAAACACTATTATAAAACAATCGTATTATTCTGGAGATAAATACTCCATTTCTTTTGAATAGAAGAGTTATTTTCGAAAAATATTAGTATAAATATAGAAGTGAAGTAATATATTATTTTCATAATAAAATGAGTGATTTTAAAAAATTATTGGTTTCTAAACATAGATAATTGAGTTCGCATTAAAATAAGTATGAATTTTTAGAAATTCCCTTGAATCATGATTTTATTTCAGGAATATTTTTAAAAATATCCTTTTAAAACATATAACTCCCCATAAATGATTGTATGATTATGGATAGAACATATAAATATTTAATTCAAATAAAAATTATTATTATTACATATGAATTAATAATAATTTAAGCTAGGTAAGTAGACAATAAATATAACCCGAATGAAAATGGAGGTTCTGGTGAAAAATTCTTACCATAAGTCCAAATGTGTTCCACTCTTGAACTTAAGGTCCTGGAATATGAAATGAGAAATATTAAAAACTTAAATAATAATTTTTTTGACATGTATTTATTTTATCATAATTTTATTATTTTCATTTATCTATTGATACAATATAAGATTGAATTCTGTCATCCCAGAGTGTTCGTTTTCTTGATTTTCATAATCAGTTTACTTGTTTTTATGTAATGAAGATCATATGGAATGGATGTAAATATACAAAATTGAATTTACATATTAATTATGAACATAAATAGTTGTTAATGTTTATTTAAATTATTTTTTTACCTGGAATGAGGATAATTCATTAGATGAAATTTTAATGATAATCACTTAGATTATTTCAACGGTATTTTGATTATTATGAACTAGTTTGGTCATATGATTTAATATTATGTACATATAGTAGTTCCTGAATTTTAAAAATGTTATAATATATATATATTATAACCTTTTTCAACCATAAAAATGGTCTCATGGCCATTAATGATAGAGAAGTTTAAGAATGAGGCTTCTTCGTCCACGAAGGTTGTAAATTGGCTCCTCACAGATGATGATTTCATTTATAAAATAAGAGAAAGAGAGAGAGAGTGGGATATTAATGATGGTTCTTCCATTGACATGATATAATTCAAGTATATATCTGATACTTTATTTATCATGGTCATTTGGATAAAGGAGTTTAGGATAGGATAACAATAGAAGGAAACATGAAATGAAAATGAAATAAATAAAATGTGAATTTATCTCTTGAAACCACCTACTTCAGAGTCTCTTTAAGGGAAGGGTTTTTGGTATTTCGGAAAGACCAAGAGATCTTGGAAATGTGGTGTGACTAAGGATGGTAATTTGGGAATACCTTTTAGGAGCTTCATGTCTTAAAAATGTGAAGAGAAGGAGTGATGGGGGGTTTTATAGTGGAGGAGAGGAGTATTTTTTGAATATGTTAATCATTATTTTATTATATTTATGAAGGAATCAAATAGAATTGATTCTATTGACCTAGAATAGTAATATTCTCATGTGAGTTCTAACCATTTGTCTTTACTGTATCCTTACATGACATATGACTCAATAAATCATGTATTTAGTATTTATCATAAATTATTGTATTTTACTATTCATAAACAATTCATGTATTTTAGAAAAATCCCAAAAATCCATCCTTACCAATTATTAATGTATATATTTCAAAAATGAACTCTATTTTTTAAAAATAATTTTCTAAATGTAATTAATTTAATTTTTAAATAAAAGCATTGTTTATTTGAAAAATAACAATTTTAAAACTATAATTCATTTTATATCAAATTGAAAAATTAATCAAGATCTAATTATCTTATTAACTTAAGAAAATAATGTAATAATATTATTTAAAATTCATAAGGGTCATATTACTATTCAGATTAGTATTTATAAGGGTATATTACTATTCACCAAAAATTATGTTTGTCATATCAGACTCGAAATATCTTACTGAACACAACAGTGTTTATCAATTTATCGAATTTCAAATCATATAGGTGGAAAGAATTATGTTTACAGGATAAGATATAACAAAGTGGTGTTTTGTAGAGACTTAGTGTTTCATCATTTAATATTTATTTTCAAATCCTTGTGGTGTTACATTCTCCCCTGCTAATAAAGATTTCACTATCGAAATTCACAGAATGTTACCTGAAAAAAATATTTTTGTATGTTTTCTTAATAAGATCCTCAGGATCCCATGTTGCCTCTTCAATATTTTGACTTCTACAAAGTATCTTTACTAGTCATGTCATCCGATTCATCAACACATATTATTTAGTGTCCAAAATCCAGATAGACTCTTCACAGTACGATAAGTTAGGTTCCAATTCTATACCTTCAGAAGTGAGGACATGCATTGGGTCAGGCATTTACTTTCTCAACAATTAGTCACGAAACACATTATGTACTTTAGATAGTCTAGGAGGCATATCCAAATGATATGAAACAAATCTAATTCTATCTATAATTACAAAAGGGTCTATGTACCTAGGGCTCAGTTTCCCTTTCTTCCCAAATCTTATAATACCATTCTATATAGATACTTTTAAGAAAACAAGATCTCCCACCTGAAATTAAAAATCCTTCCTTTGATTATAAGCATATCTTCTTATTCTACTTTGAGATACTTTGATATGTCCTTGAATAGTATTTACATTCACTATTGTTTCCTCTACAAGCTATGGGACCACAAGCTTCCTTTCTCAAACTTAATCCCAACAAGTTGGTGTACGAAATATCATTCCATATAATGCTTTATATAGATCCATTTAAATACTTGAATGGAAACTATTATTGTAGGAAAATGTCACGACCCGTTCCCCGGGGCCTATATTGTTACTACCCCAAGCCTACCTTTCATAGGCTAGGGGCTGGGGACTAGGACCAAAGTTGTATTCCCTAAAACTGGGAAGGCATTTCCTTTATAACCTATAAACACACGCAACCAAACACACAACAAGATATGAACACAAGTCAAATGTATAGTAAACAAGTGAGTATAGTAAGTAAAAAAGGAGCCAGAATACAAGCCCAACTAGGAAGTATAAGTATAACAGAAATGCAATGCAACTTATGAAAAAGAAAAGGAAACCACTGGATCATCCTCTGAGGTTCCTACCTGAATGGTAGGTACATATTACCTCCTCAGCACTCCATGTCCACCCATCTCCTCTGCATACTATCATGATGTATTTTCCACCTCAAGGTACCGTACAGTCTTGGTACTCTCAACCTCAGTCAGCGCTGTCCATCATCTGCATCTCACACAACAAGGTGCAGGCATAGCCCGTGCAGGTGTGAGTATAACGATACTCAATACGGACCCCAATACCCTCAATTTCTCATAAAATCTCCAAGGATAAACGTAAAAATATGAAATCAAGAGATAACCTTACTTAGCTCTATGCCAATAAATATACCTAAGTTATCAAGTAATCCATCTCAATCAGGAGGAAAACACTAAAACACTGACTCAGCTTATACCAAGATTTATTCTAGGGGTAGTATCAAGTAACATACCTAGTCACATCATCGAACACCTCGGCTGATAGAGAACTCCACCTCTATCGAGTACAATGGGCCTGTCGCATCACACAAAGACGCTTCCCACTAACCCTGGACTACTGAGGTACTCCTCCTGTGGAGTACCGTGGGTTTGATGCATCACCAAGGAGCTCCCCACCATGGGTCTGTCGCGTCACCAAGGACCTCCCCACAGTGGGTCTGCCACCTCACCAAGTCCCTCCCCATTGGACACGTCGAGTCACTCCGAGTTGAAATGGTCAGCAGTCGTCATGTCTCAGCCATCCACTAGGCTTCTGCACTATGCTCGATTGTCTCCAGGAGGATCCGCTCTACATGCTACTGGTCGATAATCCAACTACCACGAATTCCCATGAAGAAGTATCTTAAAGTTCCACCATGTCATTGGGGTTTCAACGCAACAGACAACACGTCAATAGGACACCCAGTCTTTGAGTTATTAGCCTTTTAGTCATAGGGGCCCGGATGGATTCGTGCTCAATACAACTTGACCATACCCCATCTTTATTGAAAACGTCAGTGGAGTTTTCCCAAGGGGACCGTCTGGCTCAAATATTTCCAGCACTGCTGAAGGTTCTTCAAACGGATGTTCGGTGCCACGGTTATGGCCAAAAGAGCGCAAAACAGGTATTAGCGGGCCTCGGTCCGGACCGACCCGATCGGACTGACCTGGCCCGACTCGGCATAGGCCGACTCGGCCCGCAGTGCGGCCCGACAGGCTGTGTGGGGCTACGGAGGGCCGTTGGTGGCCGAAAGGGAGTGAAGTCGCGGGGCCGCTCGTCTGAGGTGGCTCGGAGAGCCGATGGGATGCGCGAGGTGGGGAGGCTTGGGGGCCCACATGCAGCATGAGATGGGGTGAATCGAAGGGCCGTGGGTGGCTCGAGCCTGGGTGCCTCGGAGGGATGCGAGTGGCGGGAGCTGGGGCGGCACAGAGGGCTACGACGCAGGTGGTTCTGCTGGGGCGCGGGGCTGGTTCGGTCGGGAGGCCGGAGTGCCGTGGGGCGGCATGGCTGGGGTGCAGAGATGGGGAGCATAGCCAGTTCGGCCTAGAGGGTAGAGCACCACGGGTGGATCGGTAGGGGTGTAGAGCTAGGGCACGCGGATGGTTCGGCTGAGAGGGCGGAACGCCGCGGGTGGCTTGACTGGTGTGCAAAACTGGGGCGCGCGACTGGTTCGACCAGAAGTTCAGAAATCCTCGGGGGCAGCGCGGGTCATGGAGGCCATGGGGGCGGTGCCATTACCATCGCCACCTTCATTGCCATCTTCGCCTTCCTCCATTTCGAAGAGTACACCAAATAAGAATGATGGAGGGGTCGGGCCATGTTTGTTTGGATCACACCCTCCGCGTTTAGAGTGTTAGAAAGTGTTTCTCAAATAATGGAGCATGCACGTGTATGGAAGATATATTAAAATATCATTTCCCACAACCCTCATCAATCTCTATTCCCAAATCCTGCAAAATAATTATAAGGGGAGAACATGGAAGTGAAAATCATTACACCCCTACCTTGTTCTTTGTTGGTGTTGGCGCGAGGAAGAAGGTAAAGTCATCGATGTTCTTTTCGTCCGCCACACACCTCCAATCCCGAGGTTGTGTGTCGGTTCGTCATAGTTGAAGACGTTCCTTGATGGTGTTCTTCATGGAGGAAGCATTCTTCATGGAGGAAGCATTCTATGTTGGAGAAGATTTCTCCCAATTCCACCCAAATGCAAAGTGGTGCCAAAATAATAGATTATCCCCTCAATTATTTTTGGTGGCATAAAATCAAAATGTATAAATTAATTTCGTGCGTTGGCATAATTAAGTGGGGGAGGGTCGGCACAATTATGTGGGGGAGCTAAGAGGTTTCTCCCCACATAATTATGGATTTCAAGAGGTTCTATTCCATAGGTTGTCCCCACCACCATAATTTCCACAAGAGTGTGGTTACTACAAAATAAAATAAAATATGTGCTTATTTTATTTTATTATTTCCACAAAAAACCCAAAAATTATCTTTCACCCTCGACTAACTGCCATCGAGGTAAAAGTCTCCTTAAGCGAATACCAGCACTACGAGTTCAACGGTGCCCTCAAATTTCAATTCTGAGCATCAGTTCAAAATTTAGAAAAACTCACTCGCATGTTTACTAAACGTACCCGAATAAAAGTTCATAAATTCATTCAGGGCACTCCGGGCCTCAGAATCACACACCGTTAATTTTCACGAACTCCTAAAATTATCATTTAATTAAAAAAAATTACATGGAAATTCAGTGTCTCTACATTCCCCCCACCTCTGGGCTTTATGTCCCCGTATGTCACAACTCATAACTAAGTAATCAAGTGGGGGTACTGAGCATGCATCAAAGCCTCCCGCTCCCATGTACTCTCCGAGAGGTTCCCTTGCTGCCAGTGAACGCTCACCCGAGGTATCGACCATCCATGAAGGGTCTGCTCTTGTCGATCTTCAATATCTACTGGAACCTCCATAAAAGTCTCCCCATCATCGACGTCTAGCTCTCCATGTTCGATGATGTGAGAAGGGTTGTGCACGTATCTCCTCAGATAGTATACGTAGAAGACGTCGTGCACCCAGTGCAACTATGGTAGAAGAGCTAAGTGGTATGCCACCTCGCCAACTCTACTGAGGACCTAAAAAGGTCCGATGAACCTCTAAGATAACTTGCCGCCCCGAAAAAATCTCTGTAGACTTATTTGGGGTGACACCCGTAGAAAGACTTGGTTACCATCCTCAAACTCCAGAGGCCTCCGTCTCCTGTCAGCATACGACTTTTGACTAATTTGTGCAGTCGTCATGCACTCCTGGATGATCTTCACCTTCTCTTTGGTAGCCCAAACCATTTCTGGTCCAATGAGTGCTGACTCCCCTAGGTCAGTCCAGCACAAGGGTGATCTGCAAGGTTGCCCATACAATGCCTCACAAGGTGCCATCCCTATGGTGGAGTGATAGCTATTGTTGCATGCAATGTCAACCAAAGGTATGTGATCCTCCCAGCTATGAACGAAGATGGGAAAACAAGAACGCAACATAAAATTGAGGGTCCAAATGGTCCGCTCAGTCTGATCATCAATCTAAGGATGGAAGGCGGTGCTCAAATGAAGTTGCGTCCCAAAAGCCTCCTACAACCCCTTCCATAGTCGGGAAGTAAAACGTGCATTAAGATCAGAGATAATCGTCGAAGGTACTCTATGTAGCCGAACAATCTCATGAGCATAGAGGCATCTCAAGATCTCTACTAAACAATGCTCTCTGATTGGTAGGAAGTGGGCCAACATGATGAGTCTTTCGATGATCACCCAGATAGAGTCATGTCCCCTGGATGTATATGGATGTCCTGTCATGATGTCCATGGATATCCCGTCCCACTTCCACTATGGGACCTCTAAAGGCTAAACCATACCTATTAGTACCTGATGCTCCGCCTTCACTTGCTGGCAAGTGAGGAATCATGAGACAAACTTTGCTACTGTTTTCTTTATTCCCGGCCACCAGTGCTGTCATTGGTGATCCTGGTACATCTTTGACACTTCTGGATGTACCGCTAAAGGGGATGTGTGAAACTCCCTCAACACTTCTTCCTGAATAGACACTAGTACCATGGTATGTCCCCTAAAGAGAATGACGTGCTCCCCACCTTCAGAAAATCCATCAGGTGCCTACCATGTGGATATCTGATCACGTCGTGCCTCACAGTCAGCGTCCCCATGTTGCACCTCCCTGACTCACCGAAGAAGTGGGGGAGTGACTGTAAGAGACTGAAGAAAATCCACTCCATCTCTATCTACAATGGATATTTGTAAAGTAGATAGCTGCTCTGTCGCCTCACCTAGAAGCTCTATACCAGACCTCCTGCTGAGTGCATCTGCAACAACATTCCCCTTCCCATGAGTATATACTATCTCGAAGTCATAGTCCTGGAGGTACTCAAGCCAATGTTGTTGTCTCAGGTTCAGGTCCTTCAGAGAGAAGATATACCTAGGACTCTGGTGATCAGAGTACACTAAAAATCATTTTCCCATCAGATTGTGTCACCACATCTTCAAGGGGAAGACCAATGCTGTTAACTCCAGGTCATGGGTAGTGTAGTTCTACTCATGTTCTCTCAGCTATCGATAAAAATATGCAATCACTGCTCACTCCCACATCAGGACTCATCCAATTCTGGTTCCTGATGCATCACTGTAGACTACGTACCCTACACCTTCCTCTGGAAGCCTCAATATGGGGGCACTAGTCAGCCTCTGCCTCAGCTCTTGAAAGCTCTACTAGCATCTCGCCGACCACACAAAGGGTTTCCCCTTCTTCCTCAAGGCTGATAGTGGTAATGAAACTCTAGAGAAATATTACACAATTCTCTGGTAGTATCCACACAAACCCTGGAGACTTCGTACCTTCGTCACACTCCAGGGTGGCTCCCAAGAAAGTACCGCCTCAATCTTTGTTGGATCCATTGAGACTCCAGCCTATGAGATGACATGTCCCTGAAAGTGAACCTCTCGGATCCAGAACTGACACCTAGAGAGCTTACCATAAAGTCGGTGCTCTTGCAGTGTGTCCAGTACTACATGTAAATGATAGGCATTCTCCTCATTAGTAGTTGAGTTAATCAGAATTTCATCGATGAAGACTATGACAAAGTGATCGAGGTATGTCTGAAATATCCTGTACATGAGCCCCATGAACACTACTGGAGCATTGGTTACACCGAATGACATAAAGAACAACTCATAATGATCGTACTGACATCTATAGGATGTCTTCTACACATCCTCATCTCATACTCTGAGCTGGTGATAGCATGATCTGAGGTCTATCATCGAGAGCCACCATGATCCTTTCAGCTGATCTAAGAGGCCTTCAATCCTCGAAGTGGGTACTTGTTCTTCACGGTCACCTGGTTCAAGCACCGATAGTCAACAAAAAACCTCAAGCTCCCATCTTCCTTCATAGAAAAAAATCGGGGCTTCCCAAGGTGAAACACTAAACCGAATGAATCCCCTCCCTTGTAAGTCCTCTAGCTATACCGGCAGACCATGAAGCTCTGTAAGAGCCATCTGATATGCTGGTGTTGATATCAGTGTCGTCTCGGGGTACAAGTCAATGTAAAATACCACCTCTCTATGAGGAGGTAGACCTGGGACATCATCAGGGAAAACATCCGCGTACTGGTCCACCACTACAGGAAAGCTTGGACACTCCACATCTATAGCTCCGAGGGTAATTCTGTCCAACTAATGAGTGATCAGAGGCACTCTCCTCCGGGTAAGTCCATCATGTGCTGCAAAGGACCCCTTCTCACCGGTGAAGGTAAAACTGGTCCCATCCATGAGGACACACTGCACTTTGCACCTAATATAGTCAATCTGAGCATTGAATGTAGATAACAAGTTCGTACCCATGATGACGTCGTAAGGCCTAGACACTGCTACTTGGATATCCCAGCTGAAGCTCTCGCCTCCTAGAGTATGATTGCACTGTCGTCACCAGTGCATAATCGTTTAATATGATCCTGTAGAAGTCTCTAGCCGCAAGGATCGAGCCAACAGCTCCATCAGAATCTCTGAGTACCGAATGAGGGTAGTAGAAACAAAATAATTACTCGAACCTATGTCTATAAGTACTGGAGCTAAGGTGGAGTAGACAAAAATCGTACCTTGTGTCATCTCTATAGCGCCGTGACCATAGACCTTAGATTCCTGGAGCTGAGCTCACCCCTATCCACATAATCCCTGTAGTCGGGGTGGACCTCCTTGTGGTGGTGGCGGTAACATCTCAAATCTTCACCCACTGAAAATTGCACGGCCCACTACTCTACCATGTCCGCCTGCTCCCTGCGGACCTCCTCGGTTGAAACTCTGTCTCTGCCTAGGCGGTCCTTCAACCATCTTCTAATCATCCATACGACGGGTTGGACAGTCATGAGCCATGTGACCCTGCTCGCTACAAGCGTAACACTACCTTCTCCTGGCATGAATGGCTCTGATTAGGGTGCCCTGCACAACCGATACTGAGTCACGCAATCGTCCACCTGTAGGTATGGTCCTCTTTGGACCTCTGCGACATGTGTCTGCTACCAGCTATAAAAGTCTACGCTACGTGATTAATGGTAGTGGGTCTTTCCACTGGGGACTGATCGGCACAGAAACCCTCCACCAAGAGGGCTCTCTCTAACACCCCCTCCTACATCGGGATGCTGAGTGAGACCATCAAAGCTCTAATATTCTGTCTGAGCCACAGCTCAAAGGTCCAGGACCTGAATAATGGGTCTCGTAGCATATTAGTGGAGTAATGTGAGAGGTCAGTGACCCTCGTTGAGTACTGATCCACATTCATGCTGCCCTACTGCAGATGAAGAAGATCATGTATGCGCACTATACGAAGAGTCGTTGGGACAAACACTATCCAAAACTGGCTTTCGAAGTATTCCTTGAGAAGCGTCACCTCATCATGAAAATGGAGCATCAAGCTCCACCATCTGACTGTTTCTTCCTATAGAAGGCTGGTGGAAAGGATCACCATGAGATCAGCTTGTGTCCCTACCAGTCAGAAAACTCTCACCACAGCCTCCAGCCAATCTTCAGATGCCTGTGGGTCCATCTCTCCCCTGAACCTAGGTGACCTCTGGAATTGGAACTCATGAAATGTGCTCAAGTGGCATGCACCTTCTACTACTGGGGCTGGTAGAATCGGTGGCCCAACGAGGAATGTTACCGCTGGTGCCTCCGCTAGTGCCTCTACCAGAAAATGGTCCTACACCGAGACTTCATCACCCAGTGGGCTATCAGTGCATAAAAAACCTGGGAACTCTAGCTAGCTGTATTCGTGGAGGCATCCTGAAATAGAATAGGTTCAATATGGTCAGAAGTTATACTTAGTGAGGTGAAAGTTATACTCGATGAGATGACTCAAAAGATCACAAAGAAAACTTTTGAAAATACACACGCAATCAGTTTTTTCATGTACTATGTCGGAAATCAGATGTCAGGGTCCTAGTGTATGGATACGTCAGCCGCCACACCAACACTGGACTCCCTGAATGGAAAACCGCACTCATTTCCCTTAACACTATTTCTTCACAAAAAATATCAAAGTCCTAGTTTTGTGGTAGAACCGACACCTTTGATACCAATTTGTCATGACCCATCCCCCTGGGCCCGTGCTGTGACTACCCCAAGCCCACCTTCCATAGGATAGAGGATGTAGACTAGCACAGAAGGCATATTCCCTAAAACTAGGAAGGCATTTCCTTTATAACCTTTAAACACACGCAACCAAACACAAATAAAGATACGAACACAATTAAACTGTATTGTTAACAAGTGAGTACAATATGTAAAAAGGGGCCAGAATATTAGACCAAATGTAAAGTACAAGTAGAACTAAAATGAAATAAAACTGATGAAAAAGAAATGATAGCAACTGGATCATCCTCTGAGGTTCCTACCTAAAGGGTAGGTACAAATCACCTCCTCAGTACTCCACATCCACCCATCTCCTCTACGTACTATCACGCCGTATGATCCACCTCTAGGTACTGTTTAGTCCAAGAACTCTCAGCCTCAGTCAGCACTGTTTGTCGTCTACATCCAACAAAACAAGGTGTGGGCATAGCCCGTGCAGGGGTGAGTATCAAGATACTCAGTAGGGACCCCAGGACCCTTATGGTCTCACAAAATCCCCCAACGATAAACCCCAATGTAAGAAATCCCGAGATAACCTTACTTAGGTATATTCCCTTTCATATACCTAAGTCATCATGTAATCAATCTCAATAATGAGGAAAACAGAGAGACACTGAATCGGATCATACAAGGATTTATTCTTGGGGTAGTATCAAGTAAAATCCCCAATAAAATAATTAAACACCTCGACTACTGGACAAATCCTCCTCTATCGAGTAGAATGGGCCTTCTATGTCACACAGAGGCACTGCACACTAACCTTGGACCGCTGAGGTTGCTACTAGAATATTGGGATCTGAAGCACCCTAACACTAGGGACCCGCCTTTGGCGGTCGCTACAGGTACCCAATAGCGACTGTCAAAGGCAGTCACTACCCTTTGTAAAATAAATTAAGGGCTTCGGCGCCCCCCCCCCTATCGCCCTTGATCGCCCCCCCCCCCCCATCGCCGCCCTCCACAGCCGTCGTCCCCCACCGCCCTACCTCACCCTCCGGGTGCTATCCCCCGCCGCCCTGCCTCACCCTTCGGGCGCCGTCCCCCATCGCCCTTCCTCACCCTCCGTAAGTTGTCCCCCCAACGTCCCCTTTTCTGCCCTCCACCCTCCGCCCGCTTCGGTCTCTGCCCTCCGTGCGCCCTCTGACCTTGGCCCTCCCACTCTAGCCTCTCTCCTCCCTCCATCCATACTACGCTCCCATCCGGCATCCCTCAGCCCTCTAGCCTCTGGCCTCCAGCCTCCGCCCCCTCCGTCTGCTACCCCTCGGCCCTCCAGCCTCCGCCCTCGGCCCTCCCCCTCCACCTCAGACATCCCCCACACCCCGGATAACCCCCCCCCCCCACACTGTGGACATCCCCCGCACCTCGGAAAGCCTCCCCGCATCCCGAACACCCCCCCACACCCCCCTCACCTCGGACACCCCCCCCCCGCACACCAGACACCCCTCCCCGCACCTCGGACAGCCCCCCACCCCGGATAGCCCCCCCCCCTCCACCTCACTGCCCGTCCCCCATCCCCTCACCGCCTCCTCTCCTCCAGCTCCCCGCCACCGCCTCCGCCCGTCCCCTCCTTTGCTGCACTTACTTTGGCTCCGGCCCCCCTTCATTTCCTCTCCTCTCCCTCACAGAACCGCCTTCGGCTCCCCTCCCTTCCAGATTTGTAGTGCAATCAACTATGACATGTGATTTCACTTACATTATTATTTTATCAATGGTTCATAAACTAATAATTAGTATTTATTTTAAATATAGTTGATTTGAAAAATGAAAATGTAATAAGTAATGTGTAAATGTTTGTTATACAGATATTATTATAGATAAGAGTTGGATTGATCATCCAAATCGAACGTCTATATAATATTTCAATGGAAGTATGCAGTTTATTGACTTCACTAGAGGATTTGAAAGTGACTATATTAGTTGTCCATGTAGAAAATGTGCTAACAGATATCAATTCACATGAGATACTGTGAGGGAGCACCTATTATTTAATGGATTTCTGAAAAATTAGAAGAGTTGGACTCATCATGGAGAAGAATATGTTCGTTGTCAAAATACGGATGCAGCTCCGATGGATGTTGATGCAAGGATGAATGATCCAATGCATGAAATGCTTACTGAAATGGTACGTGGGTTTGATCCTGAAGGAATTGACATCCAGAATCTTGAGACCGGTGAGGTAAATCTTTGCTCTGGTGCAGATCGTGATTCGAGGAGGTTTTATGAAGCAATTGATGATGCGAAAACAGAATTATATCCTAGATGTACTTCTTACAAGAAACTGTCATTTATCGTGGAGTTGTTTCATTTGAAGACATTGAATAATTGGTCAGACACATCATTCGACATGCTTTTGGTGTTATTGAAAAAGGTTCTTCCTGTCAACACTATGATTCCTGAGTCGTATTACCATGCTCGTAAGCTGAAAGAGAACTTAGGTTTTACATATGAGACCATATATTCATGTGCGAACAACTGTATATTGTTTAGAAGGGAAACTGCCCATTTGGATATTTGTACGGTTTGTGGTACTTCCAGGTGGAAAGAGAACATGAGAAATCAGACTCATCAAAGTCAGATTGCGATACAGGGGAAACCGATTTCCATAAAAAAATGTGTTACATTCCCCTTAAACCGATGTTGAAAAGATTTTTTATGTCATCTAAAGTTTCTAATTTAATGAGATGGCATGAAGAAAGAGTTTATGAATGTAATATGTTAACCCACCTGGAAGACTCTCACGCATGGATGGATTTTGATAAGATACATCCCAAATTTTCTAAAGATGTTCGTAATGTAGGATTGGGATTGACGGTAGATGGTTTCAATCCATTCAAGTCTATGGTGGGTGAAACTCATAGCACATGGCCCGTGGTGTTGGTTTCATATAATCTTCCTCTGTGGATTTGTATGAAGCAACAATTTATATTACTTTCCACTATTATTGATGGACCTAAAAGTCTGGGGGATAAGATTGATGTTTACCTTCAGCCATTGATTGATGAGTTGAATGAATTTTGGGGCGATGGTGTGATGACTTATGACTGTGAAACGAATGAAATGTTCAAACTACAGGCTGCTTTATTGTGGACAATCAATGACTTCCCAGCTTATGCAAATTTATCAGGCTGGAGTACGAAAGGGAAATTTGTTTGCCCTTGTTGAAACAAAATTAAAAAATCTGTATGGATTATGCAATCCATAAAATGGGTATACATGGTCACAGACGTTTTCTACCTCCTCATCACAGGTTCAGAAAGGACAGAGTGGCATTTGATGGTTCTAGAGAGTTCAGCCCAGCACCAAAGATCATGACAGGAGTCGAAATGTTATCACAGATTGAGGAAGAAAACATCTTCATGGTATATGAAATTCAGGATTTGGTGGCTCCTCCGGTACGTAATATTCGAGCTGTGGGTAGGCAGTGCAGTCACAATTGGAAAAAGAAAATTATTTTTTTATATTCTTCTGTATTGGAAAACTAACATGCTGAGGCATAATTTGGATGTCATGCACATTGAAAAAAATGTTTGTGATAACATATTGTGGACCATTTTAGGTGTCAGTGGGAAATTAAAGGACCATGTTAATGCACGTCGTGATTTGGAAGAAATGGGTTTAAGGAAACAGTTGAATTTATAGTTAGCTGAGGGAAACAAGGCATATATGCCTACTTCACAGTATACAATGACTACAAAGGAGAAAGAGACATTTCTTCCCATTTTTAATATGCTCAAGGAGCCTGATGGTTACTCTACTAGTATTTCAAAGTGTGTGAATCTGATGAGCAAGACATTGCAAGGGTTGAAAAGTCATGACAATCACATACTATTTCATCAGTTGATTCCAATCGCAATTTGTGATTGTTTATCCCCCAATGTTGTTCAACCGTTGATTGAGATGAGTAATTTTTTTAGACAGCTCTGTTTAAGAAATCAATGAATGAGTGATTTAAAAAGATTATAGGACTGAATTGTACTTACACTTTTTACATTGAGATACTATTTCCCCCCTCATTTTTTGATGTTATGGTCCACTTGACAGTGCACCTAACTGATGAAGTAATGGCTGTTGGTCAAGTGCAATTCATGTGAATGTATCCTATTGAGCAGTATTTGAGTACATTGAAACAATTTGTATGCAATAGAGCTTGTCCGGAGGCATCAATAGCCAATGGTTATTTGATGGATGAGTGTAATACTTTTTGTGCAGAATATCTTACGGATGTTGAAACAAAATTAGATAAGTCCTCTCGGATTCAGGATGGTCTAGTTGGAGAAGGAACCACATATGATATGGACAACATCGAGTGGATACAAGCGCATTGATATATCTTGTTCAATACTCCATTAATTGCACCATTAATGTAGTATGTATCTTATCACTTTTATTGTTTAACTTTTACATGTTTTGTTTGCATAAGTTGATCATTTAAACATCGCGTTATCATTTTCTAGAAACACATTCATGAGATAAAAGAAGAGATATATCATGCGACTGAGTTGAAAATTCCACAGTCTCATTATGCGTCATTTCATGATTGGTTCAAGGATTATGTACGTATAATTTGATTTTCATTATGAGTGAAGTATTACACTAATTTCTTTCTTTATATACCATTATTGAATTCTATGAATTATGTAGGTTCATAAGCTGAGGGAGTTAGGGGTCCCCATGCTAACTGAAGAATTTATTCAACTGGCTGATGGTCCATCTATAATGGCTCGTCGTTATAAATATATAGATGCTAATGGTTTTCGATTTTGCATTAAAGATGTTGAAGACAAACGAGCAACACAAAACAGTGGCATCGTTTGTCCATTTGTCGATTCGGATTATTACTATGGTCAATTGATAGACATCATTGAAGTAGTATACACACATGGGTTGACGTACATATTGTTAAAGTGTAATTGGGTTGATCTAGTGCGTGGATGTAAAGTCGATCAATATCAATTTTCATTGGTGAATTTTAACTATATTTTTTACAGAACTGAATGAGTTGATAATGAACCTTTCATTTTGACATCACAAGAGGAACAAGTATTCTTCATTACGTTGCCTTCGAATCCAAGTTGGAAAGTTGTTGTCAAAATGTCTTGGCAAGGAGTGTTTGTATTAGGACAAGATGAACCCGAGACAGTTCCTTTTGTTTCCCAACAGCTTGATCAACATACCGGACAGGCCCTCCGCACTCCTAACAGTCCTCCCCGCACCCCGGACAGGCCCCCCACCCCGGAAACCCCCCCCCCCCCCCCCCCCGCACCGCGGACAGGCCTCCCCGCACCCCGGATAGGCCCCCCAACCTTGGAAAGCCCCCCGCACCACGGACAGCCCTCCCCGCACCCCTGACAGCCCCCCCCCCCCCCCGCACCCCGAACAGGCCTCCCCGCACCCCGGACAACCCCCCCGCACCCCGGACAGGCCTCCCCGCACTCCGGACAGGCCTCCCCACAACCCAGACAACCCTCCTGCACCCCGGACAGGCTCCCCGCACTCCGGACAGTCCTCCCCGCACCCCGGAAAGGCCCCCGCACTCCGGAAAACCCTACCTACACCGCATACAGCCCTCCCACATCCCGGACAACCCTCCCCGCACCCCGGACAACCCCCCGCACCCTGGACATGCTCCCCGCACCCCGGACAGCCCTCCCCGCACCCTGGACAGGCTCCCCACACCCTGGACAACCCCTCCCTACACCCTGGACAACCCCTCCCTACACCCCGGACAGCCCTCCCCGCACCCCGGGCTGGCCCCCCGCACCCCGGACCGCCCCCCCGCACCCCGGACAGCCCCTCCCTACACCCCTGACAGCCCCTCCCAGCACCCCGAACAACCCTCCCCGCACCCCGGACAACCCCCCCCCCCTCGCACCCCGGAAAGCCCTCCCCGCACCCCGCATAGCCCCCCGGACCCCAGACAGCCCTCCCCGAACCCCGGACAGGGCCCCCGCACCCCGGACAGCCCCCCCCCCCCCCCCCGCACTCTGGAAAGTCCTCCCCGCACCCCGGACAACCCCCTTGCACCACTGACAGGACTCCCTGCACTCCGGACAGCCCTCCCCGCACCCCGGACAGCCCTCCCGCACCCCGAACCCCCCCCCCCCCCCCCGCGGACAGTCGTCCCCGCACCCCGGACAGACCTCCCGCACCACGGACAACCCACCCCGCACCCCGGACAGCCCTCCCGCACACCGGAAAGCCCTCCCCGTACCCCGGACAGCCCCCTCGAACCCCAGACAGCCTCCCCGCACCCTGGACAGCCCTCCCCGCACCCCGGACAGCCCCTCCCCGCACCCGGACAACCCCTCCTCGCACCTTGGACAACCCTCCCCCACCCCGGACAGCCCTCCCCACACCCCGGACAACCCCCCCCCCCCCACGCACCCCGGACACCCCTCCCACACCCCGGACATTCCCCCCTGCACCCCGCACAGCCCCCCCTGCACCCCGTACAGCCCTCCCCGCACCCCGAACAGGCCCCCCGCACCGCAGACAGCCCTCCCCGCACCCCGGACAGCCCCCCCACACCCCAGACAACCCCCCACACCCCAGACAGCCCTTCCCGCACCCTGGACAACCCTCCCGCACCCCGGACAGCCATCCCCGCACTCCGGACAGACCTCCCCGCACCCCGGACAGCCCTCCGACACCCCGTACAAGCCCCCCGCACTCCGGTGTCATAAAACACCCGAAACAGCGTGAGACGGTCGAATTCGGAGAAAACATGCTCTGAATGACCTGAAACCACACGAAAAAATTAGGAATATTATTCGTGATGTGTAGGAGTAGACGACAGGCCCATTGGACGTGCGGTGCGCGCGGTACGGCCGATTGTGCCCTTTTCAGCAGCTTGGTGCACGCTAAAATGCCTCGTTGGGGGTGGGGTCAAAACCACCCTAACGAATTCATAATTCCATGAAACCGTACGACAACAGCCGTTGTGTGATTTTTGAAATGGTCGGGCAGACGACACATCAATCGGAGCTGTCGTTTGACCGTGGTGACCAGAAACGTGTTTCCGGTGTCATAAAACACTTGTAACAGCGTGAGACGGTCGAATTCGGAGCAAACGTGCTCCGAATGACCTGAAACCACACGAAAACATTAGGAATAATATTTTTGACGTGTAGGAGGAGACGGTACACCCATCGGATGTGCGGTGCACGCGGTACGACCGATTGTGTCGTTTTCAGTAGCTTGGCGCGCGCTAAAATGGCGCATTGGGGGGTCAAAACCACCTGAACGACCTTGTAATGCCATGAAAGCCTACAAAAACAGCCATTGTGTGATTTTTGAAATGGTCGGCTAGACTGCACATCAATCGGAGGTGTCGTTTGATGACGGTGAATGGAAACGTGTTTCCGGTGTCAAAAAACACCAGAAACGGCGTGAGACGGTCGAATTCAAAGAAAACATGCTCTGAATGACCTGAAACCACATGAAAACATTAGTAATATTATTCGTGACATGTAGGAGGAGACGACACGCCTATCAGATGTGCGGTGCGTGCAGTACGGCCGATTGTGTCGTTTTCAGCTGCTCGGCGCGTGCTAAAATAGCGTGTTGGGGGGTCAAAACCACCCGAACAACCTCAGAATGCCATGAAACCGTATGAAAACAACCATTGTGTGACTTGTGAAATGGTCGGGTAGACGGTACGTCAATCGGAGGTGTCGTTTGATAACAGTAACCAGAAACGCGTTTCTGGTGTCATAAAACACCAGTAACGACGTGAGACGGTCGAATTCGGAGAAAACTTGCTCCGAATTAACTGAAACCACACGAAAACATTAGGAATATTATTTGTGATGCGTAGGAGGAGACGAAATTCCCATCGGACATACGATGCGTGCGGTACGGCCGATTGTGTCGTATTCATCAGCTCAGCGTGCGCTAAAATGGTGCGTTGGGGTGTCAAAACCACCCGAACGACCTCAAAATACCATGAAACCTTACGACAACAGCCGTTGTTTGATTTTTGAAATGGTCAGGTAGACGGCACATCAATCGGAGGTGTCATTTGACCGCGGTGACCAGAAACATGTTTCTGGTGTCATAAAACACCAAATACGGCGTGAGACGGTCGAATTTGGAGAAAATGTGCTCCGAATGACCTGAAACCACACGAAAACATTAGAAATATTATTCGTGACATGTAGAAGGAGACGACAGGCCCATCGGACGTTCGGTATGTGCGGTACGCCCGATTGTGTCGTTTTCAGCAGTTCGGCGCGCGCTAAAATGGCACCTTGGGGGGTCAAAACCACCAGAACGACCTTAGAATGCCATGAAACCGTACGACAACACCCGTTTTGTTATTTTTGAAATGGTCGGGTAAACAAAACATCAATATGAGGTGTCTTTTGACCGTGGTGACCGGAAATGCGTTTCTGGTGTCATAAAACACCAATAACAGCGTGAGACGGTCGAATTCAGAGAAAACGTGCTCCGAATGACCTTAAATCACATGAAAACGTTAGAAATATTATTCGTGATGTGTAGGAGGAGACGACACGCCCATCGGACGTGCGGTGCGCACGGTACGGCCGATTGTGTCGTTTTCAACAGCTCGACGCACACTAAAATGGCGCGTTGGGGGGTCAAAACCACACGAACAACCTCATAATTCCATGAAAACCGTACAACAACAGCCATTGTGTGAATTGTGAAATGGTCATGCAGAAGGAACATCAATCGGTGGTGTCATTTGACATCGGTGACCGGAAACACGTTTCATGTGTCATAAAACACCAGAAACGGTGTGAGACGGTCGAATTCGGAGAAAACGTGCTCCGAATGACCTGAAACCACACAAAAACATTAGGAATATTATTCTTGACATGTAGGAGGAGACGACACACCCATCAGACATGCAGTGCCCGCGGTACGGTCGATTGTGTCGTTTTCAGCAGCTCGGCGCACGCTAAAATGGCGCGTTGGGGGGGGGGGGTCAAACCCACCCGCACGACCTCAGAATGCCATGAAACCATACGAAAACAACCGTTTTGTGATTTGTGAAATGGTCCGGCATACGACATTTCAATCAGAGGTGTATTTTGACAATGGTGATCGGAAACGTGTTTCCGGTGTCATAAAACACCAAAAAACGGCGTGAGATGGTCGAATTCAGAGCAAACATGCTCCAAATGACCTGAAACCACACAAAAACATTAGGAATATTATTCGTGACATGTAGGAGGAGACGGAAGTCCCATCGGACGTGCGGTACGAACGATTGTGTCGTTTTCAGCAGCTCGGTGCGCGCTAAAATGGTGCGTTGGGGGTCAAAACCACCCGAATGACCTCAGAATGCCATGAAATCGTAAAAAAACAGCCGTTGTGTGATTTTTGAAATGGGGGGGGGGGGTAGACAAAACTTCAATCAGAGGTGTCGTTTGACCACGGTGACCGGAAATGTGTTTCCGGTGGCATAAAACACCAGTAACGGCGTGAGACGGTCGAATTCGGAGCAAACATGCTCAGAATGACCTGAAACCACACTAAAACATTAGGAATATTATTCTTGACATGTAGGATGAGACAGAACACCCATCAGACATGCAGTGTGCGCGGTACGGTAGATTGTGTCGTTTTTAGCGGCTTGGCGCGCACTAAAATGGCGCGTTGGGGGGTCAAAACCACCCAAACGACCTCAGAATGCCATGAAACCGTACGACAACAGCCATTGTGTGATTTTTGAAATGGTCGGGTCGACGGCATGTCAGTCGAAGGTGCCTTTTGACGGCGGTGATTGGAAACATGTTTCCGGTGTCTTAAAACACCAGAAACAGCATGAGACGGTCGAATTCGGAGCAAATGTGCCCCAAATGAACCACACGAAAACATTAGTAATATTATCCGTGACATGTAGTAGGAGACTACACACCTATCGGACGTGCGGTACGCGTGGTACGACCGATTGTGTCGTTTTCAAGAGCTCGGCGTGCACTAAAATGGCGTGTTGGGGGTCAAAACCACCCAAACGACCTTGGAATGCCATGAAAATGTACGACAACATTCATTGTGTGATTTGTGAAATGGTCGGGTAGACGACACATCAATCGATGGTTTCATTTGATCATGGTGACTAGAAATGCATTTCTGGTGTCATAAAACACCAGTAACGCTGTGAGACGGTCGAATTCGGATAAAACATGCTCTGAATGACCTGAAACAACACGAAAACATTAGGAATATTATTCTTGACGTGTAGAAGGAGACGACACGCCCATCGGACATGCGGTACGCGCGGTACGGCCGATTGTGTCGTTTTCAGCAGCTTGGCGTGCGCTAAAATGGTGCGTTGGGGGTCAAAACCACCCGAATGACCTCAGAATGCCATGAAACCGTGCAAAAACAGCCGTTGTGTGATTTTTGAAATGGGCGGGTAGACGGAACATCAATCAGAGGTGTCGTTTGACCGTAGTGACCGGAAATGCGTTTCTGGTGTCATAAAACACCAAAAATGGCGTCAAACGGTCGAATTTGGATCAAACGTGCTCTGAATGACCTGAAACCACACAAAAACATTAGGAATATTATTCGTGATTGGTTGTAGGAGACGGAAGGCCCATCAGACGTGCGCTGCGCGCGGTACGGCCGATTGTGTCGTTTTCAGCAGCTCGGCGCGCGCTAAAATGGCACGTAGGGGGGGTGAAAACCACCCGAAAGACCTTGGAATGCCATGAAACCTTACGACAATAGCCATTGTATGATTTTTAAAATGGTCGGAATGACGGAATGTCAATCGGAGGTGTCTTGTGTCCGTGGTGACCGGAAACGCGTTTATAGTGTCAAAAAACACCAGTAACGGCGTGAGACGGTCGAATTCGGAGCAAATGTGCTCCAAATGACCTGAAACCACATGAAAACATTAGGAATATTATTCGTGACATGTATAAGGAGACGACATACCTATCGGATGTGTGGTGCACTCAGTATGGCCGATTGTGTCGTTCTCAGCAGCTCGGCGCGCGGTAAAATGGCGCGTTGGGGGGTCAAAACCACCCGAATGACCTCAAAATTCCATGAAACCATACAACAACAGCTGTTCTGTGATTTGTGAAATTTTCGGGTAGAAGAAACATCAATCGGAGGTGTCGTTTGACGGCGGTGACTGGAAACGCATTTCCGGTGGCATAAAACACCAGAAACGGCGTGAGACGGTCGAATTCGGAGCAAACATGCTCCGAATGACCTAAAACCGCACTAAAACATTATTAATATCATTCGTGACATGTAGGAGGAGACGGAACGTCTATCGGACGTGCGGTGCTCACGGTACGGCTGATTGTGTCATTTTATCAGCTCGGCTCGCGCTAAAATGGCGCGTTGGGGGGGTCAAAACCACCCAAACGACCTCAGAATTCAATGAAACCGTACGACAACAGCCCTTGTGTGATTTGTGAAATGGTAGGATGGAGTTCATGTCAATCAGAGGTGTCGTTTGATCGCAGTGACCGGAAACACGTTTCTGGTGTCATAAAACACCTGTAATGGTGTGAGATGGTCGAATTTGGAGAAAAATTGCTCTGAATGACCTGAAACCACACAAAAACATTAGGAATATTATTTGTGACGTGTAGGAGGATACTACATGCCCATCGGACGTGCGGTGCGCACGGTACGGCCGATTGTGCCGTTTTCAGCAGCTCGGTGCGCGCTAAAATGGCGCGTTGGGGGGGGGGGCAAAACCACCAGAACGACCTTGGAATGCCATGAAACCTTACGACAACAACCGTTGTGTGATTTGTGAAATGGTTGGGTAGACGAAATGTCAATCGGAGGTGTCGTTTGACAGCGGTGACCGGAAACGCGTTTCTGGTGTCATAAAACACCAAAAACGGCGTGAGACGGTCGAATTTGGAGAAAACATGCTCCGAATGACCTAAAACCACACGAAAACATTAGGAATATAATTCGTGATATGTATAAGGAGACGACAGGCCCATTGGACGTGCGGCGCGCGCGGTACGGCCGATTTTGTCATTTTCAGCAGCTCGGCGCGCGCTAAAATGGTACCTTGGGGGGTCAAAACCACCAGAACGACCTCGGAATGCCATGAAACCGTACGACAACAGCCTTTTTGTGATTTGAGAAATGGTTGGGTGGACGACACATCAATCAGAGGTGTTGTTTGACCGCGGTGACCAGAAATGCGTTTCTGGTGTCAAAAAACACTAGTAACGGCATGAGACGGTCGAATTCAGAGCAAACATGCTCCGAATGACCTCAAACCACAGGAATATATTATAAATATTATTCGTGACATGTAGGAGGAGACGGAATTCCCATCAGACGTGCGGTGCGCGCGGTACGGCCAATTGTGTCATTTTCAGCAGCTCGGCGCGCGCTAAAATGGTGCGTTGGGGGGTCAAAACCACCCGAACGACCTCAGAATGCCATGAAACCGTACGACAATAGCCGTTGTGTGAATTGTGAAATGGTCGTGTAGACGGAACGTCAATCGGTGGTCTCGTTTGACAGCAGTGAACAGAAACGCATTTCTGGTGTCACAAAACACGAGAAACGGCGTGAGACGGTCGAATTCGGAGAAAATGTGCTCCGACTGGACTGAAACCACACAAAACATTAGGAATATTATTCATGATGTGAAGGAGGAGACGTCACACCCATCGGGCGTGCGGTGCCTGCGGTACGGCCGATTGTGTCGTTTTCAGCAGCTCGACGCGAGCTAAAATGGCGTGTTGGGGGGGGGGGTCCAAACCACCCGAACGACCTCAGAATGCAATGAAACCGTACGAAAATAGCCTATGTGTGATTTTTGAAATGTTCATGCAGACAGAACGTCAATCGGAGGTGTCGTTTGACAGCGGTGATCAGAAATGCGTTTCTAGTGTCATAAAACACCAAAAAACGGCGTGAGACGGTTGAATTCGGAGCAAACATACTTCAAATGAACTGAAACCACAGGAAAAAATTAGTAATATTATTTGTGATGTGTAGGAGGAGATGACAGACCCATCGGATGTGTGGTGCGCGCGGTACGGCCAATTGTGTCATTTTCAACAGCTCGGCGCGCGCTAAAATGGCGCGTTGGGGGGTCAAAACCACCCGAACGACATCAGAATGCCATGAAACCGTACTAAAACAACCATTATGTGATTTGTGAAATGGTCGGGTAGACAGAACGTCAATCGGAGGTGTCGTTTGACCGCGGTGACCAGAAACACGTTTCTGGTGGCATAAAACTCCAGTAACGGCGTGAGACGGTCGATTTCAGAGGAAACATTCTCAGAATGACCTGAAACCACACGAAAACATTAGTAATGTTATTATTGACGTGTAGGAGGAGACGACATGCCCATCAGACATGCGGTGTGCGTGGTACGGCCGATTGTGTCGTTTTCAGAAGCTCGATGCGCGCTAAAATGGCGCGCTGGGGGGTCAAAACCACACGAACGACCTCAGAATTCCATGAACCATAGAAAAAACATCCGTTGTGTGATTTTTGAAATGGTTGGGTAGACGGTAAGTCAATCGGAGGTGCCGTTTGACGGTAGTGACTTGAAACGCGTTTCTGGTGTTAGAAAACACCAGAAACGGCGTGAGATGGTCGAATTCGGAGAAAACATGATCCGAATGACCTGAAACAACATGAAAACATTAGTAATATTATTTTTGACGTGTAAGAGGAGACGAAACGCCTATTGGACATGCGGTACACGCGGTACGGCCGATTGTGTCATTTTCAGCAGCTCGGTGCGCGCTAAAATGGCGTGTTGGGGGGTCAAAGCCACCCAAACGACCTCAGAATTCCATGAAACCGTACGACAACATACATTGTGTGGTTTGAGAAATGGTCGGGTAGACAGCACATCAATCGGATGTGTCGTTTGATCACGGTGACCGGAAACGCGTTTCCGGTGTCATAATACACTAGTAACGGTGTGAGACGGTCGAATTCAGAGAAAACATGCTCCGAATGACCTGAAACCACATGAAAACATTAGGAATATTAATCGTGACGTGTAGGAGGAGACGACACGCCCATTGAATGTGCGGTGCGCGCGGTACGGCCGATTGTATTGTTTTCAGGAGCTCGGCACACGCTAAAATGGCGAGTTGGGGGGTCAAAACCACCTGAACGACCTCGGAATGCATTGAAACCGTACGACAACAGCCGTTGTGTGAATTTTAAAATGGTCGTGCAGACGGAAGATCAATCGGAGGTGTCGTTTGACCATGGTGACCGGAAATGCGTTTCTGATGTCAAAAAACACCAGAAACGGCGTGAGACGGTCGAATTCGGAGAAAACGTCTTCCGAATCACCTGAAACCACACTAAAACATTAGTAATATTATTCGTGATGTGTAGGAGGAGACAGTACGCCTATCGGATGTGTGGTGCACACGATACGGTCGATTGTGTCATTTTCAGCAGCTCGACGCGCGCTAAAATGGTGTGTTGAGGGTTCAAAACTACCCGAATGACCTCAGAATGCCTTGAAACAAGGCAAAAACAGCCGTTATGTGATTTTTGAAATGGAAGGGCAGGCGAAATGTCAATCAGAGGTGTCCTTTGACCGTAGTGACCAGAAACGCGTTTCCGGTGTCATAAAACACCAAAAACGGCGTGAGACGGTCAAATTCAGAGCAAACGTGCTCTGAATGACCTGAAACCACACGAAAACATTAGGAATATTATTCATGATTGGTAGTAGGAAAGAGCAGACCCATCGGACGTGCGGTGTGCGCGGTACAGCCGATTGTGTCGTTTTCAGCAGCTCGACACGCGCTAAAATGGCGCGTTGGGGGGGTCAAAACCACCCGAACGACCTCAGAATGCCATGAAACCGTACGACAAGAGCCGTTGTGTGAATTTTAAAATGGTCGGGAAGACGGCATGTCAATCTGAGGTGTCGTTTGTCCGTGGTGACCAGAAACGTGTTTCTGGTGTCATACCACCAGTAACGGCGTGAGACGGTCGAATTTAGAGAAAACGTGCTCCAAATGACCTGAAACCACACGAAAACATTATGAATATTATTCGTGACGTGTAGGAGGAGACGACACGCCCATCAGACATGCGGCGTGCACGGTACGGCAGATTGTGTCATTTTCAGCAGCTCGGCGCGCGCTAAAATAGCGCGTTGGGGTGTCAAAACCACCCAAAAGACTTCTGAATTCCATGAAACCGTACGACAACAGCCGTTGTGTGATTTGTGAAATGGTCGGGTAGACCACACATCAATCGGAGGTGTCGTTTGACCACGGTGACCGGAAATGCGTTTACGGTGCCACAAAACATCAAAACGGCGTGAGACGGTTGAATTCGGAGAAAACGTGTTCCAAATGACCTAATACCACACTAAAACATTAGGAATATTATTCGTGATGTGTAAGAGGAGACATCAGGGCCATCAGACGTACGGTGCGCGCGGTACGTCCGATTGTGTTGTTTTGAGCCGCTCGGCGCGCGCTAAAATGGAGCGTTGGGGGGTCAAAACCACCCTAACGACCTCAGAATGCCATGAAACCGTACGACAACAGCCTCTTTGTGATTTTTGAAATGGTCGGGCAGACGACATGTCAATCGGAGGTGTCGTTTGACCGCGGTGACCGGAAAAGCGTTTCTGGTGTCATAAAACACCAGTAACGGCGTGAGACGGTCGAATTCGGAGCAAACGTACTTAGAATGACCTGAAACCACGCGAAAACATTAGGGATATTATTCATTACATTTAAGAGGAGACGGACCTCCCATCGGACGTGCAGTGTGCGTGGTACGGCCGATTGTATCGTTTTCAGCAGCTCGGCGCGCGCTAAAATGGCGCGTTGTGGGGTCAAAACCCCCCGAACGACCTCAGAATTCCATGAAACCATACGACAACAGTCTTTGTGTGAATTTTGAAATGTTCATGTAGACGACACATCAATTGGAGTTGTCATTTGATCGCGGTGACCGAAAATGCATTTCCGGTGTCATAAAACACCAGAAACAGCGTGAGACGGTCGAATTCGGAGTAAACGTGCTCCAAAGGACCTGAAACCACATGAAAACATTAGGAATATTATTCGTGATGTGTAGGAGGAGACGCGACGCCCATCGGACGTGCGGTGTGTGCGGTACGGCTGATTGTGTCATTTTCAGCAACTCAGCGCGCGCTAATATGACACTTTGGGGGGTCAAAACCACCCGAACGACCTCAGAATTCCATGAAACCATAAGACAAAAGCCGTTGTGTTATTTTTGAAATGTTCAGGCAGACGTCACGTCAATTGGAGGTGTCTTTTGACCGCGATGACCGGAAACGCGTTTCTAGTGTCATAAAACACCAAAAACGGCGTGAGACAGTCGAATTCAGAGCAAACATGCTCCAAATGACCTGAAACCACACGAAAACATTAGGAATATTATTCGTGATGTGTAAGAGGAGACGACAAGCCCATCGTACGTGCGATGCACGTGGTACAACCGATTGTGTCGTTTTTAGCAACTCAATGCGCGCTAAAATGGCACCTAGGGGGGTCAAAACTACCCGAACAACCTCGGAATGCCATGAAACCGTACGAAAACAGCCGTTGTGTGATTTTTAAAATTTTCGGGCAGACGACACGTTAATCAGAGGTGTTGTTTGACCGTGGTGACTAGAAACACGTTTCCGATGTCATAAAACACCCAAAACGGCGTGAGACGGTCGAATTCAAAGAAAACGTGATCCGAATGACCTAAAACCACATGAAAACGTTAGGAATATTATTCTTCATGTGTAGGAGGAGACGACACGCTCATCGGACGTGCGGTGCACGTGGTACAGCTGATTGTGTCGTTTTCAGCAGCTTGGCGCGCGCTAAAAAGGCGCGTTGGGGGGTCGAAACCACCCGAACGACCTTGGAATGGCATGAAACCGTACGACAACATCCGTTGTGTGATTTTTGAAATGGTTGGGTGGACGGCACGTCAATCGGAGGTATCGCCTGAATGCGGTGACCGGAAAAAATTCTTGATGTCATAAAACACCAAAAACGGCGTGAGACGGTCGAATTCGGAGAAAATGTGCTTCAAATGAACTGAAACCACACAAAAAAATTAGGAATATTATTCGTGACATGTAAGAGGAGACGACAAGCCCATCGAACATGCGGTGCGTGCGGTACGACCGATTGTGTCGTTTTCAGCAACTCGACGCGTGCTAAAATGGCGCCTTTGGGGGTCAAAACCACCCGAAAGACCTCAGAATGCCATGAAACCGTACGAAAACCGCCTTTGTGTGATTTGTGAAATGGTCGGGTAGACGTCACGTCAATCGGAGGTGTCGTTTGACCGCGGTGACTGGAAACGCGTTTCCGATATCCTAGAACACCAGTAATGGTGTGAGACGGTCGAATTCGGAGAAAACGTGCTCTGAATGACCTGAAATAACATGAAAACATTAGGAATATTATTCGTGATGTGTAGGAGCAGACAGAACACCCATCTGACATGCGGTGTGCGCGGTACGGCCGATTCTGTCGTTTTTAGCCGCTCAGCGCGCGTTAAAATGGCACGTTGGGAGGTCAAAACCACCCGATCGACCTCAGAATGCCATGAAACCGTACAAAAACAGCCGTTGTGTGATTTGTAAAATGGTCGGGTAGACTTCACGTCAATCGGAGGTGTCGTTTGACCGCGGTGACCAGAAACGCGTTCCCGGTGTCATAAAACACCAAAAAACGGCGTGAGACGGTCGAATTTGGAGAAAACGTGCTCCGAATGACCTGCAACCACACGAAAACATTTGGAATATTATTTGTGACGTGTGGGAGGAGACGACAGGACCATCGGACATGCAGTGCGCGCGGTACGACCGATTGTGTCGTTTTCAGTAGGTTGGCGCGCGCTAAAATGGCACGTTGGTGGGGTCAAAACCACCCGAACGACCTCATAATTCCATGAAACCATACGAAAACATCCTCTATGTGATTTGGGAAATGGTCTAGTAGACGACACGTCAATTAGAGGTTTCGTTTGACCACGGTGACCGGAAACGCGTTTCCGGTGTCATAAAACACCAGTAACGGCGTGAGACGGTCGAATTTGGAGTAAACTTTCTCCAAATGACCTGAAACCACAAGAAAAATAGTAATATTGTTCGTGACATATAGGAGGATACGAAACGCCCATCGGACGTGCGGTGCGCGCGGTACGCCCGATTGTGTCGTTTTCAGCAGTTCGCCGCGCGCTAAAATGGCGCGTTGGGGGGTCAAAACCACCCGAACAACCTCGAAATGCCATGAAACTGTACGGAAACAGCCGTTGTGTGAATTGTAAAATGTTTGTGAAGACGGAACATCAATCAGAGGTTTCGTTTGACTGCGGTGACTGGAAATGCATTTCCGGTGTCATAAAACACCAGAAACGGCGTGAGACGGTCGAATTCGGATTAAACGTGCTCCGAATGACCTGAAACGACACAAAAACAGTAGGAATATTATTCGTGACGTGTATGAGGAGACGGAACTCCCATCGGACATGCGGTGCACACGGTACAGCCGATTGTGTCGTTTTCAGCAGCTCGACACGCGCTAAAATGGCGCGTTGGGGGGTCAAAACCACCTAAATGACCCTTAAATGCCATGAAACCATTCAAAAACATCTGTTGCATGATTTCTGAAATGGACGGGTAGACGAAACGTCAATCGGAGGTGTTGTTTGACCGCGGTGACCGGAAACGCGTTTCCGGTGTCATAAAACACCAAAAACGGGGTGAGACGGTCGAATTCGGAGAAAATGTGCTCCGAATGACCTGAAACCACACGAAAACATTTGGAATATTATTCGCGACGTGTAGAAGGAGACGATAGGCCCATCAGACATGCAGTGCGCATAGTACGGCCGATTGTGTCGTTTTCAGCAGCTCGGCGCGCGCTAAAATAGCGCTTTGGGGGTCAAAACCACCCGAACGACCTCAGAATTCCATGAAACTGTACGAAAACAGCCGTTTTGTGATTTGTGAAACGGTCGGATAGACGAAACGTCAATCGGAGGTGTCGTTTGACCGCGGTGACTGGAAACGCGTTTCCGGTGTCATAAAACACCAGTAACGGTGTGAGACGGTCAAATTCAGAGACAACGTGCTCTGAATGACCAGAAACCCCACGAAAAAATTAGGAATATTATTCATGACTTGTAGGAGGAGACGAAATACCCATAGGATGTGCGGTGCGTGTGGTACGACTGATTGTGTCGTTTTCAGCAGCTCGGAGCGCGCTAAAATGGCGCGTTGGGGGGTCAAAACCACCCGAATGACCTCGGAATGACATGAAACCGTATGAAAACAGCCATTGTGTGATTTGAAAAATGTTCAGGCAGACGACATGTCAATCGGAGGTGTCGTTTGACCGCAGTGACCGGAAATGCGTTTCCAGTGTCATAAAACACCAAAAAACGGCGTGAGATGGTCGAATTCGGAGCAAACATGCTCCGAATGACCTGAAATGATAGCATTTCATAAATTGGGGGTTTTAAATTATTATCGCACCATGATTTGATGTCAGATTTAATTTTATTATATGTATATAATAACTTAATAATTATGACCTATTTACGTTTGTTTTGTTTTGTTGTTTTTTTGTCTTATTGTAGGTTTATTGAAGCAGAAGATTGAAATGGATGGACTTTCTCGGATCATTGAAGCACATTTATCATTTATTGTTTATGATGATTTTAATGTTTATGCTGTTTGAAATTTTTTTCCATTTTGTATGATTTTTACCTTGTTTTATCTCTGATTTTGCACCGTGAAGAAAAAAAACACAATTCGTACATTTCATTAAAAAAATGAAAAATATTTTATTTAATATTATATATATATATTTCTTTAATATATATATATATATATATATATTAAAATATTTAAAACATATTATATATATATATATATTTAATATATTTTATTTAATAATATATATATAAATATTTTCTTTAATATATATATATATATATAATATTTAATAAATATATATATATATATATTTCTTTTAGTAGGAAATTTTTTTTAAAAAATTCCCAGGGTAGGGACCGCCAAAGGCGGTCGCTTAA
Source organism: Viscum album (assembly GCA_963277665.1). Lineage (NCBI taxonomy): Eukaryota > Viridiplantae > Streptophyta > Magnoliopsida > Santalales > Viscaceae > Viscum > Viscum album. Next base: position 1,750,768,478 of record OY728152.1, read on the forward strand.
GACCAGAATTTCGGCCACCTATAGCGACTGCCATTGGCGGTCGCTATTGCCCTACAACGACGAAGCTGAAGCGACCACCAATGGCGGTCGCTAATGCCCGACTTTTTAGTAGTGGGTACTCCTCCTGCTGAGTACCGTGGGTCTGCCACGTCCCCAAGGAGCTCCCCACCATGGGTCTTCCACGTCACCAAGGTGCTACCCCTCGTATCCTGTTGAGGTACTCCACTAGTCGAGTAGCGTGGGTCTACCGTGTCACTAAGGCGCTCCCCACCGTGCGTCTTCTGTGTCACCAAGGCACTCTCCACTGGGCCAGTCGAGTCACTCAGAGTCGAAATGGTCAGTAGTCGTCATGTCTCAGCAAGCCACTGGGTCCCCACACTATGCTCAGTTATCTCTGGGAGGATCTGCTCCACAAGCTACTGGTCGATACTCTAACTTCCATGAAGTCCCATGAAGAAGTATCTCAATGGTCCACCACGTCATAGGGGTCTCAACGCAACAGACAATGCGTTAATCGGACTCTCGATCTTTGAATTATTAGCCTTTTAGTCTCAGGGGCCCGGTTGGATTCGTGCTCGATCCAAACTAACTGTACCCCATCTTTATCCAAGTCTTTAGTGGGGTTTACTCAAAGGGACCATCCTGCTCCATGATTTCCAGCACCACTGACAGTTCGTCAAACGGAAGTCTGGTGCCAAAGTTATGACCAAAAGTGCTTAAATAGGTCTTAATGGGCACGGGTCCAGATCAACCTGGTCAGACAGAACTGGCCCCACCTAGCCTGAGCCGACCCATCCTGACCCACTGGGTAGAGCCTTTCCCATAGTGCAGCCCGGCCCGTTGGGTCGGTCCTGCCTGCTGGGTTCGGCCCGACAGGCCTTGAGGGGCCGCGGAGGGCCGGATGGCGGCACGAGTTGGGGCGGCTCGGAGGGCCGTGGGTGGTGCGAGCTGGGGTGGCTCCGAGGGCCGGTGGGTGGTGCGATTCGGGGAGGGTTAGAGGGCTGTGGTGAGGGTGGTTCGGACGGGGCATGGGGCCGGTTCGGCCCGGAGGGCGGAGTGCCGTAGGGGCGCGGGGCTAGTTCGGTCGGGAGGCCGGAGCGCCACTGGCGCGTGGGGCCGGTTCGGCCGGGAGGCTGGAGCACAATAGGGGCGAATGGCCGGTGCAGCTGGGAGGCCCGAGTGCCGTTGGGGCGCAGGGCCAGTTCGGCCAGAAGGCAAGAGCGCCACGGGACGAACCGGCTGGGGTGCAGAGCCGGTGCGCGCGTCTGGTTCGACCGAGATGGAGGAGCACCGTGAGTTGCTCGGACGGGGTGCGGAGCTGGGGCACGCGGCCGATTCGATCGAGAGACTGAAACACTGCGGGGGCCACGTGGGTTGTGGAGGCGATGGGTGGCGACGTTGTTTCCTTTGTCACCTTCATCTCCTTCCTCCATTTCGAAGAGTACACCAAAGAAGAATGACGAAGGGGTCGGGCCATATTTGTTTGGCCTGCACCCTCCATTTTTAGAGTGATAGAAAGCGGTTCACAAAAAATGAAACATGAACGTGTATGGAAGATATTTAAATACATCATTCTCAAATACCCTCGTCAATATCTATTCCCAAATCCCACAAAATAATTATAAGGGGAGAACATGGATGCGATAATCAATAAACCCATACATTGTTCGTTGTTGGTGTTGGCACGAGGAAGAATGTGAAGTCATCAACGTTCATCTTGTCCGCCAGACACCTCCAATCCCGGGATTGTGCGTCGGTTCATCTTATTCGAAGATGTTCCTTGAGGGAATTTTTCATGGAGGAAGTGTTCTTCATGGAGGAAGCATTCTTCGTTGGAGAAGCTTTCTCCCGATTCCACTCAAATGTAAAGTGGTGAGAAAATAATAGATTATACCCTCTATTATGTTTGCTGGAATGAAATAAAAATTGATAAATTAATGTGGTGCGTTGGCATAATTAAGTGGTGGAGGGTTGGAAGAATTAAGTGGGGAGCTCAAGAGGTTTATCCACAGATAATTATGGAGTTCAAGAGTTTTCATTCCACGGGTGGTCCCCACCACCATAATATCCACAAGAGGGTTGCTACTACAAAATAAAATAAAATAGGTGCTTATATTATTTATTATTTCCATGGAAAACCCAAAAATTATCTTTCACCCTCGACCAACTGCTGTCAAGGTAAAAGGTACCTTAAGTGCATACCGGTGCTGCGAGTTCAATGATACCATCAGATTTCAATTCTGAGCATTGGTTAAAAATTTAAAAAAACTAGCTTGCACGTTTACTGAATGTACCTAAACAAAAGTTCATAAATTTATTCTAGGCACTTCAGGATTCGGAATCACGTACCATCAATTTTCATAGACTCATAAAATTCCCATTTAATTAAAAAAAATTACATGGAAATTCCGAGTCTTTACAAAAAAATCCACTAAAGGTAAGTATTGATCCCACATACCTTGTATGTCAAAGAAACATGATCTCAGAAAGTCCTCTAAGGATTGGATCATCCATTCTAATTTCCCGTTAGTTTATGAGTGGTATGAAGTACTCAATCGTAGCTCAGTATCCAAATATTTCAGAATACATTTATAGAATTTTGATGTAAATTATGGGTCACGATCAACCTAAATTGAGAGTGGTGCTCCATGAAGTCTTACAACATCATTGATATGGAGACTTGATAGGAACTCTAGTGGAAAGTCCTCCCTTATAGTGAGGAAATATGAATATTTCGTAAGTTGATCCACAATTAACCATATTGCATCATTCTTTCGTGGAGTTTTGGGTAATCTATTGAAAAAATACAGGGTGATGTCATCCCATTTCCATGTAGGAATAGGTAGCGGTCACATGACTCCTCAGGGATGTTGTCGTCCGACCTTAACTTTTTAACATACTAAACATCTGTATATGTAATCCACAATTTACCTCTTCATGTTATCATAACAGAGATGTTCTTTCAAATCTCTATACATCATAGTGCTACCAGGATATATGGAGAAATTTGAACTATGGGAATTATCAAATTACTCCATTTTAAGCCCTGGTATAGCTGGAACATAAAGCCACTTCCCAAATTTCAGAACACCATCTGCACATACAAAGACAAGCAACATCCCATTTTTCACAACATTAATTTTATTTTGATGGTTCTCATCATCAAGGCGAGTGATTTTAATCCTTTATAATAAATATTTTTGGGGAAGCAATTGACAATGTAATGATTTTTCACTATCTTTGATAATTACCATTTTAATCCTTACTAGATCCATAAACAAAGGTTCTTTATCAATCCTCATTTTGTTGAGAAAACCATGATCCTTCCTACTCAAAGAATCAACTACCTTGTTTTCCATTCCAGAGTGGTAATATATGGAATGATAATAATACTTGAGTTGTTTGAGCCATCCCCTTTTCCTCATATTGAGTTCTTTTTGGGAGAAGATATACTTCAGACTCTTGTGATCTGTATATATCTCAAAATTTTCTATATAGGGATAATGTATCCATATCTTCAGATCAAATATTACAGCTACTAACTAAAGATCCTGAGTAGGATAGTTTGGTTGATGAATTTTTAACATTCTTGATACATAGTCATTAAATCCATCATTCATCATAAGGACAGAAACAAGTCCCTTATTTGATGCATCACTATAGATCACAAGGCCATCATTTTCTGATGGCTGAGTTAGTATTAGAGAATTCTCTTATATACTCTTCAATTATTCAAAACAGACCTCACATTCTTTTTTTCATACATACTTAACCCCTTTACGTGTAAGATTTTCCATTGGGTTGGATAAATGAGTGATGTTCTAAAAGAAATGATGATAATAATATGATAAACAAATAAAACTACATACCTCTATTATGTTCTTTGGACTAGGTCATTCTTGCACAACATTTATCTCGATAGGATCAACATATATTCCATATTTAGAGGCAATGTGGCCTTGAATGGAAACTAATTGAAGCCAAAATTCACAGTTTATAAACATACCATATAATTCATTTCATCCAAGAGTATTCAGTATAGTGTACAAGTGATTTTCATAACCCTCTTATATTTTTGAGTATACCAAGTTATCATCAATAAATACCACCACAAAGTCATCAATACATTACTTGAAAACACTATTCATTATATCCATCTAAACAGGGGGTGCATTAGTCCAAAAGGCATTACTGTAAACTCCTAATGTTCATACCTGGTTCCAAATGTACTTTTTGGAATTTTTTCCTTCTTCACAAGAAACTAAGGACATCCAGATCAAAGATCAATCTTCTACATTTTTTTTGGCTCCATGAAGTTGATCAAATAAATAATCAATGTGAGGTAGGGGATACATGTTCTTTATCTTTATAGCCTTGATCTTCCTAAATTCAATGCACAACCTCATTGATTCATCTTTTTTCTTAATGAAAAGTAAAGGGGATCCCCATTGAGAAACACTAAGGCGAATAAATCATTTATCACTCAATTTCTCTAGCTGTATCTTTTGTTCCGCTAAATCGATAGTGTCCATTCTATAAGGGGTAATTGATATGCACCTTGAACCAAGACTTAAGTAAATAGAAAACCCAATTTCTTACTCTGGAGGATGTCTAGGTAAATTCACTAGAAATATGAAAAAAATATTCTTTCACATATGCACATCCTCTATTTGAACATTATTTTCCTCACCCATAGTAATTGCATTACCTTCCTTCCCAATAATTGAATTTATTATTGCTACTGGGGGTGGATGTAGATGAGAATCAAATGAGAAGGTTTCTTCTCTAATGATAAGGAATTCCACGTCATCCTAAAAAATTGTAACCTCTTTATTCTTAAAGTAAATTTTTGCATAATGGTTTGAGATCTCGTCCATAACGTGGATTATATCAAATTCAATCATGGATATGACAATTAAATCAGCAGATAAATCACATTTATATTCCATAATGGAGACTTTCTGACACAACTTTTTTGTAATGATTCTTTCCTTAAGTGTTTTGACTGATAACTACCTTATTAAATAAAAATTGAAATATCTAATTTTATTGGAAAACTGGAAACATATGAAAGAATCCGATGATACAAAATCAAATAAAGAATTTGGTATATTTTAGGAAACGGTTAAAGTACCTTCTACCACATCATTAGGAACTTCAATATCAGCGATTGTGATTGCATAAGCTTGTCCCTACCCCCTTGGCATTTTTTATGGAATGTTTTCTTGTATCTAAAGACAATTAAAAGAACCATGTCCATCTCCCGAAAATTATAGCACTGAAAATTAAAATCTTATTTATCCCCTTATAATCACCAGCAAGATTGCCTTTCAATCTACATTTTTATTATACTCCTTTTCATTTTTAATCATGCACCAGGGTGTTCCCTTCTATAATTATCACAGGGTAGAAATTCAAATGTTCAATTCTTAACCATTCCCTTATTTCCCTTTCCAGTGTTTTCAACAACCATCTTATTCTCTTACTTTATTTTAAAGTTAGAATATATAGAGATTTAATTTTATATCTAGAGAGCACATGAAAATATATCTTAATCTGATGATCCACATTGGGGGACCAGTTCCCATTCGAGGAACAAATTTAGGCCATCAAATAATTGATCAATATTGTTCCTCAGATTTTGTATGTAGTCCACATCATGCCTTTCTAAACTTGTGATGTTAGATTCATACTTTACAACATTATCATCTTCCTTTTTCCTCATATTTAGAAACATCCCTTCCATATCTGCTTGGTGTTCATGGGAAAAGTATTTATCTTGCAATATCTTTTTAAATGTCCCTCCATTCCATCTCTTATATCACTTACTACTTCTTTATGTTTTGTATTAACAACCACCACTGATCTGCATCTCCCGATAGATGATGAACTTCCCTGAAAACATTCTCTCTTTCATTACATCCCAAAGTGATAATATTTTCTTTAAGGAACCTATCCACTACTCAGATATAAATGGGTTTGTAGTCCCATTAAATAATGGAAGCTGTTGTCTCATAAATTGATCTAACATAAATCATCTATGTGGTGGATTCAGATGCTTCATACGGGTAATTATATTATTCATAACCAGAGTATGCTGTCCCAGTATATTTATAAGATGTTTTATATCCGTTGTAGCTCCCTAACCAACATCATTATCTTGCATTAAAGGGAAATACCTACATGGGATATGCGTGTTCATGTAGTTTCCATTTCTCCCACTAGGTTCTATTTCTAGATAATGACATAAACTGGATTAGGTTTTGAATCATAATGTATAATATTAACTTATCAAAATAATTGGCATATATTGAAATACTATTCATGGCTAATCCCATAATCAAAAAACATGGTTTCTTTGAGGGAAAATTTACATTTTAATCCTTCATAATGACTTGTAATGAAAATGTGAATTATCAAATTTTTATCCCCTAGGAGTGTTAATCCAAGTGCGCATTATGGCCCATTTTCATGTACCAAGATACCCCGGGTCAAGTCCAGAACTCCTTGTAATATTTTTCACCCCTAGGTAAATCTATGCCAGATTCACATCCAATTTTAGTATCCAGACAGGGATGTAGTTGATTGGAAGATCCACATAATCTATTCCTTATCAAAATACAATTATATTCTCATATGTTTATCGTCAAAGACTATATAGGGATTTTTTATATAATATTTGTTTTCTAAATCTAGATTCCATGTTTTCTACTAAACATCTTCTGATACCAACTATAAGGACCAGACTCCAGTTTCCCAGAGCTAGTGAATTATTTTATTACATTTGCATATAAAAAAGAAATATGCATCCCCAAGGACCGAGTAGTTCAGTATAATTTGAAACAAGATACATTCATATTTTCAAAATTACAACTTGAAATGGAAAAACAACATATAATTTTTATTTAAGACTTCCACAACTAGAAGTTTATCCATTCAAGCATTTATAATAAACTTCTTCATGTCCTGAGTAGATAAAAAAACAAAGGGGTTAACCCAAACACTCAGTAAGAGTATGCAATAAAGAGAAAGATAAAATAAACATAAATATTAGACATGGTAAATAATTAAAAACAAAGTCCATCACAAATTATAAACTTGAACACATTATGATATGAATATGAGTTGAGTAAAAAATTCCATAATAAAGCATAGACATGGGTATTATACTAGTCAAATAACCACATGAACTATTAATTTATAGTTTCATAATGAGTTAAGTTCATATTCCAGACAATCCAAAACACATATTCATGGCCTCGACTGATACGTCTAAAAATTATTAAGGCCTCAACCAAAACCATATCTCAATATGGGCAAGGCCTCAGCTCAGTCAATATCTATTTGTCTAATGAGACCAACCCACGCGTCAAGGGGATATAGCAGGCCCCACCCATCACATAATAAGTCCTAAAAATTCTTCATTTGAATGATGATAAACATAAACAACATATAACTTCATATTTAAATAACATATGAATCATAAACAACTTTCCTTAAACATTAAACTTAAACACTAACCATTCAGAGTAAATTGGTGAATGATTTTAGGATAGAAAATCCACCGTAAAACTAATCATAATAAATTAAATAAAATATGAAATATGATATCATAAGATATTAGTCCCAAAAATACATAATATTCAACAAGAGTGTTGAAATGGATGAAAACACTCTTATAAAACAATCAAGTAATTCTTGAGGTAAATACTGCTTTACTTTTGAAAAGAAGAGTTCTTTTAGGAAAATATTTATAAAAATCCATGTGTTAATTTAGATATTATATTAATAATAAAAATATTCTTTTAGGAAAATATTCATTTCTCAAAACATATTATAGAGTTCCCATAAAAATAGGTAAGAATTTGAGAAATTCCCTTTGAATTAAGATTGTATTTTACGATGAATTTTTGAAAGATCCTTTTAAAAGATATAACTACCCATAAATGAGGGTATGATTCTGGATGGAACATATATAAAGAGAATTAAAAAATAAATTATTAAGAGTAAATATGAATAAATAATATTTTAATTGAGGTTACTATACAATAAAAGAAACCCGAATGAAAATGGAGGTTCAGGTGAAAAACCTGTACCTTAGGTCCAAATGTGTTCTACTTTTGAACATAAAGTCTTGGAATATGAAATTAGACTTATTAATGACTTAATTTAAAATATTTTAGACATTTATTTATTTTATAATAATTTTATGAAGTTCATTTATGCCGTTATTGATAAGTTATAATATTGAATTCCATCGTTTGGGAGTGTTTGTTTTATTGATTTTCATAATCGGTTCACATGATTTTATGTAATATATTTCATTCAGAATGACATTAAATCTCTAGAATTTAATTTACATATTATTTATGAACATACATATTGTTTAATGTTTATTTAAATCATTTGGTTACATGAAATGAGGTGGAATCATTAGATGAAATATTAAGGACAATCGCGTGGATTATTTTAGCGGTATTTTGATTATTAGAAAATAGTTTGGTCAAATGATTTAATATTATGTGCATATACTAAATCCTGAAAATTATATAGGTTAAAATAAATATTTTATAATCTGGTTCAAACATAAAAATGGTTTAATTACTAGAAATTAAGGAGAAATGGTAGAACAAGACTTCATCATCCCTGAAGGTTGTAAATTGTCACCTCACGGACGATGATTTTGTTTATAAAATAAAAGAGAGAGAAAATAGGATGTTGACGATAGTTATTCCATTAACATGATATAATTATTGCATATAAATTATAATAGATTTATCATGATCATTTGGACAAAGGATGTTAGGATACGATAAAATATAAAGGAACTTGAAATAAAAATAGAAGAAATAAAATGTAAATTTACATATTGAATCCACCTCCTTGACAATCTCATTAATGGAAGCGGTTTTGGTATTTTGGAAATAACAAGAGCTCTTGGACGTGAGGAGTTACTAGGGAAGGCTATTTGGGTAGAACACTGAGGATCTTCAAGGCATAGGGGAGTGAAGAGAATAGTGAGTGATGTGGGGTTTTTATAGTGGAGGAGAGGAGTATTTTTTGAATATCTTAATCATTATTTTATTATTTTTCCAAAGAAAACCAATAGTATTGATTATTATGACCAAGAATAGTAATATGTTAATGTGAGTTCTTACCAAGTGGCCTTACATCATACTTAAATCACCTATCACTCAATAAATCATGTATTTAGTATTTATAGTAAATTATCGTAGTTTACTATTCTTTAAGAAATCTAGTATTTCAGAAAAATCCCAAAACTTCACCGTAACCATTTTTTGAAGTGCATATTTCAAAAATGAACACCATTTTTTAAAAATAATTTTCTAAATATTATTAATTTAATTATTAAATAAAATCATAGTTTTTTCAAAAAATATAAATTTTAAAACAATAATTAATTTTATACCACATTGAATTTTTTTTAAGATCTCATTATCTTATTTCATTAAGAAAATAAAATAATAATATTATTTATTATTCATAATGTTAAAATTACTATTCATATTAATATTCATTATTATATATTACTATTCACAAAAAATTATCTTTGTCTTATCAGACTCCAAAACTCTTACTAAACAGAACTGTGTGTGTCGATTTGTCGAATTTAAAATCATAGAGGTGGAATGAATTATGTTTACAGGAGAGTTTATAAAAAAGTGATGTTTTTAGAGACATAGTGTTTCATTAAATATATATTTAGTTTCAAACCCTTGGTGTGTTAAATAGTTAGCCAGAATTTTTTTGAAAATTTGATTTGAAAAATATAGGCTTCAAAAAATAATTCATGAAAGATGAGAAATGATCCAAAGAAGTAAGATGATATGAATGAAAGAAGATGTTTCATGTTAGACCTTATTTCCCCTAGTTAAAATTATCATTATGAAATATAGAACATGAAAATTAGAAGAAAACAAAATATGAGCATATAGGGAAAAGAGTTAGGAAAGCTATAAAAAGGTTGTATAAAGGCTCTAGAAGCTCTACAAAATCTGATTCAGAAAAAAATCCAAAAAATTTAAAGTGAAAATATTATTTATATATAAGGATGAAGATGAGGTTAAACCATATTATTCTTATGCTTCAGATTCTGATATCTATTCAAATATAAAACTTTCTTCTTATTTCTCAAGGCTTGAAGAAAAATATAATTCTTTAGTAAAAAAATCATAAGCCAGTAATTTTTTTACAATTCTATTTCATGTAAAATATATTTAACTAAAAAAAATCAATAATTTGTTGAAAAATTATATACATGTACATCAAATTGGACCATTCATGATGCTAAAATAAAAGATCTGGAGAATGGGGTAGAATCATTAAAAATTGCCTCTAATATTTTAACTAAAAGAGAAACAATCTTCATGATATTATTTGTGATTTTATTAATGGAGTAAAATATGGAATAATAAGCAATGGATAAAAATAAAAAAATAAAAAAATTACATTGTTCTGAATTCTAAAATGATACATATTTTTAGATTGGAATGAAAGGATAATATTCTAAATTATCTATTAAAAAATCCTCATATATGAATAATTCAAATGGATTGTATTTCTAATAATATATATGAGTCCAGTAATGTGAATTTTGGTAAAATGAGTAAAACATGGATTCAAATATATTTTCATTCTAACACAATCCGACACAATACAATATGAGTTGTAAAAAAACTCTAGTTTAAATACTTTTTCAGGAAAAGACTATAGGAATATAAATTTTGTATGGAATATAGAAAATGAATACTCATGAAACATGAGTGTATAATCTTCCAATTTCCATACACTGGAAAAAATGGATGGAGGTCTAGTCACATTTAGAGATAATGAAAAAGGAATGATATATGTATTCAGATCAGTTGGAGATCTAAAGTCGATCTCAATCAATAAAGTGTTGTATGTTCATGGACTAAATCACAACCTAATAATTATTTATAAAATATGTGATGATTGGTTTTTTTTATTTTTCTAACAATTATTACTAAGTTATCAATGATAAACTGCTTAAATTTAGATCACATAAAATTGAAATTTTTTAAACCTCAGATCTTGATACCATGTGTAATAAAAGTTAATTGTTTAACTGAAAATAAAAATGATTCATGGATATAAAATAGAACACTTAGAGACTGAAATATATATAATTTATTTAAATTATCTAAGAAACATTTAGTTTCTAATTTTCCTAGTCTTAAATTTGACAATGATAGATTTTGTGATGCATACAAAATTGGAAAACAACACAAATAATATTTCAAATCAATTAACATCCATCCAAATTTAAATTCTAATTAGAAATAAATTCTTATGAAAAAATTGGAAAAACCATTGTAAACCACCACGAACTATTACATGGTAAAATATCCCACATGGTGGTTAAACAGAAGACTAAGACTACTTGACTCAGCTACTCTATATATTTCCCAGTGCAGCATACCATCATGGGTATTTGGGTCCTCTATGATAAACTCTTCAAAGTGAGTAATCATTTATTCCATTGTCTGAATAAATTCATATGAATTTATTTTACTCTAATTGAAGCTCTGGTCCAGTATTTTATCTTATTTATCTAACTACACCACATTATCCCCATTGGCATCAACCTGCAACTTTCATTCATAAATTCTCTTAACCTCCTCTTCTAAGACATTGGGCCATACATCATGTTCAATAATTTATTCCTTTCCATGCATGATAAGCTTCAAGAAATCATCATCTTATTCATCCCTATATCTAGTATTCCATATTAGATATTAATATTTCCCCTTCTTTAGAGATTTGATTTCCTTGTTCCAACCCTTCTTGGCTGACCCGATCTCCAATGATTTTGGAATGTTGGAATAATCCATGTGTCCCTTTGGGTTTTCCCCCCAAAACACAACACATTTCCTTGAGTCTTGAAATCATTTTCCCACTTCGTCCTTCTAGGGATGTGAGGACCATTCCATTGATATCAGTCCATAAATTCCAATGAGGGATGATTAATGTAGTTTTCACCTGAATAAACCTCCTCTTGATACAATGGATTCTCTTTAACATCTGAACTATCAACACGGTTCCACAACATTATCAACGAACCTTCTTTAGGGGCCCTATTCTAACAAAGGGACTCCCTCTTACCTTCCTTTTCCTCTAGGCCGAATTTCATTTCCCTAGATCCAGAATTCAGGTGGAATTAAAGGTTGGATTTGAGGATGTTTGGGTCTAAGGACCCCAAGATATCCCCCATGCACTGTGTCTCCCCTATCCACACCGAGAATCTTTTGCAACCCACAAAACCCCCATGCACTACATTTGAACCTAAAAGCTACTCATATCCACAACCCATGAACTATAGGACCTTTTAATTGTCTTCCTAGCCTCAAACATAATACCCACTAGGATCTTTAACTGCACTATCTATTAATCTCACCACACCTTCCTCTTTTGAGATGGATGAAACTGGTAGAGTCACCACAGACACTGCTAAGGGCCCTCCTCTTCTACTCTATTTATACCAAAATCACATTTTAAATGGACAAAAATGTTCACCACCCATGGCTCAGCCACCTTAGCCTTCAAATTCTTTACTACCGCTACAAAATCCAAGGGATGCCACTCCTAGAGTTGAGTCTCCTAAATGCTGGAAACAATGGCTATTAATTCCTCATGGACAATAACCATTGAAGAAAACCCACGCACCTCCTCATTCTCACCCAAACCTATGATCTCTTGCACATAGTGGTTCACCATGGTATCCACCAACACCTCGAGTCCCAGAGAATTGTTGCTCACAAGTTTCCTAACCTAGATCCCGCAACGAAAAGCAGAAAAAAATGGCCATGCTTGTGGAATCCATAGAAGAATGTTGGACATGATTCATACACCGCCCACAAATTTCATCTAAAATATTCTCCGACTGAAATACACTTCCACTCCATTGGAGGCACTGAAGCATCAACCTAAATACATACACGAGGTAGTATTTGATGACAAAATGCAGTCGTTCAATAATCAGAGCACAAGTATCAGCCGACCATATTCCCTAGAACACATATAATGGAAGGGTTATGGAAAGGGAGTGGAAGGTCTGGAATGTTTACCCACACTGCGATTAATGGTGGATCATGATTCATGATAAACTCAGTAGCCCATATAAAGAGATAAAATCAACATCCATTGATGACACTAGGAGTGTTATACCTGGCGATGATCTTGTCATCTTCCAAGGAGATGTGGATCATCCATTGGCACCGATTGAGAAGGCCCACCATTGCTCGATCGTGAAGACCCCATGAATCCAAGTCAAATATGTCTACTTTGTCAACTGAGGGAGAAAGACCCCTCTAATCAAGCCATTAGAATCAATCTCTGATGTTTTGAGTCAGTGTTGAACTCCTTCGTAGAAATCGCAAACTAAGGCGAGCCTTCAAGAAGATCACAAACCTTATGGAAAAGAGGGATCAATGAGAAATGGGAATTAAAATCCGGATTAGTAAATGGGGTAAAATATCAAGCCATAATGGATGATGGGAGGATATTTCTTCCTCCCCCAACCGGTTAAGAGGGGGCCAGAGTCACGACCATCGCTGCCGATGCACAATCCGGAGTCACATGCCCTCTCCCTTCCCTATGATTCTTCAAATCAATTAGCGATGTTTCTATATCTAAATCACTAGAACTTATCTATATGGATTTTTTTGGTCCATCAAGGGTAGTATGTTTGGATGAAAAATTATATGTTTATGTTTTGTTCATTATTTTCCTCATTTACTTGGATTTATTTTATGAAACTCAAAAGTGATGTATTCCCTATTTTTGAATTATTTTATAAAATTAATCATAGAGATTTTTTTTAAATAATTACATTAATAAGTGATTACAATGTATATTTTATGAACCAAAAATTGAATTATTTTAACATAATCTTAGGTATTAGAAAAACATTATATACTCCAAGAACACCTAAAAAAGATGGAATTGATGAATGAAGAAAGAGAAATATTCATGAAATTAAAAGTAATATATTGAATTAATATATCCTTCTTACTTATTTGTTGGTAAAAGCTGTTAACACATATTTCTATATCATTAATAGATTTTTAACAACACTAGTTATTATAAATACTCCCTATGAAAATTGTAATAATATAAAACAAAAAGTGATATTCTAAAAAGTATTTTGATGCAAGATGTATATCTTGAATACTAAGGAAAACCTTCGTAAATTTGATACAGAGTGTGAAGAAAGAAAATTAATAGAAATTATACTACTTCTAAATCATATACATTGTGTAATAAAAAGTCAAGGACAGTTGAAGAATTATTTCATGTGAAGTTTGATGAAAAAACCTTTGGATAAAAGAAAAGATCAAATAGATGATGTTATTGACTCTTTTGAAAACATGAGGTTTTAAAAACCTAAGACTAATTTTAAAAATAAAATGGATGAAAACCAGTTTATTCATGAAGGAAATGTGATATAAGAATATGAAAGTGTCTTATTTAGATAGTATAGAACATTAAATTATAATCATTTATAAAATTTTATGGGAAACCTAGACATAGGTGTAAGAATTAGAAGAAATCTAGAAAACTTAGCTAAAATTTCTACAATTCTATATCAAGTAGAACCTTTGTCTATTGAAGTTGGTTTAAATGTTGAAAATTGGTTATTATCTAGGAAAATAGAGATTAATCAATTCAGAAGAAATAATTTTTGTGAATTAATTGATAAACCAACAAATTATCTAGTAATAAGAACCAAATGGGTCATTATAAATAAAACAGATGATCAAGAGATCATTATGAGAAACAAAGATAGATTAACGGCAAAAGTATACAACCAGGAAGAAGGGATAGATTATGATGAAACCTTTTCACCTATTTCTAAATTAGAATAAATCATAATCCTTTTATCTTATGAATCTCATATGATTATTAAATTATATTAGGGGGATGGAAAATCTTCATTTTTAAATAGATACTTAATGAATTAATTTTATATTTAATAACCACCAGGTTTTGAAAACCTTCAACTTCTATATTTAGTTTTAAACTAATAAAATCACTTCATGGCATTAAACAAGGGAATAGGGATTAATATGAAAGTTTAAGCTCCTTTTTCATATAAAATATATTATTTATAGGAAATGAATATCCCATTATTTTTAACAAAACTATTTTATCCAATATATTGTTAGTAAAAATTTATATTGATGATGTTATTTTCGGAACAATAGATAAATGAATTTATAATAATTTTTCAATTGATATGATTTTTTTGTAATGAGTATGATGAGATAATTGAATTTCCTTTTAGGATTTAAAATTCATGAAAAATATTATAGAATTGTTTTAAATCAAGGTAAATATATTATGAATATATTGAAAAATATTGGACTAGAAAATAGTAAAACATATAAAAATTCAATGTGTACTAATGTAACACATGATTTGAATGAAGCTGGAAGACCAGTTCATAACAAGTTATAATGATGTATGGTTTAAAATTTACTATATCTTACTATTTGAAGACTAGACAAAATGTTTTCAATATTTTATGTGCTTGATTTTAGTCAAACACAAAAGAATCCCATATTTCTACTATTAATTTTTTTGATAGTTAAAAGGAACCATTTTAAATCTCTAATTTACCGAAAAAATGGGAAATTTTAATTTAATATCATATTCATATGTTTATTTTGGAGAATATATATTAGATAAAAATATAACATTAGGAACCACCCACTTTTTATATAAATATTTAGTATCATGGTTGAGTAAGTAACAAAATTCAGTTTCTTTGTCAATATCCAAGGTCGAATATATATCTGCTGGAAGATTCTGTGCACATGTGATATGGATGAAACACAAATTACGAGAATTTGGACATAATTTTTATAATATAACAATTTTATGAGATAATATTTGTGAAATTAATATTTCCAATAATACTATAAGTCATTTTAGAACCAAGAATATTTATATAAAGGATCATTTTATAAGATATCATATTCTAAAAATGGATATATATTTATAATTATAAATAATGAATATCAACTTGCCGTTATATTTACTAAACAACTTCCCCCAACATGTTTGGATTTTATTACGGTGGACTTATGAATATTTAATTTCAAGTATTTTTTTTGATATCTTATTTCATTAATTTTTCTATAAATCAGTTTATTTTATTCATTAATTAAATATTTACATTGTATTTAAATAAAAACTATAATTTAATTGAATTTATCTAAATATAGGTCTTTTCAAAATAATGAATTAATGATTACACTACATAATTGGATCGAGAAACTAGACCAAATCACCAAAACCGTCAGAAAAATCCTTTTATCTATATTACCTTACACACCCTAAGATTTCAAACCTTTTTTACTTTTAGATCTATCATCTATCTTTTGAAACCCTAGAATCTAAAACTTTAAACTCTTAAATTCTTATAAATTTCAATGACAAAAGTTGGAGAACCCAAATGAATGAAGAAACATGTAACCTATAAAAATATTTTTCAAGGAAAGGTAATAGATTTTGTATTGATCGATCAAAAAAATATTCTTACAAATAATTTTATATATTTTAATGGTTTATAAACACTTTTTACTAAAGGAAAAACCAATTTTATTTTTGATATAGAAGTAAATGAAATCTTCATGAATTCTCAGTATTGTTTTGGTGACATAGAGGATTTCATCCCATCTATGGATTATCATAGGTGTTTTTGAATCTATTTTGGAGAAATTGGAAACTTTGTTATGTTCCCCTATGAAGGGGTTTTTGATTTTGTCATTGGTCAATTGGGAAATAAGAAAACAAATAAGATAATATTAGTTCTTTTCTCTTATACTCCAACAAGATAAGAAAAAATGTTTTTTAGGGATCTTAATACTCACCAGAAGGTGCTGATCAAGTTTATTCAGCCATCTATAATCTCAAGAACTATAGAACATGAAAAAATTATTTATCTATAAATGTATATAATGTTTTTTATGATGAGATATTTCATGTTTAATTTCCCAAGGCAGATGTCAAGGTACATGAATCGTTGTTGCTAAGAGGAGGTGATGATGTATTTTTATCCTTATAGAAGTATAATATCAATATTTCTAAATTGAAATGGGATGATTATATATGTATAGATAAAATCCAAATGTCTTCAAAATAATATTCTAAATGCTGAAACTCTAGGGAGGAATGGTTTCTCCTAGTCTACAATCTAGGGAATGTTTCTACCTTTTTGTATAGAGGACCAACCATGAACAGTTCCCACTACTAATGGGAAGAAAAAATGTTAGGATATGATACTTTGATCCATATTAAAAAATAATAAGTTATAGAATCAAGAATTAATGATGAAACTCCACAAAAGATACTATAAATTAGATATAATGTCTCTAAACCATTAACCGGAAGAGATATCCGTCAATTGCTTGTAGAAAATTTTGAAGAACCAATCGCAAAGGACCTTGTCATCCAACATAGAAATGAAGATGAATATACAGTTTAAGAATTTGAAATTCAAGAACCATAATTAGAGGTTATTGCATCTGGTGAATTCATCCAACTGAAAAATCAAACCCTCAATAAAAAAAAAGAGAATGAGGCCTTAAATAAAAAATAAAATCAGATTCAACAAACTCTTTCTAAAGAAAACATCCAATAAAATGATCAAGTAAATGATAAAGATAAAAAAGTAGTGTATGGAACTACATGGTTAGTCCAAAATCAATAAATTTTAATTATTGATGATTCCATGGACAAAGAAACCCTAGAACCAACATAAGTCATAGAGGTTCATGAGGTTAAATTTTCTACCTATAGTGACAAAATAAAAGAAAATTATTTATCCATGGTTGATAGATTCCAACCATCTCATGTTCATAAAGTTGAATATTCAGATTCATTGAATAATATAATTGAAGGATTTTTTGTTCAAATGAAAAATACTAAGCGATGAAAATTCAGATTTCCAAGGAGTGTTAGTGGCTGTAATAAAATATTTGTAATATTTAAGAAGTTCAACCATTCGTAGAGAGGAATTTGAATCTGTTCAGACTGAACTCCAAAATCTCTGAGAATGTCATATTTCATGAATATTTTTGATGCTTTTAGAAGCGATAGGGCTATTCAGTTTGGATAGTTTCAAGTATATTTTGTTTAAAAATCAAATTTCAGTGATTTGAAAAGTTATTTTGGGACTCAGTTTGAATCTGTTAGAAGTTTTTCCAGTCAATCTAGAGCTTCTACTTAAACACCTAAAACTTCTTGATATTTAATTTGAAGATTTGGAGCTATAAAAACAGTAATGTCTTCTTCTAATGAAAAACATCATACTCTTAAATTTGATAGTTCTCCTCTCAATGACTTTTTGGACAATGAAATAGATATTATTGAGAATCCAACATCCTGGGAACCTTCCATAAGGACTATTCTCAATAAGTTGGGATCAATGTTGTCTAAATCTGTACATACCAAGGAGATAGTTCAAGAATTTATAAAACTAAATTTGGTTTAAAGTGTGAATATTTGAAAATATTCAATGATTTGGATGAGGCATTTAGCTAACAATCTTACAGAAATTTTAATAGAACAAATGACATAATTGAAAGAAGTTGTTTTAGAAGTTCATCTTTTACCAAAAACCAATACTTCTTTTTAACCAACCCTTTCACCTTTATCCTTCCCTTATATTTAAACATTTATTATCCAATATTATTATTGTAATCATAACAATTGATTTTTAAAATCATTATTTTATTTATTAAATTTATTTGTTATGTTTATTCATTACTACTACTAGAACACATGTTATATTTTTCTCTTAAGTAGGATATTACCTTCACTTATTATTATATTCTAAATTGAAAGTGTTTTAATCCATTTTTAAATAATCACTTTTTGATATCACCAAAAGGGTGAGAAAATTGTGTAAACAGAACATTTATGATTCTATATCTCAATCCTAAAAATAATACCATGAAACATTAAATTAAATTAAAATTAATCGTTGTATCATTTTAAAAATTTATTTTATTGGTGTTTAAAATTCCTATATTTTATATAAATTAGGTAATCCGTTTTTTATCATCAAAAGGGGGATATTGTTGGGAAATTATTTTCTTAAAAATTCAATATAAATAATATATAACTTGATGCAAAAAATAACCTTGTTTGTTTTACTAATTAATTGACTTTATGTTTTTTAGAAATATATTTTTTTAGAAGATTATCTTATTCTTAGGTTATATTATTTGTTAATGTTTTTTAAATGTGTTTTTAAAATATTTTGGAAATACTATTCATACCATATGTGCAAAGAATAATGTAAGGAATCAACCATATGTTTGGATCAAAACTTATGGATCATATAACCAACATTATTGGAAAAGTTTGGTTAATCATTTCTACATTGGGATGTAACCTTATGTTTGAGAAAATTGGAAGTATGGTTTAGGAACCCTACATTCAGAATCAACCAAAAGTTTAAAGAAACAAAAAAATAGTACATCAACCATATTTTTTTAATGAATTTTATCTTTCCAACCCTATGTTTGATTTTTTGTGGTATTGTGAAGGAACCCTACATTTTACTATTCAACAATGAATTTTTAAATCTGTGATATTATACATGATTCCTATAATGGTCACAATGGGGGAAATATTTCCTTAAAGCTATTTTGCGACCAATTCAAAGGATCATATTCAACAGATTAAATGATACATATTTATAAGGGAGGTTATGACAATCTAGAGAGATTTAAATTTCAATGATTTAGATTTGACATGTGACTTTATTTGATCTACTCAACCAAGATAAATCTATGTGGACATATTATTATTTTTATATATTTTTGTGATATATGTGAGTACATATTTGTGACTATATTTTGAATAAAAAACGTCTGCAAAGATTTAGAGAATCTATTATTACTGAAAAGGATCCAATTTTATGATATTAATATTTCTACCTCATAAAGTTGTGTAACTTATTCTATTTGTTTGTTAATATTATTATTGAAGATCATCCATAACCAGAATATCTTAAAAGATATTCCTACTTGAATACATTCATCTTGGAAGAAGAAGATTTGTATTCTATTAGTTTTTTCTACAAACGTGACTAGGAAACTGTCAATTCAATGAAATCAAACTCTTTTGATTTATTGGATTTTTGATTTCTCAAACTCAGTCGTTGAAGAGTATCAACTTCTCAGACTAAGGTATGGATAAACAGGTTCCCTGGAAAAGAACCATATGGCTATATAAATCTCTTTTGTAAAGGTGTCAAATGTATTCACTCATTTTTGGATTGAAGTTATTATTACAATTTGACCTTTTATTTTGAAAATCCCCATGTTCATAGAGTGAGTGTTGCTGTAGTGGACTATGGTATCTTTGGGCTTCAAACCACTATAAAAATAAATGTGTTCTTCTATGCTATTTATCTAATGCTTAAATTACTTATATAAGATAATGATATATATAAGTATAAATGAAAAATAATGAAAAAAGAATGACTATATAAAGATTATAAAAAAACACAATTCACCCACCTCTTGTGAATATTTTTAATATTTTTACCCAACATAATCAAGACGTGAATCATTAACTCTCATTGTGATTCATTTACATGATGTGAATCACATGATGCAAAACTCCTGTAACTCCAGCCTCTAAATAAAACTCTTTGAGCCCCCTAAACCCCTCCAATAATTATATCTAGAAATTTAATGGTCCATAAAGGCATAAACCATTACAAAATTCCATGCATATTCATTTAATGTATTTAATGAATAATTGAAAATGAGAATAAACTTATAATTATACGTTGAAAATGGAAAACACATTTCATTAAATGAAACATTTTATGAATGGATATATAAAGGAAGGAGACCCCTCATGTTGTGTATCAATGATTGAATGAAAGCCTCAAGATAATATCTTCTTCTCAAAACCTAGTTTATCACTACGTGATGGTGTGAGAACCCCTTATGGGTTTAGGGATTCTCAAGAAATAGAATGGGATTTTTTGATTGTGTAATCACTTTTAAGGGAAGTTACTTTTGTCTATTCATCATGTTATCGTCACCAAGAATACTGCATCAAAGATTAATGATAGAGATTTATTTCATCTCGGTATTCACATTTAAGTTATTTATTTATATTTCATAATGGTATCATTGGGGATAGAAAAAAACCCATTTATGGGATTTATTTCACTGTCATTTCTCATATGAGGATCTCCTAAAACCCATCAGTGGTTTCAGAGAATTAACTTCCTCATCAAATCAATGTTTTTATTACATTGTTAACTGAATCTCACATTTTAAGAAATATTAACTAGTTTTTCTCTTCATGAAGTAATGTTATATGCTAAAGTTATTTTAGAAGCACCATTTGACATAATGTTAAATTTCTTACATAATATAGAGTTGAATTTATATATTACAATAAGAAGTTAACATAATTTATGTTTCTATTACTAGAAAAAAGGGCATTGAAATTTTAGGTAATTTATAAATTGTTTATATATAATGGAATATTATATTTTGGAATATTTATTAAATTTTAAACAGTATTTTATAAATTAATTAACTCTATTTTTTGTGGATAATTGTTTTAATGTTTTTGAAATATTTATAATAAACATTTAATAAATATTAAAGAATTAATGTTATGACTAATTTTCATACTTATTTGGTTTATAGTATGTTTATAAGTAACAGTTAAAGTATTTTTGGGATTATTTTATTTTATAATGAGCTTATATGTTAATTATAAATAGTTTTTAGTTAACTACATGAATTTTTATGAAGAATTTATAAAAAATATTTGAAATATTAAATGTTACTATTCAAAAAAACATATTAATAAATTATATGGAGTTCCTTGTGATATTTAATTAATGTGATTATTTATAAACCATAAGAAATAATTAATAAAGAGTTTATAGATTATACATATAAGGCCAAAAAATATTATATTCAAGATAATGAAATATCAGTAATTATTATCTTAGTTATAAAATTATATAATAAAGATTTATTTTGGAATAGTTTATAAAAGATTATATCATGTTAATGAAAATAAATAAAATAAATAAAATTATTATTTATTGTTTAATTCCTTTCCTATTTGTATTTAGTAATATTTTTATGAAATATCAATATTTTTATGCAATATTTATGTGATACATTGCTTTTAATAGTTTGAGCCCTAGATTACATGCTAGGTATGATTTCATAAGATTTATTTTTCATCTAAATTGATATATTTTTAATTAGAGTTACAAATTAATAAAAGTTATTGAATATATTAGGTGTTAGATACAACATAAATTGAATTATCCCTTGAGTAATGTCTCCATAAGGATAGGAACTTGGTGTCAGACCACCCATCCACAGAGAGGATTAGGCCTTGTTTTAGAAAGGTAAGGGGTAAACTATCTATCTCTCCAAACATACTCATCTGGAGATTATAAATCTCATATAAATATATTCCTTTAGAAGGAATGCTCATTTAAATTATACATATGATTCATTCAGATATGTATGGATATCCCTGGCTTCTATTTTTTGGGCGAGTAACACAAACCTCGGGCTGTGTAAATAGGGACACATTAAATAAGTTGATGAAATAGGGATTAAAAAAATAAATAATAAGAATCATGTAAATAGAAAATTAATTAAATTTGATAAAATAAATATTGCACGTATTTTAGTAGTTATGAAATTATTATCCATATAATTAATATTATAATTTTGAGACTAAAAAACCCATAAAAACTAGGTTTAATATTCCTTCAAAAATGAAAATTTTCAACAACTCGATCATTTAATTGGGAAGGACAAGGTCGACCAATTACCATTAGATTATCTTGTAAATTGAAAGAAAGCAATAAGTGACTCTAGATTATCTTTGTCGGTTGTTCCAATTTAGCAATGCACTCATTGATTATCCTTTTTTAGTTTATTCTTAGTGTTTTATATAGGTTACAGTAGCTTGGAAACCCTAACAGTTAAGATGAAAATGGAATAGAGTTGGGTTTATCCAAATTATGGATTAGAAAAGGGGTTGTGTACAAAACTATCAAGGAATAATATATGGGATATGATTGGAAATTATTGTATACTAGAAAAATTCAATACTTATTTATGTGGAAAAACTAGTGTAATTCATGATGAAATTTGGATCTTGTATCACTAAAAATGTATAATTCATGGGGTCATATTTTTTAGTGGGATGACATTCATTAAAATTCCTTTATGAAAATATATATAACATGATACTCACCCACTAAAATTTCTTTCTTTTATATTATTTATTCCTTTATGATTATCATATGTGTATCACTTTTAAGTATGAGTGATAAAATTATTTTGTAATTGGTATCTAAGGATGATAAGTGTTCCCCGAGAGAAACATTTAGTGATTCAGAATATGAATGTTATAATGTTTAATTTCACTAAATCTAAATCATGGGTAATATAAAATTGGTGTGTGTCACACATTTGTGTTGAAAAACATAAATTCAAAGATAAAAGATAATTGATAAAGGGATAAGTAGATACTAATATTGGTTATATAGTTTGATTAATTTCATTTTATGTTGGAAATTATAATATTTGTTTACCCAATTTATTTTTCACAAAATTAGAGAATTTTTCTTTTGTTACCACCAAAAAAATGAATTTGATTTATTTATCATGTTTGGACAAGTTTGTATTTTTATTCACTATTAAGAAATTTTTTTTTTCTATAAATGATTATAAAATATTTTTATAAATATTAAATATGATAAATGGTTTACACAATCTAGGTATAGATAATATTTTATATAAAATTCAATATAAGAAGGTCAAGGTTGATTCTAAACCCACCTTTCGTTAGAATTATCTCGTTGGATTTATAAATGAGAAATACATTCAAATAATCTATAGAGATAGACTATTGGAATCATTTGATTATGAATCATTTGATAATTTTGAATATTGTTTAATTGTAAAAATGACACAACCAACATTTAAGAAAAAATTTGAATGGTATATTGTAATATTGGATCTCATACATAGTGATGTATGTGGACCAATGAGCGCACACACAAGTGGTGATTTTAGGTATTTTTTTTACCTTTACGAATAACATTAGTTGGTATGGTTATGTGTTAGAAATGAAACAAAATTATGAAAATTTTAAAAAGTTCCATTAGTTTTAGTACCAAGTAAAAAAATATTTGGGAAGGATTATAAATATTATCGAATCAGATTGGGGTAGTGAATACTCGAGTTAAAAATTCAAAAGTCATATGAGATATTGTGTAATTTTTTCACAACCCAATCTTCTAGGAATAATATAATCGAATGGTGTTTCTAAAATGTGGAATAATACCATTTTGGACATAGTTCAATTGATGACGAGTAATTGAAACCTTCTTATTACATCATAGGGTAATACACTATAGACTATTTTATTATTACAGAACTGAATTCCGTCTAAAGCATTAATAATGAGTAATATCATTTTTTACCGTCATTTTATTTATTTAATATTATTTTTTTGGAAATTAAATTTTTTTTAGGGTTAAAGACAAAATATTATAATTATTGTTTTCTTCAAGGTGGTACACTATTTTCACATGGTTATTAGTAATTTTTTAATAACCATGTGACAATGATAAAAGTTTTAGTAGATCAGATTTTCATGATCGGTGCAGAATTTTCGAAACCATGCATCCAAAAAATTTAGTGTCCAATAAGTTTCCAATGAGTGCTTCAAGGTTGGTACTGGTTTAACAAAACATGTGACCAAATCATGAGGACAAACCATGTGGGATAACTTATTTTAAAATTTTTATGTTTAAAAAAAATACTTATTTAAGGGGTTTAGAACCCCCACCCCACCAAACCTATCTCACATGACATCTAGGCTTAGGGAACCCCACATTTTCCTCCCCCAAACCTCTTCCCTCTAATTTGAATGCCACATGTTATGATTTTGAATAGAATTTCTCAAGCTCAAGGTTCCTTCTCCTATTTATCCCTTTTCCATTTTACATATAACTTTATCCCTATCCACTCATTGTACACCTTGTTATTTAAACCATATGGGGATTTCTAAATGAGATGAAGGTTTGGTATGGGATAGAGCTTGATTGTTTGGTTGTTTAGGGATTGTATGGATCTTCATTTTGATTGATTGAGAATTATCCATCGAAGAATATGAGTTCCTCTTAGTTTAGGGTAGGTTTAATATATTATATAGTTGTTTAATTTGTTTAACCATGGATTATTGTTATTTAAATTCACGTTCTTAGTTTTTAATGGAATTATTATATATATTAGTGAATTATTAAGATAAAAGAAAGTTTCATAGGGTTTCCATTTAATGAGGACATTCCTATTAAAACATATATTTTTAAAAATGTTTAAAACTACTACATACACTAATTTTTGGAAAAAAATTCAACATAACCTTCATAAATAAATTTAAAAAGTACAAATGATAGAGAGATATATATATATTGTATTTAAATGAGTATTCTAAAATAATTTTTCAAATGGTAGAGGAGTGAACTATTTATTATTGATGAGCATTAATCTTCTCTATGATTTTTTATTTTATAATGATCATGAGATTTGGTTTTTATATAATTTTTCTAACTTAGCTTTTAGAAAGGTATCAAGTTCCTGATTGGATAATTTAATATTTTTAAAGGTTTACCTTGAAATATTTCCATTCAAGAGTTTTAAAAAATTGCAATATTGTGGGTCATGTGACGTGTGCCCCAAAGGGGGAATTTTTATTTTGATTATTATTTCTCAATGAATGAAAATGGGTTATTATTTTTGAGGGAATTTTGGGTGAGGATAGATTTACAGTAAACTTTACTATTGATATGATGATATTCTTGATTTCTCACCTCTTAATATTTTCACTTTAATGGGTTCAATATGCACTGAGTAAGAGGTATATAGTTATCATACACAAGTCCATCACACACTATTAATGTTCCCTCTACTATGAAATGGGATTAGTGGGATGAACCCTTAAAGAGTTATCAATGTAGGATAGTTTATTGGACTCTGTTAGGATATGAAATAAGATAACAACTGTTCTGTGTTTGGTAAATTCTAAAGCTACCTCACCATAGTACCCAATGTGTTTCCCATAACACTATATCACTCATATAGGGGACATCCCTTATATCTATTAGATTTATTGGAATCTATAGAACCCCATTTTATATCAACATTAATTTAATAGATTTTTACAGGTGCCTTAGTTATTTTATTATCATTCGTTAATGTTTTCTTTTATTAATATATTTCTAAAATGATTTTAATGGTTGAATTAAACTAGAGTTTGGATTAAAAGGTGGCACATGACCTTGAAAACATTCCAAGTCATTTTTCTGTCATTTAAAATAAAATTATCATGATTTTAAAAAAATCTTTATGGATGTGATATTAGATTATAAATACTTATATACTTATGTATGAAAACCTATATTCTTATTGTTTTTCAAACACACATGAAATGGTTTTCATTCTAAGATGTTATTATTAGAGTGTCATTTTTTGGCATGAATATATATATTTTATACTCATGCCTATTATTTAATTTCATTATCAGGTTTTATTTCATCTCTTGATTTCTTAGAGAGCATGTTTGGTTAGAGTTTTTAGGGTGACTCATAGAGTCCCATGGAATTATGTTTATTATTTTGTTTTGTTTATAATACCTTAAAATAAATAAAATATTCCCTCTCTACATTCCTTTTCTAAAATAAGTGGTTTATTATATATATGGAGGGCAGGTGAAGGATCTCAGGGGATGTATTAATGACAGGAGTTGAATATGTGATAAGGTATTTCTTTATTTAAATTATTTAATTACATTATTTTTTTGTTTCTCTTACACATGGACCTATAATGTATGGATGGTTCATGATGTTTTTTTTATTCTTTCAATTTATTATATAGTATAAATTATCTGAAGAGATTATGTTTGAGGCTATTGATGATTTTCATTATCCAATTGGATCAGGGATTTTCCTCATTATGTTGTGGTCCTGTTCAGGTGTCTGATGGAGGGACTAACTGGGTTGGTTCATGTTAAATATGAAATCATAGTTCCCTACTTATATCTGGTGTTTATCCAGGTAGTGTTGAGACTAATAATGTTTTCAGGGCATGAGAGGTTAGAGTTGGGAGTGTTTAGTTAGCTCTCACTCTTCATGAACCTCAAGTTTTTGTGTTTGGTTAGGATATGAGTCTTAATTTTGAGTGATATTTTGATCTTATTTTATAGCTATTTGACCCATTATAAGAATTTTTTAATATTTGTTTTTGGATTTCTGATGAAAATAATAGTTGAAAAAAAAATTCTGGAGTATCTCACTCATTCTATAAATCTGCTTGTATTCCATGAAAATGGTTTCAGGATTTTCATGAAGGCCAATGAAATGTTGGAACAAGGCTTTCCAAGCTTGGTGGTTGAACCTTGAATGACTTGATATTCCATTGGGAATGTTTTAAAAAACTTTCAGATCTGAAATGGGTAGTTATGGTGTATATCAATCATTTTAGGTGAATCCATGGGATGTTTTTCATGTATTAATGTTATTAAAAAAGATGTGTTAGGTGTCTATGTTATATTAATTTTTTGTGTATATGTATTTGGGGTTTATAAACATTTATATTATCAGTTAATATTAATATTGAATTATAAATTTTTTAAAATTAATGTTGAATGGTTTTAGGATAAAATTTTGAAAGAATCATGGACTTTGTTTTTCAAGGGATATTTCAAATGAAATGAAGTTATTTTGAAGGTAATTATATGTTTTCATAGTTTATAAGCTATATTTTTGGAATAATTTTGTTTATTTTGAATACTTTCAGGATGTTTTTTTTGAAATAATACATTCATATAAGTTTAGATTGAAATGTAACATTTTTACAGAATTTACTATTTTGAAATAGCACATTCTTGTGAGTTATTTAGTGTAGTTTAAATTGATATTTATGCTTGTTTTTGGACATTAACTTTCTATGGGTGGTTTTAAATTTTGGAATTTCTTTGATTTATGGAAAAATTGTACAATTAGATCATGGATAATGGACTAGTTAAATCCCATTCATTGTGTTATTTATAGTTTGAAACCCGTAAATCCATCAATGAAAAAAGGAAGTCTATTCATTCAGTTAGTGGAATCATCATTTGTGGACTCTACCCATTCATAGTATTGAGTGGTGGAGTCATGATATTACTTATGAATGAACCCTAAAGGTGTCTCCTTAAATTCTATTATGTCTTCTTTCTACAATGATCAATATATTTTTAAGGCTATGGGGTGTGTGTGAAGGATTGAGAATGTATTAACTTCTCTAAAAACTTACACATCTTCAAGGGTGTTTGATGCTACTAATTTTCTTAAAGGACCTAGATGAGTGTATTGGAATGGTATGGTCACTTATTAGTAACAATGAAATATTCCTTATAATTTTTTAAAGAAAGTATTTTCTTATGGATACTATCTTGAATAAATGTTTATGAAGTCTTTGTAAGTGGAGAATGATCAAGAACAATAGTATTTGTTGAGTGGTGATTCGATTTAGTTAAGTTCCATTAAATATGTTATATTTGGTGGGAAGTAAGAATGCATCAAGATCATGTTTAATGGGAAATTTAATGAGTTACCATCATACCATAAGAATAAAACGAAACCATTGGTGTGATTTCATTATAAAGAACTTGAGTATTTCGAGTCTTATTTCATAGAAGATGAAAGAGTTTATTTTTTAGTGTGGCTATTTGGGACACATTTAGGAGGTTTGTAATCCATGTTATATGAATGGGGATGTTTTGAGTGTAGTCATTTTATTAGAGTTTATTTATCTTTCAATATTCATTAAAGAATGTATTTTGAATTTTTGGGTTTATTATTTTATGGATAGTTGATTTGAGGATTTGTTATTTTTTGAATTGGGAAAATTTTAATTTTCTCCTTATGGTTGTTCGTGAATTATGGCTGTAGGATTTGATTTGTAGCATGGGTGTTGTTCTTTTGTGGATTTGGGACATGTTATGGATGTTTTGAGGACAAATTCAAGACGATTTACCATGGGAGACCATTAGGCGAGTACATGGGTAACTAGTGAGAGAACTTCCCTTGGGAAAGAACCACTCATTAGTGATAGACTCAATTTTGATTGTTTGTAAACTGATGATGTTTTAGGTTTGAGGTAATAGTTTACTTTCATGATTACAATGACTAGACTCTATATCCAATGCTTTTTCTTAATGAGGTAATTTGTGGGGTAGTTCTTCTTGACCATATTTTTAGAGATGTTTTGTTGTGTTTCATGTCATCTTTTCCTTTAAGGTTATTTGTTTTTTCTGGGGTGGTATCTCATTTGAGATTAATAACTAGTTTTTGTAAATAATATTATCCTTAAAGGGTATTTATCTGTTTCTTAGGTGGTCACCATTTTTTGGGATAGACTATGTTTTTATGGGTTTTATTTAGAATGAATGTTCTTATTGACATTTTTCTTTGAGGTGTGTGTCTTTTCTTGATCATACCATTTTAGTTACTTCTAAAATTGTTGTAAGAGCTATATTTTGTATCTATTATCCTTTATCCATGTTCTTTGAATTCATAGTTGTGTTGTGACAAGATATGCTTGGGTACCTTAGTGATTTGACCTATTGGTCTAGATTAATTATCCTTGGCAGGGGATTCCCATCCTAGAGAGTCTCATTAATCATTCATGGTGAGTGTTGTTGTGGATTTTCCCTTCAATTTTCTTATAGGATTATAAGAGACTTTTTGAGAGAATATAGTGTAATAATGGGTAGATTGTAACACCATTTTTTGTTATTATTTTATTTATTTAATATTATTTTGGGGGAAATTTAAATTTTTAGATGGGTTGGGATTGAATTTTAGAATTTTAAAAAATTTTATTTGTGTCGCATAGTTTGTACGCAGTTAGTAGTAATTGTGTGGTAATCATGGGATACTGGTGCATTTTTTTCCAGATCAATTTTAGATGGTTAGTGGATGATTTTCTTAACCATGTGATTCCTAGTAAGTTTTCATTGAGTTTCACACAATTTAATAAACATTGTGGAAATATTTTTTAGGATACCCTATTTTAAAATATTTATGTTTTACGAAATGAAAACCCCTATTTGTTTTATGGGGGTTTGAAACCCCTCCCCCTCCTAACTATCCCATACGAAACCCTGGATGAATGAACCCCACACACCCCCTCAACTATTTCCTATGATTTTATTCTTCTTGATATTCCTAGGGGATAAACATAAAATTAGGGTTTCTTTCCCCCCCTCATCCTCCTCTTTTCCAACTGACTTTTTCCCTTTATAATCACTATGCATCTTGTTATCCAAATACCATGAGTTGTTCTAGATTATATTAGGGTTTTCAAATGATTATAACATGATTAGTAGGATGTTTAAGGATTATTTATATAATTCTATTGATTATTGGAGTGTTCACCAAAGAAGCCAATATGTTTATCTTGGTTTAAGTTAGGTTTTCTCCATTACATAGTTCTTTAATTTATTACAACATGATTTATTATACTTTAAATTCATTTAATAAATTATAATGGTAAAATTATATATATTGGTGAACATTTTAGAATGGAAAATAAATTTTACTTGGATACAATTAATTAAAAAATGATTTTCCTATTAGATATTGTGTTTTTATGTTTATTATCAACAACCACACTAACAAACTGTTTGGAAAAAACCCTGGATGGATTTTATAAATAAATTCTAAATTTTTAAAAGATTTATATTGTCCTAAAATGTGTTTTAAAACTAATTTCTCAAATATTTTATGTGCGATCATTTTTTAAAGATGAGCATTGAGTTTAATTGAGAGTTGTGTCTTTACAATGATTAATGGATTTAATTTTAAAATATGTTTTATCAATTGTTTTAAAAAAGGTATTTGGGGACCAATTGGAACTTTTAAAAATCATTTTAAAATTTACCCATGAAATGAACCCCTTAGTTTTTTTTAAAAATTGAAATGCCATGGTTTGTGTGATGTGTTCTCTAAATGTGGAATGGTTCTATTGATTATTATTTCATAATAAAAGAGAAAGTGGAAATTTCTTTTATGGGAGTTGGAGGTAATGTGATATTTACATTAAATATAAATATTGATTACAATTTATTCTTGATTGATCTCCTCATATTGATTTTTTTCAGGGGTACAGTGGGCATGAAGTGAGAGTTATAGATTTATATTACACTAGTCATTCTCAAAATACTAGTTCCCCCTATAGTATGAAATTGAGTCTGGTGTTCCTTTAAGGAGTTCTTGGTGTAAAATAGTTTGATGGCTGGTATTAGGATGCAATTTTGGATGATATTTGGTATATGTTTTGTAAATTCGTGGGTTGTATCACCTCAAGACCTAGTGCATTTTCCATGACACAAGATGGCTCATATAGTAGACTTACATTGTATCCCATGGTTTGAAATGAATATATGTCACCACATTTCATACTGAATTTTATTTCAAACATGATGATAAATAACTAAATTCTTTACATATCATGCTTGTTTTATTTATTTTTTTAATAACTTTCTAAAGAGATTTCAAAAGGTAGGTTTTGATGATTCTTTTAAATTAGAGATGGTTTTTCCATTTGAAATGCTTTCCAAGTGATTGTTTTCATTTAAAATATAACAAATTTATTTTTAAAATAATACTTAAGAATGTTATATTGGATTTTATATACTTATGTACCAATGTATGATAACCTACTTTCTTATTGTATTTAAAAGTAGCATGAAATGGTTTTCCCACTTAATGATTATGCATAAAGTGTAGTTTCCTTGAAATACTACTGATATTTTATGCTCATGCCTATTATCTCAATTCAATCCCACGTTCCATTTCATTTCTATATTTCTTATTGAGTTTGTTTGGATTGAGGTTGTAGGGTGGATCATAGATTCACATGAAGGTATATTGGTTATTTTGTTTTATTTTGTCTCCATTGTCGTATTAATAAAATAGGCATCATATGGTTTCCATTTATTATTATTTTTGTTCTTTGTATATGTTGATACCAGGTAAAGGATCTTAAGGATTGTTTCTTTGATGAGAGTTAAAGGTGATCTGAGGGATTTAATTTTTCAAATTGTATAATTACTTTACTATTATGTTTCTTTATAGTATGTACATATAAAGTAGGAACAATTCATGATATATTTTTTATTTATTTATTGTAATATATTTTATGTGAAAAATAATCCCTAGATATTTAATTTTATACTAATTATGGTTTATTCACCAGGAGGGGATATGGTATTCCCCTTAGGTATGATGCAGGCTAAATCGAGTGTTTGATAGACTGGAAACCTGGGTTGATTTGTAACAAAAATACACCATATGAGATATGTATTGTAAAGCATCCCTATATTTATTTATTTTTTTGGTTTTTAAGAATACATATGATGTTCTTATTCTAATAAAATTGACCATAAATATGAAAAATGATTATTTTTTGTACATCTTAAATAAAATATAGGATTCTACTTTTATAACCTTACTGAAAAATGTGTTTATGGAAAGATGTGTGGTTTTACTTGAAAAGGAATATATGTGAAAAAGAGTTAGTGTTGAGAATATTTTACTCATATAGGTTCATGAAAAAAATATATGAAGTGTTTCAAAGATGGAAGATGATCTAATTCTGTAATGATTTATGGAAGAAGATATAAATTATGTTACAAATGAACCTTGAAGGTCTTGCTGGATTCATGAGAAAACTAAGATAAATGGATTTCTAATATAAAATGATGATGCACTAATGTTTGTTGGAGATTAAAATAATTCATATCAAGAGGAAATATATTGTTATTTTTTTGATAAATTGTTAAAATATATGGAATTTGAGATGGAATCCAAGTTTACTAATCATGTTTGGAACAAGGTTGACGCACCTGAAGGGGTGATACCCATTGGGTGGAAAGTGGGGTTTTTCAAGAAAACATACATGGATGGTTTAATTTCAACCAATAAAATACTCATAGTGGGTAAAAGTCACAAACAAATTCATGGTATTGACTATAAAAACCATATCAATGATGTGATGATAATGTATGTTAAGATTTTTTTTTCATTATTGGTCATTATGATAATAATATATATCAAATAGTTCTAAAATATTCTTTCCTTCATGAGAATTTTGTTGAGGACGTTTATATGATATATCCTGAGGGTTTTAAATTTTTAAAATGAATCTAGTTAGGTATACAAGTTTCAATGGTACATTAATGGATTAAATAATGATTCTCAAAGTTAGAATATTTTTTTAATGATCCAATCAAATTTTTTAGTTTAAAAAAACACTATTTATTCTTATAAATATAAGTGTATTTATGGGAGTATTTTACTGTTTCTCATATTGTATGTAGATAATATACTACTTATCAAAAATGATATCCCAACTCTTAACTCTTTAAGTAAGTTGTTGGGAAAATTATTCTCAATTAAAGACATGGGTGAAGTATCCTATATAATAGGTATGAAAATTTATAGAGATAGAACTAAGAGGCCACTTGAACTTAGTCAGGACACAAACATTAGTAATTTTATAAAGTGGGACACCATGGATAAGTCCTATAAGGGTTGTTTAATAATGTTATAAGGCATGAATCTAAATCAGATTTTGGATCCTTATACAGAGTTATAAAGGATGGATAAAGTTTCTTATCTTCCCCTGTAATTTTTGTCATGTAATACAAATTATGTAATCAACATGATGTTTCTTATACTCCAAGTGATACTAGTATATACCAATATACTCCTTTTAAGATTCACTGGATTACTGGGAAAAGAATCTTAAAGTTCTTAATAATGTCTAATAATATGTTTTTTTGCCTTTGGAGGAGATGATGATCTCTATGTAAAAGGTTACATAGATTCTAGTTTTCAATTAAAAAGTCATATTAAGAAATTAAAAGCTAATTTAATGTTATTATTGAATAGTAGGGTTATTAATTTGAAGTGTTCTTAATAATAAATCAAGAAAGAAAAAAATAGTGGGAGGGTACATCACTACATTAGATGTAGTGAAGGAAGTTATTTAGATTAAGAAGTTCATTACTGATCTTGGAGTGGTTCACTGCATTGAAGTAGCAGTTGGAATTTATTGTGATAACAATAGTGGGTTTTATTAGTGTAAATAACCAAATTCTCACCAACGTACTAAACACATAATTTATAATTATTATATCATAGGATGTATCATTGAGAGGCGAATTGTAAGGATAAATAGGGTAATATGATAATTTACTAGATCCATTGACAAAGATATTACCACATTAGTAATATTATGAACATGTTAGGTCTCTAGGTATTCAATAATAAATATATTTATTTATTTTTTGAATAATATATCATTAATTTATAATAAAATAAAGATTCATTTATAATTAGTTCCCATGGGATTTTTTCCTTTTCATTAATATTTTAATGATAAAATCCACCTAAAACCCAGTTTTGAGTCATCCCAAATGATGATCATTATAGAGTATTTTTTGATGTGATTATATGTAAAGGGCTCCATGAATAGAATATTTTTCTCATTGTAAGTGTTTCTATAAAATATAATAATATAATATTCAAGGGGTAATAAATAGAGACTTATTACTCGGAACAATCCACCAAAGTATATCTCACATAATGGAATACATATATCAATATTATTAGGGGAGTATAATTATTATAAATCCTTATTACATAAGTATAGATATATAACTATAATTAGAAACATCATATTTTGATACCTAACTTAGGAATTTCCAAAGTGATATAGATAATAAAGGGGTGGTTGGAAATATTTCTCATCATGTAGTCAGTTGGAGAATAACAAGATGAGATTTTTCCACTCGTATGACGAGTGAAGAGATATATACGTTGATTGAATTAGACCAAATAAATATATGTATATGATTATTTTAGTTAAATATGACATTATTAGATTCATAGATGAGTTACATTTGATGATCTAATCTCCTAAATGAATTATATGTGATTTATTCATCAACTAGGCCTTTCTATTTCAAATGATCATGAAAATATGAGCTGATCTATGCTATATTGAAAAGTTTCATGTTTAGTGGTAACTAAATGACATGGGAAAACGTATTATATAGGTTTAAATATGTTTTATATGGAATATCTCATGGTGTACATGTTTGTATAAAGATACAATTATGTTTGATAGAGATCACAACTGACCCCTTAAAATCATGAGTATTACTGATGCTTTGTTAGATGCTTATCTTTTCTTACATCTATGATATATGAATTATATATTTTTTAATTCTACTAAGTACTACAGGGTCTCACATTTTTTCCCATAGATATGGATTATGTTTTGGAAATATTTATTTTTCCAACATGAAGACATCATGATAATACAAAAACAAAAGGAGTTTTGGATGGATTTATAAAGAGTTGTGAAGTTAGGAATAAGTTATTTATGGGATTTTAGACTAAGAGGGATATTATTTAATTTAAACTAAGAGAATATGATTTTCATGCATTCATATTTTCATATGGATTCAGTTTCATGCATCTTCCCACAAATTTTTATCAATATTAATATTTTATGAATGGATTAAATGAATTCCATATTTATTGAATATATTTAATCAATAATTTATAATAAGAATATATGTATGATGATGCATTTACTATAGAAAATATGTTTCATCAAATTGATAAAGCGTATAATGGATATATAAAGTATTGAGATCCCTCATATTTGGTATCACTGATTGTATTCAATCATTAGATACTCTCTTCCCCCCAAAATACATTTTATCACTATTTAAAGTCCCTAGAAAAAAATTTCATTTTGGAATCCTCAAGAAATTTTTCTATGATTATTATTTTTGATGTAATACCATAGGAGGTAGGATGATTTTTCCTATATCTCATGTTGTATTTATCAAGAAAACTCCCTTTATTATTGAAGATAAAACATACATTCATATAGGTATTCATGCTTTTGTTCATTATTTATATTGCATGTCCATATCATAATGGATATAAGTAGAACCATTTATGGGTTTTATTTCACTACCATTGACCACATGATTATCCAATAAAACACAACATATAGTATGTGGGAGTATTTCCATGGAAATAGCTCTCATAAGAACCATGATCATAGAAATTATAATTTCTTGTTCTATATATAGATTTAGATTAAAAATATAGTTTATAAAGGAATGATGTTTAGTATTAGTGGGAAGTTTATCCGAGAAAAAATATGATATGTTATTAAATAGTTCCCTAGAATATTTTTATCCAAATAAGAAGTTATGAAATTCTTCATGATCTTTAAAATAGATGATATAAGGAAAAGTAACATGTAAACCAACTAACCTTATCTTATCACTATTTGAAAACATATTGATCTGGATTATTTAAAGGTGTATCTTCCTTGATAGTGGTATGAAATTATTATTTAATAGTATCATTCATAAAGGTGGGTTATTAGAGTTACTATATTGATATTATTAATATAGTTTATAATGAAAAAATATCAATGTAGTAGGATACTAATGAAAAAATTCCCTAAAGAATTTGAATATCATATTTCACGATTGGGTGTATCATAGAGTATGATACGCATATATTAAAATGATGATTTTTTTTAATTTTATTATAACATATTTTATGATATTAAGATGTTTAAAAAAAATTCTTGTATAGTTTTATTTCATGAAAAATCAATATTCTACGAAGGCATTATGGGAATATCATACTATGTGATATGATCAAGTAATAGTTCCATGAATCAAGTATACCAAATGTTATGGAGTTACTGTTCAAGTCTCCTTTACACATTAACTCTTATTAATGGCATTGAAGAGTTCATGGGATATAACTAAAGGATTTAAGTGTATATTTATGAAACTCATTAGTAATTTCACGGATATTGGACATTCCATTTATCCTATATAAAGGATAGTTAAATATTTAGTCTAGGTGTGTGATCACATAAAGTGATTACTGGTTGAAAATATTCCATCCACAAATCTCTCTTATTCCTTCTCTATTTTCCTCTATGATTTGTGCATATTGCGATGAAATTAGAAGACCCAAAGAAATAATTTTTGTGATTAATTATAACCCATGTATAAACCTTTGATAGAAAAAACATAAGAAAATTTCTTATAGATAATCAAAAAACATGAAAAGAAGTCAATAATAACATACCTTTAATAGTCTAAGGTGTAAATTTTCTAGAAGAACCCAGATCGTTATTTCAGGTATGGACTTGGATTTTGGGTATTTTTGAAAAAAAGGGAGGTTTTCAAAATTTCATATGTACACACTATGTACATAATAAGTACACACCAAGAACCCAGTTTCTGGGGGTAGCTGTGTACTACCGGTGTAATGGATGAGTACATGGCCGTGTGTGGTGACTTAGAGACCACCTAAAGAAGGAACCTATTAAGGCATCTACACAACATGTACATTAAATGAACATGTCATGTACTTTTCTTTTTAATTGTTTAATAGGACTAGGGTTGCGCTTAATCCCCAGAATCATCTTCTTCTAACCATGTCTCATCTAGGATCGATGATTCTTCTTTGATCCAATGACTCATCACCTATTCTCCGAATCAAACACCATCGATTGCATTGGAATCCCCTCGGTGATTTCTTATTTCTTCTTGAGCCTCTCCTCATGATTTCTCTTCTTTTGTGAGATATTCAAAGTTGTGCATTTTCGAATTATTTTAGATCTAAAATTTTCTTGGTCGATTCAAAGGATGTGGTTCAAATATATTGATCGTACAATGATGAGGTGGGTGGTTTGTACATTTCCATAGTTGTCTTTGGATTATATGTGCATTAGTGATGAATACCCTGGTTTTGGGTATTGTATGTTTTGTAGATTTAACCATATTTGATGCCTTCTATGTTTTGTATTCTCAAGAAAGGGTTTTGATTATGATTTAGGTTTATTACCTTGTTTATGGATGTTTTTTTTCATGTTATTTTGATATTGGATATTGGGTCTAGAACTGCCAGTTAAACTATTTTGATTCCATTCAAAGTGTTGTTAGGATGCAGTTGATATGATATGACAAGCTTGTTAATGCATTAAAACTGTTTTCCTTATAGTAGATGATATTACTTAGGCTTCTTGATATCATTTGTGTATGATTG
Organism: Viscum album; assembly: GCA_963277665.1. Taxonomy (NCBI): domain Eukaryota; kingdom Viridiplantae; phylum Streptophyta; class Magnoliopsida; order Santalales; family Viscaceae; genus Viscum; species Viscum album. Next base: position 1,750,806,756 of record OY728152.1, read on the forward strand.
TATTACACAGGGCTATGATAATCTAGTGTAGTTAGACCATAGGGGGAATTGAAGTTGAGCGCTTCCCTAGAGTAATTGTTATACTTTTCACATTGCGAGACCATATGGGTGATTGACGATTAGTTCTGCCTTAGAGTTTCTATGGTAAACCATTACGAGACCACAATGGGAATAGAAATTGAGTGCTTCTTCAGAGAGTCTGTAGTTTATTGTTAAAAGACCACATGACGAATTGACAGTGAGTGCTTCCTCAGAGTGTCTTTGTCTTTTTGAGTCCAAGGGGTAAGACCATGTCAACATTCCTATAGGGTATCTACATTTTTATTGACTTAGTGATAAGTTTAACCACATGGGTTATACTGTGAGAACATTCCCCGAGGGTTTCTTGTGAATGATTGGTTACACAATTAATAAATGTAAATGAATGTAGTTGAAACTCTATGATTGATTACATTGGAATACTTCTTTATTTATTACATTATTTTGAATATTATCAACTATGTATACTCACTGATAGTTAGGCAATGCTATTTGGGTGGTTTCCTACTGGGATTCATCTCACACCCTGTTTGGGTCATGCTTTTGGGCCCAAATAGATTATGTTGTTGCAGGTATAGATATCGACAAGCACCATTCTACTTCTGGTACTTGATTTCTATCAAGATGGAGAGCATGGGACAAGGATAAGTATTGATATGTTGCTGGAGTTTACTTGTTTTATTAGTACATTGGTTTAGTATTGTATTTATAGAATTGTGACTTGTTTGGATGCTTTCTTAGACATATATGACATGCATTATTTATATATATATATATATAGTCCCCAGTTGTTTATTTACTTTAAGTATTTCAATATTGTTTACTCATTGTTTCCAATGTGTTACTCTACCTTTGAGGGAATAGTTTCCCTCCAATCACACAGAATGTCCTCCCTACTAGTCGGAAGCTTATGGCGTTTGGAGAAATGCGCTTGAGTCCATGTGACCAACTGAGTACAGGGCACCTTGGGAGACACCTAGAACCAGGACATTACGATGTGGTATCAAAGGGAAATTATTTTTTTCTTTGACTTACTATTTGGATCCTTTAGGTAGGCATACAATTTAATAGGTAGTTGGAAATAATATGTTCCCAGGATTAGCTAACCATGTATAGGGAAAAGCCAATATGACTTGATTAATGCAATGTTATGTTTTTTTAATTGTTACAGTTGATTTTATTTCACCATTGGGTGATTCACATGTTTTGTGTTGTAACTTTTGATATTATTGAGGTTTTATTTCTTTTTAAACAGAATTAAATTAGGGTATGTCATCTCATGCATCATATAGTCACTTTCTAGAGATCACATGTCATGAATTCTTCTCATGACATTTTTGGGGAATTCCTGATTGCATGTTGTTGTGATAGATGTTGTGTTATGTATGCATGTTGTTATGATAGATGACGTGATAGAATACCTACCATTTGAAACGGTATTGATAATATGTAATTATTATTTCCAATGGCCACCATAAATTGGTCCCTAAGGTGTTATGGGTCGCCATTGATAGCAATTTGGTGGATCATGTGGTTGATGGGATTGTTATACTTTTGGATATACACAAATACGATGTAAATATTTGATTTACGGGGAGTATGGGCCCCCACAGATCAGAATTTTTCACTTTAATGTTTTATCTATGTTTTTATGGGGGTTTGAGTAGTTTATAAGGCTTACTATCGAGAAAATCTTAGAATACACATTGTGTGATGATAAATACACACTATGTATCCTTCGGTTTGAGAAGGGAATGTTTTTCTTAATTACACACCGTGCACTATATGAACTCATTGTTTTGTCTTTGACACTGTGATTGACTGTGTGGGAAGAGACACAGGGATGTGATTTTTTTGGTGGAAAACGCCATGTATGGAGAGTATGTGTAGTGTGATAGAGACCATGTATTAGGCCATGTGACTAACGCCATGGATTGGTGAAATACTTCTAGTACACTCTTTGTCTGGCATAAATATGTCATGTTGTATAGACCGTGTATCCATCCATGTGACCAATGAAAGAGATGGATGAAACATAAGTGGTACATGCCATGTGTATGGTGAACACAACGTGTAGTGTCCCCCAAGAGAGAACCGTGTGGTTTAGCTGGGTATAAGAACTTGGGAAGGGGGAAAATAATTCACGTACATGATGTGTCATAGGATGAACATGTCGTGTGTATGGGGTGTTACATGACCAGGGTTAAAAGAAGTACACACCCATTTAAGAACATAAGGGAACATGCTTTGTAGGGGTCATACACACCGTGTATCCATGTTTTTAAAAACATGAAATTTTTATTTTTTTTATTCCTTTCCTGTACTTCAAAGCTTCAATACATTATAATATTGAACTAAAGTGTGCGCTTGACCTTGCAGAGTCATACCACTGAGAAATCCTCCGATTGTATGTCAGATGCAGGGCAACAATCAGACACCAGACATGGTAGATCAGATACTACCAACATACCCTCCTTTCATGACTATCTAGGAACCAATTGTTATACCAGACATGGGTGATGATGAATAGTTCTGAGGAGGATTTATGAGGATTATGAATAATTTATAGGGTGCACTGAATCCTTCCCCATATACGGTAGAGTTGACGTGGGGTTTTCAGCAGCAATATCCTGCCACTTTCTCAGGGGATGGAGGACCTTAGGCTGCTGAGTCCTAGTTATAAGCCATGTTGTCTATCATCAAACATCTAAAGATGCCTTTAGAGAGGAGGGTGATAAAATATACGTATATGCTTCAGGATTCCACCATGATATAGTGATATGTGATTTCATAACAAGGATGCTAGTGAGTTATTGATTGGGATGAGTTCCAGTAGACCTTCATGGATATTTATACCGGAAGACCCTGAGGACTGACCGAGCCCAAGAGTTCATGAGTTTGGAGTAGGGTACTCTCTCAGTCATGGAGTATAAAACTTTCTTCACAGAGCTGCAGTGCTTCACACCCAATCTAAGAGGTGATGAGTTTTTCTATAGATAAAGTTTGAGGATGGTCTGAGGAATGACATATGATCTCATCTGAACATCTTTAGGTTTAATTCCATATATTCTATAGTCAATCAGGCACTTATCACTAAGCGCAGCTTAAGGAATTCTGGTGCTGTGAGCCACGGTGGTTCAGCATCCAGAGATAGTACTTCTTCGGATGATAGTAGGAAGTGCCATTGGGAGTCTACGCGTGGAGAACTGAGTATGAGGGATACTCCTTCAAGTAGTCATGTGGTATGCTAATAGGGTGGGAAGAGTAGGAATATGAGACCACATTTCCCGAGAGACCCAGATGAGTGATTATCATGAGGTATGATGGGCCATCTTCAGTGTTTTTGTCTAATTTTCTCACCAGTAACTGCCAATAGGGTTTCTTCTACGACTCCGTGTTCAAGAGTAGGACCAACACTTTTTTTATCAGTTAAGGAACTGGAGTTCGTCATGTCATTCTAGATGAGGTGGATATCATGGCCTCAGTGGTCAGACACAAGGTTTTCGACAACAGAATGGTGGATCAACTCAGGGGTCACCCATGGTTTCATAGGGTCGTGGCCCATGTTATAATTTTGTGATGGGGTAGACCAAGTTGAAGTAGGATCCCAGACCCTCTACCGTTAGAGGTACGATTTTGGTTTCCTCATTTTTAGCTTTTTCTCTTTTCGATACACAAGATTATTATAGCTTTATATCAGTGCATGTTGTGGATATCCTTAGGCTCTGTATCTTTAGTTATGATGATATCTTGACGATGGATACTCCGTTGGGGATTAGAATAGCTAGGGTACATCAGCGCAATGAGTACCTTCTTGAGGTTGGTGGGTCTCACTTCTTATGGTATATTTATATATTATAGATGACAATCTATGGCGTCATTCTTCGAATAGAATAGTTAGTTCTCTTCTTGGAAGTTGTCAATTTCTATCTCCGTAGGGTGTGTTTTACGTCACCAGAGGGTGGGTCATTTATATACAAGGGCGAGTGGGATTTCCATGAAAGCAAGGCTGGACCTGAGCACCATGGGTTGGGAGAAGTTACATACCATATTGGTAGTTTATATCTTGATGACTGTGGGACTTAATATATGGACTTTCCCCCAAAGGGGGATTTTTTTTGGGATGTCATTCCAGATGAATTTTATGGTTTAGCTTTGGAGAGAAAGGTATACTTCTCTATCGAGCTTATTCCAGTTGCAAAATTAGTATCCATTACTTTTTAGAGGATGGATTCACCAGAGTTACAAGTGATCAATTAGCAGTTTGAGGATTTATAGGCAAAGAGTTTCATTAGACCTAGTACTTCTCCTTAGGGTTCACCTGCCCTTTTTGTGAAGATGGCAGACGATACCCTCAGTTATTGAGTGGATTATCAGAAGCTAAACCTATTGATGGTCAAGAACCGATATACCATGACAAGGATTGATGATCTCTTGGATTAGCTTCATGGAGACCGGGTGTTCTCAGAGATTGACTTGAGATAATTTAATCCTCAGTTTCACATGATACCATAAGATATACCTATTACAGCCTTTTGGAGAAGGTATGGTCTATACGATTATGTGGTTATTCTGTTCGGTCTCATGAAAGCTCCCGCTGTTTTTATGGCACTAATGAAACGAGTGTTTCATCCATATTTGGACTACATATTAGTGGTTTTTATGGATGATATCTAGGTGTAATATCACACTCAAAACAAACATTCTACCCATCTTGATATCATTTTGAGTACACTGAGAGAGCATCAATTATATGCTAAGCTCTCAAAATTACCCTTTTGGATGGACTAGATTCACTTCTTGGGTCATGTTATCTTAGAGACAGGAGTATCAGTAGACCCATAGAATGTGAGTGAAGTAGTTTTTGAGGAGTAGACAAAGAGAATTTTTCAGGTATAGAGTTTTCTAGGGATATCTGTTTACTACAAATGTTTTATAGAAAGATTTTCATGGATAACAGCTCCACTGATAGGCCTGACTGAGAAGGGTTCAAAGTACATGTGGATAGATTCTTTCGATTCAAGCTTTCAGAAGCTAAGAGAAAGATTGGCTACAACATTGATACTAGTTATTCCAATGCCACAAAAGAGTTATACTATTTACTATGATGAATTGGGTATTAGTCTTGGATCAGTGCTTATGCAGGGGGAATACATTGTTTCTTATGGGTCTAAGAGGTTGAGTCCACATGAGAGGAATTAGTAGATTCATGATCTTGTGTTGGATGTAGTTGTTCATGCATTTAATTTCTTAAGACACTACCTTCTGTGAGAGCATTTTTTGTTGTATACTATCCAAAAAAGTCTCAAGTATATCTTTACCCAGTGTGAACTGAATTTGAGACTGTGATGGTGGGTTGATTGCGATTAGTTCATTGACATTGATCTTTCCTAAACACATGGGAAAGGCAAGGAATTGTTTGATGTGTTGAGCATGGGGACTCAGATACAGGTAATTCAGGAGGCCACTAGTGAGTTTTAACATATGGATCTATTCTCTGAGATGCATTTTGAGGTGCATGACAGATAAGGGTAGACATTTATTTCTTCTATAGTTGTTATGTCTAATCTACTTGATCGAGAGAGAATGAGGATGCTATCAGATTCTAAAGACTTAGTTCTATGAGAGAGTGTTTTAGGAGAGGACCCTATTACTGGATAGACCATAGGCAAGGATGATATCTTGAGTTATCATTGGTGTATGTCAGTGTTAGAAGACATATGCGAGGAGATTTTTTGTGTTTTTTATTCCTCAGTTTGGGTAGTTTGTCATGGTTTCACCAAGATGTATCGAGATCTACACCATCAGTATTGGTGTCCAGCTATGAAGAGAGATGTTTATGGTTTTGGTTACGAGATGTTCCACCTATAATTAGGTGAAGGAGGGGAATCAATAACTAGGGGACTTTTTCAACAATTTCCCATTCTCGAGTGGAAGTGGATTGATGTCGTGATGGACTTTGTGACAGTGTTATTGAGGTCACCTCGAGGTAATGATGCAGTTTGGGTTTTCATTGACAGACTCATTAAAGTTTCACACTTCTTACCGATCAAGGAGACAATTAGTGTTTATGATATTGGAAGGTTGTACATCCGAGAGATTGTACGATTTCATGGGGTTCCGCAATCCATCATTTTAGACAGGGACTTCCGTTTTACTTCTCATGTTTGGAAGGGACTGTAGAGGGATTTGGGTACATAGGTACTTCTGAGTACAACTAACCATCCTCCGAAAGGTGGCCAGTCTGAGCATACGATTCATGTAATGGAGGACATGCTTAGAGAATGCGTCCTAGGTTTTTGAAGATCATGGGAGAAGCACATACCTTTGGTGGAGTTTTCCTAGAATAATAGTTTTCAGGAGACTAATCATATGGCACCATTTGGGGGCTTGTACAGTAGGCCATGTTGACCGCCCCTATGTTGGTTGGAAGTAGGAGAGGTAGATATGGTGGGACCTCGTCGTGTCTAGCAGAATCCATAGAAGGTGGAGTTTATTCGAAATAGGATGGATACTGTATAGTCATGAAATGAGTCTTATGAGGATAGACGGAGATGACCTCTGGTGTTTGGGGTTTGATATTCGGTTTTCTTATGTGTCATACCAAGGTTTGGACACTGGTGGATTAGGAAATAGGGAAATATTTCACCGAGATACGTTAGGCTGTTTGTGGTTTTGGAGAGAGTCGGGCCAGTTTCCTATCGATTGATGTCACCCCATGAGGACATGGCTATGCACGACATCTTCCATGTTTCCCAGGTAAGGCATTATTTCTTAGACTTGTATCATGTTTTCAACCTATGGAGGTTGAGTTAGAGGTGGAAACATCATTTGAGGAGCATCCTCTCTGGATTGTTGATCACATCACGAAGGATTTCCATGGTTGGTTTATTCTTCTGGTACTAGTGTGGTGGTATCACACGAGAGTACATGATGAGACATAGGAGATGGTGACCAATGTGTGATAACAGTGGCCAAAGCTGTTTGAGGATTCTTCTTTTTCGGCAACTTGTTAGGGAAATTCATAGACAAATTTTCTTAAAGGGGGATGTTTGTAAGAACCAGAATCTTCATTTCAGGTACGACTCTAGATTATTGGTGTTTTTTAGAAAATGGATGTTTTTGAAAATTTCATAAGTACATGAAGTGTACTTAGGATTAGACAATGTGTACCCTATTGACGTGGGTATCCGTGTACTGGCTGTGTAATGGCCATGTACATGGCCTTGTTTGGTGACCTAGAGACTGCTTAAAGCAAGGGCCATTTAAGGCATGTACATGGTGTGTACATTAAATGAACACGATGAGTACTTTTCTTTTTAGTTGTTTAATCAGACTGAGGTTTTATATAATCCCTATAATCGTCTTCTTCTAAACCCATCTCATCTAGGAGCGACTGAGAGTGATATCTATTTTCTAAGACACCTACCCATCATCTGTTTTCAGAATCTGACACCATCAATTGTGCTGGAATCCCCTTGGTGAGTTCTTACTTATTCTATAGCATCTCATCCTGATTTATCTTATTTCATGAGATATTAAAGGTTGATAATTTTTGAATTTTTTTGCAGATCTATTAAGTTCTAGGTCAGTTAAAAAATTGAGGATCAACTATTTCGATCGTACAATGTCGAGGTGGTTGGTTTGTGCCTTTTAGTAGTTTTATTTGGATTATATGTGAAAAAATTCCGAATACCCTATTTTAGGGTATCACATGTTTTTTAAATTTAACACTATTTAATACCTTATATTTTTTGTTTTCTCAACAAAGGGGTTTGACTTTGATTTTGTTTGATTAAAATGTATATGGATGTGTTTTCCCTTGTTTGTCTGATATTGGATGTTGTGTCTAGAACTGCTTGGTAGGCTGTTTTTTCCATAGTTAGTGCTGTAAGGTTGTAGTTGATATGATATAACATTCTTGTTATATGAATTTTTTCTGATTTTCCCTATAGTAGATGAGATTAATTTGTCTTCTGGATATCGTTTGTGCATGATTGTATTACATAGGGCTTTGAGAACCTAATGTAGTTTTACCATAGGGGGAATTGACATTGAGGCTTCCCCAGAGTGTCTGTTATACATTTCACTTTGCGAGACAATTGAGGGGATTGAATGTTAGTGCTCCATCAGAGTGTCAATAGTATACCATTATAATAACATAAAGGTAATATACATTGATTTCTTCATCAGAGAGTATAGTTTATCAATAAAATACCACAGGAGGAATTGGGAGTGAGTACTTCCTCAGAGAATTTTTTCTCTTTGTGAGACCAAGAGGTCAGACCATGTGAGATTTCCCGTAGGGTCTTTACATCATTATTGATTCAATGGTAAGTTAAACCATAGGGGTTAGACTGTGAGAAAATTCCTAGAGAGTTTATTGTGAATGACTGGTTGCATATTTTATAAATATAAAAGAATGTAGTTGAATCTATAGTATTGTTTACTTTTTAGTACTTCCTTCTTTATTACTTAATTTTTCATATTACCTACTATATAAATTAACTGATAGTTAGACACACATATTTGGGTGGTTTCCTGCTGGGATTTGTCTCACACACTGTTCAGGTCATGATTTTGGGCCCAAACTGATTATATTGTTATAAGTATAGATAAGGGAAATCACCCATCAAATTCAGGTACTTGATTGTTGTGGAGCTGGAGAGCATGGGAATATACTAAGGCTTGCAATGTTTCTCGAGTTTACTTGTTTTATTTTTATATTTTTTTAGTACTTTATTTCTAGAACTGTGACTTATTTGGATATTTTCATAGACATATGTGACATTCATCATTTATATATATGCTCCTGTGGTTTATTTACTTTCATAATTCCTTTACTATTTACTAATTGTTTCCACTGTGTCACTCTGTCTATGAGGGCATTGTTTTCCCACTATCTCACCCAAGTCCCTCTCTACAAGTCGGAAACCTACAATATTTAGGGAAATGCGCTTGAGTCCATTTGACCAACTGGGTAAGGGGAACCTTTGGGAGGCACCTAAAAATGGGATGTTACATTTTAATTTCCAGTTATTCACGATTCTACTATTTAATGAATGGTGTTTCTAGGTTTTCCTGGTTTATTTTCAGTTTTACTACGTTGATTAATCATTAATCTATAATTATAAACGTATTAAAGTTATTAGTTCCTTTCTACATTGTATGATTCATGATTTTATTTGAGAAATAAAGTTATTGTAAACTGTGTTGCCTATTATAAAGCCTATCATTAAATTTGGTTTATGATTTTTTCTGTCAATTTGAATCATAGATTAAAATATGAGATACTATAAACTATATCTCAATACACATCTTGTGATTTTTATAGGTTTCATCCTGTAACATCCCACAGTTCCTCATTGGCTTGATTCAAGGTAGAATTGATACTTGGCCTTAGGAGACATCCCCAAGTCACCAAAGCCTAGAAATTATTGTCAAGAGATTCAATAAAATTTAGGGATTATTTTTCCTTTGAAAATAAAACAACCAAGACAATAATAACTCAACCAATCCACCACTAATTGATATATGAAAATATAGTGAGGAAACTCAATCTATAACAACAAAAATCACTATATCAAGGTACCTAACAGAAACCAATATCAACATCAACTAGAAAGAAGAATACAAACCCCAAAAAACTCAAAGTATCCAGGTATATAACTATGAAACTCCAAACATACTACATGATCTAACTCCAATATCCACACCCAGGTATCATGAAGTACCACTAATGTAATGAGATACATTCCCTATACCTGTGTATCGGTAAAAAATATCTAAAAAATCTCCAAAGGTCCAAATTAGGGGTGAGTAATAAAACTCAGTAAGTTTTCCAAAAATATATTTCCTACTCACTCTATTTGGATATAACATGTTATGAAATTTATATAAAATAATGTATATAAAACAATAGAAAATAATTTATATTAAATCCAATTAGTTTAACTCCCAAACAGTTTTCCGTACTAAAATAGTTCCCCAAAAAAGAAACCAAATAAGTTGTTTAACAATTATCTTGATTTCCAATTTTTCATAAACCGTTACATTTCAAAAAACCACACACACACACATAATAAACCAAACAACTGCAAAATCATAGTGTTACTATTGATGATAGAACTAAATGTCCATATTCTGTCCATTTGAAGGTGGAACTTCATGACAATTATCCATCCCAATCGAGTCACACTTAACCATTTAGAACAATAACCATTCCAAACCAAAATTTGACAAACCAATTCAATAAAAATCGTACTTGTATTAAAAATAATTTTTTATACATGAAAACTAAAAATATATTTTGAAATTTTTATTTTAAAATTATGTTACGAATTTCAATTTTCATAAAAACAACCATTTTTCACAATTCCATAAACTATCACCAAAGACGGTTTCCATCAATCATTGTACAAAAATTTCACAATCGTTTTCAAGAAGAAAATCAATTTTAAAAAAACTATTCAAGTTATAGTAAGAGTAGTAGAGAGTGAATCCAACTACCTCAAATGTTATGATGAAAACAAATAACAACATAACAACTTCATCAAAATAGGGTTGAATCTCAAAAAAAACTCCTTAGATCTCATTCCCTAACATCCAAATAGAAATAAGCAACATTAATGGCATCAATTATCATATATATATATATATATCTCAAACAGATCATATATATGAGTCCAATATTTGAATGGGAAGTATATCTAAGCAATACAACCAATAATATGGACTTTCCAAGGAATTCAACATTCAACACACCATAATTTTCCACCGAATAACTTCCGGATAAAAGAGAAGAGTCTCCACAACCTCTGAGAGGAAGGAAATCCGAGTTACGGTTGGAAATTGTGAAAAATTAGGGTATTTGGGTAAAACCGAGTTAGATACTCTTTTTTAGGACATACCATTTAATAGTACTTTGTTGGGTTTCATGGTTAGGCAAACCGAGCACCAACAATGTGCCAACCTCTACCTCTAAACACCTCCCTGCATGGTTGTCTTACACGGTTAGACAAACCATGTGTGAACCATGTTTTTCCATATATTCTATTTTTTAAAGTAACTCCTAGGTTTTCACACAATTTGGAAAAACCATATGCCTAACTACGAGTCTTCCCAGAAACCACTATTTTAATTTTCACAGTTTATTGTAGGAGTTTAATAGGCTGGAATGGTCTGAAGGCCGTCATTCCGTTTTATTATTTTGATAATACACTATTCATTAGTTGATGTGAAACCCTTACAAGGATTGAAGGATTAAACTTAATTACATGACCCATAGGTATTAGTGGGAATAACCCAGACAAAACAACTTGAAACTGCTCCTCCCCAGGATATGTCATGATATCTGCACTCCACCTTCACAGGGCTGGTCGGATAACTGTCGTATGAATAGTTTCATAGGCCTAGTACTGATGGAAATGCCGTACCCTCTCATTCTTCCAATTTTGATTAGCTATTCTCTAGTGAATACACATGCCCTGAACCCTCATCTAAAGTCTTGTCCCTTGTAGTCTGAGTGGTACATCTGCATAATCATCTGACCCAAAGGCCATGGGGAGGCCTTAAGGCATTAAGATGGCCCAAAGGACTTGAGAGAAAACTTATCTGAAGGCCTTGGGTGGCTTGAAATCCTTTTAGGACCTGAGGACCAAATCGGTGGCCTAGAGGCCTAGATGAAGGAATAGTTCTGACTACTACAATACGAAATTGTACCCACTACAACACATACTACAATACTGCTACAACCCCTACTATAGTAATTCTACAGTACCCCAAAATATTTATCCACTTGGATTTGATCTCGGGTCTCTTGGATACAGTTATCCTCACTAAACGGGCTGAGGCTCATGTGTCTGTTAGAGTTTCCTAGTTTCTACTAAACATGCTCAAATAATGAACCATTATAAAATCCCAAAAAAAATCAAAATTTTCAACAAACCTTCCAAAACATAATCCATACAGTTTAGATGCCTAAAAAGAATAACTAATTGTTTACTTACTTGAATGTAGGGGTGATAAATAACATATGACAAATGTATATTTTATGATATGATTTTATTGTGTGGGTTTTTAAAGAACCGAGTGTTGTAATGAATTAATGATATCCCTATGTATCAAAAAATTCCTCTACATATTATATTTAACAACAATATTATCAATCATATTAAGAATCATAGTACATAATTACATGCCTCAGGTTACTAGTGGTATCCTATGATTGATTTTATATCATTAAATACAATTTAATAACAATATTTGCTTCTTCATTTTCATTTATTAATTGATTTATGTAATTTATAGATTATTTATAAATTATAATATAATGTAATTTTGGATATCAATTAATTTATGAAATTAATTATAAATTATTTAATTGTATATTGTTTATAGTTAATTAATTAAATGTTTATGAAACATTTTTCAGTAAATATTCAAGAATGTTAAGTTTTATTGATTGAATAACGTTTCAAAATTACATTTAATGAGTTATAATTTAGATATAAAATGATTATATGGAAATAATAAATATAATTCAAAAAAAATTATAAATTAAAAAATAAGGAAAAATATAAAGTTTTTATATTTCAAATTTATGAATTACCCATATTGTTAATTTGAATGGTTCAAATTAAAAGGGTTTTATTTAGAAATCATTTAAACATTATCAAAATATTTTTGATAAATTATGTGAATAAGGATTAAAATAATATTAAAATGAAAAAATCATATTTTATAAAATGTTTATATAATAGAAATAGAAATTTGAAATGATTATATATCATAAAATATCCTGTATTTTAAATAAGTGAATTTTTATGAATAATATGAAGGAGTTTATATAAGAATAAATAAAATAGGTTTATATTAATATAATTATGGAATGTCCATAATTTAATATAAATTTTTTATAATTTTTTATATTTGAAATTTTCATAAATGTTTCTCTCATGTTAAATTCATGAATTATATCTATTTCTTATAAAATTTCCACACCATGCTAGGTAAGAAAACATAATATTTATTTTTCATGTACCACAAACATAGTTTTTAAGTAAATTTTTTAACTCAAATATAGATATTAAATATATTTTATACATATTGGTTTTCACAGTTATAATGAATTCGATTATCTCTTGAGTAAACTCTCACTAGAAGGAGGGATCTTCGGACGAACTCACCACTAAACTATAGGATAATTAATTATTCTAGAAAGGTGGAGGTTTTCTATGTATTGATAGAATCTTACTCATGTCAATATTATCAATCTCATATAATTATAAACAACTACATGTAATGGTCATCTATTGTAACACATTGAGATTTTGTATTTTTTTAAATAAATTTTACAAATTTTTAAATTTTTATTTATAATAAATATTCATTTTATATTGCATTACACCCAACACAATGTTAATCTTGGACTAAATCAAACATAGTTTTCCATGCATTACACATGAATCTGATTAAAAAAAACCGCGATATACTATTAATATTGTTATTTAAGTGCAGCTGTTACAACCAAGATTTTAAAAATATAGAAATAAATATTAATAACTAGTTATTTGTTAATATGTATAATATTATGTATAAATATAATAAATATATAAAAAAATAAATATTTTTTTTGTATTGTCGTTATATGTTTCAAAAATACTATTTTCTTAGGAAAATGATATTTATTTATTTTTATGAACAATATAAAAAATTAATTTATGAAAATTTTAGAAACATAATTTCATAAAATAAAGTTTATTTGATAAATAATCATGTAAAAATAACTTTAGGGTGAATTTTTGGTATTTCTTTTGAACAATTTCACTTTAATGAATAATGAAAAATATTAATTTTTAATTGAAAACTACATTTTATTTTAATTTATTTAGAAAGTATAATTATATTATAAATTGGTTTTATAGAAAAATTAGTTCAATTATACATACATTAATCCAATATAGGTCACCTTTAATAAATTTCATATTTAATTTTGTAATAAAAAGTTCATAAACATTTGAATATTTTCTTTTTAAAACCCCACTTTCTCATTGTGTATGCAAGATTAATTTAAAATTAAAATTTTCCACTTCTGTGAATTGAATTTGAAAAGAAGATTTCATATTTTCGACGAGAATAATTTATATTTATCGAGTAATGTTAATTTAATTATTCACAAAATGAATAGAAAAAATAGTGAAAATTATTAAGTTAAAAATGGTATTACTAGGGGTTAAACTAAAAAGACGAGTTTTAAAAATAACCTAAAACTTTTCCAACACCAATATTTGGGACATATTTAGACCTTATATATTTTATTATCGATAATGGTTTATTTTGGATCCTTATGACATGAAAAAATGTGGTTGAAATTCATTATTTCAAAAATTACATGTGTGCCACTCACCTCACTTATAAGAGGCCATCCCCACTCCTCTATTCTTTAAGCCTCAAAACCCTTTTGTTTAATCCAATAACTACCCCATTAAATTTTAAACATCAATAATATAATCTTATAACCCTTATTTTGGACCTAAATCCAAAAATATACTCTTTTATTGTATGTTTAAAGAGTATACCCTAAGAAGAGGTAATTTTCCTCAAGAAGATTTACTATTTTATTTATTAATCCAAATAATTCAATTATTATTGTAACATGATTATATAATAATCTCATTATCTTACATATACTAAAATTTTGTTATGTCAAGGTCATGATCTATAACCATCTCCACTTTGATCAAATGGGTTATGAAATCACCATTCGTGTGTATGGCCCGACTACGACGAACCAATGTCATTAATTTTTCAATTACCACCTATCACGGTTAGAAATTATGATAGATTTAATATTTATAAATGATATATATGGTAATATTATTCTTCTATAATTAATATATCACACATTAATTCCTGATTTCCATATTGTTGGAATACTATAACCTCACTTGCATGTGTGCAGGAATACCGCCACATGAAGCGATGTGATTCATTCACACATTACATGGAAGGTATTAAGGATGGATTTAATAATAATATATGATATATATGAAATAAAATCATTTTATAGTTAAAATAAATTATTTTACTCTCTTTTTTCAATCTAATAAAAAAATGGAAACCCCATTCATATGTACGTATGACCTACCGTCTCCATGAATGGTTTATTTCATTTTCTATCACTAAATTTTATGGACTACTCTAAATACAAATATAATGAATATATATAATATTTTTATCATGTTTATAATTCAAGATATTATGGAACCATGATCAAATTATAAGGAACATAAATATAACAAATCAAAACATATACAAAAAACAAATCAGTTATTACCTGAAATATAACATAAACATGGAATTATTAAGAAATAAGTTATAAAAGGTTACAAGAAAATAATATATGGTATGATATAAGAAAAAATTTTATTTAATATATTTATAAGAAAATTATATATATTATACATTATGTTTTAATGTGTATTATGGAAGTAAATATATAAAGAAATGTTTTTTTGTCTCAATTTTGATTCTTTGAGATGTACTTTATATTATGCATCTATATTATTTCAAGAGGTGTATATACTGATTATTTCTCCTGAAATATCTTAAATTTATTTATACTCATGATATTTTATGTTCCATTTTATGTTATTCCTTTATGGGACTTATGACTCAATGTTACCAATGTGGAACTATTTTTTGTTACAGTCTCATAGTTTATCAGGATTGTTTATGACTATGTTTTTTATGACAAAATATTACGATCCATCTCTCAAAAAACTCATGAAATCTATTATCCTATGGTTATTCAGGAAATTTTAATGTAATATTACCATTTCAAACAGTTTTTTAATTTAATATAATAGAAATGTTTTTAATAAAATCCATCATTATTTCTCTTTTCGTTTAGAAGTCCATTTTCATTCAAAACAGTATTTTCGAAAAAAAAATTAATTTTTTTTATTATTATCCTATTATTTTTTAAAATAAATTATTATTCATGTTTGGATTTTCTTAAAAATTATTTGAAAGTAATATTCATGCCATTTTTTAGAAAACGTTTTTTGTATTTTACAAAAAATGTAAAGGGATTCTTTATATTAATATGTATGGCACGAATGAAACATCCCATATACATAACCATTATTTTTATTTAGTAGTTCTTTGTATATTTTCTATTTTATTTTTAAAGAAAAATATTTTCAAAATGTTTTATGTTTTTAGAAAGTATTTTTTATAGTGAAAAAGATTTTTTCCTCAAGAAATATTTTAAATGATTGATCAAAATTATTTTACATATAAGATGATTTTTTTGATGTTAAATATACCTAAATGGGGATATAATTTATGGATATAATACTTATTATTTCTCAGAATGGTTTGTATTTGTGATAAAATGATTTTTATTAAACCCAATTATCTTCCATGGGTTATACCATGATTTTTTTTATTAAGACCACTTTTTTAGGGAATATACATTGATGAAAAAACGAAATGATTAGGAATCATATCTAGTTTCTACAGGTTAAGATATAAGGAATTGTTTTTGAAGCCCATTTGATTTCATGGGTTATTATATGATGAAGGTTTTATAATATTATGAAACACATAAATATAGTTTTCATTGTTAGATGAGTGGGAACTATATCTCCTTCTAATGAATTGGGTAAAGATTTATATCTCATGATATATACAACATTAGAATGGGGAGTGAACCCAGCTCAGTAAGGGAACTTTATCACTATTTTGGTTTTTTGGAGAAAACCTTGAATATTATGATGGTTTATGGATTGAACCCATTCCAATATGATTGCCTTAAAAATGAGTGTTGAATAATATGTAAATGATTTTCTATGCTTATATGTATTCCACATATCTATGTATTATGAAAATGTTATGATCTTATGGATAATGTTCATTGGTTCCCTTATGATACATGTCTTATGACCTATTGATATTTATTACATGGATCAAGATTATGATCTTTAATATGAAAGGTATTGTTTCAGAAATGTTATTCTCATGTTCTCATGCACTTACGCTCATGTTACTCTTACATATCTTCTTTATTTACCCATACTGAGCTTCTGAGTGAAACCATTCTTATATTTCATTTCCCCAGGTGGTAAAGAAATGTATTACATCTGATATGTATAAAAAGGGTGATATTTATGAACATAATCGTGGGATATGATGTATTTTACCTATGGACCAGTTGTTTGTGATTCCGACTTTCTAAATATGACAAACTATTATAGTTATCACGAATGTGTTTATGTCATGAAAATAATATCTATCTAAAAATATGTTTTATGAATGTATGAAAATCATAGATTATCTATAACTGGTATCATAGGAATTGTTTAGTTAAACTATGGATGTTATGATAAGAAAAATTTAGTGTCATCCCTTGGGATATTTTAAATTATATTTCAATAAATGTCTTTAATTATAAGTCTATGAATGATTTAATGCAAAGAAAAATGTCCTGGAATCTTGGTAAAGGGTAGAGTGAGTGGTTTTCTAATAAATTATATCCATGTAGGGATAAAAAAAGTGGATGTGGATAAAAAATACAGGTACCTAGGGGTAGTAACTCAGAATAGGATACATTTATCTAGACATAGAAATCACCTAATGAATGATACGAGGCCTTGTTGAACACTTGGTTTTACACTATTTTAGGATATTCTTTAGAAATTCAAAAATTATTTACAAACTATCGTAAAGGATATACATAGAATTTCACTATAGATAACATATGATACTCTGAAATTGTCATATATTAAATTTTATGGCTTCATTATTTAGGCATATTTTAAGTTATTTTTTATGGTAATGTGGTTCCCTTCTAGGATTATTGTTTCATAGACTACGATTTTTGGTTTTAGTCAGTGGCTGGAACCCAATGAAATTGTGTTAATGTTGAGAGTGATGGAAAATGCAATTACTGTCCGCCTAAGAATCTAAATGTTATGGGAGGTGGAATGGAAAATATCATTTATTTTATCACATGACTTTATCAATCTTTGAATCATACTAGAATTTCAAATTAAAAAGGTGTGAACTACATTGAACTGATTCCTTAATGAGGGAGAATTCACATTCATTCAGTGGGTCCTCTGATCACTAGTTACTGTACAATGGATTGGTACCGTTGAATATATATTTTCCATTCTACATTATTTGGAACATGAAAAAAATTCATTTTGGATATCTACCATTTTAATGGTGAAGTTGATCAGTGCCAGTCTCTTATCTACAATAAAAAATAATAAGATGAATTTGACTACATGGATTGGTAGAAGTTCAATAAATTATTTTTCAATAAGTAATTTCTGCATATTTTTATACAATGATGGAGAAAGAGTTCCTTGAGATAAATCAAACGGATGATGACGTTGTTGATACCTATGTGGAAAATATTACAATACTTGTAAGGTATGCTTCTAGTATTGTCATCCAACATGAAAGTAAGGTTGATCGATCATTTAGAGAATTAAGGCCAAGTATCTTAAGAGTATTATCCATAAGTGAAATTTGTATCAATGAAGAGATAGTTTGATGCACTATTAAGGTGGACATTGAGGTGAGATTTACGTATCAATATCATGGTTCTATTGAGAAGAGAAAAATGGAATTCAAAAGAAAATATATGAACCATAGAGAGAAGAATATGAGATTTCCTTTATGCTCTATGTGTGGGTATAAGCATGGATGAAATTTTCATAAAGGGACTAGTAAATGTTTTATCTATGGAAGGGAAGTTCACCAGGAAATTCATTATAGTTGTGATATGAAGAAGTTATCTAATCTTACGAACTGATAGAAATCTAAATAGAATGAACCAACCACACTCTAGTGTTTAAAATGAAAGGTGTATATGAACAATGCTAAAAATTACCCAAATACAAAGGTTAATGACGATTATCTATGCCAACAACCTCTTAATATAATAGATAAAGAGAAATCTCATGTGATCACTATTTGAGATGATGGGTGTGATAACAACACGATGAATGTTATACTTACCATCGACTCTAGAATTTTTAATGTCTTATTTGACTCTAGATGTACCCATTATTTCATATATAATTAATTTTATAGGGGTATAAATATTCTAACCAAATGATTATATATATATTTAATAGTGAAACCCCCTAATGCTATGATGATATCATATCAAGTTTATGATTCCTCTTCGATTGATGTTGGTGGTAATGTGCTTCCTAAAAATATTTTAATTCATCCTCTAGTTTAATTTGATGTTATCTTGGGCATGGATGGACTCTGTCTCTATATTAATCCCACATCAATTATTAAGGAAGGGAATTCATGTTGGATATTCCCAAAGAACATATGATCATCTATCAATGTGATGATATGTATGGACATTAGATGGAAATAAAATCCAGTTTATGGGTCTTAATTCGCATGAAGAATGTATTTTTATCTTAGATTGATTGGGAGAAAATTGACTTCAATGATATCCCTATTTGGAGGGAATTTGTTATTGTATTTCCTGAATATTTTTCTATCCTTCCACCAAAAAATTAAGTTATTTTCTCCATATAATTCATAACTAGTTCCAAACAAATTTCAGAGACACACTATAGAATGGGAACGATTGAGTTGTAGGAATTGATGAAGACACACATAAAGATAACATATTTATTGATTTTGAAATATTGAAGAAGAAACCATTTTAAAACCTATACAAGGGATTAATTTTTCAATGTGTGTCACCTAGGGGTCGACCAATTCATTTTATTAAAAAGGAAGATGGATCAATCAGACTATGGATTAATTATTAATAGATGATCAAGATCAAAATTAATAATAAGTATCCACTTCATTGTATTGAATAATGTTTTGATCAACTGTGCTAAGGTAAATATATTTTCAAGATTGAACTTTATTCTGTATATCATCAATTGAGTGTGAATAAGGAGGATATACCAATTAAATCATTCCATAAATGGTATGGACAACATGAATATATAATGATTCTATTTTGTCATATTAATTACCCTAATATCTTTATGGATTTAATGAATTAATCCTTTAGATATTAACATGACCAGTTTATAGTAGTCTATATAGATAATATTATTATATAGTCAGAATGTAAGGAAGATCATGAAAATCACCTGATAATTGGACTAAATACCATATAGAAGGATAAAATATACGAATTTTTTTTTGAACTTTGGATGTAGAATATTTCATTTTGGGGTCGTATAATCTCATGATAACGTTTACCAGTAGACCCATTTAAGACAGAGGCTATTGAATATTAGACCAGACAAAAATAAGTGACTGATATCCATAGATTTCTTGGTTTAGCTATAAATTATTTATGGTTTATGGTTAATTTCTCATAACTAAATAATCCTCGGACCAATTTGACTAAAAATGGAGCAATGTTTTTTTTCTATAGTTGAATGTGAGGAAAATTTCAAGGAACTAAAGACAATATTATTTAGATTAGCTATGATTACATTAACCTACAGTGGAGATGAATTTTTTAATATGTAGTTATTCATATAAGAGGGGATTGGGATGTTATTTTATTTATAATGAAATTTTTATTACTTATCCCTCACAACAATCGATGATTCATGAGAAAAATTACAAAACTCCTGATTTGGAGTTAGCTATGGTATTTTGTGCAATAAAAATACGAAGGAAATATATTTATGGAGAAAAGTGTGATATATATTCTAATCATAAAAGTTTAATGTATATATTATATAATAGGGTGTTGAAAATTGTCCAATAAATATGGTTACATAGGATTAAAAATTATGAATTCTCAATACACTACCACCCTAGGAAAGAGAACATTGTGGCCAGTGATTTGATTTGAATGGATCATACTAACTTATCCATGATGAGAATTAGAAGAAGATCCAATATTTATATATTTAAAAATGATGGATCTAGAAATCCTAAACAAAGGAAAAAAATAATATCTTGATGAATTGAATGTTAAACAAACTTTCCATGTGATGATTGAAGAGTCATAGAAGAAAAATACAGAGCTGAAAAATAACATTACAAATATTTTTGAGTTAAAATATGATTACGATAGAATGAATAATTTTAGGAACCATATATTAATTCCTCCCATACAATATTTGAAGGAGTTTTATAGTAATCTTATAGTTCATAATTATATAATCATCCTAGAAGTACAATGATGTATACATATTAAAAGTGTATTTCTGGTGAGTTGGTATAAAGAGATATATCACAGAGTTTGAACTATATCTATGAATTCCAATATCAATATAAATTACTACATAAACAAACTATATTCTTATGATGGGATTCAAACAGTCATCCCTAAAACATAGTAAGTCTAATTCAAATCAATTAATTATATGTCAATACACTAACAATGTGTTAGAAGAAACACCCAAATAACTACCAATAACTAGAGATCCAACACTACTTTTTCAAGACTGACATCATAAATTTTCAATCAATTCTCCTATTAGGATCATTTATTCTTGAAACAACACTTTTATCCCATCTAAGATTCATATTTATGAAAAAGGGTTCCCCAATAAAGGTGACATGGTCTCTATATCATCCATTTCATTATAAGAGGACTCTAATTCCATCATCACATAAGTTAAACACATTATAGGAACATTTCGGATTATTTCACCACGATTGTTTCCATTTTCATTCTTACCCACTATTTTATTATTTAAATAAGTCAAGGAATATATGAAAATAAATTCTTTGTAAATGAAAATATTCAATTTTTTTTAATATTTTTGAAACATCAATTTCCTAAATCACCACTCAAAAATAAATATATATTTTCTATATTATAGATCATAATAACATGCTTTATAGTTTATTGAGTTATATCAATGATTAATTATTCTAAAAATTACTTAAATAAACAATTTTTTTCTTCAAAACATCTCATGGACATTCTTTAATGTGTATTTTATTGAAACATAATTTCCATGATTAAATTATTTTCAAAAATGTAATTTTATGCCAAAACACATTGATATAACATAATAAATAATGGGATTTAATAAGCGTAATTATTATTTTGTATCAAAGAAAATATAAATATTACACAAAGATAAAGAAAATTCTTCTTTCAAACATTTCAACCATAAAAAATAACATTCCCACAAGAACAGTAAATTCTTATGGATAGATATCAATGTTTAAAAACTCAATTACTCAACACCAATACTAAAAAATTAAATACAATATTTTTAATCATTAATTCACAATTTATTTTAATTTTTTTTCTTCTATAAAAATGTTTTCATAATTAATTTTTTAAATTATAATTTAATGCATACTGAGCTACAATACATGGCCTTTATCTAATCCATTGATAATTTGAAACTATTGTTTTTTTCATTTTATTTTATTTTTTATGTTCCTATTTGTTGATATGGTTATCCTTGATCTATTTTATTTCAGGAAACATGATAAAAAACATCATAGTGGCCTACATAGCTAAAAACTATCAATACATCACAATCCCTCAAGTTCATCTCATCTATCCATGTGTTCCTTGTTGCATGAACCCAGCATAACAACATAATTATCCATAATTTCCAATAATGCCCATTTTTGTTATTTTAATTCATTTTATATGTTGTCTTTGGTTTCATAGAGATAGCAGATCAAGGGTGGGAAATGCATTTCTCATTAATATACTTCATCAACAATGAGATAGAGAGAGAGAGTTTGAGAGTGGTTTCTTGAACCATATTCATTTATTATAATTTAGATCCTATGTTATTATAGGTTAGTGATCCTATGATTTATATTAAGGGGATATTTCCATGATCATATGGTTAAAATCAATTCACATCGAGTGAATAAGGAGGAAAAATGAGGTGGATGATATTATGATAAAGGGAAATATCTAAGAAAATGAAAACTATATCCACTTATAATAAGATAAACTAGAGGATTGATAAAAAGTTCTCAGGGTTCTCCAAAAAAATTTTCTTTAATTTATTATAATTATTATGTCATAATGTATTAGGTATGCTATGATGATATATTCACAATGGAGGAATATATTGGTCATTGAGCTTGACTTTTCCATAATCTTCTAGAGTGACAAGATCCTCATGATCAAATAACTTTTTTTGCATTTTATAATTCTTCAATATATCATTTTTGTAATATCCATTCTATAAATTTATATCATGAAAAAACATGATGATCTTTCCTTAGGATTTTAGGTTTAATTTACACTAAATCATGAAAAATATCAGGGTCCTTTTTTATATTCCTTACCATTTTTCATGACATATATATTTAATTTTATTTCAATTTATGATTCTTGTTTAGAAAATATATTTTGGTTGTTGTCTAGGTTCACCAAATCAAAAAAAATTACTTTATTTTATGTCACACATTGAGATTACCATTTTGTTGTTTCATAATTATTGTTACATTAATTTTTTACTCTATGAACAAATTTTAGCATCGTTTGAATTTAAGAATCAAATATTCCAAATTTATTTATATTATGAAAATATTTATTTTATATTTAAATGAATTATTTTATTACTAAATTTGATTATATGAATATTGTTTTTTGTAATTTATTTTTTTAATATAGGACCATATCTAGAATTTTTATTCTTTATGATATCATATATTATTTACATTATTGGAATATTTAATAAATTAATTTTTATTTTGGTTTTGTACGAGTGAATTTTTTTACTAAACCACATTTTAGTATTTCATATTTTATATTTTTTTATACAACCACTAAATTTTATATTTTAAATTGATCATTGAGTACGATGTTAGTATTATGAGAAGTAGTAAATTCCCAGAATAAATAATATACAAAATTTTTGAGGTATATCATAACTCATAAGACTAAATATTTTATCTTTATAAATTTTTAAAACTAATAATTTCCTTTAAATGATTATTTTGTGGTTTACATTATATAATTTGAAATGGTGTTTAATATTTAGTAATAAAATAAAAAATAACAATTTTTTAAGATGGATTTTCATAAAATAGTATGAAATTATTCATTTATATATCAATTTATTTAATGAGTTCCAAGCATATTTTTGGTTATTTATTTTTGTGTGGTCAAATCCATCAATACTACTTAAAATAATTCAATTCCATTGTTTAATGATATAAATCAGAAGATATTCAATTAAAGTTTATTATTTTTTAGTAAAATTCAAAACCATATTAACTTTCATAACTAAACCCTCTCTATGATTTTGGATATCGATAATTAATAACTCTCCCTATTTAAGAATCCCAAAATAATAATATTTTAATATACTTTTTTGGGGAGGGGGGATTTAAAAATATATAGAAAATAAATTGACACCTAAAAATGTTTAGGGGAGAATCTAACCTAAGATATTAAATTATAAATGGTTTAATAAAAATATGAAATAAGTATTAGAGTGAAAAATGAGATTTTTTAATTATAAATAATGAAAAGAATGAGAATTAATTAACAAAAATTAAAGATCAAAATCTCCATTTTAATTATTATCAACATGCCGTGAGGATAATAATGATTTCGATTAATGGGATCTTCATTGTTTTTAATGAACCTCACCAAATAAGGCTGGGGATAAAACAATGATTAAATATTCCCATTTAAGCCTACAGATTTGACGTTTATAAACAATATGATCACCACATTAATATATCCATGTAAGAAAAAAAGTAAGTAAAAGAACATCTAAGAACAACATAATATATTCTCATTAATATGAAAAACTAAAACCATATACACATTAAATTCCCCCTATATCCACCTTTATAGTTAATAATTCCATGTGGATTTCATCCTCTACAAAAAGGATGAAAACAAAATTATATAAAATTTTTAATCAGGAAAAAATAGATATAGAAAAACATGAACAACCAGTAAACCTTACATTAAAAAATAAATGATTATATTTAGAGAGACGTGTAACTTAAATACATATCCAAACCAAATGGAATTTAAAAAAATAAAAAAATATAATTCCCCCCAAAATAATTGGAAGATGACCCTATTTCTATATGATTACCATTAATAATGAGAGATGTGATGTGTCCACACTTTAATGGTACTTTTAGTTAAAAATGGATGATTTTGAAATATTTTCTTTAACTTTATGTTATATTTTATTCCAAAAAAAGCGAATTCATCTCTTATAAAATATTATATTTTTTAGGAGGGAATAAATAGTTACTATGAGAATTTTATTTATATAAATAAGATTCAAAATTAGGTGACTTCAGTTCCTAGCCATATAAACCCATGTTTTAACTATAAATATTAAATTTCAACATAGATATAGTAGAATTGATCCGATAGGATATAGGCAAAAAAAACCTAAGATACAAAAGAAATCATCCACTTAAGTGGATTCAAATTGTTTTCTTTTAGGGGTATTTTATTGACCAGATACACAAAGGCCCCACTTGGATTGGTAGTAAGCCGAGTGTGAAAACCCTTTCCCACATCCAATTGCATAGGGGTAGTGACTAGTATTGAGTATGAATATAAAACAAATGGGAGGATTTATCCTAATAAGGACACACACACACACAACACTAAGTACATTGAATCCATGTAGGATAGATCAAAATATACTTACCTAAGATGAAAAAATGCATGTAATATCCTTTAATAATAACCATATAATATTAATATAAATAAATCCCCTATATGAATGAGAAAAATACCATACAAAATTGAATAATAATGTTAGTCGCAACATAACAGAGGATGAAGATGAAGATTGTTAGTCATGAACACTAAATTTGACCACCGCTAGAGCTTACCATCCCATAGTTTCACTACGCTCCACCAACACCATGCCAACCAAGGTCACAATCTAACTACCTCTATTCTTTATAATACATGTCATTTGTGGGAAAATCCGATATAGGGGTGAGTGTATAGATACCCATTAAATCACCCTAAAAAAAGAATCAATATAATTTAACATTAAGGTCAACCCACATGATTAATAGTGGAGTATCCAAAATCCAACAATAGATATTCTCATATAAGAAACCAAGAAAATATAGAGATGGAGAGAGAGGAATCACATTATCATAATTTATAGCTAATGATGATGAATCTATCTACAAATCCTCACCATATTATCTATGGGTGAACCATAACTCACTAATGGCATGTCATAAATGAAGCGTTTCTAAGCTCAATATATTGGAGGACCCACACCCCACCTTATCTCAAATGTGAGGGGCCTTCAATACATATATAATAGAATCATGTCTCAGGGTATGTATGATGGGTTTCCAATACAAACTATAACTAGAAACTAAAGGAACTGACCCAATATAATCATGTAATTATGGGGTGTCCAACCCCAATGTCACTATAAAGATAAAAATCAAGCCTCGACATCTTCAACTCACACAAGAAGAGGAGGACTAATTATTCCACCTTGCATCACATCTTGGATATCGAAACAAAGTTCACCATCACATCTTATGACAAATTTTACTTAATAAGGACTACCTGTGAGTCCAATTATGTGCCTATTAGAAGAATATATGAGAGGAAGAACATTTTAAGGAAATGTTCATGGAGTTCCACTTGAAGCACATAGGGTGTACACCAAAGACCAGGCCTAGTTGTTCGATGTTGCCACACATGGAATGTGAAGGGATATTTACACTGAGTGTGGTCTTGGTGAAATGATGTGTGGGACTACCTAGGGTCTTAGGTATTTACTCCATATAAATTTATTATGTTCCAATATAGAGTGTCATGATGTGTTGGTCCACCACATGGATGTGTGATATTTAAATTAGCTAATAACCCTAGATGAAATATAAAAAATACTAAATGGTGTGTGTTTATTTAGAATTTACATTTTGTAGTCTAGAATTTACCATAAAGAAATTTATTCCTCCTAAAGATTCCCCATTACATAAAATCCTTTGATCTCACCATTCATCTCGACTGAATATATGCACATGGCACTGATCATGAAGGAAAATCATTCGTTCATCGATTTCCAATCTCCTGTGACCAGAAATTGGGATTCCCATTGACCTATGTAAATACCATTTCACCTTCCATCATCATATAAGGGTTTTAACCTCTTTCCTTCTATCCAAGGTTCACCAATTCTGCTCACCATTACCGCAAATCATCATCTGCATCATTGATAGTAGAAAAAAATGAAAATTTGTGTTCGATCACATATGAAACCTCTATAATTATCAAATCATTTTCCTATCAGAAGATAACAAAAAACTCATAAATAATTTGGATAGAAATCCTTAATCTACATAGTGAGATAACTGATGGTGATTGTGAACCAAGATATTGATTATGAGTGTGGAAAGAAGAAGAAGAAGATAAATTCGGCATAATAGTTATATAAGGTCCAAAGGAAATAAATAAATAAATCAACAGGTCCATACTAAATGTAATGAAACAAAGGATTAATATCATAAATCATAATAAATTATTGTAATCAAAATAACTAGGAAAGAATACACAAATAAAATTATTTAATGCATTATTGGGTCGATAATTGATGTAGTGATATTCTATAATGATACTGATGATGAGTTTTGTTCAATTAGACCACTGATCCATGAATTCCCACTTTCATCTAATGATGTCTCTCCCAATGGTGACTCTTTCAATGTCTATTATTATGCAGTTAAGCATGTAAAATTTCCATAGTATAGATTTATTTGGCAGTACCTAGGACTCGATGTCAAATAAAATAATTATAATAATATTTTTCTTAATTAATTCAATTATTCTAATATCCACCCGTGACTATGCATTTTACCAAGGTATTATTTGAAAAAACCATATGTCTCACATTGGGTAAAGCCCATGTTCCAAAACCAACAATTTTCTCAATTTCCCTCGTTGAGAATCGACTAAATAGAAAATCCATTATTTTTTAAATGTTGTGTACACAAAATTTAATATATTTATTATTTTTAATATATAATCACTGGGGTCATGTGAAACCCAAAACAAAATTACAACTCTAAAGAAAAACCCACAATCAAATATATATTTTTATAGATAGTATAAACATAAAAACTTTTGTAATTACATTATCCCCATCATCAAATATTTTTTCCCTAAAAAGTAAAATTGACATGATAATATGAGGGTACTGGGCCCACATATAGATATAATCATATGACATGATCTCATGGAGGTTCCCATACTACCAAATAACATATTCCAATATAATTATTCGACCATATAGGATCCACTATTATCAATTGTTGATCGCCCCTGGGTGCTCTGAAATAGTGGAACCATTCTTTATATGCATATCACCCTAGTTGATAACCTATTAAATATCTTTATAATATCTCCATAGATATGAAATTTGGAATGTGTAATGTATTTTTTCCAACTATGAGGATAACTCCAAGTGGTAAAAAACCTTGCCGACCCTGTGATGTATTTGGAGTGTTCTGATGTATCGTAAGGATAACTTGCTACCCCAACAGTACTTATGAAAACTACATCATGGGGAGTCTTTTAGAAACACTTCGAATACCAACTTTAACTCAATGTAATTAGAATTTTAGTTAATGTAATATTTCTATTGTCTCTAATCGATTTACATACTGTCCCGAATCACATTAACCTTGTCCATCATCTCTTACCATAAACGATGAATCCCCTATTTCCACCTATCTCAAGGGTAACATATTGGATCTCTCTTACTAATACTTGAATGGTTTGATACATTTAGTGGATTTATAGTTGTTATTATATAAAAAATAAAATAATCTTAAGTGATCCAAACAACTCTAACCGAAGTCCAACATGCACAATCACAATGTATCCTCTAAAATTTAGCTGGTTCATTTATTATTACCATCTATTTCTGGGTGGAACACTATTCCCATCCATAACTGGGTCCCAAAGTACTAATTTACTCATTCAAACAACCTTGATATACACCATAAACCATAGTCAGAAATAATTATTAAGGGTACACCGTGAAGTTGGATAATCTATCGCACATACACTTTCCCCAAACTCTCTACTAAACTCTAGTCATAAATGTCAAAGAAGGGTTGTATCTTTGTAAGTTGATAAAAAATCACCAAGATAGTTTCATTCCCTAATTTTATGCTATGTGGGAGGTATGAAATACCCACAAAAACTCCTCACATAATGATATTAAAAATATATCCTACCTTGGAAAAGGATGAAATTCTCCCCACCTTCTAGAAGCCCATCTAGTGCATCTTTTGAGGATACTAGTAATGTAGAACTTGATAATCGATGTCTCCTAACTAATCCTCTCTCACAAGTCAGAGAATAGGTTGGGTTACCACCATATACTGGAGATAAGTTAACCCTCCTTCCTCCACTAGGGTATGAAATAACAAGGGGAACTACTCCAATGAATCCCATACAAACAATAATAGAAATTTATTCTATTGGAATATGAAATTATGTTTCACTTCCATGAATCATAGACCATATCAATGTCCTGGTCTTGTAAAAACTCCAACCAACTTTGATTTCTCAGGTTGAGGTCTCTCCAGGAAACAATATACTTGATACTTTAGTGGATTTTATATACTAAAACCCCTCCCCATGAAGATAATGAATCCATAACATCATGGGGAAGACTAACTCTCCCTCCTCTAAGACATGGGTCATATAGTTCTATTAATAGAGACTCTACTATCTTGAAACATGATAAATCTCTTTCTTCCTCTACATTAAAACACACATGAACCTATCTTGGGGCATCAGATAACACCACATACTCTGCACCCTCTACTGAAATTCTAAAAATTGGATAACTAGTTAACCTTTTCTGAAACTCCTCAAATTATTTTTAACACCACTAGGTTTAGATAAAAAACTACCATTTTTTATTTAATGCTATTCAAAGTGCCCACGATCCATCAAAAGTCTACCAAAAATCCATTATTTTATATAATAAAAAAATAAAACTTCACAACATAAATATACTCTTGGTTGGGTCCCAATATAGCATTTCCTCGATCTATATCATGTTCAAAACAACCCCATGTTCGGTGATGACATGCCCATAAAAGTGGACATCCCAAATGAAAAATTGATACATTGAGAGGATATAATATAACTAGTGATCCCAAAGTAAATATGGGACTAGCCTCATGTTATTTGTGTTAACCTCATATTATTTAGCATAAATGACAATGTTAATGACAAAGAGAACCATTTTTGGGTCCAATAAAGTTTGTAAAATACAGTTCATAAGCCCCATAAAGATAAATGGGTAATTCATCACACTATAGAAAAACAACATAAAATGGATGTAGGGACAATTGAATTTTATATTTAGGATTCCAACATTATTGAACCAAAATACTATGATTTCCATACCTAATATCAATCTTTGAGTACTGTATGACACATTTTATGTAGTTAAGAAAGTCATCTATCCTTGGAAAAGTTTAATTTTTTTTATCTTCATATGGATTAGGAAAAAAATTATCAACACATAACCTAAATATTATAACCTACTTATTAAAAAAACACTAGTTCCACCTATGGAGGCACACTAGGTTGGATGAAACCCATCTCTTTAAGTCCATCTAATAACACCCGTAGCTCTCAGATCACAGCAGTGGGTATACTGTATACCAAAAAAGATATCGATTAGGTCTTGTGATGCAAGGAAATAAATCATAGTCTTCCAATATATAGGTACTATAGAAATATCTTTAATTAATACATCCATGAATTCCTTCAATACCACTAGAAGATAGGTTCCTCAAGATCCCATTATATCGAGGGACAAAATTTCCAACTAATGGAAGATATTTTAGAGCTCCCTAATCATGATCCCCACTCATTCTTATAGTAGGTCATTCTCTCCATTGATGCAGAACCTCATCACATCCTTCAATAGATACCTAAATCCCATGTGGTGATAGTCTATATAGGTACATACCCTATATATGTAGTTCATACCACAAATTATGTCACACACTTTCTTCAAAACTACCATGAAGTTCAACATGAAGCTCTCTCTACCGAGAATCAAGTCACACTATTGGAAGAATTGAAAAATAGAATATTAAATTCTTGAAATATACACCTAGAAATAAAAATATAAAATATCAATATTAATATCAAGCTCCTGAAAAAGGGATAAATAGATGAAAGAATGAATCATGCCTATGTTTATAAGAACCGGTTCTAATGTAGAGAAGAGATTTGTCATACCTCAAATCATCTCATGTAAAACATGATCACATCCCTCTGTATATTGAAACTATCATTGCTATCATCCACCACACCATGAATCCTGGTGTTGAATACATGTTGGTGATGGTGGATATAGGTCATAGTTTCATCCTCCACTTTTATCTCTAACTCTTAAGGCTCCACCAACCCCTCTATTAGTACCACCTCCTTGGGGTCTGCCACGACTGCCCATGGGATATCTCAAATTTTAATGCTACATCTATTATAAAGGTCTATAAACTATTTAAATACCATTTTATGTGTGTTAATTCAATAAATAATGTGAAATTTGACCCTCCAAGACAATAAAATGACACCACTCATCTCTTGGTTGACTGAATCCCCAATGGGATCACTGTACTGCCGATCCCTCAGAATGATCATGCCAACATGAAGACCCCCTATTTCAAGATCCTAATGGTTTATGACATCATGATACAATATATATATATATATATATATTTCATCCATGATTTACACTATTATATCTATATTCCTTAAGAACCTATTCTTGGAATTGAGTCCCTCTATAGCACCCCACCATAAGTGGGAATGTATAGAGATACCATGCAGGCTTGAAGGTCCCTGTTGATTCCTAGATTAAACTTATATTTTTAGAAGTATCCATCATGAACAATATTGAGATATAAATTCATAAGGTTATTGAATCTCAATTGATATTTTATAATAGTCACTTCTCTCTACAGTAACTCTAAAATCTCTTTAATCCATAATGAAAGCATGTCAAAGGATAATACTCATCACAAAAACTGTGCTAAATCTCTGTCCACAAGAGTATTATGTTATCACGAGTCTAGGTAACCTAAACCCAAAAATTCATTACTTATCATTGATGAATACTAGAAATAATCATGAATATTTGAACAATCAATGACCACATGAGTTGGATTAATTAGAGTACAAACTCCAGCCAATCCTCCACTACCCGAGAGTTTGAATCTCCTAAAAACATGTGCCCTATCTTCAATATAGAATGTTTTTCTTATGTAAATCATTATTTGGTCCCACTAGAAAAATTATATTCTTTATTGAATATGATAATCATCTTAAACTACTATAGGTTGGTCTACATATTTCACAATGGGTGGAAATAATTCTCTTATCTATCCTAAATGGATCACCTCAAGAATAATTCACTCTACTGAAGCATCACCACTCAATTCTTCATCATGTTGACCATGTCTTATATTCCTATGTGGATATAATTATGGAAACATCCTAAAATATAATGATATGTACCATGATTAAATGAGTATATATTGGGTGATGACATAAGAAGGACATGATATTTAAAGAACCTTTTCCTATATAACGCATGAACTATTGGTTTCCATGTATTTTGTGTCTCAATAGGCTTTGTGGAAAACATGGTTATCATTGTCCTAGTGTAAGGATGCATTGAACACTACACTATCACGGGGTTTCTTGGACCAAAATACTGCCTCAAGATACCATAACATAGTTTCGTTATGTTCCTAGAACAATCCTCAAAATACATCTAACTCCATACAACCTCTTTAGGATGAACATGGAACTGATACCAATCTATCACGATCCAACTCACAGGTTCCCAAAATGGACTGGAGGTATGCTATGTGTGATAACCCAATACTGTCTACTATAGTCTAGGGGTTGGCGACTAGTACCACGTAAGAATATCGCACAAATGGGAGGCCTTATCCTAATAAACCTATACACATTAACACCTCTAAGTACATAGAAACCATAAAATATAGATAAAAATGTCGTAAACCAAGAGGAATAAATTCATGTAATAACATATAATAATGAAAAGACTTGAGAAATATAAATATATCCAAAGCATTTAAGGAAATCATACACCCATAACCAGAAAAATAAATGGATTCCTAACCCAACATCAGACAAGGAAGAATAACACTACTCATGAACACTGAATTCAAAAACCAAAATGGAAGAAATAAAAATAAACCTTCAAGTCCTCCCAAAAGATATAAATGGGAGAATAAATCCAACAATATATATTATCCTAGAATAAACTGAATAAAGGGGGAGTGGAAGATATCAATCTTCATTGCTAACTAAGGATGATGGGTCTGTCCACAACTCCAATTTCTAGTGTGGTCCCTACTATAGTTTCCCAATGAAAACCTCACTAAATTATTTATGGGAGACAAAACTACATCGATAGAATGTCACCACAAATGGTTTTTTTGACCCCAAGAGGGTGGAGAACCCACCCATTTCTTAATATTGAATATTACTGGGTTTTAGTTTAAAATAAATGACCCATTTCCCAGGGTGAGTACTGGTGGGGGGGGGGGGAATCCTACCCACACCAAGGAAGTGGGGGACACACTATTTGACATAAATTCAAATTTTGGGAGGTATAAAACCATTATTTTTCTATAGAGATCATACTTGAGACTTTACATTAGCAGCACCGGCTGGAATATGTGAACTAGTCAAACCACATCACATCGTATCTCTGTTATCAAAATAAAGCACATAAGACATTCCGTCATGGAATTTTACATTGGAATGATTCACCATGAGTGAAATTATGAGTCTTGAAGAATGATATATGGGATTTTAAAAATTATAAAAAAGTACATAGTGTTACCATAGGTCACAAATGGCATACTCCCATGTCTAGTCTTGAATGTGTTTTGTTTTCCCACATGGTATGTGAAAGGATATGTACACGGTGTGTGATCATGTGGACACAAGTTGTGGGACCAAACAATGTATCAGAAATTCACTCCTTCTACAAAAGTTAGCTATTTAGCTGGACCCACATGACCAGTGGGCCAACCACACAACCCTGAGATATTTAACATGATCTAAAACTATAACAACCATATAATTTGGGCTACATGGTTTACGTTCTTCCAAGAAGAATTAAGTGTATTCTATAAAGTCACAGAAAAAAATTGTTCCAAAATAATTTTATAAGTGTTATACACTAGATAGATCTTTCCACCAATCTTATCTGGAACTATGCCTAGTAACAATATCTCAAAGGAAACACCTTCGATCATCCATTTCCAACCTCTGGTGGAGCAAAATTGGAATTCTCGTCAATCCATATGAATCATTCTACAACTTCCATCATTGTTTTATGATTTTTATATATCTACATCCATACATAATCCACTAACATTCCTCACCACTACCATAAATCATCATCTTTATCGTTATTCTCATCAATCAATGAAAATCATGGTTCTATTATTCCTGGAACCAGGAAAATTGTTAAATCATCATACAATCACATGAGAATAAAGAAAAAATATTAAACATAGAGATATATTTTCATCAAAAAAAATGAGATCATCAATGGTTGTTTCAAACACAACCATCGATCAAATACGCAAAAATTAAAATTAGTAGATAAATTAGGCAAAATGGTCATTTTTATGCCAAAGTAAATAAATAAATAAATAGGGCTATGTGAAATTAAAAAAATATAGGATTCAAAGATGGAACCATAATCCATGATTAAGAATCCACAAAAAACAATTCATGCCTCATCATTAGATCATTTATTCATGAAGAATGGTTCCACATTAATGTTGAGGATGAGTTTCATTTAATTCGATTACCGATCCATGAATTTTTATATTCATCTAGTGAAGTCTCCCCCGCGGTGGATCTCTCAATATCTAGGGTAATCTGGGTAGTCCTAGTGATTTTTAATACCATGGATTAGATAGGCTTCTTCGTGGTCAACCCCTTTAATTATATAGTCTAATCAATTATTTTATTTAATTATTTAAACTCATATAATATTGTCCCACAATTACTGATCCGTCTAGGGTCCAATGAAATTGAACCTTATGTCACCCTTATTGGTAAAATCATGTTATGAAAATAATGGTTGTCTCAGTTTCTCTATCTAAGACCTCTTATTGAAGGAAAGCAATTACTTTGTAACAGATGTACATGCATGGTGTAATATAGTTAATATTTTCAATATATTTGTTCCAGGGTCCTACATCCGCCAAAACACCATGTCATCTCTGAAGAAACACCATAATAATATATAAAAAATAGAAATGGTTTAAATAAGAATATTAGAGTCATTATAGTTATCAACCAGAATGGTTTAGGACTATACATGCTTGAAGATCCAAAATTAAATTAAAAATAAAGCTAAAAAAGAATCATAAAGAAGGTTTATAAAGGAGGATATGAATTTCACCCCTCATATACATGTAAACCATGGGTACCTAAAATAGTATGGTAATAAAGGACCACATTTATCTTCATTCCACATTTTCTTTTTTCAAAAGAGAATCTGAAACCTTATTTGCTGCTCTATAGGAATGTTTATTATTTAAAATGAGATCCTAAAAGGATATTTATAACTATATACATTACGGTAGTATTTTCCATGGTGCACTTAAGGTTTTTTCTTCAAATCCTCTAAACCCAAATTAGAGTATGATTGGATCCATACATGATTTATCCCAAATTGGGCCATAGATTTTTTTTTCACCCTTTCCATTAGTTATACCTTATAAGAACATCCATGAAAAATTAAAGGGTAAAATAACCCCTTAATATGCCTTGGTGGGGGTGAAGGACACCACCATGTCCCATAGGTATGCATTTACCTAATTCCACACAATCAATGTTGAACATTATAAATAGTGGAATCAGGGGGATATATTGAATATATTTCAACACCAATAGTTTTTTCTTCTTCTAGACACCCAGAGCATGGATAATAAAATTTAGTGATAGAAATAATATTCCATTAAATATATTTGAATATTGGAAGACACATGAAGATATTTTTGTATATACATAATACCATCATGTAGGGATATAGTCCAATTATCCAAAACTGTACCATTTTTGGAATTATAGGTGTATCCGATAACTAGAACTATTATTGTGAATACAATGTTATGAAAATGTCTGCTGAGTTTGAGCTTAGTAAGGTCTATAATCAAGTCCACTGCCTCAAATTATAGCCAGAAATCAATTTAAAAAATGTTCCCGATATATTCCCAAAGAATTAAAGAACATATAATGTTAAAAAAAAGATTTATGTTACTTCATCATCATTCATATAGAGGTGTCATGGGAAGGCCAACAAAAACCTTTTGTTTTAGTTAGGCTTTGATGGAAGTTGATTTATCAATTATTTTTGTAGAAGTAGAGTTATTTTAGGTGTGATTAATGTCCTATGAATTTTGATAAATTGTTTTTCACATTCAGGTCATGGATAAATTTATCCCTATAGAAGTCCATTGTATTAAGTTGTCCAATCAGATTCAGTTTTTAGATGAAGGTGTTAATTTAAAAAAATGGGTATCCATGGATTTATAAGATAGTATGTTATGGGATATTTTAAAAAATATAATTTTTATTTGATTTAGGTCAAAAATATATATTTCTTTTATATTTTATAACGGTATCAAATTCTCATTTACTATTTTTTCTAACTAGGGTGTGTTCCAGAAAATCATACTAGACGATATTGAGATAGACTATTTTGAGTAGGATGTGATATCATGAAATGAGATATTGATAGTTGAATGAAAAGAAGATGCAACATAACTTTATTATCTATTCCACAACATGTGAGTAAATATGTCATTGATATATTATAGGTAGTCATCATGTGATGTAATCAAATAACATTTAAATTTTTGAAGGAGAGGTTTGTTGAACTTCTTTAGATATTTCATGTCTAGCCCACACATGTCAAACAATTTAGTATATTATTTAATTTCCATGAAAACTAGCTTCCTTAAATTGATGCATCCGGTACAAATTTTTTTTATCTTGTCTTGGATATTTTATTTAGAATTTTGGATGATATATAGATAGAGAAACAATGAAAAAATATGGAAGCGATCACCAAATCAACCAAGAAAGATCTCCCCTCCCGGGACAATATTTTTCTTTCCATATGGTCATATGGATAATGATATTACTAGATGTTATTTATAAAGTAAAAAACCCAACCATCACCAAAAATAGTATAATACTATGTTACAAAAATATCATGCATCCACTCTTCAGACTTAGGCTTCTAGGTAAATAAATTTTTCTGGATATTGATATTCCTTTCAAAAAGGCAGTAGAAGATTTATTCTATCTTATTGATTGTCCTGACACCTTTTCGTAGTGTATGAAGATGATTTTTTTTGATATCAAACATCTTTTAGATTATTTTCCAAATAAAATATTTTCTTCCACATACAGAAGGTGTAAGGGAACTTTAAAATGTGTTCATATCCTTATCATCTTGTAAATTCCAACCTGATCAACTTCATTGATGCATTGTCTCAAGAAATCTTCTAAAATGGAAAAAAGGATGCCTGATTGTGGGTACCTTTTTCTGGAACATCATGTGATCTTGAAGACCCCCTTGGAGATCCATCAATGAGTACCAATAGCCTAACAATTTTCATGATAGTAGTGATAATCTTGATAAATAAATTGGATAACCTATAATTTTTAATCACATTGTGTTGAATTTCAAATTAATTGTATCAATGGCCTTCAAGATGTCCATTGTAAAGGAAACAATTTCCAACTTAACTTGTTTTTTTCAAGATATTGATAAATATTGAGGTGGTGAATGGAAAATTTTGAATGATCCTTCCTGGTAAAAACCAAAATTGGTTAGATGAAATAAAATTTGTACAATTTTACCAATCCTCATAGTTAGTATTTTACTAAAAGGGAAAATCTTAACCATTAGTGTGTTCTCTTGTTAAGGGGAATACAGAATAATTTAATTCCAATTAGAAAAATTTCTATAGAATTAGGCACATTTTATAGATCCAATACCTTATTCAAATTGATAAATTTTATAAAATCATCCTAATTATTAATTTTAAGAGAATAAACATTATATTTATTGATGATTTTTTTGGAAACCGAGATATTCACTTGAAGGAATTTTTTAGAATGGGAAGGACAACACACCTGGTGCACCATTCAAAGTAGAATAAAATGATCAATGTGAAGTGATATTTTCTAAATTATAATAGTATGAATCTCAAATAGTAGGTCCTTTACGTAAAATTAGTTATAAAAAATCACATGGGTCACTTTCGATTAATATATGTATAGGTAGTGTATTTGGAATATCTATTTTCACATAAATGAGAGCGATGGAT
Organism: Viscum album; assembly: GCA_963277665.1. Lineage (NCBI taxonomy): Eukaryota > Viridiplantae > Streptophyta > Magnoliopsida > Santalales > Viscaceae > Viscum > Viscum album. Next base: position 1,750,845,207 of record OY728152.1, read on the forward strand.
GAATGTGAACCTCATATAATTACTAAAATAAAGTATCAATGGAAACCATATACCCATACTCTAGAAATAATAGGGTTAGTCCCCACAATATTATTAAGTAGTTGGAGGAATGTAATCATGATAGGGATGACATGAGATTCCAAATCAAGGTTAAAATTGAAATTCTATTTTAAAAAATCCATAATAAATCATGAATGGTCTGTGCTTACTAAATATATAGTATAAAATTAGTTCTATATACCATAAAACTATTAAAATAACCAACAATTAGAAATTATTAAATTATTTTTATAGAAAAATTCATCTGAAAAATAATTTCAAATTTTATGCATCAAATTACCCCACACAAAAACATTTACTTTTCCTAAAGAAAAACTATCAACAAAATATTAGAGTGAAAAAATATTTATCAAGAAATATTTTTAATATATCAATAATATAAAAAAGATATAATAAGTAATTATTTTATGACCACCTATGTATACATTTTCAACTCATTATACCATAAAAGTAACCATGATAATATTAAAAAATACCCCACCCCTATCTCATTCTTATTTTGATACATGAAAATAAAAACCATGATATTTATTTAAAAATAAATTACTAACTTTTTTTCCATAATCCACATATTGGAACAAACTAAAACTATTTTTTAATTTTTATCCTTTCCTTTCTGAGAATTTTTATTAATAAAACCCATGTTTGGATTAAGTATCATATTCACCAATATTTTTTTAATCACATATTGGAACTAATTAGAGTATTAAAAACATGATATTGGGATGGGTTTGAATGACTATTAAATGAATCTAAGCCATCCTTAAATGATAAATCATGAACAACATTGCAATCTATAACACAAATCATCCCTTAATATTATTAAAAATAGTTAGAATATGAAGAAGGTTGGCTTATTTTAATAGGTTAATCCATGGTAATTTGATTATTTTTTAACTCCATATTTTTATTTTATTTATTGTTCATGATAAAAAATATTGAAATAAAATTTCCATGTTTTACTTAAAATTTAAATAATTTAATCCATATTTAAATAATTCTCAAAATAAACATTTTTCAAATTTTATTTTTGGAATGAAACTCATGTTTATTAATCACACAACCACCTAATCACTAATGTTAGAATTAACTAATAAAATATAATATATCAAATTAAAAAATATTCATATTGCATTAAAAAACTGTCTATTTTGTTTTGGAGAAATTTATTCAACAAAAAAAATATTTTGGAGAATTTTTTTCACAAATATTTACTTTTCAGGATAATCTAGGTGTTGATTTATACAAACATCCCCTTAAATTAATGTAAAAAAATTTCCATACAGATTTAATAATTTCGTGGGAAATAAGGATATATATATATATTAATAAAAGAGAAAAAATAATGAAAATATAAAAATATTAATGTAAAATTTATGTAAAATAATTATTCTTTATTCTTTGGTCCTCAAAATATGGGGCACTCTTATTTGAAAATAAAATAACTTATTTTCATAGTATTATTCAAAATTTAATTGTATGAGATAATTAATTCAAAAGAATATATAAAGGAATAACCCAAAAGAGTTTCATTTATGTAAAAAATAATCTGTGCATTCTACCCTTAAATATCCACAAAAATATATTTTTTTTGAAACTAAATTGAATAAATAAGCTACAAAAAATTTCAAAAAGAATAAAGAAAATGAAAAATAATATCCTAACATTCATTATGATAATTATATGGGTCATATATATCCTTATTCTCTCACTTTTATTTATCTAAACTAAATTATTTTCCTTCTTCCATTCCTACTTGATCTTTTAATTTTATTTTTTCTGTTAATAACATTACATAACATTGAGATGATTAATCTCAATAGTTACATGTTGATACTCAATGGGTGCTAAGGAAAGTGGTTAATGAGGATTTGGGGATACCCATGATAATCCATATGGAATAATCAACCATATAACATCTAGAATAGATAAAATTGAAACTATATAAATTAGTTATTGGTTTAATCTTGGCTAGTTGAGCATGGGTGGAGTGGGTTGTTATGGATGATTTGGTTTCTGTATATTTCACTATTCGTACACTCATATAAAAATAAATATTATCTAAGGCCATCATCAATATTTGTTTTACTGATTTCATTCTCAAACCTAATGGAGACCTCTTGGATGTGTGTATATCTTATTTCCTATGATACAAGCTGGGGAATGGTTCTGATGACCAAAGTATAGTAGGAGTCAGTTTTATGGAATCATGTTTTGAATGTCAATAGATGAAGCTAATCCAGGTGGATCCACTATGCCGAGTTGGGTTGGTATAAGAAACCATAAATCCTATATCATAGAAAAAACTAACAATATTTTAACTAGGTAACAATTTAATCTTGGTTATATAAGAATGGGTGGAGTAGGATGTGATGGATGATTTAGTTACCATAATTTTCACATTTCATACACTCATATAAAAATTGATATTTTCTAGGTCCATCATCAATGGTGTTATATTGAGTTCATGTTCACACCCTGCTGGGAGGAAATTAGTTGTGTATAGATTTTAGGTCCCTTGATTCATGTTTAAAAATGATACTGAGGATTGAAGTATAATATCTATCTATGCTGTGGAACCATGGGTTGAATATTGATGGATGAATCTAATCCAGTTGTATCCTCTATGACGAGTTGGGTAATTATTTTTCATTTTTTATACTTTTCTATTTATGGTAGTCTTAAAGGTGATCTATGAAACTATTTTATCACTTTTATGACATTGTATATGTCTCCATTATTAAAATTTATATATTCTGACTTGTTATGTAATCTAGTTTTTGAAATGATTCAAATGTTACTCCCTTATTTATGGTTTTTAAAAGGGTATAGTCTCCATAGTATTAACCCAAATACCCTTACTACGAGTCAAAAGACTATTTAATATGATTAGGTATTCTTGAGGTTAGTGAGTCTCTAGATCAGGAGTTGTTTAAGTGATATGGGATAGGGATTTGACACCACTACTATATTTTTATGTGTTTTGGATAAAAATTCTAAATATACTATTTTAGTGTTTGTTTAAGCTATTAACCATCTTCATATCTAACGTAGTGAACTACTAAATATACATGAATCGTAAAATGATTTTTTAGATCCCTTGGTCCCTACTCTTTACAATATTTTGGGTTGTTTTTAGTAGTTTTGTGGGTTTTTTGATGTCTTAAAACATTGTATTATTAAAATTTGATGGTGATAAATGGAATTCACATCAGGATGTGATATTTAGAATAAATGGAATTATTTATTTGTTTTAAATTTAATGTATTTTTTGGGGTATTTTTCGTAGTTGTGTGCCTATAACCATCCTTGAGATTCCCATTAATTTGAATGAAAATAAAAATAATTTAAACATAAACCTGAAAATATATCAACTTAGGAATAGTTGTTATTTGATATTAGTGTTAAACATAACCATGATCATGAAACTCTCAGTTAAAATTTTCAAAATAATATTTATTAGTTAAAAGAAAAGACGAAGGAATAAGATGAACATGATAAAATAGAACAAAACAAAGAGAGATCAGAACAGAGTTTCATGGTAAAATTTAGAATAGATAAATATTTTTTTGGAAGGATTGAAGATACACTAAAATAGGTTAAGTTAAGGATGGTTTTAGGGATAGTTTTAGTAAAAAAAGTTAAAAATAATTCAATTTTTTTAGGGGTGGAACAGTTAAAATTCCCCATTGAGTTTTGTCAACTTAAACCTTATAATAAATTCATTGGTAGGAGCAGTGAGAGAATTATAGCTTTGGATGAATAAAAAAATTAAAATGGAACTTCAAAATTTAAACTCTCCAATATGATTTTCAAAAACCCTGAGTGATGGAATATATCTTGAATTTTTTGGAATTGTGTAAAAAACATCAATCTGGAAAAATTTATGATTAAATTTCTAAAACTAATCATCAATGTTATCTTTATTTTTTAAAAGTAAAAAATTAAAATGTTTTGAAATAGTTCTTGATGAAGATGAAGAGGGAGTGGAAATGAAAGGGAAATTTTATTATGAGCAATCATTCATTGACCTTATCAATAATTTTTTCCCTCTAGAATTTAATAATTAATTAGGGCTCAATGTAAATCATTTTGGGAAGGGGTATAGAAATATATAAATTTCATTCTTTGTTTTTATTGTTTTTGAATTTGAGCTTTACTTCCCTACGATTGACCTAAAATATATAATTTATTTACAAATTTTCTTTATAGGAAAAAATATTGGAGTCATAACATGTGTTTATGCCTGAACAGACACTAATTTTTTAAATAATAATAAATATATTTTTAACAAAAATCACTTGTTGTGTTTTCATATTTGGTTAATCATTAGAATATTTCATCCTAAAAATCCTAAATTTTAAAAATTTAAACAAAAATATAAAGCCATTGTTCCTTTTCATGAATAAACTCATCAAATTTAAACAAAAATTTTGGGCTATTTTTGTTCGATCCTTGGTTATTATAAATCATTTGGAATTTCCGAACATTAATGTGGTTCACTTAAGAGTTGATATAATTCACTTCAAAATGATTTGGAAATGAATATTTCTAAATTTTTAAAAATAAATTAGGATTTTTTATCTTTTTTTATGATGTATTTATGCTCCTATTTCTTGTGTAATATTTGTAGGTTGATGTTACAAATTTGAAGGCACCTCATAAATTATTTCCACAATCATGAAATTAAAAATGGGCCAATTTTGAATCTATTTGAAACATACAAAAAAAAGAAATTACTACTATATAGGGGAGTTTAAATGGATGTTATTCAGCTATCCTGGGATTTGGGTGTTTTCCAATATATTTTTTATCTTATAAAAATTAGTTTTCACTTTAAGACACATGGTATAAAAATATGTGGTTTTTTATGGTTAATAAACCTACTCTTCAATATAAACCCAAATTTTAAAATAAAAATATTATATATTATTTGATGAATATTCAATATATAAAATTATGATCCACTCTATATTGTTATAGGTTTAGTTTATTAGGAATTTTGGATGCATAAATTATTAGTTCAGAAATGATCTTAATAGTCTCCCACAAAGTTATTTATATCGATCACCCCTCTTAGAAACATTATACATAAACATTTTCATCATATTCTAGGGAAAATAAAACATAACAATGAGTGATATAAGATTCATAGAAACGGTAATCAAGGGAGGTATCAATGGACATTTAAAAATATCTTGTGCACAAAGTGTATGTGAACATGAGATCAAAATTTTAAAACCTAAACGGCAATCATGGGACATAATATTAAGTAATGGAACATATAATGTATTTGTTAAAACATTAATTTTAAAATAGTCAAAGAACATAAGGAAAGATAATATAATATTAGACTAAGGCATAAGTTTATGACATATACATAAGAATAGAAAATTATTTCCTTAGTAGGAAATGATAAATTTTGAGACTATCATAGTGGATTAGTTTCACTCATTATTCTATCACAACCGTAGTCATGTTTCATTCCAAAGACTATCATAGTGGACAGATACCCTTACACAACTGTGTTCACTCTCTATTCCAGTCTTTATTATCATATGAGATATCTAATTTTTACCCAATGTATTAAAATGATATATAATTATATTCCTAATAATAACATAACAAAATCATATATATATATGTTACCCAAGATCATAAATCATTAATCATATCATAAAACATGAAAAGGAAATGGTTTTCATAAATATTTCAACACTTCATCATATCATAACCCATGGAAAAGAATCATATTTCTTAAATCAATTAACCAACAAATAGAAATAAGCTTCTTAGAAATATTCTTAAATAATAATCATCATAATACGTCTAATAAAATAAATTTGATTTTATCATTGAATCATATCTCTTTTAAAGCGTAAGAACATTATCGATGTTTTCAATGGAGGTAAAATTACATTATAATATCATTTAAACATTTCTAAAGGAAATAGTGTTTTTCAATTTAAATTAACTTATTTAAAATATAAAAATTAATGAAATATCAAGGAAAAATTTTTATTTTAAAATAATATTTTGAAATTTCAGATTAATATTGAAATCATTGAATGTTCATGATGGTGGGAATTCTGTTCATGTGGTGTATTTTAAAAAACTAAGATTTATTTTTCATTTTTAGTAAGAATTCAATAATACCTCATGCAAAAATTAATAACAAGATTATATTAAAACCATTTTTTTAAAATCCAAACATAGATAAAAATGAAATCATAATATCGAAGTAAAATTTTAAAAACATTATTGAAATCATTTTTAGAAAACATCGATATAGAAGATAATGTATTTTGTTTTAAGAAAGAAGGAAATTAATTTTTTCTTAAAAAAATTATATAGGTATCTTGAGTACTTAATGTGAGGAAAGTGAATTGAAATATAGTATTTTCAATAAGTAACTCGAGTAGAATAAAATTCATAGAATTTTTGAGATGTTGGCAATAAAATTTCTTGACATAAAACATAATCATAAACAATGATGATAAAGAGTGAGACTGTAACATAAATCCATTACCACTTTTGAAACTTTTGAATCATAATACCAATTATTTAAATAAAATTATATATATATTTAACATTATTTTTGCGATAATAATCAAACAAATCATGGGTAGTATAGAAACCATATTAAATAAACAAGTGGTGAATATTATATTTGTCTCTCTGAAGTAAAATTTAGACAAAAATCTCTTACCTCAATTTTGGATTACATCAAATGCACTATAATCTCATATAAAATAAATTAATATTTATTATAATAATATATGATAGTCATTAAAATACTTTTAATATCATATATTATCCACTTGAAACATTTCAAAACTCATTTATTAATAATTTCCTTTAAAATCATCATTTCTGAGGGTTAACTGTTTAATTTTTAATGATAACTTCAATTAGGTAAGTATGGTACTTATAAATTTATTATAGTTAAATAACCTTTATAATGTTAAAAAATGAAACAAATTTCATATATATTCATTATATATATATATATTTATTTATATTTATCCATAAAACGGTATAGACAAAAAAATGAATTATATTATTCATGGAGATGGTGTGCCGTACGTATGCATGAATGTTGTTTTAACGTTTTTATAGATGAAAATAAAGAACGGTGGATAATAATTAACCTTTATAAAATATTTATTATATCAAATATATCAAATATATCATATATATTCATTATTTATAATATTATTTCTATCCAAGTAAATAGTAAATGAAAAATGAATCGCAACGCTTTGTGGAGAAGGCAGTATACACATACACAGGAGCGACAATATCATGTTCAAATGTATTGGAAGGTAAGAATATAGATATTATTTTATACTTAAATAATCATAATTATTTCATAAATATCATATATTAACATTAATCCAATCATAATAACCATTCAGGAAATATGGTGATGAAAAATGAATTGCATTGCTATGTGGAGACTGTAAGCCGTACGTTCACATGAACAATACTTTCACTTAAAATTTGATTGAAAAAGGCTTAAAATGTTAATTTTATAAAAATAATAACAACATTTAATTATATTTATTATACAAAATTTATTAATTTTTAAATAATATCACAAATTTAGAGTAGGTAAAATAATAAAAAAATTGAAAGAGTTCGAGTTACATGATTGCCTATTTTTAGTAGGCCTTCATTAGATCCATTATTAAAGACCCTTGGATGGTTATTTTAAGTAGAAAATAACCAATAATTAATATATATGGAATCTGAAAAAAAATTTCTTGTTTATATAAATATATACAGCTTATAGTTGTGTAATGAAGAGAAAGGAGGGGTTCCCTTTTATATGTGAGGGGATTTTCACTATTAGAATTTCATAAAATATCAAAATATAATAAATCCATTCTGTAGAAAAATGACTCCAAATAGACTGATATTTGTTGATATGTTATTATGGGGTTTATATCCCCTTAAATAATAAAATTTGGATCTGTATAATTTATTTTTTAATCATTATCCTTTAGTTTAACCCCTTAGTTAACCAATTAAATCCTTAATGTCAGTAATAACCTTTTCACTTTTAAATGCTTATAATTTTACATATAAGGTGAAGAATTAAAAATAAATGGTTTATGGATAATATTATAGATAATTTTTCTTCCCTAATTTTCTTCTTTTAAAATTTTAATTATTTTTAAATATTTTAATAATATATTATTTAAAATAAAATATCATTAATTTCATTTTGACCCTATTCATTTAATTTTATATCAAAAACACCAAGTCAATGATATAATTAGAATCTAAATATTTCACACATCCCTAAATGTCATATATATATATATATATATAAATCACGTAACTCAATAATTTATTCAAATTATATTACTATTTATATTTTTAAAATCATTTATATCATTTTTCTGTTATCGTATAAATAATTTGTCGGAGTTGTATAAGAATATAAGTTAATTGTTTAGTCACTAAATTAAAAAAATAAATTACCATTGTAAAAAATAATCCTTATTTTAAATGAATATTTATAACTGAAAAAATTCTATTTTTATGCTTATATAATTTTTTTTAGTTACCAATGTTAAGAGAGTGGAAATTTGGAATATTATTTACTTAAAAAAATATAAATGTAATTATGAAGGGAAAATGGAACCAATATGACATATATTAGAATTTGCGAATAACATGATTGAATTTATACAATAAAATGAAATAAATGAAAGTGTTAGGTTGATTTTGAGACCTTATCTCATTGTTTTTACTATAATTAACCCATCTTACAATGACCATGGAAATAAATTTTTACTACGGTTTCTATTCATATCGAACAAAAATAAAATGGAACTATTTTTAAATGTTAGACGTCATTATTCCAAATATAGATCAAATTTTCCTGATAATATTTATATAAGTGGCACAAATTAATAAAAACACAAAACATAGTGAAAACCCGTTTTTTCATAAAAAATTCTTTTAAAATATAAAATTATTTTTTCTTCAAAATTCATAAATATAATTTATTCCAATGAACTTAATTGGATTATTGATTATAAAATATAAAAATATTACATTGAACCTATTTTAGAATAAAATAAAAATTTGTAAATTTTTTAAAATAAAAATACAATTTTCAATTAAAATAAATATTTTTTTACTCATAAAAAACATTATTTTCATGAAATTTTTAAATATTAAGAGTAAGAGAAACTTTAAATTTTAAATAAAAGATTAATTTAATTTTATCAAATACATTTCATAAGGTGGAAAAATAAAAAATAATATTTTCTTATAAAATTAATCATTAATCATGTTTGAAGGAAACATAATTTGGAAGCATTATATGACTTAAAAAAAATTGAATTATGGTTTCCTAAAAGTTAATCAAAACTTTTTTATATAGTAATGCATTTATATATATATATATATATTTTATATTTTGGTAATTTTTATTCTTAATGTAAGAACCTTGTTTTTATATATGGTCAGAATCCTTTATTTTTTATCTAACTATTTATCTCGGACTTAATATGGATACCTAATGAGGTTACAAAAGATTTGTGGGGTGTCCCATGCTTGTTCAGATCCTAGAACCCTAGCTAGTTGAAGAAAACACTGGGATTCATAGTTAGTAGATAACATAATACCCAACCCAGATGTTTTCTCATTACCATGTGGGGGAATTTTAGAGGGAAAATAAGGTCGAACAAGTTTCCGTAGCCATGAAACTAAGGCCGCCCACCCATGAAAAATATTTATATATATTAGAAAATCAAAATGGAATACATAGAGAATGATTTCTCTATAGTGACACAATTTCTATAGTTACACTACTGATAGAAGACTACTACACTTCCCAACTATAGTATTTATATTTTACTCATAATTGTTTCCCCACCCGAAATCGATCTTGGGTCTTTTGGATTCCATGCATGTGCCTTTACCACTTGGGTACATGCTCATTGGTAGCACTCAATCACTTTGAGAAGTCAATAGAAGGATATAGTTGTCTTTAAATTGGTTAATGGAAATTAATTCCATATTCAAGTGTTTAAATATCATGATAAAATCTATCATGATTCATATGAAGTTTTTGGGAATTAATTTTAAATAAAGGAAGAAGGTTTATTTGTGGAGAAGATGTTGTTCTAGATTTTTTATGAAACTACACATCTAAATGGTCACATTGAGGAACTATGTAAATGGACTATCACGAAGATGGACCATGTAGCAGAATGTTCATATTATAAAATGAAGTAGTTTTTTATGTCACATAGTTATTTTTAGTGATGTAGTTGAATATGTTATCTTACAGAATTTTACACCAAGGCAATTTCTACTACATAAGGAATAATATGTAGAATTTTTTTTAAGATGTTCGATTTTGAGAGGAAAAATATCTAGATTGAAGTTGGAGAAAATTATTCCCATTATCATTCATGAATCATTACTTACATCTTATTTTAATTTTTAATAAACACAGGTTTAAATAAGTTCAAAGAGGTAATTTTTACTTGATCTAATATTGTTATGAATTATTATGGAATCCATTTTGGATGGATGTTAAAACTATGAATATATTTTATGTTTTTGGGATTTTAAATACTTATATATCTATTTGGTACTGTAAATATTTTAATTAAGAAGAAAAATAAGATGTTAATAATCAAGTATTGATAAATTATCTTCATAAATTCTCACATTAGTAGCCATATAATATAAGAATGATGAACAAGGGAGAGGATTTTTGAAGGAGTAGTGGATAAATGTTGTCTTATGCATGTAAATCATAGTGGTGTATTAACTATACAAGAGGAGGAGGAGGAGAAGAAGATATTAGGATGTTATAAAATTGGGTTTTTAACTATATGAGGATGATTTATGTAATGTTTCTTATCAATTTAATTTTTTTATTAGTGTGGGATGCACTTTATGTGCTATATACTCAAATAGATGGGATATTTTAAAATGATTTCTCAGGATATTCCATAATCATGGTGGTTCAAAAATATTTATTATAGAATCCTATGATTCTAGGTGATATTAGATCATGCCATGTTCTTGCAAATCATATTGAGTAAAGACCCTTGTAAATCACATATGCACTCTTTGAGAGTTCTTGTGTTGCGATTAATATAAAAATTCACTCCAACCAGTAATGATGGTTGTTTCAAAAGGGAGAAAAAATTTATCTAACCCACAATTTACCCCTTTCAGTGATTCCATGATCTTGTTCCCATATATGTGTTATAAAAGAGAGGTTTCCTTCATTGGTGCTATTCTATTGAAGGTCTGACGTTGTTTCAATTTTTTATTATCCATTCTAGGTAATTTAAATATAGTAAATATAAAGGATATTCCTCTATTTTATGGGAATGGTTTTTATATATCGAATGAAAAAATATTTTCCAATATCATGACTATCAGTTATGAAGTTATAGAAGTTAAAAAAATTGGATTTCTTCCCCATTTTGATGTTACCACCATAAAAGTGGTATATTTGTGGAATTTTGAAAATGATGTTCTTGTAAATAATGAAATTTTATAATCCCTTTATAAGGTATTATTTTGAAATTTAAGGGGATTAAAAATTCAATATATTTATATATATAGGAAAAGTTCCAAAATATTTATTAAGGTAAGACAAAGGTGAAGTGGGATAATTTTTAGTTCTGGAGGCTCAATTATAAGTATCTTCCAATTAATGATGACGATAACATTGATAGTTTCTTTACTGTATTTAATTATATTGTTTGTACCCTTAGAGTATTTTTTGAGATATTAGATGATTTGTTTATTTTTGAATGATTTTACACAACTTACCATATGAATTCGATACTAAATCCTTGGATTTGGAAAAATGATCCAATTGATATTTTTATTGATGATTTACATAGTATTTTAATTTATTGTGAAATAAGGAAAGATGATGTTGTAAATAAAAAAGAAAATAGTGAAACAAAAATTACTTATAATAGTTCCAAGAATGAAATATAAAATAAGATTTTTTGTGAGGAGGTTGAAATTATATCCTAAAAAAACCCCACATATGGATATAAAATTATCTAAGATGATGTATATCATTTAGAGAAATGTGACAATAAGAAAATCAAGGTTAATTGGTATGGTACTACTCAAATAAATTAATCATGGGTATGTTTGACATTTGAAAAGAAAATTACCCTTAAATGAAAGAATATGAGTTTAGTGAAGAAGAAGATGAATGTTTCAAAATATATTTTAGGAAGAATTAATTTGATAAAAATGTATTCCATTAAATAAAGGATACAAAATTTTCTATAAATTGAAATATATTTTTTAAAAAAATATGAAGAAAGTGAATGTGGTAAACGGTAATAAGTGGTTGATTCTAAAGATAGTGGTAGTGAAAATCTTCATATTTATAATGTTAATGATGAATGCTTCACTTGTGATGAAGATAGTTACACTAGAAGTGATTATAAAGAAACTCAAATTTAGTTTATTCTTAATAGATAATTGAGATAATGTCTCTCTAATATTTCCAAAATTGAAAAATAAAATGGGAATTTGAAGAAAAATGAAAAGACTACTAATAGAATGGTAGAATCTCATAATGAAAAAAAATCTATGTTGTTGATGGATATTGATAATTTTGAAAAATTACTTATTAATGTGAAGACCTTATACATTAAAATGACATAAGATATTATAGGTTTGAAAAAATATAATTTAATTATTCAAATTAAATAATTCAAATTATAGGAAGAACTAAATATTTCATGAATTATATTTCCAAAATTGTTTCACGAAGCAAGAGAATATCCAATGAAGATGATTTTCACAGGATCAATGTTTTGGGTTAAATCTATTGAGAACAAAATATCTGAAATTTCTTGGTTTGTTTAAATAAATTTAAAAAAGGGTACATTGGGAAACTATAAAGGGCGGAAAATATGTCTATTATGAAGAGGAATACATTAGGAGTTCACCAAAACTGTAGTTCAAAAACTAAATCCAAGATTTTTTATCGAACAATTAGATAAATTATGAGACATTTATCTGGATAGTAATCTATTTTCAATGGTATATATATATATATATATATTTTATGTGTATTTTTGGATGTATGATGTCATTGTGTATACTTCATGAATATTTTGGTCTAATTAAAATCATTACAATGAATCTAGAAAAAATTGTAGATAGAATTTAAGGGGGAATCGATATACTCAATGACTATAGATTCATAATCACCATGGGAACACTATTTTGAAGACTAAAAAATATTTCATGTGTTATAAGAGGTTTGTGAAAGATATTATATTCTAGGTTATAATGAAAAACTAAAGTCACACAATGATTTTATCCCAATTAAAAAAGAAGTCGTAAGAAATGGGTAAAGAAAAAGAACTTGTTGTAGAAGTTTCTCTTAAAGCCTAATAGGGGAATTTCCAAGGATACTGGATATTGGGTTCTCATCATATATTACATATAACATGATGTTCATGAAAAAAATTTTGAACTAAAAAAAAGGATCTATAAAATTTTGAAATGATGGACCTCTTAATATCGAATGGGTTGGAACTGATAATATTGGTAAAGAAAAATATAAATCCCTGAACACTATTTATGTTGATGGGATGAATCGCAACTATTTAAGTGGTTCATACATTTGTGATGAATGGAAATATGTTATCTTCAGAAAATGTGGATTTTATATAAAAACACATAAAAATGGAATGTTTGTTATGAAATGGTAGGGAATAGTGAGAAATTTATTTAAAATTTAGAAATTCATAAAATTAATATTATTTGAAAATAAAAGATAAAAATTATCTCTAGTATAGAAGGCTTCGTCATATTCACCAAATAGAAGATGATAAAGATTTATCAAATGGAATGTTTTTGTGCATTTCCTCAGTTATAGAGGGAGATTGACTATATTAACTCTTCATGATAGAAGGAGAAAATCGATAATTACACGAACAAATGGATGAGATTCAAGAATTAAAATACTTTTGGTCAAATCCATTTAGATATTTTATGGCCCATGATAATAAAATCAACACATACAGATAATATTTTATTTCATTTATTGAGGAATATACCCTCAGCACATGTATTATTTATATGAAACATAAATCAACGATTCTAATGAGGTTTAAAATTATTAGAAGAAGTGATTAAAAATAGAGTGGTTAATCTCTAAAGATATTTCAAGTAGATAATATTATCGAATACACTATTAATAGGTTTGAAACATATCATTAAACATTAATTGAGTACACAATAGATACCAAAAAATTGTATAGATGAACAAAAGAATATAATAATGATAAATATGGATAAAATAAAGTTAATAGAACACATTATGTCTAAGAATTTTTGGATAAAATATATTGGAGTTACAATATATGATCAAAAGAACTAGTTCTATTGAACAATTTTGGATATTAATCTGTTGGATATGTAATCCAAAAATAATTCAAGATTGAATCATATCAGATTTTTTTGATGCACTAGTATTGTTATTATAAAAGGTTAAAATTAGTGTAACTTTTAGTTAAGAGGTTCTACTGAAACATTTCTTGGTTACCCTCCAAGTGGAATATTATTTCACTTATATAACAAGGAATCTAGTAAAAATATTGATACTTATGAAAAAGGGATCAAAAAATTATTAGAGAAAGAAATTTTTGATGATGAACTAGATCTGGAAGTGACGTTGCTGATAAATCCTTTGAATATATTTAAGAAATAATAGAATAATTTGAAAATGATAAAGATGTGTAGATGAGAGGAAAATATTTATCCATATCATGTGATGAGGAATAAATAAAATTAACCTCTCCTTATTTGAGAAGACATGTTAAAACACAAAAAAATCATTTGACATCCTAAAAAATATGTGTATACTGAAATAAATATAATAAATTCATCTCATAATTATTTATTTTCTCTAGTTGCACAAAAAGATGTTGAGGAAGACCAAGGTAATGCAGAGTGTTTTAGTCTTATGAATGAGTAACTAGATAAAATTAAGAATAATGGGACCTATAAACTTGTTCCAAAACCAAAAAATAAGATTTTAATTGAATCAATGTTGGTGTTGAGGAAAACATTTAATAAAAAAATTTAAGTGTTGAGGAATAAATAATGATTGGCATGTACATTATATTGACAGATTGTTAGAGTTGAATTTAATGAGAATTTTTAATACGATTCAATCTATGAAACAATTTTAATGTACCTATAAATGTCATTACAATAACTATAGAAGATCTACCAATTATATGATAAGTCTGTATTTCTTTATGTAGAATTAGAAGAAGAAGTGTACATTGATTAACGAAGTGGGATTCTACTTGAGGAATATGAAAATTATGTTTTTGGTTAAATAAGGATTTATATTTTCTAAAAAAATCCCCATGTAAATGGTATTCAAATATTGACAAATAATTGAAGAGGTTAAATTTAATAAATACAAGAGTGGATAATAATCTCTATATCATAAATGAAAAAATCATATCTTCCCCTATTATTGTTCATTTAGATGATATTATTTTTATGGAAATTATAAAGCGATGTTTGAGATGTTTTCTTAAGAAATAAAGGATTCATTGGAAATGTATATGGTTGGATAGATGATGTACATTATTGGTTTTCAAATTTCTCAATTGAATGATCAATTGTTAATTTCTCATGAAAATTAAGAAAATGAACTATAGAAAAGATTTGACATGGAGGATTAAAAATATATTTCCACACCAATTTAAGTTAGAATAAATATATCCAAATATGTCGAGGGAAAATTAATTAATCTTTGAGTGTTTATAAATCAGATAATATTTTTTTTATACATTATAACATCAATACCATATATTCTATACACTGGGTTTTTTCTTCCAGATATCAATGGGATCCAGAAAAATTACATTTTTTACAAGAAAAATGATTCTATGGTATATGAAAAAAATAATATATTATGTATTGAAACATGATATAATATAAGGTTTTAATATATATTGTAATATTGATATATATTGGGAAATATGTACTGCTGGAAGAAAATCCACATATAGTGGAGTTTTCATTCTTGGTAATCGAACTGTGTGCTAGAAAATAAAGAAACAATGATCTATAACACTGAACTCTATTGAGGTAGAATATATGGTTGTAACTCATTCTACCAATCAAATATTGTGGACTAATCCCCTTATGGATGTTCTAAAGGTGAGTTTAAATAATCCACTTCTTCTTGGATATGATAATCATATTGCAAAAAATAATTAAAGAAATTTCGTTCACCATTATAGGAGCGAGCACAATGATATTAAATATCACTTTATTAAGGATCCTATAAATAGAAATGAATTAATGTTTTATTTTATTAATATAATGGAATATATTGTTATTATATTCACCAAGACACTATCTAAATATGTATTTTATAATCTAAGGTTAATGTCGAGTGTTCAACCTCACCCTGCACAAGGCTAAGTTATGTTTATAGTTTCACCTCTCTTCTTTTCATATTATTTTTTCATTAAATGGGGAGAAAAAAGAAAACATAATATGTTTATTGACATGTATTTTACCTTATTAGGGATAACATATATTTAGTGGGAGTTTTATAAAAGGATTAAGACGTGGTTTCATATTGTGTGGACTATTTTAGTAGTTTGTTAAGGTGGATATATGAAATGTCTTTGTACAGGTTGTAGTGAGTTTCTATTGTGAAGGTGTATTGAATAATGTTTGGTTATAAATCAAAATTTTATGGACAACATGGAGTTGTTTTACAACAATTTCTGTTTCCTACACAGATTATAATCACATAAGCTTATAATTTTTATATAATGATCCTTTCTTGAGTTTATAATCCTTTTGGGATTTATGTTACATTGTTGAAATAATATCCAATGGGGTTGATTTTTGTTACCAAGAGGCCATGTTTTTTTTGGATTAGGTAAATATACTAGAATTTAAAAAATTATTTTCCATATGTTTTTCGATATATTATCAATATATTAACAAGATTCAACAGAACATGAGAAAATGACTGCATATTAGGTAAAGTAACTATGGGGAGGTGATTGTATAAAGATAAGTGGATTACATAAATGCTAAAGTGACCATGATGATGTGGAAACATAAAGAAATGTGGACACACATGGTAGGTAAAGTTATTATAAAGAACACGACCCTGAGGAAGTGACCACAGGATGAAATGATGAAAAACACGATAGGTCAGGTGACCATGAAGAAGTGATCGCTTGAAGAAATGTAGACACACATGGTAGGTGAAGTAACTGTGTGCATGTGACCACATATAGAAACACCAGGTAAGTAAATAAACTATGATAAAGTGAGTAAATGATAAATCTATTCAAGAAATTAATAGAAAAGAATGCTTTTTTAAATTAGTCAATACAGAGTGAGTGATTTTCTAAGGTTTAATAATCGTTATAAATGTTATAAGGATTTATTAAAAGTTTTCCTGAATGATGTTTTGAAATTGAAGAAGGATTATATGAGATTTATATGAAGTTATGCATGATTGAAGAACCCACATAACCTAATGGTCATGTAGGGAAACTAGATAAAAAACACTTAAAGAGGTGAACGACACAGCTAAATGGTCATATTAGGGAACAATGTAACCATTTTTGTCACATAGAAACTTGTGACGACATATCTGATTATGTTTCGTAGTCAAATTATTTATTTAGTCGATTCCATCAACACAATAAATGCGATATGGATGTGTATTCAAGGTGGTTAGATTTTGAGAGGAAAAATTCCCAGAATGAAGCAGGAATAACAGTGTATCTTTATCATGTTTTAATAGAAACCAATTTATGGTTAGAAATTTGAAATAATGTCGTAAAATATAATATATAAGAAAATTATTCTTCACGATCCGATGCCATTATGAACAGTTATGGAGGAAATTTCTAATGGTTCTTATTTTAATGGCCATATATTATGTTTCTGGGATTTGGAATTCTAATTTACTTACATTTAATCATAAATATTTTAATTACAATACTAGGAAAAGATTAACGATCAATGATCGATAATTTATCAAATGAAAATAACATATTTTTGGCCACTGAATTCATGATTTATGGAAGAGAGAGATAAGATTTGTGAAGAAAAAGTGGTTATATATTGTACAATGCATATAAATTAATGTGAATTATAGACTATGTAGAAATAGAAAAATTATAAGAAGATCTCATATCACTAAAAAACTGTATTATTTTTGATAAGAGCAAGAATTATTTAGTTTCTCATATCATTTGAATTTTGTATTATTTCATGATTCACATGATTTGTATGATTCTGAAATAGTTATGGGACATGTAAGATATTTCTATAGATTTATTTACTCATGGTGGTTCCAAAAGTTATATTATTGGATTTTATGATCATTGGTTTTATAGGATCATGCTAAGGACTACCAACACCCCTTGAGTTTTGAACCTTGAAAATCAATTGTTCTCTCTTAGTTTGTTCTTATGTTTGGATTAACATAAAAATTCACTATAAATTGTTATGTTGGTTTTTTATAAGGGAGAATAAATAAAACTACTAAATCACTTCCCACCCCCTCCCAATAATTACATTATCCAATATCCCTAAAAATTCCATTTTAAAATATATTATATTAGAAGTTCCCAATATTCTTATTCATAAATAAATTATTTTGAAATATTTGAATATACATTAGAATTTGGATGATTATTTACATATTTTTAAAAATAATTATACTAATTTTAAAGGAATAATTTTAATGAATAAACATATGTTCTATCAGAAATGTATTTTTATTATTTATTAAATCATTTTAGGTCATTAGGATTTCATAACATTTATAGTGTATTTTTAGTGTATTTTTCTTTTTACCAAAAATGTTGGATCTCTCTAAAAACAATGAACATTCAATATTTTTTAATTTTTACATCCTAATTCCATATATGAAATCTATTTTATGAAATTCTTCTTTTAATCATGTTCATTTTATGTTTTATATAGTTGTGAAATGTTCTGTAAAAATGTAGTCTAAGCGTAAAACCAAATCATTTAAAAAATAATTTACACTTCACTTCCACTTACCCCATATATACATTACCCCTCACCACACTAATATAATACCTAAGGGTATGGTGTGAAATGGTTGTAATTTTTTTTGTTGTGGTTTGACCAACATCTTTTTATTAGTGATTTATATGGGCTTGAACTACTCCCATTGATGACTACACTCCAACTTCAGTTTTTGATGTTTTACATGGTCTTGGTCCAGGGAAAACCTCTAGTGATGCAAATTCATACCCAATATCTAAAAAATTATTTTTATAAGGGATGTTTTGATTAGTTGAGTCTATGGTTTCTCTCTTCTAAATTAATTATTAGTTTTCATTTTCATTAATACACACCCATTTTACAAATTACATTATAACTCTTATATTACCATTGGATATAATTCCTAACATTCATAATTGCGAATAGTTATAATAGAAAACGATCATATTAAAATTTACATCTTTAATTCATATAAAATCATTAAAACCAATCCCCTAAATACTACATCCAATTTTTAGTTCCATCAATATGTTGATTCCATGGATTATATGGTTCTCCTATATAATGTTCTTATTATAGTTGTGATTTTCAATATAGAATATGATCTAAGGGACTTCAATACTATACTAGTGTTATTTTTGTTTTTATATTGTCAACTATTAGTCATAACAAATTTAGTAATTTTTTACATTTGGTTAGTAGTACATATTTTTGAATTATTAATTATTAATTATTATTTTAATTTCTCATTAATTAAATTCCCCCTTATAATAATTTCATCCTTGAAATTTGGGATATAAATCAATCCCATAAAAATGAGGGTAATTCTATCTAATTTCTTTATTATAACCCCATTCCATCTCTTCTAAATTGCAACTTCTCTAATGTAATTTCACATTCTAGGTGATATGATATCCTAACAGTTCCCTTCTAATTCCAAGAATCTAGATAGTCGGTTAATTTTATGAAATTTCATGCTCTAACTCAGTTTGTTAGGTAGCTTGTGAATATATAGGGTCTAACATATCTTTCCCTAACATTGAGACCTAAAAGACTCTAATAAATTTAGCGATGTTAGGTGTTAATTTAAAATTATAAGTCACAAATATAATTGTTTTTAAAATTTAAATAGTTCTAATGTACCTTGGGTGTATCTTCCCTCTCTTACCAAGACTTAGAACTCATATAGATATTGATAATATCAAGAATACATGATCTATAACATGAATGTCTTAGTCCATCCTTCTATTATCAATATTGTTTTTATATTTACTCAAGGTCATTTTGACAAGATTAAAGATATTATGTACTTTGTCAGTTGTTTGTTTAATAAGGTCTATACAAATTAACCTCATATTCCAAACATTATACCATCATGTTGGAGTTTGATAATGTCTCCTATAAAATGCCTCATATAGTGCCATTTTTATGCTTTAATGGATGATATTATTGTTTAAAAATTCAACTAGAGGTAGGGGTAGCCCAAAATTTCTTATAAGCAATGTTATTATGATCCCAACATGTTATATAATGTTTGAATGGTCCTTTTGGAGTTCCAATCAGTTTATGGATGATTGGTTGTTATTAAATGTACATTGGATTTCAAATCCTTTTGAATACTCCTCCAAAATTTTAATTTGAATCAGGGGTTATGATTCGATAATATTGATAAAGGTTATCAATGAATTATTAGAAATTAATTGATATAGAAATATTAAAATCATTCTAGAGGTAGGCCCTCACTTATTTATAAGAAATGTGTATACTTGATAAAAAGATCCAACATAAACCATATAGAATTATTCTTCTTAGATTAATTTGTAATAATAGTATCAAAGACCATTGGGATGTTGTTCCTCTTCAACATTGGTATATGGAGGGGTTTCATCACAGATTTTGAGAGTTTCCTCACATACTTCACTTATTGGAATACCAAGAATCTTAAAGCATAATCAATAATTTATAGCTACATATTATCCCACCATAAGTTATATTTTTTAGTTCCCTTAATTTTTTATACTACTAGGGTATATAATAGTGTTTATTCTATGATATTTATCCACCAATTCCCTCTAAAACTAAGGTACATAGGGTATACATATCATTTTTCCAAATTTCAATACACCATCTTCATAGATGAATTCATTCAGCCTATAATGTTTAATTGATATAATCTTTTTTTCTGTCCCTATTAATTTTTTGGTGACCTATTTATGTTCTCTAGTAAATATGGTTGGAAAATTAATTGGAAAAAGAAATCATGTTTTTACTTAGTTTTTTGTTCCCATGTATAACATCACAAATTTTTTGACATTGTATCCTTTCCTATCCTCATCATAGTTTGGACTTAATGATACATCATATTAAACACATCTTGCACATTATTTTAGATCCTGGGGTGGTAGTGTATTGCAAATACATAGTCCATGAGTAATTACATAAATATCATTTTCCACATGTTGAGTTATTTCTGAGTGAATATATACTACAAAAATTTGTGATCTATATATATATATAACATCTTTCAGTGGAAAGATAATCTCTTCATGTATTTAGGTTATTTTTTTCCCATAAACTCAAAACCATGGGTTCTATAGATTTATATGGGTCTCTAATTATCTTGATAGATAATAAAAAAATCAATCATTTTGTGTAAGGAAGAACAAAATTTCTTTTATTGATGCATTACTATATATATTAAATTTGTCTTTTATGGTTTTTAATTTTAATATCGGTGTATTAATCAATATTTTTATTATCTCCTCATTGAATTATACACATTCCTTAAACATGGTGAATTTTATTGAAACTTGGTTTTCAAATTATCTAATATGGTAATTTTTTTATTGAATCACCAATATTAACTAGAAGATACACGGAAGCTATGTGTGTCATTCATATTCATTGGTGTAGGTAATTATTTGACAACATTTATCATTAGGAGATCAACTGATACTCTAAGGTAACTAACTTTGGGTTTTCTATTGTTCCATAGTTCATATGGGGTCTTCTTGAGAATAGGTCTAATCAAGACACTATTAATAATATAATAAGATGTATTCATAGCCTCAGCCCAAAAATAAATAGGCAGATCATACTCATTAATCATAGTTCTTTCAATTTCTTAAAGGGTTCTATTTCTTTTTTCTACTACACCATTATGATGAGGTTTTATAGGGGCAGAAAAGTTGTGTCTATAGCCATTGTGTGAGAAATAAGATTCAAATTCATGATTTTCAAACTCACATCCATGATCACTTCTCATGGTTTTAATCATAGATCCACTATGGTTTTCTACAGATTGGAGTATTTAATAATGTATGAACAAGCTTCAATTTTGTGAGCTAAGAAGTATACCCATGTATATCTAGAAAAGTCATATTCTAAGACATACAAATAGTGCTTCCTATATAAACTAGAAACTCTAGAAGGTCCAAACAAGTCCATGTGAACCAACTCGAGAGGTTGAGAAGTTGAAACTTCTTTCTTTGATTTAAAAGAAACATTATGTTGCTTTCCCTTTTGACAGGGGAAAGAAACATTGTCATTTGGGAATTCAAGTTTGGGTAGATCCCTAACTAAGTTCTTCCTAGTCAGTTTTCTATGTGAATGGTTGTTTTAGTGTCCTAATCTCTTATGCGAAATCCATGACTCTTTATGAAAAGCATTTAAACAAGTAACATTTTGTTTGTCCAAAGAATTTAAATCAACAATATATATATTTTCATTTCCCAAAGTAGAAAATACTAAATCATTTTTAGAGTTAAAAAAATTACAAGAATCATTTTCAAACTTAACATTAAAGCCATCGTCACATAACTAATAATTACGTTACAGATTATACTTATGTCCATCAACAAATAAAACTTTAGAAATCAAAACCGAATTAATGTTTCAAATTTGGCCTAGGATGATGATATTTACTTTAGAATTATCACCAAAGGTGACATGGCCTCCATCAACCTATATTAAGCTTTTAATCATGAGTAATCTCAAGACATGTTCCTTGAACATCCACTGTCGAAGTACCATAACTTTTTGTGAGAAATCATTAAATTGGTTTCCTACAAAACAGATTTAGATGGGAAAATAATTTTGGTACCCAGATCTTCTTGGGTCCAGAAAGGCTAGAAATAAAGGTTTTAGGTACCCAAATTTTTCTTATGGGTTTCATATAATTTATAGAATCAATGGATTTTGAAAGATAAACAATATTTGATCTATAACCATATGAATAACTAGTTAAAGCATATAAATTTCCAGAACTCAAACTAGTAGAATTTTGTCTCGATTTAGAGATAAATCTAGTTTTAGTAAACAGTCTCTTTCCAGGTTGGTATCCCAAACCAGTAGTATATTTTGGCACAACTTTCTTTCCTAACATTTGAGTTAGAGTATCCTTTCCATTTGTGAATTTTTCTAAGTCCTTTAGAAGTTTCTCATTAGACATTTTTAGTTCTGTATTTTCCTTTAATAGTTGAGCATTCATTTCATTTTCTACATCAAGGGTAGATTTAACAGTAGCAGTGAGAGCATGCTGTTTCTTCAATGACTTATATTTTTCCTTAAGTTCATTGCAGGTCTTTTTTATCATATTACAATATTCAAATAATTCGTCGCTAGACATATCATCAGATTCAGATTCAGAATCATCTCTAGAATAGTATGAATTTAAAACCGGAGTGTCCAGTGTTACCTCAGATGTGTTTGACATAAACCACATGTTAGCTTTATAAGAATCTTCATCCATAGTAGAATCAGAATCACTTGAAGTGTCTTATGAAGCACTCCAAGTTTCTTTCATTGCTTTCTTGTACTTCTTGTCCTTATGATCATATTTGTTTTTGAATTTTATCTTTAGATAGTCAGCCTTGATGTGTCCTTTCCTCTTGAATTCATAGCAGACTGTATCATCTTCCTTATCAAATTTATTCTAACCTTTCTTCCAATGACCTTTATTTTCAAACATTCCCTTGTAATTTGATTTTATGAAGAGTTTCTTCTTCCTATATAACTTCTTGAACCTTCTGGCTATTTGATCCATCTTATCATCGCTGTCTGAATCCGAATCTTCACTGGTTGAACTTTGTGTATTAACATGAATTTTCTCCTTGTATTTTCTCTTTGAAGCAGTACAATTAAAAGCCACTGATTTTCTCTTCGGTTCATCATCTTCTTCTTTGTTCACCTTCAGCTCTTCCTCATACATCATAAGCATACCTTTTAATTCCTTAACAAGGAGTGTGCTGATGCCAAATGATTCTCTAATTGAAACGGAAGTGCGTCTCCGTCTTTCTAGTAAACATCTTAATATCCTCAAAATTTGATCCTTTGCTGGAAAATACTTTCCAAGAGAGCTCATAGTGTTGACAGTCTCATTGAACCTGAGATAAATTTTAGAAATAGGTTCATCATATTTAATTCTAAAGTTATTATATTTAATAGTATATGTATTCAATTTCATTTCATTAACATTGGTTGTTCGCTCCTGGGAAATATCCAAAGTCTCCCATATTTCATAAGCAGTTTTACAAGAAGAAATTATATTAAACTTATCATATCCTAAAGCACAATATAGGGAATTCATATCTTTACAATTATTATTGTAAGCAGTCTTTGTAGGTTCATCCCATCTTGTTCTTTCAGTTGCTGGAATCTTATATTGTGACTCTATAGCAGTCCAAATATAAAAACCCATACTTTATAAATGAATTTTCATTTTAAGTTTCCAAAAGGCATAAATTATACCATTAAAGAAAGGTGGCCTATTAGTAGCAACACCTTCTAGTCTATTTTCCATAGCTATATTTTAGAAATGATATTTAAAGAGATAAAATTTAGTACTAACAGAAATTTAAGATCCTTAAAATATAACTAAAATCACAGTTGCAAAATAGATTTTTTGAAAACTTTGATAAACAAAACAAATCCTCTGATACCAAATGTTGGTCGGAGTGGCTACTCAAGAGGGTGGTGAATTGAGTTCAAAAAAAATTCTATTAAAATTATTTCTCTTAAAATCCCACAATTTAAAAACAAAGTTAAATTGTATTGAATTTATACAGATTGTAAATGTTCAATTAGTTTCTCAAAGATTGATTAGGTCTTAGTAAATTTAATCTAAAGATTAAATTGACTTTTGAAACTAACTTACTGTTTTTAAATAAGTATAAACACTTGCTAATTTAACCGTCCAAGTAAATTTAAAACAAATTATATTTCACAGTAGTTAGCAGAGGAATATGAAATATATAATATACTTATAACTTAAAATAAAATGCACAGCAGATGTAACCAAGAGGTTCAGTCTCAAGCCGAGACTTTTCCCTCTCATACAATTTATATATATTGATCCACACACTTGATCGGGGTAAACAATAGTGCAAAGACTATCTAGGTTCAGATACCTCTACCAATGTTCTTCGTGGGAAAACAAACAATAGCTCAAGGCTATACAGTTCTTACTCGACCTCTACCAAATTCCACAGGGGAATAAAAGGGAGTTATAGAGTTTGAATGAGGATTTAAGAATCCTCTATCTTATATTAGGAGGCAGTGTGTCTAAAATAAACAAGGTACTCAAACGGCTCAAAATTTAAATAAAAGAATCACTAGAGTAAGTATGAAAGAGTCTAGAAAACCTTTAGGGATTGGCAGTGCAGCTTTGGACTCGTTTGATTGGTCAGAAAAGCTTCTGAGTCCTTCTCTGGTTTTTTTCTGAAAACAATGTTTCGTTTCCTTCCTTGGTTTTTAGGTTCAACTTATCAGTCTGAGTTCATGAAATGTTTGTTGTAGTTATTCACTCAGGATGCATCTTGTGTTCTCCTCTAGAATTTAATTTCTTCAAGTATGTTCAGTGCTCTCCAGGTATGGATGTAGCCATTTCATTTTTGCACCACGTTTCAATGCTGTTAAGCCCTTGTCTTTTTCACCCTTCACGTACCCTCTTAGTTCATTGATTCTCTTTTGTATTCGCTCACACCCAACTAGATATTTATCTTACCTTTTATATCTTTCAGGTCCAGCAAAAAGAATGATTACATTTTTCATGGGTACTTGGTACGGTTACCTGACATGCCAAGAAATATCATTTAATTACATTTACTAAATTAAAAACATCAAATGTAACCATTAACTTAATAAATAAATAATATTGAGAGTATAGGGTTTGAATGGTTGGTCAATCATTAGTAGCCTTCTATTAGTAGATGTGTACGGTGGACATTGTGTAGCAGTGACCTTCCATTATTAGATCATTAAACTTATATCGGTAGCTCCTAATATCAGTAGCTATTTGAACTTGTATCGGTAGCTCCTGATATCGGTAACTCTTTGAACTTGTATCAGTAGATCTTGATATCGGTAGCTCTTACTCTATGTATCCGTAAATTTTGGTATCGGTAGCTTTATATACAGGTTTCATTCTATCGGTAGCTCTTGATATATCAGTAGCTATGCTTTGTATCGGTAGCTTCATTCTGTATCGGTGACTCTGTATATCGGTAGCTCTTGGTCTATCAGTAGATGTTTGTTTCGGTAGCTCGCTTAGTTCCAATGATTGTGTATCTGTAGACTTATGCATATCTGAAGCTTCTTTCTGTACTATCGGAAGACTTGTTCTATGATTATCGGTGGACTTGTACATATCAGTAGCTCTGCGTATCAGTGACCTTATCTTATCGGTGACTCTGTCTATCGGTAGAATAATTACCGGTAGCTCTGTATCAGTAGCTATACGCAGATCAGTGAGATAACACTTATCTGTTTTATCAAAAACATATCCAATTGGCTTAGAGTAACTTAAGAACTCATATAAATATGGATAAACATTAATTGGTATTTTCAAGGTATGTGAAAGCATGGTTGGTATTATCAAAATAGGTGATGTCAACAGAATCTATGAAAAGAGTCATTATTTTTTTGTGCATGTCATGATCAAAATTTCCCACAATAACTAACACTCAATGCATTGAAGATTATTTTCCATGTTTCCAAGGTTCTTTAAAAAAATACTTTTTTCCTTGATATAAGGCATTTTTTTATATTTTAATATTTTATATAAAAATAAATACGGTATTTTCCTCAAGAATAATTCTAGTGAACTTTTAATGGAAATTTTCATTGGTGATAACATCCTTGGATGTTGCTCGAGATTTATTGGGGATATGATCCAATAAAAATATAATAATTATTTATCATAAGGGTTTATGATTATAATGATGAAATATAGGTGAAATTATTTAACTTTTCCTCATGTGATGTTATGATGAATGCTGTTATGATATTATGGAATACATATGAATGGATTTGTGATTATGTGATCACTAGGAAAATAATTATACATCCCTACAATACATTGGGTAATGATTAATATTCTATGATCTCAAAGGGTACATGAGAGGGTATTTGAAGAAAAAATAATTAATGTATGTGAGAGGTTATGCCAAGTCACAAATAGAGTACATGGGAGGTTATCCCAAGTCCGAAGTAGGTTCACAGATGGTTTTCTGAAACTAATAATGTTATGAATTCCTTGGTGAGTAGGATTGATTTAATATCTATATGGTTATTATTACAATAAAATTATACAAAAAAAATTTATAATATGATATTTTACCAATTTTATGTTAGAATGGATCATTTTATTTTATTACATTTTGATTAATGTCTTATGAACTACCAAGGATTATTCTATGAATCATGTTTATGATCTATGAATTTTTATGTATGACATAAAAATGTTAAGATAATGTTCTCAAACTAATTATTCTTTTGTTATGTTTCTATGATCATTGATATATACCTATTTTTCCCTTATTGGGAATCTATCATCACACATAATTTTGTTTTCACTTCCAATGTATATAGAGAAAATTATTATGTATGATGTGTCTATGAAGGGTGATAATTGTAAATAAGTAACTTGGAGATGATGTAAATAATTTATGAACCAGTTTTTTATGTATCAAATTTTACAGAGACACTAAAAATTTATGATTCTAGTGTGGATCATAATTTTATGTAATGATTATTAATCTAATAACATGTGATATGTATTTATGAAAAGTGTGGGTCAATATTTATTTTATCAGAACAATGTTCAGTTCCCTTTAGAAACTTGGATGAGAAAAATTATGTCAGAACACCTAGGATAATATTATGCTTATGATAAATTCATATGTTATAAAAAATAAATAACTGTTTATTTCCAAAAAACATACCTTCCTAGATACTCTAAGTGAACATGGATTTTTAAGAGATGCATATAGGGGTCATAACCCTGAAAAGGGTTGGTTGAGCATATTTCGACCATCATTCTAGTGAACGATGAGCGTTCCCTTACTATGTAACTAGTTTGACACTCCATGGGGATATTATTGGGATAATAAAAAATTTATTTGAAACCCATTATAAAAAATTTGAATTGATGGTGATTATGAGTAACCTAGTTTATACTTGTGGTGTCATATATTTAAAATGGGTGTCTTTATTTAGATATAATATAAATGATTTTACATGATTCTAATTACCTTTTTTCAAACCATGAATTTTGGTATTTGTTAATGGATGTAACTATAAGAAATCATGTTGATACTGAATGTGATGGAAAATATAGTGATTCTGAGTATCCCAATGAGATAATGAGTTATGTGGAATATATATTGATTTATCCTAATCAGTTATCATGAAACCTCATTAATAAACTAAACATTAACTAATATTCAAACTCACTAAATAAGAGAATAATGGAGTTCACATAGAGATCATGCAGTGGAGACTAGGATATAAGGATGGATTTTCTTCCTGGATGAAAAGCGGAAAGAGAAACCTAGGGTAATTTATCATGGGAACATGAATAGTTTTTATTAGTTGAAAAGACCGGGACTAAGTTTTGAATTGAAGAGAAAAATGAGGAGTTCAACAAAGGTAAATAAATTTCATCCCAATGATCCATTTATAGTTAATTATCTAAAATATGGGGAACCTAAGTGTCACATATTGTCCTTGGTACCTCCGTAACCCGATAACTGAGTCAGCCCTGACATAGCCTAAAGGGTGTTCCCGATCCCCATGGGTTTGTGACTAGCACATGACATCATACATAATGAATGTGATAAATTTTTTTCCAAAGACATCGTAAAAGTAAGATAAATAAGTTATTATACATAAAAAATAAATTTCTTAGGTAGTGTTATACTAGAAGTCAAACATGTATATATTAAGTCATATTGACATGTATTTGGTTACACCATGTCAGTACCAATGTACTTTGTTAGAGTTTTTATACCTATGTAAATCTGTTCTAGAACCACATGCAATTTTAGTATCCATTTTTTTAGTATTTCTATAAATACCCACATAATATATACCATACCAAAATTCTAGGATGTTATTCAATGATTATACTCAAAGTCTATATTAGGTATTATGTTATATAAACTTTTCTATCAAAATCTAGTTTCCAACGTTGCTGTTAAAATTTCTTTGATACCTACGGTAATTCCCCAACCCCAGAAGCCTAGAGGCAGTGAATTATTTAAATACATTGACATGATTAAAAGGAATGAAATCACAAATGACTGATTACTTTATCACTTTTAGAAATCTATATTATATACATGTACCTTACATTATAGTTGAATCTGTAAAATAGAATATAATAAATCCATTGAAAGTATCAATATTATCCTAGATTAACCATGAATATCATTTTTAATATGCATCATATCATACATGAAAAAATAAAACACAAGAAAGGGTTGAGCTCCGATTTTTAGTAAGGGTAAGTGTTCAAAAGAATCAATGATTAAATTTTGAATAAAAAATATGTCATGGTAAATAACTAATACAAATTCCATTTAAGAAATCACATGAGTTAAGAAACCTAACCATTTATATAATAACTAATAAAAAAATCTGTTGGAATAATAATTATGAAGGAATGAATAATTTTGGATGCTTGTACTATCATGATATATCCCCAAGATAGTTACTATTAAGATATGTCTGCATGATGGTTTATGTTTGTGGGTAGAAACCTGTCTGATTTGTTTTAAGATATATCTTCTGGATAATTAAAAAATTATTGGAAAAAATAATAATGGGTTTTCACTAATTTATTTCGTCTCATAAGACTAATAGATGCATTTAGGGTCTATTTTAGTCCCCTCCCATCAGTTACTAAGTACAATGCATTCATCATATGAAATCATAAACAATATAAATATTTGTATTGAATGAATAGCATACGAAATATGAATACTTTAACCATAAAACATGAATGGTATTAAAATAAAGCATCCAAAGTCAAAAATATCATAAAACCTTTAATATAATAATTTTTTTGTATCATAATATATCAACCTCAATCAACCATAATATTCAACAAAGTATGATTACAAAGATGAAAATACTGTAAAAAACCGTTAGAAATATTTGAGTAAAATACCCATTTACATTGAAGTAATTTATGTAAAAGAACCACATTTGTAAAATGAAATATTTTATTTCAATAAATAATTTTAAACATTTAAAGGAATCCAGAAAATATCAAGGCATCATGATATAGACAAATTCTTCTTAAGCCACGTAATTTAAAAATAAACATTCAATCTGTATATTTCCTAAAAAAGTCATATAGTACATCATTTGTATAAAAAAAATATTCCTATAAAACCATTTTATTAAAAAGTGAAACATGGATAAAATATATAAGACATTGGTAGGATAATAGTAAAACTATGTTAATAAACATGTACATGGTTCATAAGTATTCCCCAGTAGATAATTATGTCTAAAAAATCCTTAATAACAATAAGATTGTGAAATTATCCTTTTCCTTGGACATTCCTTTAGTTTACATTATTTGACCTTGTTTATAATGGTTTAAATAAAATTATTTATTTATAATAGAAACATATTTAAATTTATTATTTCATATATGATCCTCTTATATCATTTTGTTATTAATATTTTGTTATTTCTCTTATTTTGGGTGTTAACTGGTCCATTTTTCTATGTATTGTTTGTCATGTAAGTCTAGTATTTATTAATAATATATATATCCTTCATATATATAATGATACTAAGTTCATATATATTATGTTTAATAATTTTATAAATTTTTATTATCATTCATAAATGGTTAATGTGGAAAATGAATCTCATCGCGTTGTTGAGACAGTAGGTTGTACGTACCCACAAGCGATAATATGATTTCATTAATGGTTAAAAAATAATAAATTGAATGGTATATTAATTATAAAGGTTAAATATCATGTTATTTTTATTATTTTTATCCATTACACCCACCATTATACCCATCTAAATAATATAGTGATGAAAAATAGATTACACCACGATGTGGAGTCAATATGTTTTACGTACGCATGCACGATGCTTTAGTTTTTCAAAAGATGGATAAATCATGGAATACGGTAGTACAATAATAATAATAAAATATCATCATATATATTAAATTTTAGTTATTACTTTATTATGTAAACAAAAGATGAAGAGGAAGTAAAAGAAGAAATTGACTTGAAGGAGTTGGGAAAACAAGTTCCTCTTCTTCGGTGGAGTTCCTTCAGATCACTTGTCAAGGGATATAGAGTTGATATTTTTAGAATAAAAATAACTACATAACTTTTATATGTATTTTTGGTGGAGAAATGGGCATATTTTTTTTCAATTTAGAAGTATCAATGTGGTGTGAGGAAGTGAGGGAGGAGGGACCATTTTATAATTGAGGTGAGGGGAACCTTTTGAAATCCTCAAAATATTAAAACATAATAAGTTTATTATAGATTCAAATACATAAAAATGGAAAATAGATCAATAGTTTATGAAATATAGATCATATATTGTCACATTTTTAATTATTTATCATTTTTGTGATTGTTAAATAATTTAATAAAATATTAATTCAATAAAATATTATTATTTTCAAATTTGATAATACATTTTTAATTTTACATCAAATACTTCACGAAAAAGTGAGAAATAAAATATAAATATGTCAAAAATATTTATTATACCCTATATCTATATATAATTAATTATACACATAAAAAAATCCCAAATATATCAAAAGTAATACTTTTAAAATCAACTATTTTATTTTATTTGAATTATATGAATACTATTTTAGCATTGAAAAGCATATATTTTAATTATATAATTAATAAAAAACAAAATACAACTATATAATGATAATAATTTCAATAATATAAATTTATACATTTAATTTCATTGATATCTTGATTTTTTTTCAATGTGAACACATAAAAGATATAAAATCCATTGTGAGTGATATTTTGTAACTATCATTGTTTTGAATAATATAAGGTATTATAATGGAAAATTGTCCGTTAAACAAATAAAAGTAGATATTAAGGTGAAAAAGGAGGAATCCTATTCATCCAATATATTTTAGATATGTTTTGGTAAAATTATTTTTCTTATCTTTTGGCATTAACCCTAAATTAATTATATTTACTTTTATCGTGATAACATGTGTTTTTATTCATTAATATTTAATATAGTTACAATTAAATGAAAAAGGCATAAATTTTCCATTTATGACTTATTTAACTTCTCCCCAATGTTTTGGTCTATGTTCAGTTTTCTATGAATTTTATATCATTTAATCAAATAATATTTATTTTTGGAATATCATTAATGTCAATTTTGACACTATTCATTAGATTAATTTTTAAAAATATCATAACAACATGATATAACATAAGAAACCTTCTAAAATCATCCATAATATGTCAAATTAATATATTAAATTCATTTATGACATAATTATATCAAATTATATTTATTTTAATATTTTCAATATCAATTTTTTGATTACTCCCCTAATGAAACTATTACTCCATCATCATCCTGTCATTATTTAAGGTAATTAATTTATCAGTAAAAATTTTAAATAAATTATTATAATGTATAAATTTTGATTTGATTTAAAAATAATATTTATATAATAATATATATCTTTCATTAACCTATATAAAAATTGTAATACTTTTTGAAAATAAGAGTGTGACATATTGGATTTTCCTTACAATACAATACTATAAAAGCCTTAATGTAATAAATATGGATAAAAGAGTCCAAAAATCATCCCAATGATTATTTTATCTAAAATAATTCATTATATAAAATTAATACATGTTTTAGGGTAGTTTTATAATATTTATTTTATTTTTTTACCCTAAATTACTTGATTTACCCTTAAGTGTGGTAACTAAAATATTACTAAATTTTTTATTCATATACCCAAAAATAAAATAAACCTAAGAACAAAATTTGGACCCACTTATTTAAAATATGGAGTCCATTTTTTAAAATTTAAAACATAGAAGTAGTTGTAATTAATATAAAATTAATCTTGTTGAAGAAACAAGAAAACAAGTTTTAAAAGTGAAAACGTTCAAAATATTGAAATTTTTATATATTAAAATACAATTTAAAATTGATTACGATGACTTAAATTTTATTAAATGACAATAAAATAATATAATTATTATCACGAACCAACCCGGGTCGACCCTAAATCGGTCCCACGACCCAGTTCGCGACATGGCACGAAGGGCGTTCCCGATCCCCACAGGCTGGCAACTAGTGCCGGGCATCAAAATAAACCAGTTGGGAATGATTTTAGCCCATAAAAAAGATGAATAATCATAAACTAAACAAGCAGATAAATAAAGGAAAAAGAACTAAACAAAATGGCAGCAGAAAGAAGAATAAACAAAATGTGACATACCTCAGGTGACCCTGTGGATCACCATGGTACGTCAACTACACTCATTCCCAAGAGCGATCCAAGACTGAATCCTACAACAGAAAATTAATGTAGGCATGAGCACTAAGATGCTCAGCAGGAAAGCCAAAATGTAACCACGTCCTATGCCCCTGCCTTTAGTAAGAAATCCAATCATGCCAGTTTGAAAAAGAAGATATATTAAAATAAGGTTTTCCTTCTTTTCTAATCCAAGTAACGAGTTTGCATTTTCAGGTAAAGCGTTTCACCCCCACTACATTTTCAAAATAGGTTCCAAGAATTCATTAAAATTTCAAATGAAAAGAAATCAGTTTGGATTAAAATATGGTTTTCACAAAAAGACATCAAGTATGAAACAACAGAAAAGAAAGTTACATTTCTAGCATCATGTCACAAATGAGCACCATGGGTAATCCCTATAGGTATCTAGAACAAGTGGGAACCTAGATACATCGTACCTTAGTGAAGCGTGGATTAGAAGACCACAACCCTCAGAAAACGTGGCTTAAAAGACCACAAACCACAGAAAACGTGGCTTAGAAGACCACGACCCTCAGAAGTTCATATGTTTAGTTAGTGTTGTTGCGTCAATCCTACTAGACAACCCAGGATGAACCTATGTCGTGTCATCTAGCGTACTAGTCCGGGTCACCCACATAGATACCCAGGTTTCCCACTGTGCTCTATTTCAAGTGGGGGTGAGTTTTTCTTTATCATGCAAATATATATAAATATAACATTTTCTTTATCAAGAAATCATTCAACCACTCACCATTGTTCTTCCTCCTTAAGCGAATTATCCCTCTTTCACGTCACACAATGCATAAACTTCAAAGTTAGGCACATCATAACACTTTTGACATACAAATCATTTTCTAAAACCAAGGGGGCGTTCCTCAAGAGTGGTTTTTATTTTTCCTAAAACATTCTTAATTTTCTAAATGGGATTTATTACATAAAGGGAATATTTTTTACAATTAACTAGGCAAAAGGAAAAACACCTTTGGAAACACACATTACCAATTCAAAACCACTTTAGGAAATCAATTTTTTCAAGAAAAGTTCACTTAAGACTGATATCATTAAAAAGACATTTCAATTTGCAAAACAAAAGCATAATCATTTCTAGCAACTGTAACCTTATTTCATAGAATGTGTACATAGCGTAAATGTAAAACATATTTTTAAAACAAGCATCCAATTATGAATCTAAAATTAAAGGAATAGGCATAGAGGACCTACCTCAAACTTGTCCTTATTCATTTATGACCACCCGAACCGACCCTGCGCACTTTCATGGACATGCATTTACACACATATATATAAATACCCCTAGCTACATTGCACATATTCCCCACGCCATGAGGGAATATGTACCAAGAGAGAATTTATATATATATGTCTTACCTTATGCATGCACATGCAGGAGTTCTTGATACCCGCAACTTGAAACCATCGTAGCGAGGTCCATCACACTACAAAAATAATTTAATAAAAAGCACTTAACACTTGAACAATCTACAAAACATTTCAAAATAATGCATCAAGGGTTTGGACTAAAAGAAAAACATTCAAAACACCCATTAAAAAACCAAACACGCTATGATGCAACACCAAAACACCAACTGCAACCTACACACATTTTAATAGACGAACTACATAGTTTAAAAAAACACTGATAAACAATTCAGCATGGGGTTTTCCACAGAACAGTTTCATGCGAAATGCATAAAAACACTACCAGCAAAAGCAAACACACCCAACCCTCAAGCAGAACTAGATTCACAGTCTTAATGTCCTTAAATAAATCAAATCCAGAAGTCATAAAACAACCATTAATAATGCAACATAGGACTACCTCAAAACCCCCCCAAATTCCTTTTCCTTTAAGAAAAATAAAATCCACACTAAAAACATTTCCAAACATCATTCACATCACTTACAAAATATTAAATAATCAACTTTATGATTTATAAATTAACATCAAATAACACAACATGAGTTTTCCTAAAAAACAGACCCCATTATATACAAACATGCTATAAAATATTAAAGGCACACAAAACTTCTTTAAAACTATTTTCACACCAAACGGATCAACCAAAGAACACCAAATTCATTTAAGCAAGTAAAATAACCCACTAAATAAACACAATAAGTTTTGCACACACAAAATACCAAATTTTCTCATTAAAAAACAACTCAACTCCATGAAATTCCTCATAAATAAAATTATGCTAAACATTTCAAGTCGCAAATTAATTATCACGGACCGTTTGAAATACAACAGTGGGATAAAACACTTACATCGGTTTAGAAGACTTCTCAAAACCAGTGCGCAAACTCCACTGCACAACAACCGTACCACAACAATCTCAAATTGAATGCTAAAAATAAGACATCAAACCAAATTAATCACAATTGGACCCTAAACAAAATTTTGTGACCAACGCACTACGAGGTAATTACTAAGAACCATAAAACACATAAAAGATGCCACACAATAATTGTGAAACCAAATTACAACATAAAACTATACCTCGAATGTCGGCAGTGAACCGCAAAGGAGTCAATCTACTTCGCCTTTGGTGGAAGATGTCAGATTACGAACCAACATCACCCAGGTGAGGCGCCTCACACCCTGAAATTGGAAGAAAACCACAACAGTTCAAACCCTAAGCTAGGTTTTTCAAACAAACGAAAATCAGGAAAAGGGGAAACTGAAATGGTCGATGCGAAGATGGAGGCGCACGGGGAGGTCTTACCATGCTGAGGCAGAAAAGACCTATAAAGGGGATCAGACAAAAAACAAGCATGGAAGGAGGACCTGAGGTGCGGCATTGCGTCTCTTGGGAGGGGGTTGCGCACCTACTGGAAAACGCGGCCAGAGGAGGTCGTGCAGAGGGGGCCACACCGCAGAGGGAGGTCGGCTAAAAGGCCATCATACCGGAGGAATGAGAGAGGCTGGCCGCAGGGTCTTCGCACCAGAGGAAGGAGGGAGGTGTGCCGTAGGGCCGTCTCTAGAGGGGAGGTCGCGTGAAGGTCTGCCGCATCGGAGGGTAGGTCGCACATCGTAGGGTTTCAGGTGGGGGAGGCATCCACCGCGGCCAGGGAGAGGGGAAAAAATGGGGCTCGACGCAAGGGGGGGAGATCGCGATGCAAGGGGGAGGTTGGGGAGAGAAGCGCCCCACACACACAAAAAAATGGGGTGGGGGGAGGAAACCCTAACCAGAGAAATAAAAAAAAGTTAAATAAGAAATTTATAGAGAAAAAAAGAAATAAAAAAAATAAAGGAATCAAAGAAAATAAAATAGAAAATAAAATGGAAATAAAAATAAAATAAAACCTTAAAAAAGATATAAACAAATTTAAGTAATAATAAAAATTATCAACTATAATAAAACGATAACGTCAAAAATTTAATAAAAATGTCAAAGGCTTAATAAAATATAATAACCTAATTAAAATACTAACAAAACGTAATAATAATAATAATAATAATAATAATACTTTTGTTGTCATTATTTAAATAGTTCAAAATAATTTTATTTTTCTTTTGCGTTAACTTTATTATTCATTCGGTTGATTAACTGACTAACTGTGCATCAGGCAGGCTGCACGGTGGTCTGGAAATGCCACATGGATTCATCTATGCCCTGCCCATGCGTCGGATATTGCAAAGCCAAAAAAAGATCAATTATCAGAAAAAGCGAACAGATTTCAACTCGGGCTCAGATCGCAATCAAAACGAGGATTGAAATAGTTAAAATAATTAGAATAATTAAATTTTTCAAATTGGGGTGTGAAAATTATCCCCACCACAAAAACTTTTTCCCCCAGAAAGTCACCCAGCCGAACGAGGAATCATACTTGAGTTTGAAACGGAACAAGACCCACAAAAGCATGATCTCGGTATGACTTTTCACTCCATCAGTCACACCCGACCACCTCTGAGGGAAACTGAAAAGAGAA
The DNA here is from genome assembly GCA_963277665.1 of Viscum album. Lineage (NCBI taxonomy): Eukaryota > Viridiplantae > Streptophyta > Magnoliopsida > Santalales > Viscaceae > Viscum > Viscum album. The sequence continues at coordinate 1,750,883,101 of OY728152.1, forward strand.
GAACCATTAGGAAATGAGGAGGGTTCTCCCCACCACAAGAACCCGACTAGAACAACCGACATTGAGACTCTTAGCATGGGATAAATCTGGAACTGAAAACATGATCCAAGAGGGAACCACCACACAGACCAAACCTCGAAGAAGGCACAAGAAGATTCATAGGGGGTCCCCCCACCATTTAAGAACTGACCAGCTTAAGCCAATTAGCATAGAACAATACGAGAAACCCAGCACAAACCGACCCATGAACTCTCCGCATAAACAAGACTCCCCCCCACATGGGGTCCTCGACGAAAGACCTCGAGCCGAAGGGTGGACCAAACCCTTATTTGTCATTTTCCAAGACGCATGTGTTTCCAAAAAAGAGCACATCCTAAAACAATAATGGCTCACCAAAGGAGCTAGCCACACAAGTGAGACAATAACCTTAAGACTCACAGGAATTAAGAGACAAACTTCAAAACTCATATTTGAGTAGCCACAACTACTAGAATTACCACAAAAATAGATCACCACGCCTTCTTACAACCACGGTGGGGTATCAGAAGAACAAAGACTGCAACGAGAAAAAGAGGCCCTTACGCCTCTTATATCAAAATAGAACTTTCAAAGACGGGAGAGAAAAAATAGGGAAATTCAGACCGTTCCCATTTTAGCATTGGATACAAAAAGTAGACCAAGGTTCCCCACACCCAATGATTCCTGACTGCGTCAAGAGCTTCACCCTGACACCTGTGGCTAGAGCTCTGATGTCTTAAAGCATCTGCTGCCCCATAGTCAGGAGCTTACGTCCCTCAGTCGACACTCCAGCTGACAATGCTGCTAGCGGAAACTCTCCAAGTGTCCCAAATGGAACACCAACGACAAATCATCGAAAGATGTCATCAAGGAGACTTAAAGTACCCAAACCGACCACACGACAAACGAACAGAAGAGTGGACCGACTAATAGAGGATGGAGTTTACAAGAACACTTGTCTAAGACAGGTTCCTCCGGCTCGCTCTCACAGAATGGGGAACCATCCCAAAAACCAAAAGGAATCGGTCCTTGACAAATGGACGAAGACCCCACACAAGAGAAACTTTAAATGATTCTGCGATGTTATCTTTGCAGAAAAGGGAACCAACTCCTTGAGATGCCCAACGTAGGCCTTCACTATCTGTTGGTCTTGCAGGACACTCACGAGCTTTGCCGCTTCCATCTCCTTCACTTCCACAAATATAAACCATCAAACGAGAGTGGTCCTAAACACCTTCCAAGACATCTCATCATGCAACGACGTCAGAATTTTTCTCCCTCACCAATCCAATGTTGAACCCTCAAATGAACTCGAACCAGCACATACTCGCATAGATTTGGGAGTTTCCAATAACCTGAAAACACCAACGATTTCACAAAGCCAGTCCGCTACCTTCGATAGATCACGATCACCATGGAAGATGGACAACAACAGAAATGAATTTAATTCCACCAATCCACTAAGAGTCTAGGTAGAACCAACAACTAGAAGAGACTCAATAGAAAGCTCTAGGACTTTTCTGCGCAGAATACTCAAAAAGAAGATGCACAAATCTGTATAAACAAAATTCATCATAAATAAAAATTTCACCCCTCAATCACAAACGAAAGCTCAAACTCAAATCACTATTCCAACCACAATTCAGTATGTCAAAACCATTAACCCACGAAAAAGAATACCCAACATGAAAGGAGAACTCTAAACTGTTGCTCACTCACCTTCCAAAACATTTAAATTACCTTTTTGGAAACCTTTTTTTCAGCACACAAAACAACCTAAATATCCACCATTTGTATTCCATGAAGTCTCACACATACATATCCATGTGCTAGCTCAAGCACCCATCCACTCAAATCACCAATTTATCCACTTTCCACATGCACACCTCAATGTTTGTGATCACTCATATGAATACCAAGGGTCAATTCAAGACACTTATCATTTCCAAAATAGACCATTAAGCACAAAGCACAAATTTCCAACCAAAACGAAGGTCAAACACAACTAACATCAAAATTTCCAAAAATAAGGGACTACTGACTATGCCAAACCAGTAACATGTCTTAGTAGACCATGCTCCGAGCAGGCATCAACCACAGGAAGTATCTTGAACCGTGAACTCGGGCCGTACATGGGTTGCTACTCCATGCAGGCTTGTCGCGTAACACCAGATCACTTCCCTTGTCATCCCTCATCCACACAGACCCAACAAAAGAAAAACTAAAATCCCATACTACCCCTGGAAACTCGAGTCTCGGGATGGGAAAGGGTTCATGATGTCCTTCCCACACCTACCTCTCGAGACCCGACACACCTAATCACCAAGCTACTTGACACCCTAAATAGCAAGGGCCTACTCTGATACCATTTTGTCACGAACCAACCCGGGTCGACCCTAAATCGGCCCCCCGACCCGGTCCGCGACATGGCCCGAAGGGCGTTCCTGATCCCCAAGGGCTGGAAACTAGCGTCAGGCATCAAAATAAACCAGTTGGGAACGATTTTAGTGCATAATAATGATGAATAAACCCAAACTAAACAAGAAGATAAATAAAGGAAAAAGAACTAAACAAAATAGCAGCGGAAAGAGGAATACACAAAACGTGACATACCTTAGGTGACCCCATGGATCACCATGGTACGTCAACTACACTCGCTCCCAAGAGCGATCCAATACTGAAACATGCAACTGAAAAGTAATGTAGGCATGATCACCGAGATGCTCAGCATGAAAGCCAAAATGTAACCACGTCCTATGCCCCTGCCTTTAGTAAGAATCCAATCATGCCAGTTTGAAAAAGAAGATATAATAAAATAAGGTTTTCCTTCTTTTCTAATCCAAGTAACAAGTTTTCATTTTCAAGTAAAGCATTTCAGTCCCAGTACATTTTCAAAATAGGTTCCAATCATGCATTAACATTTAAAATTAAAAGAAACCAGTTTGGATTAAAATATGGTTTTCACAAAAAGACATCAAGTATGAAACAACGGAAAAGAAAGTTACATCGCTAGAAGCATGTCACAAATGAGCACCATGGGTAATACATATAGGTATCTAGAAGAAGTGGTAACCTAGAGACCTCGTACCTTATTGAAGCGTGGCTGAAAAGACCACGACCCTCAGAAAATGTGGCTTAGAAGACCATGACCCTCAGAAAACATGGCTTAGAAGACCACGACCCTCAGAAGTTCATATGTTTAGTTAGTGTTGCTGCTTCAATCCTGCTAGACAAACTGGGGTGAACCTTTGTCATGTCATCTAGCGTACTAGTCCTAGTCACCCAACTAGATACCCATGTTTCCCATTGTTATCTATTTCAAGTGGTGATGAGTTTTTATTTATCATGCAAATATATATAAATATAACATATTCTTTATCAAAAACTCATTCAACCGCTCACCATTGTTCTTCATCCTTAAGCACATTCTCTCTCTTTCACGTCACCCAATGCGTAAACTTCAACGTTAGGCACATCATAACACTTTCTACATACAAATAATTTTCTAAAACCAAGGGGGCGTGCCTCAAGAGATGTTTTTCTTTTTCATAAAACATTCTTAAGGTTCCAAACGTGCATTATTACAAAAAGTGAATATTTTTTACAATTAACTGGCCAAAAGGCCAAACAACTTTGGAAACAGACATTACCAATTCAAAACCACTTTAGGAAATCAATTTTTTCAAGAAAAGGTCACTTAAGACTGATATCATTAAAAATACATTTCAATTTCCAAAACAAAAGCATAATCATTTCTAGGAACCGTAACCTGATTTCATAGCATGTGTATATAGCGTAAATGTAAAAAATATTTTTAAAACAAGCAATAAATTATGAGTATCAAATTAAAGTCATATGCATAGAGGACCTACCTCAAACTTGTCGTTATTTATCGACGACCACCCGAACCGACCCTGCACACTTTCATGGACATGCATTTATAAAAATATATATAAATACCCCTAGCTGCATTGCATATATTCCCCGCACCATGAGGGAATATGTACAATGAGAGCATTTATATATATATGTCTTACGTTATGCATGTACATGTAGGCGTTCTTGACACCTGCAACTTGAAACCATCGTAGCGAGGTCCATCGCACTACACAAATAATTTAATAAAAACAACTTAACATTTGAAAAGTCTAAAAAACATTTCAAAATAACGCATCAAGGGTTTGGACCAAAAGAAAAACATTCAAAACACCCATTTAAAAACCAAACGCTCCATGATGCAACACAAAAACACCAACTTTAACCTACACACTTTTTAATAGACAAACTGTATAGTTTAAAAAAACACTGATAAACAATTCATCATGGGTTTTTCCACAGAATAGTTTCATGCGCAACGAATAAGAACACTACTAGAAAAAGTAAACGCACCAAACCGTCAAGCAGAACTAGATTCGCAGACTTAATGTCCTTAAATAAATCAAATCCAGAAGTCATAAAACAACCATGAATATTGCAACATAGGACTACCTCAAAAACCACCAAATTACTTTTCCTTGAAAAAAATCAAATGCACACTAAAATCCTTTCCAAACATTATTCGCATCACTTACAAAATATTAAATAATCAACCTCATGATTTATAAATTAACATCAAATAACACAACATGAGTTTTCCTCAAAAACACACCCCATTATATACAAACATGCTATAAAATATTAAAGTTACACAAAACTTCTTTAAAACTATTTTCACACCAAACGGATCAACCACGAAATACCAAATTCATTTAAGCATGTAAAATAACCCACTAAATAAACATAAAAAGTTTTTCACACACAAAATACCAAATTTTCTCATTAAAAAAAACCCAACTCCATGCAATTCCACATAAATAAAATTATACTAAACATTAAAGTCACAAATTAATTATCACAGACTGTGTGAAATACAACAGTGGGATAAAACACTTACATAGGTATAGAAGACTTCACAAAAGTAGCGCACAAACTCCACTGCACGGCAACCGCACCACAACACACTCAAATTGAATGCTAAAAAGAAGAAATTAAACCAAATTCATTACAATTGGACCCTAAACACAAAGTAGTGACCAACACACTATGAGGTAATTACTACGAACCTTAAAACACATAAAGGATTCCACACAATAACTGTGAAACCAAATTACAACATTAAACTATACCTTGACTGTCGGCAGCGAACTGCAAAGGAGTCAATCTGCTTCTCCTTTGGTGGAAGATGTCGGATTACGAACCAAAATCACCCAGGTGAGGCGCCGCACACCCTGAAACTGGAAGAAAACCACAACGGTTCAAACCCTAAGCTAGGTTTTTCGACCAAACAAAAATTAGGCGAAGGGGAAACTGAAATTGTCGATTCGAAGATGGAGGTGCACGGGGAGGTCTTACCATGCTGAGGTGGAAAAGACCTATATAGGGAATCAAAAGAAAACCAGCGTGGAAGGAGGACCTGGGGTGTGGCATTGCGTCGCTTGGTAGGGGGTTGCGCAGCTGCTGGAAAATGTGGCCAGGAGAGGCCACACAGAGGGGGCCGCACCGTAGAGGGAGGTCGGCCAAAAGGTCATCGTGCCAGAGGAATGAGGGAGTTTGGCTGCAGGGTTGTTGCACCGGAGGAAGGGGGAGGCGTGCCGTAGGGCCCTCTCTAGAGGGGAGGTCGCATGAAGGTCCGCCGCACCGGAGGGGAGGTCGCACGTCGTAGGGTTTCAGGTGGGGGAGGCGTCCGCTGCGACCAGGGAGAGGGGAAAAATGGGGCTCGGCGCAGGGGGGGGGGGGCGATCGTGACGCAAGGTATAGGATGGGGGGAGAAGTGCCCCACACACACAAAAATGTGGGGGGGGGAGGAAACCCTATCAAGAGAAATAAAAAAAAGTTAAATAAGAAATTGAAAGAGAAAAAAAGAAGAAAAAATGAATCAAAGAAAATAAAAGAGAAAAGAAAAAGGAAATGAAAATAAAATGAAACCTCTAAAAAAGACATAAACAAACTTAATGTAATAATTGCAATTATCTACTATAATAAAATTATAACGTTAATAATTTTCATAAAAATGTACAAGGCTTAATAAAATAAAATAACCTAATTAAAATACTAACAAAACATAATAATAATAATAATAATAATATTTTTTTTCATTATTTAAATAGTTCTAAATAATTTTTTTTTCTTTTGCGTTAACTTTATTATTCATTCGGTTGATTAAATAACTAACTATGCATCAGGAAGGCCACACGGTGGTATATGGAAGCCACATGGATTCGTCTGTGCCCTGCCCATGCGTCAGACATTACGAAGCCAAAAAAATGATCACTTATCAGAAAAAGCGCACAAATTTCAACTCGGGATCAGATCGCAATCAAACCGAGGATTTAAATAGTTAAAATAATTAGAATAATTAAATTCATGAAATCAGGGTGTGACATTTATATTTTAAAACTAATAAAAATTATAATTTAACATGATAAATTATTTTGATGAAAGACGTTGTTTTCAATTATGATTTAGTATTTTTAACTATTCATCAAAAATGAAACATATCAAGAAAATACCAAAAATTTAAACAAAGAAAATTGTAATATTATATATTAAAAGTGGAATTTTACATTTTAGAATATAATATATAAAAGTGTCAAAAATTGTATTTAAAATATGTTCTACATTAAAAGGCGATAAAACTATCTTTAAAAAAATAAAGGGTTTTTATGCATAAAATTCGATTTATTAATAAATTATTCATAGAAAATATTAGGATGAATATATATAATATTTCTATATATATAAAAAATATATTTTTCATTAATATCACTTAATAAATTTAATTAATTCACGTTATTATGGAAAAACACCTTTGGGGGCATAAAATAAAAACAGTTCTTTTATTAGTATTTGGTTTATATATTCATTTCTAATTAATTAGTACCAATTAATTCATCCTATATTTTCATAAACCATATACTTTAATAATTAATTTAATACTATTAAAAACATTATATTTAATGACTATGTTATAATAACAACATTCAAAAAATAATATTTAGTTGTTTGTTTAAGATCGCATTTACGTGTAACATATGCCTTCAATGAAATTGAATTTAAAAAAAGAGGCATAACATTAAAATCACAGTCTGTTATAGAATTTTATAGTATTCTATATAATTGTTTGATTGTGAAATTTTTATGCATTTATTTCTTTATTTGATAGTAAGGATTAAAAAAATGGTTATAGTGAATCAGATTAAAATGGAAAATGATGGGAATGGGTGTTTCCGATGTTCTTATATTATTGAAGGATATTTCTCATGTTCATGATGCTTATTTACTATTGTTTCTAAAATTTGTTTTTGAAACTATGATTAATGTGATATTATTATGATCTTAAAACACAAAATAACTTTCAGAAAATTATAAATAGATTAATGATTATAATTGAATTAGTAGCATGAAATTTGATACCAATGTGATGTTATTTGTGAAAATAAATGGAAAAATGGGTTTTTCAATAATTATCATTACATATTTGGATATTATTTTCTTTTTGTGATATTTTGAGTCTTTGGACGTGGATGTGCATTTTTTAATTCTAGTTTGAGATGAGATTTGTTTTTTTTTGTGAAATTATAGATGGGTTGTCATGGTTATCATGAGAGTAAGTATTTGTTGATGAAGAAGGATAAAAATAGTTCTTATGAAGAATGTTATTTTTTATGAGGATATTGCGGTGGATGATGGTACACATGTTTATGGGTCAATTCAGTGGATGGTTGTGCCATAATTATTATTTTTGTTTCTGGATAGAAATGGAATTTATTTATAAATTGTAAAACTATTAAGGGGTATGAAAAAATATAGAATACTAATGGGTATTAAATTAATTTATGATGATTTAAATGAATGGGTAATGACTACTTTATACATGGGTGATGGTAAATGATGGGTTTTCATTGAACACGCAATTGAAAGAAAAAATGAATGTAACATGATTGGTAAATTATATTATCTAAATGGTGAAGTTATTTTTTTAATGATAACTATTGATTATTGTTATTTCTCATTGGTGTGGGGAGTGTTCTAGTTTTGGTATTGGAAATTTCAATGAATTTTATATGAGGTGGTGATAGTGTTTTTGTTGTGATGGTGTGGAAATGTTGTTTTGCAGTGAACCTTTTAGGTTTGTATTGTGTGTGGTTATACTTGGAATTCATTTTCTTATGATTTTTTTAAACCCCACTCGAGTTAGATAAGCTCACTAATAACTAAATGTTTTAGGTTATGAGTGTCTTACCAATATCTTTGTTGATGAGGGAACAAATGGATTACTTTTTCCTCTTCCCTAATATATATTTAGGATATCATATGGCTATGATGACAATAGATTTAATATTTTATTGATGTGATGATGGTGTAATGATGAGTAGATTTATATAGTAAGGGTCATTAATTGTAGGTGGGGTTATGAGTTTGATTCCCTTCATGTTAACAATATATTGTTATAATGAATAGGTGATGTACAAGTGTGATGTTGATATGTGGTTGTGGCTGTAGACTACTTCTAATGAGTACGATAGACCCTATATGGGTTATGGTAGTTATAAATACTATTAAACCACATTAGATATGATTTTATATGCATATTCTATAGATATGGTTTTATTATTACTAAGGGGATGAGAGTATGAGACATTTTACATTGGGTCATGAGGCTGACATACCGGTGGAGAAGTTTATGGGGCGAGAATCATGTAAAATTATTTCATAATTATGTTATTATATATCGATGTTCTATTGGGCCATCCAGAAATAGTGAGTATTTGTGATAATTTGATAGAGAGGTTCTCATTGGTTCTCTATCTATTCATTTATGCATGATTCTACTTTGACCACATATTCATGAGTGGTTATGAAAATGATCCTACAATGTATAATTGTATTGTCCACTCAAAATATATAATTTTTTCAATTTTTCTATAAATGATTGGTGGAAGAGTAGTAAAGTAATAAATTATAGCCTGGGGCTATAGTTGGTGTTACTTACGAGAAGTTTTTCGCATTGGTTTCTACCTATGATACTGGTGTTAGTTTGAATTCTTCGGTATTATGGTTATTTGTAATTATTTTATGGTGTTGGTTAGTATTTACATATGTACAATCATGGAATTTATGATGGAAATACCTCTCATTTTCATAACTAACACTCTCGGTTCTAGTTTCCAACACGGGGCCTATTTGAGGCAAGGTTCAGGGGTAACTATTGTCTTTAATTAAATTCGAAGAGGGGTTCTTAGTTGGGAAATATTCAGATAGTTGAACCTGTTGGATTCACTTTGGTGATATCCTTAAAAAATATATGAATAATGAGATGGTGGTAATAGCTGGAAATGTCATTGATTCAAGGTACTTTTTCAGTTCTTCATTTCTAGAATGCATGTTTTACATTTTATTAGCATTGTGATATTGGGTTTAGGATTCTTAAATTTTCTCATGACTTCTATTAAGTGTTATTAGATCCCTATACACCTCAATATAGGTATCATTGATTGCCATTCATTTAAATATCTAAAATCATTCTAGAAATGATGAATTTAAAAATAATATTACATATTGTTCTATGAAAAATATTATCTGTGTTGTTGTTTTATAGGTTTTCCATAACATCCTAAAATGTAGAACATCATAATCCCTTAATGTTTCCTGATATATTTATTTTAAATATTGTATCATATTATTTTTAGATACCATAAAATATGATCATAGTGTCATGTTGTAAATTCCAATGTATCATATCACAAATATAATATCTCTATATATCATAACATATAATTCATATAGATGTTTATTTATTGAAAAATGTTCTGTCATTGATATATATGTTTCTTCCTTTAAAATTAATACACCCCTTACATATGTTGATATCATATGCGAGAACATGACAATTAGTTATAAAATATGACAAAAAAACTTTTGAAACATTTCCTATGATTTATCCCGAATCATAAAATATGATCATTAAGAATTTTTTTTCATTAATTCATTTATGAGTTGAATACTATTATTTATAAATTGATTTTAGATAACGATAATAGTTATTTTGGGGATATTTATTAATTTATAATGTTTTTACTAATTAATTAATTTTAAATATGTATACTAAATTATGAAATTTTTATGAAACATTTATTATTAAATATTATTTATAATTAAATGAAAATATTTAAAAATTATCATTAACTAATTAGATGTCATGTGTTATGAATTTGATTAAAAGTGATTATTTAAGATTCATAAAGGAAATTTATAATGTGTATCTAAATTAAAAAATAAGTTCAAAATATAAAATATTAATATTTAATTATGAATTGTTCATAATACATAAATTGAATTATTTTGATTAAGTGACTTATTTTATATACTATTTTGGTTGTTTCAAAAGTTTTTTGATGATTTATTTAACCAAATATTTAAATAATATCATTTTTGGGATATTAAGATTATGTAAAATGTTCACATAATAAAAATTGGATTATAAAATGTTTATAATTCATCATATATCATATATTTAAGTAAAAATGTTATATAATTAATAATATGACAGATTTCATGTTTTCATGTGAATATAAAGTGATTATATTAAAAATTATTGAATGTATATAATGAATGATGTAAAACATAAAATTGTTTCTAGTTTGATATTATTTAGGAACTGTTTATAAATGTTTATCTCAGGTTTAAATTTATGAATTATTAATTTATTTAAATATTATTCCATCATTATATATATATATATTTGTATATTATTTATATATTATAAAAAATCGTATGATTTAGTTTATGTTGTTAATATGATTCTTATAAATTAATATTGTCAATGCTTTCATTACATGCTAAGTATGACAAAATATGTTTTAGTTTTCATGTATGTGGAAATCAATTTGTAATTGATGTTATTAGCCTGAATTTAGTTTTTATATAAAATTTATACTAATTTGGAATATGTATTATGATGAATTGTATTATCTCTTATGTAAAGTATCCATGGTTAGTGGAACTTCGGGTAAGACTTCCTACCAACCTGGAGGCTTATGCCTTTTTCTAAAAATGTTATGGTTGGTTATCTATTGCTATAGACATACTAATTTAGATCATTATATGTTCATTTAATTATAAACCATTACATGTAATTTTCATGTACCTTACACATGTGATGCTTTTGGCTATGTTTGAATATATTTGGATTATAATTTTTTGTGTGTGATAGAAATCAGGGGTTGTGTATAGTGTTACATATCAATATGGTTAGAAATATTTCTTGGGTGGATGAAATATAATTCAAAAAATAATTTTTTAAAATAATGAATAAATAAAATTGAATAACATGAAATATTACGATGATATTAAATTCCCATAGAAATACCATTTTTTATAGTCATTCCAAAGAATAACATGTCAAAAACATGAAAATATTACTAGGTAGGACATGAAAAATCATTATTCCCTTGATTATCTTGTATATGGAAAATAAGTAACAAGTTGACCATAATGTCTAGGAGATTTATTCTTGGAATTTACTTTTTATTACAATTAGTTAGAAAACCCTATGAGTTAGGACAATAGAGGGATGGATATCGGTTTATCCATTAGATGGATTGGAAAAAAATAATCCAAATAACTATCCTAGAGTTATATATGATATGAATGGGATTATTACTTACCTAAATGACTATATAATGGGAAAACTGATAAAAGGACCCAAATCATAGGGAAATATGGATCTTATCCAAATAATGGGTATTTAGAATCCAAAATGGTCCATTATATTAATTGGATCTTATTTAATAAAAGTCTATATTAAATGTTCCAGAAACCTCATACTCAGCTGATAAAATCATATGTTATATATAATATAATAATAATAATCATCAAACATATCATTGAGATCAATCCTATAGAAAGGGGATGATTAATGTTATAAAATCTTAAGACTGATATCATAAGAAGAGTTCTTAAGTGGTTGAAATTCAATGTGTTAGAGAAAAACCATCACGAGTAACCATGAGTTTATGTTTTCATCAATTTAATATAAATTATTATGAGAAACATAATGTTAGTCATAGATGGTTTCAAAGGAATCAAATTATAGATGTCCAAAGTAATTTTATCCAAAATAATATACTCAATATGATAGCATATTTTCATTATTTTTCAAGACAAGATAATTCATTAAGAATTATTCTGGTTATAATGAATAATGTTTTTGTTATTTATAGAAATTTAATTATAATATGATTTAATTCAAGAAAAGGATTACTTAATATTCTTAATGTGATGAAACTAGATTATATATGCATATTATATCTTTGTTTTGGTGTTGTATAGACAATATATGTGGGTGAAATTTTAAATTGGAAGAAGAAAAATTATTTTGATGGATAAAAAATATTTATTCATGTAGCTAGTCAGGGTTTTTGAAAGACTAAGGTGTAATTAACAAGGGAGATTAGTGATTCCATGGGATGGAACTATTTGTGATAACATAAGGGGTTTTAGAAACATTAATGAATGTTCATGCCAGGAATATGTGTTTTATGATTTAATATTTATGTTTTAAGGGTATAAGTTACCAAAATTATACATTACCAGTGTTATAAATATTTTGGGATTCAAAATCAGGGGTTTAATTGATAGATCTTATAATTTTAAGTTAATTGATATAAAAAAGAGTTGTTAAATCAAATATTTGACTGTAATTAAAATTTTCAACCATAGATGGATCTAAATAAAGGATGTGTATCAACCTATAATTCTTCTTATATGATACGAGTTAAAAAAACATAGTTTTAGAAACAAATTGGATGATTAATTGTATACACTTGGTTTCTGATTATTCAGATTATATAACATTTTTTTAAAGGAATATAAGGATAAAACATTTATCTAGGATAATGTGTTTATCTAGTAATTTTTTTAAATAATGAGGAATTATGTTTCCAACCCCAATTGGTGGAATATTATAATGAATAATATCATCTTATCAAATAAAAATTCTCCCAAAATAATGAATAACTGATATGATAAAGAAACAATAGTTTATTGGTTAAACATTTCTACTAAATAAATAAGTGTTATTTACTAAACTCAGAGGAGTATTCATATATTAAATAGATATTCCCACGAAAATATAATATCTATGATGTTATATGAAATATGTTTGATCTTTGAGAAGTTTAAATTTGTCAGATTAAATATTATATTAGACCTAAAGTTAATTTGATTTTCACATAATATCATAAAGTGTTTAGGATATGTGATGGTAACTATAAAAGGATTCATTTAGTTATTATGTTAATGTGAATATAATTATTTCCAAAATGATTATGCATGTCCAATTATAAAATGAATTTCAATTAATATCCTAAAAGGGGTTTTTGGGTATGGTGGTAAAAAAATGTAAATACATATAATTATCTACTATAAAAATTGAACATCACAATATACCATAGTAGTTCAGGATGTGTTAGTAATTAATAATGTAAATTAGTACATTATTTAACATAATATATAAAGGTAAAATTTTTATGTGATGGGGTCCAAGGGAGAAGATGTTAAATATTGAATAGTTCCAAAAAGATAAAATTTTTACATTGTAACAACAAATAATGTGGGGTTAAAGAGTTTGAATACATTCATATTGTTGAAAATTATATATATGACTCCTAAATCAAATAATTATTCAACGTTAATTTATTTAATGATGTAACTTGAAAAATAATTTATCTAGAACGTTTTATCATATGGATACATTAGGATGTGGTAGGAAATACATATACATATAATGAGATAGAATACCCTAGAAATTATAATAATAATAAGGATGATCTAACAGTATATCATATATGATATTATAGATATGTTTATATACAGGGTTTATGTAACACCCCAGGTAAATAAAGAATATGACATTTTCATATTTATCTAGATTTGTGAATAAAATATTAATATGACTTTAAAGGGGACGCTATGCTCGATGGCATACCCAACACACAACAACGAGTTTCTTGGGAATCTTACGTTGCACTCTAATAATAAAATAATATTATTTTAAATGGTAGTTAACATGTAGCCATTGTATTGGCGGGAATGGATAGAAATAACTAAAATATGATTATATATGTTTTTAAATGTTTTTACATTTATCAAATAAAAGATAAAGGCTTAAAATAAGGAAAAAATTTAATTTTAGGCGTATATGCCCTAGTTTTCACTAAAGGTTCACTTATCGCCTTTTGATGGCTAACCTTCATTAAATATAGTTTTTTTCACTCTTATAAATTATATTGGACCACATAAAACTCTTATTTAGAATCAAGACATCAAAATATACTTTGTGTAATTTTTTTGTATTTTTCCGAAAAAGTTCAATTTTTAATGAATAGTGAAAACTGTTGTATTTTAATTCAAAACCACCTTTTAATATAATTTATTTATATGATTATATTATCTTTTGAATTGGTTTTAAAGTGAATTTTGAATATATTTTTACCATTTAATCCAATAGTGGTCGTTGGAATTAATTTCACTTTGAAATCGGACTTAAACTAGTGTCAAACTTTTGGTACATTTTGTTTCATAAAAACATGCTATTTGTTTTGACAGCGGGAATTAATTATTAAATTAATTAATGAAACTTATATGTTTTGAATTTTTTTAAAATAGAAATCATTTTTGAATTCGGAATATAAAATATAGCTTAGGGTGAGCTTTTGGTAATTTTCTAAAAAACATCAATTTTTGATCAATAGTGAAACCACTAAGTGGTACTTATAAAAACTAATTTTCCATTTAAATGAAATTTTTCCATCTTTGTGTTTTGAATTTCAAAAATCCGACATACATGGTTGTCATTAAGAAGAAAAATGTGGTTCAATGGGATTAAAATAATTTTTTGGTGAATAGTAACTTATTAAGTTTTTAATCGCGATTAGAGGTAATTAGTGTTGTTTTAGGTAAGAATAATGTTTTAATAAAATAAAATGACCTAGAAACATGTACTACCATCATTGGATGTGACATGGCCGACCAAGACAATCCATGGGTCAACTTGGGGACCCCATGGAGCCACTTTGGTTGGAAAATGACATAAATACCTTTTTATTTAATGTTAATTTAAAAAGACACAAACATGAAGTGTTTTACTAAAAAAAAATTTACATGGGGTTATACAAGTCATATTTTTTACTATAAATAGTAATTGGAAAGCTAAAACGATTTCCTACATCATATTAGTTTTTTTTAATAATTTTTAGACATTAAATAAATTAAATTATTTATGACATCATGATGATGCAGCGATGACCTCATTATTTAACGATTTAACTAAAATGGAAAGATAATGTAAAATCTAAGACCTACACATGTAAAAAACCTATTGGATGAGTGAATTTCGAACCCTTATCACCTTATCCTTGAATTATATCAATTTTGGACCTCCTAAATCCGAATATCATTTTAAAATAAAGTGACTTTTCTTTACTTTCCAAGAGTGCCCCTACTCTCCTCTTATAAAAGGCCCGCACCTCTACCTCCTTACCCACACTCCCAAAGGCTTTTCCTCGGCAAACCCCTGCCCATTTTGACTCTACACTTCCCTCTATAACTCCTCGAGGCCTCACTTTGGGAAGAAGTCTTCCCAAGGAAGCCTTTTAGCTCAAACCAAAGGGAGTTACCTGATTTTAAGGTAATGTCTTCACTTGAGTCCTTTTGTTTTATTTTGATTATCCAACCCCCTAAACTCTTTTTATTCATTTATTTTGTAACAAATCCAGTATCTTAAATATACTAGGATTTTGTTATAATAAGGATTCGAGCTACACTTACACATACCAACATCTAATGGTTAAAGAACATACTGTTTCCGTGGATGGCGAATTTCTGCCTCCCGAAATGATGATTGTTCAACATTCTTTTAACAACTTCAAAGGTGGCCATTAAGATGTCACTATATTTATATATGATATATAATATGTTTATGTTTTACTTAAGCTTCTGTATATTTCATTTATGGTATACCTTTATGGTTTCCATTATGGGTAAACGCGATATCTTCATTTCAGGAAGTGCGGACTACCGCCCCCTCAAAGTGATGTGATTCGTTAATGCCATATGTGGGACGTATAAAGAATGGATTTAAAGTTATTATATATGATTATATACTGGAATTATAATATAACTTTCTATCATTATTATTTTTTTCCATTAAAAATGAGATAGAAATAAAAGTAGCATTCCTGCGTACGTACAGCTTACCGTCTCCATGAACGGTGCATTTCATTTCTTATCCCCAAATGTAATGTATTATTATGAGTACATATATATAATGGAAATATATGATGTATGTTACATCTAAAGGATTAATATAATTTTGTAATTAAAATATACATACATCTCATATAGTTTTAATTCCATTAATATGACATAGAAATGAAAGTAGCGTTCATGTGTACGTACGGCTTACCGTCTCCACGAACGGCGCATTTCATTTATTTCCACTAAATGATTATGTAATATTATAAATACAGGATTATTCTAGATATATATGATATATATGAAATAAAAATCATGAATATCATTCTGGATATAATGAACCATTGACCACACGAACAACATGTAATTGTAAGAAGTTCACTTTCGACTTAAGAACCAAATATTGACAAAACAGACATTATTAACTTAAATGATTACATAATTTTTATAAAATGTAAATAAGTGATATAAAAGGAATAATTATCTTGAAAAATGTTCTTAATAAAATATAAATTAACTCAAGTTTATTATTCAGGATGTTAAAGAATGATCGAGTCAAGTTGGACCCGAGGTAAGGGATCCTACTCCTCTCTTTCTTTTAAGTACACTCTTTTATGTCATTCCATTTAAGCTAATCTTTCTTGTGATTGGGATGTTCGTTTATATTACTATTAATTTAATTTTTATGTTCATATGATTAGAGACCCTATTCTCTCTCATCAATCTATTTTGGATGTTTTGAGTGGCGACGTTAGGCTGCCGAATTTTCGTATGAGATCTAACCCCTCTCTTTCTTTTTAAGTACTCTCCTTTATGTCACTTCTTTTAAGCTCATAATTGTTATGTTGGGGGATGTTCTTTTATATTCCTCTTGCTTTAAACTTTATGGTAATATGATGAGAGACCTTAATTGATCTCATGAATCTATTTTTGTAAGTTTTAAGTGGCGCCGTTAGGCTACCGAGTTTTCGTAAGGGATTTTTCATCTCACTTTTATTCCCGTGAGATTTATGCTAAATTTGCCACCAATTCCTTTGAGTGGTGTATGTACTGCCCATTATTTTAATCATTGTGTAATATAATTTCATTTATGAGTATTTACATCAATGTTGTATTGTCTTTCTTTCACGAGGTGTATGTTTCGAAAGATACCCATGTCGGTAAGGGGACCTTTCACCCTCCTTTTTTTAGAAGACTTCTTTTGTTATGTCTTTTAATTAACATAATATTATGTTGGGATATGTTCTTATATATCCTTAATTATGTAAATTTTATTTCCAAGTGATGAGATCCCCTTTATCTCTCTCATCAACCCTTTTTGTAAAATTTTATGTGACGCCGTTAGGCTGTCAAAATTTACCAAGGGAACTTCTTAACCCAATTTCGATTTCTTTGGGTTCAACATGTAGTTATTGAATATGTCATCCTTTGAATATGTTTGAATAACATTTTATTGTTTTACACTTAATATCCAATTATATTGGGTGTATTTATATTTTTCACACATAATTATGAGATTGATTTATCCTTAATTTTAGGATACCTTCTTTTTAATGGATTCCATCTCATTTTACATTTCTTTTGAGACTTCATTGTTGTTATGAACCAATTCAATCTTATATGGTGTGTATATGGTCCTTTGACAAATTATATCATGAATCCCTTTATTCTCATGATATTATAAAGTTCAGATTAAATGTTATTCCGTTATTATTTGTATTCAAGAGTCTCTCATTTTGTTAAAAACTATTTAACAAAAATATCGTTTTAAATGTTTTAAAGAATTATTATTCTAAATATTTATCTTTAATGTCCATGTTTTCAAAATGGTTTTCAGTATTTATTTATATGGACATTAATTTTTTAAAATTATAATTCCGTTGAATGCTTCAAAGTGGTATGGGACACTTTGATTCAAAAATCTATTTTAAATGGTTTTTGAAAATGGAATGATTAATTCAATATATGGGAATTACTTATTGTGATTGCAAATGAAATGCTGTTATTGAAATGTTTATATTTTCAATATTTTATGTGTAATGATGGTACTTGGACATTTTACGGGTGGTTACGTGATAAACCATATGACGGGTGGTGCCGTGAATACCAGGACAGGTGGTTACCTTATAACCTCCAATGCATTGGGTATGGAAGTCGGTCGTATGGCTATTCCACTAAGTATGTATGGAAGTTGGCCGAATGGCTATTCCATTAAGTGATATGTGTGGAAGTCGACCTTATGGTTATTCCACTTATGTATGTTTATGTCCCAAGTTACCGTTATATGTTATGTGATCTTTATATGGGTGTTATGGTAATCTTTTGGTTACAGAAGGGTAAGTAATGAACTTTTATTTAGTGAAGGGGTTTTACTACTTCGAAAAGGTGAAAAGTATTACTTTGATAAAGTATACATGGTTTACTTGTTGTTTTGAAAAACTAACAGTTTTCATTCTTTGTGTATCCCTTACTGAGTATTTATGCTCACCCCAAGTTTTTTTGAAATGTTTTTCACTGGTCTTAATGTGGAATAAGGTCAAGGATTGGATCAAGGGAAATTCAAGCTATATAAAACATGGAACTAGACATGTTTCTTTTTAAGAGTTTTTTTTATTCTATGGAAACTCAGTAGAAGTTTCTACTTTGTAATCTTTTGAGATGTAACAGTTATGTACTAATTCTCTAAAACTCTAAACTTGAAAAGATCCTCAATGTGAATTATTCATTTAATTCAATATTAAGTAAGGTTTAAGGCTGGGGCCTTATAGTTGGTATCAGAGGTCAGTTTAGATAACTTTAGAGGTTAGGGTATTCTCTAAGCATAAGTGACATTACCACAATGGTTATGATTTCCGAAAGAGTCCTAGTTTTAGATAAAGTGAATGAGTAAGTATATATTAGTTTTTATCTTCCTCATTAGTACATGATGGTTCTGTTGATATACTCACACTGACATTTCTGTTTTTAGTGAATGGATGGATCTAGCAGGCACCAAAGAGACAACAGGTGTGAAGGAAACTGTGGTGGTTCTCAAATTAAGATACTAGATAAAATGGAGGATTCAATGAGTAAACTCGTGGTTGTTCTAAACTAACTATCAAGGAGTCATGATCAACCACTTGAACATTGGTACGTTCTGTAATGCATCATGTACGAGATGAACAATCAATGTGGATGTTTTGGTAATAATTATAAAGGTAACCATTAGAGTTTATATGATCCTTACTTTTGAGGTAATTATGGGTTACTCTATGATATGATGGAAAATGAAAGGAATGAGATAAACTTGAGGTTAAAATATGTTATGATTTTTTTGAAGATTTTATCTCATTTTGGGGAATGTTTTAAGAGTTATATAGTTTTGGAAAAAGGACAACACGCAGACCGTGTGACAACCCGTCGCATCAGACAAAGCTGCGGGAATCGAACCCAAAACCAAAGTGCAATTGGTATTTATCACCTACCACTGGACTACGTGAAGTCCCTAGTTAGTTTGACTGATTATTTTCAGTTAGGTGATTTTAGGAATCAAGAGTAATTTTATTTTGGGTTATCTATGGAAATGATTAACCTATCATGGAGGATATGTGATTAGGTTAATTACTTTTCAACATGAGAATTTAAGAGCAACTGATGTTATTTAGAGATAAAAGTTAATCTGTACCTTGGAAGTCTATGTGATTAAATCCTTCAAATATTTGGGTTTCAATATTAGTTTGGTTTATTTTGAAGAATTTTATGGACAAATTGATTATCAAATGGTTCTCGTTGAACATTGGGTTTTGTTGGACAAATTTTGGAGATTAAGAATAGATTTTCTTTTTATAAAGGGTTATCCTTTTCTGGATTATCTGATCTTGTACTATCCTTTTTGGTTTTGGTTTTGGTTAAAGTCTAAAGACATGGGATGTATATAGTTCTCTTTTGTGGATTAGGTGATTTTGTAGAAGTTGATTATAGTACTCTTAATGTGAAAAAGTATTCCTAAATACTCATCTTTTGGAGAAAATATGAGTTTGTGTAAGGAATCTAATAAAAGTTGAAAGTCAAAATGATAAGTGATTATGTTTCCTTATGAATAAATTCCTCAATAAAAAGTAACTTAAAACAATAATGTTGTCTATTAACTTTTCATACTGGGGAATCGAATACCGTTTAACCCATCCCAAGTTTGAGATTTTTTTATGGTTAACTTTCTCCTAGACATGTTTTCTATCACTCTCCGTCAAGAACATGACCCTTTTCTTTTTCTTCCATGTCCATGTTTTCCTACACGGAATCCTATTATGGGTTAACTCGGGTGACCTCTGTACTTATCTTTCTTTTATTTTTAAAGTGGTTTTTTTACCGACTCCTATTCCAATGTGGGACTTTCAAGGATGTTTCCAAGCTCAATTTTAAAAATTGTGAGGACGCAATTCCCAAAAGGGGGGAAGGATGTAACACCCCAGGTAAATAATGAATATGACATTTTCATATTTATCCATATTTTTGAATAAAATATTAATATGAATTTAAAGGGGACGCTATGCTTGATGGCATACCCAACACGCAACAACGAGTTTCTTGGGAATCTTACGTTGCACTCTAATAATAAAATAATATTATTTTAAATGGTAGTTAACATGTAGCCGTAGTATTGGCCGTAATGGATAGAAATAACTAAAATATGATTATATATGTTTTTAAATGTTTTTACATTTCTCCAATAAAATATAAAGGCTTAAAATACGGAAAGAATTCAATTTTAGGCATATATGCCCTAGTTTTCACTAATGGTTCAGTTATCGCCTTTTGATGGCGAACTGTCATTAAATATAGTTTTGTTCACTCTTATAAATTCTATTGGACCAAATAAAACTATTCTTTATAATTGGGACATCAAAAATTACTTTGTGTTAATTTTTGGTATTTTTCTGAAAAAGTTCAATTTTAATGAATAGTGAAAAATGTTGTATTTTAATTCAAAAACTCTTTTTAATCTAATTTATTTATATGATTATATTATCATTTGAATTGGTTTTAAAGTGAGATTAGAATATATTTTTACCATTTAATCCAATAGTGGTCGTTGGAATTAATTTCACTTTGAAATCGGATTTAAACTAGTGTCAATCTTTTGATACATTTTATTTCATAAAAACACGCTATTTGTTTTGACAGCGGGAATTAATTATGAAATTAATTAATGAAACTTATATGTTTTGAATTTTTTAAAATAGAAATAATTTTTGAATTCGGAATATCAAATATATATTAGGGTGAACTTTTGGTAATTTTCTGAAAAACATCAATTTTTTATGAATAGTGAAACCACTAAGTGGTACTTATAAAAACTGATTTTCCGTTTAAATGAAAATTTTCCATCTTTGTGTTTTGAATTTCAAATATCCGACATACACGGTTTTCATTAAGAAGAAAAATGTGGTTCAATGAGATTAAAATAATTTTTTGGTGAATAATAACTTATTAAGTTTTTAATCCCGATTAGAGGTAATTAGTGTAGTTTAAGGTAAGAAAAATGTTTTAATAAAATAAAATGACCTAGACACATGTCCTACCCTCATTGGAAGTGTCATGGACGAACAAGAAACTCCATGGGTCAACTTGGGGACCCCATGGAGCCACATTGGTTTGAAAATGACATAAATACCTTTTTATTTAATGTTAAAGTAAAAATGACACAAACATGAGATGTTTTACTAAAAAAAAATTACACGGGGTTATACAAGTCATATTTTTGTCTATAAATGGTAATTATAAAGATTAAAATATTTACTACATCATAGTAATTTTTTTATAATTTTTAGACATTAAATAAATTAAATTATTTATGACATCATGATGATGCAGCGATGACCTCATTATTTAACGATTTAAATAAAATGGAAAGATAATGTAAAATATAAGACCTAAACATGTCCAAAACCTATTGGATGAGTGGATTTCGAACCCTTATCACCTTATCCTCGAATTATATCAATGTGGGACCTCTTAAACCCAAATATCATTTTAAACTAAAGTGACTTTTCTTTACTTTCCAAGAGTGCCCCTCCTCTCCTCTTATAAAAGGCCCCCACCTCTATCTCCTTACCCACACTCCCAAAGCCTTTGGCTCGGCCAAACCCTTCCCATTTTGTCTTTACACTTCCATATATAACTCCATGAGGCCTCACTTTGGGCAGAAGTCTTCCCAAGGATGCCTTTTAGCTCAAACCAAAGGGAGTTACCCGATTTTAAGGTAATGTCTTCACTTGGGTCCTTTTTTTTATTTTGCTTCTCCAACCCCCTAAACTCTTTTTATTCATTTATTTTGTAACAAATACAGTATCTTCAATATACTAGGATGTTTTTATAAGATGTATTCGAGCTAAACATACATACACCAACATCTAATGGTTACAGAACATACTGTTTCCGTGGATGGCCAATTTCTGCCTCCCGAAACGATGATTGTTCAACATTCTTTTAACACCTTCAAAGGTGGCCATTAAGATGTCACTATATTTATATATGATATATAATATTTTTATGTTTTCCTTAAGCTTCTGTATTTTCAATTTATGGCATACCTTTATGGTTTCCATTATGGGTAAACACGATATCTTTATTTAAGGAAGTGCAGACTACCGCCCCCTCAAAGTGATGTGATTCGTTAATGCCATACGTGCGACATATAAAGGATGGATTTAAAGTTATTATATATGATGTTATAATGTAATTATAATATAACTTTATATCATTATTATTTTCTTTCCATTAAATTATGATATTGAAATGAAAGTAGCATTCATGCGTACGCACGGCTTACCGTCTCCATGAACGGTGGATTTCATTTCTTATCCCCAAATGTAATGTATTATTATGAGTACATATATATAATGGATATATATGATATATGTTACATCTAAATGATTAATATAATTCAGGAATTAAAATATACATACCTCTCATATAGTTTTAATTCCATTAATATGACATAGAAATCAAAGTAACGTTCATGCATACGTACGGCTTACCGTCTCCACGAACGGTGCATTTCATTTCTTTCATCTAAATGATTATGTAATATTATAAATACATGTATATTCTGGATATATATGACATATATGATATCAAAATCATGAATATCATTCTGGATATAATGAACCAGTGACCACACGAACAACATGTAATTGTAAGAAGTTCACTTTCGACTTAAGAACCAAATATCGACAAAACAAACATTATTAACGTAAATGATTACATAAGGTTTATAAAATGTAAATAAGTAATATAAAAGGAATAATGAACTTGAAAAAGGTTCTTAAGAAAATATAAATTAACTCAGGTTTATTATTCAGGATGTTAAAGAACGATCGAGTCATGTCAGACCCGAGGTAAGGGATCCTACTCCTCTCTTTCTTTTTAAGTACACTCTTTTATGTCATTCCATTTAAGCTCATATTTCGTGTGATTGGGATGTTCTTACATATTACTCTTAATGTAATTTTTATGTTCATATGATGAGAGGCCCTATTATCTCTCATCAATCCAATTTTGGAATTATTGAGTGGCGCCGTTAGGCTGCCGAATTTTCGTAAGAGATCTAACCTCTCTCTTTATTTTTAAGTACTCTCCTTTATGTCACTTCTTTTAAGCTACTCTTTTTTATTTTTGGGGATGTTATTTTATATTCCTCTAGCTGTAAACTTTATGTTAATATGACTAGAGACACTATTTGATCTCATCAATCCATTTTTGTAAGTTTTAAGTGGCGCCGTTAGGCTGCCGAGTTTTCGTAAGGGATTTTTCATCTCACTTTTATTCCTATGAGATTTATGCTACATTTTCCAGAAATTACTTTGAGTGGTGTATGTACTGCCCATTATATTACTCATTGTGTTATATACTTTCATTTATGAGTATTTACATCAATGTTTTATTGTCCTTCTTTCACGGGGTGTATGTTTCGAAAGATACCCATGTCGGTAAGGGGACCTTTCACCCTCCTTTTTTTAAAAGACTTTTTTTGTTATGTATTTTAATTCAAATAATATTATGTTGGGATATGTTTTTATATATCCTTAATTATGTAAATTTTATGTCCAAGTGATGATATTCCCTTTATCTCTCTCATCAACCCTTTTTGTAAAATTTTATGTGACGCCGTTAGGCTGTCGAAATTTACCAAGGGAACTTCTTAACCCAATTTCTATTTCTTTGGGTTCAACACGTAGTTATTGAATATGTCATCCTTTTAATATGTGTGAATAACATTTTACTATTTTACACTTAATATCCACTTATATTGGGTGTATTTATATTTTTCACACATAATTATGAGATTGATTTATCCTTAATTTAAGGATTCCTTCTTTATAATGGATTCCATCTCATTTTACATTTCTTTTGAGACTTGATTGTTGTTATGCACCAATTCACTCTTATATTGTGTTTATACTGTCCTTTGACATATTATATCATGAATCCCTTTATTCTCTTGATATTATAAAGTTCGGATTAAATGTTATTCCATTATTATCTGTATTCAAGAGTCTCTCATATTTTTAAAAACTATTTAACAAAAATATCATTTTAAATATTTTAAGGATTTATTATTCTAAATCATTATCTTTAATGTCCATGTTTTCAAAATGGTTTTCTGTATTTATTTATATGGACATTAATGTTTTAAAATTATAATTCCGTTAACTTCTTCAATGTGGTATGGAACACTTTGATTCAAAAATCACTTTTAAATGGTTTTTGAAAATGGACTGATTAATTCAATAGCTGGGAATTACTTATTGTGATTGAAAATGAAATGCTGTTATTGAAATGTTTATATTTTCAATATTTTATGTGTAATGATGGTACTTGGACATTATATGGGTGTTTACGTGATAAACCATATGACGGGTGGTGCCGTGAATACTGGGATGGGTGGTTACATTATAACCTCCAATGCATTGGGTATGGAAGTCGGCCGTATGGATATTTCATTAAGTATGTATGGAAGTTGGCCAAATGGCTATTCCATTAAGTGATATGTGTGGAAGTCTACCTTATGGTTATTCCACTTAAGTATTTTTATGTCCCAATTTGCCTTTATATGTTTTGTGATCTTTATATGGGTGTTATGGTAATCTTTTGGTTACAGAAGGGTAAGTAATGAACTTTTATTCAGTGAAGAGTTTTTACTACATTGAAAAGGTGAAAAGTATTACTTTGATAAAGTATACATGGTTTACTTGTTGTTTTGAAAAACTAACAGTTTTCATTGTTTGTGTATCCCTTACTGAGCTTTTTATTCTCACCCCAAGTTTTTTTGAAATGTTTTTCACGTGTATTAATGTGGAATAAGGTCAAGGATGGGATCAAGGGAAAGTCATGCTATATAAAACATGGAACTAGACATGTTTCTTTTTAAGAGTTTTTTTTATTCTATGGGAACTCAGTAGAAGTGTGTACTTTGTAATCTTTTGAGATGTAACAGTTATGTCCTAATTCTCTAAAACTCTAAACCTGAAAAGATCCTCAATGTGAATTATTCATTTAATTCAATATTAAGTAAGGTTTAAGGCTGGGGACTTATAGGTTAGTTAATTATTCATAAAAATATTGTAATAATATAAAATGTACCAAATAAAATGAAATCTCCACATTTTATTCTATAATGTTTGATGAATATATGTATATATTGATATACATTTCGTGAAATGTGTTGATAATTGACCTCTTAAAGTAAGATATTTAGTTATCTCTAGTCATTTTCCATCGTAAAATATTATTGTTTATGATGAAATATTTATTTGAACATGAGTATGATTCTTATATGAGATATATAAAATGACCATGAGGAAAAAAATTGTTTTTGTGCATAAGATTACCCACTATGTATAGAACATTTATTTTCCAACACCGTGTATTTGTTATTATAGGGGTGCTGGGATCATATAAGTTTTCCCATTAATTTAGTTTGGTGAGATACCTATGATGATATCCTTTATAATTTTATATTTTTCTAATGTAATCTTTAAGAATAAATAAATCATGGGGTGGTTGAGTATGTTGTTGATCATGTCATCGATTGTATCTCGACCAATATAGGAATTTTCCTCTCATATGAAGAGTATGATATCTAGGCACCCAATTGAGATAGAAAAAGTATTGTGAGACTTTACCTAGATAGATCATATGATATGATTATATATTAGGATTAGAGGAATAATATGTGATAACCTATAAAGGTTAATGAAATGTGATTTATAAATCAACTTGGTTATTCTATATTCAAAGAGTTGGGAACTTATGAATTGGATATATGTCATTTACATAATCATTATCCCATGGCCACTCAATGAATCAGAAATAAGAAACATATGTGAATGCACACTAGAATGCGATACATATTCTAGGAATAGTTATATATACACGTGTTTGATGGAGATGATTCTCGATAACATTATAGATTGAGTAGAATTGATTATTTTTTTTATGGTTATCTTTGTTTTTATTTTTTGAATAAAAGTACCATATTTATTAGAAATTATATAAAATCCTTTTGAGGTCACATATTGTGGTTGACTTAATGAGGATTGAGTTTTACATAAAGAGATACTCCAAATTTATTTTTAGAGTTAATCCAAAAGAGTTTTGTATGGGTATTCATAAATTATTTTATATGATGTGGTATATCGTGAAGTTAAATATATATTTCTAAATGTGTTTTGGATATGATTTAACACGTTATTTTATATGACACAATATTATTTGAAATATAAATAATTATTTTAGGATATAGTCATTGTAAGATATTTAAAGAGATGATATTTCCTAAAATCTTTTCCATGTGATGCAGTAGGTTATATCATATAATATGATTAAGTGGAATTCATGAGGCATTATTATGTCATTTACTTCAACTACATATTCAATAATAATGTATGATTGTCAAATATCATATGGTTCCATTTATATATAGTCATCGTGTCATGACATGATGCACTTGGGCCTTCCTGACCAGTATAAGGCTTATCAGAAAATACCCGAAGCCTACATCCATAGGTCAAGGGCTGGTGACAAACACTAAAAGGCATAGCTATAATGATAGGCCTTCTTCTTTATGTATCTACAAGTATGAAACCAACCATGTGCACAATGATGTGAAGATGAATAATAATTAGTGACAATAACATATTGAGTAAAAACCAAGAATTGAATAACCATTATGGATTCCAAAGAGTGAAATAGTGTAATATGAAAAGAAAAGGTTAAAATACATGATCAAATAGAAAAGGTTTCCCAATCCAACTATAATGGGAAAATAATTATTGATAGATATTGGCTTTAGATCTCTAAGCCCTGACTATCATACTTTGTAAAATACCCCAAATTATCCATATTCTTCTATGAAATCATCGAAGACCACTCTATTATATTATTAATACATAACAAGTGTGGGAAAATCCCTCTCTTGGGAATGTGTATACATACATAGTAGGAAACTCTGAAAAATGGGGGAAAATAATAAGAGGCATGATAGATGTATTTATATAATTCTAAAGAAAGAGGGAAACATAATCCAATAGTGAAGATATATATGCTAATTAAAGAATCCTAGTACTAAAATGAAATGGTATTTCCATTTAAATGTCGGTACCATGAAAATGTGTCTCCCCAAAATTCAAAAAAGGCCCATTAATGAAGCATGGAATATCACATATATATATAAAGAGTTCATAAGGATGGTCTACACCACGCCACTAATCTATTGTATGACAAGGCATTATCTCCAAGTCGAGGAACCATGAATTGGCACGATATGAGGGTTCGGCTATATATTTATAAAAAACATTCCATTCTATGATAGAAGGTTTACAATCAGTACGTACATAACCCATTCCTTAATACAATAGGTGGGTTCCACTCTATAGGTAGATGACCCACTCACTAATAAAATAGGGAGGTTACACTCAGTAGGTAGATACTATATTCTCTTGTTTAAAAGGAGGGTTCTAGTTTGGTGGTAGAGGACTGATGACCTAGTACAATAAGGGAGATCCACTCAATAGGTAAAGGAACCATTCCTAATAATGACAGGAGGGTTCCAATCAATAGGTAGAGGACCACACCCTGGAACGATAGGAGAGTTCCATTCAATAGGTATAAGACCCATTCATTGGGCTGATATAAGGGTTACACATAGTAGGTAGAGTGCCCATGCCTTGGTATGATAAGAGGTTTCCTATCAATAGTTAGAGGACCCATGAATTTAAATGATATGTGGGTGTCACTCAATAGGTAGAGGAACAATGACATGGTATAGTAGGAGGATGACACTCAATAGGTAGGAGACCCATGTTCTAGTACAATAGGAGGGTTACACTCATTTTTTAGCAGACCCATAACCTAAAACAATAGTAGGGTTATACTCAAATTAGAATGAGGAGTAGGGGGTATTGAAAACATCAACCTCTATATGATGATACAACTAGATCAATGCTGTTGTCGAGCTCTTCTTAAATAGAATCATTCATAGAAAATCTTGCATCTTATCTCAAAATCAACTATAATGACTAACAAATAATTTTATGCTTAATCACATTGAATTGGATTATAATGGTCTAATATAAAAGTCAAAAAGAAGAATATACATGAGGATGATGAATTTAAAGAAGAACACAAAGTGAAAGAGAGTCCCACATGACATGTGGCCCCACACTTATGCATGACCATGCCTTCTCCAACACATTTCATTCTGGTCATGTAGTACTACATAACATGGGAGGGTACTATATGGAATGTCTCTGCTACTCAGGTCCGGACTATGTGATCTTGGAAGTTCTTGTGTCCATCATGTTGGGCCCATATAACTAGTAGTGTACCCGACCATGTTAGTGTCTGTGTATTCCCGAAGTACATACCTGACCATCATTACTAGGCCACCGATTTTTTGGGGGTCCCAGATGGCATATAATACTTATGTATCATAGAAACCCTAGCCCCCACTATAGTTAGGGGACTACACATCATGTGTTCTTCAGATTTCGTGATGGGTATTATATTTTTTCATGGAATCCACATAATACTTGTGAGAATTACATTTCTGGCCTTTCCAAAATGATTACTATAAATTTACCACAAAAAACTGGTAAAAATGCATAATGTTGTATATTTCATTTATCCAATGGCTTGAAATCAAATACCAATCATTCAATCAAAGCATCCATCACCTCATGTACCTCTTATTATCACTTCTAATTGGTCCCAAATACTAGATATATATGATTCATCACTCAAATCCTCTGATATAACAATATAAAACCTAAAATTTCCAATCCCATCATCACATGTGATTCTATTATGAATCTGGGGGTTTAATCACAACCCATCCATCCAAATTAAATTTTTATTAAGATAAGAAGAAATAAAACTAAGAAAACTATGGAGGTATAAAGTAATGCAGACCGAGGGCATCCCCTCTGATAAAATTAACACATTCCGCCTACAAACTGTTAATCCGGAAGATATGCACTTCTATGGAACAGTGGTTATCCATGGAAGCCAAATATTCCGTGACCTTGTTCCCCTCTCGGAATATGTGTGAAAGAGTGATGTTATGACTAAGCATATCATGACATTTTCTGACCATGCACGCTATGGACCAAGGTGTAGAGCGATTATCTTTAAGGTAATTAAGGAGGACAAGTGAGTCCACCTCCACTTCTGAAATGGAAACCTCCTTCTGGATGCACAAAGAAAGCCCGGTGAATAGAGCCCGAGCATCTACTAGTATGGAATTTCCCCTGCCCAGGAAACAAGAAAAAGACAGGATCACATCACCCTTAGGATCTCAAACAACCCCCCCCCTCCGGAGATCACCCCCGCTGAGGAAGCTCCATCAGTATTGAGCTTATAGGCTGATACAGGGGGATCCCATCGAACCCACTTCCCAGGTCCTCCCTCCTCAGGAAGGGAAGGATAGGTATTGTTCATCTGCATGCATGGGAAGGGGGAGGACCTCTGCCACTCCTTAAAGAGCAACGACATGTTGATGAGCTGGAAACAGATGTGAGCAAGGATGGCTCTGGTCGAGGGTCTAACTCCTTCATATCGAGCTTGGTTTCTGGCTTTCCAAATACACCAGGGCATACAAAAATTATATTCCCCTAATTATCAGCCAAATATTTCGATGTGCTAAATATAGGGTGCGATCAGGGCATATGAAATGATTATAAATTGAATAAAAAGTTATTCATCAATAAGACTCAAGTGATGCATATAAAAATAAATAATCAAAATAAGTTTACAATCCATGATTCAATGATTTAATGAACGAGGACGAAAAAAGCAATGGAAAAGACTTACCTTGAGATTGGATAATTCATTAGTGAAGAATGTGTTCTCCTATGATAGGGAAGAACTATTGCATTTTCTATATTTCAAACCACCATGATCTGATTTCCAATTATCATCTGATATCTATCGTCCAACAAGGAATGGTGGACTCATCCTGTTAACAATCCAAGTGTTTAGAAGCTTACCCTAGTGATTCTTCATGACCAAAATTTTATAGTGGAAATTATGTTTTTTGGAATTAAATTAATTAAATAAAAAAATAATATACTTAAAATACCCCCCAATATATGCCTCATCCGAAAGTCTAACAGTAACCATATTTTGGTATTAGATAGGGTAAAACCTATGATCTAGATTTAATCATGGTCTCAAATTTTTGATCACGGGCTCAATTAACGATATATTCAATTATTTATAGAAAATTATGCATTCCTTATATAAAATATATTTAATATTTTTTTAAAATTAATAAGGATACCATGGCTCGGAATCACACACTGTCTTAGTGCCTGAATCTGTAAATAATTCAAAATATATTTCAATGTATTACAAGGTGAAAATAGAGTTGAAAATTTATTACATCTTTCAATATTTTTATCCTATAAAATAACAAACTAAAAAAACATATGTGGATACTAATCCCTCATATGGATCTTCTTCTCCTAGGAGCTCTCCTACATACTCCCATGCTTTGACAACACACAAACTAATGGAATAATTTTTCCATGCAGGATCATATCCCAATGATCCTTGATAGCCACTGGAAACATCATGAAGGTTGTTAAATCCTCAATTTCTATCTCTCCCATGTTAATAATTTTTATAGGATCATGCGCATATCTCCTCATTTACAACAAGTGAAAGACGTTAAAAACCCACTCAAATTGTGGAGGTATGGAAAGGTGGTAAG
This sequence comes from Viscum album, assembly GCA_963277665.1. Classification (NCBI taxonomy): domain Eukaryota; kingdom Viridiplantae; phylum Streptophyta; class Magnoliopsida; order Santalales; family Viscaceae; genus Viscum; species Viscum album. Next base: position 1,750,914,665 of record OY728152.1, read on the forward strand.
ACAACCCCAACCATTTATAGGATCTCAAATGGCCAAATGAATATTAGGTATAAATTTCCTCCTTATCATAATGTACACAATATTAATCACGTGGATATTCTCAGAAAAACATGGTCTCATTTCTCAAACACCAAGTGCCTATAATATGGATTTTCATATGATTTTTTCCTACTTCGAGATTTACTCATGAACTCATTAGTTTCATGGATCTTCTCTATCATCACAAGTTCCATCTCTATCCAAATAATAGATGCCTCCCCAATCTCAGCATAGCATATGGGCGACCTATGGGGTCTCCCATACAGTTCCTCGATGGGTTTCTTACTGATAGTAGATTTATAACAAGTATTATACGAAAACCAAAACCAAGGTAACTAACCCCCAATCCCACTATGATCAGAGTTTAACACACAATCCCTCAACATATGTTCTAGAACCTGGATAGTTTACTTAGTTTTCTTATCCTGATGGGTGTGAAAATATGTAATAAAACTCAACTGGGTCCCGAATTTAACATACAGGCCTCTTCACATCTGTGTTGTGAGCAACAAATCATTGTAAAAGACAATTGTCTTGGGATCCCAATGAAGTCTTATGATCTCCAACATTTACAACTACCTCAAAATCTTCACATAACATTTCTATGTGATAGAAAGGATGTGTGATGACTTGTTGAGTTGGTCAACAATCAACTAAATGTCCTCATGACCTCTCAATACCCTTGGAATTCATATAAAAAATACAATGGATATGTTGTCCAATTTCCACTGTTTGATCTCAAGAGACTACAACAGACCTACTAAAACCTAGTTCTCAACCTTCACGTAGTAACATGTGAGACACATTGAGATGAACATGACTACTCTATACCTCATACCAATCTACATAATGTACGGTGACTGACCCTATACATGTTTACAACACCAAGATTTATAAACAATGGAGAAGTGTGAAACTCAATCATCTCCTCCTCTCTTTTCATTTTTGGAACCACCGTCTATCCCTGTAAAAGGATGACATGATTCTCCCATTTGGAGAATCTATCTAGAGAATCTCTTGGGGATATCCAGTCATATATGACCTCATTATTTATGTCTTCAAACTGAGACCCCTCACATACTAGAGAAGTGGAGGAGCTAAAACCGTCTATTAAAGATATGTAATACCCCTCTACTATACATGGTTCAACTATAAGGAAGCCATATACTCAGATACATCCTCCAACAATTGAGAAAATGACTTCCTGCTGAGGGAATATTCAACCACATTTCAATTTCAATGTGTTTAAACTATCTTTATGGAAATTTACTATAGGAACTCCAAGTATATCCTATATCTCTAGTTCAAATATATCTACATGAAGCAATTCATAAGACTCTGATGGTTTGAGTATAAAAATACCTTTCTTGAAGATAGATCATCCACATACGTAGAGAAAAGACTACCACTTCAAACTCTAGGTTACGAGCCATGTAGATCTAAAAATGGGGTATCAACTTCCTTGACCCATATATGATCATTTATAAGAACTGCATCAATACCTAGTTTGGACCAGCTAATAATAATTGAAATAAACTACATACTACATGCCCACCACTCGTACTATCGAAATAAGAACAATCATCTGCCTCAACCTCATCTTCTCAATGGATATATTCTATCACTCATTCCAGTTAAAATACTTGACTTTTTTACATTGGGGGGGGGGGGGGGGGTAAAGGGGCTACATTCTAGGATATGTATGCCACAATAATTCTATAGTACCATTACAATATATGAAACCCTTGAACCTATGACACGATCTTCTCTGGATGTCATGTATAAAAAAAATCAATCTTCATCTGGTCTACAAATAATACATGCTCAGAAATGAAATTACCCAGAATGCAAACCTCATGGATCAGGACCTGCCACTTCATGAGATTACTATATTTCTGGTGCTCCCAAAGCAAGTCTATGACCATCCTCATGTTCAATGCAGACACCCTCTAACACAGAGTTTATGAATAGTCCATCAATGAATAAAAATACATATCAGTTTAGGGCTGGTTAGAAGATCCCGTTATTCATAACTATAACAAATGGTGTGTATTTTTTAAACCGATGGGCATCAATAAGAACCTATAGTGCCCATAGTGACATCAAAATTCCTACTTTGGAATATCATCCTCATGAACTCTCAAACAGTGGTAGTCGAACCTGAGATGAATCATTAAGAACCATATCACACCACAAAAATGATCACATAGGCTGTTAATCCTCATTAATGGGTACATATTCATTATCATCATGTGGTTCAGCTGATAATAATCATCCCAAACCCACAAGATCCCATTCTCATTTTTCATGAAGAAAACTGGAGCTACCCAGATCGACATACTATGTTTGAAAAAACTCTTCTCTTGAAGGTCATCTCATTTCACCCTTAGATCCCATAACTCGACAAGGGATATATGATATGATGAACAAGATATAGGGGAGATATTTATGTTTAAGTTGATGAAAAAATCCACCTCCCACCTAATATTTATTCTTGGAACATCAAAGAGGAAGAAATACATATAATCTCCTATAAATGAAGGAAATTAAATTCCCACTATTCTAATGGCAATAATTTATAACTAATGGGTGATAGGTTGTAGCTTCCTACTTTAAAGAACCACTCAATATACCATGGGATATCTATTTCCAATAATATATAATCTTGTCCCATTAATGTGAAAGCATCTAACTCATCTACAATGAAAATCAATCTGGTATTGGAATCTAGAAAACATATTCATACAAAAGTTGACATCATAGGGTCTCATCGTGATGAAAAAGATGTCTAACAAAAAATATCTCAACCAATATAAAGCTCACACTTCCAAAAGGAAAATTATATTGAAGAACCATTCAATATGTGGTCCTTAAGGAATATCCACTAGGTTAAAGTATCAACTAGTATTTCCAGCACTTACATTAAGTGTTGGGAGAAGAATGAATGAATCGTACTTATGTCTAATCATACCAAATAAAGAGTAGAATAAACATAGATCAGACCTCTAATTATATCATGATATGTCAGGTCATAATCCTCCATAGCCTGAAGTTTCCATAGCCCTAACCACCAACTACATGATCTCGGTGTGGGCCTCTTGGTGGTGTTAGTGGAAGGAGATCATAACATTATCCACCACTAGTAGCTTCGCCTATAAGAGCCTCACTACTCCTATAATTGATCTTTCTCCATATGGGATACCCTATCCATTTCTAGGAGATCCATTGTCATAATGCAACCTATTCAAACCCCCCTTGGCACATCATCTTGGGAAATCAAATTCAATGTGACCTCACCCAGCAAATGATTATAATTTCACCACTTCTATATGTACATGTCCTCTACACTACCCCTAAGCTACATGAACACTTGCTAGTGTCTAGTCAAGATATGATCTCAAACACCAACACCATGCCATCTAGAATCTACTAGATATTTTACATGACTCATCCTTATGATCCCCATTTCCAACTACAATTGCTTGATCTCCCTCAGATAGGATGCTCTTCTTCACTAGTGCCTAATCTAATAGACCGAAAAATGTGGTAAAATACTGGGTTACCCCACTGGCATGAATTTCTCTAAGGATACCCTACATGAACATTCATTACTATAAGTAACCATCCCAAACAATATTGAGGGAGTACTATATATGGTCATAGGACCAATATTCATAGTCCAAAACATCCATCCATCCATTTTATAGATCTAACAGCTTATGAATCCAAACAGAGAGTAAGGATGATGGGATGTATGCATCATGAAACAACTTTTTGAAGTCAGAATATGAGAGTGTTGACTCTTGAAGAATCTACATAACTAAACTCCAACTATTCCCAACTGCTCTAGGGGAATGATTAGCTTCCAACACAACCATATGAACAATTGGGGTCCATAATAATCTAAAAACTTCTTTCACCAACTCAATCCAATAATTGGATTCCTGGGGAACTGGATATCCATAAAACTAAGTGGCCTATGTCATAGGAACTTTGGGAGTAGTTAAAGCCTGCATGAATCCTCATCCTACATTTCATGTAGAATAGGATTCTTGAAAAGTCATGGTGATGCTACCCACTTCTTGTAGGAAATATTTCATGAGATAGACCCTAAAATGATACCTCATCACTCATCATATCATTGTCACATCCTTGATGTAGTATCCTAGAATGTTTCCATTTTTGAGGATTCATAAAATTATAATAAAGACGTACCATGGCCATATGGCTATATATATTTGGTGAGATGACTCAAGAAGGATAGTCAAATGAATCGATCATATATGATACATGTATCCAATTTACATGAAACCAATGTCTTAGTATGTGGAGTCATCAAGCAGGTATTCAACATCAAGGTGAATGGATACATTTCCCACCACACCATTACTAGGTTCCATGGATAGAAATCCATACTTGAGAAACATTAACAACATTTTCTGAAATACTAACCGAACCTCATATGGGTAAAAATCAACAAACACCACCCTAATGATAAATGATATTTGATGGCAATATGTCACAAACCGACCCACCAGGGTCCTCCTGGAAAGTAGAAGTCCTTGTAAAAACTACCCCAAGCCTACCTCCATAGGCCATGGGTTAGAGACAAGTGATGAAAGACAAAAATAAAATTGTATTCCTTTTACATATGTACCTATATACACATGACCAAAAATAACCATGGAAAATAGAAGAGAAATAATAATACTATATTGTAACATCTGGAGTAAAAACCATGAATGTAATAACCTCTAGGGAATACAAAAAGTGAAATAGTGAAATCTTAAAGGAAAATGGAAACATACACAACCAACCATAAAATATGTCCTAATTTTAATAACAATTTAAAAGAAACACTGAGAGATATTGGTTCCACGAATCCAAGACCTAACAACTAAATGCGGTAAAATACACCCAGGTATCCATATGATCAACTAAAATCATCACTATCATTTTCATTATCTACGTAAGACATGACATGTGTGGGAAAATACCATATAAGGGTGAGTATATAAATACCCAGTGGGAGACCCCAAAAACTATAGGGGGGAGGGGGGAATTGGAGAAATTATATAAGCAGTCACATCATCCAAAAGAAAGAGGGAAATAAAACCCAACAATAATGATATATATTCTCATAAAATAAACTATGTTGAAGAGAGAATGGGGATCTCCATCTCAATGCCCAACCCAGAACAAAGAGTCTATGAACAAGTCCAAAAGGTCCATAAATGATGCCAAACACCTCATGTGTCTATTTGAGGAAGTAATGGGGAGATTCTACAACATGACACTCCTATATATCCCAATGGGGGACAATATCCTAGTAATGGAACCATGAACTGGTATGAAAGGTGGGTTCCAATCAGTAGGTATAGTACCCATGACATGGTATGATAGGGGAATCTTTCAGTAGAAAGATGGCCCATGCCCTAACAAAACAAGAGTGTTCCATTCTTTAGGTAGATGACCCATGCCCTAATATAATAGGAGGGTTATATTTAGTAGGTCGAGGAACATTGTCCTAACATAATAAGAGAGTTACAGTCAATAGGTAGAGGATCCATTCCCTTATACTTTATAATGTTTTTACCTAATAGGTAGAGGAACTATGACCATGTATTATAGGATGGTTCCACCTAATTGAAAGAGGACCCATTCCCTTGTATGAATGTAGGGTTCCACTCATTAGGTAGAGAAAACATCTCCCAGTACAATAGGAGGGTTACACTCAATAGGTAGAGGAACAATTTCTTAGTATGAAAGGAGGGTTCCTCTCAATTGGTATGGGACCCATGCCTTAGTATGATAGGAGGGTTCTACCCCTTATGTAGAGAACCCATAGCCTATTATAGTAGGTGGTTTCCACTTAATAGGTAGAGGACCCATGCCTTGGTATGATAAGAGGGTTACACTCAATAGGTAGAGAGCTAATTACCTGGTTGGAAAAGTGGGTTAAACTCAATTTGTATGGGGACCATTCCGGGATTCAATAGGATGGTTCAACTCAAACCAATATGAGGAGTATGGGTGATTACCAACCCTAGAATCTCTTTATTAATCTTTTTAGATCACTACCATCAATGAGAATAGTTTAAATAGAGACATACTTAGCACATCTATTATCATAAATCAAAACACATTACTAATTACACCATCAAGTATTAGATAGAAACACTGAAGACATGATACCCATGGGGAAACATCCAATTCAAAGTGAAGGGTATACACAATGTAGATGATTATGAAGAAGTAAAAGATGTATTTGGGGGTCACACAAGGTGTGTAGCCCCATTAATCTTCTATTACATATCCTCTCCATCACACAACATGCATTCCATGTAGTACTACATTGAATGTAATGGTACTTCAAGACATGTCTCGGCCAATCGGGGCTTGCTCGTGTGATCCTAATTGTGCTCATTTTCATTATGACCTATGCATTAACCTAGACATGTATGTGTTTCTATACTCCTGAAGTACATAATATCCTACCACAACAAGGTCAAATGGTATATGGGAGGGGGTATCATATAGAATGTGGTAATTATCTCTCTCAAAAATCCATGCTGCCACACATAAGGGACTACAAGTCATGTTTCACTCATACTACATGGTGTGTAGTAAGAGTTTTCATAGAATCTATGGAATCCTCATGAAATTTATTCATTAAAAAATATAATCACAATTCCTTCAATTTTTCTGGCCTAAATAATTGGATAACTTATCTCTCAGTTTATTTCAACCCTTTGGTGGCCAAAAATCGAATCTCGATCCTGCAATCAAAGAAGATGTTGGATCATGCACCCCCCATTGTCACATTTAATCATCCTCAGATACCAAAACCACTCGACTCATCACCTAAATACTATGATCTTTCCTGATCCATTCCCAAATTTCCATTCTGTTCTCCGCATGAGATTATTCATCGAATACAGAGGTTTAGTAACACAGAATCACTGCTAACAAAGTAGACCCATGACCCCATATTATATTAGTAAAGATCACAATAAGAAAAAAGAAAGATAAAAAAAGAGATTAAAATTGTTGTACAAACCATCTCAACCAATGATCTAAAAATTTAATCCATGGTGATATCATGGCATAAGAAATTATAATAAAATGAATATCTAATTATTCAAATATAAGGTCATATGATATAATAACCCAGAATTTTAATTCATTGATATTACATCTAAGTAGATGAATATTAATTTCATATCATAACATAACCATTCCAAAACTATATGGGTTTAGTGGACTAGGAAACATAGAAACCTAAACAACTTGTTCATAAAAAATCTACACCATCTCTTACATATTGATTTATAACTATAAACTATTTTTTACATATCATAATTAATAATAATATAAATATCACGGGGAAAAGAAACATAATAAAGGGTATAATTTGATGCATGGTGAGGATAAACATAATAGATATCAATCCATGATAATATGAAATAATAAAATAATAATTGGGTTATGTAATCCTGATCATAACATACAAAGTTCGTACCTAACCTTTCATAGGTCATAAACATTATTCATGGTATAAACATTATAATTTTAGAAAAAATAGTCTGTAAAAGTAATAAAACATCCTAAATAAATCATGTTCCATTTTATTATGTCATAAAATATCTCAACAATCATAAGAATTGAAAAGCATATCATTTTCAAGGTTAACTACCAATACCTTCAACATAGTGGATCCGGACACACCTATTAGCCATAGTGGATCCAGACACACTAGTTTACCATAGTGGATAAAGACACACCTATTTCCCCTAGTGTATCGAGACCATCAAATTGATTCTTATTGATATGTCAAGAAAAATAATGCTTCACCCATTGCATTAGAGGGATATATAAATCCCACATATCACATTATTAAAACCATATAAATGTATTCCATAAGAACATAAATCATTCCTCATATCAGAACCCATCAAAATAAATGGGTTTAATAATATAATACCATCAAAAAAATAATCCAACAATAAATAGAATAAGGATAATATCCTTGAAAAATATCCTTAGTAATTCAAAAGTAACTAAAAATAATGTTATCTTAGATGGAAAATAATTTTCAAGTGTCATAACATTAATATTTTTAAATAATTTATTTTTAACGAGTCCATCAATTATAAAGGAAAAAAAATTAGATGAGAAGTACTTGTTACAGTTTATAAGAAAAATTAATTAATTAAGGCTTAGTCATAGTTCGAAAATCCACTCATGCAGAATAAGATGAAAAAAATTCCTTCCATATTTTAATTTATAGAAAATTCATAAATAACATCATTTAGAAAAAATAAAAAAGAAACCTTTCAAAATATCTTCTAAAAATTCATGTAAAATGAAATTAAAAAAATATTATGAATATTATTTTTTTTGAAATAATTTTATGAAACATGGGTATGGAAGAAAAATAGTGTTTTAAGGGAAAATTTAATAATTTAATTTTTAAATGAATGTTCCTTATAAATATCATACCCTTGAAGTAAGAATTAATAAATTTGGATCATTATTTGTATAATCTTGAAATAAATATAAAAAAATTGGAAATAAAAAAGTATATAAAAAAAATTCATCTCACAAATAACCATAACATGACATAATCAATAAACTTTATGTTTAACCAAATAAATGAAAATGGAGTTGATAAATCTCTTACCACATTTTAATAAATCAAATCCTATGACCATTAAAAGTAATAATTATCAAATTAAACATTGAATATAATAAATATAATGATATTCATGATATGATATATTAGATGGATGTATATAAACCAAATATATGATATAATTGGTGAATAAATCATATATAATACAAAAGTAAAAGTGAGATGAGAAGACTTAACTCACAATTCCCTTAAGTTATGTGTAAGTTAACCTTTAGTATAAAGGTTTAATGATTATTATTAGCTCATTATAGAACCATATTCATATTTTGAAGAACTTACAAGTTAATTTTATAACCTTTTACCACCTTTTAATTAATAATATATGAATAATTTCACTGTTTTGGGTGTGATTGTTTCATGAATTTAGGATCGATTCATTTGTGAATAATTATGTATTATGTTATCAAATTAAAATAAAACCCTATAAGTGATATTGAATGGTATTTATCCAATTAAATAATTTAAAATGGTCATATATATTAATTTATTTTTGTTATGAGGTAGATTTTTTTGATAAAAAAGCAATGAGAAATGTTTACTTTATTTTGGTGTTTTTCCGACCATTATGAACTAGTTTCATTGTATTTTATATTATTAATATATATTATTTATAGAAATGGAATAGTTTATAATATACATAATAAAATATTATTTATCTAGAAAAATACTTTTATTACCCGATTTGATGGCGGTAATGTAAAATGAAAAAGTCATCATCCACAGAGTCTGTTAATCACCATAACCTAGAAAATGGTTTTATTTCATTGAAAAATAGGATGTAATATAAGGGATGGATATAACATATTAGATTAGGAATGTGAAATTAATCTATATACATGATACATTAGTTATAATTATTTCATGTATGAATGTGGTAAAGAGAAGGTATACAAAATGAAATTAAGAGTGATTGTTAGAGAATTTTACCTCTTGAATATCACCTCCTTGAAGGACGCCCTAAGGAAATTTGAATTGGTAATTAGTTGAGACAAGAAGAACATATAAACATGGAGAGTTTTTAGGAGATGATTTTTAATATATTTTAAAATAATTATGCCTTGTGAGGAAAATGGTGGTGGTAAAGGGTGATATTTATACTTTAGGATGTGTGGTTTTAAGTGATTAAATAACAATTATTTTATATTAAAAGACAACCATATTTGAGTGAAATTAATTAAAAATTGATTTTATGACAATTTATTTTTTAATGGATGATTAAGGTCATTAAAACATCATAAATCCATTTAATATTTTAGTTTTTTATTCTTATTTTCATATTTTAATTATATCTTTATCCAGCTATTTTATTTTACCTATACTATGGTAAATATTTCATTGCATGATTAATTTTTTATACCAAAAAATGAAAATAAACTAATAACTAAATTTGTACCTCTTTATTAAAAAAATATAGAATTGATTTCTATAAATTCAAAACATATATGTTTTAAAAATTACACTAAAAAATAAACAATCAAAATCCATCAAGAAACATTATTTTGGAAAAAATTTGTTTTAATCTCAAATATGTACTTATACCAAACTAAGTAATAAAGATAATTTATTAGTGAGTAGTAAAAAAATGGTGTTAATTATTATATCTTAAAAATTAATAGTACGATAGTTTTGACACGATGAATCTAAAAATGGTGTTAATTTTATCAAATAAATTTCTAAATTTGTCAAAAAATAATTATATTTATTTTGTCATAGAATGAGATTAATATAGATTTTTGAAAAAAATATATTTGAAGAACAAAATGTCATTATAATAAATTTTATGAATATTCAAAAATAATTAATAAATATGTTACCAATGAGTTTAAAAATTATATAATTCATAATGTGGTCAATAATATTCATTCACATCAATTTAACTACTAGTTTATAATGGTCATGTACGAATTATAATATTTTGGAGTTTGTTTAAGCTTGATGTTTTTTGCAATGTAATTTATTAAAGAGATCAATTTTTTAGAAAGAGAAATACCATAAAATCTTGTCAAGTTACACTCTACCCAATTAAAATGAATTTTTGTTTCCTAATTCATCACTCAGATACAAATATATGAGTATAACTCTACCTAATCAAATATTTAGGTTTCTATATAGCTTCCTCAAATTGGGGGATTCACAACAAAAATTTAACCTATTGAGTGGTATTATTTATTAGAACATTATCTCTATGATCCAAAATATCAAACAATTGTTATTCATTAGAATAATCTTTTTTAGTGGTACAAACACTGAGTTAATACATTTCAAGGATAAAATATCTACTTCTAAAGGAGAGATACATGGATTGTGTCACGAACTTGAGGGAGATTCTCTCGAAGAGCCAATATAAAATCTATTGTCCCGATATGATCAAGAATTAAAAAATATGAATCCATAAAATTTGATATTTCACATTAAAAATCAATGTTGGATGTTTGATAATTCATTTTTAGAAAACCCACACTGTAAAAAGGGTAAATAAAACTTCCTTATAAAAATAGGGAAAGTAAAATGTGACGATTTCCAAAAAATGAGGATTCTAACTAAGAGAATATTAGTGGAAAGTACAAATATAAACATGAAAGATAATTATAACTATCATGTTATGATGGATAATGATATAAAACATGGTCATTATATGATTAATGGCCAAAAAACCATATACCAAATAGCTTTGAAAATTGTTATTGATATTATTAGAAATGATGATAATTGGATAGCATTTTACATGAAAATCAGTTGAGAAGATATACATACATGATTTCATATCATATGTACAATCCCACAATTTGGTTATACCTTGACCAATTTCCACTTCATTTCATACTCTCATAAATGATGTTGAAATTATAATTCTTGAAGAAATATTGGATCATTAGTTCCATAATGGGATGAAAATTTATTCCATATGTCTCTAGTTATCATAACAAAATGTTTATCACATGTTATTTAATATTAAAAAACATTTATATGGTTAATTAATACATTATTCTCTAAAACCTATTCTAATTTTCAATGTAATCTATTTCAAAAATGGTTTCCCTTATGAACATTCCAAAAAAATTTAAGAAATTAAAAATAAAGCTCACTAAAATTTCAAAAGAAAATTAACATTAATCCCCCAAAAACTTGATGCATATCTTAATTTCCACACCATAACAAGTTTTAGATAATTGTCATTTATTCTCTTAAAACATTCTAATAACATTAATTACTATATCATTATAGTGAGAAAATGAATCCTTTAAAAAATTAACTCATTACACATAACAAAAATCAAAAAATTATATAATCTCAATCCATAAACCAAATTGTCCTTATATTACTAATCAGTTCTAAGGGAATCAATTCTCTACAATTTATTTTATCACAAAAAAATATCTTTATCACACTATTATCCTAACGAAATTTACATATTAAGGGGTATGTTTACCTTAATCATGTGTTCTCCAAAAATATAACCTTTCCACCGCAAACACTTTTCATGTTACATAGTACCATTGAAATTATACTTTAAAATTAATAAAGAAAAAAATTAGTGGAATAATCATGAGATGTTTCAATATTCTATAATATCATATATTAATTCCACATAATTATTATTGAATTATCATATATAAAAACTCAATCATTCCACTTCCTTCTTAAACCATTAACCAAGATTCTAAATTTTAATCCAAAACACTTACGCCATCCCAAATGTCATTTATAGTATCTTCATCATGAACAATATAGCAACTACTCAAACAATGCTTTAGATTATCATCGGGATATTTCTCCTTTATGGAATTGATTTTCATAATACCCAAACATTGTACATTTAAAACATTTAACTATTTATGGGGGATAAGGAATAGAATTATTCTTGTTAATTGTGTTAACTGAACCTTTCACTTTATCTTTATAATTACTTACTTTGTGTAATTATTTGCCACACCCAAAGGTTCTTCCATTTCCTTTGAAGAAGTATCCTTTATTCCAATTCCCACATTCTTCAAATGAGTAAAATTGTACATTCATTCCTCTATAGTCACCTTGAATGTCCATATTTTACATATTATATGGTCCAAAAACCCACTAAATTTGTAATTATCGATCATATTTGAATATTTATAATTAAGAATAATAGCATGGTTTCACATTTTAACTCCTTCTTTTGGTTTATACTGAGGAAGATCTTCCAAATTCCATAACATTCACCATTAAGATAAATCCTCCTAATTCTATCCATTTTCTAAATCCTAAAAAAGCATAGTGTGATAAAAAATAATCATAGCAGGAAACAACATAATCATGAGAAAATGCTTATTAAATTTAAATATAAAAAACCTTATTTTTAATCATAGGTTATTCATTATTTACACCAATAATCCTGTGTTAGAACCTAGAAATAACTTTAGTGTTCTTACTAAGGTTATATCATCTGAGTTTCCAAAGGATAAGTAAACCTTACTCGGATACCAACTATAATGACCCACTATTTTCATATATTGAAGTCACATATAAATAGATGAATATTAATTACCTAACATATTAAATCAACACTAGAACCATACATTTTTAGTGTATTTCTAAACTTGGATATGTAAAAACTATTTCGTCAAACATATACAATATCCTCACTTATTCATTCATATCTAGAATCATTTTTGACATACTGTACTTAATATCATTCATGATATCCTAGGGAAAAGAAATAAAAGAAAGGGTTAGTTAAGATGATTAGTAAGTATTATCATAAGAGATATCAATCCATGATTAAAAGAAATCATAATATAATAATATGGTTGTGTGATCATGATTATAACTTATGATTTTTATACCCAACCAATCGTAGTTCATAAGAATGATTGATGGAATAAAAATTATCATTTCAGAAAACATGGACCATAAGAGTGATAAGTGATCATAAGTAAATTATGATCATTAATATCATTTCATAAAAGTGTGTAACGATCATAAATATAGAAAACCATTTCATGTGTCAAGGATAACTACCAAGTCCATCAACAATGTGGATTAGGATGAACTTGTTTCATATTATGGATCTGGATGCACCAGTTTCCCATAATGGATCATGGCACACCTATTTTCCATAGTGGATAAATCCTGTTGACTTGTTTCTCATTGTAATCTCATGATATTTAATTTTGTACCCAATATATTGGGGGGAGATATAGGTCCTACCCGTCACATAATGAAAACCACACATATGTGTTCCAAAAAAAACATAAATCATGCATCATATCAGAACCCAGGAAAAAAGTAGGTTTCATAAATATCATAAAAGCATAAAAATTAATAAGAAATAAATAGAATAAGGATATTATCATTGAATAATATTACAAGTAAAGCATATGTAACATCAAATAATATTATCTTACATGTAAACTAATTTCTAATGATCACATGAAATAATTTATAAAACAAATATCAATTTAATTTTAAATCATTTCTTATTAGAGTGTCATGAAATTATATAGAAAATTTTTTTATTCTAAAATATCATTGTAATATTTCTGGGGAAAATAAAAAAATTTAAGGCATATTTATGGATTGAAAATCCACTCATTCCATGTATTTTAAGAAAATGATTCCTTCTGTATTTTTGTTTTCAGAAAAGGAACAATGAAAATCATTTAGAATATAAAAATAGAATCCTTTTAAATAGTTTTGTAAAAATTTAAACATGAGAGAATTTGAATTTAAAAAATTAATAATATAATAATAATTTTTTTTGGAAACATCTTTAGAAAAAATGTTCAGGGAATATAATGTGATTTTTAATGTAAATTTTAAAAAGATAATTTTTAAAAGAATGTCCTGTATAAATATCATATCATTGAAGTGGGAAGTAAAAAAATGAATATATTATTTTTATAATATTTAAATACATATCATATGTATGTAAATACAACATAATATAATAATAATTCATCTCACATATAATATTAACATGGGTATAATCAATGATGTAGAAGTTTAACCCAATAAATGAAAATTGAGTTAAGAAATCCTTTACCACTTTGTAATCAGTCAAATCGTATGCCTAATAAAATTAATAATTATAAATGGAAAAATTTAATTTCCTATGTATAATGATATTAATGGTAATTTATATCATTGGTATGTATATACACTTGCAATGGGAATTAAGTTGTGAATATGGAATATATCTCAGAGAAGTAAAATTGTGATGAGAAACCCATACCTCATGCTTCCATTTAGTTTTATGTCATTTTAACTCACTTATAAATATTAAAAACTGTTATAAATTAATTAAAGAACAAAATTAATATTTATATTATGTTACATGATATTTTTATGACATATTACCAACTTTTGGTTTATAATATTTCGTTATTTTTATTTTTTTAGGTGCCTTCATTTCATGATTTCATGGACGTTTCATTTGTCTATAATTATGGTATTTCTTATAAAACTGAAATAAATAATAATAAGTTAAATGATATGTAATTCATGAACTTAAAGAAGATCTATGGGTCTCATATTTTATTTTTATTTTTTGTATTCAGATGATTCATTTGATAAAGCATTAATGATAAATGTTTAGTTTATTTTGTCGGTTTTTTCTGACCATCACAAACTAGTTTCATTTTATTTAATATTATCTCTACATATTAGTTCATGATCATTCAATAGTTTATAATATAAATATCAAAATATTATTTATCCATACTAATAATTTTTTGACTTTCATTAAAGGCATTAATGGAAGATGAAAAATATCATAATCCATAGAGATGGATAACCACCATAATTTGGACAACAGTTTCATATTATTGAATAATAGAAGATAAGAATATAGATGGATAAAAGATATTACTTTAAAAATATAAAACAAAATTATGTACATGATAATATAGTTATTACGATTTTGTAGATGGAGTATGTGAATATAAGATAGCAATATAAATAAAGTTAACAGGAGTGGTTTGAAAAAGTTTCGTCTTGAATGTCACCTCATTGAAAGACACCTTGTGGAACTAGGAATTGGTATTTGGGTGTGAAAAGAATAACTCGGACATGGAGATAGTGGGAAGAATAGGTTTTGTTATAGATTTTAATATATTAAATTATTTTGAGGAGAATGTGTGTTGTTAGGTGAGATACTTGTACTTGGGGAGCGGTGGTTCAATGTGATTAAATAATGATTATTTTAATTTTGAAGCAAACCACATTAATATGGAGTTATTTAAAACTAATTTGGTTAATAATTAATGCATTAAAGTATGATTATGTTCAATAATAACATCAAACACCTATTTAATGATTTAATTTTTAGTTATTTTATGCTTTTACCTATTAACTTGAGCCCACAATATTATTTTACGTATACTATGGTAAATATTTTTTATCCACAGTAAACTTTTTATGCCTAAAATGAAAAATAAATTTTTATGTAAATTTTAACTCAATATTTTAAACAAGGGATACCTATTTAAAAATTAAAATCATATAGTTTCGAATAATTAAATTTAAAATTAAATAGTCTAAATAAATAAGAAATAATTTATCGGGAAAAAATATGTTTTAAATCCAAAAATTAACATATTAAAAAATAAGGTGAAATAGATTATTTAAATGAAATTAATTATATTATATATAAATTATTATAAATTAATTTAATTTTATATAAATTTAAAATTATAAAATTAATTTTATATTTAAATAAATTAAGGGTATTATAAAAATCAATATTGATTACAATTCACCTGAAAAACAATATTCTCATAAAATTATCAAACATTTATCCTAAGATAATATTTATATTATTAATATAAAATGATATTCATTTCATAAATTAATATTTCAAAAATATTGAAAAATTATTATATTTAGTTTGACATTGAGTGGAGTAAAAATGTATTTTTAAAGAAAAATAATATTTGAAAAAATTACATTTCTAAAAATTTTGTACATATTCAAAAATATTTAATTAATATATTAAAAATGATTTTTAATATTATATATTTCATTATTTTGTTAATAATATCTATTCCCACTAATTTAACTACTAGTTTATATTGGATGTATTAAAAGAATAAAATTTTGGAATTCATTTAAGCTTGATGTTCTGTGAAACCTATGATATTGAAGATATTAAATTTATTTTAAAAAAGAGACATACCATAAAATAGTGGGATTCTACATTCAATTATTTTGAAATCATATAATCAAAATATTATTATAATCCATACTTTAATTATTTAATGAAAGGGGTAGAAAAAAATGATTTACGATCCCTTCATCAAGATTGGCTTATTCATTGGCAAAGAACAGCTTCACGAGCTATAAAGAGTTCCACTAAATTCTCGGTGTGTATATCCATCCCAATAAAGTCAGATATTATAATTCAATCATGATCCTCCAATGAATACTGGTGGAATCATATTCTAAAGAATCCTAGGATTCTTCATACAACCCTGGAGAATATTTTTAACAACACATATACATATGGAATTTGGGGTTTAAGCATTAAATGAATGAATGAATTAATCCACTTAACATACCCTCCAATTAATTCCTTACCCACATTTTTCATTATTACAAGATTTAGGACATTCATATGGTAATACCCATGATCCAGATTCAACTATTGTCTTCGATTTTAAATCAGTGACTCTATTCAAGAGAAATTTTAATATTTATTGAAAATTGTGGATGTGTGATATAAAATATTTTTTAAAAATTAATTCTGGGATCTCCAGGCCTCAAAATCATATACTGTCTTAGCTCCTGAATCCAATAATATTTCTCATTATATTTCAAAGTCTTATAACTCAAAACAAGTGTCAATATACATAGTTTATGATATATTATATTATAAAAAATTGTATATGATATAATGAAATTATCTTTGATAATTATGAAATAATGGATATCATCAGTTGTCTTACACATAATCTATCAGTAAAAGTTTGTTACATAAATATAAATCATGAGTTTTAGAAGCATTAATGCATGATATCCATGAAGTGGTCAATGAATTTACTAATTTACTATAACTATTGTTTAAATACATGAACCATAGAGATGTTTCATAGAGGATCGTATAAATTTACACCATTATAAGATAGTATGTAATAAAAATAGAAAATGATTCAACTAAAAATCCCTCGTCCTATAGATCTCTCTATCTTCTACCATTACATTATTAGGATATGAAAAAACAAACTGATAAGGTGAATCCAATTTGTATGAAAAGAGATACTACTTGTTTGTGGATATGTCAGGGAGTGGAGATCCCATTGGATTAAATTTTATGATATTCTTCTAGATTATGTAATGATGGATAATTTAGTAACAATATACAGTGGCTTCAAAATAAGTTAATATTTGAGTTATTCATTTATAGAACATGTTTTTGAAATTTTATAATCAAGTTTAAAATGGTTTTTATATTTTAAAATGTTTTATATTTTTTAAATAGATTTTTTATTCCTAAAAATCCCAGTATTTATCTACAAGAATTGATTTTTTAAATGAAATTACATGTTTTTTTTCATAAATTTTAGTAACATAAAAATTTTCATTCAATTTTTTAAAAAAAATATTTCTTTCATGTTCAAAAAGAATTATTACTTCTAAATTTTTTTATTTATGTGCATAATTGATATTATTCCCTATTTTACTATATTCATGGAAGTAATTTGATAATAACATTTATATCATATTTTAAAAGTTCACTCTTGGTTTAAAAATTAAAAATACATTTTTTACTCTTTTATAAATATTTTTTCTCGATGAGAATTTTTCTCTCGAAATATGTGTTGATAATTTAGAGGGATAAAATCTTATTTTCATGTTCGAGAGTACATTTTATAAATTGTTTTATTATAAATAATGAGGATTCATAAATTATGATTAACTATTTATTCATAATTATCATTAATGAGAAATTACATGTTATATATTTCAATGATTATTTATGGTTTATTTGTTATAAAAGGGATTTGTAATCAACCATGAATCGTAATATTCATAGAGTGGAAATTTATAGGACATAACATTGAACAATTACTTCCCTTTACCAGATCAGTCTTAATCACTCATTCAAATTGGAATTCATTTTGAAATAAAATCCATTAAATTGAAATAGATAACTAAATTTTTCATATCAAATAGACTATATAGAGAAAAAACTTTTTAAACAACTATCCTTAGTATCCATGTTATCACATATTGAATTTTTATTTTATTACCATATTAATTTATATATTTTATTATTTGTGGATATGAAATGAAAAGTGGGGTAATATGATATAGTTATTATTTTATTTATTTAACAAATTCATTTTTACTATGTTATGGATACATATTAGTTGAAATGGTATATATTATTTATTTTATTTTTATGTGTTTGATGGTTCTATACTAAAAATATTAATCATTGAAAAATTATGTGAAGTATGGTTCATTAGATCCAATATTAATTTATCCATGTCTTAAAATCGTTATACCTTTTTTGTAATCATTATGTAACAACCTGAGATTTTGAAAAATGAATATCATATTAAATAATATATATGATGAAAAGAAATTATTATAATAGAATGAAAAACAATAAAAATTAATGATGTATTTATTTAAATTCAATATCTTTTATAGATTACGATGCATGCATCACATGTTTTAAATGAAACATGATACTCTCTTAAAATATTATTATTTAATCAAGACCATTATAATCTATCTAATATGTTTGTTGGTATGAATATGACCAAATGAATTATGAATATTATATGGTTTACACATGTATAAAATAAATTCAATTTTCTTCTGTTTATTATAAATAAAATAAAAATTATTTAAAAGGAAAACAAATATTTTTTTGGAAAACATTATTTTTCTATCATTCGGGTTAGTCACTGTTTAAAAACATATCTAAAATTAAATTTTCCACTTTTATAAAATTTATTTTAAAAAATATAATGCATTTTTTTAAATCTACCTTACAAAATAATATTTGGTATAGTTTTTTAGGATTTTTCTGAAAAGATTATATTTTTGATGAATAGTGAAAATATTGATATTAATTGAAAACTTGCATTTCATATTAATTATTTACAAGGATAAGTTATTTTTTAAATAAATTTTAAAATAAAATTAGTTCAATTAAATGATAATTTTACTAATATATTTCATTTTAATATTTTTTATTTTGAATTATGATATAATAAATTTCTAATGTTTTAAAACTTTTTCTTTGGAAAAACAAATATTTTTTAAAAATTTGCGTGTTTTATTTTCAATTGAATTTTGAAAAGTATGTGAATTGAATTTTAAAATTCATATTCTATATTTATAATCATAATAATTTATATTTTTAAATATTATCAACATACATTTTTACCATAATTAATTTTGAAAAGAATAAAAATAAAATGACGCGCTTAAGGTAAATATGTGTTTATCAGGGTTTTTAATTAAGAAGAGAAGGGTTACAAATAACCTAGAACATTTTAAAAATCAATTTTAATTATTTATTTTGACCTTATAACCTATGGGGTTTTAAAATAAAACATTTTATATGATTTTTCCACGTTAAAATCATGGGTGTCACATTATCTTCTCAAAACATCCATGTGTGTCCTCTCCCCAACATATAAAAGGATACCCCCTCTCACACCCTCTTCAAAATTCAAAAGAACTTTAGATCAGACACTTCCGTCCCAAATCCCTTACTTATATACTTCAAAATATCCTAGAGTCATTTTTTTATTTTTATGTCCTCCTTGGAAGGCATTAGGAATAACCATGAAGTGATTCTCTAAAGAAAAGGTAAAATTCATAAACATGTGTATTTGTTTTATTTATTCTTACACATCCATATAAAACTTTTCCACTATGATAATATAATAAAACAAATTTTCCCTATATACATAGATGTTATTATGTTAATATAACAACCCATATCAATCTCAACTTCCATCAACTAGGAAATGAAATCATGGATCGTGTGTTTGGAGGTCTAATTCCTCGCAAACAAGAGTAATTCATTTTCCATTACCTCTTTTTAAGGATGGATATGTAATGAACCCATGTTTCTAAGGGATGTAATATTAATCAAAAATTGGAATTTTTTCTTTCATATTCTTATAAGTGGAGAAATGGTAATTTTCACCAAGAATATTATCTTGTATAATTTTTTTACAACTTAATTTGACCATATTTATTGAGGAAAGAACCAGATTAAAATTCTATATCCCCCATTGACTATAGAATGGATATTTTTTCGTAGGTGGGGCATAAACATGAGTCCGGAAATGGGGCGGGATGAGCCCCATATTCTTTTTTTTCTATTACTAGCTTCTCTCGGTCTTCATGCACATTCCTTGGGACTTACTCCTTCATGTGAAAAGAGATAAAGGGGGTATAGAGAGAGAAATAAAGAGGGATAAATGGAGGTAGCGTCATGGGTATCGCGAAACATTGGATCAATGTGGGACAACTGTGGATTGTATGTTCAAGTGAAGCTTTGTAATTATTAATGTTTACCAATAAACAACCTCATATTTATCATTTTTATGTTTTTAACCCCTTATTATGAATTTTTATGTTCCTGTGAGGCTCGATCTGTTGATCTAGGTGTGGAAATGGGGGTTTCTGGCGATCCATAGGTTTTTTATTTGGGGAAACTAGGCAATACAACATGTGGATCAGAGTGAACCATTGTGTGTTCTTCCCATTTTCAGAAGATGTTTTTTTCAAAGTACATTCCATGTACTACAGTGTAAATTCTATGTAATAGGTCTGTACAATGTTACATAGTACCTAGATAAGCTACCCATGTAGGGGTACATGGCCGTATTGGGTACGCGGTTAGATGACTTGTTGGTTTCACACCATGTTAATGTACATGACCTATCCATGTACATGGCTATGCCGGTTGAGGGATATGGGCATGCACCCCCTATTGGGTAAACACTGTGTACTCATTTCATGCACCATGTGCTTGGGGCATTCACATGCCCAGGTCCGCAAGAGTATGCCCCCTTGTGTGGGTTTTTGAGTATACATTGTGTACACATGGGGACACATTGTGTATTTACCCTTGTAACCCTTTTTTGGTTTTCTTATCTATTATCCCAAGAGTAGTAATCGTACCCATGAGTAGTCCATTTTGAGTATCATTTCATGTATATCATGATGGACAGATCTGTAGTGTGATTGGAGTTTTCCTAAATTGTGTTAATGCATTTCTTTAATGAGTAGGTTCTTCGTATAGTAATATTGTTAGTAGTATCATGAGAGTGAGACCTATTCTAAGATGATACCAGAGCTATAGCTCTTGAATGGTATGTCTATATACATTCCTTTGAGGATGTTTCCCTTGAGATATGTGTGGTTCTATTCTATAAGGCCATAAGATTAGTTTTTATTGAGGGTTCCCTGTAGGATTCCACTATTTATGTTTAATCCTAGAGGATTCCATGTGTGATTCCACTATCTTATATATATTTACCAAGGATCCTCTAAGGGATGCCATTTTTTACAAGTTAAACTAGAGATTACATTGAGGGATCCCTTTACCTATGTACTATTTGTAGGATAACATGTTAGATATCTGTGGTTTTTACACTATCTTGTGGGTATAATTTAGGATTCCATTTTCTTGGTACCATTTTGAGGATCTATAGTAGGATGACCTAATCTTATTTCTATCAGAGGATCATGTGTTGGATTCATACCTTACCTTTCTTCTAGGGATCATAAGTAGGATGTCTTCACTAATGTGTAAACCTGAGAATACCATGTAGGATGTCTCTCAATGTTTCACTTTAGGGACCCAGCAGGTGCCTATTGTTTACTAACCCTCAGTTAGTATGTTATGTTTGGATAGAGAAGGTAGTGAGTGTCACTATATAAACTAATCTAAACTGGTAAGCCCATTGGAATATGATAGTGGATTTGGTTTTTGGCATTCAACCACCCTCACTATTTCATTACCATTTCATATGTTTATTATTGATGCAACGATGTTTACCAGAGGTGATTCCTTGTTGGTAGCTATTTATCCTGACACAAGGAATCTTCCTTTCCCTTTGAGAAGACTAGAATTTTTTTTGGGAATCATTCTTGTTCGTTGGGATTCCCAGGTGTTCTTTTATAGGATCTAGGTTCAGAGAAATGTTATTTTTGATATTTACTCGTATACCCAAAGGTACTACCATTGACATGGATATTGAGCCCATATATTTTATTATTGGATTATTGGGATTTCCAAAGGCGTTTATTGGTATCCGTCTATCGAGACATTGACTATGATATATAGGCATAGAATCACCAGTAAGTATTATTTTGGATGATTACCCTATCTTGAGTGATGATGATGATTCTGATATCCATTGATTGATATGTGATGAGGATGATTACCCTCAAATATATCATATTATACTTGTGGATGATTACACTCTCCTGATGGATAAGGATGATTACACTCCCCTAACTATTAACTTGACCATAGTGTTGAGCATGGAATCTCACATCTTTGGATACCTAGAATGACTAGTCCATTCCCAACTACAGGGTTTATTATGATCTCTTATATTAGAGACTCGATGAGTGGGCATAACATGTAACCAGCGAGTTATCCTCACAGACATCCTAAGATACAGTCCCTTGGGGTTTATCCATGTTTTTAATGTCATACTGCATATGGACCAAGATATAGGGCTCTAACATTGGATTGGATTTACATGAAATGAGAAGTATGTAATATGGATTCGTTACCATTTATTGGATATCAAGATAAAATTTCTCAGAATATATTATTTTAGTGACTGGAGGCTAGTACGGGTGAACCCAGGCGTAGGATGAGTATCCCCATGTAGTGATGATGATTTCTCATTGATATTTTCCATGTCGGATGAAGATGGTATATTTCAACTGGCATTGTGGACCCAGATATCGAATTTATGATTCACAACACGAGTGGAATAAAATCTAACTCAATTCCCTTTCACGAGATGTCCAATCTATCAGGATTACGGTGCCAAGGATCGAATTCTATTTGGTTTTATATTATTTCTATCACATACTCATGAATACTCATGTAAATGTAAATATCTATAGGTATGGGACTATACATGTATATGTTTATAGATATGTACGTACATGGTGGAACATTCTTAGTTGAATGGGATTATGAAAGTTGAGGTTCAACTATGGTTTCATTTTTATTTGGTTTTACTTACATTTTTAGTTCTGTCTTGGCTAGGCATATAACTTTTCATTTGTATACACTTATTAAATAATATTTTATAGGTTTCTCTTCATGGTGGCCTACTAAGATTATTTCTCAGCTCTTCATGTGAACCTCAATGTACGTGTAGAAATTATGTATTCTTTTATCAATGAGAACATTTTTATAGTAGATATGGATGACTAATAGAGTTTAATGATTGAAGGAAGTTGAGGGTATGGGTTCTTCTAATCGGGCAAGTGCAGTTTGACAGTGTACAGAGTCCAGGTATGTGGTCCAGATTAGAGTTAGTAATATAGACTTGTAATTTTTTTTCATATTATTTTATACTCATGTATCTATATTGGGATCAAGGAATTCACATATTTAGAATGTGACATTAAGATCCACTATATATTATCTAGGGAATATTATGATGATTTAGTGACCTTAGTTTTAAATATAATGACATTGAATTTGGTTAGACGTATTTTGGATGAATCTTATGGTTAAAAATTTATGGAAGAGATTATGTTGAAAATTGGGTGTAATGATATAAATAATTATAACCATTTTGGCTTGTAATATATTTATAGACATATGAAAGTACTTGTCACTCTTTTATGGATCTTATGACACTAGCACAAAAACTATTTATAAAGATTCATTTTTTACATCAGTTATATATAATTTGTGAAAATTTATGATTTTTTTTTTCAAATTATGATTTACATGAGATGTCATGAAAAATAATTTTTCCACATTAATTATATTAAAACTGATGTGAAAATGCATCTTAGTCACTCTTTCAAGTCGGTTTTATCAATTAAATTTTGTGAATTAGTGACGTTTTTACATATTGAATAATATAAATGATGTTTTAAATATATTAAAATTTTAGTAATTCATGAAGGATTCAATCCCTAGTTATCCGTTTTCATGACACATGTATCATTTCTCTTTCACCCATACCTTAACTCTCTCATTTCAAAGATCTGGTGGTCCAATCATGCATTACGATCTTAATACAATCTCAGTGTTTCTTGGGCTCATATTACGCATTGAATATATATATGATCATCTCTGAAGTAAGCCTCACACATTTTCATTTATCACTTTTATATAATTCATTTTCATGGAATACAAAATCATCATTTTTTAGATCTGGTGGACTACATTTTCTATGTACCATGTTCATACACCATTTGGTTTTGTCCACATCTTTAATGCACATTCGATTATAGATACATTCATCTCTAAATAGACCATCAGAAGGATCAAATAAATATTAGAATGTGTGAATTAGTATTTCCTTATTTTATTTCTATTATGAATTAGATTTCCCTACTCAATGTATTATTCCTCATTTGGATTACATTATAATTATTTTATAGAATATATTGTGCTAGCATTTTGATCAATTATGCATTTATATATGTGTATTTGTTTCCTAATATTAAAATCTAGGGAAGGTAAATAATATTCATAAAAACTATTTTTAGTTTCATATATTTTGAAAGGGAGAGTCAGATAAATATTCTAATGGTTCATGATATATATAATTATCCATCTCTTTTGTTACATCTTCTCTATTTTGAAGGATATATCCTCTTATGTATGTTGTTGTAACCCACTAATTGTTTCATATATGCTGAACCTTAATACTTTTATTTTTTCAATTGAGAATCATTATCCTCTATTTATATATTCTATGTATTGTTTTATAGATATTGTTTTATATATTTTTTATTTATTTTATATGGTTAAGTTCATTTATTTTTTAATTTAAAATTACCTAAAAGAATGTATTCTGGAATTCCTTATACATGAATGAATTTTATCATCCAAATTTTCTATTTTTCTTATAATTATTACATTATATGTTTTCAAGATATTATGATTTCATTTATAATCTCAATAATTTATAAATTACTACATTTATAATAAAATTTATCAAAATATTTAAATATAACATCTTCTTATTTTTCAATGTATATTTATACTGATATTATAATGTATCTTTAATCAAATCCAACACCCCTTAAAGTTTATATTCTCTACTTGATATATATTCTAATGATACCAATCAACTAATTATTCAGTATGGATTATGATCAAATTTCTGGAAATCCTTTTCAATAGAATTTTTTAATCATGTGTCCAATATGATATTTTTTGATTATGATTATTTTCTCATTTATATGATACAGATATGAAACTTTAATCATTATTTTATGGGTTATTGTATTGTATCCTTCAAAATTATTTGGAATTTATTATGTTATTTAACACAAAATTATATTTAACGTGGTCAGATAATTTTACCATATATTACTTTACAAAAATGATTGTCCTTGAAATAGTCTACCATTTTCCCTTTATAATTAAATTTATCACACCTATATTCTATTCACAAGATATTTTGTTTATATTTTTTTATATTATTTATAGATAATATTGAATTTATGTTGGATAAATTCACGTCTAATAGGTGATGTATATGAGGATGGTGTTGATAATTTTTTTGGAATTTTCTAAAGGAAATGTTCTAAGAAAAATGTTTTTCTATTCATGCATGAAAATATTAAATTTAAAGAATTTGAAAAATAGAGAGATAAAATATAATTTAAATTTTTATGGTCATAACTCATGTTAGAGATCATGGATGTGGCATGGTGAAACTTGGAAGAATTTTGGATCAATTGATGATGGTGCTTTGAAAGATGATAAATCTAATCAAATTGACGAAATGATTGGTGATATTGAAGTAATGGTAATTTAAGAAATAACCCATAACTGAGCCTCTATATGTTGAGAAAAACTATATACTGGTTATAAAAAATATAAAATTTATTTATTGTGATATTTTTTATTAACCTAAAAAAACATTGATGGATTAACAAGAGTTTTATTGAGATTATAAATTCGTTGATATAAATTCTTTCTAAAGAAAACATTATTCCATATTCACATTAAAAAGATAAGAAACTATTATGCCTTATGGGATTAGGGTATAATAAAATACACGGCTTCTTGAATAACTATGTTATATATAGGAAAGAATATTAATTTATAATAGAGTTTCCTAAATGTGGGATGTCATGGTGTATGTTGAATGAAAAATCACAATCTGATTTAGCAGTTATGGAGACCCCTTCCAAGTAATATCGATATCTTAAAATATTTCTTAATTTCAAACAATTATTTTCAAATTGGCATGATGTAAAAAGGATAATATTACAAGTATATGATAATATATCTGATAGAAAATTACATCATCCATCTAATTGTCCACAGTGGATGGAAATTGATCCCCAATTTCATATTTTCAAAAATGAAGTTACAAATATAAAATATGGACGATGCTTGGATAGAATGAATCCTTATAGAAGAATTATTAATAAAAAAATATCATGGTATGTTTTATTGGAAATTTAAAACTTATATTTGGAATTATGTATGAAAAAAAAATATGGCATGATGAGCTTAATTATATCTGAACCAAAATAGCCCGAAAATGATATTGATGTTTTATTGTCTCCATTAGTTGATTATTTGAATCTTTTATGGGATGAAGTTAGTATGGTGTATGATTATTATAAAATGGAATATTTTAAACTACATGTGACGATTATGTTCACTATAAATGACTTACCAATATTTGGAAATTTATCTGGATATAGTGTTAAGTGGAATATAATTGCCGAATTTATGAACAACATTTGTCATATTATCAACTACAGTAGGGGAGAAAAAAAGAGTACATGGGTCGTAGAATGTTTTTTTTCTATGGATCATTATTAAGTAAAACTAAAAAAGGAATTCAATGGATCATAATAGTTTTTAGCACTCCAAAAATAATGTCCACTAATCAATATTTTGAGAGGGTGAAAAATATTGATGTGACATTCAAAAAGACACATGAATCTAGTAATTATAGAAATATATGAAAGAAATGGTCAATATTGTTTGACCTACCACATTGGAGATATCATGATGTAAAATATAACATTGATTTCATGAATTTAAAAATTGATATATGCAATAGATTGATTGTAACATTATTAGATATTGAATAAAAGACTAAAGATGGGATGAATGAAAGATTGGACACAATCCCATGGAATTACTTATGGAGTTATCTCCCACACCTGATGAAACGAGAACATTCTGTACCCTAAATTGTTATACATTATCCAAGAGGGAGAAAATTATTATTTGTCAATATCATTGTGATATAAAATTGTCTTAGTTTTAATATTCAAATGTAATTTGTTTTTTTAAATATTTGAAGTTGATAGGCATGAAATATTTGAATAGTCACTTTATGATATAGTGAATCATATGAGACAAAATTCATGGAATATATCCCATCAGTGCCATAATAACTATCTAGAAGGTGTATTATTTTTTCAATTGAAATTTTAATAAGGTGATTGATCTGTATTCATTGAGAAACTTCAAAAATGAATAGGTTTATATAATTTTTCAATTGAAAATGTGTGTTCCTCCATCCGTGTTTGATATCATGGTGTATTTAATGGTTCATTTGGAGTGAGAAATAAATATTTGAGGACCTTTTTACCTACATAAGATGTATAGTTTTGAAAGGTATAGGAAGGTTTTAAAGGGGTATGTTAATAATCATTATCAACCTGAAGCCTCTATTATTTAGAAGTATTTTTATGAAGTGGTTTCAAAGTTTTTAAAAACTATTAATCTATAGTGAAGGACATTGGTTTTCCAACACTTCACCATGAATGAGTCAATTATTGAAAAGATAGGATTGATGTCCTGAAATTAAAATAAATGAAATACAAAGAGATAAATATGTTATATTTATACATCATGAATAACATAGACGATTCTCAATAATATAAAAAATTTCTGTAAAGACCCATAATATTAAAGGAAATTTTTTTCTTAATTTTCTTTGAGATTTTACAAGAACGCAGTTTCTGACGGCACTTGATTCCGAGGCCCGGTGTGCCCGAAATTTCTATCCGAAGTTTAGCTCGGGTACGTTCAGTGAGCGAATGAGCGGGAATTTCTAACTTTTGAACCGGTGCTCAGAATCGAATTCCGAGGGCACCGATGGAACCGTAGTGCCGGTAATTGCTTATGAACGCCATTTCCGGAGTTGTGTTTGCAGAAGAGAAGATGATAAAAATTGTATAAGTTTAATTTATAAATTAACTACAATTTTTATTTTTCTTTTTGTGGTTTAAGGCTTTGGGTGGAAGTTGGGTAACTACCCAAATTCCCAAGAGAGGTTATGAGGGTGGTGGGGCCCACAAGAACCCCACCCCTTCATATTCTTAAACCCCCTCAACTCACCATTAATTTTTGAAAACTTAAGTTATTAATTAAGTGAGTTAAGTGTGGATGTTTGAATTTCATACTCTTGGAATTCAAAAGTTATGCTATGTTAATAAAATATGAGGTGAGTTTTTTTATTTGGGGTTGGAACCTTGTGGTGGAGTTTTTGGGAGAAAAGACTAAAGATTTTTGGAACTTCTTCGTCTTCGACGAAGAACGCGATGAACACATCAGTCTCCGACGAAGAACGCCGAGTTCTCGGAAACCGATTACGCGACACCGTGTACCACGACGCTGACGCGACTTCCTCCTTCCGCGACGTCTCTTTCTGCGACGGTTTTTCCACGACAAATCCTCATTCGACGAAACTCCGTTCAAGCTCGCACGAGGTAGGTGATTTATTTATTTATTTATTTCGTGATTACTATCTTGTCGTTATTCGTGAAAATACGAACAATTGCTAACGACTAATGAGAGGGGGACAGACCGCACAAACACGGCCGACCCTCCTCCATTATTGATGTTGTTTCTAATGTGGTTGGAAAGAAATGAAATTGTGCTGTCGCACCAAGCGGGATCGTGTGTCAAGGAATGCGCGGCGCCATCGCGCCGCGCCGGATAACCGCAAAAACACCGCGACCGGAGCGGGGACGTGGCAGAGCAAGGAGACCTGCGGTCGGTTCCAGGCCGCCGGTGTCGGAGTAGGGAGGGGATAGGACGACGCTGGTCCCATGGTGGAAGAAACCGGCCATCCAGGGTGGGCCGGCTGGGCAGGAGAGAAGCCGGGGGTTCACACCCCCGGCCGGCCAGCTAGTGGCCCCCATTAAGGGGGGTCGCGGTTACAAAACACGGGGGGCAGCGCCCCCCAAAAACCGAATGGCTCGGCCGAGCCAGCTGGCGCCGCGCGCCAGCACACAAGACCGCCAGGCCGGTAGCCGAGCCGGGCCGCGCCCAGCCGGGCCGACCCGTACCTGGGTCGGGTTGACCCGGTTCGGGCGGACCAGGGGGTCTCGGCCGGGACAGACCGGGCACGAAACCCCCATTTTCGGAACAATTTTGGTCAATTGCCCATATCTCGGGCTGCAGACCTCTGATCGACGCGCCTTCAGCGGCGATGCGATCCTTGGATCGAGACGGTCGTTTCGGTATATCACGCTCAAGGTTTCAGAATACTTTGAGTTCGGTCGGGTTGGTTCGTACACGAAACCAACCGGGCCCTCGGAGCGGAAACCCTCATATCTTAAGCTCTGGACGTCCGATTGACGTGCCGTCGACTTTGTTGGATTACTCTAAGTGAGACGGATCATTTTGAATACGCCGAAAAAGGTTTGTATGCAGGTGGAGTACGGTCAGGTTGGTTTTTCCTGAAAAACCAACTGGGCCCCTGGGACGAAAAAGCCAATAACTCTCAGAACGGGCATCCGTTTGACGCGCCGTCTGCGACGTTGAGTTCCTATTGATGATACAGAGTTTTTGGATACATCAACTCCAGACTGTGTTTCAGTTGATGTATCATCCTCTCGGCTCGTGGAGCGGACCCTCTCAAACGAGTTTGCTGTGTGCGGGAACCCTAGAGCTGGCTGCGTTTGCGACTGTGACGACGACGACGACTGTACAAAGATCCTCAGTGGATTCAACAGTGATGACTACAACACTCAGCGATCCAACGTGGATCAGTGCTACCGATCCTGTGTGGGTCTGATCCTATGTGGGTCCGCGCTCAGCGGTTCTGTGTGAGCCAGTGCCTACAGATCCTGTGTGGGTCCGATCCTGTGTGTGTCTTTACGGGGGTTAGTTACCTACCGATCCTGTGTGGGTCAGACCCTTCCTGGGTCATTGCGGGGGTTAGTTACCTATCGATCCTATGTGGGTCAGGTCCTTTGTGTGACATTGCGGGGGTTAGTACCTATCTATCCATTGTGGGTCTGACGACTTAGATGAATTAGTGGAAATATCTGGTCATCTCTATCGTCATATGAAGAAGTATATCTGTGTGGGCTGAATCCTGTTTTGCTTTCCTATGTGGATTGTGTTGTGCTATCCTGTGTGGATTTACGTTTTTCTTTCCTGTGTGGACTGGTTTGTACTTGGGCTCAGATGTTGGAGCCGAACGAGAATTGATGACTTAGGTATATGTATGGGCATATACCTAAGCGGTGTCATATGTTACTTCGTGATTGTATCTTTCCTTTGTGGATTTTGGGAGACCTCCGGGGGTCTCGAGGTCCCTACCGAGTAGCTTATACACACCCCTGCATGGGCTATGCACGCACTACGTTGTGTTGGTTGCAGACGACGGACAGTGTTGATCGTGGTTGAGGCTTGCGGAGCAGGACGGTACCTGGAGGTGGACCACTGGCTGGACATACTCGGACTGGACGGTTAGACCTGAGGAGCTGTGGAGGATATCTGTACTCACCCTTCAGGTGGGAGTCCCAGTGGACGGCTCGACGCTACAACTTACTTTTCAGTAGTTGTTTTCCCTTTCGATTTGTACTTTACTTTCATCTTGGGTTTGTATTCTGGCAACTTACTTTTCCGCACTTACTGTTGTACTCAGTTTTTACTTATTGTTTACTTCTTCTTCTTGCTTACTCTATGGTGCTTGTTTACATTACAAAGGAAATGCCTTCCCTTTTTACCAGGATCTACGCCTTGGTGCTAGTCGCCAGCCCCTGGCCTATGGAAGGCGGGCTTGGGGTAGTCACGACACGGGCCCTGAGGATGGGTCGTGACAAATTGGTATTAGAGGAGTTCGGTTCTACCACAAAACTTGGGACTCTGATCTTTTTCTATGTGAAGAAATAGTGTTAAGAGTATTTGGTGTGGTTATCAGTCCAGGGAGTCCAGTGTTGGTGCGGCGACCGACGTATCCGTACACCATGACCCTGACTTCTGATTTCCGACTTAATGCACGAAAACATTGATTTCATGTGTGTTTCACGTTTTCAATGTGATTTTTTGTGTCAGATCACCAGGTATACAGTTTGACCGTGGCACACCTGTTTCTTTTTAGGATGGCCCCACGACGACAGCCAGCTAGGATTCTGAGATTTGTGCGTGATGACAGCCCACCGAGCGACGAGGACTCGGTACATGGCCCTTTGACAGCTAAGGCACTGGCGGTACCTTTACCCGCTGAGCCACCGATGCTTCCAGCCCCAGCCGCTAACGATGCACGTCGCCTTAGTGCAATGCATGAGTTCCAGTGCCAGCGACCACCCAGGTTCCATGGGGAGACGGACCCCTAGGAAGTCGAGGACTAGTTGGAGGCAGTGGTACGAGTTTTTCGGTTAGTGAGGACACCAGCAGACCTCATGGTGATCCTTGAAGCGAGCCTACTGCATGCGGTAGTGGGCCGATGGTGGAACTTGATGCTCCAGGTGCACGTTGAGGCATCTCTTCTCTGGATGGACTTTGAGAGCCTCTTCCTCTCAGAGTTCGTTCCAGCCACCCTCTGTGTGGTGCGCATCCAGGAGCTTCTTCAGCTGCGGCAGGGCAGCTTGACAATCACCCAGTACTCGGCGAGATTTACCGATCTCTCGCACTACTCGACTGACATGGTACGAGACCCATTCTTCCAGTCCCGGAGCTTTGAGTAGGGATTGAGGCATGAGATCAGGGCATCGTTGATCTCCCTTAGTATTCTGACTCAGGCAGGAGTACTGGAGCGATATCTTATCATCGAGAGTTTTCTTGCTGAGTCTACACTGGAGGTGAGACCTACCGCAGGGCGACACGTGGCAGAGTCTTATGCAGCCGGCAGTAGACAGATGTCGCAGAGGTCCAAGAGGGTCAGGCCAACGGGCGGAAGACCATAGTATACTGGCTCGGAGGTGTGGGGCACACGCAGCAGAACCAGTCTTACGAGAGGAAGACAGTGCTATGCATGCGGCGGGCAGGGCCACATGGCTCGTGACTTCTCGACCCGCAATGTAGAGGAGTAGCAGAAGGTTGAGGAAACACCTAGGTCGAGGCAGAGGTTCGACCGTGGCGGTTCGTAGGGAGAAGGCAGATGAGGCAGACGAGTAGGCCGAGCAGCAGGTGGTGGGCGACGCTTTGAGGCTTTACCACCACAACCACCCGGAGGTCCACCCCGACCTCAGGGGATAGCACAACATCAGGAAGGTAAACCTTATGATCATGGAGCTCAGGAAGCGGGTGTACTAGTGTGGGACAAGCTCTAGGCATAGAGGCCTTTGCCAATAATGCCTCTAGCTTCGTAGTTTGTGTTTCCTTGTGTCCTTGTACTTTGAGTTGAAGTAATAAAAGACACTTGCAATGGTGACGTTTGTATTCTTGTCTTTTGTTTGTTATTACTAAGAGGTTCCAGTTAAAAATTGTTGACTTGACCCTCACTTGCGAGATTCTTACTGGAGGAGATCCAGTGACCACAAACTGATGCCGACAGTGTGACTCAACCCTTGGAGGCGAGAGTAATGGCTGGTTCTCTTGGTAGCAGCGTCGATGCATTACAACATCATCCATGCCATGAATTAACTAATCATGACGGGATTGAGTGTATTAGGAAAGGAATGTGGTTCATCTAGGGGATGAGACCGGATTTCCCTTTTCGGAAAAGGAGAAATATTTGCAGATTTGTAGAAAGTTAAGGAGGAAGGGAAACCCTTCATGTGGTCAGAAAGGTGTAAGTAGAGCTTCCAGGAGCTGAGACAGAGATTGACCAGCACCCATATCTTATGGTTTCCAGAGGAGGGAGTAGGGTACGTAGTCTACTGCGATGCATCAGGGACCAGACTCGGATGTGTCCTGATGCAGGAGCGGGCTGTGATCGCCTATGGATCACATCAGTTGAGGTCGCATGGGCAGAACTACACTACCCATGACCTAGATTTAGCAGCAGTGGTCTTCGCTCTGAAGACATGGCGACCCTACCTGATGGGTGAGTGCTTTATAGTCTTTTCTGACCATCAGAGTCTTAGATTCATCTTCCCTATGAAGGACCTGAATCTGAGACAGTGGTGATGGATCGAGTTCCTCCAGGACTATGACTTTGAGATATTCTATACTCCTGGGAAGGGAAACGTGGTAGTCGATGCTCTCAGCAGGAGGACGGGCATTGAGCTACTTGAGGTGTCAACAGAGTATCTAGCCTCTTTGCAGATATCCTTTGTGGATAGAGATGGAGCAACCTTCCTTCAGTCTCTCACAGTCACCCCTCCACTACTGCAACGGGTTAGAGTGGCACAGCGTGGGGACGTTGACTGTGAGACATGGCGTGCACATATATCCTCAGGACATTCACCTGATGGTTTCTCCTTTAGAGTAGAGCCCGAAGTCCTTTTTAGAGGACGTACCTTGGTACCAGTTTCTTTACAGGAGGAGGTGCTGAGATATATTCACACTTCTCCTTTGGCGGTACATCCTCGAGTGGCGAAGATGTACCCGAATCTCAGACGACAGCACTGGTGGCCGGGCATGAAGAAGGTTGTGGCAGAGTTCATTTCTCGATGCCTCACCTGCCAGCAGGTGAAGGCAGAACACCAGGTACTAGCTGGATTGGTACAGCCCTTGGAGGTCCCGGAGTGGAAGTGGGATTGAATATCTACGGACTTCGTGACTGGACTTCCACTCACTTCCAGAGGTCACGACGCCATTTGGGTGATTGTCAATTGACTCCCCAAGTCGGCACACTTCTTACCCATCAGAGAGCAGGGTTCAGTGGAGAGCTTGGGACGACTTTACGTTCAGGAGATTGTGTGGCTTCATGGTGTGCCATCATCTATCGTCTCCGATCGAGATGCAAGCTTAACAACGACACACATTTTGATAAAAAATCTCATGAAGGTAAATTATTTGAATTAAAAATTTCACTTTTCAAAAATAAAAAAGGCATTATAATATTATCATTTAATTTAATATAACCATAATTTAAATCCATAATTAGAAACTAATCACTATGACTAATAAAAAAACCCTCATATCATAAGAAATGTTTGAATTGAATCCCCTTGAAAGAGAGATCATGAAATAAAACATAAAATACTGAGAATAAAATATATTTCATGGTATTATATATCTAAAATGAAATAAAAATAACCATTTAAATGATTTTTGATTCATAAAAAAAATATCAAAGATATGAAAGTGAGAAGAAACACTCATACCTTTAATTCATATTATCCAAATGTTCATTTAATAATCATGTATTATAATTATATTAGTTATTTTTATTTTATTTTAATCATCATTTTCTATTAGCTTCGATTGTTTGTCTATTATTAGTTTCATAAGGGTGGAATCCATTCTTGTTGATAGATTAAATTTTTTCATAATGAGATAAGTATGGGTATTATAATAGATGTTCTAAAATGATTTTTGACATTCTATTTTGAATATATAATTATTTTAGTTATGATTCATGATGGGGAAGTTGTTAAAGTGATTATTTTGGTAATTTTAATGAATATGGAGTGATATCTTTATAACAGTTTAGATATTACTATATTAATTCAAGAAATTAATATAAATTAATATTTAATTACTTTTTTTAAAATATCACTATTAGTTAGGTATCTTTATTTATCATTGATAGAAAATTATATCATTTTTCAATTAGGTGGCTAACTGGACCCCATAAAAAACATCCTATAATCTATGGGTGAGAGTAGTTACGAATGTTCTTATTTTGGAATAATATAATTATCATATAATAATAATGAAAATATTTAAATTTTTTAAAAATGTTGAAAAATATTTATGGTGTTTGGAAACAGAATAAAATACTAGATTAAAAAAATATGTCACTTTGAGGGAGGTGGTTGTCAGAACGTACGCACAAGTGATGCATACATTTTCTATATATTAGAAGGAATATTGGGAATGTTTTATAATTTTATAATCTTAAATATGTTTTAATTTTCATTTTAATCAATTAATTATACCTTTTAAACCGTCTATTTATGATGGTTATGAAAAAGAAATAATTTCATTCATAGATGATATGGTACATACATATGCATGACGATGTCTTCATTTTCAAATTGCATTGTAGGAAGGTAAAAATTGATATTCCATTAGTATTTTAGAATTTAATAGTATTATAAAAATAATTTTATAATGCTTTTTTGATATAATATATTTGAGGGGGTAAATTAATAAGACAATTAAGAGTACTCGATGTAGAGCATTATCTCTCCCATTGGATGTTATCCATTGGGTAATAGATTAACTATCCTTAGCTTGTAATTTTAGAAATTAAAAGGATTATATGATGATTAGAGATTTTGGAGTATAAAATAGGGTAGTTGTTTTTGATCGAATCATACTAAATAAGGGTATTAATGGGGTGTAGATGAGTTCCTTTTATAGGTGAAGGGTTTAAGAGCATATGAATTTGAGAATTTTGTTACAAATTAATTTAATATTATCGATATTTTTCATTTCATGTAACACTACAAATTTCCTGTGTTTTATGAAAGAGCTAATTTTGGATTGCATTTCACGAAACACCCAGTTAATATTTCACTCTATGAATCAATTATATTAGCTTATGGTGCATGAAACACTATGTTTCTCTTTTGTAACACACTAATTTGAGTTCCATCGATATCTTGCGTTACATGCAATGACAAGTTTTACTTTCCAATAATATAATTTTAATATTGTTAATAAAATATTATTATAGTTACCACCTAGCTATTGGAATGAATGTTACAAATAATAATAACTATTTATTTAATTTGATCTACCCCTGTATATAAAATGTTTCCTTTGGTTATCAATTAGTAATAAATGAATGTATGTAATATTTTTGAATGAAGAAATTCCTTTTCTATGAAAACTATTTTTCTATGTGAATGCAGCATTTTATCAAAATAAATTAAACAACCCACTATTTAATAATATTTTTAATAATATATATATATATATTAAACATTATATAAATTTTTACACTATTCTGATATGTATTTTACGAATAATATAATAATAAATCAAGTTTTATGAATAACAAAATTTATTTCCCTAAATAGTTAATTTTATTTCCTTTTAGTAGAAAACCCATTTTAAATATAATTTTTCAAACATTAATAAATTTTATTTTAAAAAATAATCATTATATTTTAAATAGGGACATGTAAATTTAATTTGGATGAATGTTTTGTATTTTTCAGATAAGTTTCATATTTTTATGAATATTGAAAATTACAAAATTCTAATTCAAAACTGATTTTTTCCTAATTTATTTATATAGTTAAAATATATTTTAATTTTTTTAAAAGTTTTATTTCTAAAATAATACATAAATTAATATTATTTAGGTAATTTTAACCAATTTTACATTAAATTTTCTTATAAAATCAAACCTAACTTTTAACCGATTTTTCTTAAAAACATGTTGTCACGACACTTTTGTTGGTTGGATTTTAAATTATTTTCTTCCACATATTTGATTCAACTTTTGAGAACTGAATCAATTTTAGTAATAATAATGATAAGAGATAATTTATAATAATTTCATATTATTTATTGAATGAACATATTAGTGAATTTAATTAAAATTAAATATAGGGATTAAAGTAAAATATGTTTACTTAATGGTTAAACATTAATCTTAAAAATAAAAATAAAATATAAACATTTCCAAAAGACATTTAATGTAAATATTATTACTAAGTAACCATTTTTATATATAACATATTATTATAGGAGGCACATTATTTAAGTGAGACCTCTTAGTAGTGTAACATTTTCATATTTACTAGAGTGTCACTCCACCTCCACTATAAAAGGGATCACTCCCCTCTCTTCCTCACACCTATCATGAAACTTTTTATTATCCAAAACCAGAACAAAAAAGATAAAAATAATTCATATTAAACTAGAAGCCTGAATTTTTGCTGAGAGGCATCCAAGGAAGTCCTTTGGTGAAAACCAAAAAGAGTTACCATTAGATAATGTAACATCCTTCAAAAAGATATTTTGTGTTATTTTCATTATCCAACCACAAACTGTTATTATTAAATTTGAACCTAACAATATCCATATAATAAATACATTTAGATGTTTTTATATTTTTTTTATACCTATACTCACACAAACTTCTATCGAATGGGATACACAATCGTCGTTTGTGTGAACGATAGACTACCACATCACGAACGATGTTGTTTGTTAATCCATTTACACCTTTCATGGTTAGAAAAATAATGGTTTTTATATTTTATTATATTGTATATATGATACTTATTCTATATTTGTTCTTCTGAAATTAATATATAATACATACATTAATGAGATAGATTTTTTGTAAATACGATAACATCTTTTGTTGATTTGTGGACTATTGCCTCCTCAAAGTGATTTGATTTGTTCACACATTACATGAAATGTATTAAGGGAATGTTTAGTAAAAACATATGATATATGTGAAATATTAATTCATCTATAATGATAATATATATATATATATATATAAGCATATATGTCTTTTAATTACATTTTTTCAATACGACAAGAAAAAGGAAACATCGTTCATGCGTAAGTATGGACTACCTTATCCATGAACTATGTATTTCATTTCATATTTATATATTTTATAGAATATTATAATTACTTATATAATAAATAATTATTATATTTACATCCAGTTTTAAATTATTTAAATAATTAAATAATGATCGAAGTAATAAGATAAAAAATAATAAGTCAAAACATATATGAAAAACAATAAAGATATTACCGAAAAAATAACATTATCATGAAATTATTAAAAATAATAGTAATATAAAGCCATAATAAAATCATGAATGGTATTATTAAATATAATATTATTTGTGTTTTTATTTATAATAAACATATACTTATTATACAAGATGTTTTAATTAGAAGAAGATAGTCATGGCTTAAGATAAGTGTTTTCTCATCTCAATTTTATTTCTATGAGACTTATGCCTTATTCAGTACTCATTTATATTATGCGGTGAATATAATTCCCAGGAATGTATTATATTATTATTATAATTCAATTTATTGGTATTTACATATCCATATTATTATATTTAATTAAGAGGGTTTATGGTTCAAAAGATACCAAATCATTAATGTAAATTTGTTTCGACTTTCATTTATTTAGATACATTCTATGTTATGAGACTATATTTTTTTATGAAATGTAAATACATACATTGAAATTTTATATAACTAATATCCTTATTTTCATGATATTTTAAGGATCATTTATTGTTATTAATTCAAGGTTAATATGATTTAAAATAAACAAAGTGGTTTGATTTTATTACTACAGTCTCATCATTTGTCCAGACTCTTTAGGATTATGGTTACATTGATGAAAAATTATAATATATATCTTAAGATATATAATGATTATTTTTGGTTATATTTATTAATGAAATTTCCTTTTAATCGTACCATTTTACACTATTTGATAATTAATATAATAAAAACCTGTTTTAATGAAAATCCATCTTAATTTCTCTCTATGGATAGAAACATGTGTTATTTAAAAGACATGTTTTATAAAAATGAACAAAGCAAATTTCTTACAATTATCTAATTATTTTTAAAAGAAACCGTTTACCATGTCTTACCATTTTAAAAAATGTTTTTAAATTCAATCTTCCTATCATTTTTCCAACATGTCACTTTTATATTATTTTTATGGTAAAAAAGGAATGTTCAGAATGTACATACTTAATCACCATAAAAACATATTTTCCTTGATGATGACATTGTATTATAAAAAGGTTATTTATAATAATTATTTTTTACGAATATTATGGAAATTTTTTGATTTTCAATTTTTATAAAATAAGTTTTTTTTAAAAAATTGTTTATGTTTAAAAATTGTTTTAGATTATTTTCAGAGCATCATTTATATGTTTTTAAAATAATATTTTCAATGAAAATGATTTTGAATATTTTATGATTTACTTATTAGTTTTCTAATCCATTTTATATTAAGGGGGGTTTTAAAATGATTTCAATCCTTATTTTATTTTTTTCATAGTGTTTAAAAAAAATTTGTTTCCAAAATGATTTAGCGCCTTAATTTTATGTTTTCATTGTGTTTTCAATGAAAATGGGTATGAAAATATTTTCAAGATTACTTCATAATTTTTCAAAATTATTTTTAAAAGAAATTATTTCCAAAATTCTTTACTTTTAAAAATAAATTTTTTAAATGGAAAATTTATTGTCCCCAAGAAATGTTTTAAATTAAATTGAAAATATTTATTTATAATAAAATAATTTTTATGTGGATTTATGAAA
The DNA here is from genome assembly GCA_963277665.1 of Viscum album. Taxonomy (NCBI): domain Eukaryota; kingdom Viridiplantae; phylum Streptophyta; class Magnoliopsida; order Santalales; family Viscaceae; genus Viscum; species Viscum album. The sequence goes on from OY728152.1 coordinate 1,750,955,176, forward strand.
ATCATTTTCAATAATAGCCTATTTTCCTTATAAAATGTATCATGTGATCTTTAAAAATCATTCACCATATGTTATGACATACTTTGTTATATATTATGATTTAATAGTTTTATAATCTAGGAATACCATTCATATTCATTATTTAGTGGTTATGTTATGAAATAATGATGTTTATGATATATGTGTCTCTTCCCAGGGTTATGTTCTTTTAATAAAAGCGTTTTTTTAATGGTTAGGCTTAGATGAAATGATTATGAGACCTATATTTATCCTATTGGTAATGATATAATGAAATGTATGTGACACACATTTTATTTCACGGGTTATGATATGATTTTTGTGAATCCCATATCTTTTTTATGGTTCTTGATATGACATAAGTTTTATGAAACCATTATGGGACTGGTGGGACCTATATCTCCATCCAATTCATTGTGTAGTGTCGTATATTTCATGTGGAAATGATAGAAAACAAGTCAGAATTCTCGATAAAAAATGGGAAATAGCTATGTACATATCAAAAATGGGAAATATGTGTGTCCTGATCAACTATGTGAAGATGGGGAAACATGATCCACTATAGGAATATGGGGAAACCTAATACCTACTAAGGAAAATATTATGACTGGGGATGGTAGTGTGACCCACCTAGTTTGTGTAGTCACCATAAAGTTCCCTAATAAGTTTTCTAAATCATCATGAACATCTAGGGAATGATTTTTATATGTGAACCTAATTTAATGTTCATAATTTTATGTGTGGAACTGGTTTGTTGTCAATAAGTTTATACGAGAACTTAATTTCATGTACTGAACTTAATGAATGAACCTATTTCTATTTACACTTGTTCATAATGTTATAAGATGATGTGTATACCACAAGTCTATGTTTGTATTCTTATTTTATGATCTAATATATTATTCTATTGATTCCCTTATGATTTATGTTTCATAAACTACTAATTATTATTCTAGGACTCATCTTTATAATCTTTGACAAGAAGGGTATAATTTTTGAATTTCATTTTCATGATCTCATACCCTTATATCCATGTTACACTTAGCAATCTAATTTATTCACCCTTACATACCCTTTCTTAAGATTCCTTACCATGGGTTATGATGATAGGTTTTAGGTAGGAGAAATAAAGGGGGAAGATCATTATGAGAGAAGTTGAAAATATTTCACAATGTTAAAATCTTTTGATTCCATATTTCAAAAGACACTGAACTATTACAGTCCTCATGCATGATTTTTTTCTAATGTGTTGTATATACAAATAAAATGATGTAATATCAATGTATTTTAAGCCAACATTTCTATAAATAGAAATAAATTTTTATAAATATAGCTTCTTAATATAACGAGATCAAATGTTTCAAATTTTATGTAGATCAAATGTAAATAATAATGTTGTGGGGGAAGATATAAGTTCTATAATACCTCAATTTCAATTTTCAATTTTTTTTGGTCTTTTACTCGAATATTTATCACCTTTAAAATTTTAGGTATTTACCACGGTAATTAAAATTTTATATTTAATTTAATTTCAAAACCTTAAAATAAAATGTTCATTATTAAATAGTGGGAAAATATTGATTAAAAATGTTTAATCAATTTTATAAAATAAAATATTTACGTGTAAGAAAATATAATCATAAAATTAGCACATGTAACAAGTAAAACCAATTTTAATAGAAATATATTTTTAAGACTAAAAATAATTTATAGGATAAAATTATAATTTTTTTTATTTTTATGAAAATAATTGGTTAATTATTATAAAAATACAAGTAATATATATTTTAATGAAATATAAAATAAAATTACACTTTGTGAATAATAAATTAAAAAAGGTCAATTTTTTAAAATAAAATTAGTATTATGGAAGTTTTTAAATGTTGAACATGGGTTTTTAGAATTTATCGTATTATTTATTTAGATGAGTAATTTTAATCTTGTAATTTAATTTTTTATGAAAATTTTTTATGTGTTTTTACGTGATACCTAGCCTATGGTAAATTCCTAAATGATAAGATATTTAGAAAAACTTTTTTTTACAATGAATCTAATTGCCAATGTCATTAAGAAAATAAAAATAATTCATATAAAATTTTATCTACATAATAAATCGATAAAACAAAATTCATTTTATCTATTTAAGAGTCTAAAATTTGAAATTCAATTTGTAAATGGGAATATAAAATATAATTTAAAAAAATTTTAATCAGGAAATATATTGTTAGATATTAACTATTCTAATTCTTATTTTTTATATATTAAAAATTAAATTAGTGTTGTTATATTATTAATATGAAAAATATATTTCATCCATGATATTTTTAGTTTCATAAAATTTAAATTCATATAAAAAAGAAATAAATTATTTTACAAAAATATATTTTTTAGAATAAGAATAATTTATCCATATTACATGGAATTGTGTTACTATTAGGTGGATGTTAATTTCATTATTTATTAAATATTATTAATTAACTTCATTAAAATATTTCTTTAGTGAAGAATAGTTAATAATATACACCATTAAAAAATTAGTTAAACAATATTAGTTTTACATTAAATAATCTTTACAAAATTCCATTAAAATTAATTATTAATATATTAAATAGTTATAATAAACAATTTGTAATTCCCCAACTGGAGTTACCCAGTTTCGGTGCATTATTACATATCATTGGAATGATCACAAGAATTTATGTCTCGGATGACAGATTATTTTAGTATCCTTGGTAGTACTCGATACATATATAAGTTTTATATTATATCCAGAAAAAACAACAACATTGTATCCCTTTTGAACACACTCATATACTTTGGACTATCCCAGTAGGTTAATAATAATACACTTCATCACATACTGGTAAAAAGAAAACAAAATAATTGGGTGAGATTGGATGCTTAGTAAGGATAGAAATATTGCAGAAACAATAAAAAATAAGCATAAACATTTAAGGAAATGTATAAGACTAAAAAAAATTCCTTTACAATTAAATTTTGGCATAATTTGGAAAATATAAACCATATAACGATTTTTTACTTATTCACATGGTTATTATACTAGCCTAATAATCACATTTAATACCAATAGCTAATTTCATAATGATGGAATGCATAATGCCAGACATCATAACCACAAAGTCAAGGTCTCGAGCCAAGTCTAAAAGTGAGATTTTTTCAATGTCTTATGCCAAGATACTAGTTTGTCTCATTAGACCAACCGATGCATCGAGGAGCTATAACAGGCTCCACCCATCACAAACTATGTCCAATGCATTCCTCATATGAAAAGGTTAAAACATAACATAAACATTCATATTAAAAATAGCATATTAAATATTAATACATTAAACATAAACCATGAATGGTATAAAAATAAACTATCCATAGTAGACTATATCAAAAAACCATCAATACAATATGGAAGACAATATCATAAAAATTCAACTTCAAACAAGTGTAAAATCCATCAAATGACATTGACATAGATGAAATCAAAACTATTTGATAGAAATATTTATTTATATTTTGAAATCATTTAAAAGTAACATAACAATAAGAGAAAACATTTATTTGTAAAATATTGTTATATACTTCTAATGGAAGCCTTGAAGTTGTTATAATGGCACAAAACACATGCACCAGCCATATAAGTTTAAAATAAAATTCTTACCTTAATTTTGTCTAAATGGTAATTAAGTACCTTGTTTGAAAATGATGGAATGATTACTTTCAAAACAATTCATAAGAATTCAAACTAGTGTATAAATTTCATTAAACCATATTCTAAGAAATAGTAAATATTTTTTGAAATAATTTTTTAAGAAACACAAATGAGGATGATAAAGAAATCACAGTAGATGCTTACGTATAAACAACATCCGATAATAAAGAAATTGTAAAATTAACCCTTACATTATACTTTTCCATAGTAGAGGGTTGGTTAACCTCCACTATAAGTGATAAATAATTGATATTAAATTATACAAGAATCATATACATAAATGTGATAACATATATTATCTTCTAATGTTGCGTTGTTAATAATATTTCAATAGTATCATTATTTTAGGTGTTAACTAATTCATTTTTCATTAAATGTTTTGATAAGTATGTAATGTTTGTTATATATTAGATGTATTTGATTCATATACATAATGATATTAATTTATTAAAAATTATTTTTAGTCATAAAATTAAAATTATACTAGAAGGGTTATGATGGGGAACCAAATCTCATTACGTCGTAGATACGGTAAGCCATACGTATGCACGAGTGAAAATATCAATCTATTATTGGTGAAATAGTATGTATTTGGATGGTATATTATATATATTGAATAGTTAGGATGTTATATTTATTATTTAAATTAGTTATACTCATTATTATACCAATCCAAATAATGAAGTATTGAATTACAAACTACACCACGAAGTGGAGACGATTAGCTGTACATACACACGTATGGTGAAATTGTTTTTAATAGGATGGATAGAATAATTAACATGGTTGTAACATATTTATAATAAAATACAGTATGTTGAAGGTACTTTAGTTATTATTTTAGAATGAAACAAAAAATCAAGAGGAAGTGGAAGAAGAAAATCATTTGAAAGAGGTGATGAACTAATTACATATTCATCAGGTGCTTCCTTTAGATATGATCAAAAGGGATCCTTAGGATGGATCTATGAACAATGTAATTCCTCTAGGTTAAAGTGAGGGTGTTTGGGAGTATATATGAGAATGGTTTGGCTGATCCAAAATGCTTTGGATGTGTTAATTTAAGAGAATGGTATGTACCCTTTTATAAGGGATGTGAGGGCCACTTTAAGAAGACCATGACATATTATATTGTTATAAAATCATTTTCTTTTTCAAATTTCTCAAAATGAATTTATCATGAGGATATTGTGGGTATGGGTTGGGAAACACTCCACCAATATGTTTTATAAATTTTTTGGTGACAATATTAACATTATTATTTAGATTTAAATCTTGGTTAAATAGTTTAACTTTTACACTGTCTTCTTGTATTTTTATATTACATTATTAATAAACAAACTATAAAATGCCATGATAACCTCAATTAGTTCATTAATGAAACTGGTATCATTATACAATCCTTTTGGATGATCTATATATTTTTATGAATATTATATCATTTAATAATATAGTTTTTTTCTTCTAAAAACTCATTTATGTCAATTTTAATAGTATTTAGTCTTTGGTTTTTGTGATAGTCATAAGAATATGATTTTTTCAAAAAAAAATTACATTTAATCAACTCCAACATGTCATATTCAATTTGCAAATTCGTGTATCGAATAAAATATTTTGGTGTAAATTTATTTTAATATTTATAACATCAATTATTCTAATCTTTCATTATTAAGTTAATTATTGCACCATCATTGTGTCATAAATAAATTAAATGATTCAATTTCTAAGAATTATAAATTATTCACCAAGATATATGAAATATATTTATATATCTAGGGCATAGTTATAGTTGAATTTATCTTATGTATAACCCTATATTAATAATGGTTTAGTTATTAAAATTTGAATTTAACACTTTTAACTATTCTTTAAAAAAATAATAATTAATGTCCTAATCTAATCTATGTGGATCAAAAAAAAGTCATAAATTATTCCTAAGGTATATTCTTTGTCTAATTACACTTATCAAATAGAATTAGGATATTCATTATGGTAATTATAATATCATTTTTACCTTTAATTACCCTATTTACTTTTATTCGTGTTAACACAAATTTAAAAGATACTATTCACCAAAAAAAATATTTTAATCCTATTGAATGAAATTGTACATACTAATGTGAACCATGTCTCTCTAATTTTTGAAATTCCAATCACAGAAGTGGTAAAAGTAAATTTTATGTAGATTTGAAAATGTTCGTAATATGTAGGTAAAAGGGGTTATTAAATTCAATAAAATGTAATATGTCTATCCTTATTATAAAATGTCTCGAATAAATTACATTGGATTAATATTGGTATTATGTATCTATTTTGAAAATAAAATAAATTTAAAAAAATTATTTAAATAAAAAGGTGATTTTAAAAAATAACGCTATGTTTTTTAGTATTCATCAATAATTGAATGTTTTTAGAAAAATACAAAAAATTCAGCTTATGCTAATTTTGATATTCAAAATCAAAAAATGAAATCCATTTTGGAAAATTAAATTTATAAAATTTCAAAAATTGGTTATTACAATTCAAAACTATTTTTTAAACGGCTAGTTTGATTGGTCACGGTTTGCTAGAACTTGAAGTTGCGTATATCATAAGATATTATATTATTCAATAAGAAACGTACCATGGATGATTGGGGTGTTACATTTTCCCTCCTTCAAATAATTTCATCCTCAAACTTTCTATAATATTAATTTTTGAAAATATTCAGGAGGCTCTTCATCATATGTTCCTCAGGTTCCCACGTTGCCTCTTCTTTTTATGGTTTCTGAAATGAACATTTACCAAAAAGAGTCATCCAATTTCTCAACACTTCTTCTCTGGTATTAAGAATCCTGATAGGATCTTCACAATAAGATATATTGAGTGCCAGTTCTAATTATCCAGAGGTGAGTACATGCGTTGAATCAGACATGTATTATCTCAACTGTGATATGTGGAACACATAATTAACTTTGGAGAGACATGGTGGAAATACAAAATGGTAAGATAGAACTCCTATTTGTTCTATAATTTGGAAAGGTCTGATGTACCTGTGACTTTAATTTTCCTTCTTAACGAATCATATAACACCCTACCTTGGAGATACCTTCAATAAAACATGATCACCTACTTAAAATTCCAAATCATTCCTTTACTTATCGCCATATGACTTTTCCCTACTTTGAGCTTCTTTGATGTGGGTTTGGATAAGATTAACATTTTCCATTATTTCCTCAACTAGTTTTGGGCCTACAAGTTTTCTTTCACCAACATTTTCCCATCAAGTTAGTGGGAGACATCTCATACCATATAACTCATCATATGGATCCATCAAAATACTTGAATGGAAGATATTGTTATATGAAAATTAGATCAGAGGTAAATAATGATCCCATATACCTTGAATGTAAACTGAGAAAGATCTCAACATGTCTTCTAAGACATTAATAGTCTGTTTTGATTGTCCATCTGTTTGAGGGTTGTTGGAACTGATTAAACGAAGTTCGGTATCTTGGGATTTCTGAACACTTTTCTAGATTCTTGATATAAAATGTGGATCATGATCATAAAAAATCTATATCGGTAAACCATGAAGTCTTATGAATTAATTAATATATAGTCTTATTAAAATTTCAATTGGTAATTCTTCTCTTATAGTAATAAAATGTGATAACATGGTAAGATGATAAAAAATAAACCATATTGTATCATTCCTTTTAGGATTTTTTGGTAGCCTAATGATAAATCCAATCATAATATCATCCCATTTTCCACTTAGGTAAGGGAAGAGGTTGCATGAATCCTTGAGGATGTTGTCTTCTGGACTTACCTATTGACAAACCATACATCTTGACATATAATTAGAAATCTCCCTCTTCATGTTGTCCCACAAAAAAATTTCCTTCAAATATCTATAAATCATAGTGCTACATGAGTGTATAGAAAAATTAAACCTATGAGTGTCATCCGACAATTCATTTTTAGATCAGGTATATCTGGATCACAAAAAATCCTCCCAAATTTCAAAATTCCATATTCATATTCGAAGAAAATCAATCTGTCATCATTCACAGCTTTAATATTCTTCTGAAACACATCATCATTAGTTTGATAAATTTCTATCCTTTCTAGTAAATATTGTTTGGAAACCATTTGAAATAGTATTGATGTTTCACCTTCCATGATTATTCCCATAGCCATATTTACTAGATCCATGAATATAGGATCCCTTCAAAGTCTCATCCTATTCATAATTCCAAAATCCTTTCTGATCAAAGCACCTTCCACATTATTTTTCTTCCTTAGGTGGTAGTTTATTGTGAAATCATAATCCTTGAGTAATTAAAGCCATTGTGTTTGCCTCATTTTGAGTTCTTTCTATGAGAAAACACACTTCAAAATATTTTCATCGATATATATCTAACATTTACCACCATAGAGAGAGTGTATCCATATCATCTAAGAAATTATTACAACTATTAACTCAAGATCATGAGTTGGATAGTTTTGTTCATGAATTTTTAGCAAGCATGATACATTAGAAATAACTGTATCATTATACATAAGGACACAACCAATTACTTTTTTTTGAAGAATCACTATAAATAACAAACTCATCACTTCCTGATGTTAGATTCAAGATAATATCTTTGACTAATTTTATATTCAGTTCTTCAATGAAATCTTCACACTATTTTTTTCCAAACTAATTTAACCCTTTTACATGTGATCTTGGTAAATGGGTTAGCTAATCGGGAAAAATTATGGATGAAACACTAATAATAACATGTTAGAAAAATAAAACTAAATACCTGGATCGATCGAAAAAGATTCCATCCTTTGAGATAATATAACCAATAAATGAAATCTCCTGAAGCCAGAATTCCCACTTTCTAAACATCCCATACAATTAATTTCTTGTAAAAGTATTTAGAAAACTGCGCAAGTGATTTTTATGATATTTGTAGCTTTTAATGTATACCGAGATATCATCAATAAATACCACTATGCAGTCCTGAATATATTTCTTAAAAACTATATTGATTAGATCCATGAAAACAGAGAGTGAATTAGTCAGTCCAAAAGGCATTACTGTAAACTCATAATGCCTATGCTTGGAATGAAATGTTGTCTTCATAATGAAATCTTTCTTCTCGCACGACTTATAGAATCCAAATTTATGGTCAATATTTGAATAATATTGATCTCCAAAAAGGTGATTAAATAAATCATTAATACAAGGTTTGGGATACTTTTTCATTATTTTTATAGCATTGATATCCTTGTAGTCAACGCACAACATCATAGATCAATCATTCTTCTTAACAAAAAGGAAAGGGTCTCCCCATAGGGAAACATTTGGGTGAATAAATCATTTATTACTGAATTTTTCTAGTTGTTTTTAGTTATAATAATTATACAATTGTCTTTATATTAGGGGTCATCGATATGGGCCATGAACATGAAATTAAATCAATGGAAAACTCAATTTATCATTCAATAAGATGTCCAGGTAAATCCTCTGGTAACACATCAACATATTCTTGAACAATAGGTACAACCTCTAGTTGACCATTTATTTCCTCACGGATATTTATTTCACTCCCATCCTCCCTAATCATTGAATTTATTAGATCTAGTTGTGGTGGATCTAGATTAGAATTAGATGGTGTCATTTCTTCTCCAACAGTATTCTTTATCATTTTAAAAAATTGTAACCTCTTAATTCTTACAATAAATTCTCTCATTATGTTCTGAAAGCCAATCCATACCAAGGATTATATCAAATTAGATCATGGGTATGAATATGAGCTTAGTAGATAAATCAATTTTTATGCCATAATTAAAATTTATTCATAAACAATAGTTGCAAAGATACATCCAATAATAGTTTTGACTGAAAACTCTTTTATTAAGTCAAATTGAAAATATCTTATTTTCTTGGGAAACCTGGAAGATATGAAATAATTCGATGATAATAAATCAGAAAAATCAATGACTCAATTTGAGGAAACAATTAATATACCTCCCACCACATCATTCAGAACTTCAACATCTATAGTTGTGATTTCATAAGCTTGAACATTCTCCCTTGGCCTTGTTTGAGGTAGGTATTAATGAAACTTAGGACATATGTTTACCAAATGCCCCATTTCATTAAAACTGTATCATTTATATTGACTGCCTCTTTTATCCCCTTGCAATCACAATCTTGGTGGAATTTTTCTCCACACTTGTAACAGACTTCAATTCCATTCAGGAATGTACTAGAGTGTTTATTCCTACACTTATTGCAAGGAGGAAATTAATCTTTTCATTTCTTCACCTTATTTTCATTTCTAGAGTGTTTAGTAGATCTCTTCTACACATGCATTTTTTAATGTCGTAAGACTTAGAGAATTCCTTTTCTATCTTGATATCACATCATACAATATTGTCATAAGATGAGAATGATTGTGAGTCTAATGATTGGTGGATAAATGGTTTTATCCCATCAACAAATAGATCAATCTTATTCATTGGTTTACTTATATAATTTGCAGCATGACTTTCAAACCTGGTAATGTGAGCCTTATACATCGTGACATTTCCATCCTCATTTTTCCAATGACTCAAAACATTTCATTCTATATCTGCTTGATGGTCAAGAGGAAATTATTTTTCTATGAAAATATCTTTAAACTACATTTATTTAATATTTGATAATTCTTCATCCTTTTTTTTGTTTTGAATTAATGACTACCATTTATCTACATCTCCCGTGAGGTGATAAACAACGATATAAAGTTTTTCTTTTTCACTACACCCCAATTCATGAAATATTTATCTATGGAACTTATCCATTGGTCAGCAACAATTGGATTTTTGATCCTATTTAATTTTGGTGGTTGTTGCCTCATGAAGCTATCTAAAATTGATCCTCTACACTGTGGATGATGGTTCTCTACATGGGTAAGGTTATTATTCATAACCCGAGTGAGTTTTCACATTATGGTTATAATGTGTTCAACAATTGTTTCATCACAATCTCCACTATAATTATCTTACGTATGAGATAAATCCCTACATGGATTATGTGCATTGATACGGTTTACATTCCTTTCACTAGGAACCATTTCTAAACAATGGAATACACTAGATTTGTTTATGAATCATAATACATTATTCCAAACTAGTAAAATTCCAAATAGAAATTGAGAAGTTTATGTATATAATCCATAATCATAAAGCTTTTTTCTTGGAGTATGTATTTAATCATAAATCCATCATAATGGATTATAAATAAAATGTGAATTATCCTAAGCATATCCCCCAGGAGTGTCAAACCAGGTGGGCAGTAAAGCTCGTTGTCGTGTACCAGGATACCCCAGGTCAAGCCTAAAACTCCTTGTTAGAGTTTTCACTCATAGGTACATCTATTCCAGAACCAAATCCACTTATAGTATCAAAAAATGGATTTATTCTTGGAAATCCAAATAATATCTACATTACCAATTTTTTTTGATGTTCATCAATACCAATCCCCAATGTCTATTTTAGTATAATGTTATCTAATAAGAGTTTTTCTAAATCTCATTTCCATGGTTTTTACTAAACATCATCTGATATCAACTGTAACGCCATGACCCTAGTTACCTATAGTTGGTGCATTATTACATATCATTGGCATGATCACATGAGATAATGTCACGAATGACCAATTAATTTAGTAGCCTTGGAGTAATAGATACATAAATAAATTTTACATTAAGTAATCTAATAAAAAAATGTTGTGTCCCCTTTGAACACACTTATATCCTTTAGACTATCCCAAGAGGTTAATTATAGTATTCTTATTCAACACTTGGGAAAAAGATAACAAAATAAATGGGTGAGCTCAGATGCTTAGTATGAATAAAAATATAGTGGAAAATATTATAAATAAACAGAAACATTTAAGGAAATGTATAAGAGTAAAACACAATCTTTTTGAACATAAACACCCGTATAATATGGAAAATATAAATCATATAATTCTATTTTCTTATTCATATGGATATAATACTCGTTGTACAATCACATGTAATATCAATACCTAATTACATAATTAATGAATGTATAATTTCAGAAATCATAACCACATAGTCAAGGCATCATGCCAAGACTAGAAATAAGATTTATTAAGGCCTTGTGCTAAGACACTAGTTTTTCTAAAGAGACCTACCGATGCATTGAGGAGCTATAGCGGGCTCCACTCATCAATTACTATGTCCAATTAATTCCTTATATGAAATGGTTGAAACATAACACAAACATTCATATTAAAACTATCATACAAAATGTTAATAATTTAACTATAAACCATGAATGGTATAAAACAACACAAACAGAGTCAAACATATCACAAAACTTCAATACTATATGGAATATTGTATGATAACAAATCAACATTAAAAAAGTGAAAAATTTATCAAAGGCTGTTGACATAGATGAAATCAACACTATTTAGGAGAAATACATGTTTCTATTTTGAAATAATTTAAAAGTCACATAATTATAAAAGAAAAAATTTATTTTGAAAATATTCATATAGTATTGTAAGGGATGCTTCAAAGGGGTTATAACGGAGAAAAATAGCCACACCCTCCATATAAGATAAAAACCTTTCTTACCTTAATTTTTCGAAAAGGTCATACTGTTCTTTGTTTGGAAAATTTTGAAAATAGACCTTCCCAAATAATTTATAAAACATAAAAAAGGGTATAAATGAATTAAACACATATTCTAGGAAATGGTAATAATGTTTTGAAATACATTTTTATGAAATACGATTGAGGATGATAAATAATTCCCAGTAGATTCTTACGTATAAACAACCCCAGATAATAAAGAGATTGTAAAATTAACACTTACCTTATAATTTTCCTTATTCAAGGGTAGGTTAAAATCATGAATATTGTTTAAATAAATTTTAGTAAATTATAAAATAACCACATAAATAAATATGATATCTTATGTGATCTTATAATATTGCATTGTTAATAATATTTCAGTAGTATCATTGCTTCTAGTGTTAACTAATTCGTTTTCCGTTAAATGTTTTGTTACGTAAGTCTTGTTTGTAATCGATAGTATGTATTTTATTCATATAAAAAATGATATTATGTTCTAAAACATTTTTTTAATCCTCAAATTAATATTATTGTTGAATGGATACGATAGGGAACGAAATCTATGTGCATCGTGGAGATGGAAAGTCATACGTACACACAAGCGATAATATCATTCTATTATGGGTGAAGTCATATTTAATTGGATGGTATATTAAATATAAATAATAATTAACATTTTATATATATTATTTACATCAATTATACACATCATTATACCCATATGAATAATGGATTGTTGAATAACAGACTACACCACAACCTGGAGACGGTAAGCTGTACTTACATCCGTGTGGTGAATTTGTCATTCATATGATGTATAGAATAAAAAATATAGTTGTACCATATTTATAATAACATCTATGTATGTAGAAGTTATTAGAGATATGATTTTAGTATGGAAACTAAAAATCAATAATATGAGGAAGAAGAAAAGAACATGAAAGAGGTGATGAAATAATTACCTCTTCTTTGGGTGATTCTTTTTTGTTTGAATAAAAGGTCTCTTTAGGTTGGATTTATGATATATGTAATGAATCTAGGTTTATGAGAGGGTATTTGGGAAGAAATTTTAGTATGTGTTGGCTGATTTAAAATGATTAGGATGTGTGAATTTTTGAGAAGGGAAGTACCTTTTTATAATGGAGGTGAGGTGCACTTTTGAAAGAGCTTGAAATATTATGTTATTATAAAATCATTTTCAGTTTATAATAGCTTGAAATGGATTTATTTCGTGGATAATGAGGGGATGGGTCGAAAACCTTTCAACAAATAGGTTTTTTAAAAGTTTAGTTTATAATATTAACCTTGTCTTTTAAATTTAATTCACAGTTAAATAGTTTACCTTTTACAATGTCTTCTTGTATTTTCATATGACATAGTTGATAAACATACTATAAAATGAAAATATAACCTCAAGTTGATCATTAATGACATATCTATAATTATATAAGTTCTCTGGACAAACCTTATATTTTTAGGAATTTTATATCATTTAATAATATATTATTTATTTTAAAAACTCATATATTTCCACTTTGACGCTATATAGTATTTGGTTTTTGTGAAAGCCATAAAAATCTTATATCTTTGAAAAAATATATTTAATAAACTCTAACATGTCATATTAATATTTAAAAATCATGGATGGTGTCAAAATCATCAGTTTGCATTTATTTTAATATTTATAACATCAATTATGTTAATCTTTAATTAATAAGGTAATTACTACATCATCATTGTGTCATTAATAAATATTATTATTTTAATTATAATAATTATAAATAAAACACCATGACGTATGAAATATTAATCTATATCTAATTAATATTTATAGTCGAATTTATCATATGTATAACATTATTAAAAATGATTTAGTTATTAAGATTTGAATTTTACATTTTTAACACTTCTCTAAATAAAATAATAAAAAATGCCCAAATATAATCCAAGTTGACCCAAAAGGATCATATTTTATTTCTATAGTTTATTTTTGTCCAAATACACATATCGAATATAATTATGACATTTTTAGTGTAATTATGATATAATTTTTACCTTTAATTACCCTATTTACTTTTAATCGTGGTAATTAAAATTAAAAAATTACTATTCACAAAAAAATTAGTCATATTGAACCACATTTTACATACAGATGTCAATCATGTCACTCAGATTTCTAAAATTCAAATCACAGGAGCGGAAAAATTACATATTATGTAGATTTGAAAATGATCCTAGAAGCTTGGTAAAAGACATTAAAATATTCAATAAAATTTTATATATCTCATCTTATTATAAAATGACACTAATGAATTAAATTGTATTGATTTAGGTATTATGTGTCTATTTTTATATTTAAATAATTATTTAAATAAAATGTCTGTTTAAAAGAAAAATGTAGTGTTTTTCACAATTCATAAAAAATTGACTGTTTTCAGAAAAATACCAAAATTCCCTCTAAACAATTTTTGATATTCCGAATCCAAAAATGAAGTCCATTTTTAAATATAAATTTTATAAAACTTCAAAAAGTGGGTATTACTATTCATAATAGTGTTTTAAATAGGTAGTTTTATTGGTCATGGTGTGCTAGAACTCGAAATTTGGTACAACACAAGTTATTGTATCATTCAAAGAGAAGTGTACCATGAAAGCATGGGGTGTTACACAATTAATATTAATATATTTGAATTTTAGATCATATCATAATAGTAATAATTATATGTGATTAATATATATATATATATATATATAATATTCTAATATGTTATTTTTTTCATTATTGATTATACATGAATTATATTATTTTAAATTTGATGTTAAGAGTTAAAAAATTTGGTTTACCTATTGGAAAAGATTATATCCAATTGCCATATTCACAATGAATTTATTTCAAATGACCAGTCTCTGAAGGACATGTTTATAAAAACAAAAATTTATTCCTATATATAGCATTATAAAACTCATTAATTCCATTAAAACTTCTTTAGTCACACTTATCATTTCCATTTTTTCATTTTAGATCTCACAATATAATTTCTCCTTTCACGATGTTATTCCTCATTATAGGTTGTTTGGCCTTAGTGATACAAATGTGTAAAGATGATCCTTGAGATATTCTAGGGTTAAAGATTTTAACATTTTTTATTGATTATCCCATTTTAATATATGCATATATTATTGATTTAATAATAAATTTTTGTTACAATACATGGTGTGTAACACTTAGTTTCATGTGAATTTTTTTTCTAATGACTTATTATGAATAAATAAATTATTTTTAGTTTGATTCTTATATTTTAAAACATATCCCCTAATTTATTTATATTCTTGATAAAATATGGGAAAAAATAGTTTTCAAATTATAATAATGTAGTTTAGTGAGAAAATATGCTTAAAAACTCAAGGTTTCACATTTCCTCGCTCAAATAAAGCATCCTCCCATAATTTTAATTATCTATTATTAGTAACATTTCCCATGGGTATCTAAAATATAATTATATCTCATTATATATATATTCTAATGAGATAATAACCTTCATACCATAGTAAAGACAAGGTAGCATATTTTTTTACATTATAATAGGAAGATATTAAGATCCAAACCATTTATTACAAATACACCTCAATAGATAATCCTTAGGCGTTTCTAGAGATGTAAATTCTACAACATTATTTCTAAACTACAATTTACAAATAAATAATAAGACCAAAATTATTATAATAATTTATATGAAAATCATAGTAAATGACCATATGTATTTTAAATAACAATTATAATATTTATTATATTATAAAAAATTAATTTCATACTATTAAAATTTTAGTTCAAAAATTTCACACTTGATTAATCATATACATCTCCCTGTTTATCCTAGGTAATCCATGATCAATTTATTATTATGTTTTCTATGTTTAATATTTATATATTATATCCTCAATTTGATTTTGAACCATCATAATTATTCATACTGATAATGTGAATTAACCCATGGATATCACCCAAGTGTGTCTAAGATGGTGTGTATTATTAGGCGCACTCATCACACACTAAGTGATGAGAAATTTGATACTTAACCAGACATTTTAGGGTGATTATATTAAGGTACATCTATACTAATCAAACTACCCCTTTCCAATATCTAGATAGTGATGAAATATCTAGTAAACCACAGAATCTCTATTTTACAAGAACATCATGATTTTAAACTAGACTACAACTCATATTTATGGTCTTTAGTATTGTTCTATCTTTCAAATTACAATCAATTTATAAAATAATCCTAAAAATAACATAAACCATATCTTAAACCAACTAAGGATCCCTAGGACCACAGTCATGGATCCATCACTAAAAAAAATTCTCCTAATTCTGGATATGGCCCAAAAGAAGATACAAATATCTTTAATTGAAATAATTTATTTGATTTAAACATTAAATATCACAAATAATCACAATCAAAAAAATGGAGGTCTTAGTTTATGTAATAGTAAACTATATGAGAAACTAATTGTATGATATTTTGGAATATTTATCTATAATCAAACCAAAAATAAGTCCCAACTAGACTCCATATAATCTATAAAAATTTTCAAAACTAAGAAAATAAGAACATAGGAAAGGGGTGAGATATTACTCTCTCTATGGGAAAACATATCAACTTTTCATCAATTTTTAGATCATAATAACATGATAAAAAATGATCATTTGATAAATATCTTCTTTAAAATTCATGGAATTATACTATATGTTTATAAGGAATATTTAAATGAAAAAATGTCTTAGATGATGAAATATACTCCAAATCATAGGAGTGAAAAGACATGAAGAAATCATCATGATACATAGTATAATAAAATCATCATATAAGATAGAAATATGGAATAATAAAAAGTATTGGAAAAAATAACATAGTGTAGAAAACATTACTACATAATTCCCATCACATAGTATGATTGGGACAAAAACCTGTGTACATTCATAGAAATGGGATAAAAAAATGTGTACACATTTGGGATTGGGTCAACAGTCCATGTACCTAATATGTATTAGGATAAAAACTGGTGTACCCTCTAATGATTTGGATTGTATACCCTGTAACATATTTTTATTAATTTAACATCCCATATATCATATTTAGATTGGGAAAAATAACATTATATCATGTTTGGATTGAGATAAAAACCCATTTACCCAATTAGGGATAACATAATACTAGTATACCTTATTCATATTGGGCTTACAAACTGTGCATCACCTTTTTCATAGGATAAATCCCATGTACCCTTTATGACATCAAGTTAAATAAAAATTCAATCAATGCATCAAGGGTAAATATAGGACTTCACCCTTTGATAATAAACGTCCACATATTTGTGTTCGAAGAGAATATAAAACAATTTATATTTCAGAAATCACTTAATTAACATGTGGAAAAATGTTGTTTCCTGAAAAATTTTGTAGAATACTTCATAATCCATATAGAGAATGAAGGTGGATAGTGGTATAAGAACATATCCCTAGTGCATTATAAAAATGATTAAATATATTGACACAAATGAGAAATAACTTTTTATGATATTTGGGTAAATTTTTTTGAGAAACAAGAATAAATACAACTTTTTGAAATGCTTTAAATCCACATTAAATTCATTTTCATAAAATTTAAATTATTTTACCATGAAAAATAATATTAATAATCACCCTTAAAATGAAAAAGTGCTTTATGAAAAAGTAATTTATGAAAAAATATTCTTAAAAAAATTCATTAATATGGAATAAGAAAACTAAATTATTTATTTAAAAAAACACATTGTATTAAAATAAATAATTATAAATTAAAATAAAACTTTAATTTTCGATAAATAATAAAATTATTATAGTTTATTTAAAAATTAATTAAAAATAAAACCCTTTTCAAAACCATTTTAAAATATATAAAATAATATTTATTTTGAATAATGATCATAAAGGTGAATGAATATGTTTATACAGAAAAATTATTTTTGTAAATATATTTAACATTATTATAAAAGGGGAATTTACTATTCAGTTTCAAAAGTTATTTTCAAAACAATTAATAGAAAACTTTTGAAAAGATTTAATTTTTAAAAAAGTTCCATAAATAATTGATCCTAGAATAAGTTATAAATCTATTATTAAGGAAACATGGAGTAGAAGATAAAAGAAATTGATCATGGAATGAAAACTATTTTTATATTTTAAGAACCCTTTGTTGAAATATAACATAATAAAAAGTGTAATAAAAATTACCTCTCAAAAGTAGAAAAGTGAAATATGAAGGAGATATGAAGTAATAAATAATTAGAATTACCAAAATGTAATCATTTTTGGGAAGATAAAATATAGACATGGATTTAAAACCATCACTAAAATAGATGTGATTTAGTCTTAACCAAGATATACTTTTTTTTATGTAATAACATCAATGTAAAATATATAATCTGAATATTTAAATTTCCCTAGAAATAAAAGAAATTATAATGTCATCATAGAACAAAAAAGAAAAATATTTTAAAACTATATTAAAAAATGGATCCAATATTACTCAATAAAAGAATTTGTTTCAAAAAACCCCTTACAACTTAGGAAATGTTTTGATAAAAAACCTACAGAAAATAGATCTTAAAATTAAATAGAAAATAACATGAATAAAATAATATTCATGATTTTATATATCTAATAATAATTTTACACTCTATATAAATTATGTTTGGTGTATAAAGTTAAACATGTTTCAAAGAAAGGAAACATGGGGTCGACAAAGATGCATGTGCACATCACCACACACATCAGTATCAACCAAATCATAATAGAATGTTGGTGCCAGAATGGACCATAACGAACAAACCTCCTCAATTGCACGCTTGGACAAAGCATCTGCAACCTTATTTGCCTCTCTGTAAATATGGGTGAAAACCAAACAATTCCACTCCATAAGTTTGAGACAACCATCCCAAGCATAAGGAATCCTCCAAGGAACATTCATTGAATGATTTATATGAATATCAACTATCATGTATTAAGCAGACGCAATCCATAAGGACATCCAACCATGAAAATGAGCATACAGAATAACCTTAATCATAACCCATATTCCTCCTCAATCGCAAAGCCATTTCCAAAAAATGATAGAAAAAACCTCTAACAAATCCCCTATAAGTGCATAAAACACCACTACATCCTGACGGCCCCAGTGCACCTGAGGCCACCCCATTCACATTCTCTTTGAGACACCAAGAGATCGGAGGGATCCTCTAGATATATTTCATCATAATTGGCTTCTTCCATCTTCCAGAAACACCCAAAGGTCGCAATATGACTAGATCTGAAACATCATTCTTCATGGGACCTTTTTGAGCACATAAAGAAGAAAGAACACAAATATGAATCTCTATAATACTAGAAGAACATGGTATAATTATATTTTCAATGACAAGAGCATTTTGGGATCTCCAGATAAAGGAAACCAACGCTAAAACTGTAGAGAGAAGAAGTGGTTTCACCTGAGAGCCACAATCAGCTCGTTAGATAGAATCCACAAGCAGTACAAAACTCCCTTAATTTAGATTGCATCCAAATACCCATATAATATACTCCAATAAACCATATTAAGAGTATCAAGATTTAAATAAATGATCAACCATTTCATCTGTAGTAAGACAACAAAAGCAAACAGGTGAAAGAGAGAACCCAGCTTGATGTAATATCCGTTGAAAACGTAATCTACACTTTAAAATCCTCCACATGAGAAAATATTGAGCCAAAGGAATAAAAGAAGAGTGACACATAATCATCCTAGAAGAAACTAACAAACTCTCAACACACAGGAGTCTATAATCCCTCTTAGTATTGAAGGTTCCAATAAGACTAGGCTACCTGATCAAAGTAACCATCGCAAAATAATGCTTTTCCAAACATTATATTACATCTTATAAAATGATAATAACTACACTAGTCATGAATTTATTATACTTATTCAAATATATAACCTTTTGTACATATATTTTATACACTTCTATCACAAATATGTTACCCGATTATTGTTTTTCTTCATCATTGAGCGTTAGGATTTTTTGATTATTTTTTGCATACATGATTCATAGTAGCTGGATGAATTCTCAAATTTTTAGTTAAAATTTAATAATTCATAGATTATTCATGATAGAATAATAATTTATTTTAAATGATTACTTATGCCCCATTTCATTTGATTAATAATATAAATATGTCTTTTTAAAAAGGAAATTATGATGAGGAAGTTATGATGAACTAGTTTTGAGATGTTTGATGATTGAAAGGTGGTATATTAATATATATATTACATATTGATGAAATAATTATATAATAATAAAAATTAACAAATAAATTATTATTTAATGTTATTAATTGTAACGTCCTGGATCCGAGTGCCACACAATGGGTGCCCCGAACCCGGTTGGTCACATGACCTCATTAACATTTCCCCAAATGCCAAAGGCTGCCGACTAGCAATGATGTCCTACGTCTGATAGTTTGAAATCTATTTCCTTATTTGTCAATGTGTATTGTAGCAGATAAATATAAAAATACCCAAGTGTGGAAGAAGTAAACAATAAAAAGATGAAAGGACAATGGTACTGATGTACAAGATAACCAACAGTCATACATATATGATGATGCAATGTGTCCTATTTCTAAGAAAGTATTCAAAACAGGATACACTGTAATCAAATACAATACAACACAAATTACAACAAAACAAAACAAAATAGTGAAACATGAACTCAGTAGAATCGCAAGCCAATGATCCATCTCATGCTCTCCCACTCCTCTACAATAATCAAGTACCTGTATAGATACTCTTTCCCTTATCAACACCTGCAGCAATATAATCTGTTGGGGCCCAAGACATGACCCAAATAGGGTGTGAGAATTAAATACCAACCAGAAACCACCAGAGGCCCATGCCCAACTGATAGTGAAAATGTGAAACAGTAGTGTTCCATAAATACATGCAGTAAGATAGGAAGTACTAAAAATAATCTACTCCTACCAGTTCTATTACCATTTATTTATTATTTAACAATTCAATAAAATTGAATTATAAGTTTCCGAGATCTGGCCTCGGTTCAAAATCTCTTGTACAGTGCCACAAAAAAATCTACAACAGGATATCTAACAAATAAATGATAATAAAAATATTAGGATTGTGATTTACCTTGGTAGTAATAACACTAGAAAACACCACAGTGAATATTCAAGTGAACATTTCTCTTAGGATAAATAGTACATTTCCATTAGACTAATCAAAACCATTCCCTCAGGTGAATCAATACCTTTCCCTCATGAGAATTGGTAACTTTCCCTCAGATGAATCACTACCTTTCTCTCGGGAGAATCTGTACCTTTCCCTTAGGAGAATCAATTCCTTTCCCTCATGCGAATCAGTACCTTTCTCTCAGGTGAATGAATACCTTTCCATATAGCGAATCAGTACCTTTCCCTCAGGTAAATCAATACCTTTCCCTCAGGCAAATCAACACCTTGCCCTCAGGTGAATCAATACCTTTACCTCAGGTGAATCAGTGCCTTGCCCTCAAAATAAGAGAGTAACCGGGCCGATCCCAACACAAGAGCATGGAATAAATAAGTTTTCTATCATGAAAACTCAAAACATGCAATCATTAGGGCATACTCATGGGTATCCTAGACAAAAGACTAAACAAGTGGAACACAACCTTGGGGTGGCCCTTGATCAAAGCAACGATCCCAAACATCACTATATACATGTTCATTAGATCATCTATGAAATTATAGATATATTAACGACTATGGCCTCAGTCGTACGACACCCCAAACATGGGAATGTAGCACAATGGTACACAAAATGAACTCGGCAGTTGAAAAAAAACACCAGACCACCTACCTCGATCTCCTCTGATTGATATACATGAACGACACATCTTGAAATAACCGAGAACTGCGTAGATCTGGGATTAATGTTCACCCATTAAAGCTCAAATAACATCCTCTAGGGAAATAATTGGACGGAAAAAACCAAATTGATGGAAGGACATTCCTGTGCTTTCCAAACATGATCAATGGAGGAAGAATCCGAGTTCCAGCGTACAATCAGGACCTCTAACAGGATTCAGCCTCCCCTTCTGATGCTCCAAATGAACACACTGCCTCCTCTGCCAAATGAGGAGTATACAACCAATTTATAACAAAAAAACACAACTACACGACGTGTACACTAAATTACATGGCATGTAATTTTCATTTTTTTAACTATTCCTCTGGCTGCCACTTTCCACTGACTTACTGTTTATCTGTCGACATGAGTACACAATGTGTATTTCTGAGTACATGGTGTGTACTGTTGTTCCACTAGAGACTACTCCCACCACCTAACAGTTCACTTTCCAACTTATTACACGAAATATATTACTAGGTATACGGTGTGTAGTCAGTTTTTACACCATTCATCACCGACATTCCTACAAGCCATGTATACCTATCCCACATGACCAAAGTACATCGCATGTGGGAATGTATACGGCGCGTACCCAAAAACATTGGGATTTTCACCATTTTCCTTATTTTCTCAAATTTGTTTTAAGGAAAATGAAAAAGCAGAAACCAATACCTTAAAAATAAGAACTGAGTTCTTACATTAACATTGTTTGATGTTCTTTATACATTCCTGTTATAAAAATCATAACATTGTTCACATTGGTTGTAAAACCCAAAAAATGAGTACGTGTAATAATGATTCAATGAGTACTAAAATGTATTTATTTAATGATAATATAACTTTAAGAGAAGAATAAAATTTTCATTAATATTATATAACTTTATTAAATTCATTCTTATAACCTTATATGTAGCGTGGTAATGAAAAATGAAAATCATCATCTATGGAAGCGGTGGTCCACACATGCCACTGGTTGGTGATTCTATTTCTCAATGAATGGGATAGAATAAATTTATATAATAAATTAACATTTAAGAATTATTATTTTTAAATATTTAACATATTATTTCCAAAAAAACACTCATTTTTACTAGGTATAATAGTTGGTGAAGGAAAAAAACTGCATTATTTCGTGGACGTGGTAGTCCGCACACACACGACCAATTTTGTTGTTTTTTAACGTATAAAAATGAATGAATAATCATTTATAAATTTTTAAAATACTATAATATTATATTAATAATATTGATTTTATTATATTACGGATTATATAATTTTTTATGAGAAATATTAAGAATAAAATAATATGAAGCTTTAAATAAATATTTTGAGAACATGGGATTTTTCTTGGAAATATCATTGGAAATAATTGCATTAAGATAAATAATAAATACCATAGGAATATTAAATTGAGAGAGGATTATAGGAGGATAAAATTGGAGTTTTCCACTTTTAAATTATAATCGAAAATTTTAACATAAAGTAGTTTCAGTGATGCCCTTTCATAATTGATGATAAGTGTAATTTTGGAAGTACCCATTACATTTTAATAATGGTATGCCACTATTCAATTTTTTCATGGATAAAAAACAATAATATAATTTAATTTAAATGGGTATCTAATAAAACTATCAAAAAACACACTATTATTCATGTTTTTAATTGTTTTAGGTATTTTTCACTTTCTAAAACTCTTTTTACCCCTTTTTACATTTATAGTAGTAATTAGTGTTTTTAGCCTATGTAAATAATTTTACTGAACAAAATTAATGTTAGCCTTATTTAATATCTGAAAATTTTGATTTCAAATAATAATCTCATTTTAAAAAATAAATTCTCCATTATTTGGATAATTTAGTATCATAACTAATGCACATGACGTGTATAAACAGTTCTTGAAAAAATTGTGATTTTAAGCTTTAATTTTATATGTAAGATAAAGTTATCAATATTAATACTTTAAATGAAAAAAATTATTTTAATATATTTTGTTTTCTTCAAAACAAATAAAACAAATTTTTGTTACCATAATAATCTTTAATTGAAAGGGAATAATGATAACTGTTTTTAAATAGAATTTTTTTTACTTATGTTCTAAAAATCAATTATATCTTTTCTATGTTCCGAATAATATTCAAAATTAATAATTTTACCCCTTCAAAAGTATATATATTAATTAAAATTGTTTAATAAAATTCTACTTCTTTATTATATATAGAAAAATTTATCAAATTCATAATTTTGGTAAAAACGTTATTTTTCACTAATCAATAAAAATTAATTTTTTTAGGAAAAATAAAAAATTCCTCCAATGATAAAATTTATATTAAATATAAAAAATATAAGTTACTTTTTTCAAATTAAAAATATATTTTTATATTTTTTCATCTAAATTAAAATAAAATATATAATGGAAAACTTCTATTATTGAAAACTATTTCTTTTTAAAACATTATGTGATATTAATTATATTTTATAAGTATTTATCAATTATTAATTAAATATGTATTTACTATAAGTTTTATTATCCTTAATGTTTATTAATAATATTCATATCATATTCCATATTTAATTGTAGTTATGTGTTGTGTGTGAAAAAATATATTAACATAGAGTTAGTTTAAATGAAAATTATATAAGAAAATATTTGGGTGTTACATTCTCCATTATTAAATAATTTATATCTTTGAAATTCTAATTATAACTAACTAGTGAAATTGTAATCAGTTTCTATACGATAAACGTGACTCTAGATATAACTTATAGAAAGATATTAACATTACAATTTAAGAAAACATATCTTTTAAACAATGAATATGCCAATCCTAATATTGGGTTTTATCTAACAATTTAATAAAAGTGTCAATTGGAATTCAGTTTCGAGACCCACATCATAATATTTTCTCCTAATAGTGATCATAATCATCCTTGTATTGATATTATACCATATGTTGATATAAAATGTTATTTTATTATTCCAAATAATTATTACCCTCTATGTAAAGGGAAATAATACATTTAAAAAACACATTAAAATCATCTAGTGGATTGATAATAATATTTTCACCAGGAACATTCACATAAATTTATCTTACGATATAATACAACTAGAAATTTTCTTCGATAATACAATAATTAAGGTGTATATTTATTTCTCTTTGAAACTTTCCAAGATTCACTAGACCTAAATTAAATAGGTTATCCAAATATATAGAGAGTGGGATTAGTGTTCCTCAGTTATAAAAATACATTACTATAGTTGCGATTTGATTGTATTTTACTTGTTTCACTGGTTTAAAATTTTATCATTACCTATAATCTTTGTCAAACATATATTTGGTATATTTATTTTCATAATTTCTAAATGTCATACATTCTAAGGATTATACATTCCACCTATTAATTTTATTTATAATATTTTCACCCCATATTAGTATTCATGATCTTAATTTCCAATCATTTCACACTTAAAACATTTTATTATTCCATTAAGACATTACTTTATGTTATTAGTTCCATATTATTGGTATGTAGAATATCGAATATTCATTATTTTATTACATTCTTCACATGATCTTCTACAAAAAAAATATAATTATATTCATTTATATTTTTGTATGTTTATAAATTTGTATATTATTATTCATATCCTTAGATATTTGGATGAGTATAAAAATATTAATTTCATTCATACAATTTATACCACATTCTTTATTATTTTTAAAATTATTGTATTTTCCATCAAATACATTAATAACGTGGTTCCTACAGGTTATAACCATTTCTAATTCCAAAGGGGATAATTGTGAATGATAAATGTTAACTTAATTATGTAGTTATCGTGAATAATCTCTGAAAAAACACATCTGTGAAATATATTACTCTTCTAAACTATCATATTAGCTTCTACTTCAAACAATTTCAGCCTTTATTTAGACAATGTTTTTTAGGTTGATCTCTATCACAATTCCTATATGAACTCCTTAACATAAAAAATCCTTAATAATGGAATCCATGAAAAAAGATATTAATACAATAACACCCCTTTGACTGCCCAAATAGGTGTATAGTCTTAGGCCAAATCATCATACATCGAGTGAAGATCAATTAATTTCTCAAAATCCCTTTAAAAGATATTACACCTATCTACATATTTTCAATATCTACATCCAGTTTCAAATATCTACATTGGGATAATTTGTAAATGAACAGTTCATATTGGGAACATTACAAAAATTATTGGATGTTATCATATAATATGTATCATTCCATAGACTTATCCCATGGGGTTTAACTAAAGTTTTCTCATCATAATCCCCTAACATAACTATGTAATCCTAAAAAATAACTAAACCTACATATATTACCAAATATTCTTCCCCATAACCCCATTATATGATTTGGTGTCAAAAAACATTATGTGAATACTGGGTTTGATTCAAATTGAGAGTAACCTACTGTTATTTTACTATAATTATACATGTTTAACCATATATCACACAGATATTCACATAGTACGAAGAAAAAATGATTAAATTATTTGAGGATTGGTTACATAAGACACTTATTTAACCAAACTAACTAAAATTTCTCTCGAATCAAACTGCAATAGACTCCCTTACAGAATTCTAATAACTTATTCTCATCATCATAACCAAGAATAGAAAACATAAGAAAGGGATGAGATTAAACATAAGGTATGGAAAATTTTATCAATATTTCATCAAGGGTGAGATCATAATTATAAGGCCCCGACTTTAGACATCTCTTAATATTGAATTAAATGAATAATTCACATTGAGGATCCTTTCAGTTTTAGAATTTTAGTGAATTAGAACATAACTACTACATGTCAAAAGATTACAAAGTAGACACTTCTACTAAGTTTCCATAGAATAAAAAAACTCTTAAAAAGAAACATGTCTAGTTCCATGTTTTATATAGCATGACTTTCCCTTGAACCCATCCTTTACCCTATTCCACTTTATGTCCTCTGAAAAACATTTCAAAAAAACTTGGGGTGAGCATAAAAAGCTCAGTAAGGGATACACAAAGAATGAAAACTGTTAGTTTATCAAACAACAAGTAAACCATGTATACTTTATCAAAGTAATAATTTTCACCTTTATGAAGTAGTAAAAACTCTTCACTGAATAAAACATCATTACTTACCATTTTGTAACCAAAAGATTACCATAAAACCCATATAAAGAACACATAACATATAAAGGTAACTTGGGACATAAACATACTTAAGTGGAATAACCATACAGTCGACTTCCACACATATCACTTAATGGAATAGCCATACGGCCAACTTCCATACATACTTAATGGAATAGACATATGGCTGACTTCCATACCCAATGCATTGGAGGTTATAACGTAGCCACCCGTCCTAGTAATCACGGCACCACCCGCCATATGGTTTATCACGTAACCACCCGTCAAATGTCCAAGTACCATTATAAAATCATAAGACATAAAACATATATTATGGAAAGAAAACATTTGCACACTTTGATCACAATATATCACTTAAATATATTGACATAACAAATCCATTATAAAAACCATTTTCAATTCCAAAATACATAAAAGAGTATATGGTATTTATTTCATTTAAAAAAACATTACGACTTTTTGAGGAAGCCAAAGACCAAATAATACTCACGGCGGTGGAAAATGTCGTTCTCACCGCATACGTTTAAAGAAACATTCCTTTTTTTCGTTTAGTAAAATGCTTCGTAGAAAAAGATTCTTTTTGTATAAAAGTAAAAGTCAAAGGGGTTTATACACCGTATAAAAGATAGTTGTGTATAAAACGAAATATGCTTCAATGAAAGGAGATTGAGACGAAGTACCATAAAAAGATCGTTTTGAAATAATATAGATCTATTTTGTGTATTCCCTATAAGTAAATATAATGAATGTAAAAATACAAGATAGGACATAATAATATCATGACATAATTTGAAAGTAGGAGACTAACCCAAATAACGAAAATTGTGTTAAGAAGTTCCCTTACCTCGGGTCCGACTTGACTCCATCATTCTTTAACAACCTGAATAATAAACTTGAGTTAAGTTATACTTGCTTAAGAACCTTTTTCAAGTTCATTGTTCCTTTTATATCACTTATTTCCATGTTATAAACATTATGTAATCATTTAAGTTAATAATATTTGTTCTGTCGATATTTGGTTCTTAAGTCGAAAGTGGACTTCTTACAATTACATGTTGTTCATGTGGGCAAGGGTTCTTTATATCCATAATGACATTACTGATTTGGATATCATATATATCATATATATCTAGCATATACATGTATTTATAGTATCACATAATCATTTAGGTGTAAGAAATGAAATGCACCGTTCATGGAGACGGTAATCCGTACGTACGCATGAACGCTACTTTCATTTCTATGTCATATTAATGGATTTAAAACTTAATGAGAGGTATGTATATTTTAATTCCATAATTATATTAATCATTTATATGTAACATACATCATATATATCCATTATATATATGTACTTATAATAGTACATTACATTTGGGGATAATAAATGAAATGCACCGTTAATGGAGATGGTAAATCGTACGTATGCATGAACGCTACTTTCATTTCTATCTCATACTTTAATGGCAAGAAAAAAATAATTATATAGAGGTATATTATAATTTCAGTATAAAATCATATATAATAACTTTAAATCCATCCTTTATATGTCCCACATATGACATTAACGAATCAAATCACTTTGAGGGGGCAGTAGTCCGCACTTCCTAAAATGAAATTATCGTGTTGACCCAAAATGGAAACCATAAAGGTATATCACAAATGAAAAATAAAGAAGCATAAGGAAAACATAATCATAATATATGTCATATATAAATAGAGTTACATCATAATGTCCACCATTAGAGGTGTTTAAAAGCATATTGAACAATCATCGTTTCGTGAGGCAGGAATTCGCCAACCACAGAAACAATATATTCTTTAACCATTAGATGTAGATGTGTGTAAGTGTAGATTGAATTATTATTATAACGACATCATAGTATATTTAAGATACTGGAGTTTTTACAAAAGAAATGAATAAAATGAGTTGAGGGGGTTGGAGAAGAAAAATAAAACAAAAGAACACAAGTGAGGACATCACCTTAAAATCGGGTAACTCTCTTAGATTTGAGCTCAAAGGCTTCCTTGGGAAGCCTTCTTCCCAATGTGAGGCTTCATGGAGTAAGAGAGGGATGTGGAGAGACAAAATGGGGAGGGTTTGGCAGATCCAAAAGTTTGTAAGTGTGGGTAAGGTGGTAGAGGTGGGGGCCTTTTATAAGAGGAGAGGAGGGGCACACTTGGAAAGTAAAGAAATGTTACTTTATTTTATAATGAGTTTTGGATTTTAATGGTCCCACATTTATGTGTTTTGAGGATAAGGTAATAGGGTTCTAAATCCACCCATACATAGGTTTTGGAAATGTCTAGGTCTTTGATTTTACATTATCGTTCCATTTTATTTAAATCCATTATTAATGAGGTAATCAGTGCATCATCATGATGTCATAAGTAATTTAATATATTTAATGTCTAAAAATTATAAAAATAATATCATGATGTAAGAAATCTTTTTATCTTTCTAATGAATATTTATAGTAAAAAAATCGGACTTGTATAACCCCATGTAAAAAATTGTTTTAGTAGAACATCTCGTGTTTGTGTCATTTTTACTTTTACATTAAATAAAAAGTTATTTATGTCATTTCCCAAACAAAGTGGCTCCATGGGGTCCCTAAGTTGACCCATGGATTTTATTGGTAGTCCATGACACATCCAATGAGGTTAGGACATGTGTCAAGCTCATCTCATATTATTAAAACATTATTTTTACCTCAAACTACACTAATTACCTCTAATCGCGATTAAGAACTTAAAAGTTACTATTCACCAAAAAATTATATTAATCTCATTGAACCACATTTTACAAATTAATGACAACCATGTATGTCGGATTTTTAAAAATCAAATAACAGAAGTGACAATGTTTCATTTAAAAGAAAAATCAGTTTCTTTAAGTACCACTTAGTGGTTTCACTATTCATCAAAAATTGAAGTTTTTCAGAAAAATACCAAAACTTCACCCTAAACTATATTTGATATTCTGAATTCAAAAATGATGTCTATTTTACAAAATTCAAATCATATAAGTCACATTAATTAATTTAATAATTAATTCCCACTGTCATGACAAATAGCGTGTTTTTATGAAACAATAAGTAACAAAAGATTGACACTAGTTTAAGTCCGATTTCAAAGTGAAATTAATTCCAACAACAAATATTGGATTTAATGGAAAAAATATATTCTAATTTCACTTTAAAACCAATTAAAAATATAATATAATCATAAAAATAAATTATATTAAAAAGTGGTTTGGATTTAAAATACAACATTTTACACTATTCATTAAAAAATGAACTTTATTGGAAAAATACCAAAAATTTACACAAAGTAAATTTTGATGTCCAAATTCTAAAGAAGAGTTTTATTTGGTCCAATAGAATGTATAAGAGTGAACAAAACTATATTTAATGACGGTTCTCCATCAAAAGGCAATAAGTGAACCTTTAGTGAAAATTATGGCATATATGCCTAAAAATGAATTCTTTTCGTATTTTAAGCCTTAACTTTTATTGGATAAATGTAAAAATATTAAAACATATATAATCATATTTTATTTATTTCTATCCATTCCCGCCAATACAACAGCTATGTTTTAACTACCATTTAAAATAATATAATTTTATTACTAGTGTGCAATGTAGGATTTCAATGAAACTCTATTTTGCGTATCAGGTACACTATCGAACATAGCAACCAATTTAAAGTAAAATTAATATTTAATTCGTAAATATTAATAAATATGAAAATTATTTATTCTTTATTTACCTGGGATGTTACATCCTTCCCCCCTTTTTGGAATTACGTCCTCGCAATTTTATTCACTTATCAAAATAAGTGGGGGTATTTATCCCTCATAGCATTTTCAGATTCCCACGTTGCCTCTAGAAAAATATGGGTTTTCCAGAGAACCATTACCTGGTGAATTACCTTATTTCGCAACAATTTCACTCTTTGGTCATGAATCTGGACTGGTTGTTCTTCATAAGATAGGATATCCTCCAGCTGAACAACCTCTGGACTCAAAACATGAGATGGATCTGGCATATACTTCCTCAACATCGAACCATGAAAAACATTGTGTACCTGAGATAAACTCGGAGGTAAAGCCACTCAGCAAGAAACTAATCCAACTTTCTCCAGAATTTCATATGGTCCAATAAATCTTGGACTCAGCTTTCCTTTCTTACCAAATCTCATCACACTTTTCCATGGAGAAACATTGAGAAAAACATGATCACCTACCTCGAAAGATAAATCCTTCCTCTGGTTATCAGAATAACTCTTATGCCTGCTCTGAGTTGTTCTCATGTGTTTCTGAATCAACTGAACTTTTTCTACCAACTCTTCTACCAATTCTGGTCCCATCAGCTTCCTTTCACCCACTTCATCCCAAAATACTGGAGTTCGACACCGCTTCACATATAATGCCTCAAATGGTCCCATCTGTATACAGGAATGAAAACTGTTAATATAAGAAAACTCAACCAACGAAAGATGTTGGTCCCAACTTCCCTGATAATACATCGAACACGCTCGTAGCATATCCACCAATGTCTGAATTGTTCGTTCTGACTTCCCATCTGATTGCGGATGGAAAGATGTACTAAAATTTAATTCAGTACCCAACGACTTTTGAAGGCCTTTCCAAAAGTTAGAAGTAAACCTGGGATCCCGATCGGACACAATGGAGAGAGGAACTCCATTTAACCTGACTATCTCTTTAAGATACAAATAGGAAAGTTGATCTATTGAAAAATTATCTCGTATAGAAAGGAAATGAGAAGATTTAGTCAAGCGATCAACAATCACCCAGATTGCATTATTACCTTGAGATGTCCTCGATAATCCCACAACAAAGTCTATGGATATGTTTTCCCATTTCCACTCTGGCACTGGTAAAGGCTGAAGCATCCCTTTCGGTAACTGCCACTCTACCTTAACCTGCTGACAAGTCAAACACTTCATAGTAAAATCAGCAATATCCCTTTTCATTCCATCCAACCAGTAATATCCCCCACAAATCTCTGTATATCTTAGTACTGCCAGGATGAACTGAAAACGGGGAACTATGAGCCTCACATAATAGCTCATTCTTCAAGTGTGAATCACAAGGCAAACATAATCTCTTCCGAAACCTCAAAACAAAATCATTATCAATGTTGAATTCAGGCAACTTACCCTTCTAAACCAGCTCTACCTTTTTCTGCAACTCATTGTCTTCACTCTATGCTTGCTTAATTCTGTCTGATAGGGATGATATCAAAGATACCTGAAAAAAAATAGAAGAACATCCTGCACCAACAACTTCTATGCCAAAGTTCATCAAATCAAAAACCAAATGATCTAATTCCAAACGTAGCATGGTAAATGAAGCATTACTTTTTCGACTCAAAGCATCAACCACTTTATTTTCTTTTACTGGATGGTAGTGAATTGTACAATCATAATCCTTGATTAATTCCAGCCATCTCCTCTGTATCATGTTCAATTCTTTTTGAGTGAATATATACTTTAAACTTTTTTGATCAGTATATATTTCACACTTTACTCCATACAAATTATGCCTCCAAATTTTTAAAGCAAAAAACAGCAACAACTAATTCCAAATCATGTGTAGGGTAATTTACATCATGATTTTTCAACTGACGTGAAGCATAAGAAATTACATGATCATTCTTCATAAGGACACATCCACGTCCTTTCAACAAAGCATCACTGTATATAACAAACTCACCATTCCTGGAAGGAAGTGCCAAAACTAGAGCATTCACCAATCTTCTTTTCAACTCCTGAAAACAATCATCACATACTTTTGTCCATATAAAATTAACACCATTCCGAGTAGGCTTAGTCATTGGACTAGATAACTGTGAAACATTTTCAACAAACCTTTGTTAGTAACCTGAAAAACAAAGAAAACTATGGATCTCGGTTACATTTGTGGGTCTTTTCCATTCTTCAAGAACTTTTGATTTAGCTGGATCAACAGTTATGCCATCTTTTTAAACAATGTGACCCAGGAAAGAAATTTGTTGTAACCAAAACTCACACTTGCTGAATTTCCCATACAGTTTCTTTTCTTTTAAGGTTTTCAAGATAAACCTTAAATGACTTTCATTCTCCTCTTTACTTTTAGAAAACACCAAAATATCATCAAGAAAAACAACCAATTTTTTTCACCTGAGTCAACGGAGCCATCACTGCAACAAACTGTTTAGTTCTGATTCTGACCATCTCAGGATACTGATTTGAAAGGTCATTTCCCTCAGTATGCCTTCCCAGAAAATCTGTTCTGTTTCCTCTATGAAAAACCATTCTTAACACAGAAATATATTAAGAGAAGCAACATGGTAATCTTCAAATGTATATCATTTCAATTTGACCATAAAAAATATATTTTTGGATAATCATTTAATAAAATTCTAACTCATAAAGCTGTCTAAACCGACCTTTGATACCAAATATAAGGCCTTGGCCTTAAACATATCTTAATATTGAATTAAATGAATAATTCACATTAGGATCTTTTCAGGTTTAGAGTTTTAGAGAATTAGAACATAACGACTACATCTCAAAAGATTTAAAGTAGACACTTCTACTAAGTTTCCATAGAATTAAAAAAACCCAAAAAAAGAAACATGTCTAGTTACATGTTTTATATAACATGACTTTCCCTTGATCCCATCCCTGACCCTATTCCACATTATGTCCGGTGAAAAACATTTCAAAAAAACTTGGGGTGAGCATAAAAAGCTGAGTAAGGGATACACAAAGAATGAAAACTGTTAGTTTATCAAACAACAAGTAAACCATGTATACTTCATCAAAGTAATACTTTTCACCATTATGAAGTAGTAAAAACTCTTCACTGAATAAAAGATCATTACTTACCATTTTGTAACCAAAATATTACCATAAAACACATATAAAGAACACATAACATATAAAGGTAACTTGGGACATAAACATACTTAAGTGGAATAACCATACGGTCGACTTCCACACATATCACTTAATGGAATAGCCATACGATCAACTTCCATACATACTTAATGGAATAGCCATATGGCAGACTTCCATACCCAATGCATTGGAGGTTATAATGTAACCACCCGTCCTAGTATTCACGACACCACCCGTCATATGGTTCATCATGTAACCACCCGTCAAATGTCCAAGTACCATTATAAAATCATAAGACATAAAAAATATATAATGGAAAGAAAACATTTCCACACTTTGATCACAATATATCACATAAATATATTGACATTACAAATCCATTATAAAAACCATTTTCAATTCCAAAATACATAAAAGAGTATATGGTATTTATTTAATTTAAAAAAACCATTACGGCTTGTTGAGGAAGCCAAATACCAAATTATACTCGCGGCGACGGAAAATGTCGTTGTCACCACGTACGTTAAAAGAAACATTCCTCTTTTCGTTTAGTAAAATGCTTCGTAGAAAAAGATTCCTTTTGTATAAAAGTAAAATTCAAAGGGGTTTATACACCGTATAAAAGATAGTTGTGTATAAAACGAAATATGCTTCAATGAAAGGAGATTAAGATGAAGTCCCATACAAAGATAATTTTTAAATAAAATAGATCTATTATGTGTATTAACTATAAGTAAACATAAAGAAAGTACAAATATAAGATTTGACATAATAATATCATGACATAATTTGAAAGTAGGAGACTAACCCAAATAACAGAAATTGGGTTAAGAAGTTCCCTTACCTCGGCTCCGACTTGACTCGATTGTTCTTTAACGTCCAGAATAATAAACTTGAGTTAATTTATACTTGCCTAAGAACCTTTTTCAAGTACATTATTCCTTTTATATCACTTATTTCCATGTTATAAACATTATGTAATCATTTAAGTTAATAATGTTTATTTTGTCGATATTTGGTTCTTAAGTCGAAAGTGGACTTCTTACAATTACATGTTGTTCGTGTGGTCAATGGTTCATTATATCCAGAATGACATTCAAGATTTGGATATCATATATATCTTATATATCTAGCATATACATTTATTTATAGTATCACATAATCATTTAGAGGTAAGAAATGAAATGCACCGTTCATGGAGACGGTAAGCCGTACGTACGCATGAACGCTACTTTCATTTCAATGTCATATTAATGGAATTAAAACTAAATGAGAGGTATGTATATTTTAATTGCAGAATTATATTAATCATTTAGATGTAACACACATCATATATATCCATTATATATATGTACTTAGAATAGTACATTACATTTGGGGATAAGAAATGAAATGCACCGTTCATGGAGACGGTAAGTCGTACGTACGCATGAACGCTACTTTCATTAATATCTCATACTTTAATGGAAAAAAAATTATATAGAGTTATATTATAATTTCAGTATAACATCATATATAATAACATTAAATCCATCCTTTATACATCCCAAATATGGCATTAATGAATCAAATCACTTTGAGGTGGCGGTAGTCCGCACTTCCTAAAATGAAATTATCGTGTTTACCCACAATGGAAACCATAAAGGTATACCACAAATGAAAAATAAAGAAGCATAATGAAAACATAAACATAATATATATCATATATAAATAGAGTGACATCTTAATGGCCACCATTAAAGGTGTTTAGAAGAATATTGAACAATCATTGTTTCATGAGGCAGAAATTCGCCAACCCCAGAAACAATATGTTATTTAACCATTAGATGTAGATGTGTGTAAGTGTTGATAGAATTATTATTATAAAAAAATCCTAGTATATTTAAGATACTGTATTTGTTACAAAAGAAATGAATAAAAGGAGTTTAGGGGGCCAGAGAAGCAAAATAAAAGAAAAGAACACAAGTGAAGACATCACCTTAAAATCGGGTAACTCTCTTAGATTTGAGCTCAAAGGCTTACTTGGGAAGAATTATTCCCAAAGTGAGGCTTCAAGGTGTAAGAGAGGGATGTGTAGAGACAAAATGGTCAGGTTTTGGCCGAGCAAAAGGCCTTTGATGTGTGGGTAAGGTGGTAGAGGTGGGGGCCTTTTATAAGAGGAGAGGAGGGGAACTCTTGGAAAGTAAAGAAATGCTACTTTATTTTAGAATGAGTTTCAGATTTTAATGGTCCCAAATTTATGTGTTTCGAGGATAAGGTGATAAGGGTTTGGAATAAACCCATCCAATAGGTTTTTGACATGTTTAGGTCTTATATTTTACATTATATTTCCATTTTATTTAAATCCATTATTAATGAGGTAATCGCTGCATCATCATGATGCCATAAATAATTTAATATATTTAATGTGTAAAAATTATAAAAAAATATATCATGATGTAGGAAATCGTTTTAGATTTCTAATGAATATTTATAGTCAAAACTCTAAGTTGTATAACCCCATGTAAAAAGTGTTTTAGTAAAACATCTCATGTTTGTGTCATTTTTACTTTTACATTAAATAAAAAGTTATTTATTTCATTTCCAACCAAAGTGGCTCCATGGTGTCCCTAAATTGACCCATGGATTGTCTTGGTCGGCCATGACACATCCAATGAGGGTAGGAAATTTCTCAAGCTCATCTCATATTATTAAAACATTATTTTTACCTTAAACTACACTAATTACCTCTAATCGCAATTAAGTACTTAAAAGTTACTATTCAGCAAAAAATTATTTTAATCTCATTGAACCACATTTTACTTCTTAATGACAACCATGAATGTTAGATTTTTGAAAATCAAATCACAGAGGTGACAATGATTCATTTAAAGGAAAAATCAGTTTCTTTAACTACCACATAGCGGTTTCACTATTCATCAAAAATTGAAGTTTCTCAGAAAAATACCAAAACATCACCTTAAACTATATTTGATATTATGAATTAAAAAATGATGTATATTTTACAAAATTCAAATAATATAAGTCACATTAACTAATTTAATAATTAATTCCCACTGTCATGACAAATAGCGTGTTTTTATGAAACAATAAGTATCAAAAGATTGACACTAGTTTAAGTCCGATTTCAAAGTGAAATTAATTCCAATGACCACTATTGGATTTAATGGTAAAAATATATTCTAATTTCACTTTAAAAAAAATTCAAAAGATAATATAATCATATAAATTAATTAGATTAAAAAGAGGTTATGAATTAAAATATAACATTTTACACTATTCATTAAAAAATGAACTTTATCGGAAAAATACCAAAAATATACAAAACGTAAATTTTGATGCCCAGATTTTAAAGAAGAGTTTTATTTGGTCCAATAGAATGTATAAAAGTGAAAAAAACTATATTTAATGACGGTTCGCCATCAAAAGGCGATAAGTGAACCTTTAGTGAAAATTAGGGCATATATGCCTAAAATTGAATTCTTTTCGTATTTTAAGACTTTATCTTTTATTGGATAAATGTAAAAAAAATTAAAAACATATATAATCATATTTTATTTATTTCTATCCATTCCCGCCAATACAACGGCTATGTGTTAACTACCATTTAAAATAATATTATTTTATTACTAGTGTGCAACGTAAGATTTCAATGAAACACTTTTTTGCGTATCAGGTACGCTATCGAACATAGCAACCCCTTTAAAGTAAAATTAATATTTAATATGTAAATATTAATAAATATGAAAATTATTTATTTTTTATTTACCTGGGATGTTACAATAATCATATGAGGAAGCATTATTAGGTGATAAATATATTTTCAAAAAAAATATTAAAAAATAAGTGTTGTCCATAAGTTATGAATGAAGAACATATACTAAAAAATTAAAAAACATGTATCATGGTA
Organism: Viscum album; assembly: GCA_963277665.1. Classification (NCBI taxonomy): domain Eukaryota; kingdom Viridiplantae; phylum Streptophyta; class Magnoliopsida; order Santalales; family Viscaceae; genus Viscum; species Viscum album. The sequence goes on from OY728152.1 coordinate 1,750,993,534, forward strand.
AAAGTGTAGGAAATAATGATATAACAAAGATGATCCCTATAGCATAATCATAGGCATAAAGACATGGAATGATAAGTAAATTAAGAATAACAGTAATCTTAAACACTAATATAGGTATATAAATTATAAAATACATAAGGAGAATCACAACACTTTTTCAATAAAAACATGGAGCATGCATGACTTATTGATTACTATATTGGAATATACATCACTACATGATTCCCAAAAACATGGAAGAATATTGATCCCTACCATATTCCAATAATATATTTAAATTAGAATCACAATCAGATTTCCATAAAATAGTAAATAAGGCATCATTACATGAGTATCATAATATTGGTGAGCAAACATCAGTACTTGATTCCCATAACATAGTGGTAAAAGAATCACTAATCTATTCCAATAACATATTTGATCATGCATTAATTCATTATTCTTATAGTGGAGTAATCATTAATAAATGATTTTAATAATTAGTTCATGTGAGATAAATCCATAACCGATGCATTTGGGGGGAATATGTAACCCCGTATTTCATAACAATAACAATCCTTACATATGTGTTCCACTAGAATATTCAAACATTAAAAATTTAGACATCACTTAACAAACCCATTATAAATAATCGTGTTTGTAATGAAAATCTATAATATTCAAAAATTCATCCAGAGAATAAAGTTGGATGGTGTCATGAAAATATCCCAATTTTAACTAAGAATATTTGAGGATGTAATCATAGATAAATAATATAAAATTATGGTTTTTGGATTAATAACACAAAAAATATGAGTGAATACACTTCTTTTAAAATGATTGAATACTAAAGAAAAATAATTTCTTTAAAATGAGATAGTTGATGTTTATATAATATTTTAAAATTTTTATTGAAAATAAAAAAGAGGGGTTTGAGAAGAAAAATTTATAAGAGACGTATTATTTCAGACACAGTCATTGAGAAGATATACAAATAATTGAAAAATTATTTTATAAAATAAAAGCCTTTAAAATAACTTTTAAAAAATCAAATTCCATTTAAAAATCAAAATTTTACTTTTAAAAAATATAAAAATATTTCTTTTTATTCTCAAAACCATCATATGTTATAATTTAGAAAAACATTTTAATACCTGGATACTAAGAAAAAGTGATTTATTAAGAAGGATGATAATGATTCTTAAAAATTTCATACTTTCATAATTATGAAATACTGTATGGAGGAATATTTGAGTAAAAAGATTTATTTTAATAGGACATTTAGAGAATTGTTAATTTAAAATAGAAGGGTGGAAGAATCCATGTATATAATAAAGTAGTTCAAGAAGAAGTATTATAGCTCAATAAATGGAGTTGAGTTAATCAAAAACCCTTATTTAGTAAACTAAATAATTAGTTGTCAATAATTATTAATCAATAATGAATAATCAATAAGGATTAATCAATAATAGATAATCAATAATCCACAATCAATAATCACTAATTAACAATAAACAATAAATAATTAATAATTAATAAGTAAATATTAATATTGAATAATGTGTAAGTAAAAAGGTAAAAATAAATAAATAAAGTATAAATGAATAATAAATAAAATAATAAATATATAATATGGAAATAAATGGTAAATAATAAATTGTTTTTAATTAATAATGATTAATAAATAATAAATAATAAATAAAAATAAAAAATAAAAAATAAAAAATAAAAAATACTATATTTTATATAGTATATAGTATATAATATATAATATATAACATATAACATATAACATATAATATATAATATATAAGTAATGTTTAAAAAAAATTAATTAAAAAATTAAAAATAATATGAAAAATAAATAATAAATTAATAAATAATTTTCAAAAAAATTATGAACTATTAATAAAATAATAATAAATAAATAGTAAATATTATAATATATAATAAATACGTAACTGATAGTATGTTAATAATAATTTAATAATATAACAATAAAATAATAAACAAATAAAAGTTAGTTAATATGTAACGTATAAAAAAAATAATTAAAAAATAATTAATCAAAAAAATTAAAAATGAACAATACAATAAAAAATATAAATAAATAAATAATAAATAATTATTTAATAATAAGATAATAATAAAATAATAATCATTTAATAATGAAATATAAATAAAATAAAAATAAATTAATATCCCATGTATACACAATAACTAAATAATAAAAAAATAAAAAATAATAAATTAATGGATAATAATAATGTTAAGAATTTATAATTATTTAAATAATTAAAATATTAAATAAAAAAAATAATGAAATAAATTAATAAAAAATTAAAAAATTAAAATAAAAAAATAATAATGAAAGAAATAAATACTAGGTAAATAATGACTAATTAATAATAAATAATTAATAAATGGTAATTAATAAAACAAAACAATAATAAAAAAATAAAATTATAATACAATAAAAAAATAAATTAAAGATAATAATAACAAATAGATATAAAAATGATAAATATATATACATATAAATTTTTTTACATAATTATATATAAATACAAATTTATGTTACATAAATATATATTAGCACACTTATATATATAATTATATTTTCATATAAATAATATATATATATATATATATATCTAAACATAAGTAAATATAAATAAATAAATATATATATTTTGACATATATTATATAAAAATATATAAACATAAATATGTATAAATATGTAGAAATATATAAAAATATACACAAATATAAATAAATTCATATAAAATGATATATATATATATATATATATATGATAATAAATTACTAAAAGAGGAGAGAGCACAATAATTGCAACACTATAAAATCAGTTGGAATTCTAAGTAATGGAATAAAATAATTAATGACATAAAGATCATATGAAGACACTTTTAATTAAAGATAAAATCTCATTGAATGTGTATGATATATACTAAGAAGCTCAGGAGGCAGGCTAGCTAGCTCCCATGAAAATCAATTAAAAAACAAAGAGTAAAAAAGCTGTTCAAAGAGACTATCTAGACAGATGAGTATAAACCTCACCATGAAAATCAACATGAACAAGGATACTACAAATCTTAGATAAAAAAAGACCAACTGGAACTCACCTCTGAAATTTCTCTCTTGGAGAGAGAATTCAAAACATGATTGGAACATGATAGACATATAAAACTTCAAGTGAAAGCGACTCAAAAAGTCACATGCATTCAACCCAGACCGACAACATCTTCCATGGAACGTTCCATGATTGATCTCTAAGAATCTGAATTGCAATAGATGAGTCTGACTCAAGCTATAAGTCATGCCGGCCATAATGGACATCATATATGATTGCCTTTATCATAACCCAGAGCTGTACTTCGATTGTGAAACCATTTATAATGAATTGGAAGAAACATCCTTTTATAAAACCACTGTGATTGCGGAAGAATCCACCACACCCAGAGGGACCTTGTGTGCTATAAGATGCTCCTTCAATATTAGCCTTCAACCATCGAGAGATAAGTGGAATCAATCGAACATGTTTCATCATTAGTGTTTCCATCACCCATCAAATTTCACCAATGGATCTCAACAATACAAGGTCATAGACCTCATTCCTCAGGGTTCCAGTTTGAATGATGGAACTAGTACAAATCATACGATGAATAGCCAAAACACCACCATGAACCAAGGGTGAAGTGTTGTTAATGATCAAGCCATTTGTTTCTTTCCATAATAATGACATCAAGCTGGCCACAACTGCCAAGAGGAGATCATTAATTGGATCGCTGCACATGGCCTTGCTAGTAGAGTATAGTAGATCCTCAAAAGAACAGGAGGATAGACAGTAGTAGGGAATTTCATGCACATAATCCCATAGCTTGCAAACAAATATGTAGGAGACCTAAATATGAGAAATGGTTTCATCTAGCTCCAGGAAAAAATAAAAACTGTAGCTAGGTGCATTCAAAATCTCTGCAATAAGGCCAAAAATGGAATCCATTTTTTTCTTGATTTTCATGATGACCAATGAAGAGGAAGGGGGATAAACGGTTTATAAAAATCTATTACCCAAGATGGGGGATAAAAAAACCCAACTGAGAAAGCTGCATTATTCATTTGTGGTGAACATTCCATTCAAATTATACATTTGTACCAATGTGTCACTATCATTGTAATAGTACCTTGATATTTCTATTCAAATATGACTAGGAACCATGCATCTAATTAATGAATTATCATAAAAATCAGGAATGGATGTATTCTTTAGGAGTGAAGGGGTAACAATAACAGCATAGATGGGGCGAGGCAACCAAGGAGTAGTCTAGAAATTAAGAGGGGAGTGTTTGCATACATTCCATTTCAAAATGGCCATTAGCTCTGCATATGCCTGCTTTAATGCAGGTCAAACCGATGATCAATAATAGTTAGAGTACCTAGTATAGAGTTTATAAAAAAATTGGATTCCAAGAAATTCCATGGAATCATTAGATTTGGAAATTAAATTCTAAGTGAGCATACTAATCAAGGATTCGTTGAATAATCATATATTCTTTAACACTAAGTATACCCATATGGAATGGTTTCACACATTCTTTTCATGAAACAATGACCATATTTTTCTTATGAATCGATCCAGTCTATATAATGTTTCTGATTTTACAGTTAATCTCTCTGATAAGGGTTTTGATCCATCTATACAGAGAAAAGGAATAAACGAACATCGATGTAATCACTGAATTTACCAATAACATCCTCCCTACCTGCAACATGTTTTCCCCCTTCCAATTTTTTAAATAAATTGTGATTTTCAAGGAAATTTTTTCTAAATGGCATATTTTAACTCTACCCCAAAAGAGAGGCACTCCAAGATAATTGAATAGAAATGGTCTCCGCTTAACACCAAAATTCAATGCAACACATATATACACACACACTTAAATTTGTTTTAATATAATATATATATATATATTAGAATATAAATATAAATATATCTATATATACATTTATCAATACACACACATATTTATTTTTAAAAATTATTTATATATGTGTGTATAAATAAATATATTCACATAGTTTTATTGAAAATTTATTTATATACTATATTTAATTATAATGATATATTTATACAAAAATAGAATATATTTTATTTATAAAGACAATTATATATATATATATTTATTTATTTACAAATATTTTTATAGACACATTAATAAAATTTTGCATTTGATAGACACATGTTTATATATAAACATTACTTATATAAGAATATATATACATATCAATACATCTTTATAAGGTAAAAAAACTCAATAGTTATTTATTTTAAATTAAATTATTAATATATTTTTGTTTCTATATGGTTTATATGTTTTAAAATTCATTTCCATGTTAATATTTATTTATAAAAGTGATTTATTACAAGTAAATATAAAAAATATTCATATATTTAATTAAAAAAACTATATTCTAAAAAATTATAATAATTAAAAATCATAATATCAATATGAATGTAATCCCTTATAATAATTTTTTTCCCCGCCAAAATAATTCAATAAACCACCTTAAATAAGGTTAAAATTTCATTGAATATAAAAAACCTGGGGTACCACAACTAAAAAATAAATTTTGGAGGCCCTCGTGGCCTTTTTTGACATCTATGAAATAGTGATCGAGGGTCCCGTGATTATTATGGTTCATATCTCATCAGAGACATCTATTTGATATTTCGTAGAGTCGAAACAGACACCCAGATCAAATGTTATGGTTGTTTAAAGTTCATGTTTGATTTCCAACTTTTTATGAAACTATAATAGTGTTTATTATTTTAACTATTAAAAAAATATAAATATAATTTTATTTTATTTCATTTAATAAGATTCTATTTGACTATTTGTGGGGTTAAAATGAACTCTCAAATAAAAATTTATGTCCATTTGATTCCAAACTCTAATATTGAACTTATTGATGATTTATTTTATGTATCAAATTATTATTAAATAATAATTGAAAATATTTATTAATTAATACAATAAATTTAATTATAATTATAAATAAGATTATATATATGATAGTTTATAATAAATATTAAAGTATATATATATATATATTGTTTCAATAATCATTTAATTTAGTGGCGAGTTTTTAAAACTGCCGCAGAAAATAAATTTAAATTTTTTAGGAATAAATATTAAATCAAAAACAAATTTTAAAAAAACATTTAGCATCGGTTTTTAGAACCATTGTAAATCCCCCCATAAATTGTTTTATTCTAATAGTGTTACATCATTCACGTTGAGGATAAAATCAACCGAAAAGAGAGTGTGTTAAAAAAATTTAACAAGTAAACACCTTTTTTTATATCTTGTTAATATATAATCTAGAGAATATTAAACAGTCCATAAATATTCTTCAATTTCGTTTAATTAATTTTTAAAACAATCCATGTAGAGTGTTGATGAAAAATGATATTCACCATTCTTAGAGGTAGTAGTCCGGCATATATTAATGTTTAATTATTCATTTTCATAATGAATGTGATGGATTGAATATATATGAGAAAGAATAATTTACTAATTATAATGGGGAAATAACTAAAAAATTAATTCAACAAATTCACCCTTTTTTCCAACCATGAATGGTGATAATGAAAAACAAACCACCTCAATTCGTTGATATAGTAGTCTGCATGTATGCATGATCGATGAAATTTTATTCATAAAATTTGTAATGGATTGAATAATTTTTAATAAATTAAGAAAATAACATTATATTTTATTAATAATATATATTAAATTATATTATTATGGATATGATGAGTTTTTAAGAGGAATATGAAGAAGAAAATATTATGTAGTAACAACACTCGGGCTAAGAACCTTGGATTTTTCTTGGAAATATCCTTTTAAATAGAGGCCATAAGATATGTATTTGAGAGTAAAGGATTATTAAATTGAGAGAGTATTAATGGAGGAAAACATATTAGAATTTTAGGATAAATTTCTATGGGATTTTTTTATCATTATGTCAGGGAAGTGACCCCCATTCATATGTGAAAAGATGAGTAATTTTTTAATTACCTACTTCATTTCAATAAATTTATGTCACTAATCTGGGGTCAAAGTTCTCAAAAGTGTAATATAGTGGAAGTTAAATGGGTTTTACAAAAAACCAATAATATATACACTACGAGGAACATTTTTAAATCTTTCAAATATTTTATACATTGTAAAAATCATTTCCCTTTTCTACTCTTACCTTGGTACCAAGTGTGTTTAATTTCAGTAATTAATTTTATCTAACAAAATTAAATTTTGAATTGTTGGATAATTTGAAATTAGGATTTAAAAATTGAAAATAAAATTAAAAAAAATATATGGTTTATAAAAGATAATATCCCAACACACACACATGAAAAGTAAAATGTGTTTTTAGGAAAAGTAAATATTAAGCTTAAAATTTATATTTATGTTTTAATTATCAATGTTATTAATTTTTATGAAATAAATTGGTTGATTATAAACTAAATAGTTTCTTTTAACATTCAAAGGAATTAATAACAAAATTTGACCTCGAAAATGTTTATTTAAAAGGGAAGATGAGAAGATACTTTTAAAATAAAATTTTATTTAATTTAAGTTCTAATTATTAAACATATGTTTTATAAGTCCATAACAACATTTATAATTAGTAATTTTTTCACTTAAATACAATATTTATTAATTAAAATGTTTAGTAAACTACTAATTCTTACATAAATATTGATAATGTCTTAAAATATATAATTTTGAGTGAAATTATATTTCTCAAAAAACTTTTAAAATGAAATTATTTTATAAATGTACCCAAAATTCATAATAAAATAATATTTAAATGATTAACACAAAAATAACATTATTTCAAATAAATTACAATTAAAAAATTTATTAAATTATCTTTTTAATAAAAAAATATAAAAAGGGAAACTTATTTTGTTGAATAAATAACCTTTTAAATCATTATGTGTTTTTAAACATAATTTTTAAGAATTTATAATTTTTTAAAACATATATTATTTAATATAGGTTTTATTATTATTAAATTTTAATAATAATAACCATCTAGTATCTTGGGGATCATTTTAGTTAGGTTTTTCATGTGAACAAAGCTATCATCACAATGTTTATTTAATGAAAACATATATAATAAAATTATTGAGGTGTTACAACCTTGGATTATTGAATGTGGTAAGATAAAGAGGTGTGACTAGGGTAGAGTTTTTTATCTAATTCTTTATAATGATTGTAAAAATTTGGTGGAGGTGAGAATATTTTATAGGTAATGAGAATGACATTGTTGTAAGTATATCATCTTAATATCAATAGAGCACATGTCTTACATGAAACGTAGAGAAAAAGAGGATGAAAATAGATTGAGTGATAAGTTCAGTTCAAGAATTCATAAATTATTTATGTTTACATATGTTCTATCTTTAATTATTTTACACTTAAATCACACACTTTTCAATTTATTATGTCTACCCTATTAGTTATTTTTTACCTAAGTAATTTTTTTAATGCCAAAAAATAAAAAGATTCATAAAACATATTTTAAACCAACTAATTCCTAATATGAATGAAATTCTATCAACTAAAATCTATATAGATAAAGAAGTTACATTTGGTATTATAACATGTAAAAAAAATATTTAGGAAATGTGAACATTAAGCATATAAATAATCTTTAAGGTAAATTATCGATTTTATTTATTCCCATGAAACTAATTTGTTTATTATTATAAAAAATAAGAGTTATGTTACTTTAAATGAAATATAAAATAAAATATAATCTTGTGAATACAAAATTAAATGTTATAGAACAAATTATTTTTTATACTGCTAATATTACTTACTTTTCAAAATGATAAACATGGGTTTTCTAAATTCAAAATTTTATCTATTTATAGAAATAATTTCAATAATTAAATATATTTTTTCATGATTTTTTATATATGTTTTAATTTTTAGTTTATGGTTTTATTATAAAAGAGTTGGTATTTGAAGAAAAATATAATTTTCTACCATTAAAATAATAATCAATATATTCAAAGAAATATCCAAAATTCATATTATGCTAATATTGACCTACAAATTCCAAAATAAAATTTCATTTTTAAATTTTACATTCTAATATAAAGAAATTTAAATATAAAATTTAAATATAAAATTTAATTTGATAAGACCCCTACCTCAGTGACCTAGAGCTAGTATCCTCTTTATTACATTAGCATACAATACAAGCAACCATTTAACAAAGGACCGAATTGTTTTGTTTTGTTGAAGAACCATATACATAAATTAATTATATTTAACATTGTTAATATAATATAAAACATAGTGAGAGAAATTATTTTATATCATTTATCTCATTCAAAGATTCATTAATCATATCTCTATAAGAGGAAAAAAAGAAAGGAGAGCCATGATTCATAGTAAAGTTATCATACTATGGAAGATATCATGAGTAAATAATGAAAAATCAACATTGCAAAATAAATAGATGAAAAATACATACCATTTTATCAATAAATTAAGAAAAAAATAAATCAATAGACAATATAAATGAATTTATAATATGAGAAAATAAAACCAAGAATTTAATGAATGACATTATAAATTTTAGATATCATGATCTTAGAAATCATGCTATCTATACCGTCAAGACCTTACTCTAAGGGAGTTTAATCGTTTTGTAGGTATACACCAAAAGCTCATTTAATTTTTCAAATTGAGTTGTCCCATGAGACTCGTCGAGGTATATATGGGATATCTATAACTAGGCCTGACCCATCACTACATATAAAATGTATTTCTCTTATATATAATTATCAATTTAGTTTGTATAAAACATTCATTATCAACAAGTATCTATATTGTTTAAATATTAAGCAATATCAATATTTCCCTAGCCAATAGAATAAATATAATGGTAAAACACCATATATAATAATTTTATAATGTATAGTGAATATTTATATCCATGAAACAAAATATATGGTTATTTAAGATATATGTAATTTATAATGACATTGGTAATTGAATGTTTCAAGAGAAAGATAATGAGTACAAAACTAATCAAGAAAGTTGATGCCAATACATTCCCTAATCAAACCAATCCCAAACCATCATGATAAATAATAATCATTATTATTTTAAAATATATATCTATTTTATTATATTTAATATAATGGGGTGTTATCATTGATGAATATAAATTCCATAAAAATACAATTAAAAAATTCAAGAAGAAAATACACTATTCAATTTGAAATTCAAATTTGAAGACTAAAAATTTCAAAAATGGTAAGGAAAAATTTTCTATTGGAAATAATTTTGTAAATATGAGATTGTATCTTAAATTTAATGATAATTAATTTCATAGGGAAAATTATATTCAGGATGAGTACGTTAAAACAATGATTCCTTTCACATTTTTGGTAAAAAGTAAAAAAGGGATATTATTCAAAAAATTATAAAAAGATTACTCTAAAACCATTTTGTAAGAATTAAACTGTGGTAAATATTTATTTAATAAATCATTGTAGAGTAATAAAAATATGTTTTAAAACATTTAGTAGAAAATATGGGTCTGGAAGAAAAATATTCCTAATGAGTAGAAAAACAAATTTTATATTCTTTTAAAACATCATTTTAGGATAATGAGTATTAGAACATGAAAAATTAATGGAAAACATATAAATTTTAGAAATAATGAAAAATGAATATAATATATTTGGATTAGGATATAAATTTAGAATAATTCTCCCATTAGATACCTAAAAATAAAAAAGTTTTCAATAATAATGAGATTGTGAAATAAACCCACACAACTTTGGTAGCATATCAATTCTAAACCCATGAAAGAAACAATATAAAATGAAACATTAAATAGTTTGAATATAAAATATTCATTGTTGAAAAAATAAAATTGGTTGTAGATACAACTCAAATAAATTATTAGGCGTATGATTCTTAATATGTCCCAATGGAGTGGAAGTTTACATGAAATTTCTTAAAAAGACCATACCATAGATGTGATAATTTTTAAATTAATTAATTTTTGTATCTAATGTAAACAAAAATGAAAAAAATAAAAAAATAAAAATTATGAAATACACTAAAAGTATATTCATATAAAATAATTTTAAATGAATATGTTATATAATCCAATGAAATTAAATTCAGTTATAAAACCCCTTAACGATTGATAATATTCAAATCAAATCCCCATGAACAATGTAGAATGAATTGTAATTAAAAATTCAATGAATTAAGAAGGATTAATGATAGAAAAAAATGAATGGATTAGAATATACACTATTTAAAATAAATTAGTTCTGTATCATTAATAAATTCCTAAATAAAATGACATTGAGACAAAATCAATTATTTGAGGTCCAGATCATCACAAGAATTATTTATACACTCAAATAGAAAACTTATGTTAATTATTAACTTTTTTTATGAATAAATTTAAATTTTACTATTAATTTTTTTATTTATAATTATTTTATATTTAATTTTTTAATCAATTAATTTCATGTCATACATTTTGATGATATTCAATTCGTTTGTCCTAATTGGTTCGATAGACAGACTATGATCAAAGAGTTCATTATTCCAACATATCTTGTATAATAATCATTAAAGAATTTAAACTTTTATACATAAATATTACTTTTAAAAACAAATATGAAATATGGTTATCAAAAAACAACTATATTGTAATCATTTAGATAATATTCTATACATACTCATGAGTAAATCTTCCATTTTTAAATAATATATATTTGAAGAAGGTAATGAATATTTGATATTTATAGGAAGAAAATAATTTCAAAAATATAATATTTTTTATTTAAATAAACTTATATATATATATACCATCCATGTGATGTGGTGATGAAAAACAAATCATATCTCTCCGTGGAGGCGATTTTCAACCCATACGCTCGGACTACATTATTATTTTTCATAGAATGGAAATGTATGAATGTAAATGATATATTATATTTTCAGAATGATACATATTTCATGAATTTAATATATATATATATATATAATAAATATAACATTATAACCATCCATAATAGGAGGTGACAAAAAACAAAATACATCAGTTCATGAGGGGGTAGTCCACTATACAGATGAACGACGGTTTCATTAACAACTTAATGGAAGAGTATATGGATATAGTGTAATAAATTTATATATATACATTTATGTATATGGGATATAACATTTTTTTTATATCATCAGGGTTTAATAATATATAATTTAGGTGGCAGAAAGAATATGATAATAATGTTCTATTTATAACGATAGCTTGTCTTCGAACAACCATAATAGTTTAACACTAGAATACTTTTGTTGGAATAGTCATGCCATTGAACTGAATTATGGGCTATGATCAAAGTGGTTGGGTACATTTTTTACCATGTTTAGATGTATAAATGGATTAAATCTTATTCGACTGTGGTAGTTTATATTATTCTAAGACAATTCGGGAATGTTCCATATAAGATATTGCTACCTTGGATTGATTGCCTACATCTTGTGGATCATATTCATATCATTGTAGCTAATGTCTATAAGGAAGAAAATCAATTTTATGATATTATTTTCATGAAATAAATTGAGGATATCAGCTCTAGATGGTATTTTATTGAATTATATTTTTTTAATTGAGTTTTTAAAGTGAATAGACATGGGGATGTGTATGCCTTTGATTTGTTTTCCCCTTACAATGTTGTTCATTCTTCCAATTATTTTAATAAAATTATTCAAGAGCAGTCTTGAATAACCCATGGGCATTCTAGATAATAAAAATTAAAAATAAATTACCATAATGAATATAAATTCACTATACCAAAAATATAATTTAATATTCATTCACATATCATTTTTATCCCTATGTGAATATTAATGATAAATTTAAAGGAAATAGAGTGTAATTTTTAATTATTCTATACATAAATTATTATATAGGTCACTTTTAGAGAAAAGTGTCTTCTATGTAATTGAATCTCAATACTTAGGTAATAATGGTTGAAATAATGTTATCAAATAATATTGACTATGAATATAGTGGCCTTATCACATAGTTTTAAGATAGGTTATCCTAATTTACCATTTTATTGTGGAGATATTTTTTATAGTTTCTTTTATTTATTTTAAAAATAAAATTATGTTAAAATTATTAAATAATATCAATTTTGATGATTGAAATTATGGGATCTATTTTACAAAATTAAATCTCAAGATTTTTTTATAAATTCTATTTATTAGTATCTAAAAAAGCCCAATGAAAAATTGTTTTTTAAGAATTTTTTTTCAAACATAAGATGATCTTATAGTAACTACATGTCTACTAATAATAATTTTATTAATAAATTGGAATGTAATATATATATTTCATTTAATTAATTCCTTATTATCGCATTTTATTTAATTAAATTTGATAGACATTATAGTAATTAAAACATTTTTAAAAATATTTATTTTTAGGCATAAAAATAAACATATAATACAATCATGAAAATTATAGATACAGATGAAATTAATTTCATTATGATGAATAAAATTATTCAAATTTGACATTATTTTCAAATATAAAATATAGGGAAATTTTTAATTTTTACAATTTAGTGAAATGAAGTGATTGTATTTGAAAAATTAGTATTTTTCATTATTCACTAAAAAATTAAACTTTTTAGAGAAATATAAAATTTTCACTCTAAGATAATTTTTATATATTTTTAAAAATAATATCATTTTTATTGAATAAAATTAATAAAATCATAATAAATATAATATATTATCTTCTCATGAAAGTAATTGAATTCCATTTTTGAGGAAAATATATTTTTATGAATAAAATGCTGCAGTAAAATTTGAAATATTCTTTAATAATAATATGTCCATAAATTTATAATGAGTAAGAAATTTATATATACTTTATAAATTTGTTTTTATCTCCATAATTTATAAGTACATTAAATTTTATTAGTTTATTTTTATTCTATATAATGTCTGAGTTATGTTTTAGGAGATTTATAGGGGTTTTGGCATATTATAGAGGTTGTTATGGAGGTTCAAAATTTGTGGATGGTTTGTAAAATCCATATTCTATATCAAGGAAGATGTGTAAGGTATAATACATTACACCAGGTTGAATAATCTTTTTCACATGGTTTGGACAAACCATGAATGTTCCATAGAGAAACTGTGCTTCTTGAAACACAGGTAATTGAATGGTTTGGACACATTTTTCATAATTTTGTGAACCAAACATGAGATTTGTTGACTTAATATAGTAGGATTGTATTTATTTGTGCACATTTTAAAAAAATCAGGAATATAGTTGTCACCATTAAAAATAGGGATCTAATATGTGTTAGTCCACCCGACCCCCTCTAATTTCAAAATCCCTCCATTACCTAAATTTTTATTTATCCCTAAACTTGAGGGAAGATACCCTTTGATCCAGATATAATTATTAGGATAATCAATGTGTGTTTGAGAACAATACTCCCTGATAAAAATGCATTTTTCATATATATTCTTAGATATTGCCTTCTTCTCTCTCTCATAATCATAGATCAAATCAATGGTAGATAGATCCAAATTCTATGATGGGAATCATGATGAATTACTATTGTTTTTTAAGGGACTATGTTTTATTCCTGGATCTAAATTTTCATATTTTCATTATTCCTTTATAGAAACCATATTGATACTGGTGTCTTGTATCTCGACTAAAATTTATTTATAACTTGACTGATAAGTTTTTATTTAATTATTTTCTTGAAATGGTTTTTAAATCCTTGTGTGAATCTTGATGGAAATCATTTTTGGATTTGGATTTGAAATTTGAGAAAAGTAGATGGATTTTTAGAGAACCCCCACTGTTTATAATTTTTAAATGATGATTTTGAAATTATGAATTGGTATTGAAACAATAATTTTTTATGAATGTATTTAAATAATTAAATGGTTTTATATGGATTGGTTTGGCATTAGTATGTTGTCTATATGGTTGGGGTGATACACCCCAATATTCAAAAAGAATAAAATTTTATTGAATTACTTGTATGACAAATAATAAAAGTGTATAAGTAAAGAAAATATAAAAAGAATTTAATATATATTTAAAATTATAAATAAATTAAATCCATTATATATATTTCAATCCACACAAAATCTAGTTATCTTGCATTATTGGAAAAAATGACTTTATTCAATATATTGCGTTACATACAAGACTGAATCTTATCGAAAACTTTTAATATTAATATTTTAAAAAAATATCTCCGACAAATTTATATTAATGTTATTAATATTATTAAATAAAAAAATGTGATATTAAAGTCATTGGTTACCAACTAATTATAAACGAATTTTAAAAGAAATTGAATATAATGGAAATCCTTTTATAATGTAAAATTATAAGCACCCAATGGTA
Organism: Viscum album; assembly: GCA_963277665.1. Taxonomy (NCBI): domain Eukaryota; kingdom Viridiplantae; phylum Streptophyta; class Magnoliopsida; order Santalales; family Viscaceae; genus Viscum; species Viscum album. The sequence continues at coordinate 1,751,009,039 of OY728152.1, forward strand.
TTTTAGATTAAAAAATTAAATTAAATTATATAATTGGATGATATTAATTAAATTAATATATTACATATTAAATAATATTTTTTGCATTAATCTAAAAAATTTTATATGAATAAGATAAGAAAAATTCCGATTGAATACATAAAAAACAGTATTTTTCTAAAAGTAGTTTTGCCGCGTTGTAATGCCACACAAGGTTTAATACTAAAATTTGATACATTGATAAATTTTATTTGAAAAAATAAACATATTTTTAGAAATTTAATGTTAAAATTACATTCGGATGAATATTTTGTATTTATCTAATGAGTTTAATTTTTTACTAAATAGTTAAAAATACTGAATTTAAATTAAAAAATAGTATTCCATCAAAAATATCTACAATGATAAATTATATTTTAAGTTATTTTTAAAATTAAATTAGTGCAACTATATATATATTAATTAAATATTTCAAATTTTAATCATTTGTATATTGAATTTAGATATAATATCTAGAAAACATTTGAATACTTCCAATTTAAAAGCCAGCTTTGTTGTCACATCTGCAGGAAATTTTTTGAAATAAATTCTACAACTTCTGTTAACATAATTTGAAAAACTATCTTAAATATTTAGAATTATAATTTTTTATATAAAAATAAGGATAAATTATAGACGCTTCAATGGACAGGGGAATACATTGACCGTTGAGGTATAGGCGTTACACACCGGTGTTATGCTATCAAAAAGGTTATCATTGGGGATCTGAAATATGGAACAAGACTCAGAGGTGCTGATTCAGGCCCTTCCAGGGAAATTTTATTTGTCTTGATTTTTGACTTACTTCTTTCGTGGTTGTTCCATGTAGATTTATAATGAATGTGTGGTTTTCCATATTCATAGGGAGGCCAACTTCGTTGAAGATGTTCTTTCTTGGGGGTGTAGTCATGATGCCCCCTTGGTGGTGTTATCTAGGTTGGGATCATTACCCTAAGAGTGTATTAGTATTTTTATGGGGGAATCCTTATGTATTAATCATTTTATACCAATTTTAATTCTAGTACTATGTAAGGTTCTTCATTTTGGAATAAAAAAATAAATTTTCAATCAGTCACAACAATTAATGTAAAAATATGTTTACTTAGAGGTTAATATAAAAAGTTAAGGCGTGGAAATGACAAAAAACATGGTAAAAAATCCAAGGATGGTTATATTTTTTCCATATATCTTCTTTTAATGAAAATAGTTTATTATTGGAGGTATGTTAGTTAAGGGATATCTCCCAATAGTGTTAGATTTTTCGTATTTACCATAATGCCACTCATCATCTACTATAAAAGGGCACTGACCCCCTCAGTTAGACCCACCTATAAATCAATTATTATCATACTAATAATTATCAATTATCTTCACAAATTCATTCCTCTCATCATGTAATCATTTTATGTGAATACATCAAACCTTTCAATGGTTTAGTGAAAAACAATATGAGATACCAGAAGAAGAGGTGACATTCATCAATATGCATATTTGTTTTATTTCATTATCCACCCAATTAATTTTTTATTATATAATAATTATATAATAAAACATGTATTATAAAATATATATATATATATATATATTATTTTTTATGGGTGTGACCTAAAAAATTACACACTTTCATCAAATGGGTTACGACATCATCATTCGTGTATCCAGCGGACTTTCGCCTCACAAACTATTGTTATTCGTTTTTCCATTACAACCATTCATGGTTGGGTATAACTATAGAAATAAAATTTACATATGTTATTGAAGAAATTTATTATTTACTTAAGATTATTTAATTATTATATAACACATAAATTCACACTTACTATTTTTTTCATAATATGATAACATCGTTAATGATTGTGGTGGACTCCAGCCTTACGAATCGAACTGATATGTTTACACATTACATGGAATGTATTAAGGATGAATTTAATAAATATATGTGATATATATGATATAAATATATAAATATAATTAATATATATATATGTATTGTTTAATTTTCATTCATTCAATATTAAAGAAAATGAAAACAACATTCATGCGTATGTACAACCTACCATCTCCATGAACGGTGTATTTCATTTTCTATCACTAAATTATATAGATTACTAATAATAAATATATAATGAATATATAATATATTGAAATTATTTTTTAAATTTTATATATGATTAAATCATGATCAAAATATTAGGAACAAGAAAACCCCAAATAAAAAGCATACTCGAAAAAAAGAAAGTTATTACCCGAAATGATGAAAATAATTATATATTATTAATGAGACAGTAATAATATTTTTTAAACAGATAATATATTATATAATAAATATTAATATGGTAATTTAATAATTCAATATTATTTTTCAAACCACTATAAATGTGTTTAAATAAATTATAACTGAAAGTAAAGCACGAGGTAATAGATTATCATCTAACTATTTCTTCTATGAGACATACACCATTTTCACCATTTATTTTCATTGGGAATATAATTCAAATGTTACCCAGTGGTAAGGTATTTCGTCTCAAATTAATTCCATTGAGGAATATTGTAAAGTTATGCACCAAATTAATTTTATTTGGTGTATATAATACCCATTATACATGTAGTATCATGAATAATTTATTTGTAATTATAATTTTAGTTTTAATTATAATTATTTCATCAATAGGGATTTGATCAAAAAGTTTCCAATTGGAAATGAATTTCTTACCTCATTTTCTTTTCATTGGGTCAAACGTACAATTCATTTATTATGATATTATACGAATATGTGCATAATTACTTTTGAATATATATATTTTTTATTATTTGTATTAATAGTCGATATACATAATCTATTCATTGTTTAATTCCCACTTCAATGTTACGATTATTTTAATAGTTTATTTTAAAATCTCATTCTAATTGAGATAGTTTATTATTGAATTTTATATAAAGAAATATATATTATAATATTTTAATTAACCATAATTTTTTTTTCTAATCCAATTATTAATGATTATTTTCAATTGATAATATAATTTTCCCACTCATTGGTACATAAAATTATTGTTTTTTAATAAAATCTGATTACATTTCTCCATTCGTTCGGATATTGTTTTTCTTAAAAAAATTTATGAAAAAATTATCAATTATATTTTATTCATAAAATTTAAAATAATTTATTAAAATAAATTTTTGCCATTTTTTATTTTTAATTTTTTTTTCAGATGTACTTTCGTTTTGTTTTAAGAAAATGCACTTTTTAAAAAATTTTACTGTGAAAAATGAATAATTTTTTTACATGTAGAAAATTACTCACTAACATAACCTACATTTATTTGATGAATTATTTTTAATGTTTTGGCGTTATTATTAAACAAAAATCATTCTAATAGTTATTTTAAATGAAAATGTATTTTCAAAATGAAAAAGATATTTTCTTCATTAATGTTTTTAAATTTTTTTAATGTATTTATTTTAATCAATGATAAAAAACCATTATTATGAATCCCTTGGGTGAACCTATTTTATTGATATAAAACATAGTGTTCCTTCAGATGCATTATGATCATTTTTACTAAGGAAATTATGTAAACTCCACTCCTAGATAAATTATTATATTCTCTAAATTCCCTTCTTGAATAATTCAATTACCTTTAATCATTAGTAATTAAATTTCCCATGAATATATATATTATTTATTATGTATATGATTATTTTTTAAATAATATACAATTATTATATTCAATGTTTAATTTTATAGATATTTGATTATCTGGAGAAATATTGGCAAAATCATATTTTTTACTCAATAAAAATATTTGATAAGGTACATTATTTATGAATTAAATTGATTATTTGATATACTTATAATGGTTTTGATTTTTATGACATAGGTTGGGTACCATTTAATGTAATATTTTTAATTCATAAGTAGTCTCATGTGACGAAATTTGTTGTATGTAAACCCTCGGTGTTTGTACCTGAACAATTTAAATTTTATGGAGCATATCTCTTGATAGAAGTATCTTGTGAAATTTTTTGAAAAAAAAACATATGGTTTTAGACAATATTTTTTAAACTATATTTTCGATAGATAATGACATAAATGTTATCATGTTCCTTGAAAATGTGATGCATGATAATTAAGAATTTCCTTCATTATGTATTCAGTTATTACTATCCGATAAAATTTCACTGTGAAAAAATATGTGGATTCATTTCATTATCCATTTATTGATTAAATGTCAAGTGATTTTAGTTATTTACATTACCATATTGATTACTCCTTATATACCCTTGATAGCCATGCTATTTAAATGGTATATGTTTTCAGTTCTTTTTCATTCCATATTTATTAATCTCATTAATTAATTATTCCTTCCACTATACATAACCCCTACAAGGAATTTGGGCCCTCCCTTATTATTTTACATTTCCCCATTATTCAAAGATTCTTAATAAGAAATATATGAAAAGTAATTCTTGATGGAATAATGATTTTTCTCACAAAAAATGTTATATTTTATGTATCCATTTTTATTAAAATACTCATGTATATATCTAGTTTAACAATACTACTAAACTCATTGGACCATTCGAACTATAATATTGTATCTATTCTAGTGTAATGGTATTGGGAACCTACTTCAAGCTATTGAGGTAAGGGTTATTATAGTTGGTATCTTAGAATGTTAATAAAATTACATGGTAACAATATGTAGAAAATGATAGAATATGGAATATAACACTATGATAGAATTTGAGGATATGTATATAAGAATATACTAATGTTTTGGTAATTTAGATATTATGTTGGTTTTCTAGAAATACATATCTACCTAAATATTACAATTGGATGTTATTTTGAAACAAACTTACTAGTGATAATAACACTAAAAAAGGAATGATGGGCTTGAATCAAGCATAACCTGGTACATAATAATGGGCCTTACTGCACACCTAGTTTGAAACCCCTAGGGATATGCTTAGGATAATTCAAATTTTTTTATAAACCATTATAATGTATATGAATAGATAATGAAAATAAGTGATATAGGTTAAACCAATAGACCATAAAAGAACCTAATAGTTAACAAATATATGTATATTGCTGTTGGTATTTTTTTATAATAATCATGGAACATTTAAGGAATCTATTAAACATTAGAATAATTTGTATACTTATTAACATAAGAGTTATTAATACCATCGTGTGTTAGATAGTCAATATTGATCGTAAGGTTAAAGTCTTTAAAATATATTTTTATGTTTAATAGGATGATATTCTACTAATATTAATAATAGTGTGTATAAACTTTACTGATGGTATGTGTCTTAGTGGAAATGTTATTTGTGGAATAATTTAATAAAATTTTATTGAAATAATTTTTATGTTATTGGTAAAATTTAGGGTTAATATGATCATTAATGGAATTTTAATAATATCCATATAATATTATTACAGTTTTATTAAAAAAAATTGTATTGAAAACAATAGTGAAATGTTTACATAACGATTAATTTATTTCAGGGTTATCCATCATACTGTTTTTCAAATATTATATAAATTATATTAATGTAGAATAGATAATGGAAAACCATATTTATGTTGAAAACCCATTGCATCTAGTGAGGGAGTGGGTGTCTAACCTATGGCTGAAGAACGATAAAGGTTTCATTCCCACCACTAGATTACACAATATCCTAGTAAATATTTCATTTTTTTAGTTGAATAATTTGTTGGAAAAATATTAATGATAAAATATTAGTATTAATTTTTCTATTTTTGATATGTAGGTGATGAACATATAATTTCTGGGTAATATCTAAAGAAAAATGGAATGAATTTTCACACTTTTTTGGACCATACAATTTGTTAAAATGTGTATTTTAGTGTTTTAGGTATAAATGATATTATTTTTGGATATCGATTTCATAGAGTTATAAATAAATTAGATGTTGATCAAAGAATAAACAATGTAAAAAAATTGTGTTTATAATATAGAAATATGTGAAGTTAGAATATTCTGTTATATTATTAGACTATAAAAGAATCACTCAACATTATGAAAATGATCTAGAAAAAATGTTATCATAATAACTAAATTTTCCTTGAACCTGTGATTTTTTAAATAATTACAAATTTATGGGTTTGAAACCCTCAAGTTTTTGTTGATCATTAAATTTTTTATCATCAATGAACTCAGTAAATCCCTATAATTATTTACACATTTTCTCTATGTCCAAATCCAAACATGCCACATATATTATCTTATATAGAAACTCAGTATTATGTTATTCTGGACGACCATTGTATTTATGATTCTTATTTATTAGGAGTATATTTCCTTAAAAAAAATACAATTTGGATATTTCAATAATGGTATTTTAAAATATCAAAACCTTTATTACAATGAAACTATGTAAATTGTAAGGATATAATTTATTTATGGTGGGGATAATTTAACATCCTACAATTCCAAAAGAATAACATTTTATTGAATAACATTTATGACACACAACACCAATTTTAGAAGGTAAAAAAACATCATGATAATTTTTAATATATTTTATATTTTAAATAAAATAAATTCATGATGTATCTTTTAATTCATTCAACACAAAGTTATCTTGCATTATATGAAACAAAAAATTTCTTGGATATCTTGCATTATACGAAAGATAATATTTTTCTAAATACTACGAATATTAATATTTAATATGAAAATTAGCTCCTAGAAATTAAATTTTATTTTGTGAATATCATTTACTGACTTATGAAAATATATGGTTAAATTAGTTGGTTACGAAATAATTAAAAAAGGACTATAAAAACCAATTGAATATAATAGAAATGAATTTATAAATAAAATAAATGAATTCAACTGAAAGTGTTATATATGAATGAATTAAATTATTTACTATTAGTGTATCATATTAAATAAATAAATATATATATATTATATTGAATATTTATTTTTGACATTAAAACAATAGATTTTATATGAATAAGATAAGAACAAATACAATTTTATACTTAAAAAGATGTATTTTTTTAAAGGCAGTTTTACCGCAATATAATGAGACACTAAGTTTAAAAATAAATTTTGAAATGATTATTAAAATAACTTCAAATAATACAATTTATTTTTTAAATTATAATGTCTACATTATCTTAGGTATAATTTTTTGTATTTTTTAGAGAATATTCAATTTTGGATGAATATTGAAAGATACTAAATTTTAATTGGAAACTGACTTTTCATCTAAATAATATAAAATTTTAATTTATATTTTAAATTTGTTTTAAAGAAAAACTAGATAAATTATTATTATAATAATCCAATTTAGATCATTTTAATCCTTATATATTTATTTTAGATTTAAAATCATAGTAATTGTTTTTCACATTCTCACTTTAAGAACCCTATTTATCATCACTTCAGTGGGTTAAATTTTAAAATAACTTCTTCAAAAAAATTTAATTGAATTTTTAAAAATGTGTTCAATATTTGGAGTAAAAATAATTTATAATTGATAATAATTCCAATTTTATTAGAAAATTTATTAGTGAAAAATGATAATTTTAATCACAACGATTATAGTAAAAATGAGTTCACTTAGTGGTTAATCTTAGAGGATAAGTTGTTGAAATGATCCAACACATATCCATAACTAATTGGATTTTAATATTTTTTCCATATACACTCTGTTATCTAAATGTTTTAATTATTAGAGGCACATTATGTAAGGAAGGCCTCCCAATATTGTTCACTATTAGTATTTCCAAAAATGTTACTCATCATCCACTATAAATGGGAAATCACCCATCATTTATTCCCACATCTCAAGAAATTTGAATCTTCGAAAACTAGACCAATTAAATTAAAAAGTTTCCTACAAATTTCCTATAATACTTTGTTTGAGGATAAAGAATCATTTCAAGGTATTAGTGAAAACTAATATGATTTTCATTAAGAGTATATAGTTTTCATCAACATGAATAATTTTTTTATTTCATTCTCCACCAACTATTATAAATATTATATCATTATTATATAATGCCCATATTATATTAAATATATTTTTAAGTTGTTATTTTATGGTCACTACTTACAACTTCACACACTTCTATCAAATGTGTTACGAAATCATTAATCATGTTTACAAAGGACTAAAACCTCACGAAATGATAGCATTGATTTTTCAATGACCACATTTTTTGTTTGAAATAATTATTTATATAATATTTATATATGATATTTATTATATTTAATATATATTCATTCTCATATAAGTATTTTATAAAATAGAATATCATTATTTTCAGTTTTTGGATTACAATAAAGTTATTCGTGTGTACTCAGACTATCGCATTGCAATGTGACGTGATTTATTCATGATTTACTCATTATTTATTAAGGAATGGTTTAATAAAAATATTTTAAATATATGGATGAAAATATATAATGGAATTATAATCTATACATATCATTTACTTTCATTTATTTTAATATGATAAGAAAATGGAAACATAATTCTTGTGTGTGTGACCTACTTTCACCATGAAAATTGTATTTCATTTCCTATTACCAAATTTTATAAATTTTTCTAAATAAATAGATAATGAAATTATATGAAATTTATATAAAAATTTTAAATTCATGATATGATGAAATATTGACTTATCTAAGAGGAAAAAAAATATAATTAGTCAAAACATACTTGAAAATCAAAGCATGTTATCACCCAAAAAGATGAAAATAATGAAATATTACTAACTAGAGGTTTATAATATGTTATAAAATGATCATATATTTTATAATAAATATTAATATGTTACTTCAATACAGTTATAAAATGTCTAAAAAAACTATAAATGAGGTTAAATCTAATACAACTGAAAGGAATGTGTGTGGTAAGAGATTCACTTCTAACCCTTTCTTTCACAATACATGCAATATTTTTATTTCTTATTTACTTTGTGTGATGTATAAATTTTCAATATTGTCTTTTATATCATTAAAAAATTAATATTAAATATATTTATAGTTTATTTTGATGTTATTTATATGATGAGTATTATAATTCAAAATTTACCAAGTGATAATAATTTTTATCAAAATTTCAATTCACTATGAAATATTATAATGTTATGTAGCTGTTTAATTTTATACAGTTTATATATTTCCCCTTTGAGATTTAATATCATGCTTACAACATTTATCATGGAATTTTTAGTTTTAATTTGAATTATTTCATCTAATGGGATTTTAAATAACTTTTACCAAGTGGAAAAAACATTTCTTAACTCATTTTACATTAATTGGATTAAAAATTCCCATAAAAGTGTATGACATTATATGATTATGTGTATAATTAATTTTTACAATATATTTTTATATTATGTGTATTTAAATTCGATTTGAAAAAACTATTAATTAATTAATTTTCATTTAAATTTTATGATTATTGTATGTGTTTATTTTACAATCTCATTATAAAAGATATTATTTTTTATTGAATTTTCACTAAAGAAAAATATATGAATTTTTTTTAATAAAACATTCGATATTATTCTACTCTAGTTACTTATGATTTTTTAATTGATTAAACCATTTTCCTACACTTTGGTACTTAAAAATAATGATAATTGATTTTAATAAAATTCGACATCATTTTTATCTTTGATCAAATATATGTTTTCTTACAAAACCTTGATTTCTAAATATGTTTTAAAAAATATTCTTTTATCAATTCTAAAATTATTTTTTCAAAAGCATATTTTCCAATTTTTTATTTTTATAAAATTTTTTCAAAGGAATATTTTTTTCACTTTCAAAATAAAGCACTTTTATAACATTTTTACCCTTTAAAAGGAATGTTATTTAAAACATATATGAATTTTATTATTAAAAAAACCATTATTTTATTAGATTATAATTTGAAATTTAATGAGGTTCCATTTCCTGAATTTTTTTAGAAACTATTTTCAATTGGAAGGGAATATAAAAATGTTTTTCTATATTAAAAGAATATTTTCCTCAAATTGTGTTAGAGATCTTTTATGGTATTTATTTTCATAAACAAAAAAGAATGAATATTATAACCCAAATTGGTATATATTTTATTGATACGATCCTTAATATTCCTCAAGATTGTTCTTGATCATTTTTTCCAAGGAAAGGATTGACATTCACTTCCTTGATTTACTCATAAATTAATAAAAATACATTTTAAATTTTTTTTCTTTCGTATAATCATTGGTAATTAAATTTCCACCAAATATCCATATAATTTTCCATAGATATGATTATTTCCTAAACAATATACCATTTTTATATATAGTGATTACATTTATAGTTATTTAATTATCTAGAGAATTGTTGATAAATCTATCTCCTTCACTCAATATGGATACTTGATAAGAAACATTATTTATAAATTAAATTGATTATTTGATATATGTAGAATTATTAGGACTAGTATGAAATATGATGGGGACTACTTAATGTAATATTATTGATGCATAAGTGAGTATCACAAAAAGAAACTGATTGAAAAAACCCATCGCAATTGTAACAATGTAGTTTAAACTGTCTACATGATATATCTTGATAGTATTTTCTTATAAAATGTATTAAAAAAATTATATTTGTTTTATCTATCATGTTTTAAATCCTCTTGAGGATATATCTTTTTAGTAAGGGCATCCTGTTATAGAAAAATATGATGTCTTATAATTATGTAATTTCTTCATTTGTTATATAATTATTACTGGCTAAGATAATTTTACTATGAAAACATCTATGGATGCATTTAATTATAAGTTATTTATTAAATAAAATATATTTTCAGTTATTTACCATGACATATTTATTTATCTTTATCTTATAATGATAGTCATGTAACTTAAATGGAAGTTGTTTTTAGTTATTTACCTCTCTATATTGATTATGCTCATTGATTCATTATTACTTCCACTACACTTAAACCTCAACGAGAATTTATCCTCACCGGTATTTTTTTCATTTCCCTAATATTTTATATAGCATACTATGAATCATTTTTATGAATATACTAGATGGAATAAAGTTATTATTCTCTAAAAAGAAAGGAAAAAAATTATTTTTTTAATTTATGTATTCATTTGTTAGACTCATGTATTTATCTTGTTTACAAAGACTACTAAACTAAATAGTCCTTTGAGATCTAAATCTAGTATCTATGAAACTTTAATGATAATAGGAACAATAAATATACTACTAGGGTCATGGTCATTATATGGAGGTAGTTCTTTTTCATAAATCATGACCATATAGAAGGGGTGTTCACCACTGGGGCCCCTGGTATTGTTCACCATTTGTTGACTTAGTGGATCTATGGGAGACCGGGCATGAGTTTGGAACTATTATTAAGGCAAGAATGGTGTGTGTGGAGACATTGTAACATGTATGAAAAATAATTTTAAAAAGGTTTTGTGCTTCATTTTATTACTTTTTATTAAATGTATTTGGATTTGATATGAAATATTTGTAATGTTTAAAATTGTTTTCTATAAATTATGCTTACATGTATTGTCATAGTTGAATGAGTTGGGAATTCATTGGTGTAATCCTGATATTTTTATACTCATGCACCAGTTGGCTACAATTGTTAATTTTTTGATGTAATTTATCGAGACACATGTAATGGAAAGGTATCTCAGTTCATTAGTGTTTCATCTTGATACTCTTGGAATGGAATTTTATTTTTAATCCTAGAGAATGTTTTATGTTTTTCTCCTTTTTGGTGTTCCTCATGCATATTTTTTGGTTTTTTAACTATATTATGGTTTATTGATTTGGTTATGTTTGGAGTAATATTTTATACTCATACATAAAATAGAGGTTGGGTTGGTTATTAATTTTATATTTAGGATGATTTATCATTTGAAGGTAAAATATTACCCCAAATTTTTTTGACACCGTAGGAATTTATTTCCATCTTTTGATATCTAGGGTATTTAACATATTTCTTAGTAACACACCAGTAAAATATCAAGCCAATGAATATGGTTGAGATGTTACAAATGGTATCATCTAATTGGTCCTTGAGTTGGTCAGCTTATTAATATTTTTTGAAAAAATGTTGTTAGTTTGGTTTAGTTCTTTCTTTTGAAATTGTAATAGTCTATCTCTTAAGAGAGTAATAAGGTTATAATATTTTCATAACATGAAATGTATGTACAAATATATTTTTCTATCCATTTTATAATGACCTTCAAGTTACCAAATAATTTGTGTAGACAAGGGTTTTAATACACATCTAAGTTGTGTTACCTCATATTTATGCGGTTAACATGTGATAGTTACCCAAATTTCATTAATGGTGTGATTTACCACTCAAAAAAATATTCATCATTATTTTAATGTTTTATGAAATGGAAAAAAGTGATTATTTTAAAATTAGTGAAAAATATGTTTTTAAAATCATGCATGTAGTATTTCAAAAAATGAAAAAAATGATGACTATATTTAAATTATGGAAAGAAATGTAGTGATATTTGTTTATGATGTATGTTAGAAAACTAATACTTAATTTTCTGATGAGTGAGACTAAATAGTGTTTTTTATACCTGTTATAACAAATGGAATTAGGTGAGAATCATTGAAATCAATTAGATGATGCTACTGAGAAAATGGTTGGACCATTGCCATAGGTAAACCAACAGCTGGTATAAATAATTGATTAATCATTTCTAGAAGTGGATAATGGTAAAGAGAATAAATAATTTTAAAAATAGACCATTTGGGACAATTCAAAAAGTAGAATTTTCCCATCCTGAGGGGGGGGGGGGTTCTATGATGGAAAAATAATAAGTCTGGTTGAGTCAGATGAATTATGTATTTGAATTCCTTGGGGAAATAATATATTTGAACACAAAGTTGGAAATTTATATAATGGAGGATTTTACATGCCACTAATGGTAGATTATACTTCTAAATTCATGAATACTTTTTGATTTCAATAGAAGTTGTTTCAGGTGATTCCTTTAAAGAAATCATTTTTTTAGTAGGGATTGTTGCTGAATATTTTGTCAAATATTTTCATTATTTTTGTAACTGATTATTCGGAGGTGGCCAATAGAGTGATAGTGAAGGAAAGAGAAATCTTAGGAAACCAAATAGCTAGGAGAAATTTTATTCTTATTGGAATTTATGGTAAATATAATATTGGGAATGTGTAGAAGAGGGTAACCTACTTCCAGTGTGGTGGTACACCTTAGAGTCATACCATGAAATTAGTATACATTACACCCCAATAGAAAATTAAACCATGATATTTTCAATGTGGTTCTTTTTACTATATGAAGATAAATTTTTATTTTACCACATAGAGCTTTTAAAAATTTCAACATGAGGGGACATCATCAACTCTCTTATCACAATGCCCCAAGGATGGGTTCTAGAGACACATTTCATGTTTCTTAAGAATAAAATGCATTGATGGGATGAATGTAGTATAATAATTATTTTCATTAGAATATATCAATACAAGGTGAATCTTGGAACACCATGAAACCATAACAAGTTAAATCTCAAAAGGGTAAAAAAGAGCAAAGTGGAGTGAGTAAGAAATTGTATGGAGAAGAAAAAGTGATCATGGATTATCAATATATTTATTTGATGGTGAGAGGTATAATAATTTTTTATTCTACCCTTATTAATTATATGCTGTATATAAGTATTTGTTATAGTTTACTATTATAGTGTAATTAATCATATCGGTTTTTATGTGGAAATGATTCCTTTTATGTTGAAACGTCAAACTCCTCTTCGCCAATAAGAATATCACACCATTATGGGTTAACACAGTTTTGTTAATATATAACTAGGTTGAGTTGATTTTAAATTTATCTATGTTTGATATAGAATCCTATGACTTTATTATAGGTATATATTGGTTGACATTGTTCATGGACCATATCAACTATTATCCCTAAAAGGTTAGTTTCAAAACTCTGGATGGCATCAAGCATCTAATTAGAGGAGATTAGGATGCAAATTTTTGAGGAGCATGAATTTTGTGTATGGTGGTTAGAACCATCTCTTATTAGTTAATAGTTCTTACCATGGTATCTATGGATGAAATTAGGAATAAATATTTCCCAACTATTTTTGTCTAGTTTCATGATTTTTGCATGATAATTTCTCCTGGTTTCCACCCAAAATTAAAGTGTAGATTTTTATATACCTCTTATATGGGACTAGTCCAATATCACTGCCATCTTATAGGATTTCACTAATTGAATTGATGGGATTAAAATTTTAGTAAAAAGAAATAAAAAAAGGGTTTATTCATCCAAGAAAATTTTCAAGAGAATCAGTGATTTAATATTCAAAGAAGGTGGATAGAACATGTATAAAATGTGTAGATTATCTTAAGTTAACCAAGATATGATAAGGAATCAGTATCAACTTATACAAATTAATGATCTATTTGATCAATTTATGGGATCCTAGTGCTTCTGCAATACTAACTTACATTTAGGGTTTCACCAATTTTGTGTTTATAATGATGATATTCTAATGACATATTTCATAAGTTGATATAACCATTATGAGAATGTTGTTATAGTTTTTGTCATTAAATTTCACCGACCTTATTTATTTAATTAATGAATTTAATTTTTATGTTTTATCATGATTCCATTTTAGTGGGCTTGGTTGAACACATATTGGTGTACACTAGAAAAAAGTGGACCAAGAGAAACACTTGGCTGTAGTGTTGGGTATCATTCAGTTGTATCAACTATATTATAATTCAAAAAGGTTTTCTTTTTAGATACAAGAGATTCATTTCCTTATCTATCTCATTTCAGGAAAAGGTGGTTTTTATACCCTAAAAAGCTATAAGATTTTATGTAACATCCCCAACCCAGAATCCACTAAACCGATTCTCTGAGTAGGGTCACCACTTGACCCCATGTGTGCCTCGTTGTATGATAGAGGTTTTCGATTTGAATTGAGGGTCTAATATGTCATGTGGGAAGACTATACCCATCTCACCAAAGTAATCCAAAATTTTTAACAATAAAAATTATATAAAAATATATAATAACCAAAAAATATTCATAACCATGTGTTTCCCAAAACTGGGTACAAACTAAAAGCCAATAATATATTTGTAATGTCATACAAATAGTACCAAAGTGATGAAATCCCAAAATTAAGATAACCAACTAAATCCCATAAATAGGCCTTTAATCCAATTATTAGTCACCCATCATGAATATTCCAAGCCCAACTCAACTCCCTTTCATGCTTTTTCCCTTATCCAAACCTATAAAAATAATGTCTACTCGAGTACACAAAAACTGCCTGAATAGGGTGTGAGTACAACTCAGTCGGACACCACCAACGATGTCTACAAAATATCAAGTCTAAACAGATTGTCCATGTAACTCATAAATAAATGACAAATAATCAATGAAAAACACATGTGTCATTAGTTAACCCTATTCACTTTAACCATTTCTATATTGGTAACCATATCAATAATCTACTCCATCTTCATTACTTAATCAATTTTTATCGAATGTTCCATGGGTTTGGAATTTCATTCATTTACACAACGACCTTTACTGGTCAATTATATTTCATGAAATTATAGGTCATGTTACATATCTCACTAGGGGTAAAAATTTCATAAAAATAAATAAAACTAACCTTGGAGTCTTAGTCCATGTAGTTTCATTTAATGAAACCATTATGGGTATAGAGAATAAATTCGACTCCCAAAACACTACATTCCCTGGATGGATTAGAGTATTAGTCCAACCTGACCAATGAGAGGAGCTTTAGTCCTTTATCCCACCACCAATCCATCCAAATATTCTTATTTATCCATTTCCAAACACATACAATACCACAACGATAGTAAAAAACAATATAAATAACTATCACAATACATAACAATAAACATTAGAATTAATATTATTCCATAACTGTTTAACACATTTTCAAAATACATAGATAGAGCATTTATCCAAATTTCCATTCTTAAGCCCCATCCCATTGGGAATATTCAGTAATTCTTCAATATTTACCTTTTTAAAATATTCTTCATTTCCTTTACATAAAACCACTTATAATATTCTTCAATACTGAAGACTTTAAAATTTTAACAAAGTCATAATTTCTTATGCACTAACCCTCTTATTAATTTAAACATATTTCATAAACCAATTGATAAAATATTACTTCACATAATTACTCCAAATTTTATATCATTCCCAAATAACCATTTATTCCATTACCAACCCTAGGCATGAAAATCAATATTTAATTTTGAACCCAAAAAACACCATTAACATGTTCATCAGGGGATCTATATTATCACATGTCAACTCAACATTAATAATAGAAATTTCTTATTTTGATATTTTCAATACCTCCCATGGGTGGCCCAAAATTTCCCAAATAATCCTCAATTCATCCTACATGTATCATGAGGGATTCATTTCATCATTTTGACAACCATTTTTTCCAAAAAAAACACTCAAGGAACCGAAATCACAAAAAAGGTGAAACAAGGACAAGACTTCATATACAAA
Organism: Viscum album; assembly: GCA_963277665.1. Taxonomy (NCBI): domain Eukaryota; kingdom Viridiplantae; phylum Streptophyta; class Magnoliopsida; order Santalales; family Viscaceae; genus Viscum; species Viscum album. The sequence continues at coordinate 1,751,025,642 of OY728152.1, forward strand.
AATATAGTTGAAAACTATTGGATATAACTTGTATACTACCTTCCTCTAATCCAATGATGAATACACTTTTTTTCAGGGACTCAGATCGAGATTTAAGATCCCCTTGAATCCATAACATAAAATCCACTGGAAAAATATGTATTTATAATTTTGGAAGAAGATAAACGAAAATACATGATCTAATCTAGAAAAGTGATTTAAGAGGATGATTAGATATAACCGGATCTTTTATATAGAACTGATGAATATTCAAATGTCCAAGAAACAAGGGAGAACCACCCATGGAAGGATTTGGTTCTTTGGTTTCATCACTAGGGATGTAGGTTATAGAAATGGTGGAAAATTTGGTGGAGACATAAAAATCCCATGAAGGAAGAATTAAACATTTTCAACTTTTAATGGGTCGCATGGATTAAAAAATCTTGTAAAAACCCTACACAAGACACTATCCAAGGATAGTGATGTTGTCCAATTTGTTGGGGAGATTCACAAAGTTTTTCAACTATGTGCCAAACACGAAAAATAACACTGTAAAAGGTTTCACGGTTTTCATAAAAAGCCCACACTATTTACTTAAACATACGTAATCAATATGCCTTGCACAGGTTGCACAATTTTCCTTTTCTTAATGTCTCAAACCCCTAGAACACCCTCGAGGCCCCACATACTCCCGGTAGACATTTAAATAATGAAAAATAAAAAATTAATTCAAAAATTTAGACAAGGAAATACCTCAATGAAAACTAGGATCTTACAACCTCCCCACCTTATAACAACTCGTTCCCGATATGCTTTTCGTGAATATCAATGAGATTCCAAGGTAAAAAGACTAAGATACTATGTCCTTACATATTACCCTCTCTCCCATGTTTTTTTCATGGATGTTATCATGCTACCATAAAACAAGAACCGAAGACACCACCTTTCCCTATAATATTTTGTCACTTCAATCCCCAATACAAACCATATGCTTCTCAAGGAATTCATCTTCCTTAAGCGCTAAAACCTCCACATAAATCACATGAGATGTGTCAAGATGATACTATCAAAGCTTTGACACATGAATAAACTTGTTCATACCACTATCCCACTTTGAAATATCCAATCAGTACCCCATATATCTGATCCTCTATACAATCTCAAATGTCCCCACCTACCTGGTCACCAACATACCTTGTTTATGAATTTGATACTGACCCAATCCTGGTCAGCCATAAAAAAGATGATCACCCACCACAAACTCAAGGGGATTCAAAGAATATAATATTAGGAATTATGCGTACATTGGGTTAATTCCATGCATTTGAAAACAAACTAAATCTATCCCATTGTCTCTTGCTGGAGACTCATCCCTAACAATTCTATTTACCTAGACTCTAACCAACAAAATAATGATATTCATGGTATACTATAGAGCACCTAAAATGGTTTCATCTCAATTGAGGCCTGTTAAATGTTGTTTTAGGTGAAATCAAATTGTTATAATTGTTTTCATAAATGATCCACCAAATTCCATGACACAATCTCTCAACCTATCATCATGTACCTAAAGTTTATGCTCTAATTTCCTATCATTCAGTAGGGGGAAGGCTGTGCTAAAAAACAAATGGGTAAAAGTTCATTCTTTAATCACGAGGATAAATTTGATGTATGATGGGGATCATGATCCAAAATTATGGTCCATCGTACTGAACAATTTATCCAATATATAACACACCAAAAATTGACCACATTGAAGGTCTCTTGAATTTGAAATAAATGATCCACCTTTGTTAATAAATCCAAAACAACCCAAATCACACCAATCTTCTGAGCCAACCATAGATGTCCCATCATGAAATAAATCAACATGTAATCAAACATCTAATCCAGAATGGGTAATTATAGAAACAAAACACTCAACCACTTATGCACAACCTTCACCTATTGACATGTATGGAATGAAACTTTAGGGCCTACAATCTAGTTCTTCATTCCTAGTCAACAATATTACCTCTGAAGATCATGATCCATTTTGGTCAAACAAGGATCCACAAATAATCTTTATGCATAAGAATCACAAATCAACTCTTCTCATATACCCATTGGCACCACAAGCTTACCACACTAATACATGATTCCATCATCCATAACAGTCCAACCATAATGTGACTCCCCAAATCTGTTGCTTTCCACCGTAGAAAAAACTCCATATTTTAAATATGACTCTCCATAACCCATAAAAAAATAACATGGTGATCTACTTTGGATGAAAGGGTCATATTTAGTTGGACATAATATACCTCCATATATATATCAACAAAGAACACCATCATCCTCCACTCAAAACTAGATTCCTTAATAGCATGATTTTAATCATTATGACTTAAGGAATCTGTAACACTGTTTCCATTTCCTGATCTATAAACCATCTCAAAATCAAAGGAATTCATGTAATTAACTCATATTCATTGTTGAAGATTCAAATCTCACGGATAGAAAATATACTCAAGACTTTTATGATCACTATACATCAGGATATTCTCTCACAATAACTATTGAAACAATAATTTTATGTCACTGCCACAATAGCCAATTCTCGCTCATGTGTAGGATAATTTATTTTATGTGGGCTGAACTACCATGAACAATTAACATGACCTGATAATCTTATATCAATACTACACCCAATATGACACAAGATGCATCGAAAAAACAAGGTATAATTTTTAATCGACTTAGGTAACATTATGATTAGTATAGTGGTCAAAAAATTCACTAACTCTTTGAATTAATTCTGAAATGATTCTTACAATTCAGACCTGATGTCTTTCTTGGAAAATCTATAATGTAGGGCATTTAAATGTGAAAATACTTTAATAAAACTTCGATAATATCTTGTTAAACCTAGAATACTTCAAACACTAGTGACATTATTGGGTTTCTCCCAAGATACAACTAATTTCAGTATCTCTAGGTCTTCTGATATGCATTTCTTAGAATGTATGTGACACAATAAATTCACCCTATCAATCTAGAAGTGAAACATGGATATATTTTCATTTTTTATGATATATTATTTTACCCAAGTTGATGTCATGGTTTTTTGAATGATCACCATGAGTCAAGGATCACACCAAGATGTTATCCCTGAATAAAACTATGAACTGATATAGGTATGGGAGAAGGATTTGGATCATTGAGACCAAAAAAATTATTGGTTCAATTTTCAGCCTAACCAACATAACAAAAAAACCCATACAACACAAACCTACTTCCGAAAACAATATGTGATACATCTAAAGGCCTCACACTCAGTTGGTGATATATTGTTCACAAATAAAATATTGAAAACACTTAAAAACAACATAACTAGTCAAATTTATCATCAATTCATGGAAGAGGATATATATTCTTAATTATTATCTGACTCAACTTCTTATAATTGAAAACAATTACAAGGACCCATAATCCTTCTTGGAAAACAACACTATATTTCCCTATGAAAGAATACTACGATGAATAAACCCTTTCTCCTACTATTCCACTAAATGAGTTATATGTTACTAGAGATCTACCGGTGCCATAATATTTGGTGGAATAGAAATATTTTCTTTTCTTGGAAGAAAATTAATCATTAACTCTACAAATCTATAGGGTGACAACCCTAAGAAGTCTTCAAGAAACACATCCTAAAATTGTAACAAAATAGGGGGAAAATGGTAGTTCTATTCTTCTACCATCAAGCACTAGATACTCCACTTGGTCTGTGAGTTGTCCAAATTACTGGAAAACTACTCCTACACCGCCTTCTCGAATATCCCACTCACCACGATGGACATATATTTCTATTTCAAGTGGAATGAATGTTACCCCATGACGAAAATAATTTATAAGGCCCTGGTAAAGGACTATAAAATCCATGAAAAAATTTAGTTCCAAACCAGACATCGTGAGGATGAACATGATTCATAGAATATTGTACCAACTAACCTCTAGAGGTCATACCTTACATAGAATTATATCCACAATTCACCCCTAACAACGTATCAATGTAAATAACCCCACACACACATTCCACTACTAGAGACAAAAAAACTATAATCTATGAAGACATAAAAGAATGTGTGGACCCTATTTCAAATAAATAATTAGAAATCATGAAAACTACAAGGATCGTACCTCGAACAATCGATGGTCCGTCTCCACCACTTTCAGGTGAAGACTAAACTGCGTGAATCTGAATTTCCCCTATACCATGAGATCTAGCATGGGTCCCTAGTGAAGCACTACTATGGTGATATGGATGCCCTGTCTCTAAAATACTACATCCACCCACCCAAACAGTATGACCATTCGAGGACCAACAATCTAACTGATATGGGCAACTGACCCACTTCATATAATCTGCCCTGGTCTCAACCATCCATAATTTCCTATTTATTGTGAGTTCCTACATAAACTCCTTTTATTCCCTAATCTACCACATGATCAATAGTAAACTATTTACCAGTAACACCGACTATGTACAAGTATTAGCATGCCACACTGATTGCAGCAAAATCGATTACTAAATAGAGAGAGCAGATCCTTCTTCTGGAAACCCTTTCCACCAATTCCAAAGTGAAAAATATTTAACAAGTGCTTCCTAATAACCGAAGACACACCACTGGTTTCCCCTAACAAAACATCATGTCTTCATATGGAATCCTCATTGAGGATTATTTTTGATAAAAGGACATTATCCACCACTTCGTTGACCATATTAAAATGAGGGATATTCACCTATGAATTTATCTCATATTTGAGTTGATCTTATAAACATCATACCATGGCCACCTCACTTCATCCAAATCTAAAATAGAACATTTCATGTCGGTGAAATATGTGGCATCTTACAGTATCATCATACACCCCTGGGTCAATCTCATAAACTCCAAAACCTTTTCCACCTCAAGGATTCAAGATAGAAGTGTCCCAAGAATGTATTAGGAAAATCCTTCCAATCAATACTATTAGTTTTCTTTGTCTGAAATAGAATATCCTACCAACGATTTACATATCCTCACATCATATAACTTTCCAGATTGAACCTAGTCTCTATATTATTATCTACGTGATCCCTAATTTTTTTGAATATACTCTATACATAATTTTTCATTCTCATGTTAACATTCTTTAGTAAATTTTAGTGGGTGTTGCTACTAAATCTATCTGCTTAGCTCAAGCATATTCTAAACTACTTGAAATGGGTCCCTTTCCATCATCTTCATGAAACATGAAAAGCCCTCATAGAACTATTCCTCCCCCCTGTTACCTTGAATCAGCTAGTTTTCATGCCATACTTTTAAAAGAGAATTATCAGTGATATCCTCTTGTTTCACAACTACAACCCATCATCTTGATGGAATTTTCATATAATTCCAAACACACATGTCAAAACACATAACACAATCCATTCATAGTTTATGATAAATAAGGCATTCCACTGGCCTTAAGCAACCGATCTTACATACATTATCTCAAAAGATACAATCACACATGGATCACTTCCCTCTGTTATCTATTCTATGGGTCATGGTCAAAATAGGTAAACTATATCACATAGTCATATGTATTTATTTAAAAACCACATTAAACCATTTCCTCTTAGGCACATTTCCAATTTCAAAACATGTTAAAATAATCATTTTAACTCATTTTATCCTTTCATTAGAAACTATTATTATTATTTATTTAACATAATTTTCATTTAACAATTTGGATCATCCTTATTAGGCACCATTTTTTATAAATATTCAAGGAAATGAAAAACATTCTATACATTATGCCACACACACCGATCCTATTTGTGTGCATATCATGATGAATGCCACCTAACTCTCGAGTGGCAAAAAATGATGCATGAATGGAAAAAATCATTCCATTCTAGCAATGAGAAAAATATCCTAAAATGGTCACATCACACAATAAGTGCATCACACGATGGTGAAATATCATTCAACAGTAACAAGACACATCAATAAATACAATTATCATTATAGTAACTTGGTTCTTCCATCGTACGTGGTTTAGTTACTCCCATGCACGAGATCAGTGCTATGCCTCGACACATCCTAATCTCATGTTTACCATCCCAAAAAGTATTTCCAAAGAAAAGACATCCTCTAATACCTCTATTTACGGTCCCCAACGGAGAATACACTAATCATATTCTTCATGTAGGGTCACCACATGAACTCAATACTACATCCTCATACACTAGAGGTTTCCCACAAGTAACAACGGTCTAATAAGTCACATGGAGAGATTATCACCATTTTACCAGATAAATTTATATTAGATAACAAAATAAAAAGTTTAAAATATGATTAACTAAAAAATATTCCCAACCAATTGTCTCCCAAAACATGGTACAAACCGAAATACATCAATATCTTTGTCATGTTATGTTAACAATACCAAAGTGATGGAAACCCAAAATAAATACAAATAGATAAATCTACAAAATGGGTCATAAATCCAAGGCTGGATCCACCTTGATATATATCACAATACCATTTAAACTCCCAGAATACAAAATTTCCCTTTATCCAAACCTAAATCAATGATTTTCTCTTGGGTACCCAATGTTAACCTGGGAAAGGTGTGAGTAAAACATAGTAGGCTACCCCCGACGATTTTGAAAAAGTATTTCATCTAAATAGATATTACATGAAACTAAAAAAATACATGTAAACAAAGAATAAATCGGGTGCTATCATTAACACTCATTACATAAAACAGTTCTATAAATATTACTGTATCTATAAATTATTCCATCTCCATTACTTAATATATTTTAATCAAAATTCCCAAAGGCTAGACACTTATTATATTTACACATCAACCTAATATAATCAATTACCATGAATACGGTTATTGTTGAAGCTCTCTATCTCACTAAGGATAAAAATTATATAACAATAAATAAACTTACATTGGAGCCCCATTCTAGGTAGTTTCATAAAAAAAAATCATTAAAGGAATAAAACATTAGTCTGACTCCCTAAAACATTAATTATAGGGTGGCCATTGAGCAGTGGTCTAACCTAACCCGTGGGAGGATCCTCAATCTAATTTCCCACCACTAAAGCATGTGCAAACAATTATTTTTCAATTTCCTCACACATACCATATGGAAACCACATTCAAAACAATACACACAACAATAATAATCCATAAAAATTAAAATTAGAATTAATATCATACCATAACACATAAACACATTTTCTATTTACATACATATCCCACTTAGACCAATTCAAATTCTCAAGCCCCATCACAATATATATATTCAATAATTACCTTACATCAACCCTTTTAATATATTCGTCAATTACCATAAGAAAACACATTTACCATATTAGTTAATACAAAATACATTACCAATTTAACATATTCATCAATTAATATTCACTGAGCCTCTTAACAATTTCAACAAATTTCATATGCTGATTAATATTATTTATATTAATGTAATTAATCCCATTTTCATGTCATTTCCAAAAAACCTTGGTTCCATTATCAAACCTAGAAACAACTATCAAAATTCTATTTTAAACCCATAAAACCACATAAAAATGTTTCACATGGTCTTTACAGCATAAAACATCAACTATACACTTAACCATACCAATTTCTAGGTTTATGAGTGTCAGTACACACCATTAGTGGCCCGAAATCAGTCAAATCATCCTCAATGCATCCAATAGGGATCACAAGGGGTTAAATTCATCATTTATACACCCATTTTAACAAATTTTACCCACATAAAAAAATAACTACAATTTGGAAACAAGAAAAAAACCTCTTATAAATCAATATATTTATAAGATTTGGGATATAACATGTAGAACACCGACCTAGAATCCAATTATGAATGCACTCCTAATCATGGCCTTAGACCTAGGATCTAGAATTCTCTCATTCATTAACCAAGAATCTATCAAATAAATGGGATTTTAGAACTTTGAATAAAGATAACCCATGGTATAAGTCCTAATCAGTAAAAGAGAAGCTAGAGGAAAATTATAGTTACCCGAGGATTTGATCTAAAACCGAAGATTATCGAAACGACCAAGAAACTATAATGAACCACGCTTTGGAATATTTGGGGCTCTGCGTTTTTCACTAGTAATAGATGTAGGAGAATTGGGGGGCGGGGTATATGTTGAAGATATAAAAATATAGAGACGCTAATATTGTAAATTTTTGCAAATTTTAAAGGGGTGCACAGTTTACCTGCATGGTTTTTTAAACTGTGTTAAAACCTTTCAGGAGCCACTATCCATGGGGGGTGAGGTATCATGGTTACCTAGGGAGATCTGAATGGGTATTTAAAAATATAAATAATTTTTGTAACACTAATATTAAAGGCTTTTTTGTTTTCATGGGATGGCTGCATGTTTTATATAACCATGCTTGAACCATTCACCTTGCACAGGTTGGCTCAATTTTCCTTGTATTCAGGTCTTGAATGCCTAAAACACCGCTAAGGACCTTCATAAAAATATTGAACATATAATTAATGAAAAATAAGGGATTCAAAGCCATATATAAAGAATGAAACACCTCAAAAAATCTTCATTTAACATATTATCTCTTGGAAGCCACTGAAGAATGACTTTAAGACACATAGTTTTTTTATGTATAAAAGATACTACATATTTTTTGGATGTTATTTTTGATGTTTGGAGAAACCGAAAATATCTTGGAAGAAGAAAGGAATTCCTTTAAAATAGATAAATGAATGTTGTCAATCACATCAAGAACATAGTGATCATTATACATCATCTCCAATCCTATCATCTAGAGAGTTTGTACATGGCTTTGTATATTGTAATGGTACTTTATGATATGGGTTGGGATGTGTTATCAAGTATGGAGATCATGTTATTTCTTATCGACCATGGTAGAAAGAGTTTCAGGAAAATAACTACCAAAAACATGAATTAGAATTAGATTATGTGTTCTATGATTTAAATAGTTTTCATAATTTCCACTTTTGGGATAAATTCATAGTGTGTTTGGATGATAAGAATTTTAAATACATTTCAAACAAATGATATTTGAATTATTGGAATATCGATGGATAGAGAACCAACATATGATTGAATTAAACATGATGTATACAATCGATTAAGGGAACTCTATGAGAGGTGCATAGAGAAATAAGTCATACGCTCACATATTTAAAGAGTATTTAAAATAGTGTAAACTAATGAGTGTCATTTTAGATATGAATCTATATTGATCGAACTATGTTGATGTGTAAATATTCATTCCAGTATATTTTATTAATGGTTTAGTTGAGTAGGTCAGGTTTTCTCAAACATCTGTCCCTCATTATGTTTCTATGAGTTAAAAAATTAATGGTGGGGAGGCCATTGACTGATGGAAGCTGGATAAGAGTTCGATGTTAGGGTGTATTGATAATATAGTCATACATTTAGCCTATTTGGAAACAAATCCATGTTTCTACCACCATTCATGATTGGATCTTCATCTGGGAATATAGATGATGTATAGATCATTGGATGCTCCATTTTGGTGGTTTGACATGAAAAGAGCTATACTAGAATATGCCTCTAGATGTGTCACTTGTTGTCTGGTCAAGGAAGTGTATCAATGACTAGTGGGTATGTTTCAGTATTTATTGATTCCCATGTGTAAATGAGAACATATAACAACAAATTTTTTAATAAGTTTACCAAGGAAGGTTAGGAAACATGATACCATATGAGTGATTGCGAATAATCTCACACTATTGGATAAATTAACCCATATATGTGAATCTAATATCGTGGAATATCTGTACAAAATCTATATTCATGAAATTGTAATGATTTATGGAATTCCATTTTAAAATGTATCATAATTGTACGACAGTTTTATGTGTCATTTTTTTTTAATTCTTACAGAAAGCACTCAAAACACAGTTGAATATATATATATCTTATCATCCTCAAATAGATGAACACTCTGAAGGGAAAATCCAAATGTTTTAAGACATACATAGGTATTATGGGACAGATTTCAGTGTCTCATGGGAGGATCATATATCATTAGTTCAGTCATCATATAATAACTGTTATCATGCCTCAATACATATGGATCATATTGAAGCAATTTAAGATAATCCTTATCAATATATAATTTGTTGGGTGGAATCAGATTAGACTTCACTAATTAGACCCAACCTTGTGAATGGGATATCAAAAAATATTTAGTTGATTTTGAAGAGGATAGAGAAAATTTTGAGTCCTAAGAAATCATATGCGGCTCATATTTAGTGACCATTTTCCTTTGAGTTGAGCGATCAAGTGATTTTCAGAATCTCTTCAAGATATGGGTATCATCATTTTGGTAAGTATGGTGGGTATTCAACTTTATATATAGGCCATTTTTAGATATATGAATGAGTTTGTGAGGTGAAATATTAGTATAATTTTTTTTAAGAATTAGTTTAGTGCATAATGTGTTTCTTGTATATTAGTTGAAGAAGTTCAAAAATAATATTTACCATGTTATTTGATGGGATCACATTGACCTAGAGTTGGTTGATAAATTTATTCCTATTCTGGTATATATTAAAGAGAAGAAAGAGAATATATTTCATTGGAAAAGCATCAGTTGGGTAAATATTTTATAGAATCATTGTCAAATTCTAGAATATATATGGGATAACAATGAAAGAAATGTTAAGGAGTTGAAAACAAATATTTTAAGACACCTTGTGATTTAAACATTTAATGGATATAAAGTCAAATGGTGGGTAGAATTTTATAAGGGACTAGGGTTATCTTATATAAATATTACATTTTTAATTGAATATTCAATAAATCTCATAATCATTTTCCTAAGTAACATAATTGTTTAATGTATTTAGATACTAGACAAAAATTCATATTATTTCATTAGTTATCATCAAAATATCCCACATAGTTCATCTCATATAATACCCCTTTGGGAATAACCTAAAAAATCTTTTATTCAGAACGTGGAGAAATAAAGATAAGAAAGGGTGATATAAGATTCATGGTAAGGGTAGACATTAGATATAACAATATGTGATCATATGAAACCATAAGATAAGAATTAGGGTATGTGATCTTGGACACAACTTATTATGTTCTTACCCACCCTGTCATATATCGCAAACATGATTCATGGCATAAAAATATATCATTTTTAAAAATATGGGCCCTAAGATTGTGAAGTAATCATAAATAAATCATTAAACATAAAATAATGTACTAAAATTGTAGCCTCATCATATATATATAAAACCATATCATATGTTAAGGTTAACTACTAATAATGTCACCATAGAGGATCATGACTCATCAACTATTTCACTTTGTGCATCAAGAACACTGACTTGTTTCCCATCATTATCTCATGAGAAATAAATATTTACCCAATTAATTGGAGGGATTTATATGTCCCAAAATTATCATAAATACAAATATATTATTTGTTCCACAATATCAAGAAAAATTAATTATATCATCACATCATAATCCATGTAAATAAATCAGGTTTCTTGAACATTTAATTAATTCACTATTGCATAACTCATGAAAAATAAATGTGTTTCATAAAAAATTCATCATCATTAAGATATATCATCTTGGAAAATGATTTTATTATTCATTTTTATCCCTTATAAATCATATGTAACATCAAAGGATTTTATCATATATGGAATATTATTTTGAATGACCACTTAGAACGCTATTTTGTATGACATCACTTCCACTTTGAAAAAAACATTTTAAAAAAAGTCATAATTTTTTGTAAATACTATGAATAGATAATATACATTAAAACATATATATTAAATATTATCAAACTAATTTGATATGATGGTTGGAAACTATATACTTGTTTAAACAAATATTACTTTCACATTTTTTTTATAATGGCTAAACAGTTGTTGGTTTGAAAAAAAATTTAATGGTTCCATTTAAAATAATTTTGAAAAACTAAAACATGGGTAATAGTTTATTTAAAAAATAATTTATATATTTCTTCAAAATTGAATTAAAACTATTTTATCAAACATAGATAAGGATGAGAAAAAGGGTTTCTGAAAGAATAGATAAATAAAGATGATTTTTCATAAAAATATTCTTCTAAAATCACAAGTACATAAAGAGAGAAAAAATTAAAGGGAACAATGTATTTTAAATAAATAAATATAGGGGAAAAAGTAAAAAATTAATTTATATATATATATCATAAAATCAATTTATCTAATATAAAAACATAAATAATCTTCATAAATTATGAGATTGTATCAAAAAAACCTTACAACTTTGGTATCATTGAATAATATTCCCCAAGAAGGAATAACATTAAAAAGTTCCTAAAATATAATTATATTAAAAAATAATAACATTAGATTTTATTTGGGTAGTATATACACCTCATAAAATAAGATATGTGTATAAGAGAACATATGTCTCAACCAAGAAAAATGGAGGAAAAAAAGTATTATCTTGAGTTCCTATTGCCTCAAAAGAACTCTAAAATTGATTATAATAAATATAAGTTTGTTATAAATATATCCAATGACCATAATAGTATATATAATATCCTATATTATTTAATTTTACCCATTCATTACATTGTTTTCAAAAAAGTATTGGTTAAAATGACATTTTGGGTATTAAATACTTCGTTTTAATCGTATGTTTTGGTTTGGTATTTTCAGTACATTTATATCGATCATAGTTATATTAGTTCCTTAATAATAAACATGTTATAAATATTATATATATTCAATATATATATATATATATATTTAGAGTAATCCATTAAAATTATAAATAGAAAATGAATTACACCATTTAGATAGAGGGTAGGCTATACGTACACATGAACATTGTTTCCATTTTCTCGATAAATGAAACAAAATATAGGTAAATGATAATATTTTTTCCATAATAATTATGAAGTACTATATATCACATATATTATTTAATTTAATCCCTTATTAGGTTCCATGTAAAATGTAAGTGAAAAATGAATCCTATCACTTCACGAGGCAGTAGTTCACAGTAGACACGATTGATGTTGTCATATCCCCATGTAATAGAAAGTGAAAATTTATATGTGAAAATTTATTTCTATAAATTTATTTAATATAACTATTACATATATATTACTTATATAAATTAAAATACATAGCAATGATAGGTTTTGATGTTAAACATATCACATCTGTTTGCGAGGCTGTTGACAACTAGACACACGAGAGACATTATATTTTCATATTTTATGGAACATAGGATGGATATTGGTAATTATCATAATATAATGAAATATAAATTTATTAAATATAATAAGGTTATTATATTTTACAATTTTAATAACAATTAAATGTTCCGGAGAAAGATGAAAAATAAAAGTGCTCTTTAAATAATGTTACCTATTATTTGGGTAAACTACATAGCATTGCACCAAAATACTTATTAAGTGGGATTTATAATAAAAAAATTTCCTTAAGGATGATATATGGAATTAAATAGTGCATTTTAATTGTATTTCCCTGAAATAAATTTTTTTTTCATATTTAACAGGAGAGGATAAGAGTTGTCTTTTTATAGCGGTGGATAGGATAGACTAGTAATTTTTGAAATGAAAAAGGTGTAACCAAAATTTGATTACTCCCTAAAGATAAAAAAATGGAAAAATATTGATCATTGAAGATACAATTTCTAATTAGTTCATTAAAATTGGTGTTACACATGTTTATTTGTAAATTTACCCCTTATTGATTTATTTAAACCACTAGTCAACCCATTATCACCATATCCATGATATTTAATTTTTAATGATTATAATATTCATAATTATAATAAAATTAGTTAATTTTTTTAAATATATATTTTTTTATTTAAATATGGTATCACTTCATTATAAATAAATTAAAATTTTTTTTATAAAATAATTTATAATTAATCCCACTATCGTGATGAAAAGTTGGTTTCCAAATAGATAATCCTCATAATTATAGATCGTTTTGACATACCATTACAAAATATAATTATTCCAATAAACATTATTGGGTTTTAAAATATAAAATTTTACTAATTTTACTTTTAAAACCATCTTAAATCAATATGTAATTTTAAAATTTTTCAAATCAAAAAAAAATTATTAAAAAAACTAGTTTTTCACTATTCACTAAACATTTTATCTTTTCATAAAATTATAAAGAATACACTCGATGATAATTTTTACATGTAAATTTGAAAATTAAATTTTATTTTCTAATATTATTTCTATAGTTGTTTAAAAAAATTAATAATTTTTTCACAAAATTAAATAAAAAATACTTTTTTGATAAAATTGTATTTCCGAAATATATAAATAATCTTATAAAAAGTAATTATCATTTATCGATATTTTTATTAATATAAGAAATTTATACTTAATATTTTTTTTAAAATTATTTCTATTCATACTTCATAGATTAACAACTAGGTTGTAATAGTCATGTATAAATTATAATATTAATACAAAATCATGTATTGTCAATACTTGGTGTCATGTGTAAAAAAAGATAAACTCATAGTGTATGTAAGATTAGTTATTAAATATAATTAATTTATAAAAAAAATAAATTATAAAACATTGGATGAAAAAATATAGAACTCCCTATATCAGGTAAAATACCCTTTATTCATGTATATTAAGTCTATATAATATATATGATTTGTTTCTAGAGGTTTTGAGATGTTTTGGAATATATTAAAGGCTTCTTTGGAGGTTCATAGCTTTTGAACATAGTGTTGTAACTATGCCCCATCTCCAAAAAACCATGTATGTGAAGACAATGAGCACTATGCTGGTTCATGGTTAGTGCATAATTTTTCCAAACCGGGTGAGCACCCATGGGAATCATTACATATTAAAATGGAGGGAAATTCATGATTAGAGAACAATTTTTCTAACCATGTGTGGTTTGTCCCTAAGATATTAACACCCCATGTTTGGTACATAGTTTTCCAAATAGTGTGGCTATACAATGAGACATGTAGTTGGATCCTTTTATATTGACGATCCAATATTAATTATGCCTCTAGTGTGCCTATAAATCTATTATAACTCCTAAACTCAAATACTTTTTTCTCCCTAGGATTGACAGATTATCCCCTTTGATCCAGAAGCAATTATTTGGTGAGTCAAATTGCATTACATGCCCTAATTCATCAGTATGTATGAGTTCTTCATCATTCTTCTTAGAACTAGATTTAATCACTCCCTTTCGTTCTCTCTCCATCTCTCTCTTGGAATCATTGATCCAATCCATGGTGGATAGATCCACATACTACGAGGGGAATATTTATGGATTATGGTTTTTTATAGGGAATAATATCTATGACATGATCTAGAGTATTGTAGTTCCTTTGTTTGTTTTCAACAACCTTTGTGAGGTAGGTGAATTATTTCACAACTCCACCTGATTTATAACATAATTTTATTATTAAATGACTTTCTTGAAATGGTGTCAAAATCATTCTTCAACTCATGATGGAAATCATTTTTGGTTATGGATTTGTAATTGTGGGAAATTTGATGCATTTTAGAAAAAACCCTTTTTCTAAAATTTTCAAATGATGATTTCAAAAGTATTAATTTGTTTTGAAATTTGTTAAATGATTACAGAAATTACATAATGAATGAAATGGCTTTATATGGTTTGGTTTGTAATAGATATTTTACATTCATGGTTATAAATGTTTAATTTTTATTAGATTTGTACCATTGGAAGAGGTTGTGCCATTGGGGATCCTATTATTTTTCACATTGTGATGAATTGGTAGATTTATGTGATATCATTCTAGAGTATAGAAATATCAGCAAGGAATGAATTTTGTGTGTGGATACATAGTTATGGGTATGCCAAATAATTTAAAAAAATGTTATGCTTCATTTTATTTATATCTATGGAAATGTATTTGAATTTTATATAATCAATTTATACTGCTTATTTTTTTTATAAATTTTAGTAATCAAAATTTTCCAAGAGTATTGAGTTGGGATGTCATTTTTGAAATCCTATTGATATTAGAGTCACCCAATGCTTTGATACTATTGTGAATTTATAGATCTAATATCTCAAGACATATATAAAGGCAAGATATATTAGTTTTTAATGAATAATCTTGATACCATGGGAATGGCATGTGGATTTGTGACTGGAGTGGGTTGGGTGATTTTGGTTGAGATAAATTGGGAGTTTTTTTGCGTTTTTATTGTATTTTGGTTATATTTGTTTATATAGTTTGGTTACCATTGGTATTCTAGTATTTTTCATTAATTTTATTATTTTTTGAGTTTCATTTTATACTCATACATCATATAATGGTTTGGTTGGTTATTTTTTTTACATTTTCTTTGAAAGGGAAAATCGTCCATTAAATGATCTTATATCATGATATTTATTTCGACCCTTTAGTGTCATGGCGATGTCACCTTTGTTCTAGTAGAGTAATTGAAACTTCTCATGAAAAAGAGGATGTGTGTGTTGTAAAATAGTTAATCTTATTTACACCCTATAATTTAGCAGCTAGGTTTTAATGGATATATTCAGATAATAATATATCATGGTTCTTTTAGGATCAGTGTTACATGTTGTATATACTATCAAAAGTAATGTTCATATAAAATATCATTATTTTAATTCTCCCCATATTCAATAGATCTTAATAAAAAAATTAATTTATAGTTTGAAATAAATTTTTTAGAGATTTAACAATTTATTTGTCGAAAATCCACATCGAAAAGTGGTTAATAAAACATCCTCTAAAAAATAGAGAAAGTGAAATATCAAGGGCATTTGGAAGAAACACAATATGTTTCCAAATAAGATAAAATTAATGTGAATTTGAAATATGGACACATAGGAGAAAATTAATTCCCCATGACTAATTTATAGAAAAAATTAGGTGAATGTTATTGACTACAAATATATATGTTTTTTATTGGGAAAAAATACAATTGATTGCTAAAAAAATTCTAATTTAACAACATTATTATTTCAATATTATATTCTTACAGTTGTGGGTTTCATTCAATATCATCATATAAAAGACCATAAAATATACATTCATGATATATATTTAATTGAAAATCATAATTGTATACATTGGTTATAAATATATCAATTTCTACCTCATATATCACATTTATAAATTAATAATCAATTATTATTTTTTATTCCTAATGCACTAAAATAAACTTGTAATAGACAAAATAACCCAATAAATGAGAAAAAATTTATCATTTGATAATAACATATTAATAACAATTGAAATGGTTAACATATACAAATACTATATCCAAAATACAAATTCATTATTATGAATATAGAATACATTTCATATAAAATGTTCCACAATAAAAAAAAATTACAACTTATATTATTCAATAAATAAATAAGCGTACATCCTAATTTTCCCATGTAACCATTGAATTAAATTATGTTTTATCCTAAAATGTGATATCATTAAGTTTAACTTACATCCCAAAAAATATCATTATTTTCCTCAAAATCATTTAAATTTGTAATGATTTTTCCTATAATAAGTTTCAAAAAATAAACATAATATTTTTTGCCAATTTTTTAGGTTAAAATATTTTCATACCTTCCATGAATTTACATATGCCAGTGGTAGAAAATACACCCTTGTCAAAATTCAGTTGTGATTTCAATCTTCATAGCCTTTCTGGATGTGATGGGATATCATCTGGCATATAGGTTTCCCTTTTCCTAAAACTATATTAATATACTTCGTATTCCATTCCAAAAAAGTTATTAATATCAAAAAAATAACATTAATCATCCAATAGGTTTCTCATAATCACCAAATTTCCCATTAAATTTGGTGTAACATTGGATCATCCTTATTCAATCCATTTAATACAACCAATATGAATTATACGGGAATCACTAATTGTATTGGGAAACTGGAAAAACATTAAAAGTATATTTTTTTTATGACACATTATTTTAAAGCAAATGAACTATTGGTTTAACCTAGGTTACTCATTATAATAATCTATTTAAATAAATCATAATAGATTATAATGATAATTTGAATTAACTCAAGAATCTCTCCCAAGAGTTCCATACTGTGAGCATAGAAATATAACACTCAACATGTATTAATATGATGAACAAGATATATTTTACCAACTCTTATCAGTCTTATTAACCCTATATGCATTTATAAAAAAATAAATCCACTAGTAGTATCCTGATAAGGATTTATTTTTAGAAAAACAACTGAATCCATTCCTTATCGTAATTTTATAATGTTATTATATACTTATACATATCCTCAAATTTAAATGTAGGTTTATATTCCATAATCACGGTATTTGTAAATCTTGTTTTCAATGTTTCTTCAAAACAAGGACTTATTTATTTTTAAAGACCCTCACCCAAGTTACCCATGTTCAATTTATTCATTATTACATTATCATAGTATAAAAGATATTACATCGAAATTAAATGAATTGTTTAACAACCTCAATTAACTAGATTCATGAATTATTTACTTTTAACAGTGAAAGTAAATTATAAAAAACAACGTGTGAAATTATTTTATATCCTAAAACTCATTCAATATTTCCATATTTATATCCTGGGTAAATGAAAAAAATAAGCGTGATTTTAGATGATTAGTAAAGGTTATATACAATGTATTCAATCCATAGTAAATAAGAAATAATCAATATGGAACGGTAAATAACTGAAATCACATTCCATTTAATAAATAACTTGAGAGAAAAAATTTTCTACTTGGATAATATAAATAAAGTAATCCTAAGGATAAAATTAATTGAATTTGTAAAATTGTAAATTTTTAATATTGGATGTCATGATCTCAAACATCATGGTATATGTATTATCCTAACTTTTTTCCAATAGTGTTTAATCGATGTGAAGGTATACACAAAATACCATTGTAATTTCACAAACTGATTTGTCTCATGAGACCAAGTGATCCATAGACGGGATCTATATAACTGGGCCCCACCCAACAATGTATTTTCAATGAATTTCCCAAATATTGAATGATCAATTGAATTAATAAACAATTTTCCTTATCGACAAAAATCTGTATTGATTAAATAATATAAAATATCAATATTTTCCAATCTAATCAATTAAATTTATTGGTAAAACACCATATTTTGAAATGATATTTAGTCTGTGTAATATTTATATCCATTAGAAGATGAATAAGTATATCTATTAGAAATTTAAAGCCTAATGATAATAATAAAGAAAATCATTAAAGGGAATGTTAATGACACTAAAATTAATCAAGAATGTTAATGACAATATTTTCCTAACTAAAACATATCAGAAACCGTATAATGAATGAATAATCAAGTTATCGTTATTAGATATACATAGTGGATTAAATGTAAATTTTTTTACTATATTTTCCAAATATAAATAACCTAAAAATCCATTAAAAATGTTCTTGAGGAAAATAAAATTTATATTTTGAAATTAACTTTTTATGATTAACATTTTTCTAGAATATTAGTTAAAAATATAAATTTAAATGAACCTTGTAGAATTATAATGGAATCCTCAAAATAGTGAGGGGTTATGTTGACATGAAAATTCAATTCATTCCATGCGCATTAAAACAATGAATCATTTTATATTTTATCTAAAAATTCTAACAGTACATTATTCATCAAATGACACGAAGAAACCTTCAAAAAAATTTGATATAAAGTTAATCATGTGTAAAATTGTATTTGTTAAATATTTTTGTAATATTAAAAATATTATTTAAAACATTTCAAATACTATATGGATATGAATGAAAATTTTCCCGATTGAGTATAAATGCAAATACGGTTATCATTAAAATAATTCTTTTGGCCTCTTTATTATTTAAAAGAGTAAAAAAATTACAATTTTAAAAAATTTTAATATGATGGAAAAAATATTTTGTTTAATATAGAAATATAAAGTATATCTCCCAGTAGATACTATGACATAAACAATCCTAAAGAACAAGGAGATTTCAATATAAATCCTTAAAACATGTGTATCTTTTGAATCACAACTTCCATGATTGAAATAACATAAAATAGAGGAATAAATACCATTATTATTATGATATTCATGATTTAAAATATCATATTGTTTGTAGATATAGTTTATAAAAATAAATTGGACCATTTTACCAAATTTGTCTTAATGGAGTTGAAATTGACATGAAATATCTTACAATGATATAACTATTGAAGTCAGAATTAATCAATGAATTGATAATGTGTGCAAAATATAAATTCACATTAAGAAATATTAATACGGAATATAATAAAAAAACAAAAAATATATATTATCTTATAATATCAATGAAAATAATTAATTAATATATCTCAATAAAAATAATCTTAGTTATGATGTCCATACCATTTGGTAACATTAAAATCTAGTCCCCATGTACAAATTTAAATGGATTTTAATTAAAAATATTATGATGTATGGATTATTAAAGATATTATATTTATAAAGGGATTAAAATTCACTATAAAAAAATTATGTTCATAACATTAAAATATGCCTCAATAATAAGGAAAATGAGACTGAATATATATCCTCATGTCTGACTGATCACGTATGATTATTATATTATTGAATATTAAATAAATATTAACCATTTAATTTATTAATAACCATGTGAAATTTTTTTATTTATAAATTTTTTTTATTAAATTTCTTAATCAATTACGTTCAAGTCATGTGGTTTAATGATATTATGATCATTTATACAAAATGACTTGATTAGATTTATTATGGAAAAATAAGTCCTTATTCCATCATCTCTAAAATAATAATCATGATATAATTAATATTTTTATACTTAAATTATTCTTTTAAAACCAACTATGTGAAATGGTAATGAAAAATAATCTACATTTCAACCATGGAGACGACATGTTGTGTGTAAAATTGAGTAACTTTTCCATTTTTTAATTATCATTATAGAAATAAGGTAATTAGTATTTTAAAATTGTAAAATTTAAATTATGAAATAAATAAATTATAATTTCAATAGATATAAATTAAATATCATTAATGTGATGTGGTGATTAAAAATGAATCACACCGCTTCTTGGAGCCAATAGTCCACTTGTACGCACAAACAAGACTATCATTTTTCAGTGAATTGAAAGGAAAAAAAGTAAATGATATATTAAAATTTTTGATTGATAAAAATTTCAATATATATATATATAATCCATCATTATAATCAGACATAAGAGGAGGTGATATAAACTAATTACATCAGTTTGCCAGGCGGTAGTCCACCCTACACCCAAATGATGGTATCATTTCCCATTTGATGGAAGATTATATGGATATAGGGTATGAAATTAACCTAAAAATATCTTAGTATATGGTATATACAAAATTTTTATATCAATATGGTTTTATAATATTTGAAGGAGTTAAAAGCAGAAATAAACTAATGTTCCTCAGTTAATAATGATATGTCTTCTTCAGACAATGATTTTATGTTTACACAAAAATCCTACCTAGATGAACTTTCTAATAAATCCATGATATCGAGGACATGGTATGGGTATAATATAATGGATATTTATGGGATTAGATTAAAAAAATTCTTATAATAGTGTGATGAAATGAGGGGATAATCTGTAATTTTATAATTGAAGAGATGGGCTCTGTTGGATGTTTTTAAAATATGAAATTATAATAAGATAATAACCATTGAATGTAATGTACGATAACACAATGTTGAGTATAATATACTCTATTAGATACAATGTTCTTATTTTAGAATGTTGGGTCATTACATTCTCCCCACCTTAAAAAAATCATGTTCTAGAAAATTAATCTTCGCATATGTATTCAAAGGATTGATATTGAAAACTACCATTATTGGAAAACAAAAATCTTGAGAAGGGTTGTTAAAATATAATATATATAACATAAAATGGTATGTACCAAGATCATATGGAATATTACATATCTATTTATTCATTTAAGATAATATTTTTGAAAATTAAATATATGAATATGGAAGAAAACAAAAATAATTATAAAGAGTGATTGAAGAAATTTATTACAATCATGTGAATGTCAATGAAACATTAAAGGCCTGAAAACCATTATTCTGTTATGATTTTATTGAACATATGATTTGTTAGATATTAATGAAATAGGATAAATTTATATATGTTTACTTGATAAGTTTATATATCATAATAATAATTTCATCCTTTGGAAGTTCTTCAATAAATTTACATTTCATCCCTAAATCCATGAAATGATTATCCAAAAAATAAAATATTAATTTATAAAGCAGTAAAAGTCACATTTAATGGATCATAAGATCCATAAAAGAGTCAATATTTTTTCTATCATTCTATAACCAATATGGTGAGAACAAGTTATCTAAAATAATAAATCAATCAGTAATCCTAAAAATAATGACCAATGGTTAATCAATATTATATATTTATGTAATTTAACAAAAAATAATAAAAAAATAACCAGGACATTACGTAGGTCAATGATAGGCAAAAAACCCTTATGATTCATTGGTCATGGGTTCAATCCCCACAACCTTTCCGAATGCGATGGGTTATCACCCAACATGAAGGTTAGACATTTTCTAAAATATTTTAAAATAATTTCTATAATGTTACAAAAAAAGATGATGGATATACTTGTATACAATAAATCATTAAATAACATTATTAATAATGTTTTCATTATAAAACATTATTTAAAATAGTTTAATAACTTTATTTAACTATTATTACAATGTAAATAAATATTATATTAACCATATTGGTTATCATTACCTCAAAACATGTTTCTATAAAATGTAAAGGCATTATTACTCAAAAAAATATTCACTAAATAATATACTAAACAAATAGGTTGTATTCATATAAATGTTTTCCAAAAACATCCTTAATCATGTTATATTCCAACCCAATAAATTTAAAAAGGCGTGTTTATGAATTTTACCTTATGATAAAACATAAAATCATAACCCATAATGGTTTCCATAACTCTTATGTTAATTAATACATATGTGCTTCTATAATTTTACACCATACTTATAAATTTCATTATTCTTAATAAAAAATACTATATGTTAAAATAATTCAATAATTTAATTATTGAATCCCAATACACAAATACTTCATCCATTTTATTTAAATATAGGTCTTTCCTCCATATAGGGGTTACACTATAGGAGAGGTAATTGGTTTGGATAATTCCTAGAGTCTCCACATTTAATACAAATAACTATAAATAGTTCCCACGGATGAGATTTGTTTTTTTCCATTACACTCTTAATTTTCCTTGAAAATTAATTGAAGTATACCTATATATTTTAATAGATATATCATTTTTCCATTTCATTATGACACATTTTTTCCATATAAGACACCTTAGGTTTAACCAAGTTCATTCATTTTCCTTTTATATTAAAATATTTTATAATGGATTGTAAATAAATTGTGATTTATCCAAATAATATACCATGGGAGTGTCAAATCAAGTTGGTAGTAAGGCCAATTGTTCTGTACCATGTGATTATTGATTCAAGAAAAATGAAACCATTTCAGATTTATTACACCTTGGTACAACTGTACCAGAACCAAGACCACTTGTAGCATTTAAAAAAAGATATATTTTATATCAATACCCATAATATACACCATAACAAAATGTTTTTATGTTCTTATATAATTATCCACAATTTCATACAAAGGGTTATGATCCATAATCTATATTTTTTTAAATCTAGTTCCTAAGATTTCATTTATTTATTTGTATCTGATACCAATAGTAGAGACCCCAACTATAGTAACCCAATGCCATTATCATCTTAATTACATTGGAATAATATACAAGTAATGACATCCCAATGGACAGAATTGTTTATTAGTCTTATTAAACTAGAACATACTTGAGTCTTGAAATATATTTAAATACACATATTAAAATATATTTTCTTTTTATTCATGAATAACATTATTTCCTTTTGAATATGGTTTTATAAAATTCATACTAAAACTCCTGTATTATTAATAAAGGAAAAAAATAAGGGTGAGATCAAATGATAAGAAATGGAAAAGTACAGTGGAATAAATCATGAATCAATTAGCATAACCAATGTTTCAAGGTAAATAACTGAACACCCATTCCATCCAATCAATAATATCCTAAAGAAGTGCATATATATATCGAGGTTAAAATGTCATGGATAATAATAAATATGTCATGGTAAATAACCAAGAACAAATTTCATTTAATAATTAAAAATACAATAATAAACGGATAATGAATAATCAATATGGAATATTAAATAATTTAAAACATAGTGAATTTCATAAAAATAATTAGAATGAAATGAATTCAAGGATAATATAAATGTGAAAATATAAAAGATAATAATAACTACATTATAAATAAAGAAATTCTTAATTGTTTGATTCCATATTTCCATAACATCAATACTCTACCATCAAGACCTCTCACTCGATAGTTTAAACTCTAGGTAAGAACCTATTTAAAAAGAGCGTAACTTGATAATCTCATGAGGCCTATCGATTCATTGAGGGGATATATAATACAAGGCCCCAACCATCACTAACGTCGCAACTCATTCCTCATATATCAATTAATTGATTTGGTTTAGGAATGAATATTCTTTAACAACAAATATCTGTATTGAGTAAAGGATAATAATTTATCAATAATTACAAGGTAAAACAAATAAATTTCAATGTAAAACTCCATATAATTAAATGAGATATATTTTAAGAAATAAGAATATATATGATAGATAAAATAAATACCAATGGGAAAATTAATTTATAATGAACATATGAATGTCAATATTTCGAGGTAAATTTAATGACTAAAAAATGGAAAAATAATGTTAATATCAATAAAATATTTGGTTAACATAATTATAAGCCATCCAAATTAATAATATATACATTATTAAATTATACCTATTAGAGTAATAATGATGGGTTTTTCTCATTAAGGAATATATATATGATAAGAATAATTTTTAAATCACTAATTATAAAAATACCTTTTTCTATATTGAAAAAACAATTTAAAAATTATTTTAACTGAAAATAACTTTTAAAAAACATTTTACTTCAAAATATACTGATAATAATTAAAATTTTGTTTCAAATAAATGATGTCAAAGACAACGAGTAATTTTATACATGTTGTACATGTTAAAGTAATAATTATTTTTTCACTCTAAAATGTTATGAATCTTCCTTGTTTGGAAAATGATAAGAATATTCCTTTTACATTGTTGGTAGAATCCAAACAAAACTTTTATGAAAATGAATAATATTCCTTTGATAAATTTCATTAAAAATTAAATATAGGTAAATATCCTATTAATAAATCTTTTTGAAAAGGTAAAAAATATTTTTAAATGTTTTTTGTATATCATTATTTTGGAAGAAAATAGCTTTTGGACCTAAGGGAGAAATGAAGTCTAATATTATTAAAAACCTTTAATCAATTAATTTATGTAAAAATAGTGGAAAATTTGTAGTATTAATTTAATATATGATGACTAAATTGAGAATTATTTTATTTTATGGTATAATTAGTAAATGGCTATATAATTTCCTTCAACTAAATTTGAAGAATAAATAATCTCGATTTGAATAATGTTGCGAAATTATCCCCTATAATGATCATAATGTTAATAATAGAATTAATCTATGAATTGATTTTGTGATTGAACTATAAATCCACATAAAAGTGGAAATAACATATTTGTTAATAAGAATTAATTATACACATAATCTTAGAATTACATAATCTATAATGTATAAGTTTATGCCAATAAACGAAAATTGAATTATGAAATTCCTTAGCTCACACTTATTTTTTGATGAACATGATTTATCATCTTGTATATTGGTTTTAAAAAAAATTATTAACTAATAAAAGAACAATATTATTATTTTTAATATCTATCATCATTTTATAACATGTTATCACTCGTTTATTAATTATCTATATCGTCATTGGTTTGGGTATTAATTAACTTGTTTTATCATACTTGGTTTTCCATAAATGATCTAGTTCCCAAATATATTATATATTTTAATCATTTAAGGAATAATAATAGTGAAATATTATCATATTATTTCATTAATTTTACTTTTAAAACCAATCAATAAGGGTGGTTAAGAATAATTATGTACATTATGATTATGGAGACTGTATGTTGGATGTAAAATGAGTGATGTTTCCATTTTGTAATAATTATTATGGAATGAAGGTAATTAATATATTATTTTTCCATACTAATAATTTTATGATATATAGTATATTATATACTTATATATATAATACATGAGGTATGATGAGGAATGGAGAGTCATATCGCTTCGTGAAGGGGGTAGTCCACACCTATACGAATGATTTATCATCTTTAAGTGGGTGAAAAGATATAAAATAAAAAGAAATATATTACCTTTAAAAAATGTTAAATATGTAATTAATATCATAATTATTCAATGCATATCACTTATAATAATTAACACAATTCTTATTTAATTATATGTAATGAATTAGTGACTGACGAATCCCAATTCTTTGTGAGGTGGTATTCCGATATACACATGAGTGGCATTATCATATCTACTACAAAATTGAAATTAAAAACAATATATGATTTAATAACACATGAGGTATAAATAAGTTATATATATCATATATAAACATTATATACTACATCATACTCAACCATGAAAGTTGTTAATTATAACGACCTAAAATTTTGAATAATTTTTTTTTTCCTAATTTTGTGTGTTATTTTATTTTATAATAAAAAAAATATTTCATTTAATAAAATGAGTATAATTAAAATGAGACCGTTGGGTTTGGACTGTTATATAACCATTGGTCAATATGACCGTTGGAAACTAAATGTTGTGATTATTGTCTATAAATACAAGTGATCATGGTTAATTAAAATAGAAAGAAGATTTGATGGCCTCATCCATTAGTATCGGGCCGATCGAAGCCCATCTGACAGAACTTGGGAAGGAGGTAGCACCACTGGGCTTTTCTCTAGACCAAACCCAAGCCGAACATCATTGTGTGAATCTGGAACAGAATTGCCTTGACGAGAAGTTCAAGCTGATAGAAATCACCACTCGAGAAATGTTAGCTGAGCGGGCCCAAGATTCTATCACCTTATCAAACCATACACATAGATCCTATTATGGTGTTATAAGGGGCTATGTAAGGAGACCTTAGCTTCCTTATATAATCCTTTGATAAATAAAAATTAGGATTTCTTCTTATGGTGAGGTTTGTGAATTTTCACATGTCCAGATAAATTTAGGATATATATTATTGATAAATATTGATAAAAGGATATTTTAAAATATTTATGTAAACCTTAAATAAATAATGATGTGTAGATTTCCAAAAAATTGTCTTCTACAAATGTGTTTAGTAAGAAATTTAGAGTCTAATAAGATCAACATAATTTTTGGTGAATAGTTAATTATGAATAGTGATTTTACGCTTAGGATTAGTAATGTGACTAAATGGATTAGTAATATCACTTAAATAACGTATTAATATAATATAAGCTTCTTTATTAAGTAATGTGATTCAATAAAACAGGTAAATAACTTATTCAAAAATTACTAGTCAAGTATTAGTTTTTTCGGTGAATAGTGTTTTTTAATTATAATTTATATTAAAAATTATTAAAATATTATTTTTATAAAATTTGGTTCATTTTTGAATTCAGAGCATCAATATTATGTTAGGGTGAATTTTTGGGATTTTTCTGAAAAGGATGAATTTTCAGTGAATAGTAAATATTCAGTTTAGAGTTTCGGGTTATTAATGACATCATTAAGGATGTAATAATTATGTAATCATTATGGTAGACTTATAAAGAGTAAGATAAGGTATGAGGTGTCCCACGTGGCCCATACCATGGGTAAATACCATGGGAGAACCTATGGTTTTTCCAATTACCACTGATGAGGTGTCCCTTGGCCATTAATGACTTATACCCTCACTTCTCCTATAAATACCAAGACTTTACCTCATTGATATCATTTCCAAATCCCCCTCAACGAAGCTATGGTCTCATTAAGTCCGAAGGAGTCCTTCAATGTTTCTCCCAATCCCTCAAGGACCCGATCTTCGAGTTTTAAGAGTTATATTTTAAGGTAAGGGATCCTACCTCTCTCTTTCTTTTCAAGTACTCTCTTTTATGTGATTTCTTTTATTCTCCATGTTCTTATATTGTAGGATGTTCTTTTATTTACACAATACTATAATTTTTATTTATTTATTATGAGAGACCACTCCTTATCTCATCAATTCATTTTAAGAATTTTTATGTGGCGTCGTTAGGTAGCAAAATTTTTGTAAGGGATCCTTTCACCCTTCTCATTTTCAAAGTTCTATTTTCTTGTAATGTCCTTCAAGTAACTTTTTCTTATGTTGGGGTATGATATCTATATCCATTATACTGTAATTTAATGTTCATGTGATGATATCCTCTATTTGATCTCATCAATGCATTTTTTAGAAGTTTTAAGTGATGTCGGTAGGCTGCCGATTTTTTATAAGAGAAATCTTTTTTTTCCTTTCAAGTTTTTCATTTCATATGATATGACTTTAAAAATTAATTACAGTTTTCTTATATAAATTATATTATTCTCCTCTAAATGTTTTTTGATCATCTATGAGTGGGTAATGCATGACCCCTCTATTTTCAATGTTTTCTAAAACCCTGTTATATAGTAGTTATGCTGCAGAATTTTCGTCTCAAAATGTATCTCTATTTTTCTCAAATTCTTTTATTTTAATTAGTGAATACTAAAGGCTCTTTAGTATATATGGGTATTCACATATATATCAAAATGTTCTATTTTAATTCTGGGATTTACATACACGAAACCCACTTTTTTCGTGGGTTTAAAATGACATAAAGATCATGTCTTAAAAGTAGTTTTTTAAACGTCATGATTATGAAAAGAAACACATTTATTTTATTATATATGGGATATTTATGAAATTTTTGTTGATGATATATGATGATCACATGATAATAAAGTGATATTTAAGGGTGTTCCCTGATAGCACTCCAAATCATTGGGTAATGATGTAATCACTAGGGATTACAATTTTAACGATACCTTGGGGAATAACCTTGGTAATTTTTTTAAATGAAACCTTGGGGATGAACCTTGGTGATATGTTCATTACTGTCTAACTTAAATGTTGTTGCCAAATATTCAGGTTATGAAACATTTTCTATTCATTTTTATATTCATCATGATCTCTTTTTCAAGCCTTAAAGTTATTTGTCATGAAATTATTGATGTATCTCAAGTTCACATGTAAAAGGTTTCCCTTGTTTCCCTAACTGGGCCTTCTGCTCACCCTTTCCTTTATTGTATTTTCCTGGGTTATGAGATGCAGTAATGTTCTTAAGAATACTTACAAGTGTTTAAGAATAATTTTTTTATGTTTTAATGTATTATGTTATTGGTTTCCAAGAAACTAAACCTTAAAGATCCAAAGTTTTGTATAATGTAATGAATGTTTATGTGATAAAAAGTTGGGATCTTATAGTTGGCATAAAAGGATGGTTTATTTATTTGTGGAAATTAGGATTTGAAAACATTATAAGGTTTATTAATGAAAATATTAAATATTTGAAAACATCTTGGTATTTTGATGAAGTATTGAGTATGTGGTTTCCAAACAAATAAATCCTTTCCTGGATACGAACAAGTAGAGGAGGCTCTGGCACAGATTTACCTAGGAGTGAAAACATTGATAAGGTGTTTCGGGGTTGACCCGGGGTATCCTAGTGAATGACAACATTCCTTGTTTTTATCTTGGTTTGACACTCTCGGGGGATATGCATTGGTAATATCATAAGCATAGTATAAACCATTCTAAAAAAACAATTATAAAATAATATAATGATTCACATAAGAATATATTATCATGTGTAACCTAGATTTGAACTTAGGGGATCACAATTTAGGATATAATTTTCCTATACAATTTTATCCTTCTATGCTTAAAGTTTCCTTTTCAGGATTATTGGCTATGTATTTAAGCCCCCTAATTATACATTCTATTCTTAGTTAATGGTAGAAAATAAAAGAACATGTCCCAACAACCAATGTGATATGAAATGTGAAGATTTCCCTATTAATATGACATAGATGATGATAGATCAAGTTGAACATATTTTGATTATGCGAAACAAGCTATCAAAAACCACAATTAATAAATGGTACCAGGTTGAATTCCCAAATTCATCTAGGAAGAGGAAGATAAAGTCTTAAGGATGTTCATCTGATAAAGGTGATAAGGGAATAAAGACCCAATTTCCCTTGTGAAAAATGTGTGGAAAGGGGAACTAAGGAAAATGTCACAAAGGAACCTGGAGATGTTATAAGTGTGAAATGATAGGGAAAAAATTAGCCAATTGCTTTATAAAAATAGATAATGTGGTGAATGGAGATAAGGTTAAATATAATGTACCACAAACTATTCAATGTCATAAATGGGGATAAGTCGGACATTATCCAAGGCAATACTCTCTTTCACGGGATGAGAAGAATGAGGAACATCAACAATCTTCACGGACAAGGGAACTATGCAAGTCCTATGCTGAGATAGATCATGATAACTGAAGTACATGTAACTTCTTTGAAATAATTGTATATGTCATGTTTTATTTTAGTTCGTTCTCTATGAGTATATATTTAATGTTTCCTATGAACATAGAGTCACTACCTAATATGGTTTTATATCATTAAGGAAAACATCTATTTTTATGGATCAAATGTTGATATTTTGAAGCTGTTCTTCTTAAAAAAATGATTATGGGATTAAAATATTAATATTGTTTTAGAAGACGTTCAGTAATTAGGGAACACTATATGATCAAGGAAAAAATATTACTATGGTATATTCTTTGAGAAGTAAAGTTTGAATTATATTTTGATGAATAAATGTATTTAAGGTGAACTTATGGTAATTTAAGTTACTTATGGAAATGATTAACTGATCATGGGGAAAATGTGGTTAGGTTAATTACACATAGTATGCGACTTTTATAGTACTCGATGTTATTTGGAGATAAATGTTAATATTTATTGTGGAAGACTATGTGATTAAATAATTTTGTGTTTTGGGTTCCAATATTAGTTTGAATTATTTTGAAGAATTTTAAGGAAGAATGTGTATTGAATGGTCTTTCTGTAACTTAGGGTACTCTTTGTTGAATTTTGGAGATTAATAATAGTATTTCTTTAAATAAATGATTATTGTTTTTGGGGATTATACGATCTCGTACTGACTATTTTGATTTTAGTTGATGACTAAAGAAAAGGGAAATATATAGTTATTCTTTTGTGGATTATGTGATTCTCTAGAATATGATTCTTGTGATTTTGATGAGACCAAGTGTTTTTGAATGCTCATTGTTTGGATAAAATATTGGTGTTGGTAGAAACTTATTAGAAGATGAAACTCTACATGATGGTTAGTATATTTCCTTATGTTATTTTTCAATGTAGTAAATAAATTAATCGAAATTATGAAAAGGAACGTAAAACAAAAACGTTGATGGATTACGTTTCCTACTAGGTAATCAAAGAATATTTAACACATCATTAGTTTGTGATTTTTTGTTGGTTAACTTTATTCTAATAATATTTTCTATCACTCCCCATCAGAACATGATCCTTTGTTTTTCTCTTCCATATCAATTTTTTCCTACATGGAATCCTAGTATGTGTTAACTCGGGTAACCTTTTTTACTTCCCTTTCTTTCTTTTAATGTAATAGTTTTACTGAATCTTTTTCTGATTTGGATCATTCAATGAAATTTCCAAGCACAATATTAAAAATTGCGAGGATGAAAATTCTTAAGTGGGAAGAATGTAACGACCTGAAATTTTTAATAAATTTTTTTCTTAATTTTGTGTGTTATTTTATTTTATACTGAAAAAAACTATTTCATTTAATAAAATTAGTATAATTAAAATGAGAAAGTTGGGCTTCGACCGTTATATGACCATTGGTCAATATGACAATTGGAAACTAAATGTTCTGATTATTGTCTATAAATACAAGTGACCATTGATAATTAATATTTAAAGAATATTCGATGGCCTCATCTAGTAGTCTCGGGCCGATCGAATCCCATCTGAAAGAACTTGGTAAAGAGATAGCACCACTGGGCTTTGCTTGGGACCAAAACCAAGCCAAACTTCATCGTGTGAAACTGGAATGGAATCTCCTTCATCGAAAGTTCAAGCTGATTGAAATCACACTCGGGCAATGTTGGTCGAGCCGCCCAAAGAATCTATCACCATAGCACACCTTAAACTGAGATCTTATGCTGGTTTTATAAGGGGCTATGTAGTGAGACCTTAACTGCCTTATGTAATCCTTTCATAAATAAAAATTGTGATTTCTTCTCATGGTGAATTTTGTGAATTTTGAAATGTTGATATAAATTTAGGATCTATATTATTGATGAATATTTGGAAAAAGGATATTTTAAAATATTTTTGTAAACCTTAAATAATTAATGACGTGTAAGGATTTTCAAAAAATGGTCTTCTACATATGTGTTCAGTAAGAAATTTAGAGTCTAATAAGATCAACATAATTTTTGGTGAATAGTAATTTATGAATAGAGATTTTACGATTTGGATTAGTATTGTGACTAAATGGATTAGTAATCTCACTTAAATAAAGTATTAATATAATATAGGCATCTTCATTAAGTAATGTGATTCAATAAAATACGTAACTAACTATTTCAAGAATTATTATTGAAGTATTAGTTTTTTTGTGTGAATAGTGTTTTTTATGTAAAAATTAAATTAAAAATATTTAGAAAATTATTTTTATAAAATGGTGTTAATTTTTGAATTCAGAGAATCTATATTATGTTAAGGTAATTTTTTTGGGATTTTTCGGAAAAATATGAATTTTCGGTGAATAGTGAATTTTCAGTTTAGAGTTTCGAGTGTTTAATGGAATCATTAACGATGTAATAATTATGTAATACTTATGATATAATTATTAATAGTATTATATTTTATTAGGTGTCCCAAGTGGCCAATACCATCGGAAAATACCATGGGCAAGCCCATGGTTTTGACAATACCACCGACGAGGTGTCCCTTGGCCATTAATGACTTGTCCCCTCACTACTCCTATAAATACCAAGCCTTTCCCACATTAATTTCATTTTAAAATCCACCTCAACTATGTTATGGTATCATTACTTCTCATGGAGTCCTCCCAAGGTTCCCCCAAGCCCTCAAGGTCCCGACCTTCAATTTTTAAGAGTTACTTTTTAAGGTAAGGGTTCCTACCTCTCTATTTCTTTTCAAGTGCTCTCTTCAGTGTCATTTCTTTTTTGCTCCATGTTTTTATATTGGAGTATGTTATTTTATATTAAACATACTGAAAATTTTATTTTCTTATGTTGAGATACCTCCTCATACTCTCATCAATTCAATTTATGAATTTTTATGTGGTGCAGTTAGTCTAATGAATTTTTGTTAAGGATCTTTTCACCCTTCTCATTTTCAATGTTCTATTTTTATGTCAAATCATTCAAGTTACTTTTTCTTATGTTGGGGTATGATATATATACCAATCATACTTTCCTTTTATTTTAATATGATGAGATACCCAATTTTATCTCATCGATTCATTTTTTAGAGGTTTTAAGTGACGCCGTTAGGCTGCCTAATTTCTTTAAAAGAAATATTATTGTTTCTTCCTTTCATGTTTTTCATTTCATAAGGTAAGTCTTTCAAATTACAATAATATTTTCTTATATCATTTATATTCTGCCCCTATAATGTTTTTTGGATCATTTTTGAGGGGGTAAACCATGTCCCCTCTCTTTTCAATGTTTTCTAAAACCCTGTAACATAGTCGTTATGCTGCAGAATTTTCGTCTCAAAATGTCTCTCTCTCTTTTTCTAAGACTCTTTTATTTTATTATGTGAATAATCAAATATATTTATTCTATAGGGGTATTCACATATATATCAAAATTGTCTATTTTAATTTTGGTATTTACATACATGAATCCTGCTTTCCTTTTTCGTGGGTATAAAATGACATAAAGATCATGTCTTAAATGCAGTTTTTTAAATCGTTTTCATTATGAAATGAAAGCAATTTATTTTATGATATAACAGTTATTTATGAAATGTTTTTTGATGATATATGTGGCTCACATGATAATAAAGAAAATTTATGGTTCTGCCCTAATAGCACTCCAATTCATTGGGAAATGATTTAATCTCTAGGGATTAAAATTTTAACGATATCTTGGTGAATAACCTTGGTAATTTTTTTAAATGACACCTTGGGGATGGACCTTGGTGATATGTTCATAATTTTCTAAGTTAAATGGTGTAGCCACATATTCTTGTTATGAATCACGTTATTTTCATTATGATATGCCTCATGATCTCTTTCTAAAGACTTAATGTTATTTATCATGACTTTATTGATGTATATGATGTTCACATGTAAAATGTTTCCCTTGTCTCCCTTACTGGGCCTCTTACTCACCCTTTCCATTGATTCATGTTTCCAGGTTATGAGATGTAGTAATGAACGTTAGATGAACAAATGAAGAAGCCTTTCAAATTTTTAAGAAGATTTTTTTAATGTTTTCAGGCATTATGTTCCTGGTTTCAAAGACACTAAACCTTAAAGATCCTCGGTTTTGTATAATTTAATGATTGATTATGTGATAAAAAGGTGGGATATTATAGTTGGTTTCAAAGGATGTTTTAGTTATTAGTGGAAATTAGTATTAGAAAACATTACAATGATTATTAATGAAAATATTAAATATTGGAAAACAACTTGCTATTTTGGTGAAGTATTGAGTAAGTGGTTTCCATACAAATAAATCCTTGTTTGGATACGAACAAGTAGAGGTGGCTCTGGAACAGATGTACCTATCAGTGAAAACTCGGACAAGGTGTTTCAGGCTTGACCCAGGGTAACCTAGTGCATGAAAACGGTCCTTGCTGCACTCTTGGTTTGACACTACCGGGGGATATGCATTAGTAAATTCATAAGAATATTATGAACCATTATCAAAGGAACCATGAAAAAATAAAATAAAGATTCACATAACCATATATGATCATTGATAACCTAGATTGGAACCTAGGGGATCACAAGTTAGGATATACTTTTCTTCTACAAGTTTATCCTTCTATGCTTAATGTTTTCTTTTCATGATTATTGGATAAGTATTTAAGCCCCCTAATTATACATTATTTACTTTGTTAATGGAAAGAAATAGAAGAAAATTTCCCAACAACCAATGTGATAGGAAATGTGATGATTTCCCAATTAATATGACAGAGACGACGATAGATCTAGTCGAAAATTTTGTGATTATGCCAAACAAGCTATCAAAAATCACAATTAATAATTGTTACCAGGTTGAATACCCAAATTTAACTAGGAAGAAGAATATAAACTCTTAAATATGTTCATCTGATAAAGGTGATAAGGGAAAGAAGAACCAATTTATTTTGGGCAAAAAGTGTGGAAAGAGGCACTAAGTAAAATGTCACAAAGGAACCTGGAGATGTTATAAGTGTGGGAAGATAGGGAATAAAGAATCCAATTACTTTATAAAAATAGATAATGTGATAAATGGAGAAAAGGTTCAATCAAATGTACCTTATACTATTAAATGTCGTAAATGGGGAGAAGTTGGACATTATCCATGGAAATTCTCTCTTGTAAGGGATGAGAAGCATTATGAGAATCAACAATCTTCAGGGACAAGGGAACAATGCAAGTCCTATGCTATGATGGATCATGATGACTGAAGTACATGTTTCTTCTTCGAAATAATTGTTTATGTCAGGTTGTATTTTAGTTCATGCTCTATGAGCATATCGTTAATGTTTCCTAAGAACATCGAGTCACTAACTAAGATGGTTTTATATCATTAAGGAAAACATCTATTGTTATGTATCACATTTTGATGTTGTGAAGTTGTTCTTCTAATAAATGATTGGGGGATTAAAAGATGAATATTGTTTTGGAAGACGATCACTAAATTGGGAACCCTATATGATCAAGGAATAAAGATTACTATATTATTTACATTGAGAAGTAAAGTTTGACTTATATTTTGAAGAATCAATGAATTTAAGGTGAACATATGGTAATTTTGGTTAATTATGGAAATGAATAACCTATATTGGGGAAAATGTGGTTAGGTTAATTACACTAAGTATGATACTTTAATAGTTGTCAATGTTATTTGTAGATAAATGTTCAGATTTATTGTGGAAGATTATGTGATTAAATCCTTATGAGTTTTGGGTTCCAATATTATTTTGGATTATTTTGAAGAATTTTAAGGAATATTGTGTATTGAATGTTCTTTCAGTAACATTGGGTACTCTTTGTTGAATTATGGAGATTAATAGTAGTATTTATTTTTATAAATTATTATCATTTTAAAAGATTATACGATCTCACACTAAAAATTTTGGTTTTAGATGATGAATAATGAAAAAGTAAATATATAGTTCTTATTTTGTTGATTATGTGAATCTTTAGAATATGATTCTTGTTCTTTTGATGAGACCAAGTTTTTTTGAATGCTCATTATTTGGAGAAAAGACTTGTCTTGGTAGAAACATATTAAAAGATGAAACTCTACTTGATGGTCAGTATATTTCGTTATGTTTTTTTCAATGTAGTAAATGAATTCATTAAAATTATTAAAAGGAACGTAAAACAAAAACATTGCTGGTTTAAGTTTCATACTGGGTAATCAAAGTCTATTTAACACATCAGAAGATTGTGTTGTTCTGGTTGTTAACTT
Organism: Viscum album; assembly: GCA_963277665.1. NCBI lineage: Eukaryota > Viridiplantae > Streptophyta > Magnoliopsida > Santalales > Viscaceae > Viscum > Viscum album. The sequence goes on from OY728152.1 coordinate 1,751,062,661, forward strand.
TCTTCTAATCATGTTTTATATCACTTTTCATAAGAACAAGACCCTTTGTTTTCTCTTCGATATCCATTTTTTCTTAATTCAATCCAAGTATGGGTTAACTTGGGTGACCTTTTCACATCCCTTTATTTCTTTTAAAGTAATAGTTTTACTTAATATTTTTCCGATGTGGGACATTCAATTAATTTTCCAATCCCAATTTTAAAAATTGCTAGGATGCAATTTCTTAAGGGGGGAAGAATGTAATGATCCGAAATTTTGAATAAATTATATTTCCTAATTGTCTGTGTTATTTTATTTTATACTGAACAAAACTATTTCATTTAATAAAACGACTATAATTAAAATGAGACTGTTGGGTTTTGATTATTATATAACTGTTGGTCAATATGACCGTTGGAAACTAAATGTTGCGATTATTGTTTATAAATAAAAGTGATCATGGTTAATTAATATAGAAAAAATATTTTATGGCCTCATACAGTAGTCTCGGGCCGATCGAAGCCCATCTAACAGAACATGGGAAGGAGGTATCACCATTGATGCTTGCTCTGGACCAATCCCAACCCTGAATTCATAGTGTGAAACTATAATAGAATTACCTTTTCTAGAAGTACAAGCTGATAGAAATCACCCCTCGGGAAATGTTGGTCAAGACACCCCAAGATTCAATCACCTCAGCACACCTTACACTTATATACTATGCTGGTGTTATAAGGGGATATGTAACGAGACCTTAGCTACCTTATGTAACCCTTTGATAAATAAAAATTTTGATTTCCTCTTATGGTGATGTTTTTGAATTTTCAAATTTATGGATAAATTTAGGATTTATATTATTGAAGAATTTTGGAAAAATAATATTTTAAAATATTTATTTAAACCTTAAATAATTAATGATGTTTAATGATTTTCAAATAATGGTCTTCTACAAATGTGTTCAGTAAAAAATTTAGAGTCTAATAAGATCAACATAATTTTTTGGTGAATAGTAATTTAGGAATAGTGATTTTATTCTTAGGATTAGTAATGTGTACAAATGGATTAGTAATCAAACTTACATAATGTATTAATATAATATAGTCACCTTGATTATGTAATGTGATTTAATAAAATAGGTAAATAATTGTTTTAGAAATTATTAGTCAAGTATTAGTTTTTTTCGGGTGAATATTGTTTTTTAACTCAAAATTAAAATAAAAATATTTAGAAATTTATTTTTATAAAATAGAGTTCATTTTTGAATTCAGAGCATCAATATTATGTTAAGGAAGTTTTTTGGGATTGTTCTGAAAAAGTTGAATTTTTGGTGAATAGTGAATTTTTAGTATAGAGTTTTGGGTGTTTATTGACATCATTAAGGATGTAATACTTATGTAATAATTATGTTCTACTTATGAAAAGTAATATAAGGTATTAGGTGTCCCATGTGGCCAATACCAAGGGCATATATCATGAGAAAGCCCATGGTTTTGAAAAATACCACAGTTGTGGTGTCCCTTGGCCATTAATGACTTGTCCCTTCACTTCTCCTATAAATACAAAGCCTTTCCCTCATTCATTTCATTTAAAAATCCCCTTCAATAAAGGTATGGTCTCATAATGTCTCATGTTGTCCTCCCAAGTTGCAGCCAATCACTCAAGGTCCCATCCTTCGAGTTTTAAGAGTTACTTTTTAAGGTAAGGGATCCTACCTATCTCTTTCTTTTCAAGTACTCTCTTTTATGTCATTTATTTTATGTTCCATGTTCTTGTATTGGAGGATGTTATTTTATATTCAAATTACTGAAATTTTTATTTTATTATGATGAGATACCCCTCTTACTCTCATCAATTCATTTTAATAATTTTTATGTGGCGCCGTTTGGCTGCAAAATTTTTGTAAGGGATCCTTTCATCCATCTAATTTTCAAAGTTATATTTTCATGTCAACTATTTAAAGATAGTTTTTCTTAGGTTGGGGTCTGATATATATATTAATAATACTGTCCTATTATGTTTATATTATGAGATACCCTATTTTATCTCATCAATTCAATTTTTAGAAGTTTAAAGTGACGTCATTAGGATGCCGAATTTTTATAAGAGAAATCTTATTTTTTTTCTTCTTTTCAAGTTATTCATTTCATATGGTATGCCTTTAAAATTTCATTACCATTTTATTATTTCCTTTATATTATTCCCCTCTAAGGTTTTTTGGATCAATTATCAGTGGGTAACCCATGTCCCCTATCTTTTAAATGTTTTCTAAAACCCTGTTACATAGACGTTATGCTGCAGAATTATCGTCTCAAAATGTCTCTCTCTTTTTGCTCAAAATATTTTATTTTCTTAAGTAAATACTCAATTATCTTTCTTATATAGCGGTATTCACATATATATAAATATTTTATATTTTAATTATGGTATTTACATACATGAATACCTCTTACCTTTTTCGTGGGTTTAAAATGACATAAAGATCATGTCATAAAAGTAGTTTTTTTAAAATGTTATGATAATGAAATGAAAGCCATTTTTTATGCCATATGGGTTATTTATAAATTTTTTGATGGTGATATATGTATCTCACAAGATAATAATGAAACGTTTAAGGGTTCACCCTGATAGCACTCCAATGCATTGGTTAATGATGTAATCTCTAGGGATTACATTTTTAAAGATAACTTGGTGAATAACCTTGGTAATTTTTTTAAATGACACTTGGGGATGGAACATGGTGATATGTTCATGATTGTATATGTTAAATGTTGTAGCCACATCTTCAAGTTATAAACCATGTTCTTTTCATTATGATATGCATCATGATATATTTCTCAAGACTTAATGTTATTTATCATAACTTTATTGATGTCTCTCAAGTTCACATGTAAAATGTTTCCCTTGTTTCCCTTACTAGGGCTTCTGCTCACCCTTTCTTTTGATGTATGTTCCCAGGTTATGAGATGTCGTAATAAACATATGATGAACAAATGAATAATCCATTCAAGTGTTCAAGAATTTTTTTTTTCTATTTTCATGTATTGTGTTCCTGGGTTCCAAGACAATAAACATTAAATATCCATAGTTTTGTATAATGTAATGAAAGTTTATGTGATAAAATGGTGGGATGTTATATTAATATAAGAACAAATGAAATCAGTTCACAAAGTTGTAGTCTTCTTTACACACAAACTATGATTTCATAACCCATTTGATTGAGGTGGATATGTTTGTACGTTATCACATTATAATAATGTCTTTCTATTATGTGTAATATATTGAGGCTATTTTATAAGCATGGTTTAATAATAATTTTTATAGGTGGGTAATGAAATAAAATCAAGATTCTTGCTGACGAACATGACATCTTATATGGATATCCTTCTAATGTTTTAACTAAATCCTTACATGGTGGTATTTTTATCATCCCATCCCCGAGATCCACTAGATTGTTCCCCGAGAAGATGGCCATAAGACCTCATGCATGCCTCCTCAAACTCCATTGTCCGAATACTTGCAATGAGGGCCTCAGGTGTGTCTATGGGGATAAAATTACTTCATTGATTAGAGTTGACTGAAACAATATATATGGAATATATAGAAGAAAATGAAGATACACTATTACTAGAAATGTAAAACATTGTAGTAAAACCAGTATCAGGAGACAAATAGCAGTGGAAACAGTGTAGATATATAAAAATGTGTTTGCAAGTAACATGAGAAACATTCATATGCCACATGATATGAAAATATAAAAAGGTCAAAAATATATCTACTACAATCATAATGAGTATAATCTTGTTCCTATTATCCGGTACTCCAACCTATATGTGGTTAGAAAGCATTTGAAGTTGACCGCTTCCCATTATCTGTACCTAAAACCATGAAGTATGATTCGGTACCAAAGGAGGCCCATGTTGGTTGTGAAAAAAACCTCAATAGATATACATCAATATTGTTTAAATAAATCCATATTGTTAGAAAATAAAATTTTCAATATATCATTACTAATTAATTCAAGAAAAGTATAAATATGTAAGTACATTAGGAAACATTCTACATTGGAAATTCGTACAATTGTACATGCATTAGCCTAAGTTGTTATGTATAAACCTATTGATCCCGTACATGTAATGTGAGTGTGTTTATATAAAAATAGATAGACGATCCCAATGATTGTGATTTTACATGGTGGACACATCCTTTAATTTCTAATTTTAACATGTCATTCCCTAATTGAGGACATTCATTTACTTTTTAATTTAATTAGCTTCTTTATAATTTTTTGATAATCACCCTAATACAGTTCGTAAAATTCAAATAGAATTACTTATATCACTCTAGGGGATCTACATAAGTTCAATTCCAAAGGATTATTTCTAAGGAGACATAGGAATTAGATCCAAAGTGTCCCTCGAGGCATGATGTGAATATAGAATGAAATATCCTCTAAGTCTTCCTTAGTATCACACGTATGACACTTCATCTCTCTCATGACATGGTACAAACATCATACCACTGAGTACATCCACATGGTATCCCATATGGAACCCTTGTTACATTTCTAGAGGAAAAAAGGTAAGCACATGGTGAGCCCATCCCAGGACCAACAAGAGTCACCCCCAGTTTGTTTAAAATGAATTAATAAATTCTAAGGTTTGTTGAGCCTGTCCATTGGGTCCTTTATTAAAAACACATTTTATCAACCATGAATGAAGTTAAAGGTTATATTTTGTTTGAAAACCCGTATTATTAACAAATAAATCATTTATAAAATGATTTAGGAAGTTTTACATGGAGTTTAATAAAGGGATATTATGACATTACCTATATAGATTTTATCATGGCTCATAAATCTATTTAATGTTATTTATAAATTAATGGAATCCATTATATAAAAGACACACCTATAGTGGGGATTCAAAGTTTAAAATAGAGTACGATAGGCTATCCCGGAGCTGCCACACCCTTTGGGTGGTTCGGGTCAAGGAAATAAACATATGAGGTGATTATCCACTCACAACAGTCACAACGAGCATGAAAACAATAAATTTTTTATTAATTTTAAAAATTAGAAGATACACAAGAAGGTTCCATCTCACAACACTTTGATTCATATTAAACAATGAAATGAATATTTGGGAATGAACCTAAACCACCTAAGAGAGCCCCATAGTTCTTACCACATATATCTTCAACCATTGATTCGAGCTATAATGAAATATATTGGATGAATTTTATAAATCCCTAAAAATAGGGAAAATGATATTTTTCATTAATAGGAAAATAAAAGAGAAGAGTAACAAAAAATAAAAGGGAGATGGTTGAAGATCATACCCTATGAATTTTGATGGACCATCAATGAGTGATTTAGATGCTAGAGAAGGGTGATATCAAGAGGCCTTTAAAGAGGAAGAGAGGTTTTGGGTGGATGCTGCAAGAGAATAATGAACGAGGAATGCATTTTATGGGTTTAAATAATTTAATGGGAGAAATATAAAAACATACCCAATTATAGGGGCATAAGGGTTTTCTACAAGGCTGGACAAACTATGCGCCAACTGTGCACTGGGATCTGGTCGAAGGGGCATCCCACATGGGATAGGAACTTTGTTTGGCTAAACATGTGAAAACCATGAAACAACTAACTCTAACATGCCCGAGATTAGTTTAATGGACATAAAGTCTCCCTCATACGGTGTCATAAAAACCATATGGATCCCTACTACCCACTTTATTAAGCTGCATAGTTAGAGAAATAGTGATGGATGTGCTATATAGTTTCTTCTAACCATGAAAACAATTATGATTCTTCAATTTATGAGGATTTAGTATCTAAAGAATCCCAAAACACAGTCGAGAACTCTACAAATCCAATATTATTGATTATTATTCTAAACCATGGAATTTTAACAAAGAAATTTCTCATACCATTAAGATAAGAAAAGAAGTTACAATATCCCTTCATTTATACAAGTCACCAATGAGTCTCCATTTTTATTTTGTTAGAAAATTTTCAATGAAGAGTTATGTCCAAGATACTTATATATCATCCTCACACTTATAGGGCTTGTATTACACACATTCATGCATTGATATCACCGAAACATGAGGAACTGACCTACCTAAAAAATCATTCATTCTCTAATCAACAATATATATCAGATTCTCTTTGAGGGATGCATCTGCCTAGAACACTTTGTCCTCAGGGTCAAATAATAAGATATATTTTCATTAAAATAACAATGTTTCATTATATGGAAGATGTTGTGAATTGAATGGTACCTCTGAGGTAATTTTAACCAATAAACTACTGGCCAGACTCAGTCCACTATCATGAAAGGCCCGGCATATCATGATGATAACATGTCCTATATCTGAATTTATTTATGACCCAATCATGGACATAACCATAAAATTACTTGATATCCCACCACGAGCTCCAAATCCATATGTCGATTATCATTTTTAGATATCATCCTAAGATGAGTTATATCCATACTCTTCTTAATCAGCTGAACCTTCTTTGATTTATCTGGAATGAGAAAATGGATCCATATGAATCATTTATTGAAAACTATTTTTCATGTCAAACACAAATAGAGGGATATGATTTTCCCATTAATAGCCAAAATTATTAATTCAAGCCTTAAAATTTTTCTCAAAACTAGTATTTTCCTCTTGGATTACCTATTTATCCGAAGGTTATATTTTGTACTCATGAGAAATTATGAACATAGTTCTTTTTTAGATCCCTTTACAAAACTGTTAAGTATAATATGAAATCACATTCTGATACGATAGAATGGGAAACACCACAGAGATACACTATCACCTGGATATAAAGCCTCTATTTATCATCAACTGATAAGGTCTCCTGAATCTGTAGGAAGTGTGTGACCTTGTTTAACTCGTTGATGATCACACATAATACATTGATGCCTTCAGGGGATATTAGAAAACAAACCAATAAAATAAATTGGTTTTCTATTCCACTTACACTCAATAATGGAGAGATTTTGTAAGAGTCTAAGAGGTCACTGGTGCTCAACCTTCACATACTAAAAGGTGGAACACCAAGTAACTAAAAATGCCTTCTGGGTCTTCATGCCAAGACATCATAACTGACAAGGTAAATCCTAGTATATATTGGTAATCCCAAGATGAACTTTTATAATAGAGGAAGGAGATTCCCTCATCAATACTCTCCGTATGTTCGAACCACTACTATAAAACTATCCTTTAACAATGCTTTTATTTATCAGTGCTAGAGGAAAATAATGATAAATGGAATATTTATCAATTTTAAAGAAAGCGCTGATAAATTTGAACTTTTTTCAGCGATTTTATTTTATCTATGATAAAGGAAAACTTTATCATCACTCTATTTTAGTGCTAAAAATGGTATCCTTTATCAGTACTTTATTTTTATTGGTGATAAAGGGTACCCTTTATCAGCACTATATTATTAGTGCTAGTAAAGGGAACTCTTTTTCAGCGCTTTTGGTGTAGTACTAATAAATACTTCTTTAATCAGCACATTATTTGCCCCGATAAAATGAAATATTTAAATAATAAATAAATAAAAAATGTTTTTATTAAAAGGCTTACAAATTTTATTAATTATATATTTATTGAATAAAATGAATTGATTGATTATACAATATAAATTATCAAACATTTTATTAATTAGATAATTATGATAATTAATGTTATTAAGTTGCATATATTAAATATATAGATATATATTAATGTATAAATTTTTTTATATATTATAAATTATTTAAGCACATTACACTAAATTTTCATATATTTATTGAATAATAGTATATAATTTTAAAAAATATGAATAAAAAATATTCACTAATTTCATAGTACTCAATATATAATTGAATTTCGTTTGATTTTTAAATTTCATATATATCATATGTGTGTTATAGTTAATTCACATATACCAAATTAATGCATTTTTATATATAATATAAATAGAGAGAGAACTTATATTTTTTTCAATATTTTTAAAGTGTACATATAGTCTTTATTTGTTCAATTCCACTCATTTTATACATATATGAATGCACTAAAAATTTTATATTCATTAATAGTTTCAAAAATATATTTGTAATAATATATTTATAAATAAATATTTTTATAAATGTTCATTCTCTATATTTATATACTTACATATTTATAATTCTGAATAAATAAAAAATTTTAAAATCTATTTATATAATTATAAATAAATAATTATATACATTTAAAATATTATTGACTTTATTAGAAATTTAGTTAATTAATTAATATATTTATATATATATCTTAAATATATATTTATAATTATATAAATATATAATGATATTAATAGGATGTTTGAAAAATATTTCAATAATTATAAAATTATAATAAATATAATAAAATTAAATATATTTACTATATTTATATTTATAAATATTTATTAATTATTTAAAAATATATATATATTTTTATTTATAATTATAATTATAAATCCTTTAATAATGCTACAGTAATAAGCACTGATAAAAGAATCAATTTCGTAACTTTTTTTCACACAGATAAATGTGAGGATTTATTTGTGAAAAAATTGTATTGATAAACTCATCATTTATCAGCACATTTTGGTATGAACTGATAAAAGTGTCTAGATATATTTTAAAAGTCCAAAACAGTTGTGAAAATGTCCTGATATAGAAGCTCTCAGCAAATTCCACATGTTGTTGGCACTCCTCCCGGATGAATCAAATGTCAAATCAAACCAATCAATAAACACCGAACATATAATATGACATTTGAATGGGGTCTCAGATTTTATTCAACCTAGTGTGGTAGGACTTTGGATTTTCTTTTTTTATTTTTTGTTTCATTTTATATTTTTTCTTCTATGATTTTTAATGATATGTTGTTTACAATTTTTTTGTGATCTTCTGTTTAGGGAACAATTGTTGGTCCATTGTTTGTATTGACAATAGATGTATGATCCATTGTTTATATCAAACATCAAACCTTGGATATAGTCATTTTTATTTTACTACAATGGTTTATATCTTCTTATTAATTATATTTTCATATCTATATATAAATTTGTAGAAATATTCGTGTACATTAATTTTTCATTTACTATTTATTTGAGGAACATCGGTGGTTCCCTAATGATTATATAAATGCTGACACATTTCATAGACACCTCAGTGGACATGCAAAATCAGATGATTTTTTGCAAGAACCATGTAAGTTGAGGGATGTATTTTCAACTATTTATTATATGTATCATTGGATCTAGTTTCACTTAGAATCATCTATGGTTGTCAGTTTTCTTATGGAGCTGTTTCGATGGGGTTATCCCCAGTTAAGCACATGATGTTTTATCACATCAAGACTTTACTTTTTGAATCATTATGGTTACATTAGTTCACATTATCATTTAATAGCAAGTTATTATCTATTATTTATTTCTTATTGACTGTAAGTGAGTGAGTTTTGATACTGGATTGACAGGTAGGTGTGTCTATATAGCTATTTAATCATTTATTTTCATAGTTGTTTGTCGAAAAGGTGTGCCTATATCGAGTAATGATGAATTTGGGCCAGAATTTCCATTGACACCAAGGGCCATGCTATATTTTGTTCAACCTATAGTACTAATTATTACTATTGGGGGGATCTGACTAATTTATTTTTACAGTCAAATTTTAAACAATTTTTTAGTGACATTGAGCTGTGTTAGTGGTCCTAAGATGATCTGACCTGGTGTTGTTTGGTAAATTCAGACCAGGTCCATTACCCAATCCATCTTCCAGTTTACACCTATAATGTTTAGTGATAATATAATTTATTATCTACCTTTATAAACCTCTATTTGTTCAAATTCCAAAAACCCTTATTGTTGGATTTTGAATATCAAGGTGCTCAGATATTCTAGTAGAAATGGTCCATATTTTCCATTATTAGAATTTTCTAAAACTTTCCCTTTTGATAATGAATATATGATGTGTATTTATTTAAATATTATATAAAATTAATATTTTATGAACTCAATAGTATGTATATGAACTGAAAATGGATGCACGCTAATCATTTGGAAAACTAATTTAAATTTAGAGTTAAATTTTTCATCATGTTTTTAGGATAGCATGAAGATGACCCTTATAAAATCCTATGCCTGTTTTTCAATTGTTGTTATTCAAGACAAATATTATACTATGATTTATGATACATTTTTATGAATAGAATTGAAAAATATAATGGAGATCACATTGATAAAATGATAATAAAAATTGAAGATTAACTTCGTGATTGTCCAATGTTTTTTGAAGAGATAAGTTTCTATTCCAAGGAATAATTTTATTCATTATGTACTAAATAAAAAACATTTGCAGCTATATTGAGGTTATATAATTTGAAAGATGGAAACAGAAGGAGCGACACAATATTTACAAAACTACTTTGTATTCTGAATGATATGCTACTAGAAGAAAATAAAATACCATGGAAATCATAAAATTCTAAATGAATGTTACATTCAACATGAATGATATCTAAAATATACATGCTTGTCCACATTATTGTTTATTTTTTTTCAAGGACCATGAATCACTTATCAAATTCAATATATGTGGCACAGATCGATACAAGAAAAATAAATCAAGTACTTATAAATCTATATTCTTCTTTCTTATCATTCTAAGGTTTAGTGGACTATATGAATATCATGAAACCCTATGATAATTAATATAGTATACATTTACATGAATTAAATATGGTAAACTATGTTATCTATCATATTCTCCACAGTGGATGAAAATTGAATATGAGATTCCTTAATTTGGAGATGAGCCACGATAAACTTATCTTTCATTATATACTAATGAAATTCTTTATTTTGGTGTATAGAGTAGTACTCACAGTTCAGGGCCTGTCAGGTTTGTAATTATAACTTTCCACACTAGTTATGTATGAATCTCAAATACATAATGTGGTATCTAATTATATATAGTCCAAAGGAACCTTGTAATTATATTGATGTTTATTTGGATCTATTGATTGAAAATTTAAAATTTATATGGGATACAAGTGTTACATTGAATGATTCTCATATATGTGAAGAATTTACATTGAGGTCCATGTTTTATGGATTGATAAAGGTCATCCATGCTTATAAAAATTTAGCATGATATAGAATTAATATTATTTTGGGGTTTCCCACTTGTGAAAAATTCACATACATAATTTGGTAGAAACATTCCTTAAAAATTGCGTTCTTAGGACATGAATTTTTTACCTCGATGACATTAATATTGATCCTGGATGACAACATTTGATGGGAATATTGAAAAAGGTACAACAAAATCTCTAGAAATGAGTGATCAACTATACAACAAAGTAAAAAATATAGAAACTATTTTTAGTAAACCATTTTTGAAAAACCTTACAAAATCAGACTGGAACAAGATATCAATTTTCTTTGAAGAACTATTTTTGAATTGTTTGTATGTCATACATTTTCTTAATGTCTTGCATAGAGATAATAATTTATTTGATAATGTTATTAGAACATTACTAAATATTCTTAGTGAAATGAAAGAAAACATCAAGGCTAGGTTGGAGATGATTGAAATGGGGATAAAGGAAGAGTTGGCACCAGTGAAGGGTAAAAGGTAGAGTTTTCTTTCTGTAATAGCTTACACTCTGTCCATATAAGAAAAATTCCAAAATATTCCTCTTCATAAAGAGTGTAAAATTTCAATAGTGGTATTCATAAGATATCAATAATGTAGTTTCAATTACTAATTTGATGTTATAAGGACAAAAACACTTGAATGTCATTTTTAGATGAAATATTTAATGTATGTTTCTTTATATTTCATTCAACCATAAAATGTATGATATACATTAACTAGACACTACTTATTTATCAAATACATATGTAGTAATTTTTTAGACCCATCAATGTTTACCATCTGGAATAAAGATATTTCAATCATTTTATGTGAATAAAAAAAATTTACCCCACCATTATTTGATGTGATGGTACACCTGATGGTTCTCTTTGTCAGAAATGTTCAACTATGTGGTCTTTTCCATTACAGATGGATATAACCTATTGAATGATATATAAATATTTGGATGGGGTATGTCACAAATCAAATTCTGCCATATTTGTTTATTGCATAACGAAATATTGTTGAAGAAGCTATATATTTTGTAACGATTACCAATCATATGTAGAATGAATTAGTCTCCCAAAGTCTCGTCATAATGAACACATTATGGGGGAAGGGAATTCATGAAGATATGTGGTTACAATTACCATGACAGAGTGAGAGCAAGAAAAACAATACATATTACTTAGTAGTGATGATTTTAATCCATACATAGAAGCTCACGATGAAATTCATAGAGATTTGAATGCATCAATGGATGAAATATGGATATCAGATAAATATAATCAAAAGTTTATAGGATGGTTTAGATATAAATTTTATAAGGAGTTATCTGATAGTACAAATTCAATTTTTGAACTACTTAAATGGCTATCCATAATACTAAATCAAAGTGTTATATCTTACACTCCGTTTATTATCAATGGTTATATGTTATATACAAAATAATACAATGACATCAATATGATGAAAAATAATGGTATTACGCTTGTGGATGAAGTAATTCACATATATTCTTCCAAGGATAGAAATCCAATTTATGTAAATATATCATATTTTTCCATTATCAAATAGATATACTAGGTGGTTTATACAAAAATATAAGTTTTGATTTCCCATTATAAATGGTTCGGTGATATAAAGGTACTGAAAGTCATGAAATGGGATTTTTGAAGATGGATTTTACTGTATAAGGGGAAAAAGACGATTCTTTCATAATGCTATCACAAGTAGTGAAAATATTTTATGTTTCTGATCCAAAACACATTAATTGGTTGATTTTCCAACTAGTTACTGAAACACATATTGAGTCAGGAAAAAATCAATTGAGGATGAACCTTTCATTGGTTCATCAAAATCATTTCATGCTGGTCCCAATGTAGAAAATGTCTTGTATGTTAGATGGGACCATAAAGAGGAGTATTTTATTTTTGAAAGAGGAACAAAATTCTTGAAACATTTAAAAAATCAAGATAGTTCAATGAGAAGGTAAGAGAGTTTTTTAAAATATTTTGTTTTCATCATAATAATATTATTTCTCCACTATATTAACATAACCTAAATTACATATTTTACTACTGATTTAGAAAATGCCTCTTGAACATGATGATGTTACAAATCCATCATAAGAACAAATAATAATCAATGAAACCCTTTGGATACATTAAATGTTAATGTTATGATATACTATCTATATTTTAATGAAAAATTATATAATTGAACTTTGATTTAATTTTCATTATTCATTATAGAGTTTATTTATGTTAGAATATTTCTATCCACATGTCATGGCTTTTTATTAAGAGAAACGATGATGTGTATGCTATATCACAAAGGTAAATTTTGGGATTGCATAGTAAAGTCATTATCCATAGAATTAATATATCATTTCATATTTACTTTTAATGATTTTTTTAGTATTACACACATAATAATTGTTTTCTTATAATGGTGGATTGTTTTGTTCATGGTTGGGTGCTCTATCAATATTTCATTCTATTTCTCCCTTAAAACCTTTTCATCCCTACAGTGTTGCATTTATCCCTTTCATTCATTTTACCTCCACATCATCTGCAAGAATAGAAACAACAGATTATTTACTCAATCATTGAGTTAATATTAATGTTTTCATAGTAAAATAATTGTTTATAGAATAAATTTATTGTTTCATATGTATGTTTAATATATATTTTTTTATCATTACCCACACAATAATTGTTTTCATATACAAATAGATTTATTTGGTTGTAGTTGATGTTCTCTTTCCAACATTCATGCTCCTTATCCCATAACAATTTTCAACCATATAGTGGTTAATTTATAACTTTCTTTCAAGTTACATCCATTACCAATAAAGGAAGAGAAACGATGATGCCTCTGATCAACTATAGAGGTAATATTGATGTTTGTATTGTAAATTAATTATCCATATAATTAATGTATTTTTTATATGTATTTTTAATTTATCTATTTTTAGTATTACTCACATAGAAATAGTTTTATTATATACATGTATTTTTTTTTATTTTGGGTGTTTGTCTATCTTTCATCCCTTTATGAACCAAAACATTCACATGCATATTCTCTCACAAAAACATTCACTCTTATATTGTTGAAATTTATCAAATTCCTTCAAGTTCCCTCCACAACTCAATCACAGAGTTAATAATAATATTTCCAAAGTAAAATCAATTTCAATGGGATTAATGTATTATTTTATATTTATGTTTTATTTATTTATTTTAATTATTACTCATAATAATTGTTTTTCTATTCAAGTGGATTATTTTTTCCAAGTTAACGTGTTTTGATTGAAACTACTCATTCAATGGTGGATGTTCAACAAATAATAGCAATGTAAATCATGGTACTATTGAAAATTAAGAATTTTTAATGTATTTAATAATTTGTATTTATGTAACTGTATAAAAAATTGTTTGAAATGTCTATAATAATGTATTTTTCCTAGTATGTGTGTTGTGAATTTCATTTCATTTAAATTCTATATTGGAATATATTTTTGTTGATATCTGATGTGTTTCTGGTGTTGTAGTATGTTGTTACAGCAAACTACTGTATAGACCATTATCTGTTTTGATAAAAAAAATTTATCAGAGATTTTATAATCTTTGATAAAATGAATTCATTAGTACCTTTATATGAACTAAAGAAGCGTTACTTTAGTGGAACTAAATTAAATCACTACTCAAAGGTTCATTTATCAGTTCTTTTAAAATGGATGATAAAGGTCTTATTTATTAGCACTTATCATATCACTAATAAATGACCCCTTTATATGTTTTTTTCAGTGATGATAAAAGTCATGGGCTTTTAACATCGCTCATCTTGTCATTGATTTTCTAATCTTGATAAAGGCCATTCCTAACACTATTAAATGCTAGTTTTTTATTAGTGAATCCACCCAAAAACACCCATATAATAACAAGATCTCATTATCATTAACAACCCATCAAGGAGAAGTATTTTTACCTATGATTAGACCCCTTTAGATGATGACCTCAGAATCAGATAGATACCTCATCCAAACCCACTCTAGAAGGGTGGATTTCATTAATATAAGAGATAAGATATGATGATCATTCTATTCCTAAAACTCTAGGTTCATCTCATAAAATAGATCCATCAAATAGCACTCATTACTGGCCCCCTTGATGGATTGTTTATTAGCTATCTAGGTCAAGGCTTTAGCTATGTAATTACCATTTTTGGGTGCACATTCAATCTCTGATTTAAATGAATACAAGTACTTCATCAACCTGCACGTCCATTGATTCATGTCTCTATATATTGAGATGTATTTGGGAACATTGTGATCCTTATAAACAAATAACCACTCACCAAATTTGCAGTGCCTCAAAAAAAATATTACGATCCACATCTATATGTTCCAGGTCATTCATAATTAATTCCACTCATGAGGTCACAATTAGCTGGACCCATATACCATGACTCGATCTCTTTGAATGAGCACTACCCCCAACCCAATTCCTGATGCATCACAATAAACCTTATAACTTATACCCATATCAGAATGAATTTGGATTTCCAATGAATTCCATCTATCATTTTTTTATAAAAATATACTACATAAGCTTCATTGGAATCTAATATTAAACCTTTCCTGGACACGATTGTATGTAGATATTCCAGGCATGAACAATCCATTAAGAACTTCTTATAACAGCATGCCATCCCTAAGAAGCTATATATATCAAGTACATTATTTTTCTTCTCCAAGGAAACCATTGTTCTCTCCTTCTCTTGGTCAATATATTTTCTTGTATCTAAATTGATTTGAACTAAGAAGTGAAATATTCTATTGAAAATGTTCCATTTACTGAGATTTTCATTCAGATGGTTCTCTCTCTTTGTAATCATTATGATCAAAAGATGATTGGAATATTCATGTCTAGTGATACCATTCAATATGATGTCATCTATAATGACTACTTAAAGAGAATTAATGTACATATGGAAGACCTGATCTGTCATAGCCATAAAAACTACATGTGAATTTAAATGAAAAAACAGCATGGCTAGAAACATGTATAAGTCGTGCAAGCTGTGAATGGATATACATGGTATGTCTGATAGTGTCACATGAACATGTTGGTTTCCTAAACTCAAATTTATTTGAGGGAAAATTGTTTCCCCTTAGGGATGGTAAATGAGGTCCTCTATACAAGGATGTGGATAATAGTTGTTCACAATAACATGGTTCAGCTTATAGTATTCCATGCATAGTTTAAGGGTATAATCTACCTTCCTAGTGAAATGAAAGGAAACCCCGATGGCGGTGTGATGTGTTGGAAAAGACCCTTTAGCCTCTAGGTCATCAAATCCATTCTTTATTTCATAGAGCTCATTAGGTTGCATATAATATTGAAAAATGGGCCGAGGTGTTTCACTTATGACAAGATCATTGTTTAACTCAAACTCTCTCTCAGGAGGAAATATTTAGAAATTTTCTTACAATACCACCCTAAAATGATCTAAAATTGGAGGGAATTCAATGAATTAATTCCAGGATCACTTATAAAGAGACTATCCATCTAGATTATCAATCTGCATAACCCGGTATGTGTGGGTCCATCTCAACTTGCCAAAATATTCGACTCACCCTTATGTATATACATTGTTCCCTTGGGTGATGTGAACGATGCCCGGTGGTAAAAAAATCTACCTGATCTCAATAAGTCTATATTTATTCCCTACGGGGAATGAAATTGAAGCTAAAAAAATCAAAGAAAAATAATCTCCACATAAATTTTTACCCACTTATATCAAGGGGTTACTCACTTCACTAGAATATACCCTCATCTATGACATGTAATGACATGTAAAGAGTCACCAAATTGATAGAATATATTATCACAAGGCCTAGAAAACACATATTTGCAGTAGATAGAAAAAAGTGTTATGAACCAATATAATAAATGGATTATACTAAAGTGTAGGCTTCCCAAATAGTATCTTAAACTCTTAACCACCCTAGAATTTACTCCTCTTGTGTAGGTAGAACTGCATAGATTTTTCCATACCTGTGGATGTACGATATTTTCAAACTAGCCTGAGAAGGTCCATAATACTGATATTGATACTAAGAGGCCTGAACTTCTACCCCATGACCACTTTATATGATTGATTGGTTTATAGATTATCAACTTCTATCATGATGTGGAGTAACTTACCATGCACTAATGGTGCCCCAGTCACACATCCCCCCTCAGTTTGAACTGGACGAAAGGATCAGCTGAAACACTGGGAATGGACCATACATCCAGATGCCCATCACTCGATTGGGGTCCTCATACCGTATGTGTTTTTATAGAATGGTTGTCCACACTAGTGAAACACCACATAGTTATCAGGGCATGAAACATAGCTATTAATTCTTCTGTGTGTTCCCTCAAATCATCATTTCCTTCCACTGGATAAACCAATTCCATTCTTAGAAGCCCAATTAACTAGGACCACATTGTAAGAATCCTTGAGGTGATACTCACTCCAAATCCATTTTTTGGTATTTTCTAAGAGTCCACTTTATGGATAAGTGGGAACCTCACATTCAATCTTTTCATCCATCACACCATCACAACCCAAATTTGAAATTCAAAAGATATCCACAATAACCACTTTTGAAATTAAATACGACGAGCCTTGGACCAATCACCATCGAACCACCAAGAGTCTCCAATTATCTAGTAGTGGTACACCTTGATCCTCGCCCTCGACAGAAAAATCAACATCACCAAATGAAAATCACCACTACCGAAAAAGATCATCAGCAACCTTCCCACTAATTCTACAAAACACGAACACCAAAGACAACAAAAACCTATCCATCATCGAATCACCTTCCGAACAGACCAAAATTCCTACCAGATCCATCTTTCAAAAATAGCACCATTAGAAAAAAAACATTTCACCAAAATGTGAGGTGCTACTCAGTGAAGAGGTATTGGTTCAATATCTCTAAAGTAGTAGTCAACTGAATGATGTTTCACATAAAAATGAATGGTGTATGCATTAACCTCATCAAATCATCTCGCAGTATTCAACTCGTCATCAGAAAAATCTAGTGAATAACATTATAATTTGGGGAAGCGACCCGAATATTCCATCACCAATATTTTACATTGTTGCTGGTTTTTGAAGTTTCATGCATAGTCATCTTGTAACATATAGGGAATGAATATGTTGAATAAGTCAACACGGATGTCCACCATGATGTCAACTATCCTATGTGGGGACATCCCACTAATACTTGGTGGGGTCACGTAGCATATATGTTTAATCATGACCCTCCATTTTGGAGGTATCCCTATGTTCTTTATGATAAAAAACAGTACCTATAACCGTGTCTTAATAGCCTGGGGTACCCAATCCCTCAAGAATGTGGGAGGATGCTGATTTTGGAACATGTTGTTCGACTCTATTACAGTTGGGGAAGCTCGAGGAGTACAATATTCAGACTGCATAAAAAAATAGGCTATGTATCAATGTCTTGTGGAAGATCTATAAGAGGTGACTCTGGTGGCACAATAGTAGGAACTACAGGTTTCTCAAGGACCACCACTACCATAGTGTGCTAATTCACACTTTTTTGGCATATAAAATGGGGACTTAAAGGTGGAATACCTCTAATACACCCATTTACACACCACATATTTGATTAATAATAGACATGAAAACTGAAAAAAAAATGGACATGAGTAGGGCCGACCTATAAGAAAGTAACAACCCTTAGTATACTTCATTAGGTAGGTCTAGGTGAAAATAAAAGGTCATAGAAGGATCATAAGAGATACTGCCAACTACAAAACTACTAAAAAAATACTATGGTAATGTAAGTTTCAAGGTCTCGTATCATACCTACAATATGAAAAATTTTATTTTAAAGGTTATAATAACATTAATTTAGTATTTATTTGTGGATTTAAATTTATCTTTATGGTTGAATTTGATGGATCAAAATTTAAAATTTACATGTGCCTAAAAACATATAAATTGAAATGTGGGGTCCACTTATCCCTAACAATAAATGTTCTAGTCCACACGACTAATTATTCATGGATCAGTTTTCCTTAAATGACTACATGAAGGGTCTTTTTTAATGTCTATCGAAAAACACTATTTGGTTAAGAAATGAAATTTCTGTTTTAGTTATGTTTTCTAATCCCTACAAAGAATAATGGCACATTTCCAGAAATAAAAACCCAATAACTAAAAGGTATATCAAATAAAAAGCAATAGAAATCACACAAAATACATAAAATGAAAGTATATGGTAGATATGGCATGGAACATCCCTGTAATTTTAACCCTATGGTACCTATTATGATATATGATTTTCAATAATCCCTCATATCCATGAGTCTGGATAGATAAATCTATGGCATTAAAATTTTTATAAATAAAAATAAAAACTCAATGTAAATATAACACCCAATAGATAAATCCATTAAACTGTTACAAGTGCAAGAAATAATAGCATTTACCCATCCAAGGTAATTTTTTCTTATATGTGGGTAAACTACTCCTCAGCATAGAATAATTATCAAATTAAAATATCATGGTCTCCTATATAATACAAAAAATTATGTTAAAGGGAATAAGAATATATGATACCAATTTGTAGTGTCCCGCCCTGGGTTACAATTGACAGTTCCTTGAGACTGTTCCTGCAAGACCATTAGCATGGCCCCTGAAAGCTAGGGCCTGATGACTAGTAGTGAAAGCCTAGGGTGTTTATGTTGGGAGACTATGTCCTCATTCATTATAGTGGTGTGCATGAATATATATGTAATTATTAGATGTGTAATGATACAATATATGAATTGAAAAGGCATTGTGCGATGATGTCATGAACTATCCCTAGAGTCCATCTTTGGTATCACATATAGGGTACCTAGTCTCTCCAGTGTCACAGTACAACCACCATGCCACCAAGACCATATATGGTTTCTCTCAGAGGGAACTAGTAACACTCTTCTAGACGTAAAAAGGCCATCATATGGGGATAATACCCCATGCATTGCTAGTATCTCCCCTTGGCATGTTTATAATGAATTACTAAATTCAAACTAAGGTACGATGATCCCATATAATGGTTTATTAATTAAAAAACCATTGTATCACACCTAAAATAAGGTAATGTTATGATTTTGTTATAAAAGTATACCATTAACAAATCATTAATTTAATACATGATTATACAACTTGTCAATGAAATTTATTTATGAAAACCTCTAATGGAATACGATGTAGGATCTAACTAATGGATCATAATTATATTAAATTTAATTTATCAATTCAATGAATCTATTACGGGGGAAAGTCACCACAAGTGGTGCTTAAAAATTTATAATTTGTCAGGTCGGATATCAAGGAGATTCCATGCATAATGTGTGTATTAGAATAAGAAGATCAACCTCAGAGGTGATTCTCCTCTCACTATGAAAATAATCGTAATGTAAAACAATTTAAATGAATTTATTTAGAAAATTAAATGCAACATCGGGAAGATCTGACTCAACACACATTGACAAAATTTATAAATCCAAGGAAACAAGGGAATAGAACATGACCACATACCATATCCTAATAGTTATTCCCTCGTCCAACATAAAAAATTGGTTTGATATAATTTTTTTTGAGAAATATTCAAATTCATTAAAAACGGGGAAAATGATATTTCACCTAAATATTGAAAAATATGAGAATAGAAATGAAAAATATAAGGTAGATGATTCAATATCTTAGCTAAACGTTTCTATGGATCCGAGGGTGAGCAATATGGATTCCATAGGAGGGAGATTTCAAGTACCCTATAAGGATGAGAGGGAGGAGAGGCTTTGGGAAGCTGCTGATGGTGATGAAAAAAGGAGGAATGAGTGTAACAACCCAATATTTTATGATAAGTATTCTTTTTAATGTATTTGATGTCATGTGTTTTATGCTACAACAAGATTATCTTGTACTATACACAACACCATATTAACTTGCAGTATACGCAACACTATTCTTGGATCTTGTTACACACAATTTCAAGTTCGAAAAATTGAGTGTATATATATATATATTCAATGTATAAATTAAATATTGTTGGATTATGTTTTACAAAACAACAAAGGAGTCTTGCACTACATGCAACCCTGACTTGGCTTTCACTACACGCAATCGTGACCTTCCTTGAGAGTGTGTGTTGTACGCAATACAGGGTTTCACTAAACAATGATATATTGTTATTATATTATTATGGACTAGATGTTAAGAATATTATTAACTACATTTTTAATTTTATTACATTATTATTCATCGTACACATTTTCTAGAACATGTTAAGAGAACAAAATAATTTTTTCAGGTAAAATAAGTATTTTTCAAAAAATGCAGTTTTGCCGCCTTTTGATGGCGCACCCACATTAAATCTAGTTTTTGACACATTTATAAGATCAATTTGTCAAAATAAAATTTTTCTATGGAATCAGGATATAAAAATTTACATTGGATAATTTTTTGAATATTTTATGATAACATTCATATTTTAATGAATAGTAAAAACACGCTATATTTTAATTAAAAACAACTTTTTTCATTGTAATAATATATATGTTTAAATTATAATATTTAATGGTTTTAAAGTATAAATATAATATATTTATACCATTTAATATAATTTATGTCATTATCATTGATTTTACATTGAATTAGTAGGTTAAATCAATTCAATCTTTTGCAATGTTTTAAACAAAAATCCATTTTCTTTCGACAACGAGATTAATTTTAATTTAAATTATTCCACTTTTGAGTATTGAAATTGCAAAAATGGATTCCATATTTGGAATCAGTGGGTCTAAATTATGTTAATAAGCTACTTTTTATTTTTGTGCACTATGAATAGTAACTACGGTAAATTTTATTTACCATAGTTAAAGGTGAATCAGGTAATTAAGGGTAAAAATAAGATTATAAAATTACCCTAACACATGAAAAAAAAATCCTATTGGATAACTAAACATAGACCCTTATCACCTATGTGTCGGATTAGATTCATTTAATGGACTTTTTTCCATGAAAATAATTTAATTATTATTAAAACCAAAGAAAGTGACAACATGTCACTTTCTTAAATCTTATAAGTATAATAATTTTAATTTAGGGATAAAAATAATGAAACTTTGAAAATGAATAGTCTCTAGAAATCTAATACAATTATCTACATCATATGAATTTATTTAGAATTTTTAGGGATTAAATAATTATCATTAATTTTGACACAATAGTGATGTTGAAATTATTTTATTAATTTAAATATCAAATAAATGTTTTTAAATATATTAAAATAAATATTATATGAACTATTTAATGTTCTCCACTAATTTTCTAGATACATATGACATTTTATGAATCTATTCAAGATTTTATTTCGAACATATCTTCTGTATATATTTTATTTAAATTCAAATAAATGAATATTGTCAAAATTGACAATATTTTTATTTTATAAAAATAACATATTATTAAATTGTTTAAAAATAACAAAAATATTTAAAAATTATAAATTGAAATTTATATTGTGTAAAATGTCATTAAGTGTCCAATTATGGAAAATTAACAACACATAAGTGATTATTTATAACCATTTAAAATTTATAATTTTATTACCACAAATAAACTTAAATAGATTAAATAAGGATAAATCAAAATGATAAGGTTTAAAATAATATCGAAACATTTCTAAATTTTATTGGGTGATGAGATTACAAACCTATCTCATCTAATATTCGAATTGAGTCATTTTTGGAGTTTTTTATGTGGGGTTTGAATTTATATTAAACTAATATTTTTGAGGATTCCAAAGGTGCCCCTCTCCTACCTTATAAAAGGGCACCTCTTCCCTCTCTTCCTCAAACCATTTTGAGCCTTAAAGCTCAGAAAATCTCTGCCCAAATCACTTCCACACTTCCCTAGAAAACTTATAGAGGTATTGGTCTTCTCAAAAGACCAACTCTAGGGCCCTAGGAGAAAGTTTAAAGGAGGCACTTTGAGAAAGAGGTAATACCTTCTACCGTTTTCTTCAAGTTCCATTCGTCTTCTACTCACTCTTCTTTAGTTTTTTTATTATGAAGTAACAACATCAGTATCCATCATATACCTATATGTTATTATAAATATTATACAACCCCATTTCACCTTCTATCCATCCTATGGAAAACGAAATCACCACGCGTGCGTACGTACGGAATACCGTCTCCACGCCGTGGTGTAATTTGTTTTTTCACCAACACCTTACATGGATGGGTATAATGGTGTAAAGAATAACTATATATCGTTATTATAACATCATAATGATTCTGATATATTATACCATCCACTCCAATTATATTAAGTAATTATGGGAACGATATAATCGCTTGTGCGTATGTACGGACTACCGTCTCCACGACGCTATGAGATTAATTCTCCATGTTAACCATACATGAATGATCATAAAGTTTATATAATGAATAATAATGAAATATATGAAATAATAATTCTACTGGATTTATGTATATATATATATGTATGTCATCTATTTAGTTTCATTCAATTCAATAAGGAAATGAAAACAGCGTTCATACATACGTTTGACCTACCGTCTCCATCAACGGTGTATTTCATTCCATTTATCGATCTATTATATATATGTATTTTAGGAATATATATTATATATAAATCATGTTTTATATTCTGTAATTATGTAATCATGATCTATGTAATCATATGAATAATTAAAATTGAATACACGGACGACAAATGAAATGATTTTACCCAAAACGCACTTTATCATGGAATTTACAAAAGAACGGGTAATATGAAGTCATAAGTGAACCATATATGATATCATAACAATGAATATGATTCTGTAATAAGTCAATGACATTATTTAAATAATTATACAGGAGTTTCGGATATGTACGAATCATATCGGACCTAAGGTAATGGATAATTTTGCAAATCTCATTCTTATCCGAGATTGATTATTCGTAAGTATTTACTGGGGTTATTATTCTCATCCATGTCCATGATTTCCTAAAATTGGTTTCATGTATGCTTAATGTCCTTTTTATCCATTTATGTCTTTTACTACATGGTATGAATGGAATCTTTCTTTTACGAGGTACTTTTTGACTTTTCTGGCAGAAGTACGAGAAGAATGTTTATTAAACTTATACGGCACGAACGTATTTTTACAGTCTTATAAAGCATTATTTTCATGAAGCTTACTCCAAAAGATTTCATGACTATTTTCAAAAAAATATTTTTCCTTTAAAATTTCATGATGTTTTGTGAAAAGAAATTGATTTTGAAGAAGAAAGGATATTTTCCTCAAAAATTCATTTCATGTGTTTTATCAAAACCATTTTTTCCATATAAGATGACATTATTTCATATGTGAATGTTTCAAGTATAATGTCTCTATGATTTACATGGTTTCACTTTTATTATTATGAAATGATATCCATTTACTTTATATGGATCATGTGATGATGGGATGATGTTTTTGAAACCCATTTTATTCGTTGGTTTATTATGAATGATATATGTTTATTTTGTGGCACAATTAAGAATGATTTCATTAGGAGATGGGTGGGACCTATATCTACCTCCAATGCATTGGGTAAAGATTTATATCTCATGAGATAGACATGGTTGGAATGACAAGTTAATCCTGTTTAGTAATAAAGGACTGGAACGAGGAGTGAACTCGATTCAGAAAGGGACTTTGTCCACTAAGATGGGCTTGGTAGCAATGCCTTGGCTACTATGGAAATCATAACATGTTCTGAATTCTTTCCACAATTACATGTTTTATTCCCATGCTATTTTATCATGATTAATGTTCTTTTATGATCTATGCCTTATGTACTTCCATGTTTTATATAATTTTTCAAGATTATTATGTTTAAACATTGTGTTCATGTTTTTAATTTCAAATGTATACAGTATGTTTTATTTTATCAATTCGTACCCTTACTGAGAATTTGAGCTCACCCTTTTTATGTTTTCTATTCCCCCAGGATTAAAATTAATGTTTTATGTAAGGAAAAAAAGTGGAATATCGTTATGGGAGATATTGAAGATATTTCAACATGATTAGAAGTTTATATTTCACGTTTCCATAGACACTAAACTATTACGATCCTTGAGTGTTAGTTTTTGTTATGTATTAAGTATTCCAAAAAAGTAATGTAATGTCCATGTACGTCAAGCTACGGGATTCT
The DNA here is from genome assembly GCA_963277665.1 of Viscum album. Taxonomy (NCBI): domain Eukaryota; kingdom Viridiplantae; phylum Streptophyta; class Magnoliopsida; order Santalales; family Viscaceae; genus Viscum; species Viscum album. Next base: position 1,751,088,108 of record OY728152.1, read on the forward strand.
ATAGTTGGTATCAGAAGGAAGGTCTAGTCAACCTTTGGAAACAAGGATGGGAAAACGTTATTGAGATCCCTAGATATATTTCTATAGTAAGTCTAGGGATGTCCCTAAGGATAAGTACACGTATAGGATATAGTCCTAGAACTATGGTAACGATATTAGAATTTAACCTAAGATGTTAGATATTGAGGGTACACCCCCCTTTACTATGTTTTTTCCCTAGAATGATTTTTTCTTCTCACACTATTCTTTTTGGGTTTTAGAAAATGGCTGGAAATAGGAAGATTCACGATAATGGAGGATATGACAGACAATGGAATGATATTCTTCATGAGCAACCAATTGAAATGGGATTTGGAAGTCCAAACATCGTTATTATGCCTAATCAGCAATCTCATTATATTATCAATAATATCATCTTTGGTAAGATTCCCGACTCAGATAATAAGAGAAAGATGGAGTTTCATGATGATCACAAAGGAAAGAATGTTCAACTTCCCAAATGTAAATCATGTTGGAAGAGGCATCATGGAGATTGTTTCAATGGAACTAGAAGATACATTGGGTGTGGAAAAGAAGGACACAAAGCTAGTAAGTGCAAAGGGAAAGGATCAGTTAACACCATGGACAAGGATAATGTTATTTCTATGACATCAACAATGATTAGATGTTTTAAATGTGGAATGTATGAGCATTATACAAAGCAATTCCCTAAGGGAAAATCTCATGAAGAGAATCAGCATGGTCATATGGGTAGTATTTATGTGGATGATGATGAGGATACTACAAATGATATATGAGATGAAAGAAGTGTTGAAGCTCAGTTAGTTTTTTAAAAAGGTAGTGGAATTATTATATGATTATCAAGAGTTATGTTGTATAGTTAATGGTACTATGGATTAAAGAATCATCTATGGATTGTTACACTATTGTTTTTCCTAAAGTATTTGAAAGTATATGTTGAATGTTACCAGTAACCATGGAAGTTTATTAAGATATTTTTGGAAAGTAGATGATATATACATAATGAAGGGATAATAACATAATGAGATGTTTGATTGTATTCATGAGATCATGGCTGATATAAGGACTATGTGATATTATGGTTTGATTATATAGTTTTTTGGGATTTTGGTATGTGGAAAGAGTTACCTTTTGACAGTATTCATGTTTTCACTAAGGTTCTATGGTTATTTATGTTTCAAGAGAATATATGCCTAAGGTATTCATGTGTTTGGTATACAACCAACTAGATATATCATATGATATATGTGGGATAAATGCTTGTATTCACATTCATGGTAGTAATTGTTTTATTTATACTACGTGCTTGAACCGAAGTATTTTAGATAGGACTAAAGATTGGAATGTATTAGGTTGGACATAAGATAGTATTGTTTAAGGATATAAATTTTTTCGATATTATTGATGGGTTGTTATAGTAATGTAGTTTTAGAAAAAGGACAACCTACAGGACGGGCGACAGCCAATCGCGTGAGAAAAGGCTGTGTGAATCGAACCCACAACTGAAGTGCGACTGGCCTTTATCGCATACCAATGGCCTACATGAAGTCCCTGGTTAGTAAAAACTAGTTTTATTTTATTATGTGGCATGATAGATGATGTATACGTTCATTTTGGAACCATATACGATTAATCTCACCATAAGATGAACTTATAACATTTTCTAACCTTTTGTTTGAAACAGATGGAATGAGCCATCACTCTATCACATGATCTACTAACGCTTCAGGAATAAAAAATTCAACTTCATTTCTATAAGAGATGAAGTGGAAATTGTTCAATTCACAAACAATAGTGAGATTTTACCAAAATCATGTAAGTATTTATTTTAATTAATCAACTTTATGGAAATGATCTTGAAATCCAAAAATGTTGTCCTAGTGCCCTTATATCAGATTAATTATATGGTACCTTAGATTATCACAAATCTATGGCTTTGTGACTGTTGGATTTTTCATAGCCATTCCCTCTATCACTCTCCATCGGAACATGATTGTTAGATTTCTCTTCCATACCCATATTTTCACCTATGATCTCCTATGTGGAAACCCAATGATTAGTTAATTTGGGTAACCATTACATTTCATACTTTAGTTTTTAAAATTAAGTTTTGGTATTTCATTTTATGATGTGGGTTTCAATTAAAGAAACTTTCATGTTGAAAACCATGTATTACACCGATGAATTTCGAGGGCGAAATTCATTTTAAGGGGGGTAGAATGTAACAACCCGATATTTTATGATAAGTATTCTTTTTAATTTATTCATTTTAATGTGTTTTATGCTACAAAATGATTAGCTAGTACTATACGCAACATCGTATTAACTTGCAGTATACACAACACTATTCTTGGATCTTGTTACAAACAATTTCAAGTTCGCAACATTTAGTGGATATATATTCAATGTATAAATGAAATATGGTTGGATTATGTTATAAAAAACAACAAATGAGTCTTTCAATACACGCAACCCTGACTTGGCTTGCATTACACGCAATCACGACCTTCCTCGATAGCATGTGTTGTACGCAATACCGGGTTTCACTAAACAATGATATATTTTTATTATATTACTATGGACTAGACTTTATGAATAGTATTAACTAAATTTTGATTTTTATAACATTATTATTCATTTTAATCATTTTCTAGAACATGTTAAGAGAACAAAATAATTTTTTCGGGTAAAATAAGTATTTTAAAAAAAATGCATTTTTGCCGCGTTTTGATGGGGCACCCACATTAAATCTAGTTTTTGACACGTTTATAAGTTCAATTTGACAAAATAAAATTCTTCTTTGGAATAAGGATATAAAAATTTACTTTGGATAATTTTTTGATATTTTTTGATAACTTTCATATTTCAATGAATAGTAAAAACACGGTATATTTTAATAAAAAACAAATTTTTTCATTGTAATAATTTATATGGTTAAATTATAATATTTAATGGTTTTAAAGTATAAATAGAATATATTTTTACCATTAAATATAATTTATGTCATTATCATTGATTTTACCTTGATTTCGTAGGTTAAATCAATTAAATCTTTTGCAATGTTCTAAAAAAAACCCATTTTCTTTCGAAAATGAGATTAATTTTAATTTATTTTCTGAAACTTTTGTGTTTTGAATTTGGAAAAATGGATTCCATATTTGGAATCAGTGGGTAAAATTATGTTAATAAGTGACTTTTTATTTTTGGGCATTATGAATAGTAACTACGTTAAATTTTATTTACCATAGTTAAAGGTGAATCATGTAATTAAGGGTAAAAATAAGATTATAAAATTACGCTAACACCTGAAAAAATCCTATTTGATAACTAAATGTCGACACATATCACATAAGGGTCGTATTAGATTCATTTAATGGACTTTTTTCTATGAAAATAATTTAATTATTATTAAAACCAAAGAAAGTGACAACATGTCACTTTCATAAATCTTATATGTATAATTATTTTAATTTAGGGATAAAATTAAAGAAACTTCGAACATGAATTGTAGAGACCTGAATCTTAACGTACATGGACATTACATTACTTTTGTGGAATACTTAGTACATAACAAAAACATGCACACAAGGACCGTAATAGTTTAGTGTCTTTGGAAACTCGGAACGTAATCTTCTAATCGTGGTGAAAGTTCTTCAACATCTCCCATAAAGATATTCCTTTTTTTACCTAAAACCTTTCTTTATATCCTGTGGAAAAGAAAACATAAAAGGGTGAGCTCAAATGCTCAGTAAGGGTAAACAAAAGAAATATCAATCACATCATATTCATAAAAACATAACATTTTGGAAATCTTAACCTGCAAAAGAGAGCATAATTTTATAACATGGGATAAATCATCGTAGTGAAATGAAATCCCAATAATCATAACATAAACCATGAAACTTTGTAGAATACACACATAATCATATAGAATCATATCTTATTAGTCAAGACTCATTGCCAAGACTATCTTAGTGGACAAATTCCCTTTCTGAACCGAGTCACCCTCGTTTCAGTCTGGTTTCACTGAACCGGTATAACCTACCGTTCCAGCCATGTCTATCTCATGAGATATAAAATCTTTACTCAATGCATTGGAGGGAGATATAGGTCCCACCCATCTCATAATGATACCATTCTTATGTGTGCCACAAAATCATAAATCACACATCATTGCATAACCCATGTAATACAAATGGGAATCTTAAACATCATGACATCATAAAAGAATTCATATAAGATTAAGGAATTCGTAAAAATAATTCCATCACAACATAATCAAATCAATGTAATAATAGGGATAAAAACAGAACCCTTTATTATCTTAGATGGAAAATCATTTTGATAAAACACTTGAACTCCATTCTTGAGGAAAATATCCTTTCCTTTTCAAAAACATTTTTATTTCTTAACATGTCATACAACTTTAAACTAAAAGAAGTTGATTAAAAATAAACTTCAAAACTTTTAAAGGATTCTTCTTTTAAATAATGTTTTAAAAATCCATTCATGTCATATAAGTTAAAAACATTCTTCTCATACTTTTGTCAGAAAAGTCAAAAAGTACCTCGTACGAAAAACGACAAATGATTCCCTTCATATATTTTACTAAAAACTCACCGAAGGGTAAAATTGGATTAAAAAAATTGTAGGTGGATGGAAATAATATTACATATTGAGGAAACATGGATGTGGATGATAAAATACACCCCAGTAAATACTTACGAATAAGCAATCTCAGATAAAAATGAGATTGTGATATTTTCCCTTACCTTAGGTCCGATTTGCTTCGTAAGTGTCCGAACCTCCTGTATAATGATTTAAATAATGTCATTGACTGATTAAAGAATCATATTCATTGTTATGATATCATATATGGTTCACTTATGACTTCATATTACACGTTCTTTTGTAAATTCCATGTTAAAGAGCGTTTTGGGTAAAATTGTTTCATTTATCGTTTGTGTTTTGACTTGTAATTATTCATATGATTACTTAGATCATGATTTCGTAATTCCATAATATAAAACAAGATTTATATATATATATATATATTCAGAATATACATATATATAATAAATCAGTAAATGGAAAGAAATACACCGTTCATGGAGACGGTAGTCCGTACGTACGCATGAACGCTGTTTTCGTTTCCTTATTGAGTTGAACGGAATTAATTAGATGACATACATATATATACAAATAAATCCAGTATCATTATTATGTCATATATTTCATGATTACATATTATATATACTTTATAATCATTCATGAATGGTTAAAGTGGAGAATGAATCTCATCGCGTCATGGAGACGGTAGTCCGTACGTACGCACGAGCGATGATATCGTTCTCATGATCGTGGGATTGTATTGGAGTGTATGTAAACTATTTCAGAATCAATATCACTTTAAAAAAGTAATAATATTTAGTTATTATTTACACAATTATACCCATCCAAGTAAGATGGTGGTGGAAAATAGATTTCACCACGACATGGAGACAGTATTTCGTACGTACGCACGCACGGTGATTTCGTTTTCCGTAGGATGGATAGATGGTGACATAGAATTGTTTCATACTTATAATAACATATAAGTATATTAGTGATACTTATGTTATTACTTCATAGTGAAACAACCTATGAAGAAGAAGTGGAAGAAGAAATAAAGGTGAACGAATCAGTAACGAAAATTACCTCTTCTTTGAAGCGCCTCTTTGAGACCTCCTCTTAGGGAACTAAAATTGGTCTTTGAGGAAGACCAGAACCTCTAGGGTTTTTCTAGGGAAGTGGAGAAGTGAATTTGGCAGGGGTTGGCCGAGCTTGAAGGGTCAAAGTTGTGTGAGGAAGAGAGAGAGGAGGAGCCCTTTTATAAGGGAGGAGAGGGGCACCTTTGGAATAACTAAAAATATTATTTTATTATTAAGTCAAGTTCAGTTTTAAATAGCTCCAAATTTCTTTATTTCGAGGATAAGGTGGGGATGGGTCGAAATCCTCTCATCCAATAGAATTTATACAAGTTTAGGTTCCTATTTTAACCTTATCATTTAGATTTAACATTAAGTTAAATAATTTTACTTTTACTGTGTCTTCTTGTGTTCTTACACTATAAGGTTAATAAACTTACTATAAGAAGCCAAAAGAACCCCACTTCCTTTATTATTAATATATATAACCTTAGCTAAGTCATTCGGCCGATCCTTAGATTTTTAGGAATAAAATAACAATTAATAATATATTATTTGTTTTAAAAACTATTTTATGTCAATTTTGACACTATTTACTAATTGAATTTTTTGAAAATCATAACAGAATTATAAGTTCGAAAAAAGTTAATTCAATCAATAATAACATGTCATATTAACCTATAAAATTAGTGGAATTCCTATGAAGTCTCAAATTATATTTATTTGGGTATTTATAACATCAATTATGTCAATATTTCATTAATAAGATAATTATTGCATCATCGTTGTGTCATAAATAAATTAACTTATTAAACATCTAAAAATTACAAATAAAATACCATTATGTAGGAAAGCTTTTTATCTTTCTAATGAATATTTATAGTCGAATTTATCTTATGTATAACCCCATATTAAAAATGTTTTAGTAAATAAACATTGATTTTAACTCTTTTAACCCTTCTTTAAATAAATTAATAATAAATGTCCTAATCTAATCCAAGTGGGCCTAAATGGTCATATTTTATTCCTAAGTTTGTTTTTGGTCGAATTAAACTTTTCCAATAGAATTAGGATATGTTTTAGGGTAATAATAATCTTATTTCTACCCTTAATTACCCTATTTACTTTTAACCGTGGTAAAAAAAAGTAAAAAGTTACTATTCGCCAAAAAATTATTTTCATCTCATTGAACCACATTTTACATACTGACATCAACCGTGTCTCTTGGATTTTTGAAATTCCACTCACAGAAGTGGTAAAATTATGTTTTATGAACAATTCAGTTTTTTTAACTACCACACAGTGGTTTCACTATTCATCAAAAATTGAAAGTTTTCAGAAAAATACCAAAAATTAGGCCTAAGCTATATTTGATATTATGAACTCAAAAATGATGTCTATTTTACCAAATTAAAAACATATGAGTTGAATTAACTAATTTAAAAATTAATTCCCATCGTCAAAACAAATAGCGTGTTTTTAAGAGATAATAACTATCAAAAGATTGAAACTTGTTTATAACTGGTTTAAATGTGAAATTACATCCAATGACCATCATTGTATTAAATTGTAAAAATATATTATAAATATACTTTAAAACCACTAGAATTTATAATTTATTACTATTAATTATTTCGATTGAAAAAGTTGTTTTCAATTAAAATTTATTAATTTCCACTAATCATCAAAATATGAAAGTTATCCGAAAATTACCAAAATTTCACCCTAAGCTAATTTCGATATTCCGAATCCAAAAATGAAGTCCATTTTTAAAAATAAAATTCACAAATTTTCAAAAAGTGGTTATTACTATTCATAACGGCTAGTTTTAATAATATTTTAATAGCATATCGTTGTTTATTGAAACTCGGTATTGTGTACTACACACGCTATCAAGGAAGGTCACGATTACGTGTAATGAAAGGCAAGTCAAGGCTGCGTGTTGTGCAAGCTTCTTTTGGTGTAGCGTACAACACAAGACATTAATGAAATTAAAAAGAATATTTTTCATAAAATCTCGGGGTGTTACATGAATAGTCTCCAGAAATCTAATACAATTTTCTAAATCATATAAATTTATTTATAATTTTTAAGGATTAAGTAATTATCATTAATTATGACACAATAATGATGTTGAAATTATTTTATTAATTAAAATATCAAATAAATGGTTTTAAAAATATTAAAATAAATATTATATGAACTATTTAATGTACTACACTAATTTTATAGATACATATGACATTTTATGAATCTATTAAAGCTTTTAGATAGAACATATCTTCTGCATATATTTTATTTAAATTCAAATAAATGAATAGTGTCAAAATTGACACTATTGTTATTTTATAAAAATAACATATTATTAAATTATTTAAAAATCAAAAATATATTTAAAAATTATAAATTGAAATTTATATAGTATAAAATTCCATAAAGTATCAAATTATGGAAAATTAACAACACATAAGTGATTATTTATAACCATTTAAAATTTAGAATTTTATTACCACAAATAAACATAAATAGATTAAATAAGGATAAATCAAAATGATAAGGTTTAAAATAACATCAAAACATGTATAAATTTTATTTGTTGATGAGATTAAAACCCTATCACATCTAATATTCAAATTGATCCATTTTTGGAGGTTTTTATGTGGGGTTTGAATTTATATTAAACTAATATTTTTGAGGATTTAAAAGGTGCCCCTCTCCTCCCTTATAAAAGGGCACCTCCTCCCTCTCTTCCTCACACCATTTTGAGCCTTGAAGCTCGGCCAAAATATACCCACATAACTTCCCAACTTCCCTAGAAACCTTATAGAGGTACTGGTATTTTCAAAATACCAACTCTAGTGCCCTAAGAGAAAGTTTAAAGGAGGCACTTCAAGAAAGGGGTAATACCTTCTACTGTTTTCATCAAGTTCCATTGTTCTTCTACTCCCTCTTCATTAGTTGTTACATTATGAAGTAATAAAATCAGTATCCCTCATATACTGATATGTTATTATAAATATGAACCAACCCCATTTCACCTTCTATCCATCCTATGTAAAACGAAATCACCGCGCGTGCGTACGTAAGGAATACCGTCTCCACGCCGTGGTGTAATCTGTTTTTCCATCAACACCTTACATGGATGGGTATAATGGTGTAATGAATAACTATATATGGATATTATAACATATTACTGATTCTTATATATTATACAATCCACTCCAATACTATTCAATAATTATGGGAACGATATCATCGCTCGTGCGTACGTACGGACTACCGTCTCCACGATGCGATGAGATTAATTCTCCATGTTAACCATACATGAATGATCATAAATTTTATATAATGAATAATAATGAAATATATGAAATAATAATTCTACTGGATTTATGTATATATATATATATATATATATGTAAGTAATCTATTTAGTTTCATTCAATTCAATAAGGAAACGAAAACGACGTTCAAGCGTACGTACGGCCTACCGTCTCCATGAACGCTGTATTTCCTTCCATTTATTGATCTATTATATATATGTATATTCTGAATATATATTATATATAAATAATGTTTTATATTATGGAATTAATTAATCATGATATAAGTAATCATATGAATAATTACAAGTCAAAACACAGACGACAAATGAAAAATTTTTACACAAAACACTCTTTAACATGGAATTTACAAAAGAACGGGGAATATAAAGTAATAAGTGAAACATATATGATTTCATAACAGTGAATATGATTCTATAATAATTCAATGACATTATTTAAATAATTATATAGGAGTTTCGGATATGTACGAAGCATATTGAACCAAAAGTAAGGGATAATTTTTCAAATCACATTATTATCCGAGATTTTTTATTCATAAGTATTAAATATGGTTATTGTTCTCATCCATGTACATGTTTCCAAAAAATGGTTTCATGTATGTTTAACGTCATTTTTACCCATTTTTGACTTTTACTACATTGTATGTATGTAATATTTCTTTTACGAGGTACTTTTTGACTTTTCCGGCAAAAGTATGAGAAGAATGTTTTTTTCAACTTATATTGCACGAAAGAATTTTTACGGTTTTATAAAGACTTATTTTCATTAAGCTTCCTCCAAAAGATTTCATGACTATTTTCAAAAAAATCTTTTTTATTTTAAAATTGCATGATGTTTTGTGAAATGAAAATTATTTTGAAGATGAAAGGATATTTTTTTCAAGAATTCATTTCAAGTGTTATATCAAAACCATTTTTCCATCTACGATGACATTATTTCATATTTGTATGTTTCAAGTATAATGTCTCTATGATTTAAATGGTTTCACTTTTCTTATTATGAAATGATATCCATTTACTTTATTTGTATTCTGTGATGATGGGATGATGTTTTTGAAACCCATTTTATTCGTTGGGTTATTATGAATGATGTATGTTTATTTTGTGGCACAAGTAAGAATGATTTTATTATGAGATGGGTTGGTCCTATATCTCCCTCCAATACATTGAGTAATGATTTATATCTGATGAGATAGACATGGCTGGAATGACAAGTTGATCTAGTTTAGTAATACAGGACTAGAACGAGGAGTGAACTCGATTCCGAAAGGGACTTTGTCCACTAAGATGGTCTTGGCAGTAATGCCTTGGCTACTATGGAAATCATAACATGTGCTGAATGGTTTCCAAAATTACATGTTTTATTCCCATGCTATTTTATAATTATTAATGTTCTTTTATGATCTATGCCTTATGTACTTCCATGTTTTATGTCATTGCTCAAGATTTTAATGTTTAAACATTATGTTCATGTTTTTAAGTTCAAATGTATATGTCATGTTTTATTTTATCCATGCATACCCTTACTAAGAAATTGAGATCACCATTTTTATGTTTTCTTTCCCCCAAGATTAAAAGAAACGTTTTAGGTAAGGAAACAAAAAGTGGAAGATCGTTATGGGAGATTTTGAAGATCTTTCAACGTGATTAGAAGTTTATATTCCAAGTTTCCAATGACACTAAACTATTACGGGCCTTGAGTGTTTGTTTTTGTTATGTATTAAGTATTCCAAAAAATTAATGTAATGTCCATGTACATCAAGCTACAGTTTTGTACAATGATACATTTTGATTTAAAACAGTTTATGTTCAAAAACATATAAACAACCACATATGAATTCACACAACATTTGGCCACATGGTATTCCAAACCATATGCCCACTGTGTGCCAGGTTATTCTTGAAGGGAAAACCCACATGGGATAGGTTCAGTATTTGTATTACCATGTGTAACCTATAGAAACATTCACCAAATATTGTATGAAAATAGATTCACATGTGTGTGGGATCCCTTGTATTACTTTAGGGAAAATATGTGGTTCCCAACCCCTCACTGTCTCAAGCTTCATGGTTAGAGAAACCACGTGTGGTAGGTGACATAGTTTCACTAACCATGAAGTTGAGTATATTTCATCAATTTTTAAGTCTTTGTTAATTAAATAATCCATAGACTCTGTTATGACCCCCAAGACACAATTATGATTAAATATTATGGTAAAACCAATGAATTAAAATAATATTATGTGCCTTTGATAAAATCTAGGATGTTAGAATATTTCTACCCCAAAAATAATTCTAGGATAGGAAGAGATAATTTGATAAGTGATTTGGTCCATTCATGGTTGATCCAAAAGGGTGTGAAGGTGTAAAGAATATAGGATAGGGTGTGACATTTTAAAATTGGTGGAGGGGACGCACAAGTTATTTTTAAAAATAATTGATGGCTCTTACATTTTTTATATGTTATAGGTGTCAAAAAATGGTCAATTATCAAATATTAGAGCTATAATGGGTGAAATATTTCTAAAGAACTGTTTTTGACAAGTTTATAGATAATTTATCCCCATATCATTTTAGTTTGACCCCATAGAAAACCCATTTTTACCTTAACCATGGTCATTAAATTTTATTTTGTTTAAAATTTATATTCATACAAAATTATGTTGTACTTATATAAATTTATACATTATAATGATTAAATATTCGGAATCCATTTTTCTAAATTCATTTCAGAGTAGTAGAAAAATTTAATAAAAAAATAATCCAACAAACGTGATTGAAAAACATATTTTTAAACTGATAATGTTCTATAGTTTACATTGTTTTTATATCTAAATTAAATATGAAACTTATTATAATTACCTAAATTTTATTAATTGATATAAAATTTAAATAATTTTAATTAAAAAATAAAACCTTATAAATAACTATAAATTATTTAAAAAAATGCAGTCTTCAATTAAAATATTGTATTTTTCACTATTCATCAATAAAAGAATCATTTCCAAAATATCCCAAAATGTTTACCCATAGATAAATTTCATGTTCAGATTTAATAAATAGAGTTTATTTTTTCACATAATGTTTATCATTGATTTATAAATTATTTTTATATTATTCCTAAAATGACTGATTAATCTGTATTTCAGAAAAATAAAGTTTTTTTTAAAACATTTCTTCTTATTTCAAATGATTCTTATTTTATTATTAATCCATAGATTTCTAATATAAATGTGTAAAGAGTATATTCTCAAAAATTAGTTAATCCAATCCATACTTTCAAGCTAATGACTAGGTGATATATTATGTAAAAATGCTAATAGTATATTGTTATTTGGGAAAAGTCTATTTTTGTGGTAACACAAGCTATCAAGGAAACTCATTGTTGTTTGTAATAAAAGATAATTTGTTTTCACAAGAAATATATGATATTGAATACAATGTTATTATTTCCCAGTTTTGTAGGGTCGTATATACCCACCATTGTATTTCTTGGTTATCTAAAACTGATTTAAATAATAATATTTCGTTGTTTATTTGAGTTTAATGTTTCATTTTGTATAAACTATCAAACATAATGTTATTATTTTAAAATATTGGGGTGTTACATAATGAAAATCTACTTTTACCAAAAAATGTATTTTAATATATTATTTATTTTTATTAATATTACTATGTTTTTATTTTTATTACTAATTAAATTATGGTTAATCTATTATTAATATGCAAAGTATATTTTTTACCTGATATATATTGTTTCATAAAATAAAAATGCATAACATATAACATTTACTTTTATGAAGAAATATATTATTTTAAGATTTATATGAATTTATGATTATTATATTCATATAATAATTATTGGATGGACGATAATTTATTTATTTTATTAATTATATTTAAATCATTCAATTCAATCAATTCTGTCTAAGAAGTAGTAGAATATACACAACACTAATTTATTTAAATGTTACATTTATATTAAATAATCTTAACCAAATACCATTAAAAATAATTTTTGGGGTCTAAATAGTTATTATAATAAATTGAAATTAATATATTTTTTTGAATTTTATATCATATAATAACATTAATATTAATACATAATGTATAAATACATACATAAATAAAAAAATATATAAATATGTATATATTTATAGTCTTTTTTGTAATAATTAAATTTTATTCATTATTATTCAGTCATTATATTATATAATTTTCGACTAATAATAAGAAAATTAATTATACCAATGGGATATTTATATCTATAAAGATTATATTTCCAATGACCATATTTAAAATGACGTTATTCCTAATAACTATATTTATAAAGAATAAAATTCATTCATATAAATATCCTTACTATTCACATTAATTATATTAACACTTCTAAAGTCAGACTTCTCATTCACATAGTTTTCATTTTATATATCAAAATATGTTTTCTCCATTCTTTAGGTTCTTCCTCATTATATTATTTCTTTAGCTATTGATAATCCTCAACGTTAAAGATAATCTAGAAAACCTCTTACTGTAAAAAAGATACTATTTTCTATATATTTCCAACTATTAATTTATGAAATTTTATTGGATGTAATATTTAATTGTGAGAAATGATAAATTTTGTGTGATAATTGGTTTCATGTGATCTTGTTTTAATGTTTTACTATGAATTAAAAATGTGTTGTTTGGTTAATTCCTATCTTGTTTGAATTGATTTTTATCTATTTAAATTTCATTGAAAATATAGAGGGATAATGATTTTAGGATTATTAACATATATTTTATGGAAATAATATTCTAAATAAAATATTGGGGATATATATGTTCGATGATTTTTTTAATTTCGTAACTTCTCCATCCTTAAAGGCGGGGTGTACATGTCATGCTTTTTTTTCTAAATATTGTCCCATGTAGTGAAAGAATTTGTTAGTAGCATATTTTAGTAATCACTAATATAAAATTTCAATGATATTGTATATCATCTTAAATGTTTATCGTCAATATTAAATCCATTATACATAAATATATATTAAATTTAGGTAATATTAGAAAATTGTCTATATATATTCTCATTTCCTAGCTTCTAAATTATAATTTCTTTTAAATCACCTAAATTAGAGATGATTTCTTCACAATGTTATTATATTTAATCAGATAATGAAAACAAATATATGTAACACCCTCAAAATGATAGTAAAATTTAGCCCATAATGGTTCTCAATCTTTATATAAAAAGCTTCTCATTATGAATTTCTATATTAAGAAAATTCCTTTCCAAATATAAAAATCATTTAGGATATTCAATATTTTATTTATTGAACATTTTATTGTCCCGATATCTAGATTATAATAAAAACATATTTTGGAATGTGTAGTCCCCTATCATGTAACCTATGAATAGATTATACACACGTGACCCATTAAAAAAATTAAAACCATGTGGCTAAAAAGAAATTAAAATCAATTAACAGAAATTGGTAAAAAGAAATTTTTTAATAAACATGTCAAATCAAATTTTTTTCAATAATAACTAACTAATAAAATAAAATAAGTCACCCATAGGTGTCTTTGATTCCATTTTGGGTATGTATATCATTAAAAATAAATTTAAAATTCGAAAAAATAAAAAAATGCAAAAAACACATTCTAGGTTGATAAACTAAGGTCATGATACTGTCCAACATATTTAAACTACCAACAAATTTAATATATAAATTACTTCTCATAATTTATTTTCATTATTTATTGTGGTTTTTTGTATTAAAAAAAATGATCAATAAATTTGATGATAAAAAATGTCATATATTATAAAACAATTTTATGACAAAAATGTGGTGATAAGAATAAAATATTCAACTTTATATCCTTATGAGATTCACCCCAATAATATAACTATCAAATGTCATAAAAATGGATGAAATAATTTATTATAGACTAAAATCATTCTGATGGGTTATATGTTATTTTTAATTAAAAAATGATTTAATAAAAGTAAATAGTTTTTATTGACATAAAAAATATATATAGTTAACTATAATTCATATGATATTAAAGATATTGTATTTAATTAACCTGAAATAACATCTAAACTGGTAACTGAACTGATTCCCCATTAAATCAATGAGATTTATTAATCCCCATGGGCTGGGGAAAAGCACCTGGGTATCAAGACACAACCCTTGGGATTGATTTATCCTAAAAAAATAATGTTAATGAACAACAACAACATATTACAAACAATTCAATATAATCATATTAGACACACTAAAAAAATCAAACTATAATCAGGTTATAACTTACTGAACTCATATATATGTGATCCATTAAAACCCATAATGTCCCAAACCTCTAGCTCTCTTAAAACTAAGCATGAAACCTCCATGGAAGATAACGATAACATGAACACCTTCCATAAGAACATAAATTCTATAAACACAAAATTGTAAATATATGTTGTAAGTTATAGAGTCCATTAGGATTTGAAAAAAGAGTCTATTAATTTACATTATAATGTAATCCTAATATTAATAAATAAGAGTGACATTTATGTTTAGTAAAGTAAATCCACCAGAATTAGATTATAAAACAGCGCGGATAATAACAATAGAATAAAAATTTAAAAATTATTTATCAATCAAAATCGAGGAAGAAATTAAATCACATCATTTAAACACAAAAACATTTAATAAAAAATAATTGAAATCCATTTCTTATGATAATGGCCGTTGAATAATGAAAATTCAAGAACATTCACTAGATATACACATGACGCAAAAAATAAAATAAAGTCAACATGAATTATTCTCATAAGAATAACGAGTAATAATGATAACCAATTAAGTAAAGAAGCTCTAATTTTGAGAAGGGAAAATGATCACTATTAGGTAATATGCACCCTGAATATTGTTTTTGGGAGAACAACGTAGATATTATAGTGATTCCACCATAATAAATATTATAAATTAATAAATAACTTATGAGTTTTGAGATTATATCATGTTTCAAGGGTTATGTAGCAAACTAGGTCCACACAAACCCATTTTCATGGTCAAACATCCAAATATGAATTTATTCATATTGATTATATATCCACAATAATTGGTTTGAGTTTGATAGAAATTTATAAATCAATTTCATATAATAAATATATATAAGATCCCATGATTATTAAATATATAAAGTGAGATAATTATGTTATAAGAAATATAAAGGGAACCCTCATCTATATCGACATGGGGTCACACCATTAACATTGTAATCGTTCTTAGTTTTCATCCTTCCCTCAACCAAAACACCATCAATGCGAGTAATACATTTTTAAAATCCAATAAATGTGATATAAAAGTATAAAATTATTCATAGTGTGGGATTATCATAAGATAAGATCATCATAATGTTTCGACCAGGATATCAAACATCCATAAATATAAATCAAATATTTATTTACAAATCAATAACTAAAATGGATTTCACATCCGCATCCTTTCATAAATCATTATCATGAAGCTAAAAATGTGTAAAAAAGTTCTCTATTTAAAAGAATAATTATGGAATCTAATTAATGATTCATAATTTAAAAGGCTTGGAATCATTGGGAAACAATTTTCTTCACCATTTTTTCCCATGACGAAATTATTTAGTCCAAATCACTGAAGAACAACCATTCTATAACTAATGATAATATTCATACAAAAGGGGGTCATGACCAAACAAAATTTAGCAATTTGAAATCACATTGAGAACAATTTATATAACATCCGACATTAATTATATAATATAATTTGATTTTTAGATATCAAAACAGAGGGAAAATATCATACATTCACCAAACTATCTTTAAAATATCATTGAAAATGTATAAAGAATAACATGGATCTCATCAATTTATAAATTAGAGAATGTAAATCTACATTAAAATTAATGAAATCAAAATCTTAGAATCCATGTCCATGACATGTCTAATTTATAGAGTTGACGATCATGAATATTTCATAAGTTATATCAAATACATTTATCAATGAGAAAGTATTAGAAAATAATAAATATATTTATATAAATTTTCTAGAAATGAAAAATTAAAAAATGATATAACTACAAAAAAACACCTACATCGATATTCCAGAAACTGGAAACACTAGAAGGAAACAACAAATAGAGATAGGGGAATAAATCAAAGAAAATAAAATGATCCAAATAGACAAGATATTCATCTACAATTTTTCGAATTCAATAACAATTACATTGATGGTACAAGTGGAAATAAGATGAAAAAGGATCAAATATTTCATGTAAAACCCCAAGTATTATGGTGTAAAAACCCAAATTATTACCACCATAAAATTAACCATATCGAAAAAATCTTAAATGAAATCGGTTTAAAAAAACATAGAAAAAATATTTACATCTTTTAAATTAGTATAATGAATCCATTTTCCTGATTTTGGTTATTTGAAACCATTAAAATGGTGTTACTTGTAATTCTAGGGAAGTTGAAACATAATTTTTTTTAATTTTTCCCCAAAATAGTGTTGGATAATGGTAACATGGATTTACCCTTATGTAGATTATATGATTTATGTGATATTGGAGTTACCCTTAGACATCAATTGAATCCATAAAATTACCATTATTCTATAAAAGGACCCGCGAGGTGATCTGTTCATAGCTCTGACATCCCATATATGAGAGTTGGGCTACCATTATAGAAGACCCTTATATGAGGAATTATCCTTACATGAGGACCTAATACGAGATACCACCATTACATGAGAATCTAATGTGAGACAGTACCCCTTCATGAAACCCTTATGTGAGTAATTACCCATAAAATACTATGTACCCTTATAAAATTACTATCTACCAATATGAAACACTTATAAAAACCAGGATACCCTTATGAAGAATGAGGATTAATTATAAACAATGCATAAAAATATCCTCTACCCATACAGAACACCACATATAACCTTAAATAGAACATTTACTCATGAATTACTCTTAAATAGATGAAGTAATTTCACCATTAACCATAAAAAAACTCATAAAAATAATCCCTTACCCTTAAAGATCCTATATACCAAGTGTAAGGGAAAAAAATAATTAATTTAATTTATATACAATGTGATTTTAAAATTAAACAAACGAGGGTGTTTAATAATATTAAAAATCTGAATGTTTCAATTCCACCCACTTTAGGGATTTCCTCCCACTAAAAGTTTCTAGTACAAAATAGAAAAAATGGGAAGACTAAAAAACACAATCACTAAACCTATAAGGTTGGTGGTCGACAAAAATTGAAGAAAAGTCACCCAAAAATAGTATATCAAGCATAACTCTAAGATCAACAGATGTAAAAAAAATTCAATAACACTTTGATGGACTCGAATTAATAGTGACATATTATTATTCTCCCTACCAATTAATGATTAAGCATTATGTTTTAACATAATGAAATACAATCATCATAACATATTAATTCATCTCAAAGATGAAAATTTTATCACACACAAAAATGAAAAATTCAAGATCTAAAATTAAAACCTCAAATAATTGTTTATCCAAAAAAATTCAATGATTCCCTAAAGGGATAATTATTAAAATATCCATCAACAATCCTACTATCCAAAAATAAGTCATATAAATTATTTATTCACTTGGCATGTTCATGATGTTCAACCAGTATTTTCAACACTAATCACATCCCCACAATGGTCTCATCAAGCCATCTAGAAGAACCTATGTGGTCTTTATCAAAAAAATATTCAAGAACTCTAAGATACCCTTCTATAACCACATGGTATATCATAGTCCAATTAGGAAGAGTATGAAGAAATAATGTAAGGAAAAAAATGGGCAGTATACTCTCATGATGGTGGTCTTATACCACTTCCATATTAAGCACTTCCCATCAAGTAAAAAACAAGTGTATCACAAGGAACAATATATATCTTAATGATATAAAAACCAATCATGGGGTGACACCCATGGAAGGAAATAACGTGATATATTTCTAAATAAAACAATCCCAAACATCAAGATTTTCTTCGAATCTGATTCCACTCCATCCACAAGGGCACAACCGACCTAAATGGGCTAAAACTGTTCATGAGGAAGAAAATTCATTCCTATGTTCCCATTCAAAAGTAACAATAATATAGATCTAAATAAAGTAAAATCATCATCATGATCACAACTAACGTCTACAATAAAACATCTAAAATGGTCATAATTAATACCACAAGAGATACAACGATAAAAAAGGTCACTAAAAACCAATGATATAAAATAAATAAATATTAAATAGTTTCTAATGTAATATTGAAAACAATAAATTTTAATAACATCAACCACAATTGGAATCTTCTATACATTTGGAAAAGTATTAATTTGAGGCTAATTGTTGGATTATTGTTATCTTAAACCATCTAATGTCTCACAGTTAGTAGTCGATGACCCTTGACTAAATATTTCACTTCTAATTTATCAATATATATATGCTCTTAAGGTGAACCAAATGGACAGACCATTTAAATACACAGGGAGCTTTCAACCATTAATACCTAAAATTCGCAAGTTTTCAACATTGGAGACAACTGAGATTAATATTCTTTCCCCAATAATACATTTTCTAATAGAATAATTCTTCCAATTAATTAGATGATAAATCTTAACCTATTCAAACTATATACAATGAATTAACTACTTCCTACTAATTTTATAGCTTTACATAAACTAACATGGTCCTTTCAAGAACCAACAGATATGACGTCAGATCGACTACTAAAACTATTGTTCTAAGGACTAGGTAATGACCATTTATAAAATATATTACATAAAAGGATTAATCAACAGCATTCTAATGTAAAAAACTCATTAAACATAATAATTTCTTGGTATAATCCACAATCGATTGATCACCGTGAATGATTCTTGAGAACTTATACAATTTGATCATCATAACATCCTCAAGATATTTTCACCAAATGAAGAATGAATTAATGAATTTAGAGGAAACTATTTAATTTATATTGAAAACAATCATTACTACCCACCAATCATGATTATGTCCTTCATATAAGGAGTATATAGACATGACCTTAAAATAATAAAGAGTCTCAAGAGAAATAAAAAAAACTTCAGTTTCTTAAATCGACTTTAGTAACTCAAGAGTACCATGTTCCTTGACATATAACGGTGGATATAAATTTTAGATGACATGGATTGGTTCTTCGTTTGATAAAAGATATGTCTCCACCACTTGATTGAATGTATATATATAGTCACCAAAAGTGGATTCCACTTCTTAAAAAAAATTATGGGCTTTTTGGATTAAAAGGATTACATTGTTTTCGATCTTTCTTGAAGGAATTTCTAGGTTAAATGTTTCAAATTAAAAATAATAATCAAATAATTAATGTATAAAAAAATCTCAAAACAAAGAATATTAATAAATGATTCTGAAAAATCAAAGAACAAAATTTTCATAACATCATCAATTTCAATGCGTCTATTATTTTCCAACTTGTAAATTTTTTAACTTCCTTTAAATTTTTTAATCATTTTGTAAATCCATTATGATATTTAAAATTCCATTACCATATCAGAGAAATTATTCTATAGTTTCAAAATCACTTATCCCATTTTAAAATTCCAAAACCATTTCAATTTTAATCCTATTATAAACCAAATTTCATCTTAAAACATTATTTTATCACATCACACAAGAATCGTTGAAAATAAGTTTTTTTAAAGAAAATTCATAAAAATATGCTTTCTGTATTTGAAAAATCTTTTCAAAGGAAAAAATTATTGTTATTGTATTCAAAAATTTGGGGGTTTATTGGATTAATAAAATATAACCAAATAGATTAATGTTGAAATGAAAAAAATAAGGCATGAAATAGAGTACACCCATAGTTTTTATTCAAAATAAGAACTCTCGAAACGAACCTCACCCGAGTAAATCCATTTTGAAAAAATAGACAGTGTACCATTTGAAGAATTAGAGTAAAACTATAAAGGGATTTGTCTCATTTGATGGTAAACCACACAACAAACTCAAAATAGTTCATTAATTTACTTCTTGGATAGTCACTCTGATTCCTGACCATTTACCATACAATGAAGTTATAATGTAACATTGGTCATGTTACAATTCTTACTCCAAAACCTCATAAGTGATTCCCAAAATAAAATAAAATATAATCATGAATATAAATATCATTTATCAATTAGAAACCAATAAATCAAAATAAATATTTAATTCCCCACATTCATGGTTAACTCAAGCCTCATCATGGTGAGGCGATGATCAAGAACCCAATCATGAACTACCTCTTTTGTCAGGACACATTTCTACAATCCTTTATATAATGACTCAAACTAAATTAAAATGGATTTTAATGAAAAAATATTCTTTTAAAGAAATACATAACATTGATAGTATTTTTAATGAACAGACTAGATAAACCATACAGAATACAATCTGAACCAATTCACCACTAAATTAACGAGAATTCATGATTATAAAGGGCTGGCAAGAAGTACCCCATTATAAATAAACAACATAAGGGAGTGATTTATAACAAGATAATCAATCATTATAATTATAAATTGCATCATCTCATAAATGATCCAGTATAATCATATCAAATACCAGAACATGATACACAATAAGAAGAAAAATAAAAATAACAATCCTCATCATTGGTGATCAATAAGCACCCACCATGTCTCAAAATTACTATGTTCATCCAACCAAGAATGAAATATCATGGCAAATATTCAAGGGCATGAACACCATCTATAATAATAAAAAATAAAAAATAATATGGTATGCGAGGGGTGAGAGATATAGATCATAGTACGATTCTAACAAATATAAAATACAGTTTATTCATAAATTAATCCAAATATGATAAAATATGAGTAAAATATGTGATAATAAGTCATTACATTTCAAGGTAGGAAAATAAATCAATTAGAATATATTTAAAATATAGTTGGTCTTAAAACAAAATTTTAAACATTTCAAATCATATATCAAACCAAACCAGGGAAAAAAATTCCATTTCATAATTTGAAGACCGTACATTTTAGTAAAAAAAATATTGAAATCCATTTCAATATATGAATTCATAAATTGAAAAAAATAATAACTTTTATAAGATATCAAAAATTTGTAATAAATAAAATACATTCCATGAGCATTATACAAATATGATGATAATCATGAAAAATAATCATTTAAAAAATGTAACTCATGTTTCCAATAGTGAAAACACGTGATATCATGTATTATGTACTACGTATAATGAATTCATGAGTAAAAACAATATATGATAGTGATCTAGGCATTTTAAATATAATAAATTAGTCAAATATGTCTTAAAATCATGCTTATGTTATATTTCATGGGTTTTCAAGAAAATAGTTCCTTGTACACCCTCTTTCCTTGCCACATTTCCAAATTTATATTTCATTATAATATCTTGGGATTCACTAGATGGAATTTCAACATACTAGTTAATCAATAATCTATGACATATCATACAAATATCTAGATTCCCATAACAAGTCAAATAAGGTTAGTGAGATAATCACATTTTGAGGATTTTAAAGAGAACCCCATCTGATTCGACACTGACTTATTCCATCAAAAATTTTATAATTCTTATTTCATATATCACCCTAACCCTAGAATAAAATCTATGTGAAAAATTAATTTTTCAGCACCCTTCATTGAGAAATAATATAATTAAATAAGTCACAATAATGTATTATCACAATATATGTTCTTTATGAAGCCACAATCAGGACATCAAACACAATAACTTAAAATCAATCCATATTTTTTAAAAAAGAATATAAATGAAAAATCACACAATTTTTTTTTCCATTTCATTATCATGGTTCTAGATGAGAATTTAAGAAATTCAAATATTTTAATTTATCTATAAGTTATAAAAATAATTATACAAAATTTTTATGGCTTGAAATCAATTTAAAACATGGGTCATCGCCATTTTTTCTACAAGGAAAATTTATTTATTCAAAATCACCCAAGAAAAAAAAAATGTAAATAAGAAGAATAATCAATCAAAAGGGGCTCATGGAAATATAATAAATTAATGCATTTAAATTAATAGGGAAAATATTTCATAAGTCAACTCCTTTTAATTAAATATGATAATTTCAATTTTAGAATGTAGAACCCAAGCCTAAGATATTAATTTTATGAAAAATATTTAAAATCTATTTGAAAAGGAATTGGTACTAAAAAAGAATTCATAAAATTACAAACCAATGAATGAAATTCTTGAGTATAAAAACAAAAATCCATATCACAATAACCCTATCTATGCGAGGATAAATTCACAAAGATAATGATCAAGAGAAATTCAAGAAGTATTTCAAATCAAAATTTCCAAACATATATATTATAAAATATTAAATACATTTATATTAATTTTATAGAAATAATTAATTAAATATTTTTTATAATTTCATAATAAAACATATCGAAAAGTTTTGATAACTCAATAACCTAGATGGATACACTACTTAGAGATGGAAGACCAAATCAGTGAAAAAAACAACCAGATTAACTTGATCGTATTTTATTTTTTGATGAATTTAAAAACACATCCCTTGGAGATCCTACAAAAATGGGTGTGACAATGGTTAATATATTTGAAATAAAAACAATGTGAAAAATAAAGAAACACCTAAATTAAAATAAATACTTTTCTCAATATATTAATAAAATATATTATATAGAGTGTTTGATGGAATTTAAAATTGTATTTACAACCATTAAAATGAGATAAAGTGTTTATTTCCATGATTTATAGTATTAAAAAAATTAAAATATTGGTACGAGTACTTCCAGAGAATATAAAAATTAAAACAAACTTTATATCTATTAATTTTTTCCCAACAATACGCTGAATATGGATAAAATGGATTTATCCTTACATAGAATTTATGGATCTTGTTTAAGAAAATCTACCCACACACTTCCTTTGAAAACAAAAAATTATGCACCTAAAATATTACCATTACACATTAGTTAAGTAACATTTAAATCATAACCTTATACAAGTTGGTAGAATTACCTAAATCAGTACCCATTTATGACTCTATTTCATAGGAAAATATCCTTTCACAATAAATTATTTTGATCCAGTACCCTTATGTGAGTCCCTTATGTGTGTCGGTACCCATACCCAATAGCTATCTAGCTTTGGGAATCCCTTAGAAAAATCGGGATACCCTTACATAGTGATGAGATAACCATTACATAGTTCCAAAAATCCCCATAATCTTAGGCATTTCCAAGTCTACCATTTCACAGTATATCATACATGACATACCCATTAGAATATAAAGGAATTTATACACTTCCCTTATCAAACTCATAAAAGAGGACCTTACCCTTATGCAACCCATATACCATGTGTAAGTGAAAAAATTAAAAGTAAAATAATTTAATTTCTATTCCAAGGGATTCCAAAAAAATATGGGTAGTTAATTACTACAAAAATTGGTGGTTATAGATAAATACATATAAAATGTATTTAATTTTTATTTATTTACCATGTTTATCAGAAAATTTCCATGTTGTGAGTTTGCGAACCCAAACACATAACTTATAATGAAATTTAGTAAAAAATAAGATAAAAAAGGAAAACAAAGGGTTACACATAAAATTTTAAAAGATCCAAAATAATATAAAAAACTATTAGAATAGTATATTAAGCCTATTTTAACAATATCTATACACTTGGATTTTGTGGGATGTTTTCAATAAATGAATCTATTTTCAAAAGTCAAAAAAAATCATTCTACATGAAGATATATAAAAAAATGTTTCCTATAAATTTTAAAAAAAAATTATTAAACTTATGATACTATATAATAAAATATTTTCCATTAGGTTTCCAATTTCATGATAACATACTAAGAAATATATAGCTGATAATAATAATGCTAATGTTTACAGTAGGGAAAATTTATCTCTACTTATAATTTTATATAAGAACACTCTAACACATAAATTTTTGTCTTATTAATGAGAATGATTGTAGTCTATAGAGTTATGTTAATAGAAAAAAAATTAAAAATGAAAGGAAAAATGCTAAAATTTAATATTAACATAAGTTATTTTATAGTAATTATGATATAAAAGATCCAACATCTACACCTCACACCAGTGCAGTCATCGAGAGGTATACCCCAAATAAAACATCCTATATTTTATTGTGTAGTAGAAACAACCTTTTCTAATAAAAGTATAAATAAAAAAACATAAATTTTTACGGGGAGTCTAAACCCATTTAAAAACACATACCGTTTATATAGGTATAATAAAAACACAAAACATTCTTTTTTGATGGAAAATAAAAATAATAATAAATAATGACATAAATAATGAACAATAAATCTATAATAAAAAATTAATGTTAAGGAAAAAAGATTGATTATTAGTTTTTGTAACTATATCATAGTTCATAATGAAATCAAAGCAATGAACCCTTCAGGTCACGACCCGTCCTCAGGACCGATGCCGTGACTACCCCAAGCCCACCTCCAATAGGCTAGGGGCCAGCGACTAGCACCAAGGAGTTAATTCCAACGCAAAGGGTAAGATATTGCCTTTATAAGTAAACAAACACCACAGAGTAAGCCAGCAGAAGTAAACACTAACTAAACTGAGTTCAAGTAAGTGTGGAAAATAAATGGTCCAGAATACAAACCCAAAATGAAATTAAAGTACAACTGTAAAGAAAGTACAACAACTAAATGTAAAGCAGCAACGTCGAGCCGTCCACTGGTAGTCCCACCTGAAGGGTGGGTACAGTTCCCCACCTTAGTCCTCGGTACCAGTCGTCCGCTCTGTGTACGTCCCGCACAGTGGTCCACCTACAGGTACCAACTGTTCCACTAGCCTCTACCACGATCAGCGTTGTCTGTCTTCTCCATCCAACACAACGTAGTTCAGGCATAACCCGTGCATGGGTGATTATAAGCTACTCAGTAGGGACCCCAAGACCCCCGATGGTCTCCCAGAATCCAAAAAGGATAATCCACAAAAGAATGATTCAATCACGAAGCAACAACCAACACTACTTAGGTATATGCCCATGCATATACCTAAGTCATCAATTCTAGTTTGGCTCCAGCATCCGAGCCCATGTTCGATCACCTCCACACAGGATAGCACAAAACAATCCATATAGGAAGGAAAGTTAATCATATCGAAGATAATTATTGAAAGTCAAGACTCAGCTTACAAATGTATACATCTTCGTAAGACGATATAGATGATCAGATGTAGCCACTGATTTATCTATGTTGTCAGACCCACATAGGATCAATAGGTACTAACCCCCGCAATGACGCACACGTGATCTATAGGTACTAACCCCCGCCATGACCCACACAGGATCAGACCCACATAGGATCGGTATGCGATGGCCCACATAGGACCACAGAGCACTGAACCACATAGGATCATTAGGCACTGATCCACACAAGATCGCTAAGTGCTGTAGTCGTCGTTGTCGAACCCACAGAGGATATCTGTATAGTCGTCTTCGTCGTCGTAGTCGCAGCCAGCTCTAGGGTTCCCGCACACAGCAAGCTCTTTTCAGGAGGGTCCGCTCCACGATCCAAGGGATGATACATCAACTGACACGAAGTCTGTAGATTATGTATCCCAAATATCTATATCGTCAAACGGAACTCAATGTGACATACGGCACATCAATCGGATGCCCGGTCTGAGTGTTATTGGCTTTTTCGTTTCGGGGGCCTAGTTGGTTTTTAAGTCAAAACCAACCGGACTGCACTCCAACTGCATCCAAACCTCAAGCGGAGTAATCCAAAAGGACCGTCTCACTAAGAGGAATCCATCAAAGTCGACGACACATCAATCGGACGTCCGGAGCTCATGTTATATGCGTTTCTGCTCTAAGGGTCCAGTTGGTATCGTGTTCAAACCAACCTGGCCCAACCCAAAGTTCTCCAAAACCATGATTGTAGTATTCCAAAACGACCTTCTCAGACGAAGGTTCGCATCGCAGCTGACGGTGCGTCGATCGGAGGTCCGCAGACCAAGTTATGGGAAAATGACTGAAAGAGGTCCGGAAGTAGGGGGTTCGGGCCCGGTCTGACCCGGCCCGATACCCCGTGGGTCAGCCCAAACTGATTCGAACCGACCCGGTTCTGGGTCCAGCCCACCGGACCGCACCCTGGCCGTGGCCTCTTTGAGGTTCTCCGGTGCGGTACGATGGCGCCGCGGCTTTGTTCGTCTTTAACGGCACGGCGCGACGGCACCACGCTTCTCCACCCATTCCATATTATTTCCACGGGGTGCAACGGCACCGCTGTACAGACCCGAAACATGAGGTACATGGAAAATACATTACATTTGCAGAATACTTAATACATAACAAAAAAACACAAGGACCGTAATAGTTTAGTGTATTTGGAAACTCGGAATATAAACAACTAATCATGTAGAAAGATCTTCAACATCTCCCATAACGATCTTCCCCTTTTTGTTTCCTTACCTAAATCCTTTATTTATTTCCTGGGGTAAATAAAACATAAAAAGGGTGGGCTCAAATGCTCAGTAAGGTCAAACATAGAGAACATAAATCATTCCATAAACATTTGAATGCAAAAAGCTGAACATGAAATCTAAACATTAAAACCTTGAGCAAAGACCTAAATATTGGAAGCATGTAAGGAATATATCATAAAGGAACATCAATCACGATAAAATAGCATGGTAATAAAACATGTTTTTATGGCAACCATTCAGCACATTTTATGATTTCCATAGTAGCCAAGTCATTGCTACCAAGACCATCTTAGTCGACAAAGTCCCTTTCTGAATCGCGTTCACTCCTCGTTTCAGTCCTGTAACACTAAACCAGATTAACTTACCATTCCAGCCATGTCTATCTCATGAGATATAAATATTTACCCAATGCATTGGGGGGAGATATAGTTCCAACCCATCTCATAATGAAATCATTCTTACTTGTGCCACAAAATAAACACACATCATTCATAAAAACCCAATAAATAAAATGGGTTTCATAAACATCATCCCATCATCACATAATCCATATAAAAGAAATGGAAATCATTTCATAATACGAAGAGTGAAACCATGTATATAATATAGACATTATACTTGAAACATAAACATATTAAATAATGTTATCTTAGATGAAAAATGGTTTTTGATAAAATAGTTGAAATGAATTTTTGAGGAAAATATCCTTTTTTCTTCAAAATCATTTTCTTTTCACAAAATTACATGAAATTTTAATAGAATAGGATTTTGTTTAAAATAGTCATTAAATATTTTGGAGGAAGCTTCAGGAAAATAAGGTTTTAAAAATAAATAAAAATCCTTTCATGCCGTATACGTTAAAAAAATTCATCTCGTACTTTTGTCAGAAATGTCAAAAAGTACCTCATAACGTAAACAAAAGAAAGATTCCTTACATACCATGTAGTAAAATTTAAAAATGGGTAAAAAGGACATTACACATGCATGAATACACTTTTATAAAACATGGACATGGATGATAGAAATAACCCTGGTAAATACTTACGAATAAGCAATCTCGGATAAAAATGAGATTTGCAAAATTATCCCTTACCTTAGGTCCGATATGCTTCGTAGGGAAATGAACCTCCTATATAATGATATAAATAATGTCATTTACATATTACAGATTCATATTCATTGTTATGATATCATATATGGTTCACCTATGACTTTATATTACCCTTTCTTTTTTAAATTCCATGTTAAAGAGTGTTTTGGGTAAATCCGTTTCATTTGTTGTCTGTGTTTTCACTTGTAATTATTCATATGATTACTTAGATAATGATTACATAATTATAGAATATAAAACATGATTTATATATAATATATATTCAGAATATAAATATATATAATAGATCGATAAATGGAATGAAATACACCGTTCATGGAGACGGTAGGTCGTACGTACACATGAACGCTGTTTTCATTTCCTTATTGAATTGAATGGAATTAAGTATATGACAAACATATATATATACATAAATCCAGTAGCATTATTATGTCATATATTTCATGATTACTTATTATATATATTTTATAATCATTCTTCAATTGTTATCATGGAAAATGAATCTCATCACGTCGTGGAGACGGTAATCCGTATGTACGCACGAGCGATGATATCGTTCCCATATTTATTGAATCGAATTGGAGGGAATCATATAATATATTAGAATAATTATGATTTTATAATAATCATATGTATTTATTCATTTCACCATTATACCCATCCAAGTAAGGTGGTGGTGGAAAAATAGATTACACCCCGTCATGGAGACGATATTCCGTACGTACGCACGCGCAGTGATTTCGTTTTCCGTAGGATATATAGATGGAGAAATAGGGTTGTTTCATATTTATAATAACATATCAGTATATTATTGATACTGATGTTATTACAATATAATTAATCTACTAAATAAGAGGAGGTAGAAGAAGAAATAAATTTGAAAGAATCGGTAACAGATATTACCTCTTCTTCGATACGCCTCTTTGAAACCTCCTATTAGGGCACTAAGATTGGTATTTGAAGTAGACCAAGACCTATAGAATGTTTCTAGGGAAGTGGTGAAGTGAAATGGTCTGGGGTTGACCGAGCTTAAAGGCACTAAATTGGGTGAGTGAGGAGAAGAGGGAGGTGGTGCCCTTTTATAAGGGAGGAGAGGGGCACCTTTGGAAATCGTAAAAATATTAATTTATAATAAATCTAACCCCACTCCAAAAAATGACTCATATTCTAATATTAGATGAGATATGGTTTTAATCCCATCAACCAATAAAATTTAGACATGTTAGGAATTTATTTTAAACATTATCAACTTGATTTATCCTTATTTAATCAATTTAATTTTATTTGTGGTAATAACATCCTAAATTTTAAATTATAACAAATAATTACTTATTTGTTGTGAATTGTCCATAATTGGATAATTTATGAAATGTTATACAATATAAATATAAATTTATAATTTTTAAATATTTTTGTTATTTTTAAACAATTTTATAATGTGTTATTTTTATAAAATAACAATAGTGTCAATTTTGACACTATTCATTTATTTGAATTTAAATAAACAATGTATAGAAAATATGTTCGAACTAAAATATTTAATAGATTCATAAAATGTCATATTTATTTCAAAAATTAGTGGGGCACATTAAATATGTTCATATAATATTTATTTTATTATTTTTAACACCATTTATTTCGTTTATCTCTTAATAAAATAATTACTACAACATTTTTGTATAATTATATAATATACATATTTTTTGCATAAAATTAAGAATAAAATCCTATGATGAAGATAAATATATTTAATTTCACAATCATACTTTTACTCTAATTTATCATCTAAAAATGACAATATTTAAATTGTTATATTTATAATATTTTGAAGGTGACAACTTTGACATCATTTAAAATAAAATAATATAAGTGTCATAATTTCTTTTATAAGGCTCCAAATGGTCAAATATTCTACGATTGGATGCTTATGTTTCAAATTTACATGACCAATATATTTTGGTTTGGGTTTTTTGCCTTTTATGATCACTATTAGTTTAATACAACTATATTCTTGATATTTCATTAGATAAACAATTTTTGCATCACTATTGTGTCACAATTAATGATAGTTATTTAATCCCTAAAAATTATAAATAAATTCATATGATGTAGAAAATTTTATTATCTTTCTTTATAATATTCCTCTTCGACGTTTAATTAAGTCTATCACTAAATTAAAATTATTATACTTATAAGATTTAAGAAATTGACATGTTGTCACTTTCTTTGGTTTTAATAATAATTAAATTATTTTCATGGAAAAAATTCCATTAAATGATTCTAATCCAACCCTTAGGTGATATGGGTCAACTTTTAGTCATCCAATAGGATTTTTACAGGTTTTATGGTAATTTTACAATCTTATATTTACCCTTAATTACCTGATTTACCTTTAACTATGGAAAATAAAATTTACTGTAGTTACTATTCATAATGCCCAAAAATAAAAAGTAGCTTATTAACATAATTTTGAGCCATTGATTCCAAATATGGAATACATTTTTCCAAATTCAATACACAAAAGTTTCATAAAATAAATTAAAATTAATCCCGTTGTCGAAAGAAAACGGGTTTTTGTTTAAAACATTGCAAAAGATTGAATTGATTTAACATATGAATTCAAGGTAAAATCAATTCTAATGACATAAATTATATTAAATGGTAAAAATATATTATATTTATACTTTCAAACCATTAAATATTATAATTTAACCATATAATCTAATATGATGAAAAAAGTTGTTTTTAATTAAAATATAGCGTATTTTTACTATTCATTAAAATATGAAAGTTATCGGAAAAATATCAAAACTTTATCCAATGTAAATTTTTATATCCTGATTCAAAAATAGAATTTTATTTTGCCAAATTGAACTTATAAACATGTCAACATCTAGATTTAATGTGGGTGCGCCATTAAAAGGAGGCAAAACTGAATTTTTTCAAAAATAATTATTTTAGAGGAAAAATTTATTTTGTTCACATAACATGTTCTAGAAAATGTGTAAGATGAAATAATAATGTTATAACATTAAAAATTTCGTTAATACTATTCATAACGGCTACTTCATAAGAATATTATAATAATATATTGTTGTTTAGTAAAACCCGTTATTGCGTACAACACATGCTATCGAGGAATGTCGTGATTGCGTGTAACGCAAGACAAGTTAGGGTTGCGTGTAGTGCACGACTCTTTTGTTGTTGAGTATAACAAAATACATTGAATATGTTTATATATATACTCAATGTTTCATAGAATAACTACTATCAAACAAACATGAAATTGTGTGTAACACGATCCAAGATTAGTGTTGCATATACTGCAAGCTAAAACGGTGTTGCGTATAGTGCAAGATAATCTTGGTGTAGCATACACCAGAAGATATGAAAGAAATTAAAAAGAATATATCTTATAAAATCTCGGGTTGTTACATTCTACCCCCCTTAAAATGAATTTCGCCCTCGAAATTTGTTGGGGTTATAAATTGTTTACTATTCCTAGAAACCCACATCGTAAAAAGGAAAACTAAAACTTCATTTTAAAAAGTGATGTTTGAATCATATTGGTTACCCAAATTAACTCATCACTGGGTTTCCACGTAAGAGAACATAGTTGAAAATATGGATATGGAAGAAAAATCTAACCATCAAGTTCTGATGGAGAGTGGTAGAGAACATGGCTATGAAAAAGCCATCAATCACAAAACCATAAATTGGTGATGATCTAAGGAACCATATGATTCATCGGATATAAGAGCACTAGGAAAACATTTTTGGTTTTCAAGATCATTTCCCTAAAGTTGATGAATTAGAATAAATACTTACATGATTTTGGTACAATCTCAATATTGTGCGTGCTTTGAACAATTTCCACTTCATCTCTTAAAGAAATGAAGTTGAATTTTTTATTCGTGAAGTGTTAATAGATCATGTGATAGAATGATGGGTCATTCAATCCATTTCAAACAAAAGGCTAGAAAAAGTTATCAAATATACAAAATTCCATCTATGGTGAGGTTAATCGTATACGATTCCAAAAATGAACTTATAATTCATATATCATACCGCATAATAAAATAAAACTAGTTTCTACTAACCAAGGACTTCCTGTAGGGCAGTGGTATACGATAAAGGCCAGTCGCACTTCGGTTGTGGGTTTGATTCCCACAGCCTTGTCCGACGCGATGGGATGTCGCCCGTCCTGTAGGTTGTCCTTTTTCTAAAACTACATTACTATAAATTCCCATCAATAATATCAAAATTTTTTCTATCCATAAGCAATACTAACTTATGTCCAACATAATCCATTCTGATCATTAAGCTTATCTAAAATACTTTGCTCCAAGATCATAGTATAAAGAAAATTATTACTTGTAATGTCACATAATAATCACGTGAATGCCATCATTTATCCCCAATATATCATAAGATATATCTTTTTGGTCAAATTACAAACATCTGAATACCTTAATCATGTATTCTCTTGAAGAATGAATACCCATTGAACCTTACTGAAAAATTGAATTCAGTTAAAAGTTAACACTTTCCACATATCAAAATCCTCAAAATTTTATATACTGAAACCATGATATCACTTAGTTTTTATATCAATCATGAGCTCATTAATACAATCAAACATCTCATTATCTTCTTATCCCTTCATTATGTGCATATCATCTACTTTCCAAAAATATCTGAATAACCTTCCATGGTTACCGGTACCATTCATCATATACTTTCAAATACTTTAAGAAAAACAATAGTGTAACAAACCTTAGATGATTCTTTATTCCATAGTCCCATACATTATTCTTTATAAACATACAATCATTCCTCTAATTTCTTAAACCACTGACTGAGCTTCATCATTTCTTTCATCTCATATTTCTTTTATAGTCTCTTCATCATCATCCACATAAATACTACTCATATGACCATGCTAAATGTCCTCATGAGATTTTCCCTTAGGGCATTGGTTTGCATAATGCATATACATTCAACATGTAAAACATCTAATCATTGTTGATATCATAGAAATACCTTTATCCTTGTCCATGGTGTTAACTAAACCTTTTCCTCTGCACTTACTGGATTTTTGTCTTTCTTTTCCACACACAAAGCATCTTCTAGATCCTTTGAAACAATCTCCCTGATGCCTCTTCCAACATGATTTACATAAGGGAAATTGAACTTTCTTTCCCCTATGATTATCATGAAACTCCATCTTTCTCTTATTATCTGAGTTGGGAAACTTACCAAAGTTGAGATTATTGATCATATTATCAGATTGATGATTAGGCATAATAACGATGTTTTGACTTCCAAATCCCATTTCATTTTTTTTCTCATGAAGAATAT
Organism: Viscum album; assembly: GCA_963277665.1. Taxonomy (NCBI): domain Eukaryota; kingdom Viridiplantae; phylum Streptophyta; class Magnoliopsida; order Santalales; family Viscaceae; genus Viscum; species Viscum album. Next base: position 1,751,122,226 of record OY728152.1, read on the forward strand.
CATTCCATTGTCTGTCATATCCTCCATTATCGTGAATCTTCCTATTTCCAGCCATTTTCTAAATCCCAAAAAGAATAGCGTGAGAGGAAAAAATCATTCTAGGGAAAACAACATATTAAAGGGGTTTTAATGTAACACCCGAGACTTTTATGTTATATAAATCATCAAAGGAATCTTTTTCTACACAACACTTGCTTGGCTTGCTTTACACGCAATCGCGACCTTCCTCGATAGCTTGCGTCGTACGCAATACCGAGTTTCACTAAACAACAATATGCTATTAAAACTAGCCGTTATGAATAGTAATAACCACTTTTTGAAATTTTATAAATTTTATTTTTCAAAATGGACTTCATTTTTGGACTCAGAATATCGAAATTATCCTAGGGTGAAATTTTGGTATTTTTCTGAAAACTTTCAATTTTTGATGAATAGTGAAACCACTAAGTGGTAGGTTAAAAACTGAATTTTTGCATAAAACTTAATTTTACCGCTTCTATGAATGGAATTTCAAAAATCCGAGAGACACGGTTAATATCAAGGACTAAAATGTGGTTCAATGAGATGAAAATAATTTTTTGGTGAATAGTAACTTTTTACTATTTTTACCGCGGTTAATAGTAAATAGGGTAACTAAGGGTAAATATGATATTAATATTACCCTAACACATGTCCTAATTCTATTGGACAAGTTTAATTCGACCAAAAACAAACTTAGGAATAAAATATGACCATTTAGGCCCACTTGGATTAGATTAGGACATTTATTATTAATTTATTTAAAGAAGGGTTAAAATAGTTAAAATCAAAGTTTAATAAGTAAATCATTTTTAATATAGGGTTATACATAAGATAAATTCGATTGTAAATATTCATTAGAAAGCTAAAAAGATTTCCTACATGATGTTATTTTATTTGTAATTTTTAGACATCAAATAATTTAATTTATTTATTACACAACGATGATGTAGTAATTATCTTATTAATGAAATATTGACAAAATTGATAATATAAATACAAAAATAAATGTAATTTGAGACTTTTTATGAATTCCACTAATTTTCTAGGTTACTATGATATATTAGTATTTATTTAATCAACTTGGTTCGAACATATAATTCTGTTATGACTTTTACAAAAATCATATATCAAATAGTGTCAAAATTGACACAAAATAGTTTTTAAATCAAATATTATATTATTAATTGTTATTTTATTCCTAAAAATATAAGGTTCGGCCAAATGACTTAGATAAGGATATATATATTAATAATAAACAATTTGGGGTTCTTTTGGCATGTTATAGTAAGTGTATTAACCATATAGTGAAAGAAAACAAAAAGACACGGTAAAAGTTAAATTAATTAACTTAGAGTTAAATCTAATTGATAAGGTTAAAATAATACCCTAAACTTGTCTAAATCCTATTGGTTGATAGGATTTCGACCCATCCCCACTTTAGATTCGAAATAAGACCCTTTGGAACCATTATAAACCGATTTTGACTTTAATATAAAATAATATTTTGAGATATTCCTAAGGTGCCCCTCTCCTCCCTTATAAAAGGGCACCTCCTCCCCCTCCTCCTCACACCAATTTGAGCACTCAAGCTCGGCCAACCCCTGCCATTTTCCCTTCTCCACTTCCCTAGAATAATCCTAGAGGTCCTGGTCTTCTCCAAAGACCAATCTTAGTTCCTTAAGTGGAGGATTCAAAAAGGCGTTCCAAAGAAGAGGTAATATCCATTACCGATATTTTCAATTTCATTCTTCTTCAACTTCTTCTTCTTTAGTTGTTTCATGATAAAGTAATAACATCAGTATTACTTACATACTGATATGTTATTATAAATATGAAACAACCCTAATTCACCTTCTATCCATCCTACGGAAAAATGAAATCACCACGCGTGCGTACGTACGGAATACCGTCTCCACGCCGTGGTGTAATCTATTTTCCACCATCACCTTACAAGGATGGGTATAATGGTGTAATGAGTAACTAAATATGATTATTATAAAGTAATATTGATACTGAAATAATATATATATACTCCAATACAATTCCACGATCATAGGAACGATATCATCACTCGTGCGTACGTACGGAATACCGTCTCCACGATGTGATGCGACTCGTTCTACATGATCTTCATTTCATAATGATTTTATAAATGAATTGAATGAATGAATATGGTATATACTACACTAATACCATTCTGGAAATGAATTATCTATAACCTAAAGATAAGAATAAGAATTTATTCGACAAAACACGCATAAGAACAAAAAGTTATAAAGACCCGAGTAACAAGTAACAATGAAATATTACTAACAAGAAGCTAATAATATGACCATATGTGATATCATATAAATATGTATGATTCTGGAATAAGTCAATAACATTATTTAAACCATTATACAGGAGCTTCGGACACGAACAAAGCAAATCGGACCTAAGGTAAGGGAAATATCACAATCTCATTTTTATCCGAGATTGTTTATTCGTAAGTATTTACTGGGGTGTATTTTATCATCCACATCCATGTTCCCTCAATATGTAATATTGTTTCCATCCACTTCCAATAGTTTAAATCCAATTTTACCCTTAGGTGAGTTTTTAGTAAAGAATATGAAAGGAATCTTTTGTCGTTTTTCCGTACGAGGTACTTTTTGACTTTTCCGACAAAAGTACGAAGAATGTTTTTTTTAACTTATACGGCATGAATGGATTTTTAAAACATTATTTCCAAGAAGCTTCCTTTACAAGTTTTCAAGTTTATTTTTAATCAACTTCTTTTAGTTTAAAGTTTTATGACATGTTAAGAAAGGAAAAATGTTTTTGAAAAAGAAAGGATATTTTCCTCAAGAATGGAGTTCAAGTGTTTTATCAAAATTATTTTCCATCTAAGATAATAAAGGGTTCTGTTTGTATCCCTATTATTACATGGATTTGATTATGTTGTGATGGAAATATTTTTATGAATTCCTTTACCTTATATGAATTGTTTTATGATGTCATGTTGTTTAAGAATCCCATTTTTATTACATGGGTTACGCTATGATGTATGGTTTATGATTATGTGGCACGCATAAGAAAGGATTCATTATAAGATGGGTGGGACCTATATCTCCCTCCAATGCATTGGGTAAAGATTTTATATCTCATGAGATAGACATGGCTGGAACGGAAGGTTATTTCGGTTCAGTGATACAGGACTGAAACGAGGAGTGAACTCGGTTCAGAAAGGGACTTTGTCCACTAAGATAGTCTTGGCAATAAGTCATGACTAACAAGAAATGATTTTCCATGATTATGTGTGCATGGCACAAAGTTTCAAGTTTTATGTATGATTATGGGGATCTCATTTTCACTTCTATGATTTATTCCATGTTAAGATATTATGATCTCTTTTGCAGGTTTTGATAAAGATATGATATGATTTTTATTTCCTTTATTTGCCCTTGCTGAGCATTTGAGCTCACCCTTTTATGTTTTCTTTTCCCCAGGTCAGGAAGATGGATATTAAGTAGAATATGCTAAAAGGGACCCTAGATATGATGAAATAAATGGGATACACTGTAGAAGATTTATGAACCAGTTGTTTATGTTTCCCAGTTTCTAAAGACACTATACCTATACGGTCCTTTGTGGTTTTGTCATATGTTGTAATAAGTGTGCTTCAATTTTTGAAGTATTAAAAATGTATGTAAAGTGTGGGTCGTTATAGTTGGTATCAAAGGAAAGGTATAGTCAACCTTTGGAAACTAGGATGTGAAAGCCTTAGTAAGAACCCTAAGGATAAGTCTAAGCATAGAACACAATCTTAGAAATGGCCATGAATAACCTAGGATAAGACCATAAGCATGAAAATTTTATTCTTGAATTATGTGGTTTCCTATTATAATTAGTGTTGCTCACACTATTCTTCTTGGTTTTAGTCAATGGCTGGAACCCGAAGGAACCGTGTTAATGCGGAATGCGATGGGCAATGCAATGATTGTCCCCCTGAGCAACCAAATGATATGGGAGCTGGAATGCAAAATCTTGTAGCCATGCTCACAAAACTTTCTCAAGCTATGAATCATGCAGGATTTCCAAACGAACAAAGGAGGGAGCAACATTCTGTTGATTCCTTCATGAGGCAGCGTCCACCATCTTTCAGCGGGTCTACTGATCCATTAGTTGCTGAACAATGGATTAGTACTACTGAAAAGATATTTTCAGTTCTTCAATGTTCTGAGCATGATAAAGTCATCCTAGCAGTGTATCGTTTGGAAGGAGATGCTGATCAATGGTGGAATCTTGTTAAGAATACAAGGCAAAGGGATGAAATTGAGTCTATGGAATGGGACGAGTTCAAGAACTTATTTTTCAATAAGTACTTCCCTCGTATTCTCCGAACAAAGATGGAGAAAGAGTTCCTTGAACTGAAGCAAAGGGATGATGAATCTGTTGGTACCTATGAAGCAAATTTTACCAGACTTGCAAGGTACGCTTCTGGTATTATTATCCAACCTGAGAGTAAGATCGATCGATTCTTTAGTGGCTTAAAACCAAGTCTTCGAAGGGCGTTAGCCATAAGGGACTTCAATAGCTATGAGGAAATCGTTCGATGTGCTCTCAAAGTCGAGATGGAGATTGGAGTAACCCATCAGTCACATGGGTTTGATAAGAAGAGGAAGATGGAATTCAAAGAAAAATCTAAAGAGCACACGGAAAAGAAGATGAACTTTCCCTTATGCTCAAAGTGTGGAAAGAAACATGGAGGGAGTTGTCTTAAAGGGACAAGTAAATGTTTTAAATGTGGAAAGGAAGGTCATCGGGCATTTGAATGCCGTGATAATAGGAAGAAGATGTCTAATGATGCAAACAAAGGAAGGGATACACAGAATGAAACTGCTACACTTCAATGTTTCAAGTGCAAGGAGATGAGGCATTATGCCAATCAATGCCCAAATCCAAGGGTTGATGATGATGGTCGACGTCAACAAACTCTTAAGGCTAAAGAAAAAGGAAAGTCACATGCAATTTCTATCAGCGATGTGGAGTACGATAACGATGTGGTGAAAGGTACACTTACCATCCACTCTAAAGTAGAAAATGTTTTATTTGATTCTGGATCCACCCACTCTTTTATTTCTGAAAAATTTTCTAAGGGTATCACCGTATTACCTCAACAATTAGATGTTGAGTTAGCTGTGACAACACCTAATGGCACATCAATCGCATCAGAAGTTTATAATTCTTCTCCGATCGAAGTTTGTGGGAAAGTGCTTCCTGCAAATCTTGTGATCCTTCTTTTAGTGGAATTTGATGTGATTCTTGGCATGGATTGGCTTTCTCTACATGGAGCTCATATCAATTGCCAAAGAAGGGAAGTCACATTTCATATTCCAGATCAACCTACGATCGTCTATCAATGCAAGGATGAACATAACCTTCCAGTGGAAATTTCTTCCATCTTATGGGTATTGATTCCACTAAATGAAGGTTATTTATCTCAAATGGTTGGTGAGAAACTCACGATTAAGAATATGCCCATTGTACGGGAGTTTGATGATGTCTTTCCGGAAGAATTGCCGGGTCTTCCACCAAATCGTGAAGTTGAGTTTTCAATAGAACTCGTACCGGGTGCTTTGCCTATTTCAAAGACACCTTATAGAATGGCCCCAATTGAGTTGCAGGAATTGAAGAAGCAACTCCAAGAGAATCTTGATAAGGGATTCATACGCCCTAGTGCGTCACCTTGGGGAGCACCTGTTCTATTTGTTAAGAAGAAAGATGGATCAATGAGACTCTGCATTGATTATCGAGAACTTAACAAGATCACTATCAAGAACAAATATCCTCTCCCATGCATTGATGACTTATTTGACCAACTACTCGGAGCTCAATACTTTTCCAAGATTGATCTTCGTTCAGGGTATCATCAATTAAGGGTCAAAAGGGAGGATATACCAAAGACGGCTTTCCGTACAAGGTATGGACACTATGAATTTATAGTGATGCCATTTGGTCTTACTAATGCCCCTGCTATCTTCATAGATCTAATGAATAGAGTCTTTAGAGACTATCTTGATCAATTTGTGGTAGTCTTTATAGACGATATTCTTGTCTATTCAAAGAGCAAGGAAGAGCATGAAGATCACTTGAGAATTATATTGAAGACCCTGAGAAAAGAGAAGCTTTATGCCAAATTTACCAAGTGTGAATTTTGGCTTCAAAAAGTTGCATTTTTGGGTCATATAATCTCAAAAGAGGGGATATCTGTGGATCCAGCAAAAACAGAGGTTATCGAAAGATGGTCAAGACCAACAACAGTAACTGAGATCCGAAGTTTTCTTGGTTTGGCTGGATATTATCGACGTTTTGTAAAAAATTTTTCACGATTATCTAATCCACTCACCAAGTTGACTCGGAAAGGAGTTAAGTTTGTCTGGACAGAGGAATGTGAAGAGAATTTCAAGGAGTTGAAAAGAAGGTTATCCAGTGCACCTGTGCTCACACTGCCTTGTAGTGGAGAAAGGTTTGTGATCTACAGTGATGCATCCAAGAAGGGATTGGGGTGTGTTCTTATGCAAAATGATATGATGATAGCTTATGCCTCACGACAGTTGAAAATCCATGAGCAAAATTACCCAACACATGATTTGGAGTTGGCTGCGGTAATCTTTGCATTAAAGATTTGGAGGCATTACCTTTATGGTGAAAGGTGTGATATTTATACTGATCATAAAAGTTTAAAGTATATTTTCACACAAAAGGAGCTGAATATGCGCCAAAGAAGATGGTTGGAGCTGATTAAGGATTATGACTGCTCAATCCATTACCACCCTGGGAAAGCAAACAAGGTGGCAGATGCATTAAGTCGACAAGACCATGCTAGTTTATCCATGATGAGGATCACAAAAGATCCAATATTTATGGATTTACAAAGGATGGATCTTGGAATTATAATGGAAGGGGAAAAATCTTATCTTTCTCAAATGAATGTTCAACCATCTATACATGTGAAGATTAAAGAGGCACAGAAAGAAGATGTCGAGTTACAAAAGAAGGTGAGAAATGTTCCTGAATTCAACCTTGATTGTGATGGGATAATAAAGTTCAGGAATCGGGTTTGTGTTCCTCCCATCCCCGAATTAAAGAAAGAGCTGCTGGATGAGGCTCATAGTTCTTCATTCTCTATTCATCCTTGAAGCACAAAGATGTATAGGGACCTGAAAGAGTACTTCTGGTGGGATGGCATGAAAAGAGATGTTGCTGAATATGTCTCTCGATGCTTGGTTTGTCAACAAGTTAAAGCTGAGAGACAGAAGTCTAAGGGGATGTTACAACCATTACCCATACCCGAATGGAAATGGGAAAACATCACTATGGACTTTGTCACAGGACTTCCTAAAACATCCAAAGGCAATAATGCTATCTGGGTCATAGTTGATCGTCTTACAAAGTCTGCACACTTCATTGCTATTAGAGTGGATTTCTCTCTAGATCAGCTTGCCAGGATATATGTAAAGGAAGTGGTAAGATTGCATGGAGTACCACTTTCTATTATATCTGATCGAGATCCGAGATTTACCTCGATGTTCTGGCGAAGTCTTCAGCATACTCTGGATACAGAGTTGAGTTTCAGCACTGCTTATCATCCCCAGACAGACGGTCAGTCTGAGAGAACAATTCAAACCCTAGAAGATATGTTGAGAGCTTGCTCTATGGATTTCAAAGGAGGTTGGGATCAACACCTACCTTTGGTGGAATTTTCTTATAATAATAGCTTTCACTCCAGTATTCAGATGGCTCCTTATGAAGCTCTCTATGGAAAGAAATGCAGGACTTCAACTTGCTGGGATGAAGTTGGGGAAAGAAAGCTATTAGGACCTGATCTCGTTGATGAAATGGCAGAAAAGGTCAGATCTATTCAACAACACATAAGAGCAGCTCAGAGTCGACAGAAAAGTTATGCCGACAACCGAAGAAAAGACCTAGAATTTGAAGTGGGTGATAAAGTGTTCTTACGAATATCTCCCTGGAAGAGGGTTATGAGATTTGGAAAGAAGGGGAAGTTGATCCCTGGATATATCGGTCCTTTTGAAATACTGGATCGTGTTGGAAAGGTAGCTTACCGATTGGCGCTTCCACCGAATCTCTCTCAAGTTCACGATGTGTTCCATGTATCTCTCCTGAGAAAGTACATACCAGATCCTTCACATGTACTCAACTCAGAAGTTGTACCGCTGGAGCAAGATCTTTCTTATGAAGAACAGCCGATAGAGATTCTGGATCGTAGCGAAAAAGTCCTACGAAACAAGACCACTCGCTTGGTGAAAGTTTTATGGAGAAACCACCAACTTGAAGAAGCTACATGGGAGCTTGAGGATATGATGAGGGAGAAGTATCCTCATTTGTTTGTTGCAAAGTGACGAATTTCGAGGGCGAAATTCTTTTTAAGGGGGGTAGAATGTAACACCCGAGACTTTTATGTTATATAAATCATCAAAGGAATCTTTTTCTACACAACACTTGCTTGGCTTGCTTTACACGCAATCGCGACCTTCCTCGATAGCTTGCGTCGTACGCAATACCGAGTTTCACTAAACAACAATATGCTATTAAAACTAGCCGTTATGAATAGTAATAACCACTTTTTGAAATTTTATAAATTTTATTTTTCAAAATGGACTTCATCTTTGGACTCAGAATATCGAAATTATCCTAGGGTGAAATTTTGGTATTTTTCTGAAAACTTTCAATTTTTGATGAATAGTGAAACCACTAAGTGGTAGGTTAAAAACTGAATTTTTGCATAAAACTTAATTTTACCGCTTCTGTGAATGGAATTTCAAAAATCCGAGAGACACGGTTAATATCAAGTACTAAAATGTGGTTCAATGAGATGAAAATAATTTTTTGGTGAATAGTAACTTTTTACTATTTTTACCGCGGTTAATAGTAAATAGGGTAACTAAGGGTAAATATGATATTAATATTACCCTAACACATGTCCTAATTCTATTGGACAAGTTTAATTCGACCAAAAACAAACTTAGGAATAAAATATGACCATTTAGGCCCACTTGGATTAGATTAGGACATTTATTATTAATTTATTTAAAGAAGGGTTAAAATAGTTAAAATCAAAGTTTAATAAGTAAATCATTTTTAATATAGGGTTATACATAAGATAAATTCGATTGTAAATATTCATTAGAAAGCTAAAAAGATTTCCTACATGATGGTATTTTATTTGTAATTTTTAGACATCAAATAATTTAATTTATTTATTACACAACGATGATGTAGTAATTATCTTATTAATGAAATATTGACAAAATTGATAATATAAATACAAAAATAAATGTAATTTGAGACTTTTTATGAATTCCACTAATTTTCTAGGTTACTATGATATATTAGTATTGATTTAATCAACTTTGTTCGAACATATAATTCTGTTATGACTTTCACAAAAATCATATATCAAATAGTGTCAAAATTGACACAAAATAGTTTTTAAATCAAATATTATATTATTAATTGTTATTTTATTCCTAAAAATATAAGGTTCGGCCAAATGACTTAGATAAGGATATATATATTAATAATAAACAATTTGGGGTTCTTTTGGCATGTTATAGTAAGTGTATTAACCATATAGTGAAAGAAAACAAAAAGACACGGTAAAAGTTAAATTAATTAACTTAGAGTTAAATCTAATTGATAAGGTTAAAATAATACCCTAAACTTGTCTAAATCCTATTGGTTGATAGGATTTCGACCCATCCCCACTTTATCTTCGAAATAAGACCCTTTGGAACCATTATAAACCGATTTTGACTTTAATATAAAATAATATTTTGAGATATTCCTAAGGTGCCCCTCTCCTCCCTTATAAAAGGGCACCTCCTCCCCCTCCTCCTCACACCAATTTGAGCACTCAAGCTCGGCCAAACCCTGCCATTTTCCCTTCTCCACTTCCCTAGAATAATCCTAGAGGTCCTGGTCTTCTCCAAAGACCAATCTTAGTTCCTTAAGTGGAGGATTCAAAAAGGCGTTCCAAAGAAGAGGTAATATCCATTACCGATATTTTCAATTTCTTTCTTCTTCAACTTCTTCTTCTTTAGTTGTTTCATGATAAAGTAATAACATCAGTATTACTTACATACTGATATGTTATTATAAATATGAAACAACCCTAATTCACCTTCTATCCATCCTACGGAAAAATGAAATCACCACGCGTGCGTACGTACGGAATACCGTCTCCACGCCGTGGTATAATCTATTTTCCACCATCACCTTACAAGGATGGGTATAATGGTGTAATGAGTAACTACATATGATTATTATGAAGTAATATTGATACTGAAATAATATATATATACTCCAATACAATTCCACGATCATAGGAACGATATCATCACTCGTGCGTACGTACGGAATACCGTCTCCACGATGTGATGCGACTCGTTCTACATGATCTTCATTTCATAATGATTTTATAAATGAATTGAATGAATGAATATGGTATATACTACACTAATACCATTCTGGAAATGAATTATCTATAACCTAAAGATAAGAATAAGAATTTATTCGACAAAAGACGCATAAGAACAAAAAGTTATAAAGACCCGAGTAACAAGTAACAATGAAATATTACTAACAAGAAGATAATAATATGACCATATGTGATATCATATAAATATGTATGATTCTGGAATAAGTCAATAACATTATTTAAACCATTATACAGGAGCTTCGGACACGAACAAAGCAAATCGGACCTAAGGTAAGGGAAATATCACAATCTCATTTTTATCCGAGATTGTTTATTCGTAAGTATTTACTGGGGTGTATTTTATCATCCACATCCATGTTCCCTCAATATGTAATATTGTTTCCATCCACTTGCAATAGTTTAAATCCAATTTTACCCTTAGGTGAGTTTTTAGTAAAGAATATGAAAGGAATCTTTTGTCGTTTTTCCGTACGAGGTACTTTTTTACTTTTCCGACAAAAGTACGAAGAATGTTTTTTTTAACTTATACGGCATGAATGGATTTTTAAAACATTATTTCCAAGAAGCTTCCTTTACAAGTTTTCATGTTTATTTTTAATCAACTTCTTTTAGTTTAAAGTTTTATGACATGTTAAGAAAGGAAAAATGTTTTTGAAAAAGAAAGGATATTTTCCTCAAGAATGGAGTTCAAGTGTTTTATCAAAATTATTTTCCATCTAAGATAATAAAGGGTTCTGTTTGTATCCCTATTATTACATGGATTTGATTATGTTGTGATGGAAATATTTTTATGAATTCCTTTACCTTATATGAATTGTTTTATGATGTCATGTTGTTTAAGAATCCCATTTTTATTACATGGGTTACGCTATGATGTATGGTTTATGATTATGTGGCACGCATAAGAAAGGATTCATTATAAGATGGGTGGGACCTATATCTCCCTCCAATGCATTGGGTAAAGATTTTATATCTCATGAGATAGACATGGCTGGAACGGAAGGTTATTTCGGTTCAGTGATACAGGACTGAAACGAGGAGTGAACTCGGTTCAGAAAGGGACTTTGTCCACTAAGATAGTCTTGGCAATAAGTCATGACTAACAAGAAATTATTTTCCATGATTATGTGTGCATGCCACAAAGTTTCAAGTTTTATGTATGATTATGGGGATCTCATTTTCACTTCTATGATTTATTCCATGTTAAGATATTATGATCTCTTTTGCTGGTTTTGATAAAGATATGATATGATTTTTATTTCCTTTATTTGCCCTTGCTGAGCATTTGAGCTCACCCTTTTATGTTTTCTTTTCCCCAGGTCAGGAAGATGGATATTAAGTAGAATATTCTAAAAGGGACCCTAGATATGATGAAATAAATGGGAGACACTGTAGAAGATTTATGAACCAGTTGTTTATGTTTCCCAGTTTCTAAAGACACTATACCTATACGGTCCTTTGTGGTTTTGTCATATGTTGTAATAAGTGTGCTTCAATTTTTGAAGTATTAAAAATGTATGTAAAGTGTGGGTCGTTATATTTAACATCAATATCTAACATCTTAGGTTAAATTCTAAGATCATTACCGTAGTTCTAGGACTATATATTATATTTATACTTATCCTTAGGGACATCCCTAGACATACCTTAGAAATATCTCTAGGGATCTCACTAACATTTTCGCATCCTAGTTTCCAAAGGTCGACTAAACCATTACTATGTTACCAAATGTAGAGACCTGAATCTTGATGTACATGGAAATTACATTACTTTTGCGGAATACTTAATACATAAAAAAACACACAAGGACCATAATAGTTTAGTGTCTTTGGAAACTCGGAATATAAACAACTAATCATATTGAAAGATCTTCAACATCTCCCATAATGAACTTCCCATTTTTGTTTCCTTACCTAAAACCTTTATTTCCTGGGGAAAATAAAACATAAAAAGGGTGAGCTCAAATGATCAGTAAGGGCAAACATAGAGAACAAAAAACAATCCATAAACATTTGCAAGCAAAAACTTGAACATGAAATCTAAAAATTAAAACCTTGAGAAAAGACATAAATCTTGGAAGTATGTAAGGAATATATCATAAAGGAACATCAATCACGATAAAATAGTATGGGAATAAAACATGTTATTATGGAAACCATTCAACACATGTTATGATTTCCATAGTATCCAAGGCATTTCTGCCAAGACCATCTTAGTGGACAAAGTCCCTTTCAGGATCGAGTTCACTCCACGTTTCAGTCCTGTAACACTGAACTAGATTAACTTACCATTCCAGCCATGTCTATCTCATGAGATATAAATCTTTACCCAATGCATTGGAGGGATATATAGGTCCCACCCGTCTCATAATTAACTCATTCATACTTGTGCTCCAAAATAAACATACATCATTCATAAAAACCCAATAAATAAAATGGGTTTCATAAACATCATCCCATCATCACATAATCCATATAAAATAAATGGATATCATTTCATAATAAGAAAAGTGAAACCATGTAAATCATAGAGACATTATACTTTAAACATACACATATTAAATAATGTTATCTTAGATGAAAAATGGTTTTTGATAAAATAGTCGAAATGAATTCTTGAGGAAAATATCCTTTCTTCATCAAAATCATTTTCTTTTCACAAAATGTCATTAAATTTTACAAGAATAGGATTTTGTTTAAAATAGTCGTGAAATCTTTTGGAGGAATCTTCATGAAAATAAGGCTTTATAAAACGGTAAAAATCCTTTCATGCCGTATACGTTAAAAAAAATTCTTCTCGTACTTTTATCAGAAAAGTCAAAAAGTACCTCGTAACACAAACAAAAGAAAGATTCCTTACATACCATGTAGTAAAAGTAAAAAATGGGTAAAAATGAATTTAAACATACATGAATACACTTTTATAAAACAAGGAAATGGATGATAGAAACAACCATAGTCAATACCTACGAATAAGAAATCTCGGATAAAAATGAGATTTGCCAAATTATCCCTTACCTTTGGTCTGATATGCTTCGTATGGATCTGAACCTCCTGTATAATGATTTAAATAATGTCATTGACTTATTAAAGAATCATATTCATTGTTATGATATCATATATTGTTCAATTATGACTTTATATTACCCTTTCTTTTGTATATTCCATGTTAAAGAGAGTTTTGGGTAAAATCGTTTCATTTGTCGTCTATGTTTTCACTTGTAATTATTCATATGATTACTTAGATCATGATTACTTAATTTGAGAATATAAAACATGATTTATATATAATATATATTTAGAATATACATATATATAATAGATCGATAAATGGAATAAAATACACCGTTCATGGAGACGGTAGGTCATACGTATGCCTGAATGTTGTTTCCGTTTCCTTATTGAATTGAATGGAATTATGTATATGACATACATATTTATATATACATAAATCCAGTAGAATTATAATTTCATATATTTCATTATTACTTATTATGTATACTTTATAATCATTCTTGAATTGTTAACATGTAAAATGAATCTCATCACGTCGTGGAGACGGTATTCCGTACGTACGCACAAGCGATGATATCGTTCCCATATTTATTGAATCTAATTGTAGTGAATGATATAATATATTATAATCATTATGATGTTATAATAATCATATTTATTTATTCTTTACACCATCATACCCATCCAAGTAAGGTGGTGGTGGAAAAATAGATTACACCACGGTGTGGAGACGGTATTCCGTACGTACACACGTGCGGTGATTTCGTTATCTGCAGGATAGATAGATGGTGAAATAGGGTTGTTTCATATTTATAATAACATATCAGTATATTTGTGATACTGATGTTATTAAAATATAATTAAACAACTAAAGAAGAATAGGTATAAAAAGAAATAAATTTGAAAGAATCGGTAATAGATATTACCTCTTCTTCGATACGCCTCTTTGAAACCTCCTCTTAGGGCACTAAGATTGGTCTTTTAAGTATAAAAACACCTATAGGATGTTTATAGGGAAGTGGGTAAGTGAAATGGTCAGGTTTTGTACAATCTTAAATGCTCCAAATTGTGTGAGGAGAAGAGGGAGGAGGTTCCCTTTTATAAGGGAGGAGAGAGGCACCTTTGGAAATCATAAAAATATTAATTTATAATAAATCTAAACCCACTCCAAAAATGACTCATATTCGGATATTATATGAGATAGGGTTGTAATATCATCAACCAATAGAATTTAGACATGTTAGGAATTTATTTTAAAAATTATCAACTTGATTTATCCTTATTTAATCATTTTAATTTCATTTGTGGTAATAACATCCTAAATTTTAAATTATACCAAATAATTACTTATTTGTTGTGAATTTTCCATAATTGGATACTTTATAAAATTTTAGACCATATAAATTTAAATTTGAAATTTTTAAATATTTTTTGTGATTTTTAAACAATTTTATAATGTGTTATTTTTATAAAATAACAATAGTGTAAATTTTGACACTATTCATTTATTTGAATTTAAATAAACAATGTATAGAAGATATGTTCGAAATAAAAGATTTAATAGATTCATAAATTTTTATATTTATCTAAAAAATTTGTGGGGAAAATTAAATAGTTCATATAATATTTAATTTATTATTTTTAAAACCATTTATTTGGTTTATCTCTTAATAAAATAATTACTACAACATTTTTGTATAATTATTTAATATACTTATTTTTGCATAAAAATTAAAAATAAAATCCTATGATTAAGATATATCTATTAACATTCTCAATAATACTTTTACTAGAATTTATCATCTTAAAATCACAATATTTAAATTGTTATATTTATTATATTATGAAGGTGACAACTTTGGCATCATTTAAAATAAAATAATATAAGTGTCATAATTGCTTTTATAAGGCTCCAAATGGTCAAATATTATACCATTATATGTTTAGGGTTTAAAATTACATGACCAATAAGTTTTGGTCAGGGTTTTGTCCCTTTTATGATCAGTATTAGTTTAATAAAACTATATTCTTGATTTTTCACTAGATAAACAATTTTTGCATCACTGTTGTGTCACAATTAATGATAGTTATTTAATCTCTACAAATTATAAATAAATTCATATGATGTATAAAATTTTATTATATTTCTAGAGACTATTCATGTTTGAGGTTTCATGAAGTTTATCACTAAATTAAAATTATTATACTTATGATTTAAGAATGTGACATGTTGTCACTTTCTTTGGTTTTAATAATAATTAAATTATTTTCATGAAACAAAGACCATTAAATAATCATAATCCGACCCTTAGGTGATATGGGTCGACTTTTAGTCATCCAATAAGATTTTGACAGGTGTTAGGATAATTCTATAATATTATATTTACCCTTAATTACCCGATTTACCTTTAACTATGGTAAATAAAATTTACCGTAGTTACTATTCATAATGCCCAAAAAGAAAAAGTAGCTTATTAACATATTTTGGAGCCACTAATTGTAAATATGGAATCTATTTTTCCAAATTCAATACAAAATTTTTTAGAAATTAAATTAAAATTAATCACGTTGTCGAAAGAAAAAAGGTTTTTGTTTAAAACATTGCAAAAGATTGAATTGATTTAACCTACGAATTCAAGGTAAAATCAGTACTAATGAAATAAATTATATGAAAAGGTAAAAATATATTTTATTTATACTTTAAAACCATTCAATATTATAATTTATCAATCTAAACTAATATGATGAAAATAGTTGTTTTTAATTATAATATAGCGTGTTTTTACTATTCATTAAAATATGAAATTTTTCGGAAAAATATCAAAACATTATCCAATGTATGTTTTGATATCCGGATTCAAAAGAAGAATTTTATTTTGTAAAATCGAACTTATAAACATGTCAAAAACTAGATTTAATGTGAGTGCACCATTAATAGGTGGCAAAACTGCATTTTTTGAAAAATACTTATTTTACCTGAAAAATTTATTTTGTTCACATACCATGTTCTAGAAAATGTGTAAGATGAAATAATAATTTTATAACATTCAAAATTTAGTTAATAATATTCATAATGGCTAGTTCATAATAATATTATAATAATATATCGTTGTTTAGTAAAACCCGGTATTGCATACAACACACGCTATCGAGGAAGGTCGTGATTCCGTGTAATGCAAGCCGAGTCAGGGTTGCGTGTAGTACATGACTCCTTTGTTGTTGAATATAACAAAATACGTTGAATATACGTATATATATACTAAATGATTCATAGAATAACTACTATCAAACAAACATGAAATTGTGTGTAACACGATCCAAGATTAGTGTTGTGTATACTGCAATCTAAAACGGTGTTTCATATAGCGCAAGATAATCTTGGTGTAGCGTACACCAGAAGATATGAAATAAAT
Organism: Viscum album; assembly: GCA_963277665.1. Lineage (NCBI taxonomy): Eukaryota > Viridiplantae > Streptophyta > Magnoliopsida > Santalales > Viscaceae > Viscum > Viscum album. The sequence continues at coordinate 1,751,139,178 of OY728152.1, forward strand.
TAAAAAGAATATATCTTATAAAATCTCAGGTTGTTACAACTGCGCTACCTTACTCGTGCCGCAAAAATTTCAGACAATCAAGGGGGGAGGAGGGTCGGCCATGTTCGTGCGGTCCGACCTCCTCCCATTATTGAGATAACAAGTGGCTCAATTAGAGACGATGATCAGCGATGAAAGTATTCACGAACCGAAAAAAATAATCTCCTACCTCAAGCGTTTTCGTCGAGCGAGGTTTGTCGCGGAAAGGGACTTCGCGGAAGGAGACTTCATAAGCTTCGCGGAAGGAGGATCATCAGCATCGCGAAGAAGGGATTCGCTGGCATCACGTCGTCGATCTCCGAGGATGGCGTCTCTCACCGGCTATGGAGAGGGAAGAAGACAGTACTACGAACTCCCCTTTGTGGTGACAGAGTTCTTCGTCAAAGGCTCGGTGTTCTTCGTATTCTTCATCGAGGAAGAAGAACTTCAAGACATAGAGAAAATACTCTCCAAAATACTCTCGCACAACCAAACAACAACAATATAATAATCATTTCCTTATTTTATTACTCGTGCCAAAAGTTTTGAAAATTCAAATTGAAATCAAGAATTAATTAAAGATTTGACATCAATTAAATGGGGGTTGCAGGTGAGTTAAAAACTAAATGGGAGTTAAAGAATATGAAAGGGTGGGGATTGTGTGGGCCCCACCCACTAATATCCTACCTAGTGAAGTAGACTATAGTGGGTCCCACTCTAACCACTTATCTTAGGCCAAACTACTTTAAACACAAATAAAATTGGTTGCAACATTTTTATTTTATTCTCTACTTAACCTAAGATTTTAATGACCACATCCGAGCAAACGCAACTCCGGAAAAGATGTTCATAAGCAATTAATGGTGCTGCTGTTTCATCGGCGCCCTCAGATTTCGATTCCGAGCACCAGTTCCAAAGTTAGGAAATCCCGCTCATTCATTCACTAAACATACCCGAGCTAAACTTCTGAAAATTATTCCGGCTCACTGGGCCTTGGAATCAGATGCTGTCAGAAACTGTGTTCTAGTAAAAACCCAAAAAAAATTAAGAAAAAATTTCCCTCGAATTATACGGTTCTTTACATTACTTCCACCTCACGGCTTTATGTCCCCATAAAGATACATCATAACTAGGGAAACAAATGTGGGTACTATGCACGCATCTGAGCCTCCCACTCCCAAGTGCTCTCTTAGAGGTTCCCAGGCTGCCACCTCATGCGCACTAGAGGAATCGACCATCCACGTAGGACCCACTCCTATCGATCCTCGATATCCACCGGGACCTCCGCAAAAGTCACCCCATCATCAATGTCCAGATCCCCATGGTCAATGATATGCGTCGGGTCGTGCACGTATCTCCTCAGCTGAGATGCGTGAAAGACGTCGTGCACCCAGTGCAACTGAGGTGGTAGATCCAGGCAATAACCCACCTCGCCAATCCTGGTGAGGACCTGGAATGGTCCAATAAAGCGTAGAGACAACTTTCCGCCTCGGCCAAATCTCCATAATCCACGTCTAGGTGAGACCCGCAGGAATATGTGGTCGCCATCCTCGAGCACTAGTGGACTCCACCTCCTGTCAGTATAAGACTTGTGGAAGCTCTGAGCTGTCCTCATCTGCTCCTGGATGACCTATAGCTTCTCTGTCTTGGCCTGGACCATCTTCGGTCCCCCAAGTACTGACTCCCCAGGGTCTTTCTAGCACAATGGTGATCTGAAAGGTCGGCCATACAACGCCTCGTATGGTGCCATCCCGATAGTGAAGTGGTAGCTGTTATTGTACGCGAACTCCGCCAAGGGTAGGTGATCCTCCCAGCAGCTACCAAAGTCGAGGACACATGCACTGAGCATGTCCTCGAGAGTCTGAGTGTTCCTCTCCTTCTGACCATCTGTTTGAGGGTGAAAGGCGGTGCTCAGACGTAGCTCCATCCCGAAAGCCTCCTGCAACCCCTTCATAAGCCGGGAATTAAAGCGAGCATCTCGATCTGAGACGATATATGATGGAACACCATGAAGCCGTACTATCTCCTGAACTTAGAGATGTCCTAATATCTCTACTGAGCCCTGATCTCTGTTGGGTAATAAGTGGGACGACATGGTAACTCAGTCGACAATCACAAAAATGGAGTCGTGACCTCTGGAAGTAGGTGGAATTCCAGTCACGAAATCCATAGATATCCTGTCCCACTTCCACTCCAGGACCTCAAGTTAGGCATGCTGGTCAATCTCTGTCTCTGCTCCTGGAAGCTCTGCTAACATCTATCTGACCACACAAAGGGTTTCCCCTTCTTCGTCAAAGCTGAAAGTGGTGCTGCAACTCTGGAGAATTCTGGCACAAATCTCCGGTAGTACCCAGCTAGTCCCAAGAAACTCCACACCTCTGTCACGCTCCTGGGTGGCTCCCAATCTAGCACTGCCTCGATCTTCGTAGGATCCACCGCAACTCCCACCTCAGAGATAATGTGTCCCAATAAGTGGAACTCACGTATCTATAACTGACACTTCGAGAGCTTACCATAAATCTGGTGCTCTCAGAGTGTGTCCAGTACAACCCACAAGTGGTAGGCGTGCTCCTCCTCAGTTTTCGAGTATATAAATATGTCGTCGATGAAGACTATGACAAATAGATCATGGTAAGGCTGAATGATCCTGTTGATGAGGCCCATGAACACTACTAGAGCATTGGTTATGCCGTATGGAATAACCAAGAACTATTAATGGCCATACCGACATATTAAGGCCGTCTTCTGCACATCCTCATCTCGAACTCTGAGCTGATGATAGCCTGACCTAAGGTCTATCTTTGAGAACCAACATTCTATCTTGAGCTGATCGAAGAGGTCGTCAATCCTCAATAGTAGATACTTGTTCTTCATGGTCACCTGGTTCAGGTGACGATAGTCGACACAATGTCGCAGGCTCCCGTCTACCTTCTTGGTGAACAATATCGGGGAAGCCCAGGGCGAAACACTGGGTCAGATGATTCCCTTGCCCTGTAAGTCCTCAAACTGTACCCATAGCTCTCGAAGCTTGGCGGGAGCCATCCGATATGATGGGGTGGATATCAGGGCTGTCCTGGGGTATAGGTTAATATAAAAGTCTACCTCTCTACGTGGAGGTAGTCCTGGAATGTCATCGGGAAAAACGTCCGCATACTGATCCACCACTGCAGGTATGCTCGGACTCCGCACGTCAACTGCTCCTAGGATGAGGCTAGCCAACTGATGAGGGATGGGTTGTCCTCTGCTCTGCGTGAGTACTTCCTACACTGCAAAGGTTCCCATCTCACCGGTGAAGGTGAACCTGCTCCCGTCGGTGCGAACACATCGCACCTTGTGCCTAATGCAGTCGATCTGAGCATGGACTGTAGATAACTAATCCATGCCCAAGATGATGTTGTAAGGCCTCGACGCCGCTACAAAGAAGATCCCAGCCAAATCTCTCTCCCCCTAGAGTAATCTCACACTGCCGACACCAGTGTGTAATCGTCGAGTCTTCTCCCGTAGGAGTCTCTAGTCGTAAGGATCGAGCCAATGGCTCTGTCAGAATCTCTGAGCTCCGAACAAGTGAAGCGGCAATGAATGAATGACTTGCTCCTGTGTCTACAATAAATACAGAAAGGGTGGAGTAGACACAGATAGTACCTCGAATCATCTCGTGCGCATCGTGGTCCTAGGACTCTTCTGCCTAAAGTTGTGCCTGCCTATGCCCTCCAGCTCCCTCTGATCGGGGTGGACCTCTTGGTGCTGGTGGTGGTAGAGCCTCAAAGCGTCGCCCACCACCTGATGCTCAGCCAGATCCTCTGCCTCGCCCTCCTGCTCCCTACAGACCGCCATGGTCGACCCTCTGCCTCTATCTGCGTGGTCGCTCAACAGTCTTTTGCTCCTCCGCATGGTGGGTTGGGAAGTCACGAGCCATGTGGCCCTGCCAGCCGCATGCGTAGCACTGTCTGCCTCTCGAAAGACAGGCTCTGCGCTGTGTGCCCCGCACCTATGAGCCACTGTCTTGAGATCGTCCACCTGAGGGTCTGGTCCACCTAGACACATGTGTCATCAGTCGACTACCTACTGTAGAACACTCTCCTACGTGCCACCCTGCGGTAGGTCTCGCTGCTGGTGTAGGCTCAGTAAGAAATCTCTTAATGAGAAGGGCTCGCTCCAGTACCCCTGCCTGCGTCAGAATGCAGAGGGAGACCAGCGATGCCCTGATCTCATGCCTCAATCCCTGTTCGAAGGTCCGGGCCCGAAAAATGGGTCTCATACCATGTCAGTCAAATAACGCGAGAGATAGGTAAATATCGCCGAGTACTCGGCGACCGACAAGCTGCCCTGCCGTAGCTGTAGTAGCTTCTGGATGCGCACTGCACGGAGGGTGGAGGCGACGAACTCCGAGCGGAAGAGGTTCTCAAAGTCCGTCTAGAGGAGAGATGCCTCATCTTGCACCTAGAGCATCAAGCTCCACCATCTGTCTGATGACACGTGCATGAGACCCTCTACAAGGATCACCATGAGGTCTGCTGGTGTCCCTACCAATTGGAAAACCCATTAAACTGCGTCCAGCCAATCCTCAACTGCCTGAGGGTCCGTCTCCTCGCGGAACCTGGGCGGTCTCTGACGCTGAATCTCATGCAGTGCACCAAGGAGAAATTCACTCTTAGAGGATGGGGCTGGTAGCATCGGTGGCTCAGCGGGTTGTGGTACTGCTGGTGCCTCCACAGTAATAGGGCCTTGCACCAAGGCCTCGTCGCTCGGTGGGCTGTCGTCACGTACAAAACTCGGAACCCTAGTTGGCTACCATCGTGGGGACATCCTGAAAAGAGAAAGGTGGTCCATGGTCAATACATTATACCTGGTGAGCTGACACAAAGTAATCACAAAGAAAACTTGAAATACACATGAAATCAGTGTTTTTGTGCACTAAGTTGGAAATCAGATGTCAGGGTCCTGGTGTACGGATATGCCGGCCGCTACACCAACACTGGACTCCCTGGACTGATAATCACACTCAATACTCTTAACACTATTTCTTCACATAGAAAAAGATCAGACTCCTCAGTTCGGCGGTAGAACCAAACTCCTCTGAGACCAATTTGTCACGACCCGTCCTCGGGACCCGTGCCGTGACTACCCCATGCCCGCCTCCCATAGGCCAGTGGCTGGCGACTAGCACCAAGGCATAAATCCCAACACAAAGGGGAAGGCATTGACTTTATAAGTAATCAAACACCACAGAGTATGCCAGCTGATGTAAACACTAAGTAAACTGAGTAGAAGTAAGTGCGGAACATAAATGGGCCAAAATACAAACCCAAACTAAAAGTAAAGTACAACTGGAAAGAAAGTACAACAACTGAATGTAAAGCAGCAACGTTGAGTCATCCACTGGTAGTCCCACCTGATGTGTTGGTATAGTTAGCCACATGATCTCCTCGGGTCCAGCCGTCCGCTCCGTGTATGTCATGCCCAGTGGTCCACCTCATTGTACCGACTGCTCCACTAGCCTCTACCACGATCAGCGCTACCCATCATTTGCATCCAACACAATGTAGTGCGGGCATAGCCCGTGAAGGGGTGAGTATAAGCTACTCAGTAGGGACCCCGAGACCCTTGAAGGTCTCCCAGAATCCACAAAGGATAATCCAAAAAAGAAAGATTCAATCACTAAGTGACAACAAAAACTACTTAGGTATATTCCCATACATATACCTAAGTCATCAATTCCAGTTTGGCTCCAGCATCCGAGCCCATGTTCGATCACGTCCACACAGGATAGCACAACACAATCCACATAGGAAAGCAAGTCAATCATATCGAAGATAATGATTGAAAGTCAATACACAGCTCACACATGTATACTTCTTCGTATGATGATAGAGATGATCAGATGTAGCCACTGATTCATCTAAGCTGTCGGACCCACACATGATCAATAGGTACTAACCCCCGCAATGAACCACACAGGATTGATAGGTACTAACCCCCACAATGAACCACACAGGATCAGACACACATAGGATCGGTATGCGCTGGCCCACACAGGACTACTGAGCGCTGACCGACACAGGATCGGTAGGAACTGATCCACACAGGATCACTGAGTGCTATAGTCGTCGTTGTCGAACCCATGGAGGATTTATGTACAGTCGTCTTATTCATCGTAGTCACAGCCAGCTCTAGGATTCTCGCACACAACAAGCTCGTTTCGGGAGGGTCTGATCCACGATCCGAGGGATGATACAAAAACTGACACGAATTCAGGAGTTGAAGAATCTCAAAGTATCTTATCATCAAAAGTAACTAAACGTGACAGAAGGCACGTCAATCGGACGTCTGGTCTGAGTGTTATTAGCTTTTTCATTCCGGGGGTCCTATTAGTTTTTAAGTCAAAACCAACCTGACCGCACTCCAACTGTGTCCAAACCTCGAGCAAAGTAAGCCAAAGGACCGTATCATTAAGAGGAATCCATCAAAGTCGACAGCACGTAAATCGGATGTCCGGAGCTCAAGTTATAATCGTTTCCACTCTGAGGGCCCGATTGGTTTCGTGTTCGAACCAACCCGGCTAAACCTAAAGTTCTCTGAAACCTTTATTATAGTATACTGAAATGATTGTCTTGATCCAAGGTTCGCATCGAAGTTGATGGCATGTCGATCGGAGGTCTGCAGCCCATGTTATGTTAAAAAGACCGAAAGAGGACTAGAAGTAGGGGTTTCAGGCCCGGTCCGACCCGGCCTGGCCTGGCGCGCTAAGCCTGGCTAGCGTGGCCAGGCGGCTCGGCCGAAAGGGCCGATCGGAAGGGGGGGCTCGCTGCCCCCATGTTTGTGAAACTGGGGCCCCCTTGTGGGGGGCTGCTCCATCGGCCAACCAGGGGTTATGACCCCCAGCTTCTTGGAAGCCGGCTGGCCCGGTCCGGCCGGCCGATTACTACTGCTGCGGGACCGCCATGGTCCCGCCCTCATGCTCTGGCACTGTAGGCCGGAAGCCGGCCACCGCAGCCCTAGGCCAAGGTCTTGGTTCGACCGGCGCGGCGCGACGGCACCACGCCCCACTTCCACGGCCTCGCTCCAGCCACGGTGTCTTCGAGGTTCTCTGGTGGGGCGCGACGGCACCGCAGCTTTGTTCGTCTTTAATGGCGTGGCGCGACAGCGCCGCACTTCTCCACACATTCCTTATTATTTCCGCTCGGTGGAACGGAACCACCCTGCCTTGCTCGTGCCGCAAACAATTCAAACATTCAAGGGGGAGGAGGGTCGGTTGTGTTCTTGCGGTCCAACCTCCTCCAGTTATTACGATACCAGGCGGCTCATTTAGAGATGATGATCGACGATGAATGTATTCTCCAACAGAAACAAAATAATCCCCTACATAAAGCGTTGTCATCGAGCGAGGTTTGTCGTAGAAAGGGACGTCACGGAAGGAGACTCCGTAAGCGTCGTGGAAGGAGGATCATCAGCATCGTGGAGAAGATATTCGTCGGCATCGCGTCGTCGATCTCCAAGGATATCGTCTCTCACTAGCTGCAGAGAGGGAAGAAGACGGTATGTCGAACTCCCCTTTGCGGTGACAGAGTTCTTTGTCGAAGGCTCGACGTTCTTTGAGTTCTTCGTCGAGGAAGAAAAATTTCAAGACATAGAGCAAATCCATTCCAAAAACCTCTCGCAAAACGAAACTACAATAGTTAAATAAGCGTTGCTTATTTTATTACTGGTGCCAAAAGTTTTGAAAATTCAAATTGAAATCAAGAATTAATTACATATTTGACTTCAATTAAAGGGGGGTTATGTGTGAGTTACAAACTAAATGGGTGTTAAGGAATATGAAAGGGTGGGGCTCGTTTGGGCCCCACCCCACTAATATCCTACCTAGTGAAGTAGGATATAGTGGGTCCCACTCCAACCACTTAGCTTAGGTTAAACTACTTTAAACAAAAATAAAATTGGTTGCACCATTTTTATTTTATTCTCTACTTAACCCAAGATTTTAATAACACACCTGAGCAAACGCAACTCTGGAAAAGGTGTTCCTAAGAAATTACCGGCGATGCAGCTTCATCAGTGTCCTCAGATTTCGATTCCGAGCACCGGTTCAAAATTTAGGAAATCCCGCTCATTCGTTCACTGAACCTACCCAAGATAAACTTCAGAAAATTATTCCAGGCTCACCGGCCCTCAGAATCAGGTGTCATTAGAAACTGAATTCTTGTAAAATCCCAAAGAAAATTATGAAAAAATTTCCCTCGAATTTTACGGGTCTTTACAGATCACAAGTATTATAGTGGAAGAAATTTATGATTTTGATTGTATTATTATACGACCTTAATTTAATATTTATTTTTAATATGATTATTTACTCATTATCAATTTAAAGAGCTATATTCTGGTATTCTTTCATTAAATGATTATATCATTTTCTGAAATTTATTTTTATAATGATAGTTTTATGTAAAATTCCATGCTTTTTTAAATCATACAATTTACTAAATAACTATGTCGTAGTTTACCATTAAATCTTTAAGACCTCCATATTCATTGAGCCTTTGAAATAACCTAAATAATAATATGTTTTATAATATTTTATAATTTATTTAATCAATAGAAAAAGATCATTCTAAATTTCATGTAATTTTTATTTGAAAATTATAACCTAGAAATATCAATCGATGAAATTTTAAACAATGTGTGATAATTTATCTTCTTCCAATTTTCCAGCATAAGTAATGATACATGAAAAAACATTCTCCCAAAAATTCTTATATTTGGAGAATTCTATCATCCAAAAAATTGAAACATATCAAAAATATCTGAGATCTGGTAAAAATCATAATGGTAATTTCTAATTAATACACTTGAAAATAATTAGTTCTTTAATAAAAGATGAATGAATAAAATTAATAATTCTGAATACATAAAATCCATTACATATTTAAATTTTTATATGTATCATTCATTTAAATCATCCAATATATTTTTAAGAGTCATGTAGTTTACTAAATTTACAATACATGAGAGTAAAACATCAAAACGGAAAAATTAAATCATTAAAAAAATTTGAAAGTTTAAAAGTGAACTACAAGAAATGTATGTGTTAATAAAAAATTCCACTATGATACATATTAGATGATTCCATAATTTCATATACAGATTGGTGACTAGGAAGGAACACCCAACATTGTATGTATATCATAGTGAGACAAATGAGAGTGTAGGGAATCTACCATCGGGACCATGCACCGTGCATGTATGATAATATTCTAGCTATGTATCCTTGAAAGGTTATGTGATTGATGAATATATATATATATAGGAAGGCCTATATTTTTTTGTTCTTTATCTTGGTCCTTTAGGGAATATTTTGGGCCTTGTACCTTTGGGTCTACATGCCATATATGTGTTCCCTATCGACCCAGTTGAAAAGGGGATTAACCTATAATTAATAAAAATATAATAGTATTAGGGACATTAAGTGTAATGTCAATTCTTCATTCATAGCATTCATGTAAATATAAAATATTATAGAATATTTTTTTATATAAATAAATATAATTTCATGAATTTTAAGGAATGATAATAATTGGAAAATAATAAACAGATAACCATTACTATAAACAACATTCAATTCTTCTAGATGAAATAAAAGTGATACCATAAAATTGTGACTATAAAATCATTTACAAATTATTATATAATAAAATTATAAAAAACAATAATAAACAATATATAAAATATTTGAGGAAAGTTGTAATAATAAACAAACAGTTAGTAGTGTGAACAAGTTCCACTAAAAATTATATACCATTTTGATAAATAGAACACCTGAAAATAATGATCATGGATATATATAACATAATTATTAAATAATTATACATTAATTAAATATACCTATAATTATTAACAATTGAAATGAACAAAATTAGTTTATGTAATGAGATAATTAATTGTTACATTTGTAAAAAAATATATGACACATTTAAATAGAATAAATCAATCAGTTTAATGAAACAAAAACCCATAATATCATGAAAAATAGATGGGATATACTAAATGTTATATAAATAAGTTCTAAAAATTATAAAAATATTATTTTTCCCAATATTCATCGCATGAAATAATGCAATAGTGGGTATTCATCATTAAAAATCCACATATAATAAATACTATAAAGATCCTTGAAGATGATTAATAATATAGTTTCATTATAAAAAATATGTATGTAATTAAATTCATACCAATAGGAAAGAATTTCTTATGATTCCATCATTATAATATTACATTTAATCATCTAAAACTTCTTTATATTTAATTCTATAGTTGGCAATATCATATATTTTTCTTCCGTAAGAAAAACAATCAAAATTTTTATCAAAGTTTAGCATTTTATCTCAATTAAAATGATACCTCACTTCAATATGATTAGTTGTGGAACAATGTAAAGGATTATTTGAAATCAATATGATAGCTGAATCATCACACATAATCCTCATCATTTAAAAATAAATTTTAAATTATAATAAAACATTAATAATCCAAATATTTATTTGTAAGAAAACTATTTTCTACGACCTATTCAACTTTAACTATTTATAAATCAATTTAGCGTTTCTTTTTGAAAGACTATGAATCTAATTTGTTACCCAATATATGACAGACACATATATTTAGCTTTCTATCAATCTCATGTTCCAATTAAATAATTAATTCCTACAAATTATTCGATTGATAGAGTAATAAATATTAATAATATAGATATAAGATTTAATAATTATCCTTACATAAGTAAAATTATATTCTAGTATAAATTTTATAAATAGGTAAAACATAATATCATATTTAGTCCACATTTAGTTAAATATAATAGATTTCCAAGCATGATACTAAAAATGTTATGATAAACTAATTGATCATTATAATCATTATTCATTATATATGAATTCCTCATAAGGGTATTTATTATTTTATAGAAATTAACTAAAAACATATTCATAAATTTCAAAAAAAAAATCTATTATTCAAAAAAATACATATTATTTTTGAAAAATATGAAGTCACAAAATGCACATGATTTATCCCAGATGAATTATTTAAACTCATTAGTACTTAAATATTAAAATTACTTATCAATAAATTCATTGGAAGGACCAAATATTGTAACCTTTTTATAAATTTGATTAATGGGAAAATAATGAGAATAATTTTTAATAAACAATATAGAATAAAAATTATCTTTTAAAAATAATTATTCAAAAAAAGTAGACATATTATAATACCAATATCATTTTTCATGTTTAAATTCATAATTATAAAATGATAAAATAATCACATGTTCTGATATCTTCTCATGAAAAAAACATATTGATAAGTTATATTAAAATTATATGATTTAAATCCATTATCAAATAACTCTTTCACATGAATTTGATGTAGATTAATAACTTTATTTTCTATATTTGTTAACAAAGTATGAAAATCTTCAAATAATTAAATTGTTGAAAAATTATCATCTTATATAATTCCGTCCTCATTAATATATTATTGAGTAAATAATAATGTCTTGTTATGTACATTCTGATTTAATTAGACAAGATTATTAATAAATATCTATTTAGAAATAATCATTTTATAATATTTAATTAGTTTAACAATTTACAATTTTCCTTCTATAAAAATTTGTTAACTTCACCTTGCATTCCCATAAATAGATTCACATTCTTAAATGATTCAACTAAATCATCCAGAACAATCTATGAAACAAAATATATATTTTTATGTAAAATCATTTGTTAACTACAAGTTAGAACTCTGAAATCATCATATTCAATCTCCCTTTCATTAGTAAAACCATGACGAGTAATCTAATGTTTTTTATAATGTTTGTTTCTCCCCAAATACTGGTTATTCTTCAATACTAGATCAATATTGTAGAAATTTTAATTATTTTACTATTTTTTTCAATATAAAATTATTGAAAATAGATCATCTTAGAATCATTTTAATCAAGTTTCATATAAACTGATTGTTCTATAATCTTTCTTTTTTTATTAACTCTATGTATTTTCCAATATAAGAATATTTCAAAAAACATTCTTAACAATATTTTCATCAAATTCATAAAAATAACCTCAATGTTTAGAATAAATACATTACTATAGAAAAACCAGGGATTAAAATATAATTAGTTTTTTTCAATTCAATAACTCATAGAAATTATTCTTTATAATAGACCTAATATTAATTTGATCAGAAATAAAATAGGTTGTTTAAATAGGTTTTTCCGACTGGTATTTGGGTACCCAAATTCACATTGCATAGTATTAACAACATCATGAATAGTATTATTTTTCAATTCCAAAGTTCCATTTTTATATGATATAAATGGGGATGAAAATTTATGAAAATATCATTTCATTTCCTAGAATATTTGAAACCATGAAATCAACATTCACCCCTTCTATCACATCGAATAAAAATAATCTAATTGCCTTTATCATTATGAATGAAAATTGTAAAAATAAAATATAGATAATATTGTACATCTACAATCAAGAATATATATTCATGTAAATTTTTTTTAGTCATCCAGAATAAGAAATGTAAACTACTTTCACCCATTGTTGGAATCATAAATACTTCCATATAAATCAAGTCGAGTTACATTGAGAGGATATTTAGTATTCAATTTCATGATAATCCTAAAAGAATTATTATGTGTTTCCCTTTATTCATGCATTATAAACATGATACTGAACCATCAAATGTTATAATAGTTATTGTACTATTCAATAACCTGAATGATTATGAATCATTAAGAAGATGAAATGAAAGTCCCTCATTTTTAAAAGAATACTGTCTATCTATAAAACATTTACACACTTTTCACATTACACTATTAACATATCAATTCTAATAGATTGAATATTATCCTTTTAGTTAAAAAATTATATTCAATATACTTTTAAAATAAGTCATTGTCTTATAAAAAATCATGAAACAATATGTAATCACATTATTAGTAAATCAAAACCAATTTATTATGTAAACTGTAAACATATAAAAAATAATTAATAACAGAGGATCATAATATTCTAACCTACCCAAAACCTTTTACCATACCTTTTGGGTTGATTATAAAATTAATAGAGTCTCCATCACATATGTTATAAGAAATAATGTTTCTTGGGTATCTAATAATTTTCCAAGATTATCAACTATCCAAGTACGATATTACATTATTGTGATTTCGAGTAATTTTTTTGAAAATTAATTTATTAGATTGATTTTGTACACATTTAGATTGTAAAAAATTATTTTTTGGAACCATTCATGATAATAATTTAGGAATATATGCTTTTGTTCATCCGAGTTTTTTTAATATCTATGGGAGTATTCAGTAGCATAGTGTCCTTGATAACTTTATCAAAAATAAATAGTAGTAAGGATAATAATTCATAATTTTTACAAATAAGTTATAATATATATGTAGAAAAATCCAATAATCGAAAAACCATTTTGTTCTATTAATATTGTTCCTTAACATAATCTTGTATTAAATTCTTTTTATTTGAAAAAATTTGAAAACATTTTCATATTCATTCAATTAATTCTTGATTTTTTCATTGGAGTTATGAACAACATAAAAATATTCCTAAACCATTTCATAAAAAATGTTGTTCATATTAATGAACATATAATTCTCTGGGGAAATAACCATTATTTCCTGAAATAGTTTTTTTTTATACAATCAATTTTAAAATTATTATAATAATATAAATAAAAACCATAATCAATAACCTCATTCATATATACCATAAATAATAATTATGAAAATTAATTTTATATACCTTACATTTTACTTAAATCAGAATATATGTCTAAAATAAAACACAAATCAATTAATATATTTTTTATGCTGGAAAACTCTAGACTTCCATAATTATCTTATCTTATTAAAATAGTTTGGATATTCTTTATCTGTATGCACTAATATTTCATGATATATGACTTATTATATTTAGAGTTGGAAACCCCTATCTTCTTTCATTTGTGATCATTTATTCAATAATACTCTTTAAATCAAATTTTATACTATCATATCATTTATTTTCATTTTATTCTCTATTAAAAATTTAATTTAATTTTTCCTTAACATATCCCTATATATCATAAATCGAAAAGTCAAGTGAATCAACATTTATAAATTTAAATTCTCACACTGTTCTACTGTAACACCCGAGATTTTTATGAGAAATATTTTGTTTTTATGTTATATAAATCATCAAAGAAATATTTCACTACACCCAACACTAGCTTGGCTTTCTTTACACGCAACTGCGACCTTCCTCAATAGCTTGCGTCGTACGCAATACCGAGTTTCACTAAACAACGATATGGTATTAAAATATTATTAAAACTAGCCGTTATGAATAATAATAATAACTACTTTTTGAAATTTTCTAAGTTTTATTTATCAAAATGGACTTCATTTTTGGATTCATAATATCGAAATTAGATTAGGGTGAAATTTTGGTACTTTTCGGATAACTTTCATATTCCGATGAATAGTGAAAATTATTAAATTTTAATTAAAAACAAATTTTTTAATCGAAATAATTAATAATGATAAATTATTAATTTTAGTGGTTTTAAAGTATATTTAGAATATATTTTTACAATTTAATACAATGTTGTTCATTTGATGTAATTTCACCAGACATAAACAAGTGTCAATCTTTTGATAGTTATTATCTTTTAAAAACAAGCTATTTGTTTTGCCAACGGGAATTAATTTTTAAATTAGTTAATGTAAATGATATGTATTGAATTTGGTAAAATAAACACCATTTTTTAATTCATAATATAAAATATAGCTTATGCCTAATTTTTTGTATTTTTCTGGAAACTGTCATTTTTTGATGAATAGTGAAACCACTAAGTGGTAGTTAAAAAACTGAATTTTTAAATAACACTTAATTTTACCGCTTATGTGAGTAGAATTTCAAAAATCCGAGAGACACGGTTAATATCAAGGACTAAAATGTGCTTCAATGAGATGAAAATATTTTTTGGTGAATAGTAACTTTTTACTTTTTTTACCACAGTTAAAAGTAAATAGGGTAATTAAGGGTAAAAGTGTTATTATTATTACCCTAACACATGTCCTAATTCTATTGGATAATTGTAATTAGACCTAAAACAACCTTAGGAATAAAATATTACCATTTAGGCCCACTTGGATTGGATTAGGACATTTATTATCAATTTATTTAAAGAAGGGTTAAGATAGTTAAAATCAATGTTTAATAACTAAATAATTTTTAATATAGAGTTTTACATAAGATAAATTTGACAATAAATATTATTTAGAAAGTTAAAACGATTTCCAACCTAATGGTATTTTATTTATAATTTTTATACCTTAAATAATTTAATTTATTTATGATACAATGATGATGCAACAATTATCTTATTAATGAAATATTGACATAATTGATGTTATAAATAACGAAATAAATGTAATTTGAGACTTTTTATGAATTAAAATAATTTTATATGCTAATATGACATGTTATTATTGATTTAACTAAATTTTTTCGAACTAATCATTCTGTTATGATTTTCACAAAAATCAATGACCAAATAGTGTCAAAATTGACATAAAATTGATTTTAAGACAAATACTATATTATTAATTGTTATTTTATTATTAAAAATCTAAGGTTCAGCCAAATGACTTATATAAGGTTATATATATTAATAATAAACAACTTGGGGTTCTTTTGGCTTGATATCGTAAGTTTATTAACCTTATAGTGTAAGAAAAAAAGAAGAAACGGTAAAAGTTAAATTATTTAACGTAAAGTCAAATCTAAATGATAAGGTTAAAATTGATACCTAAACTTGCCTAAATTCTATTGGATGAGATTATTTAGACCCATACCGACCTTATCTTCTAAATATATCAATTTGGAGCTATTAAAAACCGAATTTGACTTTATAATAAAATATTGTTTTTAGTTATTCCAAAGGTGCCCCTCTCCTCCCTTATAAAAGGGAATCTCCTCCCTCTCTTCCTCACACCACTTTGAGCCTTAATTCTCGGAAAAACCCAGAAAATATATCCACTCCACTTCCCTAGAAACATCCTATAGGTCCTGGTCTTCTTCAAAGACCAATTTTAGTCCCCTAAGAGGAGATCTCAAAGAGGCGCTTCAAAGAAGAGGTAATGCCCGTTACCGATTATTTCAACTTTATTTCTACTTCCACGTCTTCTCCATTAGTTGTTTCATTATGAATTAATAACATCAGTATCACTCATATACTGATATGTTATTATAAGTATGAAAAAAACCTATTTCACCATCTATCCATCCTACGGAAAATGAAATCACGGCGCGTGCGTACGTACGAAATACCGTCTCCATGCCGTGGTGTAATCTATTTTCCACCACCACCTTACTTGGATGGGTATAATGGTGTAAATAATGACTATATATGATTATTGTAAAGTTATATTGATTCTGAAACAGTATATATACACTCCAATACAATTCCACGATCATGGGAACAATATCATCGCTCGCGCGTACGTACGAAATACCGTCTCCACGATGTGATGCGACTCGTTCTACATGATATTCATTGAATAATGATTATATGAATTAATTTAATGAATGAATATGATATATATTACACTAATACCAATGTGGAAATTAGGAACCTAGAACCTATTAAGAAAAATAAGAATTTATTCGACAAAACACGGATAAGAACAAAAAGTAATAAACACCCGAATAACAAATAGTAATGAAATATTACTAATAAGAAGCTAAGAATATGACCATATATGATATCATAAAAATAATTATGATTCTGGAATAAGTCAATAACATTATTTTATTCATTATACAGGAGGTTCAGACACTTACGATGCAAATTGGACCAAAGGTAATGGAAAATATCACAATCTCATTTTATCCGAGATTGTTTATACTTTGGTATTTACTGGTGTGTATTTTATCATCCACATCCATGTTTCATCAATATGTAATATTGTTTCCATCCACCTACAATTGTTTAAATCCATATTTACCCTTCGGTGAGTTTTTAGTGAAAGATATGAAAGGAATATTTTGTCGTTTTTCGTACGAGGTACTTTTTGACTTTTCCGACAAAAGTACTGGAAGAATGTTTTTTTAACTTATACGGCATGAATGGATTTTTAAAACATTATTTACAAGAAGTTTACTTTACAAGTTTTCATGATTATTTTTAATCAACTTATTTTAGTTTAAAATTGTATGACATGTTAAGAGAGGAAAATGTTTTTGAAGTAGAAAGGATATTTTCCTCAAGAATGGAGTTCAAGTGTTTTATCAAAATTATTTTCCATCTATGATAATATAGGGTTCTGTTTCTATCCCTATTATTACATTGATTTGATTATGTTGTTATGGAATTATTTTTTTGAATTCCTTTATCTTATATGAATTGTTTTATAATGTCATGTTGGTGAAGAATCCCATTTTTATTACATGGGTTATACAATGATGTATGATTTATGATTTTGTGGAACACATATGAATGGTATAATTATGGAATGGGTGGGACCTATATCTCCCTCTAATGAATTGGGTAAATATTTTATATCTCATTAGATATACATGGCTAGAATGGCAGGTTAAACTGGTTCAGTGAAACAGGACTGAAATAAGGAGTGAACTCGGTTCAGAAATGGACTTTGTCAACTAAGATAGTCTTGGCCATGAGTCTTGACTAATAAGAAATGATTATCTATGATTATGTGTGTATTCCACAAAGATTCATGTTTTATGTTATGATTATTGGGATTTCATTTCACTACTATGATTTATACCATATGCTCTCTTTTCTAGGATATGATTTCCAAAATGTTATGTTCTTATGAATATGATGTGATTGATATTTCTTTTGTTTACCCTTACTGAGAATTTGAGCTCACCCTTTTGTATGTTTTCTTTCCCCAGGTCAGGAAGAAGGTTATTAATTACGATATTCCAAAAGAGACTATAGATATGATGAAATAAATGGGAGACAGTGTAGACGCTTTATAAACCAATTGTTTATGTTTCCCAGTTTCTAAAGACACTATGCCTATACAGTCCTTTCCTAGTTTTGTTATATGTTGTAATAAGTGTGCTTCAATTATGATGTAATAAAAATATATTTAAAGTATGGGTTGTTATAGTTGCTATCAGAGGGAGGTTATAGTCAAACTTTGGAAACTAGGATGTTAAAGCCTTAGTAAGAACCCTAAGGATATATCTATGCATAGAACACAATCTTAGGGTTTTAGAAATAGAAATGAATAACCTAGGATAATACCTTATGTGTGAAATTTTATTCTTGATTATGTGGTTTTCCTATTATAATTAGTGTTGCTCACACTATTATTATTGGTATTAGTCAATGGCTTGAACCAGAAGGAACCGTGTTAATAAGGAATGTGACGAGCAATGCAATGATTGTCCCCCTGAGAAACCAAGCATTATGGGAGATGGAATGAAAAATCTTGTAGCCATGCTCACACAACTTTCTCAAGCTATGAATCATGCAGGACTTCCAAATGATCAAAGGAAGGAGCGACATTCTGTTGAATCCTTCATGAGACAGCGTCCACCTTCATTTAGCAGGTCTACTGATCCATTAAATGGTGAACAATGGATTAGTACTACTGAAAAGATATTTTCAGTTCTTCAATGTTCTAAACATGATAAAGTCATATTAGCAGTGTATCGTTTGGAAGCTGATGCTGATCAGTGGTGGAATCTTATCAAGAATACGAGGCAAAGAGATGAAATTGAGTTCATGGAATGGGACAAGTTCAAGAACTTATTTTTCAATAAGTACTTACCTCGTATTCTCCGAACAAAGATGGAGAAAGAGTTTCTTGAACTAAAGAAAAAGGATGATGAATCTATTAGTACCTATGAAGCAAATTTTACACGACTTGCAAGGTACTCTTCTGGTATTATTATCCAACCTGAGAGTAAGATCGATCGATTCTTTAGTGGCTTAAAACCATGTCTTCGAAGGGCGTTGTCCATAAGCGACTTCAATAGCTACGAGGAAATCGTTTGATGTTCTCTCAATGTCGAGATGGATATTGGAGTAACCCATCAGTCATATGGGTTTGATAAGAAGAGGAAAATGGAATTCAAAGGAAAATATAAAGAGAACGCTGAAAAGAAGATGAATTTTCCCTTATGCTCAATGTGTGGAAAGAAACATGGAGGGAGTTGTCTTAATGGGACAAGTAAATGTTTCAAATGTGGAAAGGAAGGTCATCGGGCATTTGAATTCCGCAATGATGGGAAGAAGATGTCTAATGATGCAAACAATGGAAGGGATACAAATAATAAACCTACTACACTTCAATGTTTCAAGTTCAAGTAGATGGGGCATTATGCCAATAAATTCTCTAATCCAAGGGTTGATGATGATGGTCGACGTCAACAAACGCTTAAGGATAAAGACAAAGGAAAGTCACATGATATTTCTATCAGCGATGTGGAGTACGATAACGATGTGGTGAAAGGTACACATACCATCCACTCTAAAGTAGAAAATGTTTTATTTGATTCTGGATCCACCCACTCATTTATTTCTGAATAATTTTCTAAGGATATCACCGTATTATCTCAACAATTAGATGTTGAGTTAGTTGTGACAACCTATAATGGCACAACAGTCGCATCAAAAGTTTATAATTCTTCTCTGATTAAAGTTTGTGGGAAAGTGCTTCCTGCAAATCTTGTGATCCTTCCTATAGTGGAATTTGATGAGATTCTTGGAAAGGATTGGCTTTCTTTATATGGAGCTCATATCAATTTCCAAATAAGGGAAGTCACATTTCATATTCCAGATCAATCTATGATCGTCTATCGATGCAAGGATTAACATAACCTTCCAGTGGAAATTTCTTTCATCTTATGGTTCTTGATTCCACTAAATAAAGGTTATATATCTCAAATGGTTGGTGAGAAACTCACGATTATGAATATGCCCATTGTACGGGAGTTTGACGATGTCTTTTCGGAGGAATTTCCGAGTCTTCCACCAAATCGTGAAGTTGAGTTTTCAATAGAACTCATACCGGGTGCTTTACCTATTTCAAAGACACCTTATAGAATGGCTCCAATTGAGTTGCAGGAATTGAAGAAGCAACTCCAAGAGAATCTTGATAAGGGATTCATACGCCCTAGTACGTCACCTTGGGGAGCACCTGTTCTGTTTGTTAAGAAGAAAGATAGATCAATGAGACTCTGTATTGATTATTGAGAACGTAACAAGATCAATATCAAAAACAAATATCCTCTCTCATGCATTGATGACTTATTTGACCAACTCCGCGGATCTCAATACTTTTCCACGATTGATCTTCATTCAGGGTATCATCAATTAAGGGTCAAAAGGGAGGATATACCTAAGATGGCTTTCCGTACAAGGTATAGACACTATGAATTTATAGTGATGCCATTTGGTCTTACTAATTCCCCTGCTATCTTCATGGATCTGATGAATAGAGTCTTTAGAGACTATCTTGATCAGTTTTTGGTAGACTTTATAGACAATATTCTGATATATTTAAAGAGCAAGGAAGAACATGAATATCACTTGAAAATTATATTGAAGACCCTAAGAAAGGAGAAGGTTTATGCCAAATTTACCGAGTGTGAATTTTGGCTTCAAAGAGTTTCATTTTTGGGTCACATAATCTCAAAAGAGGGGATATCTATGGATCCAGCAAAAACAGAGGTTATCGAAAGATGGTCGAGACCAACAACAGTAACCGAGATCCGAAGTTTTCTTGGTTTGGCTAGATATTATCGACGTTTTGTGAAAGATTTTTCATGATTATCTAATCCACTCATCAGGTTGACTCGGAAAGGAGTTAAGTTTGTTTGGACGGAGGAATGTGAAGAGAATTTCAAGGAGTTGAAAAGAAGGTTATCCAGTGCACATGTGCTCACACTACCTTGTAGTGGGGAAAGGTTTTTGATCTACAGTGATTCATCCAAGAAGGGATTGGGGTGTGTTCTTATGCAAAATGATATGGTGATAAATTATGCCTCACGAGAGTTGAAAATCCATGAGCAAAATTACCCAACACATGATTTGGAGTTAGCTATGGTAATCTTTGCATTAAATATTTGAAGGCATTATCTGTATGGAGAAAGGTGTGATATTTATACTGATCATAAAAGTTTAAAGTATATTTTCACACAAAAGGAGCTGAATATGCTCCAAAGAAGATTGTTGAAGCTGATTAAGGATTACGACTGCTCAATCCATTACCACCCTGGGAAAGCAAACAAGGTGGCAGATGCATTAAGTCGACAAGACCATGCCAGTTTATCCATGATGAGGATCACAAAAGATCCAATATTTATGGATTTACAAAGGATGGATCTTGGAATTATAATGGAAAGGGAAAAATAGTATCTTTCTCAAATGAATGATCAACCATCTATTCATGTTATGATTAAAGAGGCGCAGAAAGAAGATGTAGAGTTACAAAAGAAGGTGAGAAATATTCCTGAATTAAACCTTGATTGTGATGAGATAATAAAGTTCTGGAATCGGGTTTTTGTTCCTACCATCCACGAATTAAAGAAGGAGATGCCGGATGAGGCTCAAAGTTCTTCATTATCTATTCATCCTAGACGTACGAAGATGTATAGGGACCTGAAAGAGTACTTCTGCTGGGATGGCATGAAAAGAGATGTTGCTGAATATGTCTCTCGAAGCTTGGTTTGTCAGCAAGTTAAAGCTGAGAGATAGAAGTCCAAGGGGATGTTACAACCATTACCCATACCCGAATGGAAATGGGAAAACATCACTATGTACTTTCTCACAGGACTTCCTAAAACATCCAAAGGAAATAATGCTATCTGGTTCATAGTTGATCGTCTTCCAATGTCTGCACACTTCATTTCTATTAGAGAGGTTTTCTCTCTAGATCAGCTTTCCAGGATATATGTAAAGGAAGTGGTAAGATTGTATGGAGTACCACTTTCTATTATATCTTACCGGTATCCAAGATTTACCTCGAAGTTCTCGCGAAGTCTTCAGTATACTCTGGATACAGAGTTGAGTTTCATCACTACTTATCATCCTCAGACAGACGGTCAGTCTGAGAGAATAATTCACACTATAGAAGATATGTTGTGAGCTTGCTCTATGTATTTCAAAGGTGGTTGGGATCAACACCTACATTTGGTGGAATTTTCTTATAATAATACCTTTTACTCCAGTATTCAGATGGCTCCTTATAAATCTCTCTATGGAAAGAAATGCAGGACACCAACTTGATGGGATGAAGTTGGGGAAAGAATGCTATTAGGACCTGATCTTGTTGATGAGATGGCAGAAAAGGTCTGATCTATTCAACAACACATAAGAGCAGCTGAGAGTCGACAGAACAGTTATGCCGACAACCGAAAAAAAGACCTAGAGATTGAAGTGGGAGATAATGTGTTCTTACGAATATCTCCCAGGAAGAGGATCATGATTTTTGGAAAGAAGGGGAAGTTGAGCCCTAGATATATCGGTCCTTTCGAAATACTGGATCGTGTTGGAAAGGTAGCTTACCGATTGGCGCTTCCACCGAATCTCTCTCAAGTTCACGATGTGTTCAATGTATCTCTCCTGAGAAAGTACATACCCGATCCTTCACATGTACTCAGCTCAGAAGTTGTACCGATGGAGCAAGATCATTCTTATGAAGAACAGCCGATAGAGATTTTGGATCATAGCGAAAATGTCATACGAAACAAGACCACTCGCTTGGTGAATGTTTTATGGAGGAACCACCAATTAGAAGAATCTACATGGGAGCTTTAAGATATGATGAGGGAGAGGTATCCTCATCTTTTTGTTACAAAGTGACGAATTTCGAGGGCGAAATTCATTTTAAGGAGAGTAGAATGTAGCACCCGAGACTTTTATGAGAAATATTTTGTTTTTGTGTTATATAAATCATCAAAGGAATATTTCACTACACCCTACACTAGCTTGGATTTCTTTACACACAATCGTGGCCTTCCTCAATAGCTTGCGTCGTACGCAATACCGGGTTTCACTAAACAACGATATGCTATTAAAATATTATTAAAACTAGCCGTTATAAATAGTAATAACCAATTTTTGAAATTGTGTAAATTTTATTTTTCAAAATGGACTTCATTTTTGGATTTAGAATATCAAAATTAGCTTAGGGTGATATTTTGGTACTTTGTGGATAACTTTCATATTCTGATGAATAGTGAAAATTATTTAATTTTAATTAAAAACAACTTTATTAATAGAAATAATTAATAGTGATAAATTATTAATTTGAGTGGTTTTAATGTATATTTAGAATATATTTTTACTATTTAATACAATGTTGTTCACTGGATGTAATTTCACCAGACATAAACAAGTGTCAATCTTTTGATAGTTATTATCTTTTAAAAACACGCTATTTGTTTTGACAACGGGAATTAATTTTTAAATTAGTTAATGTAACTGATATGTATTTAATTTGGTAAAATAAACATCATTTTTGAACTCATAATATCAATTATAGCTTAGGCCTAATTTTTGATATTTTTCTGGAAACATTCATTTTTTGATGAATAGTGAAACCACTAAGTGGTAGTTAAAAAAACTGAATTTTTCATAAAACATAATTTTACCGCTTCTGTGAGTAAACTTTCAAAAATCAGAGAGGCATGGTTATTATTAAGGACTAAAATGTGGTTCAATGAGATGAAAATATTTTTTGGTGAATAGTATCTTTTTACTTTTTTTCCCACGGTTAAAAGTAAATAGTGTAATTATGGGTAAATGTGTTATTATTATTACCCTAACACATGTCTTAATTCTATTGGATAAGTGTAATTAGACCAAAAACAACCTTAGCAATACAATATGACCATTTAGGCTCACTTGGATTAGATTAGGACATTTATTATCAATTTATTTAAAGAAGGGTTAAAATAGTAAACATCAACGTTTAATAACTAAATAATTTTTAATATAGAGTTATAAATAAGATAAATTTGACTATAAATATTAATTAGAAAGATAAAAATATTTCAAACAGATGGTATTTTATTAATAATTTTTAGACATTAAATAATTTAATTTATTAATGACACAATGATAATGCAGTAATTATCTAATTAATGAAATATTTACATAATTAAAGTTATAAATACCCAAATAAATGTAATTTGAGACTTTATATGAATTCCAATAATTTTATATGTTAATAAGACATGTTAGTATTGAAATAATTTAATATTTTCGAACTAATCATTCTGTTATAATGTTCACAAAAATCAATTACCAAATAGTGTCAAAATTGACATAAAATAGTTTTTAAAACAAATACTATATTATTAATTGTTATTTTATTCCTAAAAGTATAAGGTTCGGCCAAATTACTTAGATAAGGCTATATATATTAATAATAAACAACTTGGGGTTCGTTTGTCTTGATATAGTATGTTTATTAACCTTACAGTGTAAGAAAACATGAAGACACGGTAAAAGTTTAATTATCTCACTTAAAGTTAAATCTAAATGATAAGTTTAAAATTGATACCTAAACTTGTCTAAATTCTATTGGATGAGAGGATTTCTACCCATAACCACCTTAGCTTAGAAATATATCAATTTGGAGCTATTAAAAAACGAATTTGACTTTATAATAAAATAAGTTTTTTAGTTATTCCAAAGGTGCCCCTCCTCCCATATAAAGGGCACCTCCTCCCTCTCTTCCAAACACCACATTGAGCCTGCAAGCTCGGATAAAACCTGCCAATATCTCCTCTCCACATCCCTCTCCAAATCCTAGAGGTCCTGGTCTTCTTCAACGACCAATTTTAGTGCCCTAAGAGGAGATCTCAAAGAGGTGCTTCAAAGAAGAGGTAATGTTCGTTACCGATTCTTTCAACTTTATTCCTTCTTCCACTTCTTCTTCTTTAGTTGTTTCATTTTGAATTAATAACATCAGTATCACTAAAATAGTGATATGTTATTATAATTATTAAAGAACCATATTTCACCATCTATCCATCCTACGGAAAACAAAATCACCGCACGTGCGTACGTACGGAATACCGTCTCCACGCCGTGGTGTAATCTATTTTCCACCACCACCTTAATTGGATGGGTATAATGGTGTAAATAATGACTATATATGATTATTTTAAAGTGATATTGATTCTGAAATAGTATATATACACTCCAATACAATTCCATGATCATGGGAATGATATCATCACTCGTGTGTACGTACGGAATATCGTCTCCACGATGTGATGCGACTCGTTCTACATGATCTTCATTGCATAATGATTATATAAATGAATTGAATGAATTAATATGATATATATTACACTAATAACATTTTATAAATGAGGTATCTATAACCAAAAAAAATAAGAATTTATTCGACAAAACACTTATAAGAACAAAAAGTAATAAACACATGAATAACAAGTAGTAATGAAATATTACTAATAAGAAGCTAAGAATATGACCATATATGATATCATAAAAATAAGTATGATTATGGAATAAGTCAATAACATGATTTAAATCATTATACAGGATGTTCAGACACTTACGAAGAAAATTGGACCAAAGGTAAGGGAAAATATCACAATCTCATTTTATCTGAGATTATTTATACTTTGGTATTTACTGGGGTGTATTTTATCATCCACATCCATGTTTACCATATATGTAATATTTTTCCATCCACCTAAAATTGTTTAAATCCAATTTTACCCTTCGTTGAGTTTTTAGTGAAGGATATGAAAGGAATCGTTTGTCTTTTTTCGTACGAGGTACTTTTTGACATTTTCGACAAAAGTACGGGAATAATGTTTTTTTAACTTATACAGCATGAATGGATTTTTAAAAAATTATTTCCAAGAAGATTACTTTACACGTTTTCAAGTATATTTATAATCAACTTCTTTTAGTTTAAAATTGTATGATATGTTATGAAAGGAAAATGTTTTTGAAGTAGAAAGGATATTTTCCTCAAGAATGAAGTTCAAGTGTTTTATCAAAATTATTTTCCATATAAGATAATATAGGGTTCTGTTTCTATCCCTATTATTATATTGATTCGATTATGTTGTGATGGAATTATTTTTATGAATTCCTTTATCTTATATGAATTGTTTTATGATGTCATGTTGTTTAAGAATCCCATTTTAATTACATGGGTTATGCAATGCTGTATGATTTATGATTTTCTGGAACACAAATGAATGGTATAATTATGATATGGGTGGGACCTATATCTCCCTACAATGCATTGGGTAAGGATTTTATATCTCATGAGATAGACATGGCTGGAACGACTGGTTAAACCGGTTCAGTGAAATAGGATTGAACCGAGGAGTGAACTCGGTTCAAAAATGGACTTTGTCCACTAAGATAGTCCTGGCCATGAGTCTTGACTAATAAGAACTGATTCTCTATGATTATGTGTGTATTCCACAATGTTTCATGTTTTAAGATATGATTATTGGGATTTCATTTCACTACTATGATTTATCCCATATGCTCTCTTTTGCAGGATAAGATTTCCAAAATGTTATGTTCTTATGAATATGATGTGATTGATATTTCTTTTGTTTACCCTTACTGAGCATTTGAGATCACCCTTTTGTATGTTTTCTTTCCCCAGGTCTTGAAGAAGGTTATTATGTAAGATATTCCAAAAGGGACGATAGATATGATTAAATAAATGGGAGACAGTGTAGACTCTTTATGAACCAGTTGTTTATGTTTCCCAGTTTCTAAAGACCCTATACCTATATGGTCCTTTCCTGGTTTTGTTATATGTTGTAATAAGTGTGCTTCAATTCTGATGTAATAAC
The DNA here is from genome assembly GCA_963277665.1 of Viscum album. NCBI lineage: Eukaryota > Viridiplantae > Streptophyta > Magnoliopsida > Santalales > Viscaceae > Viscum > Viscum album. Next base: position 1,751,166,114 of record OY728152.1, read on the forward strand.
AATGTATGTAAAGTATGGTTTGTTATATCTATGTTAGTGTGTCATATTTAGTCATTCTTTTCAATTGTAACTTGTATTGATGAAATGATATGATAATTAAATGTATAAATTTTTAAGTTATTATTTTATAAATGGAAATAATATTGTAATTCAAAAAATTATTTAGTGATATGATAAATCTTTAAATCATTTCATTATTGTGAAATAATTCACTAAATGTGATTATTCTACTCACAGTTCTTATGAATATATAAAACATTATATAGAAAATTTCATTTTCTTTTTACCTTGAAAACATGTTAATCAATCTACAACATGACGATCTTAGTTATTTTCATCTTTTACATAAAATAATGAGTAACTCCCAAATGAATTAAAATATCATGACTAGTCATAAAAATAGAAAAATTGTTAAAATCAATTCATCTTATAACAAATAAATGAATATCCATGTTCTTATAGTTAAGAAAAAACATATTTGTGTCCTTACCAGTGAGTTAATGATGGATAATATTTTAAAAGTTTCATGAATTTATCATTGTAATCCCATATTCAATGATTAATTATGTGAGGTTGGATGCCATCATAGCTTTACAATAACCATAGTCATTCCTATTAATGAAGTTTGTTGTCCATGAAATATAACCATTATTGTATCCTTTAGATTTATTTTATAAATCTCTTTCCATTTAGATGTTATGTCTAGAGAAAAATTTAGTAATAAAAATATAATATAAAAGAGATAGTATGTTTTTATAGTTTACTGATATAAGAAGCAATTAATATTTTAAGATAAAAAATTATTCGATAAGACACTAATTATTTATTTACACAACCTAAATAATAGATTTTTATCATATCATGCCATAATGGACTGAAATTATCAATGAAAAACCCCATTAAGTATAAAGAATAATAAAATTACAATATCCAGTTTATAACAATGATGCTAAATTTTTGTAAATGTTATTTTATAAATAAATATATTTTTAAAAAGTCGATTCACTATAAATATACACCGTAAATGGAATTGAATATCTTCTTGTATCCAAAAAATACAATATATGAAATAAAAATGAAAAAGGGTTCTTGTAATATTTTTTATAAATTTTTTAATATAAAAAAATCCATTAAAATAAATATTAGATTATTAAAAAACTAAAAGTAAAAAGTGGAAACCATAATTCACATATCTTAAAATACCTATCAATAGTAATCCCTAATACAACTACAACAATATTATAATTTTAAAATATAATGTAATTTTTTTAGTATCCTATTTAATTTTAGAAATTACATATTTCATGATCATTTCATAGTGGTTCAAGAGAATCATTTCCAATTTGCATATCTAAAAGATGATTGAATATTAATTTTAGTTCCATTTATTATCACTTATTTTAGAAATAAACTTCCAAATATATTTAATCATTTTTTACATCATATATATCATAATATCTTCCTCATCACCTAGATACTACACATAAATATTGGGAATACATTTTTTTGAATATTTGGTTATTCTATAATATTTCTTGATCTTATAGATATAATACTATATAAACCCTTAGTATCCACTATTTATTTTTTATCTTTTAAATAACTTGAGGAAAATAATTATTCTTTACTACGATGTACCTATTGATTTTATGGTACAATCAGATATTACACAATGTTAATTAATTATCACTCACAATATTTATTTTTATCAATATCAATAAGGATAGTAACTTAAAAATACTTATGGTAATTATTAAATGATTTTTTCTTCTTAATAACAACTGATTCATTGTATGGAAATTATTTATTCATATATATGGAATCATTTTAAGGTTACTATTTGGATGAAACTACATTTTTAGTGCTATTTTATGTAATTTTATAAGCATGATGATGTTAGTTACTATCCTTTATCAATTTATAACTATGCTCAACATTATTTAAGATGTTATTTTTTATAAATATTATTTTTAATAATCGATCACATTACTTTTGATGTATTTATGGTCTTGTAATAAATTATTGTATTAAAAACTGATCTTATTTTTTACATGATCATAACAGAGGATTATAATGGATTCTATATATCTTGGGGTAGATGGCCTAAAACCAAATTTTAGAGGTACTATAACAAATATTAACAATATAGTAGAGTTGTAAGGTAACACAGACGGTAAGGATAGTAGTAGCATAGACAACACTAACAGTGGGTACTATAGTATCAACCACCTCTATTAAAGTATGGTTATTTTATAATTGTGGGTTAGTTTAATACCATGTTTCTTTATCACAACATTTTATGATATTTTTTCCAAACCATGTATGTGCCCTATAATTTTCTCCATGATATGGTGATATTAAAGTTTCTTCTATCTGGACATAGATTTGTTTCTTGAATCACATAACTCATAATGAAATATTCTTGTAATTTATTTTATTCATTATTTGATATTAATTTTGTAATTTATTTATCATTTGTGCTTCAGTATTTCTATAATAACAATTATGGTACCTTTGTTTCAGTGTATTGAATTCATATTTCTCAAAATTAACAATTTTTATTTAAGAATGTCAGGTGATGACAAATTGTTTCAATATTTACTACATTAGTTTATAATGAATACAGATCACTGACTACCCTTTTCAAAAGATAATGAAATTTCCAATTCAATGTGTTACACCAACTATGTTTAACATGACCATGAATAAGTTGATGGATTAATGTTTCTATGATATATGTACCTTTTGTTTCAAATTATTTTGGAATTCAATATTAGATAAGGGATGATAATAACTAGATATATTTAATAACTCATGAAAATGAATGAGAAGGAATTTATTTTCAAAAAATAATACATTATTTAATTATTAATCAATAATAATATAATAGATTGGAAATATATTTATAGTCACATTAATGAATTCATCACTGGAAAAAGATAGTTGAAATTGGGTGGATTTACACAAGAAAATGATTTATGGGGTTTAATTTTTTTCCTCATTACATGATAGTTAGAAATATGTTGTAACCACCATGAGATATTATTTCAGAAATAAAAAATTCATATTGAGTAGTGTGAATGATTTAATCCTCGATGAGAATATCCTGAGAAAGGATTCATATTGATTCTCATGTTCTTATTTTATAACCGAATTAATATGTGAAGTATATTGATTATATAATCATTATGGATGGTAAAAAAATTGAATAATGATCCAATATATTTGAATAGTTCTAGCTCATTCCTACTCAAGTTGTGCGATGATATGAAATGTTTTCAATTATTGTAGTTATAAGAAGAAGGAACATAAAAATACCTTATTAAACTCCAAAAAATGAGCGAATTTATGATATTTTATTAGTAACATTCATTTTCCAATTGATATTTGGATTTTAGGAATATGAACATCATTCCATTTTAATATAGAATACTAATGAAGGAATAATTTTTTAAAATGAATGATTGAAAATTATATCTTTCTAGGGTTTAATGCATACAAATTATGGGAATGGGTAACATGTGGATCAAAACTAACAATGAATGATTTATTATTATAAATATGGTGTAATATATTATTTGAATGTGTTGAGATTTTATTTATTTTAGGCATCATTATGATATAGAATATTACATCACTTTCACTTGTAGTTCTTGAGAAATCATGGGAACTATTGTTGTAGGTCATGAGGTGAAGAATAAAACCCTATACATAATCATAAAAATCCCATGGATATGGTTGCATTATAAAACACAATTTGGTATTTTTAATTACAACATATCTATTTAGTCCATATAAGAGAAAGGGGGATGAATATTCAAGAAAAAAATAATGAAATTGAAGCTGAAGTTGTTATATGTTAGACTACATTAACATTATATTTTTAGAATGTAAAATAAGGGGTCTCATTGAATTTTTTTAATAAAAATCTTAATGATGTAATGCTAGTTCGGGTAGTTAATGATTTTTTTGTATCGACACTAACACATTCCCTTCACTCACACTTTATTATGATAAATTTTTTATTGATTTATGTAGTACAAAATGGTTTTACATTTTGAAATTGAAAATGTTATGTCTTCAAAATATTTTAATGGTACGAGATTATAGGTAGAAAGAGATTTTGATAAAGTTTAAATGATTGAATCAAAAAAATAAAATATTAATTTCATTGAATTCATGGAATCCTATGCTACCAATTTAATTAACATACACTATGAAAAATAGAATGGCTAGAATTATTAAAAGGACATCAAATAAACACACTATGAGTATATGGATAAACCTAGTGTTACTCCAGACTTTCTAAGATGTGGTACATAATATGGTAGTATATATTTTAAATAGGAGTCCATATATGCAAATATATGAATGTCTATGAAAATATATCTAGATGTGAAAATTATTATAAATCTATAATCTAATATAATTTAGTCATCTGGAACATGTACTTATGTAATCCGCTGTAAGGAAACATTTTCATGTTATATCGAAAGTTTATTTCTTTATTGGACATAGTTTTGATGAATTTTTATATCACTTCATGGATAATAAAAACATAAAAATCATAAAATATCAAATTTATATCTAATAATGGTTTTAAGATCCTAGATCATCATGATGTTTAAAATGATTGTGGTAATAAAAAATTACCGTTATAGAAGGATGTCATACTTGAATGTGTTCCAATGTATGTAACAATGGAACTAGTGGATCATACATCTCACGTAGAGTGGAAGAGATGGGTGAGAGGAATATTTTAGATGTATACATTGTTATTATAATATTTTTTATTAATTTATCATAAAGATCATATTTAATTGAAGAGGAAATGTCGTTAAAGGAGTAGGGAAAGTGGGTCCAAGGTAAAAAAATATGAAATTTTGAATTTACGATGTAAGAAGACATACAAGATACCATCTTTACCAAATGTAAAGAAATAATTGGATAAAAAATATATATACATAGTGATGGAATAACTATATTTTTATAGGATATATAATGGAAGGATTTTGGTGAACGGATTTCCACAAAAGGAAGGTGTTTATTTAAGAAAATGTTTTTCCTCTATAGTAGAGCTATGAATCATTCATGTTGTTGTTATTATTATTATAATAGGGAATTTAAGTCATGAGAATATTTATTTTAAGGCTTTATTCCTTCATAATGATATAGAGGGGGTACATATATCTGGATCATCGTTACAGATTGTTTCAGTTGAAAAAGAAAACATCATTTGAAATATATAATTTTTTAATAGTTTTTGGGAAAAACCAATGCATTGAAAAAATAAATTTTATTCACTATTTATAAAAATGAATAAATTAGTGTGGAATAGAAAAATGATAATTCTTTTCATGAAGGATAAATTATATTTTTTCGTCATGTATATGACTTTTTTATTTCTTGATCTTGTAAGAAGTGTATTTATGAACAGAAGGTCATGTTGGATTAAGGGAATGAGATGATATTTTGATTCAAAAGATGATTCTAAAAAGATATCCTGAATTTTGAACATTTATAATGTTAAAATATGACTATAGTGCTATGTTTATGGGTATTTTTAGAATATAGGATGTAAATCCATTTTCAATTCCACAATAATGAAATTATAAAAGTGTAAAATATGTAAGTATCAAAGATAGTAGTAGGTAGTAAATGAAAAATACACTCATACATCTAGTATCATAATATTTATAAATTATATTGTTTATAACTAACATGAAATTTCTTATATAACATGATTTGTGAGAAATAAATGTTACACCTCATGTTTTTAGAATATATTTTCTACTAAATAATCATTGTGTAAGAATATTGTTTCACACACAACACTGAACTAAAAATATTTGTGGCAAATTAGATGGTTATTACTATGAATATTTAAGGATAATTATATCTATAACAAATAAAAAGGTATAATTATATATAAATACATTCATAATAGGAATAAGGACACCTAATATTTTAAAAGGGAATTTTCAATAATATTAGTTTTTATTTATATACAATATCGGCATTTAAAAGAAAAATAAATAAAATATATAACTTTTATTTTAAAAAATCAACATCATTGTTAGTTAAAAATTTCAAAATTTAGTTACGGTGATTTATTTATATTATTCTAGAATAAATGTATTTTAGATGAATAGTGAAAATAATATTGACTTTAATGACACCATCACTTTCTTGAAATTTTCATAATACATGAATCAATAAAATATTTCATACACCTTTTCAACAAAAAATGTACATTTATAACGTAAAATAAATCATATAAGAATACTATATTTAATTTATAAAATCCATTTTCATGGTTTAGAAAATTTATTAATATTTTACTATAAAACTATCTTTTTTTATTATATTAAAAATATGATTTCATAACACATAAGAAGTTAAAAATGGAACTGTTTATGGATATAATCTATAATTCTAAAAATGTTTTCTTTTAGGAGGTATATATTCATAAATCTTTCATAATGGATTGTAAAGAAAATGGTAATTAAACTATGCATATCCCTAGGGAGTGTCATAACCAAGAGTGCAATGAGGCCCATTGACGTGCACCAGTTCCCGTTTGAGTCTAGATCAAAGTTGTTTTTTTGGGTATTACCCTTAGGTACATCTGTTCCAGAGCCCCCTCTACCTGCCCGTATACAGAAAGGGATTTATTACTTGGAAAACTCACGAAATATCTACAATACCAATATTTAGGATGTTCTTCTATATTATTCGTCAAATTATATATTAGGGCCATGTGCTCTAATCAGAGTTGTTCTAAATATAGTTTCCATGGTTGGTACTAAACATCCTCTGATGACATAAGTAACTCCCCAAGCCAAGTTACGCAGTTTCGGTGCATTATTAAATAACATTGACATGATATAAGAATCATTTCCCAAACGATCAATTAGTTTAGTATTATATCAAATAAAATACATACATATGTTCAAAAATATAACTTAAAAAGAAATACAAGACTAATTTGTTTCGTTAAAAACATCCAAGTATCTTAGATTATGGCAGCAAGTCACTCATAACTAACTTCATCATATCCTGGTGAAATGAAACATAAGAAAGGGGTGAGCTCAAATTCTTTGTATGTGTAAGCAATACAATGGAAGATAACATAAACAATAGTCATGATAGATAATTCAAAACACATTCCATTACAAATAATAAACATGAACACTTTATGGAAGGAATATGAGATGAGTAGATAATGCCATAACAAAACATATTCATGGGTATTCTACTAGTCGTATAACCACATGAACCATTACTATTATTTTTACAATGAGGGAATGTATAAAGATAGAAATTTTGAAACATCTTTTCAAGGCCTCGACCACGAAGTATAAATATGATTTAGCCCTTGGCCAAAACCATATATCAAATGGGGAATGGAGTCATAATATTCTAATTCTAATTGTATAATGATACCTACCTATGCACCTAGTATTTATAGCAAGCTCCACCCATCACATACTAATTCGAAAACATTTCTCATATGAAAAGGTTGCAATATACCATAAACAATCGTATTAAAACTAGCATATGAAATTCTAATACATCAACAATAATCCATTAATTGTATAAAAATAACACATCCATAGTCAAACATATCTCAAAACCTTCAATATCATATTGAAGATTTGTATCATAATAAATAGACATCAAACAAATTTAAAGTCTATCAATGGATGTTGAAATAGCTGAAATGAAACAATTTGAAAGAAATTCCTCTTTTTTTGAAACCATTTAAGAGTCACATAATTAGAAGAGAAAAAATTTATTTATAAAATATTCTTATCATATTTTATGGGAATCTTCGATGATGTTATAATGGCAGAAAATAGCTGCAGCAGCCGTATAATACAAAAAAACATTCATACCTTAATATTTTAAAAAATGTAATAATTTACCTTGTTTGGAAAACTACGGAATGATTCCTTTGAAAACATATAAGGTCAAATAATGGTATAAATGACATTAACCCATAGTATATTAAATTGTAATTTTTTTGAATTATATTTTTATGAAAACCAATATGTGGATGATAAAGAGGTCCAAGTAGATACTTATGTAAAAACAACCTCGGATAATAAAGATATTGTGAAACTAACCCTTGCCTTCTGTTTTCGTTGTTCAATGGTATGTTAACTTACTGTATAATAGTTAAAACATTATTATTAAATTATACAGGAACTATATACATAAATATGATATCATATATGATCATTTAATATTTATTTGTTAATAATATTTCAATATTATCATAGTTTCGGGTGTCAACTGATTCATTTTCCTTTATATGGTTGGTTACGTAAGCCATGTTTTTTATGGATTGGTGGTTTTTGATTCATATTAAGAATGATATTATCTTCATAGACATTATTTTTAATAAAAAATGGAAGTTATTTTTTAATTATTACGATGTGGAATGAATCTCATCGCGTTCGTGGAGACGGTAATCCATACGTAGGCATGAGAAATAATAGAATTATATTATTGGTGAAATATTTTGTAATTGGATGGTATATCATATATACAGAATCATTAAAATGTTATTTTTATTATTTACATTTGTTATAATTATTATTATACCCATCCAAATGATGATGTGTTTCAATAAAAACTAAACCATGACATGAAGATGGTAAGCAGTACGTAAACACGTATGGTGCCATTCTCATTAATATGATGGATTGAATAATGAATATGGTTGTACCATTTTTATAAAAACATAACAGTATATAGAAGATACTTGAGTTATTATTTTATAATGGAAACCACAAAGAAAGAGGATGTGGAAGAAGAAAATATCTTGAATAAGGTGAGAAAATATTTACATATTCTTTGGGATCTTCCTTTTGATTTAATTAAAATGGCTCTTTAGGTTGGATTTATTGAAAAATGAATTCCTCTAGGATAAGGGTAGAAAATTTGGGAGGATATTTTGTATGGGGTTGGAAGATCCAAATTTATTTGGAGGTGTGAAATTAAGAGAAGGGGAAGTGCCTTTTATATGGAGAGGTGAGGGGAACATTAGGAAAAGATTGAAATATTATTTTATAATAAAACAATTCTCTGTTTTTAATGGCTTAAAAATGATTTATTTTGGTGCTAAGGCTTGGAGGGGTCGCAAACGTCTCAGCCATAGGTTTTAAGTATGTTTAGGTCACCATGTTAACCTTATATTTTTTATTTTACTTTTAGTTAAATAGTTTGACATTTACCATGTCTCTTTGTATTTTTATAATATATGGTAAATTAACATACTATAGATTTCCAAGAGAACCCCAAGAGTATCATTATTAATATATATAACCTTATATATGTCCTTTCGCTTAACATTATATTTTTAGGAATATTACCTCAATTAATAATATAGTATTTGTTTTAAAAACTAAATTATGTAAATTTTGACACTATATAGTATTTGGTTTCAGTGAAAATTATAACAGCATGATTACTTCTAAAAAAAATTATTTAATTAACCTAAACATGTCATATTAACCAATAAAATTAGTGGAATTCATCAGAAGTGTCAAATTACAATTATTTTTATATTTATAGAATCAATTAATTAATGCTTTCGTTAATAAGGTCGTTAGTACATCATCATTATTTCATAAATAAATTATATTATTTAATGTCTAAAAATTATAAATAAAATTTTATTATGTAATAAATCTTTTTAGATTTCAAATGAATAATTATGGTCGAAATTAATTTATGTGTATCCTAATATTAAAAAGGGTTTATTTATTAAACATTGAAATTAAATCTTTTAACTCTTCTTTATATAATGTTATAATAAATTCCCTAATCTAATCCATGTTGACCAAAGAGGAACATATTTTATTCCTAAGGTTGTTTTTGGTCAAATTACACTTATCCAATAGAATAATGACATGTTTTAGGGTAATTATGATATCATATTTTCCTCTAATTACTATATTTTTTTAACCGTGGTAAATAAAACTCAAAAGTTACAATTCACCAAAAAATATTTTCATTTTATTGAACAACATTTTACATACTGATATTAATTGTTTCTCTTCGATTTCGAAACACAAACTTATAGAAGAGGTAAACTTATGTTTTATGAAAATTTGAAAATGCTCCTAGGAGGTGGGTAAAAGATCGTAAAAATATCAATAATTTTTTATATATCTAAATATACTATAAAATGCCTCCAATGAATTAAATTGAACTTATAAAGGTATTATGTATCTATTTTTACCTAAAATAAATATAAATAAATGAATAATTATTTATGTAAAATGTCTGTTTAAACCAATAACATAGTGTTTTTCACTATTCATCTAAATTTGAAAGTATTCATAAAAATACCAAAAAAATAACCCAAAACTAATTTCGATATTCCAAATTCAAAAATGAATTCCATTTTGGAAAATAATATTTATAAAATTTAAAAAATAGTGTATTACTATTCATAATGGCTAGTTTGATTGGTTGTAGTGTGTTAGAATCTCTAAGTATCAAACAATGCAAGATATTCCTATATTCAAAGGGAAACGTACCATAGTGGCTTGGGGTGTTACATAATGATCAACTATGGGAATTAGGAAGTGATTTTTTGTCCACCATTTTTTAGGAAACAAATAGTGATTCTTGCTCAACTATTTTATGAAATATATTCCTATATTTGTGAAATAGTTTACTATTATGATTCATTTCTACGGAATGCATTATATTTATTCATATGACTATGCTTCGTGGATCCTCATTATTTTCTCATAATTCCATATTATTATGAAATGGTATACGTATTATCATTGAAGAATATATATCTTACTATCATGTCTTATGAATTTTTTTTATTATTCTAAAAAAAATTAAATATTATATTTACTCCCAATCTATGTTTTGCCAAAATATTATGATCCTAACACTGATGACATGTTGAAGTGTTTTCAAATATAAGAAATTAAGCATACCCATTTCTTATGTTTCCATTCCTTATGTTATGAAGAGGAGTATATATTTCTGTAATACTATATGTGAGTCTAGTATGGATCAATTATAGAGACATAGTCACATGTTCTTTAAAAATAGTCCCTTTTATAGTTTGTCCTCAAAGATTCTAAACTTATACATTTTTACTATTGTATGATTTTTGTGAGGTATAATGTTTAAATTATAGAAGTGATCTAAAATAAATATATGTTTATAAAGGGTTGTTATAAAAAATGGTTAAACCTGAAAAAAAAATTTCAATGATGTAAAGTGGATACCATGGTATCAAAAGTGAAACAGTGATATATTTCTATATTTTAGGAAAATGAATTCTCTATACAGTTATGTGAATAATAAAATTGGAGGGTATTTCGATAGTATAAAAAGTAACACATGCTATTTCTTCTTATATAGGTACATCAATCAGTATATTATCTAAATTTTATAAAGTGGTAATACAATATGTAGCATTCTATCTCAACTGGCTAAGAAAATAGTTTTCAGGATTGTCTCCACATGACCTCAAATGTGCTACCCCATATGCCATATGCAATTGAATAGTAATGAGGGTATACGAATGGTATGTTGGGGAGACTATATACTATTTATTAGAGTATCAAAATGGTATAAGATATAATAAATAATAATCCAATAATATAAGAAATATACTTAGATATTATATGTGAACAATAAGTATAAATAACTGAATATCAAAGGCCACAACCGAATATACGAATAATAAAGTATGTACAGAGGGGCTACATAACAAAAAAAATTATGAAAATATTAGGTGGTACAATACAATAAAATACATAAAATTATAATAAAATTAAACAATAACACCAAGGGCTAACTCTATGATCATATCGATCACTGACATAGTCTTGTGCTACTAAATCCATAGTACTAACACATAAAACCATGCATCATCAAATATTCTTGGACCTGTGAACATGACATCTTTTCAGGTACCCCAGTGTAATGGTAGCAGGAGTATGGTATGCGATATAGGCATTATTCCACCAAAAATGATATTTAAAACTAAATTTTGTCCACGAGTAAAAAATACTCTCGTGTGTAGGTATAATTGATGGGAAAAATAAATTAATAGTTAAACATAACAAGTCAGAATTAGGGTATTGAAGGAAACCTAGCCCATAATACCTTCATTGAAATAATATTGAAAGTATCCTACTAATATGAAACTATATATATATATGATATGGATAATCATAAATCTAATTATAAATAATGGTCTGAGCCCAATCATGTGGTTTTTCCTAGAGGATGCATCACAAGAAAAGAACTATTAGATCATGGTCCTTAACATTTATGTCATCATTAGATTTTATTTAAAGAATACCTAATCCTTTCTATGTAGTTTAATTAATAGACTTCTAATAATCCCTCCAAGGTCACTATAAATACACAACACCACTAGAGTGAATCCAAGGTGATATATAATTGAAATCCCAAGTATTAGACATTGTATATTTTGAAACAAACCCTTCAATAACATCCTTGGTATCACATATTGGGGATTGAGCATCAGTCATGGAATATTATAGTCATTTATTCACTATTCCAGTCCGTGGTGTCTCCCCCAGGGAAAAAGTATCACTCATAATGAGGTAGAAAAAATTCATATTGATATCTTCCATGGAATACCATGTATCATTAATGGTGTACCAAAAATCATGTAACCTGTGAAACCATCCTTGGAATCCAATAAATGGAAACATAAGTTTCACTCAAGGTATATATAATATCAATATCCTATTATCCCATCCATGGTGATCCATAAATGGAAAAAAATTATCACTCAAGTCATATCACAATTTATTTAATCATTTATGTTTTTGATTGAGAAAGAAATATTCATAAACATTCCACATCAATAATAATGCAATTTAAAGGGGGGGAAGACCATTTTAAAAATAATATATAGAATATGAAATGACATTCACTTAATAATCCCCTAAAACATAAAAATTCATTTAATTCCTTAAGTGGTCCTTTCCATTTTTATGGAATTTCGAGAATTTATTATATATACTATGTTAGGTGGTCTAATCATGGTAGATAACACAACACATGAAAAGGTATAAGATATTCCATGATAACAGGCATTCCATAGAGAAACCTAAATTTCATTCCACATGGAATATTCCTTCACCAATAAGGATATGGTTCAGTTACAAGGATATAACATAATGTGTAATCACATCATTCCACTTTCTAATTTAATCACCCATTACATTTTTGATGATATCGAACCTCAATTATGTGTTTTTTCGAAAATAATTAATTAATTAAATTCATTTAAGGGTCACACCCATAAGGGAAGTTATAACATTGAGGCTCATGACCATATACAATGTCAAATTAATAAATAGTGGCAACTATAATTAGGTAATTTGGTTCTATGTAATTAATTTAGAATTGAAGATGCGTCGAAAAGAAATTCTGTCTGTTGTCACAATAAAACAATTTATAAATAGAAATAATTAGTGGGAAAAAAATCAATATTCAACCTACCTTATGATTTGGAAGACCCAAATTTCTAATATAAATTCTTGATTTGGACGAGTTTGTGAGAAATTGAATAAACAAACAAACAACCAGAAAATAGGGCGAATTTGGTCGTACCCAAAATATCAAGGAAAAGGAGAAGATAAAGTAATAATGTAATAAGGATGGATCATAGTGTAATTGATACAATTCCAAGGAGATAGACATTGGCCAAATCGATTTTTTTATGAGGGAGATATCCTCATAACTATAAGATGATAAGGAGATCTCCATAGAAGTTACTTCATGTGGGTAATAGGAGAAGAAGAGGAAGGAAATTAAAATATATGTTGGCGATAAAAAGGCTAAACATTACAACATTAATGTTTCATAGGGATTGGTCACATGGTTGTCCATGCCATGTGAAACCATTCTTCTTCTACCACCGAAGGTGGGAAATCACACTGGCTGGCCATAAGATTTTGATAACCAAGCACATCTTATGAAAAAATCCCATATCAAGAACCAACAATTAGGCACATGATCACTCAACTACTCTCATAAATTTCGACCACATTATGGGAGACATCAAGCCCCACTAGATCAAAAACATAGTTTCCTCTTTTGGGTCTTATGTTTTCAGAAACAATATTCACCCCTATATTTCTTCTCTTGTATTAATGTTTCTGGGAATAGTACTCTCAAAACACGACTAAACACCCAAGGTGCCTTTCAGGTCTCAAAAAAAGTCTACAAACACATTTTAATCTTTCAACTCTCTAAAATCTATTACAAATAACATTTTACAATTTAGTCCATTCAAAAATTTGAAAATTCATATTCCTTTATAAAATGTCAATTTTTCCTAAAAATGAGTCACTACAATCTCCCTACATTAGAACTACTCATCCCCAAGAAGCCTCGTGGAATAATAGAAATAAAACCTGAACATATCAGTTTGTGATGTTTTATATAATTGGCCTCATTGAATTTACAAATTCCCAACATGCATCTAGAAACCACCATTACTATACGATACATAATATTTAGAATTCAAACCAACAGTCATTTTCCAATCAAAAACATGATGAAAGAGCTTACTGAAGATCGAAAAATGTAAAAAAACATCACGTTTTCATCTCACTGATGACCTAGATATCAACGCGTCCCACCATGGACTCTATTTTTTTGAAGTCAAATTTCGAGTCATGGTATCTCAACAGTTGGAGTTTTTTATTTTAGTGTTCCCATGGAGTTATTGTGATGCTCACAAAATGATTATACTCTAGAATTAATGGTCAACACCCAATTTTCAAAATTCACAGTGGTCAATAAATGTTTTCATAAAAAACATATACCAACTAAAAATATTCTCATCTCATACTAATTATTTTCCATTAAACAATTACTCACCGATCACATTTATTGATACCAGATGAATCTATGTAGAGCCACACCTGGTTAACCATTCAAAAAAACATGTTGGCTTAAAATTCTGATATAGCACAACCCAAAAAATATTTCCTTCTCCCAAGGCACTTAACATTTACCTAGAGACCATCCAAAAATGTATTTATCTATCATCTGATGATGTATCTAGGTCAAAACAACCATTAATGTTTCTATTCGGCAACACATACATGGATACATACTTAATGAAACATACCTAGATCATCATCCATTCAACCATCCCATCCAATCATTAATGAAATTTGTTTTTACCTATAAATCATCAATTGGATTCTTAGAAAATCAACTATGATAGTTCATACTATAGAATTAAAAAGTGACACTTCTGTACATGGCTATGTAATCTACTGATCAATAACATTGGCTATTCTAAAAAGCAGTACCCACTTGGTGATCAAGTCATGGGAAATTTCTAGTGTCCATGAGTCCATCCATGTTATTCCCACTTGTGAACCCATGTATCACTCAAGACTAACCATGAATTCATAATAAATTCACATTTCCAGAATGAAACTAACCATGAGTTGATTTATCAAGACCCACAACTTATAATTTTGTGTGGCATATAGTCAATCCCCTCTCATCATATCTGGAATGATTTGATGATAGGTGAAATTATCATAATTAAGACAGGGTTACATTGATTGGGTATTAGTAATTACCAAAAATTCAAGATAAATACCCATAATACAGACGGAGATGTTCCTTGGTACACCTTCAACAAACCATATCCCACATTAAAAAGAGGGGGATAGTAGGACCATCACATGTCGACATCTTCTAAAGAGATCAGATACTCCCACTAATGCATTTCCATTACCTGACACAAATTCCTTTTCCTCTTGAGGCATCCCATAATCACTCAAGCATATCCATTGAAGTTCATCGCTAACTAACAGTGTTTCTTAAAGGATTCATATTAAAACAGTTATTTCATAACTATGTTTCCATGAATGAAAAGATGCATTCCAGTATTACTAGCCTCACGGGTATTGAATAATAACACCAAAAAATTTCAAATGGTCTAATTTGTTTTTATTTATTATTGGAAATAAATTTATTATATTGATTGATGAAACTCTCCCCCTTCAATGATTCCTAGATATCATATAATTACAATGGGAACTCATACGATGACCCTACACTCCATCAACCACTAACTACATGACTTTTACATTGTAAACATTCTTATAAAATAATTAAACCAAAAGTGATATAAACAATTATTTCTCACATGTCACTATGTTCATATTCAATTTAGATACACACATGACACTCCACCTATGCCAAAATCATGCACAACCTAGCATATGAAAAAAATAAAAAAACCATCCAACCACTATTTGAAAACACCTAATCTATTTTTGAGACATCGTCATGAGAATTAGGTGGATTTAGTTATTCTTTATATGAATTTTCACTCTAATCCATAAATGAAAAAGTCTTGAAGAATAAAAGCACAGGTAAATAATGATTCCCACCTAACTCAAATGGGTCATTGCCCACTTTATCAACTCGATGGGTACCACGTGTACCAAAACACACTACACTAAGATTAAATTTGTAAAATAGAACATAATTAATACTATCCAAGATTTATTATCCCTATGCATTAATGTATGAGATATCCCATGGAAAAGAAATAGCTCAGAGTCATATCATCTCATACGAATGTAAAATAGGATGATGAACACCCAATTCACCCAACACTAAGAAAGAAGAAGAAGCTATTTCACCCAACCTAAAAACTGGCTAATAATTCCTTAGGAATGTCTTAACTTTTATAAAATATCATTACATTATGTTCATTCCCTTAACAATGTTCGAAACACCACATAACCCCCATAAAAATTGAGTTTCTTTTTTTAGAAAATAAGAGTTATACTTTAGAATAATGGTAGAAAATTATAGGAACATCACATCATAAGATATAAATAAGGTTTTTGAGATTATGAGGGTGATACCTAACTTAGGAAAGACCCTTATCAGAACATAATTCATTAAATATAAGACTACGAGGAATTTAAAAAACATGCCACTAGTCTCTACTTCCTATCACATAGGTTCAATGCATCGTAATAAGTGTTAAATAATCCTACGTAAAATAATCACATTACCATTAAAAGATCAAAAAATGGAAACATTAAAACTACACTCATATGATGGTTGAAAATAATGTCACTAGATTATGGTTTCATATTAACGCATGACAAAATTACTTTTTTAGTTCTTTAAATGATTCAGGGCTTAGATTCTAAATAGTTAAAAACCTAGCCATAGATAAAAATTTAATGGTACTTTATTTAAATATCTAAATAAAAAAGGGAGTTTATTAAATTTCCCTTTAGTCATCGTTACTTAACTAACATCCAAATATATATAGGAAACTTCTCACATAAATTACTTTTCTCCATTTTTTTATTGATAATATCGCAATAATTAGGCTTAGTTAAATAAAATATCAATTGAAATTTATTGAGGAAAACACTATTTAGGTTGTAATTGAGATTTAATTAATAGAAACCCCATTAATAGAAAATCTCAAAAAAAAAAGAAACATGGTCTTTTTTAAGGAGAGTAGGATTTGATCAGTAATATTCCACTATGTGCTTATATTTAAAACCTCATAAAAAGCTACAGAAACATTAAATTTATGACCCTCTATAGCGTACATACCACTTGGGGTTAATTACTAAGGAGTATCAAAAGAATGTTGACCTACAACAGTCCTATTCATGTATATTAATATCAAATTTAAAACACCCTAAATGGGTTACATCATATACACAAAGCATAATAAAAGATCTATTGGGGTTAAGTCAAACATATCTCATAAAATTATCTCCCAACTGACCTACATGGGTATAGTTGTGCATTTTAGAAATGTTCATATCCAAATGGTAGAGTTATAATCCTTTATAATGGAAACCATTTAATTTAAGTTCAATTTTTAGAAAAATTTATATTTTCAAAACTCTCAGAGTATATAATTTATTTTATAATTGTTTGATTACATGGGTGTCCATTTGAAAATTTATAATCTCCCTATAAAATTTTTATATTTAGAATTATCTCTCATTTAATTAGATCCATAAATATTACAGCCCATGTAACTAATGGTTCCTAGCTTAAAAATTACATGACAGGTTAATTAAGAAATTTGCATCAACCTTTGTGGTAAAACACCATTTAGGTGGATTTTGGAACTTTACTAAAAAATTATATACTAAAATTATAACAATGTATTATATTATAAATAGTAAAAACAACAAAACATGGTGAATAATAACAATTTAATGAAAGATAGTTACCTAAAAAAGTTAAAAATATAGGCATGTTATCCTTTATATGGACAAAACTGAAACATGTTGTATTGGAAACATATGAAATAAATCATAAACCGTGTCATCTGAAGAAAATGGATATTGGAATAAATAATCAATTATAAAAAAAATAATTTTTCTAAATACCTATAATAGAATATCACATGCATTATAATTAACATAATTGGCACATATAAAAATTATAATTAAACAGAAATTGAAAGGAATATGTTGGGTAGGCGAATATCTATTTTCCATGAATGATATTTTAAATGATACTTCCTTCATATGTTGTCCCTGAACACTTTGAAATCACTATATTGATGGTATTATCACCCTTATACATGGCTATTTAGTAGGATAAAATAAATTCCTAGTTTACTATCAACAAACCCAAAATTGTAAGGCAGTGGAAAAGAAAAAGTATGATTATAAGGACTTAGCCTTAAACATTACATAATCTTGAGTTTTAATCTATAATTTAGTTAATTTCAAATTAAAGATATTTTCAGGTAAGGTGTTTTAGAAAATTAGTCCCTAACTATTACATAACAACTCAAATATTATAAAGAATAAAATTTTACTCGCAATCTATTTCGTCATGAAATAGAAGTCATTAAAATAAATCATGGTTTTTTTCTTGATAAAAATATTCACAAAATTTATCTTGACTTATTAGATTTTCATACCTATCTTAATACACTATTAATAGAATTTCAAAAACTATGGATGAGCTCTAAATGTCAGTAAGAGAATATAAAATAACGAAATAAAACATAATTCCATGAATACTTATAAACACATGGAATAAAACTTTTCACACAGAAATCATAATCTCTTTAACATACCTCATGAAAAAAATTTATTATAAAAAGGCATATAAATAATAACTAATAAATTTATCTTATGGAATATATATAATACTTACATTGTATCTTTCACAACTATATATGGGGTAACCTTTATGGAAACGTTTGGAATACCCATCACAGTTTATTCCCTAAATCTCATAGGAGAAACCTTATAAATTAATACTATCTCATTACCAAATGAATTTGAGAGCTATCTATGGCTCACCGACCCCTTTTTTGTCATGGGAACATCCATATACATAGACAATTCCCACAAAACATATCATAATCATAACACATAAAAGAATATTAATGGAAAAATAACATTTTTCCATCATGAAGAAAAGATATCATTTCAAGATATCGACATAATAATTACCTTATCAAAATAATTATAAATATAAAAAATTGAAATTGGAAATGGTATTTATTTTTCTTTCATAAACATTATGTCTTGTCTAGGAAGCCAAAAACCAAATAATGATCATAGAGGCGGAAATGATGTTTTCACTGTATGTGTAAAAACATTAATTTTGTTGTTTAGTAAATGGATTCATGTAAAAGTATTACATTCAAAAATATTTTAATGAAAAGAAAATTCAATGGGGTTATTTATACACAACATAAAATAAGGTGGTGTATATTATCAAAATATGCCTCAATGAATATAGATTGAGATGAAGTCCCTTAACTTGAGTCTGAATTGGCACATAAATATATTATATTCATGAATATTAAAATTGGTATAATTTATACTTACTTGAGAACATTTTCCAATTTTGTCATGCCTTTTTATTAGTTATTACCATGTTATAGAACTTATATAAATATTTATGTTCATATCGGTCATTTTGTTAATATTCATTACTTGAGTCGAAAATGAAAATTTTCTGATGTAAATTGTCCATGTGGTCCTATGTACATTCTCTAGAAAATAATTTTTAGGAAATAATAATTATTTTATAGATAAATCATATTTTTTTAAATCAAACCATTAATTATAGTTTTGGAAAAGAAGAATGTTATAATCATGAAGACGGTTGGTCATACGTATGCATGAGTAACTTTTTACATTTTCATTGGTCATTATGGAAATATCGTAATTAATATTTTATCTTTACAGAATAATCATAATATAATTAATATAATAATATTAATTTAAATATACTTATATATATCATTCATGTGATGTGGGGAATAAAAATGATTAACATAGATATTTGGAGGTGATAGTTCACATTTACGCATGAACAACGATGTTATTTTTATGTACATGGAAGTTGAGAACATAATTGAATTATTATTCTTTTCAAATGATAAATATTTCAGTAATATCATATATAAAAATCGACTCCATAATTATAACCAGTATTGATTTATGGTTATGAAAAATGAACTATACCAGTTCGTGATGTGGTAGTTTACAATACACATGAATGAAATGTTCATTTCCCATTTGATGAAATTGAAGATGGATTTACGTGATGATAATAACATAATAAAATCTTAGTATATTATGTATATTGGATTAATTATTTTATATTTGAAGCATACGATTTAATGAAACTGGAAGAATAAATAAAACAAAAATAGTAAAAAAATTGATACCTCTTCTTTGGTTGATCACCTTTGGGAAAAACCCTAAAACATTTAAGAAGGGTATTTTGCCTAAAATAATGCCTCAATTAAGTGAATTGTCATTCTAGGAAGGGGTTTATAATATCATATTTGGATAGTTTAAAATCAATTCATATAATATTTTTTATACTTTTATATATTTTATTTTAAACCACATCATTTCGATTTACCCTTAATTAATCTCTTTTAATTTTAATTGTGGTAATACAATTTTAATCATTATGAGGCTATAGTGTTCTACTTTTATGGGATAAATTTAAAATATTTAGACACCTAATGGACATTTACCCCGTCAAATAGTCACTTTTGATTTTAAAAGTTCTTTAGGATTTTTAAATAATTTAATAAATAAATATTTTTATAAAATATCTATTATGCCAATTTTTTAACAATTAGTTTCATT
This sequence comes from Viscum album, assembly GCA_963277665.1. Classification (NCBI taxonomy): domain Eukaryota; kingdom Viridiplantae; phylum Streptophyta; class Magnoliopsida; order Santalales; family Viscaceae; genus Viscum; species Viscum album. The sequence goes on from OY728152.1 coordinate 1,751,187,299, forward strand.
GAATTAAAATAACATACCAAAGAAGGATAACATAAAAAACAATTGAATATTTTTAGAAAATTTCATGATAAATTATGAATTTTTTGGATGGCCTGTATTATGTGAAATAAAATTTATTTTAATATTAATAATATCATTTATTTGATTCTTTAATTAATAAATATATTATTGAAACATCAATATGTCGTAAAAAAATATAATTATTTATCTCTGAAATTTTTTTCAATAAATAACTGTATATATGAAATTTTTTTATATTTCTAATGATAATTTATAGTCGATGATATCACTTATATTACACCATATTAAAATTGTTTTAGTAAGAAGAGACATGATTATGATATTTTGGCCTTTACTTTAATCCAAATGTTATAAATGTGTTAATCCCACCCAAGGGGCTCCCAAAGTCCAAACATCTATCCCAAGGATTAATGTTTTCAGCTTTACTCTTCCAAATGTATTTGAACAAGTGTTAGTGTAGTTTTATATTATTATAATAGTATTTTTACCTTTAATTACCTGATTTAACTTTAATTATTGTAAATATAATACTAAAGATACTATTAACCAAATAAATATTTTGATTATATTAGATAAATTATATCAGAATTATTAAAAACCTGTATATTCATTTTTTAATATTAAATTCACAAAAGTGACTAAAATTAATTTAAGGTTAATCATGTTGACGGATTGAGAAAAAAAGGTTTTAAAATGTAAAAACCATCAAAATATTGATATGTGTATATATACAATTTAAATGTGAAATTACATTCAATGTCCAACATTGGATTAATTTATAAAAACATCATCAAATTGTACATTAAAACCAAATACATTTATAATCTAACAAAATCATTAAATTAGATGAAAATACAATTTTGAATTTAAATGGAGAATTTTTTCATTATTCATTAAAAATTGAATTTTATCAAAAAAATATCAAAAAATAAACCAATTTGAATTTTAATTCCCCTTTTTGAACAAGAAGTTTTTGATTCATATAGAACATATAATAGTGACAAAAATAAAATTTTAAAATGGTTCTCCTCCAAAATGTGTTAAAACCACCATTTAAAAATATAGTGTTTTATGCTTAAAATTGGATTTATTGTCATTTTAAGCCTGTAAAATTTATTATATGAAATTAAAAACATTTATTAAACATGTGTAAACATAATATAGTATGTTATTTTTCATTCTCACCAATACATCATCTTGGTGATATCTACCATTTAATGTAACAATTTTAATAATGTATTATTTTTTGGTATATCTCATTCTTGTGTCAACCTTAGATTTTTAGAGAAACCCATTTTTGTATTATTTGATAATTGCATGATATTTTACACCCTTCCTACCTTTTGAAATTGAATCATCGCAATTTCATTCACCTATAAAATATGTGGGTGTATTTATCTCTTATTGAATTTTTGGATTCATATGTTTCCTCTTCAACGATATTGTTTTTCCAAAAACCTTAACTCGATGAATAACCATATTCTACAACAATTTCTCTCTATAGTCTAGAATATTTGCTGGATGATCCTTATAAGAAATATTGTCTTCAAACGGAACAACTTATAAACTCAAAACATGATATGGATCCAAAATATAATTTAATATCATTGAAAAATGAAAACATTTTGTACCTAATATAATCACATTGTAAATACACTTGGTAGGTAGATGATCCAACATTATCCAGGATTTCATAAGGTCCTATAAACCATGGATTTAGATTCCCCTTCTTACCAAAATGCATCAAACTTTTCGATGGATAATCTATGAGAAAGATATGATCACCAAATTCAAAAGAAAGATCCATCCTCTAGTTATATGCATACATTTTTTCATTATCTGGGTGGTCTTCATGTGTTTCGAAGTCACCTGATCTTTTTCATCGATCTCTTCTACCAATTTTGGCCCCATCAACATCCTTTCTCCTAATTCGTCCCATCTAGATAGAGTATAGAACCACATTCCATATAATTCCTCAAATGGTTTAATCTGTATACAAAATGAATATTATTATTATAAGAAAACATAACCAAATAAAGAGGTTGGTCCCAACTTCCCCAATAATCCATTGAACAAGAACTTAAAATATAATACATTGTCTAAAGCTTTCATTATATATTCCCATCAGATTAAGGATATTAAGATGTAAAAAAAATTAATTTTTTACCCAACGACTTCTGAAGGACTATCCAAAAGATAGAAGTGAACATGGGATTATGATGAAATAAAATGTGGAGAAGAACATTGTATAACATGAATATCAATTTAAGATACATCCATAAAATTTTATTTAGAGATAGTGTATCTCCAATAGGAATAAAATTCAAAGATTTAGTCAATCGATCAATAATTACCCAAATCGCATTGTTAAATTGAGAAGTATTTAGTAATCCCACTTCAAAATCCATGGAAATATTTTATTATTTCCACTCTGGTACTGGAAAATGATGAAGAGACCACTTTATAAATTGTCATTCTATATTAACCTATTGACAAAAAACAATTCATAGTAAATTAACCATTATCTCTATTCATTCCATCCCACCATTAATACTATCGATGATCTCTATACATCTCTGCACAACGAGGATGAACTGAAAATAAAAAACTATTAGCTTCACATAACAACTCATTATTCAACTATGGATAACAAGATAGTCATTACCTATTCCTAAATCTCAAAAAAAACTATTTATCAATGCTAAATTCAGGAAACATACTCTTTTATACCAATTTTAAATTATTCATCAATTCACTATCTTCCATCCGTATTTTATTAATTATGTCTGATAGAAACGATTTTACTGACACCTGGAACAAAATAGATAAATTTCTTACACCAACAACATCCATACCAGACATCATCAAATGATTAATCAAAGGGTCATGTTCAAAATGTAACATGTTTGATTTAGCATTAAATTTCCAACTATTCCCATCATCCACTTTGTTTTATTATCCAGGATGATAATGAATCATGGAATCATAATACTTAATTAGTTCCAACTGTATTCACTATATCATATTCAATTATTTCTATGTGAATGAATTACTCAAACTTTTTTAGCCATTATATTTTTCACATTTTATACCATATTTATGATACCTCTAAAAATTTAAAGCAAAAACAATTTAAAATAATTCCATATCATGTGTTGGGTAATTTAACTAATGAGTTTTCAATGGATGTGAAACATAAGTAATTACTTGATCATTCTGTATTAGGACACAACCGAGTCCTATCAATAAAGAATCAATGTAGATAGAAAGTCCACCATTTTTTAAGGTGATTTCAATAATGATGCATTCACCAATCTTCCTTTCAATTCCTGAAATAAATCATGACATATTTTTTTTCAGATGAACATAACACCTATTCGAGTTAACTTAGTAAGTGGACTATCTAACTAGGAGAAAATTCCAACATTCCCCCCGTAATAGACTTCTAAATGAGGAAAAACATTAAATCCTGATTATATTTGTGGGTATTGGTCATTCATCCACAATTTTTAGCAGGATAAAATATTATTCCATATTTAGAAACAATGTTATGAAGGAATAAAATTTGTCATTACCAAAAATCATACATTTTGAATTTCCCATATAGTTTGGTTTCTATTAATGTTTTAAAAAAAACTCTTAGATAAATTTCATTATCTTATTTACTTTTATTACATATCAAAATGTCATCAAATATCACATCCACAAAATTATCATCAAACTCACAGAAAGTTCTACAATTAAGATCCCATAATACAATAGTTGACTTAGTTAACCCAAGATACACCAATACAAATTCATAGTGGTCATATATAGTTTTAAATGTGGTCTTTGGAATTTATGATTCCTTTAATTTCAATTGACGGTACCCTAAACTAATGTAAACCATTAAAAATTATTATTCTCCCTAAGGTATGATCAAAAAATCATAAATATAAGTAAAATGACAATTTTTGTAATAATGATGTTATTCAAGGATTTATAATCAATGGAATGTCCCAATAAAATGTCTTTATTTTTAACAAATAAGATACGAGGACCCCATGGTGATGTACTAGGTTAAAACTAGAATTTTTCTAACAATTCCACCAATTAATTAGTTAGCTCTAAAAGTTTATTTTGATCCATTATATAAGGGGGGATTAAAATTATCATAGCATAATAAAATAAGTCAAATATAAGTTCAACTTTATAATTAGGTATAATACAAGAGAAATCATCAAGAAAAACATCAAGGTACTCATTTATCATTGGCACATCATTAATCTCTAATTTTCTTTTATTTAGAAAAATATTCGAATGAAGACATTGATTTACATATTTCAATAGATTCTCATCTTCCTCATATTTTATCAAAGGTATGGGTTCATTATTGTAAAATAATTGAAACACTTTGTGAATAGAGACCTATTTAACTCTTCAGGGAATCTTAGCATGGTAAAAATAAATCCAATCCATACCCAAAAAAATCAAAATATACTAGAGGAAAACCAGAAATGATTGTAGATAAATTGTTTCCAATGATACGTATAGAAGGATTCATATAATTTATTTTTTCCTCAAAATTTCACTCATGTGTTTTTTCCATACATTTTGGATTCATTTCATGAGGTGGAATATCTAATTTACCCATATATTTCTTAGAAATGAATGAATGAGTATTATCTAAATAAAAAAACCCATTGGCATAATATGAAAAAACAAAGAATGTAATTGATACCACTTCAATTCATGGACCAACATCTACTGAAGTAGTAGTAATGGTTTTCACCACACCTTTATACTAATTGTCTAGATACTTCCCATCATTGGAGTTTTTCATCCGTAACTTTTTTCACATAATGAACCGTCTCATTGTACTTAAAACATTATATTAAATATAAATAAGATTTAATCGTACCCATACCATGATACATTTAATTTAAAATACAAGACTTATTCCCCATTTCACCACATCAGAATAACTTACCTTAATTCAAATTGCAATCTCCAGCATTCTTTATAAAACAATTTTCACTAACTCTAAACTTAATTTTCTTACAATAATACTTTTTGATTAATTATTCCCTTTTTTTTGCCACCTTGACCTCTTATCCTATTTCTTTTCACAGAATAATTGATCATCGAAAAACTCAACTTTCACCATCACTGAATATAAAACATGTTCGTTGTTACATTTTAACTCACTAGAGCCCAATGATCTTAAATACTTTGTCTATAATCCTGATTTAAACAGATTGATTTTACTATTATGATCATGAATTAAATTTGGAGCATACCTTGTTAGTCGAGTGGATTTTTCTTCATATGTAGCCACCATGTCATCATCCTGACTCAATTTGAATAATTGTTTTTCCATCCTAAGTGAATCCTCCTTAGGAAAATATTTCTCAACAAGCATAACATTGAATTCATCCAAGTCTAGAGCATCGATATCCTTAGTACCCCTAATATTCTTAACCATTGACCACAAATAACATGGCTCACCTTCAAAATGATAAAAAATGTCTAACCATTTGATAGTGTGAACACACTATGACATCGAAAAACATTTCTAATTCATTAATCCACTATTCGGTAATCACAGGGTTAGATGAACCTCTGAATAGTGGGGAATGTTTCCTCAGGAAATTATCTAATACAAAAATGTTCGTCAATGGTGTATTTGGATAATCTCGTGAATTGATACCACCACCATTATTATCCTGATTCATCTACTCCATCACTGCAAAAAACTAATCAGTTTTGATTATAACAATCTTAGGTAGCTGATTTAGATGGTTGTTTTACTCTTTATGTCATCGCATCATAGCTTCCATATTTCCTCTATATAAAACCATTCTGAATAGAAATATGTTAGATTAAGAAACAAGGTCATCCTAAAATTTCCTATTATTTCAATTTTAACATAAATTAAAAATCATTTTGGGACAATATAATAATAATATTCCCACCCTAATGTTATCTAAGCCTAACATTGACTCCAACTATAAGTCAGTAGACATAAAAATTGTATAATCATGGGTTTTAATAATGAATTAAATTTCATTCACATAGATGATCTTTTCAAGTTTAGAGTTTCATATAAATAGTCCATAACTATTACAAAACAACACAATTATTAAAAAGTAGACACTTCTACACACTATCTATTGTTTTTTTCAGAAAATAGAACTCTTTAACATAAAACATGGTTTTTTTCTTAGTAAAAATTTTTCATAAAATTTATATTGATTTCATACTTTAGCTTACCCATCCTTATACCCTATGAAAACAATTTCAAAATATAAGGATGAGCACAAAATGTCTAGTAAGGTAATCTAAAATAACGAAATAAAACATTATTCAATGAATAATTATAAACAGATGAATTCATAATTTTCCCACATAAATAATAATTTCATTAATATACATAATCAAATCATAAGATTGCAGAAATAATCATATAAATCAACAATTATTAAGGTATCTTGTGATATCCATATCAATCATACATTGTATCTTTCACATCTAGATAGAGGTTAACAATTATTTCTTTGTTTGGAATACCCATCACAATATATTCCCAAAATCTATTTGTAGAAACCTTATCATTTAACTTGGTCTCATTACCAATTACACTATAGAGGTATCATGGGCCCACTATCCCTTGGGTTATCATGGAATCTCTCATATACATAAAGAATTCCCCAAAACTATTACATAATCATAACACATAAAACAATGCTAAATGAAAAAAACAAAATTTCCACATTGAAATTAAAAGACATAATTTCATGTTATAAACATAATAAATTCCTTATTAAAATAATTTTAAATAACAAAATAACTAAAAATGAAAATGGTATTTATTTTTCTTTTAAAATATTTATAGTTTATAAAGGAATCCAAATAACAAATAATAGTTTCAGTGGTAAAAATGTTGTTCTCAATGCATATGTAAAAAATGTTCATATTTATATTTAGTAAATCATGTTATGTAAAGAAATTCATTTGAGAAAAGTTGAATACAATTAAATTTCAATGGTGTTATTTATACACTGTATAAAAGTGGGTGTTGTATATTATCGAAATATGCCTCAAAAAAGGAAATTGCATGAAGTTACTTACCTGGAGTCTGAATAGTCACATATAATTATTATATTCTTGAATAACAAAGATTGTATAATGTATACCTTATTGAGAACCTTTTTCAATATTATTATTCATGTTTATCACTTATTACCATGGTATAAAAGCTACATCATTATTTAGGTTAATATCGAATTTTTTGTCGATATAAGGTACTTGAGTTGAAAATGATCATGTTATGATGTAAACTGTTTATGGGGTAAAAAGTACATCATCAATATAATATTATTAATTACATAATATTAACATTCATACATTAATCATAACATTAAAATGAAAACCATTAATTATCGTTATGAAAAATGAAGCAGGTTATAATAATGGAGACTATTGGCCATATGTACGCGTGAGTAACATTTTTTATTTTCCATCGATCATTATGGAAATAAGGTAATTGTTATTTTCTTATTAAATAAGAACCATAATATTATAAACATCATAATAATTATTTAAATATATTTCTATATATCATACAAGTTATGTTGTGAATGAAAAATGTTCCACATCACTTTGTGGAGGTGATAGTTCACATGTAGACACGTACACACGAATGATGTTATTGTTTTTATGTACATGTAAGGTATGAATATAATTGAAATATTATTCTTTTGAAATGATATATATGTCATTAATATCATATATAAATATTTATTCCATCATTATAACCTGTCTTGATAGATGAAAATGAATAATGAACAATATCGGTTTGTAAGGTTTTAGTCCACCGTACAGATGAACGAAATGTTCATTTATAACACCCCAAGCATCCACGATATGTATCCCATCGAATAATACAATAGCATACATTGTACGTAACTTCGAGGTTCTTACACACCATGACCAATCCAACCAACAGTTATGAATTGCAATTCCTACTTTTTGATATTAAATAAATTTAACTTTTCAAAATGGAAATCATTTTTGAATTCAAAATATCAAAATTAACTTAGGGTGAATTTTTGGTATTTTTTTGAAAACAATCAATTTTTTATTAATAGTGAAAAACACTATGTAATTGGTTAAAACCGACTTTTTATTTAAAAAATTATTTATTTTATTTAAATTTATTTAACATAAAAATATATACATAATACCAATATAATTTCAATTTAATTCATTGGAGTAATTTGATAATATGTTTAGATATATTATAATTTTATTGAACTTTTTTTCCATCTTTTACCCACCTCTTAGGAGCATTTGTAAATTTTTTAAAATGTAATTTTTACACTTCTATAAGTTGTATTTCAAAAATTCGAAAGAAAAAATTAATATTAGTTTTTAATATAAGGATCAAAAAGATAAAAATAATTTTTTTTTGTGAATAGTAACTTTTGACGTCTCTTTACCACATTTAAAAGTAAATATGGTAATTAAGGGTAAAAATGATATCATAATTACCCTAAAACATTTTTGAATTCAATTTTATAAGTATAATTCTTCCAAAAACATCCTTAGGAATAATATATGATCCACTTTGGTAAACTTGGATTAGATTTGGGCATTTATGATTATTTTATTTAACAAAGAGTTAAAAGAGTTAAATTCATAATTTAATAACTAAACGATTTTTAATATAGGGTGACACAAAAGATAAATTAGACTATAAATATTAATTAGAAATATCAAATTATTTTCTACATAATTTTTATTTATTTATAATTTTTATATATTAAATAGTTTAATTTATTTTATGACACAATGATGATGCAGTAATTACCTTATTAATGAATTATTAAATTAATGGATATTATACATATCCAAATAAAGGTAATATTGATTTTTGATTAATTACACTAATTTTATATGTCAATGTGACATTTTATGGTTGATTAAATATTTTATGTTCGAAGAAACCATGTTGTTATGATTTTCACAAAAACCAAATACTTAATAGTTTCAAAATTGACATAATGGAGTTTTTAAATCACATACTATATAATTAATTGATATAATATTCATAAAAATCTAATGTTCAGCCAAAGTAAATATATAAGGTTATATATATTAATAATGAACTACTTGGGGTTCTATTGGTTTGGTATAGTATGTTGATTTACCATATAATATAACAATACATAGAGACATGGTAAATGTGAAACTATTAATCTAAGAGTTAAATCTAAAATAAAAGGTTCATATGGTGATATAAACCTTTCCAAAACCAATTGGTTGAGTGATTTTAGACTCATAACAACATTATACTCTAAATAAAATGTTTTGGAGCCATTAAAAGCTTAAAATTATTTTATTATAAAATAATATTTCAATCTTTTCCTAATGTGACCTTCACCTCTCTTATAAAAGGATACATCCCCTTATCTTATTTTCACACATCCAAAGCCATTTGGATCGGCCAAACCCTTCCGCAATATCCTTAAAACTTTTCACCCTTCATCCCAGTGGCCTTCCATTGGTCAGAAATCTAACCCAATGAACCATTTTGACAAAATCAAAAGGAAGAACTCGTAGATGAGGTAAATATTTCATCACCTCTTTCGAGTTCTTTTCATTTTCCACATCCTATTTCACTGTGGATTCAATTAAAAAATAATAAATCTAGTATATTCCATATAATTTGATGTTATTATAGAAAAGGATAACCATATTCATTATTGTATCCATCTTATGAATTACAAAGTGACCATACGTGGGTATATATAACTTATCGTCTCCAAATCGTGGTGTAGTTTGTTATTCAAACACTTCATTATTTGAATGTGTATAATAATGACATTAAATAATATAAATATTAAATATAACATTTTAATGATTATTTATATATAATATACCTTCTGATTAAATACAATTTCACTATCAATATAATATTATTTTCACTCGTGCGTACGTACGGACTACCGTCTCCACAAACGCGATGATATTCATTCCCCATCATAATAATTAGAGAAAAATTATAATTTTATGATTAAAAATAATGTTTATGAACATAATATAGTTTTTTATACGAATCAAATACATCCTATACATAAAAAATGGCTTATGTAATAATGAATATAATGGAAAGTGAATCGGTTAACACCCGTAACGATGATACTACTGAAATATTATTAACAAAGCAATATTAGAGAATCATATATCATATCATATTTATTAATATATTTATTTTATTATTTAAAAACAATTATTTAATTATTATACAGGATCTGAACATATAATTAACTAAAGAAAAGTACAAGGTAAGGGTTAATTTTACAATCTCTTTATTATCCAATTTTGTTTTTACGTAAGTATCTATTTGGACCTCTTTATCATCCACCTCCGTGTTTTCTAAAAAATGTATTTCTAATTTTTTGTAAAATTTACTATAATATGTGTTAAAGTTATTTATTCCCTTATTTTACCTTATATGTTTTGAAAATAATCTTTTCTTCATTTTCGAAACAAGGTACTTTATGACCTTTTTGACAAAATAAAGGTAAAAATGTTTTTTAACTTATACGGTGGGTGTGGCTATTTTATGCTGTTATAACATCATTGAAGATTCCATTACAATCTTGTAAAAATATTTTAAAAATAAATTTTTTCATATATAATTATGTGATTATTAATTGATTTCAAAATAAAAAGAGATATTTCTCTCAAATAGTTTTGATTTCATCTTTTTCAACATACTTTGATTAATTTTACAGTTGTTTGAAGATGATTTATTAGGATATAGTTATTCCATATTGTATTTAAGGTTTTGTGATATTTCTTGACTATGCATGAGTAATTTCTATACCATTCATGGTTTATGGTTAACGTATTGACATTTCGTATGCTAGTTTTAATACGAATGATTATGTTATGTTTCAAACAATTCATTTGAGGAGTGTATTGGACATAGTATGTGACAGGTGGAGCCCACTATAGCTACTTGATGAATCGGTAGGTCTCATGAGAAAATAAGACGTGGATCTGGATGACGCCTTTCCCAATTTGATATATGGTTTTGGCCGGGGCCAAAATCATTTTTACACATCTTTCCCAAGGCCTTGACAATATGTTTCAAGAATGACTGACATTATACATTCCCTCATTATGAAAATAATAATTATGGTTCATTTGGTTATTAGATTTGTATAATACCCATGAATATGATTTATTATGGAAATATTTACTCAACTCATATTCCTTCCATAAAGTGTTCATATTTATTATTTGTAATGGAATGTGTTTTTAATTATTCATCATGCCTAATGTTTATGTTATCATATACTGTATTGCTTACCCATACTGAGCATTTGATCTCAAAAAATTCTTCTGATTCATTTTCCAAAGATATGAATAAGATAGTTACTAGTGACTTCTAGGCATAAACTAGGATACTGGGATATTTCTAATGGAACAAATTAGTGTTTTATTTCTTTTCAAGTTGTAATTTTGAACTTATGATTGTATCATGTTTTCAATAATAATAAACTGATCAGTATTTCGAGACATGATTCCATTTATCATGATAATGTAATTTAATAAAGCACAAACTCCAGGTAATAGGGGTTGGGGAATTATAGTGTGTATTAGAGGAATTTTATTACAAACCTTGGAAACTAGATTTTGAAAAACACTGATTAGAGAACATTACCCTAAGATAGAAATTGTGGATTAGTATAAGAGAACTTCTGAGAATTTTTTTACTATAAAGATTTTGTGAGTTTTCCATGAAATACATCCCTATCTAGATACGAGTGGGTAGAAGAGGCTCTGGCACAACCGTACGTAGGGGTTAAACCCAAAAAACCGCTTTGAGTACGGCTCAAATGAAAACTGGTGCACGACAACATGCCTTGATTTACTCTTGTTTACGACACTCCTGGGGGATATGTTTAAGATAATTATCATTCTATTTTCAAATCATTATTATGGATTTATTATTATATACCTCTTCAATGAAAACATTTTTATGATTATGAATTATATCTATAAATAGTTCAATTTATGTAAAGTATTTTACATGTTCAGAATTATGTATTGTGGTTCATAAACTAATCTATTGTATGTCATTGTATAGAAATAGTGCATAATGGAAGGAATGGAAACCATATCACATCACGTAATCCACGTAGGGATTTAACTCCTACTCAAGATAATTATAGGGGAGATGGTGATGCAACTGGTGCAGATCCTCTTATCACCATACTGAGACAACTCACACGGGTTATGAATAATAAACATACCTTTATGAAGCTCCCTGATCCAAAATGTAGAAGATATATGTTAGATAATGTAATTATTCAACAAACACCAACATTTAATGGGTATAAAAATCCATTTTTAGTTGAAAAATGGATAAGTTCCATAGAGAAAATATTTATTTTTTTTGGGGAGCAGCGAAAGGGAAAAAGATTTCATGGCAGTTTATCGCCTCACCAGAGATGCAGATCAATGGTGGTCATAAATTGAAAACACAAAGGGAGATGAAAAAGTATCACATATTTGATGGATGTAGTTTATGGAGATTTTAATAGAAAAATACTTTCCTCGTGACCATCGAGCGGATATGGAAAGGCAATTTTTTAGTCTTAGATTAAATGAGGATGAGAATTTCACAGAGTATAAAGATAAATTTACATGAATAACAAGTCATGATGTAGATTTTATACATAACCCAATAAGTAAGATTGATTGTTTCTTTTATAGGTTAATACCATTTCTCCGTCGATCATTAGTCTTGAAATCCTTCTCATTGTATGAAGATATTGTCTCATATTCTATGAAGATAGATGATGAATTCTTTATGTCATACGACATTAATGCAATGAAAGAGAAGAAGAGATCTGATAAACACTCTGGGAATGTAAATAAGGAAACAAAAAAGAAATGAATAATAAAATTTCCACCCTATGATAATTGTGGAAGGAAGCTCCATGGTGCCTGTATAAAAGGAAAAGGTGTATAGTACACATGTGGACAGAAAGGCCATCTTGATAGTGATTGTAAGGGAATAAAAAAAGATACCAATGTTCTCTGATACAATTTTAGTGATATCCAACATTGTGCAAATGAATTTCCTAAGAGTCAAGGAAATTTACCTAAGAAAAGGCAAAGGGATCAATTCCAAGCTTATGTGATCACTATTGCTATGTTTGAGGCTCAAAAAGATGAAGTGGAAGGTAATTTAATGGTCTCCTCATGTTTATTGAATACATTATTTAATTCTAGATCATCACATTGTTTTATATCCTCCCATCATGCTAAGAGAATTAGATATTTATAATATGATTTAACAAGAGAGTTTTTAGTCAAACTTTTAAGGGAAGTATCATTGCAACAATGTTTTGCGAATCAGTCCCCATTATGTCATATAAACAATATTTATCTGCTAATCTAATCATCATAACCCTGATTGAATTTGATATATTACTCAGTATGGATTGGATTTTAGATCATGTTTCAATACATTATTGTAAGAAGATGTAGGTTAAAATTCTCGATGATGATAAAGAGTACCTTATCATTAGAGCAGAAACGTCACCATCTGATTCTTATCTAGATCCTCCCCCAGTAGCTCTACTAAATTCAATCATTGGGGAGGTTTAGAATGAAATAATTTTGGGTATGGAAAATAATGTTTGAAAATAGGATGTACCTATTGATCAAGAATATGTTGATGTGTTTCCATAGGATTTTCCTAGACATCCTCCAGAACGAGAAATATAGTTTCCATTTATTTAATTCCTGGTTCAAGGCCCATACTGAAGAGACCTTATAGAATGGGCACCGTGGAATTAGTGGATGTAAAGAAAAAACTATAAGAATTGAGTAATAAGGGATTTAATCACCCTAGTGTTTCTCTATTGGGAGCCTCAATCCTTTTTGTTAACAAGAAACACAGATCTATGAGGTTGTTCATTGAATATAGGGAGATAAATGCTATAATAATAAAGAAAAAGTACCCCCAAACATGCATTGAGGATTTATTCGACCAACATCATAGGGCTCAATATTTTTTTAAAGATCGACCTTCGATCTGGATATCATCAATTATGTGTGAATAAGGAATTCATTCTGAGAACAACATTTCGAACCAGGTATGAGCATTATGAGTATACAATAATGCCTTTTGGATTGACTAATGCACCCTCTATCTTCATGGATATAATGAATTGAGTTTTCAAGAAATATATTGATGTCTTTGTAGTGGTATTTAGTGATGATATCTTTGTATACTAAAAAAGAAACAACGATCAAGAAAATGACTAGCGCACTATTCTAAAAACTGAAAAATGAAATGAATTATATGAGTTGTTTAGAAAGTTTGAATTCTGGATTTAAGAGATTTCTTTTCTGGGCCATATTGTCTCTAAATATGGAATCCCTGTTGATCCATCAAATCTGATTTCAATCCATGACTAGATAGAACTAATGAGTATTACTGAGGTAAGCAATTTTATTTGTATAGCCGGTTATTATCGATGTTTCGTCCAGAATGTTTTCTGTTTGGCTAACCCATTAACCAATCTCACTCGTAAAGGTGTTAAATTGGATGGGACAAAATATTTTTAAGAATGTTTCGAATAGTTGGAGATAATATTAGTCAACAATAATATCTTGAGTCTACCATTATGGAAATATGTGTTTGTTATTTATAGTGATGCTTCAAATAAAGGACTTGGTTGTGTCATTATGAAAAATGATAGAGTCATTGACTATGCATCACGACAACTAAAAAATAATGAGAAAAACTATCCCAATGATGATATTGAGATAGAATCAGTAATCTTCACACTGATGATATGGAGAAACTATCTGAATGGTGAAAAATGTAAGGTTTATACTGATCACAAGAGTTTGAAGTATATTTTCTCACAAAAAGAACTAAACATGATGCAAAGGATATGGCTTGAACTACTCAAGGATAATGATTGCACAATAAAATACGACACTAGGAAGGAAAATAATGTGGGAGATGATTTGAGCATAAATGATCATGGAGTTTTGAAAATATGAAAGTTGAAAGGGATCAAATTTTCACAGATCTAGTAATGATGGATTTTGGAATAACCATGGAAGGTGAAACATCGAAACTTTTCTAAATGGATTCCAAACCATATTTACTAGAAAAGATAAAAAATTCCCAAACTGATGATTAGGAGTTTCAAATGAAGATTAATGCTGTAAATGACGGGAGATTGAGGGACTTCGTATATGAAGATGAATGTTTGAAATCTGGGAAGTGACTTCGTGTTCGTGATATACCTAATAAAAATATGGAATTGAAGGATGATGCTCAAAGCTTCAATTTCACTATAAACCTTGGGAGCACCAAGATGTAGAAATATTTGTAGAAACATTTATGGTGGGACAAAATGAAGAGAGAGATTACTGATTTTGTGTCAAGATGTATGGTTTCTCAAAAAGTGAAAGCTGAAAGGCAATATCCAAGAGGGGTCATGCAATCTCTTCCCATACCTGAGTGGAAACGGGATGATATTACGATTGACTTTGTCATTGCACTACCAAAGACTCCAAGAAATAATGATTCAATATGGGTCATTGTTGAAATTATTACCAAGTCAGCACATTTTCTTGTTTTAAGAGAAGACTTAACACATTAAAGTTTAGTAAGACTGTATATTAATGAAGTTGTAAGAGTTCATGGAGTAGCCCAATCGATTGTTTCTGATCGGGATCCCTATTTTACATCATGATTCAAGAAAAGTCTTCAAAAATCCCTGCATACTGAACTTCATTTGAGCACTATCTAAAACCCTCAAACTGATGGACAATCAGAACACAATATTCAATCCTTAGAAGACATGTTGAGATCTTCTTTAGTTGAATTTCAAGATATGTGGGATCAATATTTTCCTTTGTTATATTTTTTTATAAAAATAGCTTCCATTCAGGTATTCAGATTACACCATATGAAGTGTTATATATAAAGAGACGTTGCACACCAAATTGTTGGGATGATTTTTGTGAAATAAATCTCATAATCCGAGAACATGTGGATGAAACAATAGAAAAGGTGAAGGTTATTCAAACCCACATCAAACCAGCTCATAGTATGCATAAGATCTATTCCGATAACTGAAGGAAATATTTGAATTTCAGGTAGGGGATCATATTTTGGTGAAGGTATCACCATGGAAGAGAGTTATATGATTTTGTAAGAAGGGTAAATTAAGTCCCAAGTACACTGGGACATTAAAAATTATAGAACGTATTGGATCTGTAGCATACCATTAGGAAATGCCACCATGTCTCTCCAAAGATCACGATGTGTTCCACGTATCACTATTGAGAAAATACATGTATGGCCCAACACATATACTCCTCTATGAGAAAATTTAGCAGAAACTAGATTTGTCTAATTGTGACGAGCATGTATTGATTCTTGATATCATAGATCAAGTGTGAAAGAATTGGATGACTCGTTCGGTAAAATTTCTATAGAGAAACAATAAGATGGAAGAGGAAACGTGGGAAACAGAAGAACATATGATGAAGAACCACCTGAATAATTTTTTGTGGTAGTATTCTAGAAATTTCAAGGATGACATTATTTGATGGAGGGATGAATGTAACAACCCTAGATTCCACGATACATTTCTCTTTAAATAATTCAATAGCTTGCATTACATGGAACTTCGTGGTTCTAACACACCATGACCAATCTAACAAGCCGTTATGAATAGTGATACCCACTATTTGAAAGTTTTTTTTCAAAATTGACTTCTTTTTTGAATTATTAATATCTAAATTTTCATAGGGTAAATTTCTTTGTATTTTTCTAAAAAAATTCAATTTTTGATTAATATTGAAAAACACTACGTTATTGGTTAAAACTAACTTCTTATTTATGAAATTATTTATTTTATTTAAATTTATTTTAGGTCAAAATAGATACATAATATCTATATATGTTCATGGAAATTCATTGGGGTCATTTTATAATATGTTTTAAAATAATTTATTGAACTTTTATCGTATTTTACCCACCAACTAGGAGAATTTGCAAATTTGCATAAAACATTATTTTACCGCATCTTTGAAATAACTTTAAATAATTCAATAGACATGATTAATATAAGTACCTAATATGTGGTTCAATAAGATGTAAATAATATTTGATGAATAGTAACTTTTGACATATATTACCACAGTTAAATAATTTAGTTTATTTACGACACAATGATGATGTAGTAAATACCTTATTAATATAAGATTCAAATAATTGATATTATAAATATCAAAATAAATGTAATTTGTGACTTTTGAGGAATTTAACTAATTTTATAGGTTAATATGACATGATTGGGTTGATTAAATAATTTTTATTTGGAGTAATAATGTTGTTATTATTTTAAAAAAACCGAATACTAAATAGTGTCAAAATTGACGTAATTTAGTTTTTAAAACAAATACTATATTATTAATTAATAAAATATTTCTAAAAATATAAGGTTTGGAAAAAGGACATAAATAAAGTTATATATATTAATAGTGAATCACTTGGGGTTATCTTGGCTTTTTATAGTATGTTTATCAACAATATAATATAAAAATACAAAGAGACATGGTAAATGTCAAAATATTTATCTAAGAGATAAATCAAAATGATATGGTTAATGTGGTAACCTAAACATATCTAAAACCTTTTGGATTAGAGTTTTTCAACACATAACTTGATTATCCTCAAAATAAAACATTTTGGTGTCATTAGAAACCTAAAATGATTTAATTATAAAATAATATTTCAAGTTTTTCCTAAAGTGACCCTCACCTCTCTTATAAAAGTATACATCTCCTTCTATTAATTTTACACCTCCAAAGACATTTTTCTCGGCCAAAATCTGCCCAAATATTCTCCCACATTTTATCCCTTCATCATATAGGCCTTATTTTGGTCAAAAATCAAAATTATGGAGCTATTTTGATTAAATCATAAGTAAGAACCTGAAGAAGTAGTAAATATTTCATCACCTGTTTCTAGTTTTTTCATCATCCACATCCTCTTTTTTTCTGTTTTCTACTATAAAATAATTAATCTAGTATATTATATATACTATGATGTTATTATAATAATTTTATATCCATGTTCATTATTCTACCCATCATATTAATGACAATGTCACCATACATGCATATATACGACATACCGTCTCCACGTCATGGTGTAGTTTTTATTAAAACACTTTATTATTTAAATTGGTATAATAATGAGTATAAATAATTTAAATAATAAATAAATCATGTTAATGACTCTGTATATATGATATACAATCCGATTACATATGATTTCACCATCAATATAATGATATTTTCGATCATGCGTATGTACAGATTACTATTTCCACAAACCCGATGAGATTCATTCCCCATCGTAATCATTCAAGAATAGTTTTCATTTTATGAATAAAAATAATGTTTATGAACATAATATCATTCTATATATGAATTAAATGCATCCTATCCATAACAAACATGTATTACGTAACCAAGTATATAAAGGAAAATGAATCAGTTAACACCCGAAATAATGATAATACTGAAATTTTATAAACAAAGAAATATTATTGGATCATATATGATATCATATTTATATATATAGTTCTTTTATAATTTAATAAATTTTTTTAACTATTATACAGTAGGTTAACATACCATCGACTAAGGAAATGTAAAAGGTAAGGGTTAATTTCACAATCTCTTCATTATCTGAAGTTGTTTTTATGTTAGTATCTACTTGAACCTCTTAATGATCCACATATGTGTTTTCTTAAAAATGTATCTCGAAACATTATTACTATATAATAGACTATGGGTTAAAGGCATTTATACCATTATTTTACCTTATCTATTTTGAAAATATTCTTTCCATCATTTTCGAAACATGGTACTTTATGACCTTTTCAACAAAATTAAGGTTAGAATGTTTTTTTCTCTTAAATGTCAGGTGCGACTATTTTTGACCATTATAACATCATCGAAGCATCCCTTGAAATATTATAAGAATATTTTCAATATAATGGTTTTCTTTTATAATTATGTGACTCATAATTGATTTCAAAATATAAAGAGATATTTCTATCAAATAGTCTTCATTTCATCTATGTCAACAACCTTGGAGAAATTTTACACTTATTTAATGATTATTTATTATGATAACAATATTCCATATTGTATTTTAGGTTTCGTAAAATGTTTGACTGTGGATGAGTTATTTTTATACCATTTATGGTTTATGGTTAATGTATTGACATTTCCTATTCCAGGTTTAATATGAATGGTTATGTTATGTTTTATCCTTTTCATATGAGTAATGTATTAGACTTAGTATGTGATGTGTGGATCCCACTATAGATACTCGATGCATCAATAAGCCTATGTAGAAAATTAGATGTAGAATTGGATTCGTCTTTTCCCAATTTGATTTATGGTTCTAGGCAAGGACAAAATCAATTTTATACGTCTTGGTCATGACCTTGAAAAGATTTTTCAGAATGTCCTACATTATAAATTCCATCATTTTAAAAATAATAATGATGGTCCATGTGGATATTAGACTAGTAGAATACCCATTACTATGTTTTATTATGTAATTCTTTACTCATCTGAAATTCCTACCATAAAGTGTTCATGTTTATTTTTTGTAAAGCTATGGGTTTTTAATTATTCATCATGAATAATTTTTATGTTATCCTCTATTGTATTTCTTACCCTTACTGAGCATTTGATCTCACCCCTTTTTTATGTTTCATTTTTACAGGATATGATCAGGATAGTTATGACTGACGTACAATAATAATCTAGGAGACTTGGATATTTCTAATAGAAAAAATTAGTGTTGTATTTATTTTCAAGTTGTAATGTTCATATTACGTGTGTATCTAGTTTCCCATAATACTAAACTGACTGGTATTTTGGGACATGATTCCTTGTATCATGCAGTTGTTATGTAACAAATCACTGACTCTGGATAACTTGGGCCAGGGCGTCACATCATTTCCCAATTGATGAAATTGAAGTTAGATTTAGGTGATGATATTATCATAATAAAATCTAATTAGATTTAGTATTTTGGGGTTTTTATTTCATATTATGTGAAGAATAGTTAATGAAAGTGGAAGAAGAAATAAAACAAAATCACTTAGAAATGAAACCGCTTCTTTGGTTAATCACATTTAAAGAACACTATAATACCTCTATGAAAAGTGGTCTTAGTAAAATAAGGCCTCATGAATGTTGGGTGGGATTCCAGGATTGGGTTTTGTCCAAGCATGGATGAACCAAATGGTTCTTGAAGTAGGATAATTGTAGATTAGTCGTTACATTTTTATAGGAGAGGAAAGGGGCCCACATGGAAACTATTAAAATTTTAAATTAATATAAATTATTGTTTTAATGAAAATAAATCCAACATGATGTATTAATATGATAATATGAGTATAGTTCTAAATAATCTTATCTAATAATTTCTAGATATATTTTGATTTGATTTTAAACCTTATCTTTTCGATTTTGCCTTAATTATTCTCTTTTAAAATTAATTGGGGTATAAAACATTTTAAATATTAAGATGCAATACATTTTACATATATAGTGTAAATTTACCATAATTGGAAAATTAATGAATATCTAGACATTATAATAGTAACATGGTGATTTTAAAATATTTTTCTGATTGCTATATAATTTAATAAATTATTATTTTTATAAAATATTAATTATGCCAATTTTTACAATATGGATTTCATTTACGTTAAATAAAATATCAAAAGAGAGATAACATAAAAAAACTCATTTAATAGTCATATAACATGTCATAGTAACTTATACAATTTTTGGATGACACAAATATTTGTCGATAAAAGTTATTTTAATATTTATAATAACATTTATTTGATATTTTAATTAAGAAATATATTATTTTATCATTATTGTGTCATAATTAAATTTTATTATAAATTTATTAAAAAATTAAAATAACATTCAATTATTTTGGAATTTTTTTACCTTTCAAATTACAATTTATTGTTGAATATATCACATATATACCACACTATTAAAAAACTACTTATAAGAGACATGATTATGATATTTTTTCCTTTACTTTAAATTTAATGTTAAAAATGTATTTTTCAAACAAATGTGGCATAAAAAGGAAAAATGTTAGGACCAATGATTTTTTTGGTCAGTAACAACTCATAAAATAAGGAAAAGATAGGTGTTAGGGTAGTTTTATATTATTATAGTATTATTTTTGTCATTAATTACTTCATATATCATAAACTATGGCAAATAAAATACAAAAAATAAAATTCATTAAAAATTATTTTGATCTTATTCAATAAATTTTTTAATAATTATTATATCTATTTATACACTATTATTAAAATTTAATTCAAAAAATTGATTGAAATTATTTTATGTTTAACATCATTGATGGATTAAGGAAATGAGTTTTTAAAAAGTAAAGATTCGTCAAAATGTTAACATAGGTTTATATTGTGATTCAATGTGAAATTAATTCCAATGCACAACATTGGATTAAATTATAAAAATCCCCTAATTATACCTCAAAACCATGTAAATATGTAATTTAGCAATATTATTATATTTGATGAAAAGACAGTTTTGAATTAAAATGTAGTATTTCATCGCTATTCATAAAAAATGAATTTTATCAGAAAAATACCAATAAAAGAAAACAATGTTAATATTGAACATTATATTCTAAATAATACTTTTATTTTATCAAATAGAAAAATAAAAAGTGATAAAACTATATTGAACAAGGCTTCTACATCAAAAGGATGTAAAATTACATTTTAAAATCGTTAGAGTGTTTCATGCTTAAAATTGGAATTATTCTCAATTTAAACATTTAAAATTTTTTATAAGAAAGTTAAAAAAATTAATAAAAATATTTTAACATCATATAGTCAGTTTTTTTCATTCCCTCCAATATAATTTCTAGGCGATAACTATCATTCTTAGTCTTTAGTGCAATATAAGATTTCAGAGAAAACCAATGTTACGTGTCAAGTATGCTATGAGAAAAAATCAATTTTAAAGTTATATTAACATATAATTCATTTATATGAATATATATGAATATATATTAATATATAATTACCTGGTATTTTATAATGATATTATGTTATAGCGTCTCATATTAACTGACATTGAAACTTGTAACTGAACCGGTTGGAACATGACCTCATGTGCACCTCCCTATACACTAGAGGCTGCGAACTGGTATTAAGGTTATACTGTTGGTATGGTGGGGAGGTGATTCCCTAATGATCAGAGTAGTGATATGGTATAAGATATAATAAATTATCAAACTATAGTAAAAGAAATAAAAATCGAGATAAGAATCAAAATATAAATTTAAATACTTGATAAACATGGACACATCCAAATATAAAAATATAATATAACTTACAGATGATTCAATATAACTAAAACAATAAATAAATAGGAGGTGGTACAATGAATTATTGTACATGTATAATAAAAAAACAAGAGAGTGATGGTCAAACTCCTCAAGCATCGTAAGGTCCAAAAATGTTTTGTGCTCCTAACTTCCTAGTAATAAGACAACAGTAAAAGCATCATTCTATAATATTGGACGTATGAACATGAGATAAACTCAGGTACCCAACTGAAAAAGTATCCAATGAAATGTGTGAGATACACTACATAAGACACACACAATAGTGTATAAGAAAAAAATACCGTCCATGGGTTTTAAATGAATTCTTGTTCATGTATAAAAAAATAACAGGAAAATAAATGAGTAAATAAATGTGACATGTTGTGCTTAGGTTCCACAAGAAAACTTGGATGATAATACCTGCTTCATCCCAATCCACAATAATTTAAAAATATCGTATTGATCCTCATGAAAATATATTTTAGGTATAAACTGAGCCAAAGAATGTGATTTGTCCTGGTGGACACATCCCTGGTAAACATCTATGTAATATTGGTCCTTAATATTTATGTTATCATTACAAATTAGTAAGAGGTACCCTAGACCTATCCACTGTGATCCATAAATGTAAGAACAGAAATTTCTCTTGGGGAACTATAAATACTTATTACCACCAGAGTCCATCTGAGACAATCCATTGTTGGAATCCAAAGTATCATTCTTAGTATGGTGTGAAGAAAACCCTTGAATCTTTTTATTGGTATCGTATAGAGAGTACATAGTATCACTTGTGGCATGATATAAGCTTATAACGACTAATCCTTTTCATTATTTCACCCCTAGGGAACCAGTATAGCTCATAATGATGTAGGAAATACTAAATATGAAACCATACATGACATAACATGTATCACACAAAACATATCGAAACTAAAGTAACTTGTGATCCCATCCTATGTGTCCCATAATTTGAGAGCCAATTATCGATCATGATATGTATTATATCTAATATCATATAAGCCCATCCAAGGAATTTCATAAATAGAACTAGAGTATGACTCAAGGTTTATAACAATACATTTAATAATTAAAATTATTAAGGGAGAAGTATATGTTCATAAACAGTCCACATCTCAAGTCAAGTATTTTAATGAGGGGAGAAACCTACTTTACAAATCAAGGAATAAGAAATACCATTCATGTAATCATTCTGTAACTCATTATATGACATTTAATTCATTAGTTGGCCCTTTTTGCTATTAAAAAAATTCAGGAATTTATAATATATAATAAACAAGGTAGTCCATCCAAAGAAGATAAAACCATACATGAAACATTATAAGATAGGATATTCTAACATGAAATCCATAAAAAACACCAAGTTTATTTCATAACGATTAGTCCTTAACCACTTCTAAGATTGTTTGGTCACTATGAGATAAATTATAGGGGTAATCACATCATTCCAGATTCTAATAAATCCACCCATTACATTTTAAAAGGGAAACAAACCCCAACGAGGGGGTTTATTAGAAAATGCATAATTAATTAAAGGAATTTAGGGGTCAAACCCTTAAGGGTGGTTCCAAAATTAAGGATTATGAGCATTAAAAATGTAAAATTAATTATCATGAGCTACTGGAATTTGGGAGTTTGATTATTTCAAATTTATTTCACATTTATGAGGTGATTTAAGGAAATAATGTCACACACTAGAATGACGCAATTAATAAATATTAAAAAATTAATGTAAATAACTACAGACCACCTACCTTGTTCTTAAGAAGACCCCCAAATACAATATCATGGATTAATTTTGTTTGATATGATTTAAATCAAAAAAACAAACCAATATATATGAAATATAAAGAAATATATCACAATAAAAATATCATATAAAAGGAGAAGATATACTATGAAAGGGGGAAGAGAATGTAGTAGAATCCCCACTAACCTTCAAACGTGATGTCAAATGGTTGAATCGATCACCGTGTGAGGGAGATATCTTCATACCTGAAGATGAAGAAGGGGAGATCAAGGGTAGTCACAACATATGGAGAATATGATAATAAGAAGAGAAAATAAAGAAATTTATAGAGATAAATAGGTTAAATTTACCACCTTTAACATTCCACATGATTTGGATGCATGGTTTGACAAACCATGCTCTATCTGTACTTTAGCCACTATCAAAGGAGATAACTCACATGGAATAGCTATATGATTCAGATAATAATTTCTAGCCTCTTACACCACTATCAAGAACCTAAAATTAGGTTCATTGGAAAGTGGATCCTCTCACACAATTAGGTAAAATAGAGTGAGGCCTCCAACAATACTGGATCAGTTGCACAGCTTCCTCTAGAGGGTTTTACAGTTTTAAACGAACCTTATGACCCTGTCAACCTTATCTAGTTTTGAGTATTTGGGTTCGATGCTCCTAAAAATCCATAAAAAAACTATTGTCCTACATAGGGCCTCGATACAAGTCTAAAAAATACATTTTAGTTCATATCCTTTGGATTTCCATTCGGAATCTCAGTTTACAATTTGTCACATCTACCAAATGAAAATTCAAGTTTTATTAAAAAATTTAATTATGTCTAAAAATCATGGGATACTAAGCTATATTACAAATAATATTAGTATATATTATAATTGAAAATGGAAAGTAAATATTTTTCTGCTAGAAAATGTTGAATAAACTGGAAAAAAAGTAAGTGGAAAATGTATTTCGTTCTGAAAGTTGGATTGTGAAAATTTTGCAAAAGGAAAAGTGTTTAATTCTATGATGAAGTGAATTATATAGAAATTACACTTTGTAAAAGGATTGGTACAATAATAGATACCAAAACAATTATGTATTATTATAACTAACTAATTAATTTATATTTTTACAATGTCAATGGTTATAGGGATGTTGAGGATCTTGTTTTTTCTGTGAAACTTCACTAATGAATAAATATAGACACGTAGATTATGGGAATATAGATTTAATGAATGGAAGGAGGATACCTTTATATAATGATATAAGTAATGTATTGTTTTAATGGTTCATTTAAATCCACTAGACGGAGTAAGGTTTATTTTTAAATACCCATATTAAACACATATTTTATGACTTTCATAGTCCAAATACTATAGTGAGGTTATTGGGGGATATAGTAGAATAACTCCCCTAGATTGGGATAAAATCACCCCAACCAAATTTTTTATGTTTGTATATAATGTGCGAATAATAAAATAGAGATATACAACACCAATTACATCAATTACTATATTAGTATAAAAAACACCATGGGGGTACTATTTCATTATGTACCACTGCATGAATTTATGTACAATAGAATCATGAGGTACTATAACAATGCATTTATTTATGATTTATTTAAAATATTTTATTTCAATAATTTATGCGTATCTAGTAATTTACTCCATGATTTTGTAAAAAAAAATTCCTCTCATTAGATATATGGTTTCTTCCAGAATCATATAAATCACTATGTATTATTATTATTATGATTATGATTATTTCATTTTCCCCTAAAATTATATATTTTATGCAAACAGTTTTCATTAGATATTTAGTGATTCAATAATAATATTTTATATATTTATATTATAAGGGTCACTATATTCCTTTTATGTAAACATTTAACAATATTAGAATTTTTTTTATCCCAGAAGAAGTCCACAACAGTCATATTGATAATAAGTTCATTAATGTTTTTCCCTTGGATGATTGTTTAAATTTTGGAAAAATGGATTCCATTTCTATAGTGCAAATATTTGAAAGTGTAGACCATATTTATTTTAGAAAAATTTGAATCAGAAACAAATTATTTACCTTTTTTACAAATAACATTATTTTTGTTATATTAATCCTTGAGGTTAATTTTTCACATTACTAAATAATAAAATATTCTACACGACAAGATGATTACGAACAATTTTTATATGAATAGAGGAGAGGAAAATAATTCCAATTTTTTAGCCTTATGAATACTAATTTGAACTCTAATTAAATATGTAATATGAAACAAAATCATCAGACACTATAAAACCATTCTTGAATGATAAAAATATTCACCCATAACTACACATGAGTGTTAGTTTCATAAAAAGGGTAGATGTAAATATTCCATTAATGAACAATAATAATACAATTTGATAATTATAGATTAATGAATATATTTTTCTTACACTATAATTAATTTTATTGTCTATTTTTTTAAAAACAATTATTGGTATTGTATTTTATTTTTTTATATTAACAAGTATTTTTAAAAATTATATAATTTAGATTTAAATTTTTGAACAAAAAAATATATTATTAATTAAATATAATTATAAATTGATTCATCATAATCTATTTAATTGGTTTTTATGTGATAATTGAGTAAACTATAGTCGGAGGGGTGAAGTAATCATTGAGATTACATTATGGCTAAATGAAATCACTGCATTCCACCCTCTCTAATATAACTATGATGTTTGATATGAATTAGAGAGATAAGGGTGGGTTATATAAATTTTATGAAATCCACCATTAAATTATTTTTATATTTCTGAATTGAATGAATAATATACACTATGAAGCATAGAATCATGATAGTGATATTGATTGGTTTCATACCATGTCATGGATGGAATTTAGGACATAAAAATGATATTTTATATGAAATAATTCTCTATTTATAGATTCTATTAAACTGTAGATGTGTCTGGTGTGTCTAAAAAAGTAGGTGTATATCTTTTAAGCTTATAAATCCCATAATTAACAATATTTTTACCACACATTATAAAGAAAGGATGTCATAAAAAATTATGACGCATTGTTTTGGGATGGGTTTGGAAATAATTTATATCATACATAATGTAATGTGGTAATTCTTGGAAATAATATTGGATTATAACATGATAAAATATATGAAATGTTATATTACCCTCTATGTATTGGTTACAGACAAGAGAATCATATGTATGGCTTGTTAAATTGTTTGAGATGGTGAATAAATAATGCACACCCATTCTCTGTGACATAAGATATCATAATACTGATGAGAATCTATTTCTATAACAGGGGGATATCACTACCAGTGATACAAAGGAATGTCAATACACTGTGAATGATAAATATTTAGCATCATAATAACATGGATTTAATGTTTTTAAATGATTGCGAAACATATATTTTATTATACACATCATATAAATATCGATATAGTCTTATACAATATCCATATATTATAATGATTAATACTGTAAAATAATAATAAGGTGTAAATAAAATAAACAACACCATGGTTATTTTATAGATACAAGAATTTATCAATGAATAGAAATGAATAATACATAAGAAGGGAAGTATAAGTAAATATTTGTGGTCATAATTTATTTTTTGGGAATATTACAGCAAAAAATAATGAATAACCTACATGTATATTACCTCACAGAATTAGAAATTTCCAAAATATCATAGAAATGTAACATTACCCAGAAGTTGGGAGTTATCATGTGAGCATGATAAGTGTAGCCAATAATCGAAGAGAAGATAGTCTATAATATTTTATTATTTTTATTTATCATGATGAAAGTATCCTAGAGCATTAATTAACATGTGGAATTATTAATTAGTGATATAGGAGTTTGAGACAGATCCTTGGATTAATTAAATGAATTTAGTGTATCTCATTTTGGATACATTTTAGTTAATTTTTTTATTGTTAGGAAATCTAAATTGTAGATACCCTGGAATTTTACAGATATTATTACATGATAATTAACACATATATCCATTAATACCAAACATGTTTTAAATAAGCCTAATTTTTTTAGAATAATCGGGTGATAATAAATCAAATGGTATTAAAACATGACATCCTTATTTTATACTCCATAATGATCTCATAAATCCATTTCAGATCCTATAACTATATATCATAACATGGGGAATACATAAAAAATGATTTTTCTAGTAATTCTAGTAGTGAAGTAAACATATTTACAAAACATAACTTGTGAGTCAAAGGTATAAAATGTAACATAAAAGAGAAGGCTCGAGATTAATTACATGGGAGAATAATATAATGAACATGGTATTATAAGATCATACCAGAATATGAAATCTGGAATAAACATAAAACATGATATAAACATAAATTATAGAAAACAATTGAGATAATATCACATGGTGGACATAGTCTTTAATATATATATTTCACTATCTAATCCCATAGAAGAACTCTTATGATACAAAAACATTTCACAATGAAGTAGAAGGATATATAATTTTTTTGGAAATATATCATTCACATATTGGACATGCATATCATTGAAAAATAAGTGAATCAATCATAAGTTTTAATTATAATAATTAGACAATTAAATAAAATGGGGTACATAATCTTTCAATATATCGTAATCCGAATATATTTCCTAAAGAATTCATTTGATAAATGAATATAATGCATTTCATATGTAATAAAATTAAGGAATAATAATTAGATATATAATTCAGAGAAATATGTATAAAATTTATCAGAAATCCTAGACATAAATGGTTTCTGTTGAGTGGTGAAAATGTTTTTAAAAGGGCACATAAAATATTTTTTTGGGAAAATACAATTTCAACATTAAAATCAAATCTAAAAAACTTTACAAGTTCCAAAACATATTATATATATATATTAAAATTAAACATGGAAATTTATAATATAATATCTAAATTCTTGAGTGTTGATGAAGGTGGTTAATTCCATATATTTTGTATAAGTTAAAAAAAACAACATTCCATTAACACAGTAGAAAAAAGGCTAAAAAGTTATTCATTTAAAAAATGATAAGTATATTACATTTATACATTTTTAAAAAATAAAAACATGGATAATTAAAAATAATACATCATTTGGAGAATTTTATATAAATTTCATAATTTTTTTATAAAACATGGATAAGGAAGAAAAAAAATTTACCAAAGAAAGAAATAAAATCACAATTTAGTAATACATTTTTGTTAAAAATTACAAGTACCAATGTAATTAAAATTATACTATTAAATTAATAGTTAATTAATAATAGTAAAATATTAAAATATATATGGTTTAGGATATTAATATCCATCAATAATTCCAAGGGAGACTTAAATATAATCAATCCCGAATAATGATGAGATTTTGAAATAAACCCCTATAACTATAGTTACCATTGTATTATAAGCCCCATGAATGAAGTAAAATCATATAAAAATTAGAATAACATGATGATAAATATATTGATGATATAAAATTAAAATTTGTATTATATACACTATAAAGCATACAGAGTGGTGAATATAACATATTTTTCAAAGATGAAAAAGTGAGATAAGAAATATCTTAGCTCGAGTGTAGACATTTCATGTATCTCCTTTATCACATATATAATAAAATTATGTCATTTATTTAATTATAGAAGAACATATTATATGTTTAATTCCTTAAACGTTAATTATAGACTTAATTTATTTTAATGACATAGTTAATTTCTTATTTAGTTATGTCAACATCAGGAGTTTTGAGGACACTCAATTCATAACCTCCAAATTAAATTTGTGTGTTGACCATGGTTAAATGGGTAATTATTCGAATATATCCAAAAAATTATTCGTGAAATAATTTTAATTTTTTCCATTAAATGATGCTTTTAAAATTACCACAATTTAGGGGTATTAAAAATGAACTACGTTACAATCCTAAAGAAGATATTCCATAAATTCACATGTTTAACATTTCAATATTCAACGATCATAATGGAAAAAAGGTAAGTGTTATATAATATTTAAATAATTTTAATAATATCTTAATTATAATTTTATTTCATTAAATACACTTAATTATTCCATTCATATGACACTGTAATAAAAAACATATCATATCTCTTTGCGAGGTTGAAGTCTACCATAGACAAAAAAATAACATTATCATTATTTAATGAATTGTAATATATGAAAGTATATTATTTATTGATTTTAAATAATTATTAATATGTCATTAATATCATATATAAATAATAAAACCATCACCATGAATTGATATGAGGGGCGATGATGGAAAACTAACTACATTGCTTCATGAGGTGGTAGTCCTTCTTACACACTACCAATGGTCTTATTTTCCATTATTTGGAAATGGTAATGGTATTGAGTTACCACATTAACATACTATCTTATTATTTTGTGGCATATGATAATATTATTATTCCAATATGATTGATTCTAATTTTATGGTTGTGGAAGATTAAATAGAACAAATATTCTTCGTTTAAAATGATACCTCTTCATCAGACCACATATTCACAATTATATATAAAGACTACCAATAATGGATTTATAAAACAATAATGAATTATAGAACATTATGAGGTATTTAATGAATGTATTTTTTCATAAAATGTATGAAGCACTACTCTTTTTAAGTGTAATGAACTGGGGGATATGACACACATTGAATTTTTGAAAAGAAAAATATATATCAATATTGTTGACATTAAAAAATGCTCGAAAAATAATTTCCACATAACCTTATATGGTATAAGGTCAAAATAATTTTATCCAATATTATATAGGCATGTTATTCTATTATTTTAACCCTTATTTTCATGTTTAATAATTGGTAAACTCAATTTAAACTTAACTGTGATAATTAAATTTTATTGTTTTCCCTATTCATCATAACCAAAAATTTATTGGACATCATTATATAATGTTAATAATTATTATTAAAAATTAAAATAAAAAATTTCAATTTTTTAAATTAAATATTAGTTGTTTAATTACATTGAAGAAACAGTTATCCAATGAAAAAGTATAAAATTTTTTTATATATAATTTCAACATGAAATTGATTCCAATGATGTAAATTGGATTAATAAAGACCTAATATAACTACTAATACACTTATTCTATTTTAAAATAAATTATTATTTTTTAATGATTTAAATGAAAATGGGGTTTTCAATAAAAACCATAATTTTTCACAACTAATTAAAAAAAATTAGAAAAATTAGAAATGTTCATCCTTTGATAATTTGTTCATTTTCATTCCAAAAATGATATTAATTTTTTTAGTTAATATTTCATTAAATTTAATAAATTTATTATAATATTTAATCACAAGAATCCAGAGAAATTACTTTTGAATGATACAATTTTTTTTAAAATAAAATAAAAATATCAACATTTAAGGGATTATTTATTAATAATCAATCAATAAATTTATATTCAGCTATATATATATATATATATATATAATATTGTTAATAATATTGACACACGATAATTTAATTGCTTGGTTATAATGTTAGTATATTTCATGGTTCATTTAATATCATTGTTGCATGTCATATATGATATCAAAAACATTTAGTTCTTATTTTAAAATATGGGGGTGTTACATTGTACCATCTTAAATAAATTATATCCTTTAAATTTGAACTTTTTATCATTCTTCAAGGGTTTAAATCATGAAATTTACTTTCTGTAAAACAAAAATTATAAAAAAACGTTTATAAAACATCATCTTAAAATAATGGAATGTAAAATTTTAAGGTCATCTAGAATAACACATAACATGGATTCTATGTAGGAGAACAATATTGGAAAGTAAAAATATGGAAATTTCTAAAATATATAAAAATTTATAGGGATTGATAGGGATAATTTATCAGATAAAATTAAATGATCTAGAGAATTTTAGTTATCAAAAAAATTAAAAAAAAATTATGATTGAAAATATTATTAATTAATTTTATATTAATTTAATTGGACGATATTTTTTTCATGATCCACATCCTAGAGATGAGTAATTTTCTTAATATTAAGATTAAGAACACTATAAAATATACATAACTTATATCTTATTATATCAAGAAATTTTTATTTCTTTAGTTCTTCCACAGCTTGATTCTAAATCAACAATTACTCTAATGAATGAATATTCAATATGATATATTATTCCTAAGGAACAAAAATTAACTTTCAAAAAATCATAAGATATGTGTAACAATATAACCCTACTATATTTGTTAACCAAAATAGTTACCACAATATAATATAATACCCCAAATGAATATGAATATAATAATTCTCAATATTCTACAATAAAACCAAAGGTTTATCAAAGATCATTTCATAAAAAATAGAAATATATTTTAAACTACATCAATAACCTCAACACGATATATAGTTTTAACATAAATTGTTATCTGATACCATTATACATATACCTCTTGAAACACAATATCATTCCTCTAAAACAATATTTTAAATTATTAGAAATTTTTTTATATATTTCATCCCAATTATACATTTTCCAAACGATATTTAATCACCTTGAAATACAAAAAATGAATAATTATTTGGTCCTATAATATGATTCCCAAAATCCACTCAACATTTGACCACAAAATCAAGTTTGTATAGAATATACCCCACAAAAATATTAATTCATATAGGCTAATTGTAGTTGAGTAACCCTTATAATCCTTCTATTTGCAGTTAAAATATGGAAACATTTTTGGATATGATGGGTTTTTGAATATCTTATAATTTAACCTCAAAATAAACTATTTAAAAAGATGAAATCATATTCCCAATTCAACACGACATTATTGAATTCACAATAACATTATGAAATTAATCTAAAATAACACATCCCATAAAATAAAAATTTTAATGCCTATGGTTTTCTATCTAGACCATAATATTACACAAAATCAATGAATTTTAATCTCCTATAATTTCCTCTATATAAAACACATATCAAAGATTATATTTCATATAATATTGTGTTTCACATTAAAATATCACCTTTTCAATAAATAAATATTATAGGTCATTAGAACCTCTCAAAATATTCTTGAATCCCATAAATGTAAAAATTATATATAATAATACTTAGAAGGTGTATGATTCTTATAACTGTAATTGTATTAAAAAAATATATCAAAACATGATTATTGAGTTCCAACACTAAAAACGTCAATAATTCCTCTTAAAATATTATCATAACACTGTATTTTATGAATGGATCTTTGGATTAGGTCATTTACATAGATAATGTTAATGTTTTCCACATATATGATATATAAGTATTTTTATTTCCTTATATCGATCATTATTTCGCTATGTGTTGTTCACTTCACTTTTCATTTTCCTTTAGTAATTATCGTCATTTTCACTTATTTTCCATGAGGAAATCATATTCCAAATCCTTTAAGGAATTTTCTATAGAGGGTCTTTCCACATTTTCTACATGTAGAATATTTATATTCCTTTAATTATCATATTTTAAAATTTTACTTTCATAAGACACAATATTTCTATTAGGTATTATTATTGGAAATTCAACTATGTTCTTTCTATTAATGGTAAATCAAGATGTCTCATTTGGAATGATTATATAATGTTTAAATTATATTCCAATGATTTTAAACATAATTTTAGGAAAATCATTACATTTATTATCACATTGGTTGTTGGTGTGATTTCCTATTTTTTATATCATTAAATAAAAATAATAAGAGAAAAAGGATGATAATTAATTAACATAAAAAATGGGGAAAGTTATAATTATTGATTGAATAACATATAAAGGATAAATATATCCTAATATATTAGTTTCTATGATTTAATATAGTTTATCCCTAGTAGTGATATTTATTAGGGTTTTAACCTAAATATTTTCTCCAGTCCTTCTAATAGTTCATAATTTTTTTTGTGAATTTCAAAAGAGTATCCCTAGAGAATGTAAAACAAATCATGATTTAAGGACCATATTAATCTTCTAAGTGGATATCGAGTCAAACCTAATTCACCAGTTTTGGATTGATTACCCATAGGTAAAACAGTTCCAAATCCACCTCTAATAATATTGTCTAGATAGGGATATAATTTCATGGAACCCATTAGATTTATACTTTACCAAAACTGTTGGAATTTTTTTAAACATAGTATTATCCTTATAAATATCCATAGTATTCTCAATATATAATTCTACTCGTATTGAACAAAAATAATTAGTCATTCATATGATACCAACTATAGTGAAACATGAATTTTAAACATATTATTGAATGATTCTGATCATAAATATCCATTAATACACAACATGGATTGAGAAGGCCTAGTGTATTCGGAATACTAGGGTTATGATACATTTAATGGAAAATAAAACATAAAATCTATATTATATTCTCCATAATGGGAACCTAATTTTTTTTTGAGATCCTAAAACAATATGGAATAACCTAGGGAATATAAAGGAAAAAGGGTGAGATAAAAATGCCATTAGTGGAATAAAAATGAAAAAGAAGAATAAATTATGTGTCAATGGTATAATATGATGACACAAAAGGGAAGTATTAAGATTAATAACATGGTACAAAAACATAAGAAAAAATATAATTAGATACTATAATTATAGATAATTTGGAAAAACATAGAATATGACATAAACATAAGTCTGGTCTAATCATTAAGAAAACATCACATGGTTTATAGAGTCACACAATGGATTAGGTTCACTCCCTAATCCCATACACGATGTATCATGAAACTAAAACATATTCAATGAATTGGATGGAAATACAATTATG
This sequence comes from Viscum album, assembly GCA_963277665.1. Lineage (NCBI taxonomy): Eukaryota > Viridiplantae > Streptophyta > Magnoliopsida > Santalales > Viscaceae > Viscum > Viscum album. The sequence continues at coordinate 1,751,222,472 of OY728152.1, forward strand.
ATCTCACTCATCAAATTCATATCACATAAATACATATGTGTTACATATAAAGAAATTTATCATAAGGAAAAAACATATTTATTACCCATGGATATAAAATGGATTTCATAATAAGTCTGTATATTATAATCTTAAGGTATTTATTAAATAATGCGTTTTAGAAATGAATATAGGGAATGTATTAACATATCAAATTATGGTAGAATATTATAGGTATATACTTTATAAATATTTTAATATATATATAATTCAGAAATAATCCATATCATCAAAGGTTTTCGTCATCTGTGAAAATGTTTTTAAAAAATTACATAGAATACTTTTTTTTGAAAAAATACCCTCTTCACTTTAGAATTAGTATATTAAAATAGAAAAAACAACAAAATAATACTATAAATTTGTTTTTAAAAAATAATCAAGTAAAATAAAAAATGTAAATTCAAATAATTTAGTGGTCGAGATGGTAGGTAATTATGTACATTCTGTATAAGTTAAAGAAAATGCATTCCTTTCAAAATATTATAAAAAAGATATAATGTAGATCATTTATAAAATGAAAAGAACATTCATTTCAATCAAAATTTCAAAAATTAAATAGTAGTTAAAACTAGATTAAAATCATTTTTTGAATTTTAAAAACAATAATGAAATTATTTTTAGAAAACATAGATATGGAAGAAATATGGTTTTCAACTGAAGAGAGAAATAAATCATCATTTTCATAAAACAATTTATATCATTATATGTACCAAATATAAGAATATGTTACTATCACATGTAAATATCCTGAATAACCAATGGAGATGGAAATTTATTTATTTCAGGGTAGAAATATCTAACAAATCCTTCGTTGGAAACTTAAACACAATCAATCCTAAATAATTATTTGATAATGAAATAAACCCTAACTATTCTTAACATTTGAATCATGAACAATATGAAATATGTTGCATAATATTAAACATTAAATACCATGAAATCAATATATTCATAATGTAACATTAAAAGGGTCAGTATATGCAACACACATGTAAATAACTTAGAGATATAGAATATGTCTAACATAAGAAAAAGTGATACTAAAAATCCATTACCTCGAGTACATAAATGTCATAAATTACATTTATCTCATTTATAATAAATATATGTCACTTATTATTTTTATTATTTTTTATTCCCTGGGTAAAACTAGTATAATTATACCAATTACTTCACATATTTTAATAAAATATTTAATTAGTTATTTAGATATGTCCACGTCGGGTGTTGTGAGGACGTTCAGTTCATAATCTCAAAATGAAATTGGTGTGTGGAACATTTTCCAAGGGTTTATTTTTATATAAAATATCGAATAATAATCATTGAATAATTACCATTATTATAAAAAAATTAATCTATTAGAAATATCACAAAAATATTGTCATTAAAAATGTACTATGTTATAACAATGAAGATGGTAGGTTTTTTGTACGCATGTGTAACTTTACATTTTAGTTTATAATATTAGAAATAATGTATGTTTTATTATATATTTTTATAATTACTATCATATCTCAAATAAAATATTATTTCATTAAAAAAACTCACATATACTATTCATGTGATGCAGTAATAAAAAATGAATCACATCACTCCGTGAGGCTGCAGTCTAATGTACTCAGGAAAAAAACATCATTATCCAATGGATGGTATGGTAAAAGGAATATGATATATTAATTTTATATAATTATTTATATTTCACTAAAATCATATATAAAAATAAAATAAAAAATAATGAACATCAATGAGTGGTGATGATTGAAAATGAATTACATCACTTCGTGAGGTGGTGGTCAACCATACACATGAATTATAGTTTTGTTTCTTATACGAATGGAATGGAGATGGTATTAAGTTATTAAATTAGGATAATAACATATTAATATGTGGAAGGTACTTATTATATTATATTAGTATGATTTAGTAATATTATAAGGATGTGATGGAACAAAAAAACAATGAATCTCACTTAAGAACGTTAACTCTTCTTCGGACCAACTCTTTTAGATTACATCTAAAGAATCCATATATTGGATTTATGAAAACAAAAGGGACTCTAAAATGTGGGGTGTCATAAATGGAAGGTATTTGGGAAGCTATTTTATCGACAATAATTCCTTTTATGTGTAAATATGATAGTATAATGGGTTCCATTTTATAACTGGTGGAAAGGATAGACATGATGTTTATAAAAAAAGTTATATCCAAAATTCAAACATAATAAAAGGCAAACAATTGGCTTATTCTATGACCATAGAATATATATCATATAAATATGTTAACATAATAGGGTTCTTAATAGTTTTAGGTCATTTAAATCTAAATATTTTTTAACCCCTGATAAACCCTATATAATCATAACAACAGTGATAATTTTTTACAATTTTTTCAATTAATTATGAATGTAAATTAATAAGAACATATTTACATTAGTAATTATGATGATTCAAAATATGTTATCCAATTTGTTAAGTTCAATTTATATTAGTATCATAGTTTAATTTAAAAATAATCTTCTAGACACATAAAAATATTCTCTAATGATAAAGGATAACATTTTATTTTCAATTTAAACCTATATTTAGTTAAATGAAAAAAAGGATAATAATAAAAAATTTCAACTAATTTTACTTCTATTAAATTTTAAATTAAAATATAACTTTTCAAATGACTCAAACAAAAATATATTTGTCAATTAAACAAGTATTTGTTCATTCTTTATTAAAAGAAATCTTACATTTTAGAAAAATACAAACAATTTATCCTGTGATATTATGAAAATTTTTATGACAAATAATATGTCAATTTTCTAAAATACCATTTTAAAAAATATATAAATAAATTATAATATTTTATCATAGAATGAAAAAATATTTTTTAGAAGAATAATATTTTTTGTAGAATAAAATATCATTATTAAATATTTAGTTCTTATTTATTTAGATTTTATCAATAAATCTATATTGAGTATGATATTTATATATATTTAATTAATTATTTTATAAAATTTTATCTACTAATCGATCATCTATGTTATAATCTTAATATATTTTGAGGGACATTTGTGCTTGGTGTTGCATGTTTTATACACTATCAAACATTTTGTTCTTCTTTTAAAATATTGGTATGTTATATTCATTATCTAAAAGAGTTTTTTTCATATATAATTATAAAAAAAATTTATTGATTGATTTAGTAATTGATATCCATTTCAATATTTCATTTTTTACATTTTATAATTTTACTCCCTCCCTTTTTTTCAATTCACTAGAAGTGGAATTATTAATTACTATTGTAGTATTGTAATTTTTTTCTTCATTAAAAAATTTATGAAAAGATATTTTAATCATTATTCCCTCTATTTAAATGGTCCTACATTCTATAGAATATAGTTGACCATATGGTGTGTACCTTTAGATTATCGGTATGTATGTGGTAACATAGTTCTCCAACTCTTAATTTTATAAAATAAACATCTTACAATGGTATTTTTTTGTAGAAATGTGTGGGTTAATATTTAAATGATTTTTAAATTTTTAGATACATTCTAAATGGAAAAATTTAAAAAATAACATACATACTAAGACCCAAGTCATATATGTACTCTCATTTTATATAGAGTAATATAATAAGATTTAAATTATACACCAGGTCATTGGGATTGAGATAGAATAATAGTTAATAAATTAATATAATATGAAAATAAATTTTATTTGGATCCTTTCCTTGGACCAATCATCAATCCTTCCATTTTCACTTTCATTTTTTCTAATACAATAGTTTCTTAGTATTATAGAAACATTATATGCAAAAACCTCCGCATATAATATTTTAAAAACAAAATATAAAAAATTACCTAAACAAATAGAGAAAATGTGCTTCCCCTTTTTAGAAACATTCTAATGTTCTATTATATTTATTCTAACCTTATATATATACTAATTTTATCTTGGCCAATGAAAAATGATATATTTCAAAACATTGGTTCCCTTATAGGGGAATTTATATCAAATTAAATAATTAATTTAATCTACACAATATATTCATTTTGAATTGGATGAATAGGTCATTTTTTGATAAATTATATAATATTGACCATTAGTTTGAAAGGATACTTTTTTCAAAGTATTAAAGATGATAATACTTGAAAATTGATATCTTATTTTCTAAATATTTATTTTATTGATTCATGTGAATCTAAAAATATTAATTATAATCACATTTGGTAGGTATGTAAGAGTACATAAATAAAATAATGATGGATATTTTTTGGACTTATTATGATAATCCTATTAATGAAATTATATATTCTTCATCAAAATAATCAAACTAAAATATAGACAAACTTATTTACTACAAAAATTAAATTTCCTTTCAGTTTAAAATTTAAAAAAATATCATGTTGAATTAAAAATTATAACAAAATTGATAATAATATAAGGGAGAAATAGAATATGTCGTGATTTGGGAATTTATTTTTATTTTAGGAAAAATTAACATTTAGTATCTCTATAATTTTCCACCTATAAAATTCACTAGTTGGGTGGAGTTAAAATGGAATTTACTTTAATGGTAATTTATAAATTCAATAATTAGTTCCATAATAATGGATATTTATTTGATCAGAAAAACCACTATAAAAAACATGTATAATTAATGGTAAAGTTTTCCGAATCCTTAATAAAGGTGTACAAATCAATTAACAAAACATAATAACATCCTCGTTTTATTATATAAAAAATTTATTTATAATGACACGAACTTCTTGGGTGCGTTATATAGTGGCGGATTCATTAGAAACTATCATACAAAACCAAAGGAATTATTAATAATATAATTTAAAATTCACAATAATATTATAACATAGGTTTTGTAACAAGAGGTGTTCATATGGTAATGTCATCAAAATTTCATTTACAAGAATTTTATTTTTAGTAATTGACTTCTTTTTGGATTAAAAATTATACTAATATACAAAAATACAAATTATATAATGTTACAATATTTTTATGATTTTATTCCCTTTAAAATTTCATTTATTAATGCTCTCTTATTTTATACACTAAGAGTTTTTCTAATTCATACTAGAATTGACTGTTTCAAAAACCATTGAATAACCAAGGATTAAGGGAATATTCAAATGTTCCTTATTCATATTGTTATAAACAAAAAAATCTTGGGAACCATTTTAATGTGGATTCTAATAGATATATAAACTACCTTATTTATAAAATGGTTAACAACGTGTTAATAAGAAATTTGTTTAATCACCGCTTTACCAGTAAAAGAATACTAATTACCAGCCTTTAATATGTTTTAACCATAACTATAACTATCAAAATAATAAAATGGATGATATGAACATATAAATATATTGAATAAAATATAAATATAAATTTAACAACCAATATAATATTTTTCATCATAAATAATCAAAATATTGGAATTATTTTGGAATATTCAGTAATCAATTTAATGGAAAATATGAGTGGCGTAACATTACTCGAGCAACGAGATTTGATACATGAATAAAATCACCAAATGAACTCCATCATGATCAATTGTCACTATAGGATATCAATTAATTCCAAATGATAAAATAAACCACAGAGGAATGATTCTCCTCCCAAGGATTCAATCCAAAAAACAAGAGAAGCATCTGAATATTAAAATCATTATATGAATTTATTTAAAAAGACATACAATGGATAGATTTATGATTTAAAAAACCAATATCATAATTAATATAATATATTTTACTAATTTTACTCAAGTATTTAGTCACCAAAACAATTATTCCTCATAACATTCCTAAGACCATGACACAACACCGATAATTAGTAAAGTGTCCCTTTTTACGGCATCACATCAAATAGAATCTATATGATTATTTAGGAGAACTTATAGGGTATGGGTATAAACTCAGTAGCATTTCCCAACTGGCTCTAATAAAAACCAATATATGATTAATACAAGCACGAAATTCCAATACATGTTTTATAAAATATTCATATAAAAATAGATTATCAAAACAATTTATTGAAAAACCCATTTTCGAAATAGAATATAATGTAATAATCAGTTAAAATTCGTAATTCACTTAAATCATAATGAAATAATAATTAAATACACCACCTATTTGTTATAAACATAATATAAATTTGTAATATATATTATTAATTATCATTTTGTATTTCGATATTACTAATAACGTTTTTAAATAATACATATTTTGTTTTATATAACTCAACCCACAATCAAGTGGATTTACAAATTTTGAACACTATGTTATAAATAACATAACACCTATAAGAGAAAATGTTTTTTTAGATGTTTTCATACTTTTCATAAATATAATCTCATCATGAAGATTCCTATATTAGAAAATTTGTAATAAAAAATTCGATCTAAGTGGTATAAACACATGTATCATTAAAAAATTAATCAATTCATTTTCCAAGATATTAAACGATGCAATGTGTCATATAAGTAATTAATAAAAAATAATTCTAAATATAATTATTCAAATGAAATCCAGAAAACAACCCCTGATTTCAAAAAAATTAGTAAATGTATATTCTTAAATCATATCAATATACCTTTCCAAAATCCCTAATTTGATAAATCAAATTATGGATATCAAAATATCATTTTTCTTAGAATCAACTATTTATCTAATAATAATTAAAATCATTTATAAATTTTTTTACCATTTATTCTTATAAATATTTTTTTTTGAATTCATAAATAAATCACAATGTGACTAAACCAATTTAGTAATAGAAAGGAGCCACTTACCATGATTTTATTTAATTATAATTACAGAAGTCCATAATTTGATGATATTAATGGTTTGAAACAACAAGAATTATTAATAATATTAATCCATAAATAATCATTTATAAACTATATTGACTAAGGATATTTTAAATGAAATAAGGTATATTCAATTCCACTTGGAAAACTGAAGCTCAATTTTAAAATCCTAGTGAATCCTTTTATAAAATAGTAGAGAACCCATAGAGAGTGGCATAAATGATACTAATTTTTATTTCTGGAATATGTACATATGTGAGGAAATGTTTTTGAGAGTAGTACAACCCTTATGAAACTTCATAATTTCAGTTGAAAAATGTTATAAAGCATTATTTTTAAATTTAATTCTTGTGAACATTGAAATTAACTAATTAATGTCATTTAAATATTTCCCAAAATTATAAATAAGATAAATAAAATATATTATCATATAATTAATACCATAATTATATAACCAATACCATTCATCTAATAAAATTTTTTATATCCCACTGTAAAATATGAGACCATCACTGATGCAGATAATATAGAGATCCTAAATATAATAATTTTTCACAATGATATTATCTATATATAAACACAGTTACTTTTAAATATTCTATAAATATTCTATTTAAATTTCATTATTTTGTTAAAACCCCCATTATTCCTCTATTTTTTCACATTAAGAACCTCAATATTATTTCACAGAATTTAATTTTATACACAATCCTCCAAAACTATTATTAAAATATCCATATAAAACAATATTTCTGAATATAGATATTAGATCACTATCATTAAATATAAATTACATATGAAATTAATTGAAAATTTACCTCAATTAAAAATCCAATTTAGTGATTTAATTCCAAAATTTCATCAAATTAGTCTCCCCAAATTAATTCACCAGTCATATGATTCAATGAAAAACCCCATAATTAATTTATATAAATTAATCTCCCACATCAATATCTCCATTTAGTAAATTTCATACCAATAACATTTTATGAAAAACATTCCCTCACTCATTGTCTAGATGATATATCCTGATGAATTCCCATTATTTTATTATTCTTGTAAATCAATTACTATGTTTACGTTAATATTATGAAAGAAAAAATTCAATACCTCCACAATAAATTATTAAAATTTATCACATATTAAGGATAAATAAATTCTAATAAATAAATATATATCATTGTCTATATCATTGAATTAACTCAAAAAATAGGCGATACAATTCATCCCATTAAAGAATTTTTTATCTCTAATAATTTACATTGTTCATTAAAAATACTCTGTTCAATCCAACTTCATGTATGGTTATAATTAATGAATATTTCAGTTTAATAAATTTGTATCATGAGGTGAATACATATTCAACCATTAAATGTGTAAATTAATATTATCTTCTATAAAATTTTGAATATTCTAATCAGTGATACAATTCACCAATGTATTCCATAATCCTAAAAAGGACCCTTTTATTTAGGAAGTAGTTTTAATTGCTAGCATAATTATTGGTACTATATAATTAGAGAAACATTCCAAAAAATATGATACCGAATAAAAAATATTCATGGTCAAATTTAATGACTAACATAATATTTAAACGAAACATGATTAGAAATCATATTATTAAAAAACAATTTAGCTAGACCTATCATCTCATTTATGTATGAAGGTTACCCAAACATCCATTTATGAGTCTCTATCCAACAATATGGTGACTATTATGGTTTAATATATTAAAATTAAAATATTACCATATATATATCTACTATTCACGACTAATATTATAGAAAAAATATATTAGTGTTAATTTATCACCTTAATGGGTTTTATAGTAAAAGTCAAAAGTATAAATTATTTACCCAATATTAATAATTAGTAATTAACTTTTCCTATCTATTTGTGAATTTTAATTAAAGATAGTACTTTTTAGGAATCTTAAATAATATTTATTTCCCAAAATAGAATTTAAAAGTATAATATTGAGGACAATCAATGAAAATAGGATATTAAATAATAATAATTCCAAAATGTTACATTGATGGAATATTATCGTGGTCACCAATTAAAAAATATTATTTAATTGGCATGAAATTCATTGATTTTATATATAAAAACATTACTTAACAATCTATAAATGGAATCCTTAGAGTTATAGGTAATATAATTATAAAATTCATAGAGATATAATTACCTTTCTATATCATATTGTGTAAGAGATATAACAAAACAACCTTTCATTGATGCCCTACCACTTTCTATTGAAATTACAAAAAAAATATGGAAACCTATTTTCTTATTCCTAAAAACTATAATTGGAATATGATGTTATGATATATATTTTTTGATTCACAATGAACTATCCCACTTGAATAGTGGAAAGAAATAAAAATAAAAATCATTTCTATTCCAACTTTATGAGAATAACCATATATCCTTTGAATTAAAACACTAAATCAAACGAATATGAAATCTATCAGTGGTATCCCCCATTTATTTTCCATTCATTATCCTATTATATTACTCATCCATGAACTATTTATCTATTATTTACTCCATGAACAAGGATATCTCAAAACAACTTAATATGAAATACCCATATATCATTTCATTTATCTATATGCGAAGTCTACTAATAATACCACCATCTATATGGGATCTAAAAAATCCTTAATTTTTAATGATAATTCATTCTCAATGAATCTTTCACTACATCACCTATACTTAGTGTATACATAAGAATAAAATAATAAATTTCATGGATAATTTACCTAATTTTATTGTCTCAGGTTGAGATCCCATTTTTGAGAAATTATACTTTAGACTATTATAATATTAATATATACCAAATTTCCCACTAAAAATATAATATCTTTATATCATGAATAAAATGAAAAATAATTCAAAAGCATTAATAATACATAAAATAATTAATTTATCAGATGTCAATTACCTAGACCAATATTTTATAACCTATTCTTTATTCATAGGAATATATCTTAAAACCAAACTATATGAATCAAAATAGACTCCATAAATAACTCTTGATTCATGAATATTATCAATAATCATGTAAGTATACTATTTAATTTCTCTAATAATTATTTGAAATTTAATATTTACTAAAAAATTTATACTTACTCATTTATGAATTTCATGGGAGAAAATAATTATGATAATTAATGAATTAATATATAAAAAGATTAAAATAATCATAAAATATTTCATATAGATAAATAAATCCATCGGTATGTATTAGGAAATAATCACATTAAACTATTTTGGATCCACTACTATTACTACTTTAGAATCAATATATTGAATAAAAGTGAATTTCTATATCAAAAAATTAAATTTCAACAACTAGGCATACAACAATGCTCTTGTAAAATTTCAAAAATACTCTCTAGAAACATCACTTGATTTTCAATCCTTTTTGTATATACCTAAATATCACCCACAAAACCACTAAAAAGGTAATAAAATAACTTCTCAAGTCTTGGATCATTAATTAAGTATATATAAAATGTGTTTCAGTTACACTGAAAAGTATAAAAAAATTTTATAGTTGTTATATTATTATATTAATTTCATTATTTACATTTTGTCTTCACAAATGATATGTATATTTTATTATTATAGTAGAAACCACATTATATCCCTTAAAATGGAAAAAATATTATAAATTATGGTATATGAAAATTTTCTCCATAATAATTTTTAATGAGTATTTATAGTCAATTATTTAACAAAAAATACATCCAAATTTATCAAAAAAGTGAACTAGATTCACCAAAGAAGAATGCCTTGGTCAAATTGATCCCTTATTATCATGATCGTTGAAATTAAACTATAATTCACTCAACTCAACTGGTACATTAATATATAATGGAGTAGAAATTCATAATTTCTTATAAAGAATTTATATAAAATATTTCTGATCCCTCTATAGTGGTACTTCAAAAAAATACTAAGTGACGAAATTTAGTTCTTGGTTTACCCAACATAAAGTAATGGTATTTTATTTACCACTAGTAATCCATGTACCATTCCCACTAATTGACAAGATATAACTCCAACATCACATTCCATTTGAAATTCCCTACTATAATGTATATCACACCCACACATCAATGTGGGGACAGATTCATTTAGTTTGATAAAAATTCATATTCTTCTAAAACATAACATTTTAACCTTGAATAAACTCATCTATTTCATTCCAATAGTTATGTACTTCATTTTCATCTAAAATATTAACATAACCCATGTAATTTTAATGTTAACAAAATTATCAATAATGTTGGGAATTTAAACATATAATTAATACTTTAACACATTAGAGTCTATATATTCAGAAAATTGGATTTTATTCCATTCATAAGTAAAATTTAAAAATTGATAATATAAAACTCCACTATTATTACACTACTAACTATCTCCATGTATGTAGTAATTATTATTTATATTATCCCAATTGTAGGTAATAGTCTCATATAAAAACACTATTCCTTAGGGTTCAAATTCATATCTAACTTCGATAAAAAAATCAAACATTGAAAACATTGAATTATACTCAATTATTTAAATATTTACTTAATCACAATCTATATTTTTAATGAATTTTTAAAATTAATGTATAGTAGTGAATATTGAATATTGAAGATATTTTTGATTATTTTGATCAATAAAAATTCTATCCTACATTAATATCCACCCCCACAACTATGGTGGTCTATATAGTAAATAGAACATAATCTATACCATTAAGATTGTGGGTTTATTTAAGAACATAAATTTATGGTCCATATTTTTCACTGACAATTCAATCATCCATTGTCCAAAATCAATTATAAATACAAGTGGATACTAATTTTTAAAAATTAAATCATAATCACATTTCCTCAACAGATATTAGTTAATGATTCTATTTAGTTCTTAAGAATTCAATTAAATCATCCTTAAATAATATATTATTTTGGAGCCACCTCCACAACTATTCAAGTTTTTCATTTAGTGACTATTTTAAGAGTAAATATTTTTTCAGTCCCAATTTAATTTTCTTAATAAAATTCCATAATATATCTTCTAGTATACATTTCGCTAAGGTTTTATCTTATTTTACTATCAATAAATAAAAAATTCATGCAATTATTATTTTCCAAATCATTTTCAATTAATATTTTAAAAATGAAAAACTTAATATCCATTTGAAATCCATTTTTTAATTCTTTTCAAAACCATTTTTATGTTTTTAAACTACATCATATCTTCATTGGTTCATAAACCCGTCCATATTTTAGACATTTATGGTATGACCCTAGGATTAAAATCGTATTTGATTTTTAACAACTATTTTTCTAAATACAGAACTAGGTAAATCAATGTTTTCCTTAAAATGAAAACCTATGAATTTTTATATGATGATTTTGAAATTCAAAATATAAGTAATTTCCTTGAATCTAAAACATCCTATAACATATGCAAGATTTAATTAATTTTTTAATGATCAGGACTTATAACCCAAATAATGAGGCTCAATGAGATTTCCACCTATCCTAATGCACACTCTCCAATATATAGATTATTTTTGCTAGTGGAAGGGGATAAAATAATCCATTGTGCGATTATTTTCAATTATATATATAATAAAAATGTAAAATACACTTGGGAATGTAAAACATATTTTCTAAAATATTTTTAAAAAAACTACGATATAATTACTTTATTTTAACAAAGACCAATACTAAGAGAATGAAAATTACTGAACATAATGTTACTGAAGTTTCAAGACACCCTGAATCCTCTTTAAAAATCTATATTTTGGAACTATGACTCACCAATGTTGAATAAAAATGTATATATTAAACCTACATGAAGTAAAACATTAACTATATGAGCACCATGTAGCACATATATGGTGTTATTATATATACATTAGGATTTATACAAGGTCTAATATAAAACCATACATGTGTAATCCCAAAATTACCCTAGATTACAATGTTTATAGGATATTTATTATAAAATAATTTATCAAATATTTTACATGAAATAAGTACATATATCAATATGAAATAAATAAATAATAAATTAATTACAATATTTATATTAAATTATAATTCAATAATATTTGATGTTATTAGTCTTATGTAATAACAAAATAATAGTATTTATGATATCATAAGATTCCCTATTTTAGATTGAATAAAAATAATAATAGTAATTAATCATATATTTTTTTATCTAACTAGAAAATCAATAATGATTATTCATATGTTTTGAAACCATGTATTTATATATATTTACCCCTTTATAGAGTATGCGGTTTTATATGTTCTAACAAAATTATAAAAATATGAGCTCAGATATGATCTGACCCTGATAATGAGGGTTCCCAAATAATTATTTTTTTATTCAACTATAATTTTCTGCTACAACAGAGAATATATACCAATGATTTGGTTAAATTACTGGTATAAGTGTATTATACTAATTATTTTATCTAAACCCCCATATAGTTTTATATTATTCAAATTATTTATTAAAACCATTGGTTTTTTTACATACTCCAATGGTTTTAACAAAACAATAGTATAGGGATCCACTATATAATTAGAGTGGCCCTGATCCAATGCTCGATTCTATCTCCTTTATAATTGGTATAAAAGTCCCCTTCAGTTCCCCTTATAATATATGTATTTTTGATAACTATTTATCTATTTTTGGGTTAAATCGTCATGGTATATATTTCCCAGTCCCCTTATGTCTTATTTTATTCCCTTCTTTTTTCATTTTCTCTCCAAATAATGTAATAATATACTTCATTTTTATGTTTTAAGAATTAATTTTTTATGTATTTTTGGATTCATAAAAAATTTTAAGGAATTATATTATTTTATTTAGTTGGAGAATATTGGGTGTTATCTGATTTATCATTTCTGGTTTGTGTTTCTATATACATCATTTCGATTACATTACCATGAGTCTATAAAATATTAAAATTATGTTTTTCATATAGGTTAAATTGTGTTGATCATTTATAGTTAATTGGTTATAGTAATTTCATATGTTTACCATGGTTTTAATGAGATAAATTGGGATTTTAAATATAAATTCACTTTTCTAGTGTTTAAAATAATATAGTAGAAAAGGCGATTGAGTAAATTAAATTTTATTAAAAAATAATTTATACTCTTATAAGAAATTATTTATTCAGTGTTACTAACATCTAATCACATGGGTTTGAATGTTTTTTTAAATATGAAGAAATTTTTTTATTAATATAAATATTTTTTGTTTTTATTAACATCGATAATTATTATGATGTTTTTGTTAATTTCATTTTTATGTGGTGTTATTGTTATTTTTTTCATAATTTCATTTTTTTATTGTGTTTTCTCAAGAATTTAAGGAACTATTTATGTAGTGTTATGATTTTTGAATTTTTTTTGATATATATATAATAGTTATTTATTTAAAAAATTTATTTTTTGGGTTTTTATTAATTTCATTTGAAAAAATTAATTGTTGTTTTGAAATCAAAATCTAGGTACCTAAATTTATCATTGTTAACATAATTTCAAAGAGAGTAATTTTGATATTGTTGGGGAAAAGTTGTTCTTATTTTAATTTTTACCCTTGATAAAAACATCATTATATATTATATTGTAAAATATTTTTTATGCTACATGCTACAAAACATATAATTTTATTTTCCCTCATCATAATAATAAAATTAATTCTTACCTTCATGTTAACCCTCATATCAGACCTCCATTTTATAATTTTTTTTATTTATTTCCTTCCATTATAAAATTTGAGCCTATGAATTGATGTTTTATTTTATATTACTCTCTCATCATGTTATAATGTCATAAATTTATAATATGACCTACGAATATAAAAAATATTACATGAAATATATATATATATATATATATATATTTAGTTATGGAAATATTTTTTTATCATAATATGTCTTAAAAATATTCATTATTGTCCTAAATTTCATCATTATTATCAACTATTTTGATTTTAATATCACATTATTTTTATTATCAGAATTTTTGGAATTAGTATGTATATATATTTTCAGATCTGAAAAGTGATTTAAAATATTGCTGGTTTTTTTTCATAAACCAAGTTAGGAAGCCATCCAACCCAACACACGACCGGGTTTGGGACAATACTTAGAGGGGATTCATGATCCTCCCGGGCTGGCGACTAACAGTGGGTGTCAAAATTGTCATAGTGGGAATGATTTACCCAAATAAATAAATATGATCAATAAACTAAATATAAATAAAGACACCCATATCGTTATACAAAAACTATTGAAAAAAATTGATTTCAATAATAAATCCAAATCACACAGACATATTATCCACATGACCTCTTGACCACCACCAACCAGAAGACAAACTCACTCCAAGGGAAATGAACTTCAAACCTGAACCTGAAAAACATCTGGGGTCTACCAACGCTGAGTGGAAAAATTAGGGAATGAAATCACAACATATTAGTAATAAATAACCATATAATCCATGCATTTCTTGTCCTAAAACAATCCACAAACACTGGTTTGAAATAAATTTAGAAAATATAATTTTAATTTTTTTCAATGGACCAAATATAGCTTTGAACAAATTATTTTTCTAAAAAAACACACATCTCATACCTTTTAAAATTGTTTTTAATTCCAAAACCAATTTCAAAACCCAGAGAACAATTTCAAACACATGTAATAGGGTATAGTGGTTTATGTTGAATCGGAAGAAACAAAACAAGAAAACATAATCTATTATCGATAATATCTAACGTGAAAAATATGTAATCAGAACATATAGATATTCTTCCATGGGAATTTATTAAACATATATAATAACAATCCTTGGGAATACTATATTCAGACTCACCCATCATCATATAGACCATATCCATTATCAAAAACCGATAATCCACATTGAAATAGCCAATCCAATGGATCGTTCGACCTAGCCTCATCAGAACCTAGGGGTACCAACCTATTTAATAGATGTCAGAAAAACTATCACATAAATCAATATATGACTCCAATTAATCCCATGACAATAATATGTGGTTAATGGGGAAAGGTCTCACATGTGTGGCTAAAACAAACCACACCCACCAGGATTTTCTAGACAAAACACTTGCATTACCAATATGAAGACCCTCTCCTCGATGGATCGACAATATATGTGTTTGTATCACATCAAACCGTAAGATGTTCCAATAAGAAAATCACTTTACATGAGTCTTAACCGATATTCCAAAAATTACCATTATCCTTCAACAGGGCCTTCACATTACATGAGATTCAAACAAACCAACAGTGTACCTAAAAGTGCCAAATATGCCTTACATTTTCAAATCCAATTCCATTTCAAATATCATTTCAAAAACCAATATCAAAAAAGATGAGAAACAAAAAATACCAAAGGATCCATCCTACTATATAAAAATAAACCATCTTCCAATATACCTAACAAGTCATAAATTCGAAAAATAATTTGAAAAAAAATTATCAATTGAAACAAAGGTAAATTTTGAAAATCACTAAGGGTTTGAAAGAATCATTTGAGAGTAATAGAGATGAAGAATAAGGGGTGGAAGAGGGATAACTGTCTAGAAATCTTGGTTTTACGTTGATAACGTTTATCATATACCATTATCAATTTCATTACCATATATATTTCCACCCTGTTCATATATGAATATAACCACATAAACTGGAACTCATTAATCATCCATTTTAGAGAATAGAAAAACCTAAAAACCATTTTAGAAAACCAAAAAACAAATATGACCACATATATGAACTAGATCAAAAAATTCTCCAAAACTCACACACAAGGATCATATAAAAATCAACCCAATCCATGAAAACATCATCATATCCTAACAAGCTCACAACATAACAAAATTTGAATAAAAAGGCCAATATAAATATCATCATACACCTAGCGTACACATATAAAAAAGTGCATTTGATAAATACCATTGAAATTCAATTTGGATAATTTTTTTATTGTGAAATAAATAAAAAAATTTAAGAAAAAAATAACAGGAAGGATTATAAAATTTTTAAATACTTAAAAAAGAAAATTTAAATCCGTAATGAATTGTTTCAAAAAGAAAATGCATGAATACACCTACATCAATGACGTGTGAACACGAAAATTTTTTTTGAGAATGAATGACTAGACTTGAGGGATTATCTACACACCCTAACATCAAATAAATCGATCCACTTAATCCAAACCCCATCTTATGGTTTAGAAAATAGCAAACCCATTGAGAAAACCCCATGAAATAATGAGTGTAAAGTGATAAGAGGGAAAAATCAACAAAAAAGTATGATGAACTCGCAATAGGAACCTTAGAGGAGCTGCAATGGTGGAAGGAGAGAAAGTGGTGAATGTTTTCTAGAGCACACTGGGTGCGCCTAGGTTGATCATGTAGAGTAAAGCATAAAATGGGGTTACAAAAGGGGGAAAATAGGTAATTTCATCATTTTAATTACTTTGGAATCTCACATGGTTTGACAAACTATTAGCAACAAGACTAACCCTAATGGGGGGAGGGTGGAATCCACACAGTTTGGCCAGAAAGTTAAGGAAACCATTCTCTAACTGTGACAAATGTAACTTTTAGAACATTATAACACCTCACAATATTGTTACATTATTTCTCATAACTTTGTTCTATGATCCATACAATATCCCCCAATTCGAATAGTTTCCACTTGTCTTATTATAGACTTTTCCAATCCATGGTCAATAAAATGAATGCAAAACCATGAATGAATAAAATTAACTAGAAATACCTACTACCTTATAAGACAACATGGTTAAACCAAAAACCATGCACTAAAACCATGCCTAGGCCAAAAAGAAACATAAATAATTGAAAAATCAAAATTGGAATTGGAATCTCAACTATAAATACAACCAAAATAACAAGATATATGAAATTAGTAAAATAAAAGTAAACACATGGTCGATGTGTGACAATTATCCCCACAAAAAAAACATTATACATAAAAAGAGTAAATGTGATCCTTTTACATCATAAGTGACCACTATCCATCCCTAAGATAATCCACAACGAATATAACTTCATAAAGGATAAGGGTTCTCCCCTCTAAAAGAACAAAACTAGCATGTCCAATACTGAGAATGCCAACACAAACTAACCCAATGTTATTTTCACAAGATGAACAACACCCCTACCAAAATAGGGTACTCTTAACCCAAACCAAAAACCTTCTACACCATGGGTAAAATCTAGAAGATATCAATATAAAATAGTAAATGACACTATAATTCATCATTTCTCAACAACATGAAGATCTACAAAACAAACACATTGAGAAGCTAGATCTAACCCACAAAAAGATAACCATATTGAATATCCAAAATAGAGCATGTCCATTTGAATTTTAAATGGGTAAGGCCACAAAGAATCTATAATCGAAGAAGGAACATACAATACTAGAAAAAACTACAACAGAGAAACTTCAACTATCTCTATTTCAAAACTGTCGAGAAAAATGGAACAAATACTCCACAACACCTACATTTCATGATTGTGTGAAGAGAATTAATTCATGACTTATGGATGAAGACCTAATGTCTAGAAAGATCTACTACTACATAGTTAGGATATTCCACTATCTAATTGAGGCTTCTTATCATGAAACACTATTTCAAAAACATCTCTAGATAACCCAAAAATCACAATGATGTAGTGCCTTAGAGAGATTGTGATAATTTGGGCTCGGAAGCCCAAAATGACCACTCAAGATACATACTATAGAACAGTCTGATGAGCCAGAATCCGAAACTAATATAATAGTATTTTAATAAATAGTTTACTCTACCACACACTCCTTTTCGAATTGGGAACCTCCATGAACAATTAGAGGCACCAGATTTCAAACCGCCTACGATTTGAGAGCCAAATCAGCTAATAATACTTCATCCACAAACTTCTCATACCGAAGAACACCAGATGAGAGAAATATATTCTAGATATCTGGATGATTATAAAAAACGAAAATGGGATCTCTCAACTGATCCTACAATTCTATATCTAAATAATAATAAACAAGATCACTGTAATGTTCAATATAATCTTTAACTGTCTAATAGTCTTGATGAACACTCAATAGCTCTATAACCCTCATATTCTCCACATCCGTAGGTATGATCCACCAAAAGAAAATGATACTAAACACCACCCATGTCATCTCAAATTAAAACATTTATAGAACAATCACCTTAAAATAATCCAAGATAAATCATTCAAAAATATATAAAATCACAGAATCTCAGAGATTTGGGAGTTCCCAACTATTTCAACATACTCATAACTTTCTCAAACCATTCCACAACCTCTAATGGGCAGTGATCACCATGAAATACAAGTAAAAAAAAGAAGAGTAGAAACTAGAAAATACCCAGTATAAACCTTAGGGGCCATTCTGGGCAGCATATTCTAAACACATGGAATACCGAAAATCAAAATCCAATAAAACCTTAACAAAAAGAAAACCTCAAGCTGAACCCACATGCTCATTGGATAAAAATCACAAATAAAACCAGAATTATTGATTCCAAACCATCTTATCATTCAAATTTTCAATACTAAGACCTTCCAAGGCCAATATCCATATATATAAAGAAACTTTTTACGTATCAAAAACCCACTTTCGAATTTTAATAGCAAACACAATGTATAACTTTTCAAAACATCATCCCTACCTTTAAAAATCAATTATCTTAGAAACCCAAAAAACCACTTTTAATGAAAAACCAATTCCCAAAATAATTTTCCAAATTGAAATTTCATTTTATCTAAGTGAATTTTCCATTTTTCAAATCCACTCACATAAATGAAAACAAAACCAAAACATAGCTTACACTAATACATGGTATAATGGACTATTAACTATGAAATAACAAACGACATGGTTAGTGGAAGATTCCCCATGTAAGCACTAATTACTAAAATATATCGAGCAGTGTGGTTGGGATTCACATGGGTAATTACTCCATGTAAGAAGTATACACTATAGAGGCACAAATCCATTTCATCCCATGTCCATTCAATCCAAAAAAAGAAGAAATCAAATCCTGGAATAACACTAGAAACTCATGGATCAAAACCAGAAAGGGTTTAATGACTCCCTCCCTATACCAACCCCTCAAGACCGAATATTCAAAATCTAGAGTCTACATATCACCCACAATTACAAGAGCCTCTTATGATACCATTTTCAAGCACTAAGATGAGCTTACATCCAACTTGACACATGACATAGTCATAGAAAAGGACCAAAATCACTCTTAATACTTCTTGGTAGGCCACTAGTACTACGAATCAAAATTCTCATAGTGGGAACCATTTATTACAATAAACTACTAGGATAAATAAAATGAACCTCAATAAATACAACTAGATCCTGATACAACCACGACTGAACAAAAAAAAAGAATACAAAACTAAAAAACCCACATGAACGCAATATCCACATGGCCTCTTTCTCACCACCATCCACAAAAAATTTTTGATCCAAAGGAAACCAATCTAGAAACCTTAATATCAAAAACATATCAGGTATATTTATTTTTAGTGTTAAAAGAATGGTGTGAGCATACAATAGCTTAGTAGGTAACCACCATTTAATCAATGCATTTCCTTTCCCAAAATATTCCAAAAACACTAGTTTGAAATACATTAAAAAAATATTATTTTAATCAATCAAAGGAAAAAACACTATATTCCACAAATACCATTTTTAAAACAACAAATTTATATTTCATTTAAATATGAATTTAAAATCAAAAATCTATTTCAAGACCCAAAAAACAATTTGAAATACATTCCTCTTGGTAAAAAGGTATATACTGAAAAAAAGTAAAACAAATTAGAAAACATGAACTAATAAGGATAATATTGTACATATAAAAGATGTAAAAAAAACATATTGAGAGTTTGACATGAAAATTTCCTATACATCTCTTGAAATAATCCATTGATGTACTAGATGCAGACTCACCTATCCGAATATGGTTCGAATAATTAGTCAATAAAAAAATTTTGGATCTAAAATAGCCAATCTAGTGGAATTTCACAAATGGCCTAATCAAATCCAGGGGTTACCAATGCTTCATACCAGGGTTACCATGAAACCATCACTAGAACCTCTAGATAAAACATATGGGTCCAATGATAATATTACACTGTGAATGGGGAGGTCATCACATGCATGGATCAAACTAATAACCCATAACCATGATTATTTTCATTTCTATACACTACCACTATCTATATGATTACCCTCTCTTAAGAGGATCCACCTTAGAGGTTCCAATTTATCATTAATCCATACACATGTGCCAGCTGGGCCATTACATCACATGAGTTTTAAACCATTATCCAAAATATACAATTACATTTCAACCAGGACATCACATTACATGGGTTTCAAAAAAACCACCAATGAATATTAAGGTGTTGACTAGGCATTAAATTTCCAAATCCAATGCCATGTCCAATATCATTTTGAAAAGTTCAATTGGAATTTCATGAAATATATGGAACACACAATTAAATAAGTGTATTTATAAAATCCCTTTGAAAACCAATACATAGAAATGTCACCACATGAAATCACTAAAAATATTATAATAAAATATCAGAATATTTTTTATAACACTTCTAAATCATTTTTTAAAATTTTAAGAGTCAATATAATTTTTCATAAAGGAAATGGATGGGGATACCAACTGAAATAATTTGATAACAAAAATAAAATATTAGGAGAAGTAATATCTAAAACCTAGGAAAAATATGCAGACCACAAAATAATATAAATGGAACCAAATAAGATAAACTCATCATAGGGTTAAGAGAAGAGATAATCTATCCCAAAAGCACTACGAACCAATACAAGAAAGAGATAACAAGAGGAATTTAACAAAAAAATAATATTAAATCTCATCATAAACCTTAGTGATGATTCAATGATGAAAGTATTTAAAGGGAATAAGGTTTTCATGAGCCCCCCTAAGGTTCCTAGGTCTATAAAATATATAAAACCCCGAATTCATACAAATATATAAGGGGGTCATAGAGGTAATATTAAAATTTTAATGAACTGAGAAAATCACATTGTTTGACCGCACCGTTTGAAAAACCTATTCCCCAAACATGGAAACCCTACTAGAGATTTGGGGAAATATTTATAGATTAGAAACAAATTTGTGAAACAGTTCTCCAACACCGAAAGATTCCACTCTCAAAACTGCAGAACCCCTCGAAGACGTTTCAAATGGTTTCTCCAAAACATTCCCAAGAAATGAACCAAAACCCAAACACCAACCCTCATGAAACACCATTTATCTTTGGCCTCACAGGGCATGACCCAATGCATCCTCATACCATTAAAGTCATACTGTGGGAAATGAAAATGGAATGAAAATGCCTTCTACCATAACATGCCATAGAGTTAACCCTCAAACCATTACCAAAAAACATGAATAGTACCAAATCCACCTATAAAATATAAAACTAAAAATTAAAACCATAATCTAAACCAAAAAATAAAAGGAAGTAACTAGTTACCTGAAAATAATAATATAAAAAAACAAAGGCTGGGATGTGGAAATTATTTTAAAATATTCATTTAGGAATTATTCTATTAGAACACATATACACACCTCTTCTTATAATTTTGTTGGATGGCCTCAATTATATGATAAATATGGGAGTTAAATTATTAAAAATATTGGCTGTCAATATAACTATTATATTAGGTATGAAAATAGACAGAAAAATATATCCCATACTATTTGTGATATTAATTATATGAGTGGATTGTAGAATTTCATATTTCCTTTTCCTATATTTATTAATAATGACGATAATACATTTATAAATAAAAAAATGACAGTGATATGAGTTCATATGATGCAAATAATGGAAACACTTTTATTGAGAGATTGTTAAAATTGATGGATAATGCATAGAATCGTGTATATTCAATAATTTGTAAAATGATAAAGATTTAATTATTAATGTGATAGTTTTATAGAAAAACCATGTTTTTAATTTCATATAAATTCATTTATTTACTTCTTAATTTTTTTAAATGCATACTTCCTTATGATGTAGGTAATCCATTAAATAATTATATGGAATGAATGTGGGTTGATCAATATAGATTAACTACAAATAAAATTCATACTTACTTGAATAATTATAGATTATATTATAGGAAAACATGTGGAAAAATTATAATCAACAATATGGACTATATCAATTGATGGAAATTTTTATGGAACAACATATCATGTTCCCCAGAACATAAGGTTTACCATTCCTTTGATTTCAATGTGGATTTATTTTCCTATATAATATAGTGTAAATAAATATATGAAAGAATAATTATAAGATATTTAAGGATTATAATGAGTTATTTTATCATATAGATGAATTTTCATCGAATATTTTTGATCCATAGTATACTGATTTTATAGGTTAGGTTTATAATGCTAGTTTGGGTATATCGTGTGACAATATTAATGTGGTTTTGAATATGATTCCTCTATAGATATATTTGAAAAAACCTTTAATTTATTGATTATACTCATATATAGACCTTATGATCCTTAAAATGAGACATATATGTACTTGGATGCTTTTTTGAAATATATGAAGTAGTTTTGAAACTCACCCTTGTATAGATGCTATGCTTCGTTTAAAGACACATTTCATATGTGTGTTGTGATTATGTGGATGATAAGTGATTTCCCAATATATGAAAGGATATATAGATTGTCCATGATGGTAGAACTATCCAATCAAATTTATATAAGGAATACATTACCATGAAGTCTTAAATATCATAATTTATTTAGTACCATAGGACATTGTATATTCATAAAAATGAATAAACCATATAAGAAAAATCATTGGAGGTTTGATATAATAGTGGATATCAAGAAGAAAAAACAATGATTTCTTGGAACTTATTTTATTAATTAATTGAGATGTGTATTTTATCCGTTCAATAATTTTTAGATGAAATCAATAAAGAGATAAAATGTATTCCACCGAATCAAATTTAAATTGTAGAAAGAAAATTATCTCCTTTTATTTTTAATATTTCTAAACCAATACATTGTATAAATATTTAGAAATAATCCACGTTGGAAAAAATATATTTTCAATGATCCATTAAGTTAAATTTTAATTTCATGGGTAAGTCTAATGATAATATATTATCTTAGAGTGACATGGTGGATTTGGTTATTAAGCAAAAAATAAATCCTAATTTCATCATTTATAATATCCCGAATGATTAATATTTGTATTATGTGATAAAAAATTGATAGAAAAAATACATTTAGGATTCATTGGATACTATTGATGTGCTATAGGATTTTTTAGAAACATATAAAAATGATTTATCATAATAGAGGTGAAGCTGAAATATTAGAAAGTTCATGACTATTACATCATTATTCAAGAAATTATTCCAAAATAAATGGTTAATTTATCATATAATAATGTAATATTGATGGTGATATGATTAGGAATATTTTATTAAGATCATTATAATGAAATTTTTCCAACTAAATCTTAGTAAATTTCAATAAAGAGGAAAAACTATTTATGAATGTGTTAAACAAAAATTTCCCTCCATCTTCTTTCATTTGTGTAATGGATCTAAAAGTCCAACATCCAACTATAATACTTCTTACGAGAACTAATTTTTTAATTTTATGTATCCAAATTAATCATATATAGACACAATAATAACTTATATGTGGAAAAAATAACCTATAATATTCCATTATAAAATGATATTTATCTTAAGAATGTATGGATTTATATTAAATACATTCATATAATGTGAGTTTCAGATATGACAAACTAGTGAAATTTAGATAAAAAATATAATATAATTAATCAAATTTTTATATCACAATCCCAAATATGGGAAATCATTTGACTACATATTTTGGGTACATTTGAGTTTAGAGGAGTGGGAGATGGAATAACACATGATATTGTTTAATTGTACTTATTTTATAACTATTTCAAGTAAGTAATTTGGAAATGTAAATGTTATCCCATTCAATATAATTTTATACATATCATAAAATTTATTTACTGTATTTTTTAGGTATAATAATCAAATTGTATGTTGAATCCATTATTACTTACTTTTGAGAAAGATAGATTATTTGCACAGATCAGATTTTCATTCTTGGTTGAAATAGAATGTTCACCAGTTGGTTTTATAAAATGAAAATTCAATAATAAAAAATAACGTTAATATTATAATATAAATTAGTTATTAATTTTACCAGTAAAAACTATATCTCAACGAATAATATAATTTTATATATGATCTTTTAGTGTGATTCAAGAATGAAAATCTCATGTAGTAGCTAAAAATTTCTAATAACTAGTCAACAATTGATCATAAGAATGGAAAATGATCAATTTATTTTAAATTTATTAACAGAATGTTATAAGAGAATATAATATAGTTTTCTATGATGATAAAATATATATTATTAAGGTCTATTATTTAAAAATTACTAATATAGGATTATTACCATTATGGTTGAGTCACTTTGAATAAATTCATGTGTTGATTCAATGATATTATGGGGAACATTTATTGATTATTGTGGATTTATCTCAACTATCATGAGTCAGTTCCTATATACCGATGAGGAATATATTTTTTATCAATGGTTGGACAAGTTTTATATATATAATATCTTCTAAATCCATAATTTATTTTAATTACTAATATGATTCAATGAAATTATTTCATTTAAACTGTGGATAAAATTAAAACCGTCGCATATCCCATTTTTATTTACAAAATTTTTTCATACCATGAATCAAATACATAATTTTTTATAGATTATAATTAATTATAATAAGTGATTGGAAATTTATACAATGAATATTACGTGTTTCCAACCCTAAATTTTCTTTCCAATTAAATTTAATAGTGACTTTAGTTTAAATTATTAATATCAAAACAATTAATCTCAGATTGGATGTAAATAAATGAATTATATATATATATATATATATATATTTGTTAGTTTTCTATCTCAATAAGATTGACTCAATTCAATAAAATATAAGAAAAAATATCCTAATAACTATATGTAAACCAATAATGGGAAAATAGTGTTTGAATAAAGATTTATTGGTGAATTAGGTAAAATATTTAATATTTAAAATGTAAAAAGAATTTTTTTACAGTTTAATGATTTAAATTTACTTTTATTAACATTATTATATAGAATAAATCAATATAATCTAACAACATTAAGTATAGATATCATAAATAAACTATTGTATACCAATATTTAAAACTATTATTTTAACCCAATTTTTTATTATGTTTGATTTAAATGTATAATTTCTAAATTGTTAAAACGGGTATAGTTGTAGTATAATGGTTTTTATAAATTTTAATTATCGTTTTTCTGTAATAATAATCACTCAATTGTTACAACTATTACAACATATATAATTAAAAAATGATGTAAAAAATCATTAAAAATAAATTTTCCAAAAAATAAATTTAGTGATTTGGGGACATTTTTTATCATCTAAATAGTAAAATATGTTTCACTTTAGGATAATGAGTTATATATAATTTTTCATCATATCCAAAAAATTTGAATTGGTCAATTAAAATGTTGTTAACTAAAAATATCATAAAAAATAATATGTAAATTATTGAATATTGAACAATAAGATACACTTATTTGGGGTTTATATTTGAAAACCAAAATGTTATCAATTAATGATGGTGTAGTTGAATTATTTAATGATATATTTTTTGTAATTAAAATTTCATAAATATCTCTAAATTTTGAGACTTTTAACTATGTATATTATCCGAATATTGATGGTAACACAACCTCAAATTTGATCAAGATAGTAGAAAATTTTAAAACATTTCTGTAATTCTACATTTTATATTTTTAGAATAACACATTATGAAACACAACATGGTATTAATGTGATTTTAAATTTTAATGGAATGAAAAATATATAATTTTATTAGTAATCATAACTAAAATATAATTAAGTCAAACAGTACATTAAATTTTATAAATAATATATTTATATGTTCCATATATTATTGGGTAAGATCATCGTAATAAAAATTATCTATAATTTTTTTTATTGAAATAGGAAATCAAAAATACAATGCCTTAATATTCTTATTAATCATCATTAACCTGGTAATTAGCAGTACAATATTTTTTTATTCCATATTTGATGGCTTTTTTCTTTCTAATTAGTATTCCTGAGTTATATTATGTCATCACTTATAAATTGTTTAGCATGATAACAAGTATACCTTAATTATTTCATAGCACATCGTAGGTCTTATTTGTCTTACCCGTTAATTGAAAATTCTTAATAGTATATATGTTGTATTATATAATACATAATATGAAAAATAATTAACAATTATGCATCATTAGATTATTTGTCACTTATTAATGAATGAAAGACAGGGGATTGTGTATTATAGTTCCGACAATGAATAAAATATTTCAATTATATATATATATATATTAAAGACTATAAAAGCAATTTTATTGATCATTTTTAAATTTCATTTCAGAATAACCATATATGAGAAAATGATTCTCCAATCAAACTAAAAATAGGCAGAGAAATATAACTATTTGAGTAGGTGTAGTTCTAGAGGTACTCAGAGCATCTAACATACCCAATCACACATAGTTCTAAAACCATATATCATATCTTTCAAACATTTTCATATAACTATATTGTCATAAGAATATAGGATATTAAAAAAACTATGATATAATTATCATATTATGTAAGATTATCATATTATCTACTTTTTATATATCCCATGATGGATCCTCATTGATTCAATGCTTTTATAACCACTTTTATGACACTCCCATTTACCATGTATCCAATATCACTAGGTTTGTATTATCATTCCCCTATAACATTCCTCCATAATTTTTTTATAATGTAGATAATAAATTGGATTATACACAAACTTCATGGGTTTCCATTCCTTCATAACAAATGGATCAATTAGATCACACAGATCATCTTAGATCCAATATAATTCAATAAGTGCATTAAATTATATCACTGAATTATTATTATAGTAGTATTTTTGATTGATTTTATATATTTATTTTTTCATCACATTGATTTAATAATATTAATCCTGAATATACTCACATTCTTGACGTTCAAAACCTTTACACATACGTAATGGAAGAGTGCAATGAATGTTACCAATTGATAGGTAAACATGGATGATAATTTATAAGTTTTATGGAGATTCTAGAGAAATATAGTTGAATTTGAAATTTTTATAAACAATATAATTTTCATTATTATATTTTTATTGCATAAATTTTTATTTAACTTATGTTCTATTAAAAATAAATTGTCTTGTAAATTGATAATATTTGTTGTTCTTATGCCAAATTTATTAAAATTAGAGTACTGTTATTGATGAGACATATGAAATTATAATATATATTACACCTATTATTTATTATTTTATAATATATTTCATAATTAAAGTTCACATTTATATTGAAAAAATGATATAGTGTCTATTGATTTGAAATTGGGTGACTTATTTAGGTCGATAATCATTTGAGATTGGTATAAGGTGATTAAAAATATATTAGGTTCCACTATTGTCTGGTTAAGTAAATTTTTACCACTAGGTATCATCTCACTTCATGAAATTCAATCACATCTTTTGCGTTGATTCTCAAGAGTCCCATTCATAACCCTCATAGGCATAAAAAGTGTCAATATAGAGACCTGATATTGTTAAAGTGGTAACTGTTTTTCTCTTGAAATATATTCTGAATTTGATACCATATCATACATCATATACTATTATAGTTTTTTATATATTAATTACAATGATATATTCAATGTATGATTCTTTGGGTAACGGTGATAATGGTCATAATGAGGATATAGGTGATAAACATCCTATTTCTGACAATGATTATATTATTGATAGTTATTTTGATAGTGATGATTTCCATGATGAAGGTGATGGTATATATTAACAATATATTATTGGATATTATGTAAATTAATTTTGGGAGGGGGTTATATATCATATACAATTATGATAATTTTTATGACACTTTCACTGTGGTGTCAGGTTTCTTCTGACTAAATATCATTGTATTTTTAGTTATTTCAATTTGATGTTATTAATTGTTTAAATATACAATAAATATTATTTTTAATATTTTTTATTTTGTGACAAAATTTTTTGCATTGATTATATTTTCCTATGAATATTTTAATTATTTTTTTAGGTGGAGTGGTATAGGGGATGTTTATATAGTATAAAATTTATAATATTGGTAAAACACTTATACTGATGTTTAAAAAAAATGGGTATAAATCTATACCAATTATTTATAGAACATTTGTGAATTAAAATATGAATAATTTATTATAAATGGTTTATTGATACAATATTATTGGATATTCGAATGGTTCTCTAGCCTATAATAATATTTCAAAATAATCGATATAGCCATGATTTCCAAAAGTGTTAATAAAAATAAGTTTTTGAAATTTCATATAAACACATGTATCGTGAAAACTATATGCATGGTCAAACCAACATTAATTCAACTATTCCTATTTATCTTGACAGTAAAATCGAGTTGTAAGAGAGTAGGCCTAGGATATTTGACCTCCATGGAATTACTTACGATTCACCCCTTAATGAAGAAAATGAAGAATACTTTCTAGATATTACTAAAATCCACAATATTTATTTTAACAATTAATAAAAAACAGTTTCAAATATATTTATTCATATTATATTAACAAAAAAACACACCATTAAAAATTATTTATCAAATACATAAATAAATATTATTTCAATTTAATTATCCAAACCCTTATTTGATAAATCAAAAAATGGATGGAAAAATATATATTTTTCTAAAAAACTAACCTATTATCAAATAATTATTGAAAATTACAATTTATAGATTTAATATACATAATGAATAAATAATGATTATTTTTAAATTGATTCACAAATCATATATAGAATAACCTAAAATATGTATATATCATAGCTCTATACTATAATTTGGTTTCATCATTATTCAAAACTTATATTGCATGATGATCTTATCAAGATAAAAAACCAAGGAAAATAAGTGAGATTCCTCCATTTGTTATAATTATTAAATTATGTTGAATCATAAACACTTAATGGAAATTTGGAATCCTCGATGTCTGTATTACTTGGATTATTCCAAATTTGAATAACTCCCTGAATATCAATATATAAGAGTGAATGAACATTTTGGAATGTAATGAACCCCACGAAACATGAAAAATAACTTATATAACTATCTTATTTCAATGTATAGAATTATATGTACTTGAGTTAAAAATTACTAATAAAAAGGCCCTTATCCAACATTGGAATAACCCATTCCAAATTCCATATAAATCTATTTTGACGAGTAAACAATGACAACATAATTTTTAAAATAATTTGGAGATTTCATAACCCTACAAACAATTTCAATAAAATATATAGAATATAAAAATATATGTACCTTATTTTTCTATCTAATTCTTTGTCTTTGATCTCTTTCTTTAAATTCCACAAGAAAGAATTCCGCAATCTTCAATAAAGAAAATACATAGAACTCAAATTGAAGAATTTTTTTTGATAATCATATATATATATACTAATACATAAAATCTATCTATAAAATATCCTTATAAATTACATTAGTGAATCAAAACCCCATCAATAATCTAATTTCTATGTTATCCTATACATTGTAATTCTAAAAGACTAACTCCCTCTCTCTATCCTCTATAATAATTGGTCATCTATCTATATAAAATTTCATTTTCTCATAATAATATCCTTGGCGTTCCACCACTATTAAATATTCTCTTATTTTAAAATTTAATCAAAATTTACGTTCATTAAAAATACTTTTTAATAATTCCAAATTATAAAATCTAATACATTCATTATACAACTATAAATATCATTATAAAACCCCTAATTAATGTATAAAAAGTATTTTTTCAATGAAATACCCATATTATAATCAATTCCACGTCATTAACATATTACCACAAAAAATATATTTGCCTCATCTTAATGAGATACAACAAAATTATTTCTCTTGAATTATTTTTCCTAGCACATAAATTAATAATATTTCATTAATCTCATTAATATAATGTAACAATTATCTTAATGAGTAAATTAAATTTAATTGCAGATCATTATTGACCAAATTCAAATAAATTATTAGATATAATTATCCACATAATTAAATTAAATTAAAAAATGTTATGTAGTGAGTGTGATAAATATACGAATGAGAAATCAGGTTACACCTATCTCAAAATCATCAAAGAAAAAAATCCGAAATAATGGTAATGAAGAATGAAATTTCTCTGAACATTAAAAAAAATTGATAAATAATTCAGTAACAATAAATAATATCTCGTACCATTTTTATATATGATGATTTAATCAATGAATATTACCAAAGAGGTAATATAAAGAGATGTCGTGTGAAAATTTAATAATATTTAAATATAAATTTAAATATTTGTATACATTAATTAAATTATAACGTCAAAATGTTCCATATAGATTATTTATAATAAAAAGAAGAATTTAATTAGATGATAGAGTGTTAGTCTTGGGAGGATGCTCTTATCATAATTAGTACCTAAACATCCTTCCAAACACTATGATCAATGGAACATTGAAATTTTGTATAATATAAATAAGTCAAAATTCATTGATAATTTGTTAGATCATTGTTATTAAATAAATTCCAAGCCTCATTTTTGAAACTATTTTATGAATAATAATTAATTAGATAAATAAATTTTGTAGTTCAACTTCAAAATTGATTTACTATATTCCCCAAAAGACTACATGGTGGTGTGTTTATGAAAGAATAATGTTTAATATTTTGTATCACATTTTTTGATCAAGGAATCTGAAATAAAAATTTAAATTTACAACAATATTTATATCGAGTTTTCTATAAAAAAATATACTCACATAAAAAAGGTTAACTGTAATGACATAAAATAAGATCCCAAATCACTAGATGAGGCTATATATACTATAAGGCCTCAATAATTCTCTCCCATCACCGGAGGATGGAAACTAATGTTCATGGACAAACATAATCATATATAATTTTTTAACTAAATATAATAAATGATATAAATGAGAAATTATGCATGATTTTTCACGATCAGAAGAAAAAAAATAAACAATATTTAATGTAAAATTAAAAAATAGAGTAAAAAATAAAATAAAATAGACTCATGTATGAACTCACTACAAGTCATGATGAGAAAATGAAGATACACATGAAAATATAGTCACCCAAATCCTAAAAATTATAGAAAAATTCTTCGAATTACCCTAAATTATGCATTCATTATGTAAAAGATATAATTTTAGAGGTGTAAGTGTAAAAAATAATTAATCATTAATAAATCCTACCACTGATCATAACATTCAACTAGTTTATGTTTTCACCCACTTGAGTGTCATGTTAATATAAAAATTGTCCCCATCTATATTATAAATGTGACGAATCTTCCCATTCAAATTTCATTCTAAATAATAAGAGTCTGATAGATTTAATAAGCGGGCATTATAAGTGACAAAGAAAACATTAAAATTTTCCACGATTGAAATAGTAAGATGTTCATAAGTGTTAAAAATTGAATAGATCATGGTTA
Organism: Viscum album; assembly: GCA_963277665.1. Taxonomy (NCBI): domain Eukaryota; kingdom Viridiplantae; phylum Streptophyta; class Magnoliopsida; order Santalales; family Viscaceae; genus Viscum; species Viscum album. Next base: position 1,751,255,205 of record OY728152.1, read on the forward strand.
AAAAATAAAATTTCATTATTTTAATTTTATATATTCATAATCCAAACAAATTAATTTGAAAAAAAATTGTAAATCAAAACAAAAAAATATTTAAACTATGAATAAATGTTTAAAATAAAAGTATTTAAACAAATTTAAATATAATACAATGCATATAATAATTTTTATCATGGGAATTTTCTCTTTTTCTCAATGAAATAGGAAGGTTATTACTCATACCTATGAGATAATAGTTATGTACCTAAAATATCATTGAAAAACTTTTAGAAGATACAAGTTATGAACTATGAATGTCTTTGGAAAACCTATCGACAACAGGTAAATTTTTCCCAGATAACCAATTTGATAAGAATAATCACCCATAAATCCAACATCCATACATAAAAAATTATATTGGAAGATGAAGATTCTATCTCTTAAATCTCTTCGTTCATATAGGTTCTGATGAAACAACAATAAAAATAAATTATTAGAGTTTTCAAAATAATAATTAAAAGAAAGATAATCTAATAAAAATCAATAAAAATGGTTACATAAAAAACGATCAAAAGAACTATGGTAGTGCATATTTCACAACTAAACAAATTTCAGATCATTTTTTATATTTGACATTCTTTAATGTAATGTTGGAATTTGTAAACAACATCAATTGAAAATTAAATGTTAACATAAAATGACATCGGTTTTAGTTATAAAAATATTATAAGAAATTATATAATTCATTAATGTTACTTTAGCATAATGTGATAAATAATTCGGTACAAAAGTGTCTCAAAATCCCCTGATTGGAATGTGTTGATTGAATGTTAAAAACTGCATGAAAATAGAGCATACAAAACATTATGAAAGTACATGATCAATGTTATGTGGTTTTTTATTTTCAAAACAATGGATATATAAGATTTATTTTAACCAAATAGCCTCACCAAATCAACCCTTTTCTCTATACTATAAACTTCTCAATTATTGATCGTAACCAACACAACCAATTACCCAACCAATTTTGATACTTTGAAATATTTTAATCTATCACACCATTATCCAAGACATAAATTTTCCAAATTTAAGATGCCAGAAAAATTTCATTAAAAATAATTAAAAATATAAACATCATTAGATTGTGCAGAAGAAATTTTTATTAATTATGTATCACAAATCCCAACCTCAAATCCTATTTAATTACTAAAAATTTTATTTGTATGATTTAAATTAAAAATTCTAAAATGTTAGGTTAAGTAAAATACATTATAATTTCCTAATCTAGAAATCTAGATAATATCAATAAATATAATAAAAAGTAAAAAATTTATTTTATAAATATCAAATATAGAAAAATAGATTAAAATTATATCAATTTATTAAAAATGAATCACAATCCCAAAATTAATAATTAAGATATAAAACCAGGGAATGCATAACTTGATGATCTCAAAACACATGGTTTGACCATAAAAATCATGACATGACCCTTCAAACACTAGTAAAAATACTATTAAATAATGATTCATTGGTTCATGTTCAAGATCCTAAATTCTAAAACCCAAAGTATAGTTGAAATGGATATCTTTACCAATGGGAGGATAAAACGACCAGTGGAGAAGATATTTATCGAAGAACACATAGAATATCTAAGACTAATCCATAAATATGATGACAATTTGATCGATCCCTATAAGAAATATATTATTCTTCAATTTATAATAAAAAAATCACCTCTAAGGATCCCAATAATCTCCCTGTGTAAAATTATAGTTTTTAATTCGGCTTACAGGAGGTTAATTAGGTTTTTAATGAATATGTCACATTAATTTATTTTACTTTCCTAGTAAAAATCACAGTCCTCTTAGGATATTTATGGGACCATTAAAATAATTCACCCAAGCCTATTGACTGGGAATGATCTCTTTGGAACATGTATATTTCACATATCTTGGTAAAATGTAATTTATATTCTATATACAACTCATATTCACATGTAACATGGTCCCTTGGGTTAATCAACCATTATAGTTCCAATGTAGTGCTTAGAACTCATCTTTGAGATAATAAATGGTCCAATTTCTCTTGAATATCATGAACATATAATGGAATCATTTAGAGAATCAATAACACATTCCAATACCATAATAATGAATCATAACACTCCATGCGTTAACATTATCCACACTATAAGAATTTTTATCTTTTAAATTTCACAGTATCCCATTCCCCATGAACCACTTTTTCCATTCCTATAATTTTTTCCCTCTCCTTCAATGGAATCTAATTAAATCAATAAATTTTCCATAACACTATCCTCAATGTATTACTTATTCCTCTAATTCTATTATGTTTGATATCATAAATACACACTTAAATTTAATATAATGTTCCATCCATTTTCAAATCCACCATATAATTGAAAATAATGTGATATATACTCTAGTAGTAATTAAAAAATTAAGAAACATGGAACACATTTTGAACTGTAAAGTATTTTCTAGAAACATCATACAATATGTTTGTTCTGGGACTCTCTTAAAAATCTCAATTAGGCCCACTATTCTAGGTGAAAACATACCTTTAACCATAATCCTTCTATTACCTATCCAGGAAAAGAATCACAAGAAGAATCAATCTCAAACTTAAAATTCAAATGGACACTAATTATGTTCATTTTTAGACATCTGATATTATTGAGCAATCATTAATTGATTCCCGACTAGATGAACCAAATTTTTAATCTCCAACACCATGTTATGCCCCAAAAGTAATCAATACCATCAATCCTCATAATTTAATTGTTATCAATATAGACTATCATAATATTAATCAAATGAATCAATTTGAATAAATTATTATTTTCTATTATCATAGATAATCTATTCAATGGGAAAATGAAATTTCCACCATTTATTAAAGTCTATACAATTACCACAAAAAATGATTTTCATGGTTTTTATGGTATATTATGTATGGTGATCCATATAAAGGTGATAATATGTATTCTTCATCAATATAATACATATAATAATCTATAAACCTCTTCAATATCTCAAAGTGATTTTTAGATCTCTTTCTAATTCATTTGATAATAGAACACCATGATGCATAACCATCTCATCCATATAGATCATACTCATATCATACACAGTGTATACATCTTGATAAGAATTAGTTGATATGACATAATGAGTCATTCTACAGTTACAAACATATCTCATGATTATATGGAATCCAAGGGAAATTGGATAAAAAATAATATTATTTCTTACTATTTCTATTTTCTTATAAGAAATGGTTGATAATAATTCTTATGCCTCTTATTCTGGATCCTTATATTCTAAAAAGACAACCACTAGGTGACATATTCAACTACATCTCTCTTCATCCCTACCCACCAAAAATTGTATCTAATGTCATGATACATATTTTCCATCCTACTATGAACTTACAAATCATATTTATAGAACAAACACATATCCCCACTCATTAAACCTATGAGAACCTCCACTAAATCCAGATAATAAATTTTTGAATCTACATCCAATGAAAACCATCCCATAGTCTCCAAACTATATATGATTTCATTAATATCCTTACTTTTTGCATTTTTTACTATCATTTACATAGATTCAATGATTTGATGTGATTAAAATCCAATGTAACACCATGTAGTTTTCTTCCTCACGAGATTTCCAGAACAAATTACGTATCAAACCCATTAGCATTTAATGCTCCATTAATTCCTTTACAAACTATGATTTCAAAACAATGTTCCCACCATAGAATATCCTTTCGTCATTGATTGGATAAAAAATTTAAAAAATCTGAATGTTCTCAATCCACCTAAATTTACTTACATTGAAATACCATAAGATATGATATACCTTAGAATACAGTGGGATGAATTCACTATAAAATGTACAGTAAAAATGTAATGTATCATAATCTAGAGGGAATAAAAAACTAACAATACCTTTTCATCATGAATTGGATAATTATTATTATGTGGTTAAAAATTATATAAACTATATAGAACTATATTATCCCATTGCACGATCACACATTCCAATGTGGATCCAAATTCACATCAATACTGAGATAATCCTTCATCCTTCATATGGATGATAAGATTTTTTAAAAAAATAGCAGCATTTAAAATAATAATTTGAATGCTCTATAAAAATTTTCATCCCACTTAAACATCATAACTTTTTGAGTCATTGACTTCATAAAAAGATCCTAAATGTGAGATATATTAGATGAATTATCATTATTATCCTACCAACCATAAAAATCAATGAAACTAGATGAGTTTAATTAATAGCTCACAAAATCACTACATATAATTTACCTGGGTCTACTAGTTATCTTTCACAAAAATCATTATCACTATGAGAATAAACTCTTTGATTCAAAACAATCATTTTGTTACCTTTCCATATAGCATGTGCTATCAGAAAAACACTCACATGGTCCATTGATATATTTTGTGATCCAAAAATATTTTTGGATATATAAGTATATCATTTGTAAACATCATGATAAACAAGAGATGGTATTTATAAATGATATATTTCATCAAGGGAATGAATGGAATTAGATAAATAATAACCCCAAATATAATAACTAAAAAATAATATTTCATGTACATACTTCTGAATGATGTCATTTAAATTCATGACTTATTCACCAGTAGCTAGTGGTTTACTGATTTTAAATAGAACATATTAACCCACTTATAACCCTAGAATTGGTAACAAATATCATCTATTTATGATAAAGGATATGGACTATTAACTATACCATTATATATAAAAAAACAATCTATGTGAAACCTCATCATACTATAATCATGAATGGTGAATATAATTAGTATAATCTACAGTGAAACTATCATGAAAAATATCAAGATTTATAATATATCTTCTAACCAAATATTCAACTCTTATTTCTTTGTGGTCACCATATAATTTTAAGAAAAAGACATGAGTCTCATTGTTGTTATATATTTGACCGCAAAACACACATCATTAATTGGTGGATGTCGATAAATTTACTCACATATATCATTAAAAACAAACCTTACAAAACCACAGAATGTCAATGTGAACCCTCAGAGTTATGAAATTTATGATCCAATGTAGCTAAATAAAATTTTATAATCTTATGGTATTTAAGACATGACATAAAATAACTATAATTAATTCACCACTCTATTATAATTTTTATTCTAGGAGCTTATCAACATTAAAGAATAAGAAAATAAATCCTCATGAAAATTCAACCGGTCTACTATATGTGTATATATTAATGAATTATTTTCACCAATATAAACAATATATGAAATTTTAAAATAATCAATACACAAAATAACACCCATTTTTATTCATCCATGTTAGTACTCTTCATGTTCATGATCAATAGAAAAAATTAATACAACATATTTAATTCTAGACCCTGATAAAGATTACTATCGGTCATCATATGTGAGTCATATCCATTCTATAATGGCTTCACTATTGAAATCCTTGATCAAATATGTAGTTGTAACTCCAAACACTATAAACTCAAGAGGGAATATTATTGAACATATTTTGGTCCACATGCTTCCCACGTTAATAAAAATATTCTTGGTTCATTAGGATTGTAACACTAAAATGGTCTAATGCTACCACACTAGAAATACTTGAGTTGTAACCTTCACTAAGAAGAACCCAAACTGACCACCTTCATTTGAATGCCTCCCTTTAAATTTTTATTCAATTTTATTTTCCACTTTATTAAAAATATTTATAATATTATTATGGGGTATGATAAGAATTTTAACCATTATAATATATTGAGCCCTCTAGAAGATTGTTGAATTATTCCCATGATTGCTGTTTTAATAATCACAAATCATTGTTACTTAATCCGATTGGATTTCTCATATACATAATCACAATCTCTTATTGAATATGTTTTTATTGGTTGGATCATGAATTTATCTATGCTTACTATTTATTAACAAGTATTCTGGAGGTCTTCTGGATCAAACCGACACATTGTGTTCTGTCAAGACAACGGTCGCACCGATACATATCAATGGACAACAGTCGCACTGATCCATAACAAAAGACAACAGTCGCACCGATCCATATCAAAGGACAACGATCGCACCGATCCATATCAAATGAAAACGGTCGCACCGATCCATATCAAAGGACAACGGTCGCACCGATCCATATCAAAGGACAACAGTCGCACCTATCCATATCAAAGGAAAACGGTCTCACCGATGCTGATCAAATGAGTCACCGATCATGACTCCCCGATGCTGATCAAATGAGTCACCGATCATGACTCACCAATGATGATCAAATGAGTAACTGATCATGACTCACCGATGATGATCAAATAAGTCACCGATCATGACACACCGATGCTGATCAAATAAGTCACCGATCATGACACACTGATGCTGATCATCTGAGTCACCAAAGATGTCTCACCGATGCTGATCATCTGAGTCACAGAAGATGTCTCACCGATGCTAATCATCTGAGAAACCGAAGATGTCTCACCTATGCTGATCAAATGAGTCACCGATCATGACACACCGATGCTGATCATCTGAGTCACCGAAGATGTCTGGCCACCGATGCTGATACTGATGACCTACCGATCACATGACTCACTGATAGTCATAAAGAGCTGTTTGAATTTCTTTATCTCTATTTAATCTTTCCAACGGTCATATTAGGAATATTTTAATTCTCAGTAATTTATTTAATGATGGTTTTTGGATGTCAGGGAATAGTACCTCGTACCTGCAAAAAGAAATCATTTATTTTTTCTGGAACTTGTTCTATAAGTACAAGAAGTCCCTGTTGGTGAAAATATGTGAAGGTGAAAGAGAAAAAAAAGATGATGAGACATATATGAGTGCAAAGAGTGGTGGATGAGATAGTTGCAGAAGACACAGAATCTCATTCACACTCAAGATTACTAAAGAAGAGTTATGTCCATTCATGAGGACATTAAATAACTTCATCGACTACATTTTTTCACTATCTCTGAACCTGGTTGCCAAGAAGACGACACTCTGTTTTTCAGAAAAAACGGAAGAGGACTCAGAACCATTTTTGATAAAACTTAAGGAGTCCAAAGCTTCACTGCAATCACTAGATCCACTTCTAAACTCTACATCTCTGCTCTGTGATTTACTTTTTACATTTTGAGTAGTGTGTGTTATCTGATGTATTTAACACACACACATTGTCTCCTGTACATTAACTGGAGGACCTTTAAATCTTCACTCAATCTCTTATATCATTCATTTCCCACTAGGATAGTAGTAGAGGTCGTGTGTGACCTGGACAGCTGGTTGCTGTTGTTTTGTTTCCCACGAATAACAGTGGTAGAGGTCTTGGACCTGGACAGTTGTAAACTGTTGTGAACCCCGATCCAGGGTGTGGATCATATTTATATAAATTTTTGAGAGTAATAAGTCTCATCTTGAGACTAAACCTCTTGGTTATATCTACTGTACAATTTCTTTCAAAGTTATTTTTTATTCCGCTACTAATTACATTAAAAACAAAACCGTTTTAAAGTCACTTTGATAATTAAACTTTCAAGTGTTTATATCAGTTGTAAATAAGTATGTTAGTTTCAAAAGTTAATCGAATCTTCTGTTTTGATTAACTGGGAAATAATCAATCCCATGAGAACCCAACAGATCCTTTACTTTGATATATATTCACTATAGTTTAATTCAGTATTGTATTTGGGGGTTTTTAAGAAAAAGTGTTTAAAACAGAAATTTTAATTGGAACTCAATTCACCCCCCCTCTTGAGTATCCACTCTGACCAACATTTGGTATCAGAGGTTTGAAAATATTTTCTAAAGATATCTGTTTTTCAACTGTGATTTTAGTTTTATTTTAAAGTGCTTAAAATTTCTGTTATTTCTAAATTTCTATCTATTTAAAATCGTTGCTTTAAGTTAGTTATCATGGATAATAGACTTGAAGGTGTTGCTACCAATATACCACCATTTTTCAGTGGCACTAACTATGCTTAGTGGAAAATCAAGATGAAAATTCATTTAGAGAGCATGGGTTTTGATATTTGGACTGCTATAGAATCTGAATATAAAATTCCTACCACTATTAAAACTACTTGGAATGAAGCTACTAAGGCTGACAACAATAATAATTGCAATGCTATGAATGCCTTGTACTGTGCTTTAGGAGATGAGGAATTTAATAGAATATCTGCCTGTAAAACTGATTATGAAATTTGGGATACCTTAGCCGTTTCTCATGAAGGAACAACTAATGTTAAGGAAATGAGATTGAACACTTATACTATTATGTACGATAATTTTAAGATGAAGCCTGATGAACCCATTTCTGATATGTATCTCAGGTTTAATGAAATTGTCAACACAATGGCTTCTATGGGAAAGGATGTTCCATCAAAGGAAAAAATTATGAGAATTTTGAGATGTCTACCTGAAAGATGGACAAGAAATTCTGTCTCCATAAGAGAATCAGGTGATATTGGTGAACTGCCACTCAAGGAACTAATTGGAAAGTTGATGATGTATGAAGAAGAACTCAAGGTTAACAAAGAAGAAGAAGATGAACCTAGAAGAATGTATGTTGCTTTCAAATATTCAACTTCGAAGAACAAGGATAAAGAGAAACTCCAAGCTATAAATGAAAGTTCAAGCTGTGAAGAAAGTGAAAGTACTTCTGATAGTGATGTTGAGATGGCTCACATTTCTAGAAGGATTAAGAAGTTTTATAGGAAGAAGAATTTTTTCAGAAAATCAAATTATAAAGGAAAGTATGACAACAAGGGACATTGGAAAAAGCATTGGAAGAAATCTGACAAATCAGATGAAGTTGTCTTCTATGAGTGCAAAACAAAGGGACACATAAAAGAAGTCTGTCCAAAGTTGAAGTACAAGAAGAGGTATGAATACAAGGACAATATGTTTAAGAAAGCCATGAAGGCTACTTGGAGTGCTTATGAGGATAGATCCACTGAATCTGTAGTTTCTGAAACTGAACACAGAAATAAGGAAAACATGTGTTTTATGACAAACACTTCTGAGGTAACAACTTAAACTCAAGCTTTAAATTCATATTATTCCAAAGATGATTCTGACTCAGAAAACATGTCAGAGTATAAACTATTTGAATACTGTTATATGTTAAAAGAAACATGTAATGAGCTGAAAGATATATACAATGGTTTAAAGAAATAGTATTCCTTAACTATTAAACATAAATCTGATATTGACATTGAAATGGAAAAGAATGCTCAGTTTCATAAAGAAAAAACTGAACTGAAATTATCTAATGAGCAACTCAAGGAGGAATTAGAGAAATTTACAAATGGTAAAGATATTCTTACTCAGATTCTAGGTAAGAAAATAGAACCTAGATACACTACTAGTAAATGATAACAACCTAGACAAAGGGAAATTGCCAATACTAGATTCATTTCTAAATCTGGACAAAATGTAGCTAGTTATGAAACTGCATATGCTTCAACTAGTTATATTCATAGTTACGGATCTAATAAGGTTTACCTTTCAAAATCAATTCATTCTAGAAATCTTATGAGAACCATTAGACAAATCTGGGTACCTAATGTTTTATTGGCTAACTTGTCTGGACCCAAGAAGATCTGGGTACCAAAATCATTTCCTATCTAAATCTGTTTTGTTGGGAACTTTCTTAAAGAGCTCATGTAGAATGACTTGGTACTAGGACAGTGAATGTTCAAGACATATGCCAGGATACTTCTCATGCTTCAAAAGCTTAGTCAGGGTTGATGGACGATTTTTCAATTTTGGTGATAATTCAAAAGGAAAATTCATCAGCTTAGGCCAAATTGGTAACACTGACTCAGTGTTGATTTCCAAAGTTTTATTTGTTGATGGACCGAAATATAATTTGTTAAGTATTTCTCAGTTATGTGATGATGGTTTTTATGTTAAATTTGAATATTATTATTGCAATGTTTTTAATTCTAAAAATGTTTTAGTATTTTCTGCCTTAAGAGATGAAAATGTCTATGCTGTTGATCTGAATTCTTTCGCAAAGAAAAATATTACTTGTTTAAATGCTTTTCATAATGAGTCTTGGCTTTGGCACAAAATATTAGGACACTGCAATGTACACTCATTTAGAAAAATTTCTAGGAAGAACATAGTTAGAGGCCTACCCAAACTTGAATTTCCAGCAGACAAAGTTTGTAATCCCTGTCAAAAGGGAAAGCAACATAAAGTTTATTTTAAATCAAAGAAAGATGTTTCAACTTCTCAACCTCTTGAGATGGTTCACATGGATTTATTTGGACCTTCTATAGTTTCTAGTTTAAATGGGAAGCACTATGTCTATGTTCTTGTAGATGACTTTTCTAGATATACTTGGGTATATTTTCTAGCTCACAAAAGTGAAGCTTGTTCGAGCTTTTTTAAATATTCCAAGTCTGTAGAGAACCATAGTGTACTTAAAATTAAAACCCAGAGAAGTGATCATGGTCGTGAGTTTGAAAATCATGAGTTTGAATCATACTACACACAGTGGCTATAGTCACAATTTCTCTTCCCCAAGGACACCCCAACAGAATGGTGTAGTAAATAGGAGGAATAGAACCCTGCAAGAAATTGAAAGGACTATGCTTAATGAGTATGACCTACCTGTTTATTTTTGGGCTGAAGTTATCAATATAGTATGCTATATTATCAATAGAGTCTTGATCAGACATGTTCTTAAGAGGACCCCTTATGAGTTGTGGAACCATAGTAATCCTAAGGATAACTACTTCAGAGTTTTTGGCTGTAAAGTCTCTATTCTTAATACTAAAGACAATCTCGACAAATTTTCATCCAAGAGTGATGAAGGAAATTTTCTAGGTTAATCTATTTCTAGTAATGCCTATAGAGTTTTCAATAAGAGAACCAAATGTGTGGAAGAATCTGTTCACATCAAATTTGATGAAACTGATCCACAGGAACCTAAGATCTCTCTTGAAAATATTGAAGATGATCTATCTGCTTTGAACCTTAATGATTAGGATAATGGACCTGTAGTTAAAACATCCAGTTCTGGATATTTTCCAGAAACTGCTTCTGTTGAACCTCAACCTATAGATGAATCTGAAATCTATAGCCCTACCTTTTCTAGACCAACTAGAATTCTAAAGCACCATCCTTTAGATGCTGTTGTGGGTAATTTAGATAGAGGAACACAGACTAGAGATTCACTAAGAAATCAGGTTGAACATCACGCATTTCATTCATCGTTAGAACCTAAAAATATCAATGATGCTATCAATGATGAATTTTGGGTAATGGCTATGTAAGAAGAACTAAATCAATTCGAAAGAAACAAAGTATGGAAATTAGTAGAAAGACCTAAGGACACTATAACCATAGGCAAAAAATGGGTGTTTAGAAACAAAGTTGATGAATCTGGAACATCATTAGAAACAATGCTAGGCTAGTTGCACAAGGTTACAATCAAGAATAAGGAATTGACTATGAAGAAACCTTTGCACCTGTAGCAAGATTAGAGGATATTAGGATCTTACTTGCCTATGCATATCATCTGAATTTCATGTTATATCAAATGGATGTGAAAAGCGATTTTTTAAATGGGTTTATTTTTGAATATGTTTTTGTAGAACAAACACCTAGTTTCTCAAATACTCATTTTCAAAATCATGTTTTTAAACTCTCTAAAGCTTTATATGGTTTAAAACAAGCTCCAAGAGCTTGGTATTAAAGAATTTCAAAATTTATTATTTCAAAAGGATTTACAAAAGGAATAGCTGATCCCACTCTTTTCATAAAAAGGATTTCAAAAGATGTGTTAATAGTATAAATCTATGTTGATGATATTATTTTTGGATCTACTAAAAATTCATTATGTACTGATTTTTCAAATGTTATGAAAAATGAGTTTGAAATGAGCTTAATGGGAGAGCTTAATTATTTTCTTGGATTTCAAATATTTCAAACTAATGATGTTATTAGTATAAATAAAAGAAAATATACTAAGGATTTATTAAAAAATTTTGGTTTGGATAGTATTAAGGAATGTGATATACCTATGAGTACTACCTATAAATTGGATGTTGATGAAACTGGAAAACCAGTTGATCAAACCAATTACAGAGGTATGATTGGGAGTTTACATTATCTTACTTCTAGTCGACCAGATATTATGTTTAGTGTGTGTATGTGTGCTAGATTTCAAGCTAATCCTAAAGAATCACACTTACTGTCTGTTAAAATGATTTTTAAATATCTTAAGTATACTGTGAATTTAGGATTGTTTTATCCAAAAGGACAATCAATTGACCTAACTAGTTATTCAGATGTTGACTTTTCTAGATGTAAGTTTGATAAGAATAGCACATCTGGAACATGTCTTTTACTTGGAAAGTCCCTAGTATCGTGGTGTAGTAAGAAACAGAACTCAATTGCATTGTCTACTGTTGAAGCAGAATATATTGCTGCTGGTAGTTGTTGTGCACCGATTCTGTGGATGAAACACACTTTATTGGACAATGGATTTGATTTTAAACATGTTTCAATTAACTGTGACAACACTAGTGCGATAAAAATATCTAAGAACCAAGTGTCTCACTCTAGGACTAAGCACATTGATTTCAGACATCACGTTCTAAGATATAATTATCAGAAAGGTGATATTTCCCTAGAATTTATTAGTTCTGAACATCAATTAGATGATATTTTCACGAATCCTTTATGATCTAAAAGAAAGAATTTTATTAAATAGGAGTTGTGTATGATTGATCTGTGAAACTGATCTGTAAAACTGATCTCTGAAACCGATCTGTGAAACTGATCTGTGAAACTGATCTGTGAAACTTATATGTGAAACCGATCTGTGAAACGGATCTGTGAAACTGATCTGTGAAACCGATCTGTGAAACCGATCTGTGAAACTAATCTCTAAAACCGATATGTGAAACTGATCTGTGAAACCGATCTTTCTTTCAATTATTTTTTATTATGTTATAATTAATTAATTACTTTTATCTTTATTGTGGACAGCCTAAATGATGAAATAAATGATACACGAATATTTCTATTCCCCAAACCATCGACCTTTCATTTCTTTCCCTCCAAGCCTTATTTCCTCTCTTCTCCTCTACTTAGAACCTTCGAACTCCTGCATTCCCCAGAATCTTCGAATGGATAAACAAAAGAGACCAAGAAAAGGATAAAAATGTCATATACCTTCAAAGCGTGCTCGAGGCGAGTCGAGTAGTACCACTCGAAGATCAATAAATCCGATCCTGGAAACTCGGATTATTGCTGTAGAAAAGGAAGTCAGTTCTGCCTGACATTTGACAAGTATGTCGCTGTTGTTACATGTTTTAGAATCGCAAGGATGGAAATCATGGTTCTCAGATAACACTCGTGTATACTACCCAAAGTTAGTACATGAGTTTTATATAAATCTTCAAGTTACATTAGCTGGTGTAGAGGCTGCTAGATTGTCTTCTGTAGTGAAAGGAAAGAAAATATCTTTTTCATCTAAACAATAGGCTGAATGTTTAAATGTACCCCATGAGGGTCGGTATGAGGATTATGCTGGAATCATTCCTCCAACCACTGAATACTTCTCTTATGAGTTAACTTTATAGCTGTTGACTGGAAACAGAGAGTCAAGGAGAATCACAGCCTCAGAGTTGGATGGTGAATGTAGACTTCTATTTACGTTTATTTAGCACCAAATTTTCCACAGGAAAGGAGATTTTGCTGCTGTAAGATACCAATATGTTTTTCTATTGTTTTTACTAAAGACCCATGAGAAGATCAATTTGTGTAGATAATAATGGTGCACATAGCTGGAATGGTGAAACCTTCTAAGAAATCCACTGCCCTGTTCTATTCCAAAGTGATCTATGTTATGTTAAAGAATCTGGAATGTGTTGATGAAGCTGATGAGATAGATGAATCTGATGGTTCTTTTTGTGTTAACAAAGAAATTTGTAAAAGGATGAAAATAAATTGGAACCTATGGAAGAAATGTTCGGTTGCTTATGAGGACAAGTTGTATGAATCCTACAATCCCACTGATCATGGAAAGAGGCCGAAGGGTTTGAGAGACCCTGGTTTGAAATTATATTAGGAGCCAATTTATTCTGATGATGAGGAAGAAGTAGATGTTGAAAGGAATAAGGACACTAAAGAGTCTGGTAAACAAGGGATAGAATAAGCTGAAACAGAAGAAGGAAGTATTTCACCTCTTGATGATAAGAGTGATCCTGATACTGTGATCCCTAAGAGAAGAATAGACTTTGGACCTACCAGTCCACATTTACCCTTACCTGAATCAGAACCATTTCTTGGTGATGAAGATGCTAGTGACACAGAAGTATCTGACATTGAAGTTCCTATGAAGAATGGAAATGGGAATGGAGATGATGATGATGATGATGGTGACAACTGACCAGTGGATGGTCTTGCTGTACCTCCAACAGAAACACATCAAACTGTACCATAAAAAAATGCCAATGGCAAGAGATATTCTATAGAAATTAGTGGAAAAGCATGCTATGAAAAACCAAAATACACTTTGTGTGCTGCTATCTGGGATGATTACCCTGGTTTTGCTTTTTTGGGTTTAGAGTATTCCGAAGAAGAAGAGTTAGAATCAGAATCTACTGCGGTTATGAAGGAAATCCAACCAGTTGAGACAAGGTCTGCTCATGATGTTGATGCTGCAGATGTTCATCTACGTAGTTCTACTGTCACTCAGTCTGATTTTGATAAGTTCAAAATTGAGTTGCTTGCTACTGCGAGAGAGACAGTCATAGAAGAAATTTCAAAATCTATTAGACCCGACCTGGTCAATACTAGTGAGTCTATTGGCAGGCACATAGCCTCTCTAAATCAGATTCTAAAGGATCTACAATCTGACTTAGTTTCTTTATCAAATGAATTTAGATCAACCATATCTAGTTTGATGGAAGTGTTGAGTAATTTGATTGAACATCATAAGAAGTCTGATCTGAGAAAGTTGAATGCTAAGATAACTCAGATAGTTTCTCAAGCCAGTACAACCAAAGTAACAAAGATCACTACTTTTGAGATAGAGGCTCTAAGGCAGACTGTGCATGATGAATTGGCCGCCATTAGACAAGTTATTGACTTGGACTCGTTGAGGAAGATGAATTAGCACAGTGATCACATTCATAAGATGGTGACACTATATTCAGCAGATGCCACTAAATCTTAGAGAGAGATCAAGGAAAAGGTTGACCATTACTTTTCAAATATGTATACAAAGCCTGAGATGACTGCGAATTTCAAAGTGTTGTCTGATAATCTGAAGCTGCCTCCACTCACTCAAGCTTTCAAGACTCAAGTTCATTAGTTGCAATATTTTACTCCTACCTTTGAACGGTTCATGGAGAATAAGGATGATTTTGAGAAGGCTATGCACTATGGTGCAGAAGTTATTCAGAATTTAATAAATCTTTTAAAGCCTTATCTAAATTCACAAGCCACCGTCATTGTGCTTCCTACTGCTAACCCTCTCAGTGCCTCTGATTTTGCTCCAAATCAGATCTCCGTTGCTCAAGCTCTATCTCAACTACGACCAGTTCCTCAGCAAGATTCTCAACAAGCTACTACTGCTCAACAACAAATCTCTGAGGCATCCTCTCCTCCACCTTCCAGAGTCATCTTACCACCTTTTCAAATTCACCCAGTTCAACCTGAATCCAAGACATCCAACTTACCAACCATTGATCCTTCTGACAAAGGCAAAGCCCCATTACATACCAAGAAATAGTTGTGTCTTGTTGTTGATAGTTTGACCAGTGTTATGTTTGTACCTTGTTGTACTTTGAAAAACTTTTTTTCTCTCTCTCTATTCTCTATGATGCCTTATTTTAATATCTTCTTTATATTCTTTCCCTCCTTTTTGATTATCCCAAAGGGGGAGATTAATATCAATGGGGGAGAAAATTTATATCTATGGGGGAGAAACTTTATATCTATGGGGGAGAAACTTTATATGTATGGGGGAGAAACATACTATGGCATAGGGCGCAATGTTTACATAAATATACAAAGGCATAAATTCAGGGGGAGATTTATATCTCATTGTGTTTTTATTCTTATTATGCCTTGTCACTATTATTGATCTTATATTATTTTTATTAATGACTATGATTTGTGATTATCAAAAAGGGGGAGATTGTTGAGCCCTCTGAAAGATTTTTGAATTCTTCCTATTATTGTTGTTTTAATAATCACAAATCATCGTTACTTAATCCAGTTGGATTTCTCATATACATAATCACAATCTCTTAGTGAATCTGTTTTTATTGGTTGGATCATTCGTTTATCTGTGCTTACTATTGATTTACAAGTATTCTGGAAGTCTTCTGGATCAAACAGACACTTTGTGTTCTGTCAAGAAAAGGGTTGCACCGATCCATATCAAAGGACAACGGTCGCACCGATCCATATCAATAGACAACAGTCGCACCGATCCATATCAAAGGACAACGGTCGCACCGATCCATATCAAAGGACAACGGTCGCACCGATCCATATCTAAGGACAACAGTCGCACCGATACATATCAAACGACAATGGTCGCACCGATCCATATCAAAGGACAACAGTCTCACCTATGCTGATCAAATGAGTCATCGATTATGACTCACCGATGCTGATCAAATGAGTCACTGATCATGACTCACCGATGCAGATCAAATGAGTCACCGATCATGGCTCACCGATGTTGATCAAATAAGTCACTGATCATGACACACCGATGCTGATCAAATAAGTCACTGATCATGACACACCGATGCTGATCAGCTGAGTCACCAAAGATGTCCCACTGATGCTGATAATCTGAGTCACCAAAGATGTCTCACCAATGCTGATCATCTGAGTCACTGAAGATGTCTCACCGATGCGGATCAAATGAGTCACCAATCGTGACACACCGATGCTGATCATCTGAGTCACCGAAGATGTCTATCCACTGATGCTGATACTAATGACCTACCGATCACTTGACTCAACAATAGTCATAAATAGTTGTTTGAATTTCTTTATATTTTTTAATATAACAAACGATCATATTAGGAATATTTTAATGCTCTGTAAATTATTTAATGAAGGTTGTTGGATGTCAGGGAACCGTACCTCGTACCTGCAAAAAGAAATAATTTATTTTTCTGGAGCTTGTTCTATAAGTACAAGAAGTCCCTGTTGGTGCAAATATGTGAAGGTGAAAGAGGACGAAAAGACGACGAGACATATATGAGTGCAAAGAGTGGCGGATGAGATAGTTGCAGAAGACATAGAACCTCATACACACTCAAGCTTACTCAAGAAGAGTTCTGTAAATTCATGAGGACATTAAAGAACTTCATCGACTACATTTTTTCACTATCTCTGAACCAGGTTGCCAAGAAGACGACACTTTGTTTTTCAGAAAAAAAAACTAGAAGAGGACTCAGAACCATTTCTGATAAAACTTATGGAGTCCAAAGCTTCACTGAAATCACTAGATCCATTTCTAAACTCTACATCTCTGCTCTGTGATTTACTTTTTACATTTTGAGCAGTCTGTGTTATATAGTGTATTTAACACACACACTATCTCCTGTACTTTAACTGGAGGATCTGTAAATCCTCACTCAATCTCTTACATCTTTCATTTCCCTCTGGGATAGTGGTAGAGGTTGTGTGTGACCTAGACAGCTGGTTGTTGTTGTTTTGTTTCCCACGAATAACAGTGGTAGAGGTCTTGGACCTGGAAAGTTGTAAACTGTTGTGAACCCCGATCCAGGGTGTGGATCATATTTATATAAATTGTTGAGAGGAATAAGCCTCAGCTTGAGATTAAACCTCTTGGTTATATCTACTATTCTATTTCTTTCAAAGCTATTTTTTTATTCCACTGCTAATTACTTTAAAACCAAAACTATTTTAAAGTCACTTTGATAATTAAAATCGCAAGTGTTTATATCAGTTGTAAATCAGTAAGTTAGTTTCAAAAGTTAATCAACTCTACTGTTTTGATTAACTGATAAATAATCAATCCGTTGAGAACCCAACAGAACCTTTACATTGATATAAATTCACTACAGTTTAATTCAGTATTGTATTTGGGGGTTTTTAAGACAAAGTTTTTAAAATAGAAATTTTAACTATAACTCAATTCACCCCCTCTTGAGTATACACTCCGACCAACATAATCCATTATATGGGCCTCAATAATAATTCATTTACAAATATTAAATATGTCTCAAAATTGATAAGGATTAAACTTAATTGAATATATAATTAATGACTTATCTTGAACCTTAATGTATTGAGGCAAGATTTAGTGATCAATTAAATCATAAATTTCACATAATTTGTAAAACAATCTGTATAATCGAACAATGTATCATCCCATGGGTTATTCTCTATGAACTCCTGATATTTCCATAGAATCAAAATCTATGGGTAGAAATTATGACTAAAAATATTTTATAGTCTATCCTATGAGTGACACTCATCTATGACATCGTTTGTAGTTGTATCCCACAAATTATGAGATGATCCTAGAATAATGTAATTGGTGAAATCATCATTAATTCACTCAATAGTATAAATAAACATAAATATCTAGTTGATACTCAATAAAAAAAACTCTCCCCTTTCATTCCACCATCATCCTTGAAGAATAAAAATTTATTCTACTTAAACTCTAATGCAAGAAGTTATTTCTTATTTTTATCTTGATATAATTATTTTATGAAGGATTGGATCACTTTAATTTTTTTAGGAGTTAAAAAATACTCCATACATTCTTATAACATTCCTCACTTATACACCCGCTCCTAGAATCCCTATAATAATCCTCATAAACAAGCTCCCTACATGGAGGAATAAATATAAAACACTAACTCAAAAGGTGAAAACAAATACTGTTATTTAAAGAAAAAATTTCAATACCTATAACTAAAAACATAAACATTGGATCTAAATTCCACAACATTATGGAATAATCCATCTTATAGAGACTACATTACAAATATATTTCAAGAAAGCATAATGAATATTTTCAACCATGTTGTTTTATAATTTAATAAATATTAGAAAATAAATTTTAAATAATTATATAAAAAAGAAACCATTTTTGGAAATGCAATGCACTTTTATGTCAGCCTACACATGCATTATATAATGTATAAATTTTAACATCCCAATTTATCAGGTTTGAGGAAAAAAACATTGAACCAATATCCAAACATTATACGAGGGATCCTTCTGATCGTTGTCAAAAGATAATACTACTAGTAAATGAATTATTATAGGTTAGATTAACTATTTTATAGGAATCAAATGAGTTCCGATAATCTTATTCTACATGAGTACTAACATACCATTATAAGAATCTAAAAACCATGAACTCTAATGATTATATAATTTCTCATGCCTAAAATCATGATTGAGGATATTATGTTGGGGTTAATACATTTATTGTTGAACATTCTGTAACATACCAAGTATGTAATTAATAATAGATATTCTTATCTATGTCTATTTATTAATTATATAGTGTTTTAGGGCTTAAAATGAGAATAAATCCAATCTTAAACATGGCATACACTAATACTTTTAAAAGAATTTTTTACTGCCTTTTGATGGAATTTTTTTTAAATCAATCTTTTGAAAATTTTATAAGCTCTATATGTCAAAATAATCTTATTCTTTATGATTGGGGCATTGAAATTTACTTTTCAAATTTTTTTGGTACTTTTCTGACAATGTTAAATTTTTAATGAATAGTGAAAAATACTGCATTTTACATCAAAACTGCTTTTTCATCTAATATAATTATATGGTTAGATTAACTTTTTAATTGGTTTTAAAGTGTAATTAGAATATATTTTTACCATTTTATGTAATTGTGGTCATTATAATTAATTTCACTTTGGAATTGGGCATAAACAAGTGCCAAACGTTTCATAGATATTGTTTCAAAAAAACCAGCTATTAGTTTTGACAACATGAATTATTTTTAAATTAATTATTAAAATTTCAATGTTTGGAATTTGGTAAAATGGATTCCATATTTGGAATCAGAGGGTCCAAATTATGTAATTAATACTCTTTTTTTGGACATTATGAATAGTAACGACGGTAATTATCTTTAATTATCTTGATTAATTAGTAATCGGGTAGTTAAGGAAATAAAATAATATCATAATAATATAAAATTACTCCAAAATGTGTCCTAATGCAACTGGTTGTGTCATGTACGACCATGGGATTTATTGTCCCAAACATTGGGACCACATGGAATCACTTTTGGGTGAAAGTGACACTTTTTCTTTTTATTTTTAAAGAAAAGAGAATATCACTAAAGAATGTATCACCCGAGTAAAACATTTTTAATTTTGTCTACATAAAAGATATCATAGAATATAAATAGTCATTGGAAAGCTAAAAATATTTCCAACATCATTGTATTTTTTTTATAAATTTTAGACATTAAATAAATTAAATTATTTATGACATCATGATGATGCATCGATTACCTCATTAATTATTGATTTAAATAAAATGAAAATATAATTTAAAATCAAAGACATACACGTGTAAAAGACCCATTGAATGAGTATATTTAGAACCCTTATCACCTTATCCTTGATATATATCAATGTGGGACCTTTAAAATCCGAATCTCATTTTAATATAAAGTAACATTTTATAACTTTGCAAGAGTGGCCTCCTCTACTCTTATAAAAGGCTCCCACCTCTACCTCTTTACCCACACATCTCAAGCTTTTGGATCGGACAAGCTCATCTCATTTTATCTCTCAACATCCATATATTCATCCTAGAATCCTTACCTTAGGCAGAAATCTCTTAAAGAAAACCTTTTGTTTCAAACCAAGAGGAGTTACCTGATTTAATGGAAAAGTATTCTCTAATGTTCTTTTGTTTTATTTTTCTTCTCCAACCACTTAAACTCTTTTTATTCATTTATTTTGTAACAAAACAAGTATCTTAAATATACTAGGATATTTTTATAAGAAGTATTCAAGCTACAATTAGACACACCTACATCTAATGGTTAAAGAGCATACTGTTTCCATGGATGGTGAATTTCTGCCTCACGAAACGATGATTGCTCAATATTCTTATAACACCTTAAAAAGTGGCCATTAAGATGTCACTATATATATATATGATATATAATATGTTTATTATTTCCTTAATCTTTTGTTTTTTTTATTTATGGCATACCTTTATGGTTTCCATTATGGGTAAATGCGATATCTTCATTTTAGGAAGTGCACACTACTGCCCCCTCAAAGTGATTTGATTCGTTAATGCCATATGTGGGACAAATAAATGATAGAATTAATGATATTATATATGATATTATACTGGAATTATAATATACCTTTATATCATTATGGTTCCATTTTATAAAATATGAAATAGAAATCAAAGTAGTGTTCATGCGTACGTACGGCTTACCTTCTCCATGAACGGTGCATTTCATTTCTTACCACTAAATTTAATGTAATATTGTAAATGAATGTATATACTGGATATATATGATATATATGATATGTACATCATTAATAGAACATTGGATATAATGGATACATGAACAACTTGTAATTATAAAGTTTTTATTTTTTACTCAAGTACCAATGATCGACAAAACAACCATTATTAACTTAAATAATTACATAGTGTTCATAACATGGTAATAAGTGATATAAAAAGAAATAATGAACTTTAAAAAGGTTCTTAAGCAATTAGAAATTAACTCAAGTTCATTATTCAGGAGGTTAAAGAATGATCGAGTCATGTCGTACCCGAGGTAAGGGACTTCGTCTCAATATCCTTTCATTGAGGCATATATTGTTTTATACACAACTTTATTTTATACGGTGTATAAACCCCTTTGAATTTTACGTTTATTCAAAAGGAATAATTATTATACGAAGCATTTTACTAAACAAAAAAAGGGAATGTTTTTTTCGTACATATGCGGCGACAATGACTTCTTCGCCGCCGTGACCATTATTTGAGTTTCGGCTTCCTTTACAAAAAAAACATTTTTATTAAATGAAAAATAAATACCATGTTTTTATTTTTCTTTATTTTGGTATTGAAAATGGTTTTCATAATGTTTTCATTATATCAATCAGTTGTATTTATATCTTGTGATTGAAATGTGGAAATGTTATGTTTTCTTTATGCATGCTTTATGTGATACAATTATGTTATGGTTCTTGGGGATTGTTATGAAGATGGGTGGTTCCGTGATAAAATAAGGGTGGGTGAACCCGATATATCTCTCCAATGCATTGGGTAACGTGAAGGGGTTAAATGTTAAGGTTTCTCCAAAGAGATTTAGGGGATATACTGTGTTGGGTATTCCAATCATAAACATGAGGGTTACTCCCTATGTAAAAATTTTATGAATGCCTCAAGTTACCTTTATGTCTTATGATTTCTATGATTTAGTCATTATTTGAAGATGTATGCTAAAATGTTTATATTTTACGAGTAATGTATTATTTCATGCATGGACAAATGTTTTCATTTCATACTTTTATATCCCTTGATGATATTTTTATGCTCATCCCATGTTTTTGAAATTTTTTTCACATGAAAATGGAAAGGTACATGATGTGATGATAGTGTTAAAGAAGTGTCAAGAAATAATCTATGTTTTATTTAAAATATGATTCCGATGATGGAAAAAATGAGTACTATCTTTTATGTAACCACTTTGTTTAAATGTGGTGTGTATTGCTTGATTTATGATCTAATTATCTAGAAATATAAAACTGAAAAGATCCTCAAAGTGTATTCTTGAAATAACTCATGATTAAGTAATGTTTAAGGCCAGAGAAATATAGTTGGTATCAGAGGTCGTTTTAGATAACTATAGGAGATATAATTCTATTAAATGATTATCCGGAAATATTTTTTTATGGTAAAATATAAATGATATAGCATTTGAAGACTACCATGTTCCTTCATCTAAGACATGTTCATTCAGAATAGTTTTCCACAGAGGATACAGAGAAGCAGTTCTAGGAAGTCATACAGAAGGAAATGACCTTCCGAATTAGCATCCTGAGATGGTTGGAATTGGAACTGAATAGATTGTTGGAGTAATGGCGTAGTTGACTCAAGAGATAAATTGTGGTGGTATCCATGCACGAGATCAGCTAGATCAACCACAAAGGAACATGTCAGTCGTGGAACATTTCATGAGGCAACATCCCCCATCATTGAGAGGATCATCTGACCCTGTGCAAGATGAAGGGTGGATTAAAGCACTGGAGAATATTTCTGATGTCATGGGGTGTTCAGACAATCAGAAGGTTAGTCTTTCTATTTACCAGTTGCAGGTTGAAGTAGATATGTGGTGGTAGATGGTTAAAAATATCATGGATTCTTTTGAGATTGATGCTCTTGACTGGGATGAACTAAAAGGTATGTTTCTTGATAAGTATTTTCCTAAGGCTGTTCGACTTAGAATGAAAAAACAATTCTTGGAATTGAGGTAAGAGGACTACTCAGTGGCTTCTTATGAAGAGAGGATCACTCGATTTGAAAGGTATGCTGCAAATTTTATCTAAGACATTGATAGTAAAATCATTCGTTTTTACTCAGGATTAAAGACAAAATATCGAAGGGCATTGGATTATCGTGAGTTCAAAAGTTATGAAAATCTTGTTCGATGTGCTGATAAGGTGGAAATGCAGTTTTCTGATGATCAAGTGTTCTATAACCACCATCAGAAGAAGAGACTGAGGTGGCAGGACAAAGGGAATAATTCTTCAAAAAGGTCTGATGGTAAGAAAACTAAGTTTCTAGTTTGTGATAAATGTGGTAAAAGTCATGCTGGGGAATGACTTCTGAATTCTGGAAAGTGCTACCGATGTGGTAATATGGGACATAAGGCTCATGATTGCACTGAAAAATATCTGGGTGATGGTAAGACTAAATTTTATTTACAGTTAGTGAAATTTTTTAAGTGCAATGAGATGGGTAACTATGCAAACGAGTGTCCGACAAAGAGCTCGAGTGATGGTAAGCAGTTAGACTACAAGCAGAAAGGGGTTGTGAAATCCTTTGCAAGTACTTCAGTAGATTTTGGGCCATCAAATGAGGTGGTATCATGTACTTTGTTTTTTCAGATTATTCTAGAGTGTTTATTGATTCAGGGTCTACACATTCTTTAATTTATGAAAACATTTCTAGTAAATTGGGGATTCCATCTCATGAAATTACTCTTGAACATGTTGTAAATACACATGGGGGAAATATTGAGGCAAAAAGAATTTATAAAAATCTTCCTATCCTTATCCGTGGAAATAACCTACTTGAAAACCTTATTGTTTTACCTCTAGTAGAGTTTGATGTTATTATGGGTATGGATTGTCTCTCTGTTTACAATGCTATGATTGATTGTAGAGATATAGAAGTTTATTTTCAGAAATAATTTCAATTTCTGTACAAGAATTAACCCTTACTATTGATATCATATCAAGAGTCTGAGAAACTTGTAAAATATTGAAATGAATGTTACCTTGCACATATTGTAGAAAACAAAGGAACTGTTCTGATTAATGATGTGCCATTGGTAAATGAGTATCCTGATGTTTTTCCTGATGAGTTGCCTGGAATAATACCAAATCAGGAAGTTGAATTTACTGTTGACATAGTTCCTGATGCTAAGCCAAATTCAAAACCCCTATGGCTCAAATTGATCATTTAGAGTTGAATGAGAAATTGCAAGATTTGTTAGAAAATGGTTTCATTCGACCTAGCACATCACCATGGGGTCCCCCTGTTTTATTTGTTAAAAATAATGATGGTTCAATGACACTTTGCATTGCTTATAGAGCTTTGAATAACATCATTGTTAAGAACAAATATCATTTTCCTCATATCGATGATTTGTTTGATCAGCTCTACGGAGCTTAGTATTTTTCAAAGAATGAACTGAGACCGGGGTACCATCAGTTGAAATTAAAGGAAGTAGATATTCTGCAGACCGTGTTTCATAAAAGATATGGCCATTATGAATTTTTAGTTATTCCTTTTGGGTTAACTAATGCACTTGCGGTATTCATGGACCTTATGAATAGAATTTTCCATGAGTTCTTGGATAAGTTTGTGCTTGTTTTCATTGATGATATTTTTTGTGTTTTCTAAAATTAACGAGGAGCATGATAGTCATTAAAGGGATATTTTTCAAAAATTAAAATAAAGGAAATTGTATGGGAAATTCAGAAAGTGTGAGTTTTGGTTGGAACAAATTACTTTCCTTGGATATATTGTTTCTAGAGATGGAATAACTATTGATCCTGGAAAAACAAAGGTTGTTGAAGAATTTCCAAGACCCACAAATGTAACTGATATTCGTAGCTTCATTGGTTTGGCAGGCTATTACTGAAGGGTTGCTAGGAATTTTTACCGGTTATCGTGTCCAATAACTAAGCTAACTCAGAAGAGAGTTATGTTTATCTGGACAAAAGAATGTTATGATTGTTTTCAAGAACTAAAAAAGAAGATTGGGGAATGCTCCAGTTTTGGCACTACCTTCCAGGAATGGGGAGTTGGTTATCTACAGTGATTCTTCATTGAAAGGACTTGGTTGTGTCCGAATGCAAAATGATCAGGTAATTGCTTATGCTTCACGTTAGCTGAAAACTCATGAGGTAAATTACCCTACACATGATTTGGAATTAGCTGATGTTGTTTTTGCTTTAAAAATTTGGAGGCCTCATTTTATGTTGTAAAGTGTGAAATATATAATGATCACAAATGATTAAAGTATATATTCATTCAGAAAGAATTGAACATGAGATATAGGAGATGGCTAGAATTAGTCAAGGATTATGATTATACAATTCATTTCCATTAGGGAAAAGCAAATAAAGTGGATGATGCTTTGAGTCGAAAAAGTAATGCCTTATTAACCATGTTACATTTGGAACATAATACTTTGGTTAAGGATTTGATGAACTTTGGCATAGAAGTTGTTGGTGCAAGATGTTCTTCTGTTTTGTTTCAGGTATCAGTGAAAAGTTCTCTATCAGACAGAATTAATCAAGCACAGAACCAAGATAGTGAGTTGTAGAAAAAGGTAGAGCTGGTTCAGAAGGGTAGGTTGCCTAAATTCAACATTGATTATGATTGTGTTTTGATTTTTGGGAAGAGATTGTGTGTGCCTTGTGATTCACAGTTGAATATATAGTTGTTATGTGAAGCTCATAGTTCTCCGTTTTTAGTTAATCTAGGCATTACTAAGATGTATAGAGATCTTCGGGAGTATTACTGGTGGGACAGAATGAAAAGAGATATTGCAGATTTTACAGTGATGTGTTTGACTTGTCAACAGGTTAAAATAGAGTGGCAGCTACCAAAAGGGATGCTTCAGCATTTACCAATGCCAGAGTGGAAATGGGAGAATATATCAATGGACATATTTGTGGGATTTCCAAAGACACCTCGAGGTAATAATTCAATCTAGGTTATTATTGATCGCTTGACTAAATCTTCTCATTTCCTTGCTATACAAGATACTTTTTACCTAGATCAACTTTCCCGTTTGTATCTTAGAGAGAGAGTCATGTTACATGGAGTTCCTCTCTCCATTGTATCTGACCGTGATCCTAGGTTCACTTCTACCTTTTGGAAAGTCCTTCAGAAGTCATTGGGTACTGAATTAAATTTTAGTACAGCTTTTCATCCTCAATCAGATGGGCAGTCAGAACGAACGATTCAGTCTTTGGAGGATATGTAACGTGCTTGTTCGATGGATTATCAGGCAAGTTGGGACCAACACCTTTCTTTTGTTGAGTTTTCTTATAAAAACAGTTTTCATTCTATTATACAGATGGCACCATTCGAGTCATTATATGGGAAGCGGTGTCGAACTCCAGCTTTGTGGGATGAATTGGGTGAAAGGAAGTTGATGGGACCAGAAATGGTAGAAGAGTTGGTAGAAAAATTTCAGCTGATACAGAGACACATGAGAACAACTTAGAGTCAGCAGAAAAGTTATCTATATAATCAGAGGAAGGATCATTCTTTTGAGGTAGGTGATCATGTTTTTCTCAATGTTTCACCCGGGAAAAGTGTGATGCGATTTGTTAAGAAAGGAAATATGAGTCCAAGGTTCATTGGAACATATGAAATTATGGAGAGAGTTGGATCAGTTTCATACCGAGTGGCTTTACCTCTGATTTTATCTCAGGTACACAATGTTTTTCATGGTTCAATTTTAAGAAATTACATGCTAGATCCATCTCAGGTTTTGAGTCTAGAGGTAGTTTAGTTGGAAGAGAATCTGTATTATGAGAAAGAACTGGTCCAGATTCTTGACCACATGGAGAAATTATTTCGGAATAAGGTGATTCATCAAGTAATGATTTTTTGAAAAAACCACATTATTGAAGAGGCAACAAAGTAATCTGAATATGCAATGAGGGATAAATACCCCCACTTATTCGATAAGTAAATAAATTACCGGGATGCAATTTTCTAAAGGGTTGAAGTATGTAACATAAAATGTAAGTAATTAATAATAGATATTCTTATATATGTTTATTAATGAATTATATAGTGTGTTAGAGGCTTAAAATGAGAATAAATCTAATCTTAAGCATGGAATACACTAATATTTTAGAAAGATTGTTTTACTGTATTTTGATGGAAAACCATTTTTAAATCAATTTTTTACAATTTTATAAGCTCTATTTTTCAACATAATCTTATTCTTTATGATTGGTACATTTAAATTTAATTTGGAAATTTTTTTGGTATTTTTCTGACAATGATCGTTTTTAATGAATCGGGAAATGTACTGCATTTTACATCAAAACTGATTTTTCATATAATTTAATTATATGGTTAGATTATCTTTTTAATTGGTTTTAAAGTCTAATTAGAATATATTTGTACCATTAAATCCAATTTTGGTCATTCGAATTAATTTCACTTTGGAATTGAGCATAAACAAGTGCCAAACTTTTCATTGATATTGTTTCAAAAAACCCGCTATTTGTTTTGACAATGGGAATTATTTTTAAATTTGTTATTGCAATTTATATGTTTGGAATTTGTTAAAATGGATACCATATTTGGAATTAGAAGCTCCAAATTATCTAATTAATACTCTTATGTTTTTGGACATTATGAATAGTAACGATGGTAATTATCTTTAATTATCTTGATTAATTAGTAATCGGGTAGTTAAGGACAATAAAAAAATATCATAATAATAAAAAATTACCCCAACATGTGTCCTAGTGATACTATTTGTGTCATGGACGACAATGGGATTTCTTGTGCCAAACATAGGGACACCATGGAATCACCTTTGGGTGATAGTGACACTATCTTTTAATTTTTAAAGAAAGGAGAATGTCACTAAATAATGTATCACCTGAGTAAAAATTAATTAATATTGACTAAATAAATTATGTCTTGGACTATAAATAGTCATTGGAAAGATAATTTTTTTTCATAAATCATAGTATTTGTTTTATAATTTTTAGACATTAAATAAATTAAATTATTTATGAAATAATGATGATGCAGCGATTACCGCATTAATGAACGATTTAAATAAAATAAAATGATAATGTAAAATCTAAGACTTACACATGTCAAAGACCTATTGGATGTGTATATTTAGAACCCTTATCACCTTATCCTCGAAATATATCAATGTGGGACCTTTAAAAAACGGAACTCATTTTAATATAAAGTAACATTTTATAACTTTCCAATAGTGCCCTCCTATCCTCTTATAAAAGGCCCCCACCTCTACCTACATACCCACACTTCTAAAGCATTTGGATCGGCCATGATCTGCTCATATTGTCTATCCACATCTCTCTATTCATCCTATAATCCTTACCTTAGGCAGAAGGCTCTTCAAGAAACCCTTTTGGTTCAAACCAAGAATAGTTACCCAATTTAAAGGTAAAGTCTTCTCTAATGTTCTTTTGTTTTATTTTGCTTCTCAAACCCCCTAAAATATTTTTATTCATTTATTTTGTAACAACACCAGTATTTTCAATATACTAGGATGATTTAATAAGAAATATTTGAGCTACACTTACACACACCTACATCTAATGGTTAAAGAGCTTACTGTTTCCCTGGATGGAGAATTTCTACCTCACGAAACGATGATTACTCAATATTATTCTAGCACATTCAAAGGCGGCCATTAAGATGTCAATATATTTATATATGATATATAATATTTTAATGTTTTCTTTAAGATTATTTATTTTTCATTTATGGCATACCTTTATGGTTTCCATTATGGGTAAATGTGATATCTTCATTTTAGGAAGTGCGGACTACCACCCCCTCAATGTGATTTGATTCATTAATGCCATATGTGGGATGTATAAAAGATAGAGTTAATGATATTATATATGATATTATAATTGAATTATAATATACCTTTATATCATTATGATTCCATTCCATAAAATATGAAATAGAAATGAAAGTAGCGTTCATGCATACGTACGGCTTACCGTCTCCATGAACGCTGCATTTCATTTCTTACCTCTAAATGCTATGTAATATTATAAATTCATGTATATACTGGATATATATGATGTATATGATATCTAAATCAGGAATATAACTCTGTATATAATGGATTAATGATAAAACTTGTAATTATAAAGAGTTTATTTTTTACTCAAGTACTAATGATCAAAAAAATGACCATTATTAACTTAAATAATTACAGAGTGTTCTTAACATGGTAATAAGTGATATAAAAAGGAATAATGAACTTGAAAATTGTTTTTAAGAAAGTATAAATTTACTCATGTTTATTATTTAGGAGGTTAAAGAATGATGGAGTCAAGTCAGACCCGGGGTAAGGGACTTCATCTCAATCTCTTTTCATTAAGGCATATTTTGTTTTATACAAAAATTTCTTTTATAGGGTGTATAAACCCCATTGAATTTTACGTTTATTAAAAATGAATATTTTTTATATGAACCGTTTTACTAAACATCAAAAGGGAATGTTTTTTGTACTTATGCGGCGATAAAGACTTCTCCACCACCGTGACCATTATTTGAGTTTCGGCTTCCTCTACAAGCCACAACATTTTTTTAAGTTAAAAATAAATACCATGTTTTACTTTTTATTTATATTGGTAGTGAAAATGGTTTTCATAATGTTTTTATTATATCAATGTGTTGTATTGATATCTTGTGATTGAAATGTTGAAATGTTATGTTTCCCTTATGCATGTTTTACATGATACGATTATGTTATGGTTCGTGGGCATTGTTATGAAGAAGGGTGGTTCCGTGATAAACTAAGGGCAGTTGTGTCCGATATAGCTCTCCAATTTATTGGGTAATGGGAAAGGGTTAAATGTTAAGGTTTCTCCGAAGAGATTAAAATAATATACTATGACGAGTATTCCAAACGTAACCATGAGGGTTACTCCCTACGTAAGAATGTTATAAATTCCACAAGTTACCTTTATGTCTTATGATTTCTATGATTTATTCATGATGTGATGAGGTATGTTAAAATGCTTACGTTTTATGAGTAAAGTAGGATTTCATACATGGAATAATGTTTTCAATTCGTACTTTTATATCCCATGCTGAGCTTTTTATGCTCATCCCATGTTTTTGAAATGTTTTTCGCAGGTCAAGGGAAAGGTACATGATGTGATGAAAGTGTCAAGGAAGTGTCAAGAAAGAATCAATGTTTTATTTTAAATATGTTTCCAATGATGGAAAAAATGAGTACTATATTTAATGTAACCACTTTTTTTAAATGTGGAGTGTAATGCATGATTTATGATCTAATTCTCTAAAACTCTAAACCTGAAAAGATCCTCAACATGTATTCTTGAAATAACTCAAGATTACGTAATGTTTATGGCTAGGGACTTATACAATCACCCTGGAATTTAGTGAATGTACTATGAAGAGTCAAGATTGTTATTAAAAGAGTTATTGAGTTTGTAGAAAAATAATGTGAGAAAAGAGATGTCATGTAGTGGAAAATGGGATTATTTAGAAGAGATAGGTTAAGGATGATATGATTTCTCTAAAAAAAATATTGTAATTATATACAAATAGGTGTTGTTTAACACTAATGAATTAACTTCTTCATTGTCAAGTATTGAGAAATTGTTGGTACAAGTGTATGATTATGTGACTAAAAAAATTGATACATTGTCTACCACATGAAGAGTCATCATACAAAAGGGGAGATCACTCTTCAAATGAAATTTATCCAAGTGGAACATATTTTGATTTATCCTCTTACCAATATTGAACAAGTTTCATTTCCTTCACATGAAAGTAGAAATATGAAATGAAAACAACATGTTATGAAATAACATAGAATATTAGGGAAGGTGGAGAGGGTTGAAAAGAAATAGATTTCAAATATCACGATACATGGAGATAAACCAAATCTATTTATTGATATATTTGATTGCAATTTCGTAGTGCTAGGTGAGTAGAAAGTAATTATTAAATTCAATGTTTCTTATCTTTACACATATTGGGATGTAGATGATAATGAGTAGAGGAAAACCCATTTTCTAGAGGAGAGGATTATATGAAACAAATAGTTGAAAATGACATAATGGAATTTGTGGATTTGGAGTTTTATGGTATAATGATGTAATGAAAATTATATAGACTATAAGTAGTAATGGGAGGCTATCTCGCTGCATTAAAATACCCAAACCAAAGGTGGATGAATGAATGTAAAAAAGGGCTTTTCCATAGATACAAAATGGGCTTATCCATATGTAATGTTTTCATCAAAAATCTGTGTTATCATAATTCGTTATAGATTTTACCATTTAATAAATATATAAATAAAAGTTTGAGTAGCACTTATCATATCTGAAATCAAAAAAGTCATGATAAATCTATTATAATATGTTTAAATGATGAATCCATATTTTATATCTATGAAAAAATGGGCTTATCCATAGATACAAAACTCAAAATATCCATAGATATATCATTAAGGATCTCACTAAGGTTTTCACATCATAGTTTCAAAAGATTAACTATACCTCCCCTTGATAAAAACTATAGTTTCTTATTATTATCATATATGGTTATCACATCATTTGAGTAGAATATTCAAGGCATTATAAAAATACATGCCTAAGGACTGAAATAGTTTGGAGTCTTTATAAAATTGGAACCAAAATATTTTAACTCAATGATTAATCTTCATTGTTTCCCACAAATCAATTCTCTATTATTTATTCTTCAAAAAAAATTTCTTCATAATTTGAGGAAGGTAAATATAATAATTTGGTGATCTCTTGTGCACATTAAGGATTAACAGAGGTGGTACATAAACATAATCTAATAATAAGTATATGAGAACATTAGAATGACATTTGAATATCCTACCCTCCATAGAAAATTAATATACATTA
This sequence comes from Viscum album, assembly GCA_963277665.1. Lineage (NCBI taxonomy): Eukaryota > Viridiplantae > Streptophyta > Magnoliopsida > Santalales > Viscaceae > Viscum > Viscum album. The sequence goes on from OY728152.1 coordinate 1,751,287,719, forward strand.
GTCATGACATAATAATTGTACATTTATAATACATGAATCGTAAGTAGGTTAATAGCATAATAAATTATAGGAAACCATAGGAATAATCATATAATTTTTGGAATCCATACAATCATATAAAATGATTTCTATATTAGTCATGGAATAGATGACAATGCAATCTTAGTAGTATGGGTTCACTCGCCATACAATCTTCGTAGTCATCGTTCACTTATATTACCATATTATTAGTCAAGGTTCACTCCCTAGACCATATTAGACAACAAATACCTTTACAGAACTGAGTTCACTCCCTATTATAGCTACGTCGATCTAATGTGATATATATGTATACCCAATGTTATGTTCCACCCATTTCATAATGAAATATTAAATACTCATTCCAATAAATCATAAACATTTATTATATCATTACACATGAAATGAAATGGGGGTCATAAATATTTAATTATATATCAACCTATGGAAAATAGGAATTTTTCATAATCATTTCATCAAATAATAAGTTGTGAAAAAATGTGTGTTTCAAAAAGATAAATCCCATAGAATAGTAACAAGTCTTATAATTATATAACCTATGAAAGAGAAAGGAGTTTCATAATCATATAAAAACAGAATGAGAAGTGGTTTTCATAAACATATAACCCCTGAAAGGGAAATGGGTTTCATAAACATATAACCTATGAATAAGAAAATATCTACATAAAAACCATTCCATCAAAACATAATCCATTAAGAGATTGAAAATTAATTGAACATTATGATAATTTCATTTGACATTAATCTATAACAACAATGGATGTCATCTTAGATGAACACTAATTTTTCAAAACTATTTTAAAATAATTTATTAATGAAATTAAGAGTTCTTTTTTGAAAATATATTTTAATAACATAAAAACTTTTGAAAACCATTTTCTATGAAACTAAACATCAAAAACCTATAAATTAATATAGAAAACACTTTTACCTGAAAACATATAAAAGTAGCCGAAAATGTTTTGGAATGCATGTTTCCTTAAAAACATATACAATAAATGGGAATATATGTCACAACCCGTCCTCAAGGCCCGTGCCGTGACTACCCCAAGCCCGCCTTCCATAGGCCAGGGGCTGGTGTCTAGCACCAAAGGCGCAAATCCCGATAACTGGGAAGTAATTGCCTTTATAAAAGTAAAGAAACACTACAGAGTACAAGCGGAAGTAAAACACTAAGTACAAGAGAAGTGCTGAAAGGTAAAATGGGCCAGGATACAAACCCAAAGTAAAAGTACAACTACAACTGAACAAATTACATCAAAAAAAAGAAAAACAGCTGGAAGAAGGAAGCATCTCCTGGGTCGTCCTCCTCAGATCCTACATGAAGGGTAGGTACAGATGGCACAACTCTTGGATCATCCACCACGGTTCCTACCTGAAGGGTAGGTACAAATTGTCTCCTCAACATTCTCTCCCATCAACCTCCTCCATGTGTCGTCTCGCCGTGAAGTCCTCTTCCAGATACTGAGTCATCGTGTAGTCCACCTCCGGGTACCGTCCAGTCCTCGAACACTCGGCCTCTTTCAGCACTGCCCGTCTTCTGCAACCAACACGATGAGGTGCGGGCATAGCCCGTGCAGGGGTGAGTATAACGATACTCAGTAGGGACCCCGAGACCCTCATGGTCTCACTAAAACCAACAAGGATAACCAAAAAGAAGATCTCAATAGATAACCTCTACTTAGGTATATGACCATACATATACCTAAGTTATCAAGTAACCCATCTCAATCATGAGTAAACACAAGGATCATGAAATCAACGGATAACCACTACCCAGGTATATTCCCATACATATACCTAAGTTCTCAAGTGACCCATCTCAATCATGAGGTAAACACAAAGGTCAAAAGTCTCAGCTCAAACCAGGATTTTCATTATCGAAACCGTAACTGCTGAAGAGCCCTGTCTCTGGAGTGTACAGTGGTCCTGCCACGACTCCGAGGTACTGCTCACTAACCGAAGGCTGTTGAGGTACTCCTCCTGTCGAGTACCGCGGGCCTGCCACCTCACATAGTAGTGCCTCCCGCCGGGGACTGCCACCCAAACACAGTAGTGCTTCTCCCTCATAGCCTACAGAGGTACTCCTCCTGTCGAGTACCGCGTGTCTACCACCCAAACACAGTAGTGCTCCCCGCTGTGGGTCTGGCACCCAAACAGAGTAGTTCTCCCCACTGGGCTATACAAGTCTCTCTGAATCGAATTGGACAAGCAGTCTTAAGGTTCCAGCCAGCTACACGGTCTCCGTACTTCGTACGCTCGTCTCTGGGAGGGTCCGCTCCACGAGCTACTGGTCGATACTCCAAGTATCTCAAAGTCCTACGAATAACTATCTCAAAGGACCGCCTCGACATAGGGGTCTCAACGCAACAGACAGCGCGTCAATCGGACGCCCGGTCTGTGAGTTACTAGCCTTTTCATCCTAGGGGCCTGTTTGGTTTCATAAGCGAACCAACCCGGACATATCTCAAATGTACCCCGAACTCTTATAGGGTATACTTATAGGGACCGTTTCTCGACGAGATCACCAACGCCGCTGACGGTTCGTCAAACGGACGTCTGGTCTGAATGATATCAGCTTTTCTGTTCCAGCGGGCCCGGTTGGATTTCGGGTACAATCCAACCCGGAAACTATCCAACAGCAACCAAAACTTGGGCGAAGTATGCCAAAAGTTCCGTCTCAACAAGAGGAAAGCAACGAGATAGACCGCGCGTCAATCGGACGCCCGGTCTGTGAGTTATTGGTTTTTTCGTTCTAGGGGCCCGGTTGGTTTCATGAGTGAACCAACCCGACCGCACTCTGACAGCATCCAAAGCACGAGCGGAGTAAGCCAAAAGATCCGTCTCACTAAGAGGAAATCAACAAAGTTGACGGCACGTCATTCGGACGTCCGAAGCTCAAGATATGAGCGTTTCCGCTCCGAGGGCCCGGTTGGTTTCGTGTACGAACCAACCCGGCTGAACTCAAAGTATTCAGAAACCTTGAGTGCGATATACCGAAACGACCGTCTCGATCCAAGGATCGTGTTTCCCCTGACGGCGCGTCAATCGGAGGTCTACATCTCAAGATATAGACATTTGAACGAAAGTGGTCCGAATACGGGGGTCTGGGCCCGGGCCGACCCAGCCCGACCCCCCCTGGGTCGGCCCGACCCGGGTCGACCCGACTCGGGTCCGACCCGGCCCGGCCCGGTCAGGCGCGGTCCTTTCCGGCCCGACTGACCGGCCGCGACCAAGCGGTCGCCGCAGAGCGGCGAGGGTGCGCGCGGCCGCCCCCTTCGCCATTGATTGACGCCGGTGGCAACCGCCGCCGGCAACTTCCGGTCGCCGGTGCCGCCGCGCCGGCGTGGCGCGCCGCCGCCACCTTCCACGGACCACCGGACGCACTGCGGTGGTCCGTTTCTCCTACCGTATTCACCTAGAGTCCCCCCGGGACCCCACCTTCCCTACGAAGGGATTCAAACGCCAAAAAGTCCTGCTTCGTCGTCACCCATCAATCCGCACGTCAAAGGATTAGCGTCGTCTCTGTAGTTTTCCAGCGCGGCCCGATGGCGCCGCGCCCCTTCGCCATGGCCCGACTCAGACCATGGTTCTTTGGTTTTCTTCGACGCGGCACGACGGCGTCGAATTCTTGAACATCCTTCCACGGTGCGGCGCGACGGCCCCGCGCATATCCTTCCGCATGAAAACCGCGTGGTGCGACGGCACCACGCCTTCCCGTACCAACCACAAAGGAACCATCACGAAAAATAGGGAGGAGGGTCGGCCGTGTTTGTGAGATCTGACCACCTCGCGTTATTTGATTACAAATGGTTTAAATCCACGAAGATCAAAAAGTTGGTATTCACGAATCAAATAAATAAAGAAAACCCCTACCTCGGTTTAGGAACAGTGTTTGTCAACGAGCCGCAGAAGACGAGCGTCGCGGAGGTCGGGCGTCACGGGAAAAGAACGTCGACGCCGCGAAGCGAGGATTCGAAGTCGTTGATGGCGATCTCATCGCGGAAAACCGTCGCGGAAGAGACGACGCCGAAGAAGAACGTCGCTTCGCGGATACGGCGTCATGGAAGAACCATGTTCTTTGGCGGAGAAGTTCTTCGTTGAAGAACGGTGTTCTTCGCGTTCTTCGTCAAGGTTGAAGAAGAAGAAGACCGCTTTCCCAATCCTCTCAAGGTTGAAAAACTGTAACAATAATAAAATAAGACCAAGTCATATTTTATTAACACAACCTAACCATTTGAATTTCAAGAGTTTGAAAATTCAAAACCCATATTTAACTCACTTAAGTTATTAACATAAGATGTTATAAAATTAATGTGGTGATAAGTTAACAAAACATAAAAGGGGGGTTTAGAGGGGTTAGGGAGTTTAAGGAATTTGAAAAGGTGGGGGGTTCGTGTGGGCCCACCCTTTCAAATATCCACACATTGGATGTTGGGTGGATATGGGCCCAACACCAACTTCCAATGGGAGAAGTTAACCACATGACATGAAATAAAATTGATTCAACAATTTTAATTACTTTTTTAAATAATCCTCAAAATTTAACATCTTCACCCGCACAAACGCAACTACGGTAAAGGTCCCCTTAAGAGATTACCGGCATTGCAAGTTCAACAGTGCCCTCAGAATTCGATTCCGAGCACCGGTTCAAAAGTTCGAAATTCCCGCTCGTTCGTTCACTGAACGTACCCGAGCCAAACTTCGAAAATTGATTCCGGGCACACCAGGCCTCGGAATCAGGCGCCACCAGAAACTGCGTTCTTGTAAACTTCCAAAGAAAAGTAAGACAAAATTTTCCTTGAAATTTCCGTGTCTTTACATTACTCCAACCATAGGACTTTACATCCCCGTAAAGCTTCAACACAAACTAGGGTCACAAAAGCGGTACAGAGCATGCATCTGAGCCTTTCGCTCTCATATGCACACCCGGAGGATCCCGTACTGCCAGAGAAAGTGCACCCTAGGAATCGATCATCCTAGTAGGATCCGCTCTTGAAGACCATTGATCCCCACTAGAACCTCCGTGGAAGTAACCTCATGGCCATTGTCCTACTCCTCATGGTCGATGATATGCGAAGGGTCGAGCATGTATCCCCTCAGTTGAGATACCTGGAAAACTTCATCCACCTAGTGAAACTGAGGTGGATGGGTCAAGTGGTATACCACCACGCCTACCCAGCAAAGGACCCAGAAAGGTCCGTTGAACCTTGAGATAACTTGCCTCCCTGGCCTCATATCCGTAAACCTCATCGAGGTGAGACCCGTATAAGGACGTGACCGTCATCCTCGAACTCTAGAGGCCTCCAAGTCCTGTCAGCATAAGGCTTCTGTCAGCCCTATGTTGTCATCATCCTCTCTTGGATGACCTGGACCTTCTCTAGTCTCACAAGAGCTGCTATGGATTCCTCTTTTCCGATAAGAGAAATCCGGTCTCATCCCCTGGATGAACCACATTTATTTCCTAATACAGTCAATCCTGACATGAATGATGCATTAATGCCATGGATGACGTCGTAAGGCCTCGACGTAACTAACAAGAGATCCAAATGTCACTCTTGCCTCCAAGGGTCGAGTCACACTGTCGGCATCAGTGTGAGGTCACTAGGTCTCCTCCAGTAGAAATCTCAAAAGTGAGGGTCAAGTCAACAGTCTTAACCAGGACCACTCAGTATCAACCAAAAGAAAGGAGAGGAAAGAAAACATCACAAGGATAAGTGTCTTTTTATTATTACAGATCATAGTACAAAGACACTAATACAATAGCAACATGGAACTAGAAGTACAAGGGACGTATCCACTAGTTCCGGTCCTGTCCACCTGCTCCCGGAGCTCTACTGCCTTGTCCACTGCTCGGCTGTTGCTCAAGCACTCATCGCTGCTTCTGGCTCGGTGGCTCCTCCAACGCCTACAGATCAACTGTACGAGGATTAGGATAGTCATGTGCCTGGTGACCTTTCCCGTTGCAGGAGTAACATAGTCCGTTTCTGGAACGCCTGGCTCTGACCCCACCTCAGGTGCCCCGCACCACCGGTCCTAAAACCCGAGATCGTCCAACTGCTAGTCTGGTCCTCCTGGACCTCTGCATCATCTGTCTACTGCCCATAGATGACTCGGCTACTGATTGAAAAAAACACGGCAAAGGAAGAAGCTCCTGTACACGCTCGGGGTGTAGAGCTACTGGCAGAAACTCCACCCTGAAGAAGGTCTCGAAGTCTTCCCATGCGAAGGTCATCCCTTCGCAAAACTGAAACAAGTGGCTCCACCACCTGCCTGCTGCTGCCTGAAGGAGGCTGCCAGCAAAGATCACCATGAACTCTGCCGATGTCCCCACTAGCCTGAAGACTCTCACCACAGCCTCCAGCCAATCCTCAGCCACCTGCGGGTCCGTCCCTCCCTGGAACCGAGGTGGCCTCTGGCGCTGGAACTCGTGCAGTGCGCTTAAGCGACGTGCACCCTCTGCTGCTGGGGCTGGTGGCATCAGTGGCCCAACGGGTAGTAGTACCACTGGTGCCTCAACTGGAAAAGGGCCCTGTACTAAGGCCACATCGCTCGGTGGGCTGTCAGTACGAACCACTCTCGGGGCTCTAGCTGGTCGTCCGAGAAAAGGCATCCTGAAAGAAACAACATAACACGGTCAAATGATTATACCTGGTGAGATGACCTGGTTTGAGCTGTTTTAAGGGAAAACCTTTGAAAACACAAATGCAATCATTGTTTTTGTGCACAAAGTTGGAAATCAGTTGTCAGGGTCCTGGTGTATGGATACGTCGACCGCCCGCACCAACACCGTACTCCCTCAACTGAAGACCACACTCGATACACTTAACACTATTGCTTCACAGAAAGAAAATATCAGAGTTATAAGTTCTGCGGTAGAACCGACTCCTCTGATACCAATTTGTCCTGACCCATCCTCGGGGCTCATGTCGTGACTACCCCAAGCCTGCCTTCCATAGGCCAGGGGCTGGCGACTAGCACCAAAGGCGTAAATCCCGATAACTGGGAAGGCATTGCCTATATAAAAGTAAAGAAACACTACAGAGTAAAAGCAGAAGTAAAACACTAAGTACAAGAGAAGTGTTGAAAGGTAAATTGGTCCAGAATACAAACCCAAAGTAATAGTACAACTACAACTGAACAAAGTAAAACAAAAAAAAGACAAATAGCTGGAAGAAGGAAGCAACTCATGGGTTGTCCTCCTCAGATCCTACCTGAAGGGTAGGTACAGATGGCGCAGCTCTTGGATTATTTACCACGGTTCCTACCTGAAGGGTAGGTACAGATAGTCTCCTCAACGTTCTCGCCTGTTAACCTCCTCCGTGTGTCGTCTCGCTGTGAAGTCCTCCTCCAGATACTGACTCGTCGTGTAGTCCACCTCCAGGTACCTTCCAGTTCTCGAACACTCGGCCTCTGTCAGCACTGCCCGTCATCTGCAACCAACACAACGAGGTGCGGGCATAGCCCGTGCAGGGGTGAGTATAACGATACTCAGTAGGGACCCCGAGACCCTCAAGGTCTCACTAAAACAAACAAGGATAACCACAAATAAGATATCAATAGATAACCTATACTTAGGTATATGCCCATACATATACCTAAGTTATCAAGTAAACCATCTCAATCATGAGGAAACACAAGGATCATGAAATCAACGGATAACCACTACCCAGGTATATACCCATACATATACCTAAGTTATCAAGTGACCCATCTCAATCATGAGGTAAACACAAAGGTCAAAAGTCTCAGCTCAAACTAGGATTTTCATTATCAAAACCGTAACTGCTGAAGATCCCCGTCTCTGGAGTGTACAATGGTCCTGTCACGACTCCGAGGTACTGCTCACTAACCGTAGACTATTGAGGTACTCCTCCTTTCGAGTACCGCGGGCCTGCCACCTCACATAGTAGTGCTTTCTACCGGGGTCTGCCACTCAAACACAGTAGTGCTCCCCCCTCATAGCCTACAGATGTACTCCTCGTGTCGAGTACCGCGGGTCTGCCACCCAAACACAGTAGTGCTCCCCGCTGTGGGTCTGCCACCCAAACACAGTAGTGCTCCCCACAAGGCTATACAAGTCTCTCCGACTCGAATCGGACAAGCAATCCTTTGGTTCCAGCCAGCTACATGGTCTCCGTACTCCGTACACTCATCTGTGGGAGGGTCCTCTCCACGAGCTACTGGTCGATACTACATGTATCTCAAAGTCCCACGAAGAAATATCTCAAAGGACCACCTCAACATAGGGGTCTCAACGCAACAGCCAGCGCGTCAATCGGACGCCCGGTCTGTGAGTTACTAGCCTTTTCATTCCAGGGGCCTGGTTGGTTTCGTAAGCGAACCAACCCGGCCGTATCTCAAATGTACCCCGAACTCTCATAGGGTATACTCATAGGGACTGTTTCTCGACGAGATCACCAACGCCGCTGACGGTTCGTCAAACGGACGTCTGGTCTGAATGATATCCGCTTTTCCGTTCTAGGGGCCTGGTTGGATTTCGGGTACAATCCAACCCGGCCACTATCCAACAGCAACCAAAAATCGGGCGAAGTATGGAAAAAGTTCTTTCTCATCAAGAGGAATGCAACGAGACAGACGGCGCGTCAATCGGACGCCCGGTCTGTGAGTTATTGGCCTTTTCGTTCCAGGGGCCCGGTTGGTTTCGTGAGCGAACCAACCCGACCGCACTCTGATGGAATCCAATTCTCGAGCAGAGTAAGCCAAAAGATCCGTCTCACTAAGAGGAATTCAACAAAGTCTACGACATGTCATTCGGACGTTCGGAGCTCAAGATATGAGCGTTTCCGCTCCGAGGGCCCGGCTGGTTTCGTGTACGAAACAACCCGGCCGAACTCAAACTATTCCTAATCGTTGAGTGCGATATACCGAAACGACCGTCTCGATGCAAGGATCGTGTTTTCACTGACGGCGTGTCAATCGGATGTCTACAGCTGAAGATATGGGCATTTGACCGAATGTGGTCCGAATACGGGGGTTTGTGCCCGGGCCGACCCGGCCCGGCCCGACCTGATCCGGCGCGGTCCGGTCCGGCCCGACCGGCCGGCTGCGACCGAGCGGTCGCCACGGAGTGGCGGGGGTGCGCGCGGCCACCCCCCTTCGCCGTTGATTGACGCCGGCGACAACCGCCACCGACAACTTCGGGCGTGGCGCGTCGCCGCCGCCTTCCGCGGACCACCGGACACGCTCCGGTGGTCCGTTTCTCCTACCGTCTTCGCCTAGGGTCCCCTTGGGACCCCACCTTCAATGAGAAGGGATTCAAACGCCAAAACAGCCTGCTTCGTCGTCGCTCATCAATCCACACGTCAAACGATTAGCGCCGTCTTTGTAGTTTTCTAGCACGACCCGATGGCACCGCGCCCCTTCTCCGCGGCCCGAATCCGACCGCGGTTCTTTGGTTTTCTTCGACGCTGCGCGACGACGTCGCGTTCTTGAACTTCCTTCCACAGCGCGGTGCGACGGCACCGCACATATCCTTCCGCATGAAAACCGCGTTGTGCGATGACACCACGCCTTCCCGTACCAACCACAAAGGAACCATCACGAAAAATAAGGAGGAGGGTCAACCGTGTTTGTGCGGTCCGACCCCCTCGCGTTATTCGATAACAAATTGTTTAAATCCATTAAGATCAACAAGTTGGTATTCACGAATCAAATAAATAAATAAATACCCTACCTCGGTATAGGAACGGTGTTCGTCCACGAGCCGCGGAAGACGAGCGTCGCGGAGGTCGGGCGTCGCGGGAAAAGAACGTCGACGACGCGAAGCGAGAATTCGAAGTCGTTGACGGCGATTTCGTCATGGAAAACCGTTGCGGAAGAGACGATGCGGATGAAGAACGCCGCGTCGCGGATATAGCGTCATGGACGAACCGTAATCTTTGGCGGAGAAGTTCTTCGTTGAAGAACGATGTTCTTCGCGTTCTTCGTTGAGGTTGAAGAAGGAGAAGACCGCTTTCCCAATCCTCTCAAGGTTTCAAAACTCTAACAATAATAAAATAAGACCAAGTCTTATTTTATTAACACAACCTAACCATTTGAATTTCAAGAGATTGAAAATTCAAAACCCATATTTAACTCACTTAAGTTATTATCATAAGATGTTATAAAATTAATGAGGTGATAAGTTAACAAAACTTAAAAGGGGGTTTTAGAGGTGTAAGGGAGTTTAAGGAACTTGAAAAGGTGGAGGGTTCGTGTGGGCCACACCCTTTCAAATATCCACACATGGGAAGTTGGGTGGCTGTGGGCCTACCACCAACTTCCCATGGGATAAGTTAACCACATGACATGAAATAAAATTGATTCAACAATTTTATTTACTTTTTTAAATAAACCTCAAAATTTATCTTCTTCATCCGCACACACGCAACTACGGTAAAGGCCCCCTTAAGCGATTACCGTCCTTCCGAGTTCATCGGTGCCCTCGGAATTCGATTCCGAGCACCTGTTCAAAAGTTAGAAATTCCCGTTCGTTCGTTCACTGAACGTACCCAAGCCAAACTTTGAAAATTGATTCCGGGCACACCGGTCCTCGGAATCAGGCGCCGTCAGAAACTACGTTCTTGTAAAATTTCAAAGAAAATTATGAAAAAAATTTCCAAGATATTTTCGTGTCTTTACAATATATTTTGAACATCTTATTATTTGAAAAACCATTCAAAATATATAATGAATTATTGAAAATGATTGGAAATCCATTTCATTGAAAATAACTCAGAAAACATGCAATGAAAGTTTGAAAATATTTCGAAACCATTTTCTTGGAAAAGGAAGGTTGAAAAATATTTTGAACTTTTTTTCTTTGAAATTAATTTTAAAATGTATAAGATAACAATTGAAATCATTGAAATCATTTTATTCAAAATAAAATTTTGAAAATATATTAAGAATATTTGAAAATCATTTAAAACTATTTCTAAACATTATAAATTTTTCTTTTAAAATTACAATAAAAAATTGAATGTCCATAAAATTATGAAAAAATTCGTCTCTTAAAAAGGAATATTTTTAAAATTTTAATGTAATCATTAACTGCAATACGATCTGGTCAGTAGATAAATCAATGCATGTTGAACATTTATTTTGGGTTGTAAAAAGTATAGAAATGTTCCCTTATCATAAAATTACAAGAACATTATTATTTGAAGATGAATTTTTATAAAATTAAATCATTGGGAAAATGTATGTTAATTATCTTAATAGAATATTGTTACATTTTTAAGTCATTTGTTGAAAACATGGTATTGAAGGAACACATATTCTTGATCTAATAAGGAGATGAATCCAAATTTTATTAAAAACACTTATTAATTATCATGAGTACTGTATAGTGGGAAAATATTACTAATACCATAATATATTATTAATAACCGATGGAAAATAAAATTAATGATGGTTTTTGAGTAATTGATCAATAGGTTTCACCAATGAATGCACAATCATAATAAATCCTAATAAACAATGATATTGTTGGAATAAACTCTTACCACTTGATAACTATAAATCATACTCCACATGTAGGAAAAATAAATTAAATGAATAATAAAATATCGTATAAATAAGGTGATTCATGATATAACATGTCATAGGTATGTTTATACACCATGTCGATAAATATAGTTTTATAACATGGACTATTTTTTAATGAAAAAATATTAAGACAAAATTACTTTATAGATTTGGAATCTTTTGAAATATTAACACAATGAAATAACGATTATAAAATGGATATTTAAATAACCCTAAATTTAATTATAGGAATAATATATTTAGTTTGTGTATATTATATACACCATACAAAAGAAATGTTTTGTGAATAACATTTAAATCACATAGAAATAAATGTGCTATGAAAAATAAACAGAGCATATGTCTTGACTCTCATCATACTCATTCAAACCTCTTTTATAATAAATATAAATTTTATATAAATAAATTATTGAAAAATATTCTTATCTATAATTAAATATATGATTTTTAATGACTTAATTTTACCCATTTATTAGAAATTCCATGATAATGTTACCATTCATCTAATAACCGCTTTGATTTTTAAAATTGATTTAACTTGTTATTCATGATAATTATACATATATAATTATTTTATCATATCAAGAATGTAAAAAGTTATTTAAATATAATATATATTCATTATATAAATTATTATGACAACCTATTGAATATATGGGGATGAAATAGAATACACCATTCATGGAGTTAGTAGCGTGAACATAAGCATGAATTATTTTTTCATTTTATTTTCATATTTAAAGAATAAAACTATAATATATATATATATATATATAATATAATATAATCAAAATATAAATTTTATTTCATATAAAAATTATAAGTTTAATAAACCCAACCCTAATACATTCTATGTAGTGTGTGAATGAATCGCATCGCATTGAAGATGCGGTACTCCACATACCCACAAACAAAGTTATTGTATTTACACACAATAGAAAGAATAAATTTATATTTTTAATAAAAACTATAGAATAAAAAATATATAATAAATATAATAAATGTATTATAAAAATACTATTTCCATTATTGTTCTTACCCATGATATGTGGTAAAGGAAAAATAAACAACATTGTTTCTAGAGGTGGTATCACGTAATACACACAAATGCTTTGATTGTTAGAAATGATATTGATGTTTGTGTAAGTGTTGTTATAAATAAGAGAATAAAAATTATCAACATATTCATGGTAAGAATGTTATTATATATTCATGGAATAAGAACAGTTGAGGTGTGGGAGAATGAAAATTAAATAATGGAGCGTGAGGATGGATGTTACATCATCTTAGGATAACTCCACTTGGTTCAAACAAAAAGGGTTCATTTGGTAGATTTCGATGAATGTGGAGGATTATAGGATGAAGGGAAGGATTTTATAATGAAATTTTGGTAGTGTTTATATGATCCAAAGTTCCTTTAGTGGTGTGAGGATGTGTAGGTGGTTAGTGCCTTTTTATAGAGGAGGAGAAGTGGAATTCTTTTAAACGTAAATATGAAAAGACAATTGTGAGGTACCCCATACATAATGTGACTCCAATATTTATAAAAATTAAATAATAGAGGTAAATTTTTAATAATAGATATATAAATTATATTTTTGTTATCTTTATTGGTCATTTTTCCTCTAATATTTAAATTTTAACATTAATGTAAACTTTTTTTACCTAAATTGATATAATTAATATTAATTACTTCAAAAAAACATTTTGTTAAAATAATAATTTTACGATATGATAATTTATAGAATATCATTATCCCAAATATGTAAACTAGTTGAAAAAATTAAAAACAAATATGTGTTAGATGTCAATTTACTATTAATCATGCAGATGATACACAATTGTGGGCCTTAGAAGTAAAAATGTTCAAAAGTCTCCAAAAATTTTATGTCTATGATTAATGTTTTATTTTTTCCATGGACCAAAAATAGTTTAAATAATAATATATTTATCCGATTATACTTTAAATTTGATTGAAATCATTATATAACTACAAAAATAAATTGTATGAAAATTTAGTTTTGATATAAAATTAAGTATTATTAATTATTCATCACAATATGAATTCTCTCATAAAAAAATACAAAACAATATAATTTTAAAATATATATTTAAAAATTGATTTTATTATTTAATATAAAAATTATAAAAGTGTCAAAAAATTTATTTAAATTGTGTTTTCTAGTAAATGTAGGTAAAATACCCTATTAAAAAAAACACATCCTTTTATTCATAAAATTAGATTTATTCAAATCTTATAACTATAAAATATATTGGATGAATATAAAACATATTTATTAGATATATAATATAAATATTTATTGAAAATCATACTTTAAATAATTTTCTTTAATTTATAGAGATAAAATTTTGTTGTTACATAGAAAAATAGTTTTCCTAGAACGCAAATTTCTTTATATTCAAATAATGATTTCATTCACTTATACTAATTTATAAATAAATTAGTAATTTTATATTCATGTGTAAATTTTATTTTAAATGTTTATTAAATCTTATTTGTAACATTAATTTCAGTGACTAGGTAGTAGATATAATTGTTCTTCAATAATAATATTAATGGTATATTTTAGTTTTGTAAAAAGTATACCTTTTATGTATTAGATGATATTCCAGGGACATAATAATTTTTGTAATACAAGATAAAATTAGTGTTGTGTGTACCATAAGCTAATCTATGTGTTAACAATATGGGAAATATTAACTTGGTGTTGGTAATATTACAATTAAAACATTATTCTTTTATATAAAAACTATATTCGATGATGAGTGAATTGAAAATTATAATGAAAAACTATATTATATCAAACAATTATTTCCCAAAATATCAGGGTGTCACATCTAATGCTTATCCTTCACCTTTTGATAAGAGATATATCTCATCAAATATCTCCACCTCATTCTTCATCTCTAGACACTACTATTCTTGATAGATATCATGATACATGTTTGTTAGTCCATGATGTATTTGTTATTTAGATGCTCTGAATCCCTTTTTAAATCCTCATAAAATCCCATAGTAAACTATACACGACCATAAAAAAGAAGAACCATTCAACTATCATGAGACCATATTGATATTGTATCCCCAAAATATAGGGTTTCCCTATAAGAAAAGGCATCACGATCAGATTATTAATCTCTCTTGATTTGGTCTAAAATCATAAGAATTTAAGATTTCAATGTTATAGATACTTATCTATGGGGATCATAAATATCCAGATGCATATTTGAAGGGATTTAAATTCATCCTTAACTAATCATAATAAACTTTTACTACCTATATATTTGTCTTTATTTTCATGGAATTGTGAATGTTTATGACCTTTTGAGGAGTGTGTTCTAGAAAGGAATTGAATGACTATTGAAACTTGACCAACATCCTCTGATCAAGGTTCATGAATTATTGAAAAATTGTGTACTTAGGGATTTTATGATCAGTTCACACCAAAAAAAATAATCCTAGAAGATAATTCCTCCAGAACAATAAGTAATATACCATTAAAATAATTTAGATAATTATTAGGTTAATTCCACTCATGTAAACTCAAATCATAGAAGACATAAACAAACAATTCATCCTCCTCCACCAGAAATACATTGAGTCTGACTACGAATGCATCAAATTATATGACATATTCATTACCTGACATAGGTATGCTGAGTATCAATGTTGATGTCGACCTTCTCATCATGATAAAAAAACAATATTTTATAAAACTAATTTTTTTACCCATTTCATGGTCATCACGAAAATTGGCAATACTAAATGTGAGAAATCCATGTTAAAATATCGATAAGGAAATAATTGACAAAGAAATCTCCAAATATTAGATAATTTCATTGGTCATTCCCATGATATGAAAAAGTGATCCTCATCCATTGCCACCAAGACTCTATCCTCTAAGATAATATGGCATACTATGTGTAATTTTTCAATATAGAAGATATATTTAAATTACATGTTGTAAATATAATGATTTATAAATATACTAATGATTATTTCAAGATGATGGGAGTGATAGACTTTAATTTGGGTGTACGCTAGTATTTTATCAATGAAAACCACCCAATAATAATCAATGAACTAATGTATTATTTTATTACTAATTTATATGAACACCGATGGTTAATTCATCAGACGAACACCATCACCACAAACTTATATATTCCATATCCACTCCTAAATATGTATGTGGTATGTCTATATTTTTTCACAATCAATTTATTGTACCCAAAACCTCAACTAAATCGTTGAGAAATTCCTAGAATCAACAACACATCAGAGAGATATTTGATGCATGAAATTGGATATCATTCACCATTATGTAGTTTAGACACTGATAATCCTCACACAAGCACAAATTCCTATAATACATCTTAGAAAAATAACTAGAAAACCCCGTGGTTTTGTTTTATTCTATAAAATCCCCTTAGAATCAAAATAATCCCATTTATCTTTCATTCATTTCCAAGGATGAAGAAAAATTCTATTACAATGTGAAGAATTATGTATAGTGGAACACTATATTTCTCTCTTGTGTTATGTGCATAAAATCCCATGCCTTATCATACCTCAACATATTTCTATATAAGTCGGTCATGAACATCCCCTATAATTCATTCCCGGTTATTTCTTCTTACATTATTTGATTCTCTAGGTTTTATCCCTGTTGTAGTATAATACTTAATGAATATATGAAGTATTCTTCACCCTATTTTCTATGGGTATCTCATGGATCATAAAGATAATTTTGGTGAATTTATCATGTTCCTAGATTCCTAGGGTCCTTCCTACACATTTAACATATGTTGTTGATACATTTGAAAATCACTCATCAATTTATTAATCCAGGGAACATGGTGACCAACCTCCAACTCCATGAATTAGATGACCTATATGATACTATTGCGAAGATAAATAACCATCTGGTTCCCTAGAGTAACACGATGTTTTGACTCAACTATTTTAGGTGTGTACTAATTACCAATATCTTTATTCTCATCCTTGATAGGTTTTGGATGATTTTTTCCTAAAAGGATCAACACAATCCATAGAACATTTGATAAAAAACTAGATAATCATGAAAATGTAATTATAACACCATTTATCATTTATATCATGTTTACTCTATAATTGGAATAAAAAGAGAGTTATATTATTGTAATAGTTACAAGTATTGTTTTGTATCGAATAAAATAATGGATAACCTTTCCAAAAGCATGTAGTAATATATATCACACATAATAAATATGACTGTTTCATGAATAATTCATGTCAATATATACACTTACATCCCTACCATGATGCATGTATGCTCAACTCATTCCAAAACTGACAAATAAGTAAAATCTAAATAAATAGTATCATTAGGCAATAAGTGAATCACCCAATGAGAAGTAACATAAAACAATAACTTGTAGAATGCATGAATTAAAATACCATATCCGGGAAATTATGTTTTCCCACACATTGTTTAGTTACTCTTAAGCATGAGCTCATTAACAAGACCTAACACATACTAGTCTTATTTTTACCTTTCTTAAATAGTGAATTAAAAGAAAATACCACCTATTATACATCATTGATACATCCCCAGCATGATACCCACCCACATGATCAATTTTGGATATTACTAGACCACAGAAACACCACACCTTATATTTGAGTCTACTAACTTGTAGAAATGATGTATAGAATATTGTGGTGAGAATATACACACTAGTATGGAGTTATAATTATAGTATAAATTAGACATATAAACACCCATTAAAAATAAATAGAAGGAAATCTACAAATAAAACAATATATTTAATCTTAGTAAAAAATATAATAATATAATATACAGAAATATATATTATCTACTAAAATTAATACAACTAAACTAAAAATAGAATACAAAATAAGGAAAAATATATATCTATTTTGAAACCCATGTTTAGTACCATCTTCATGCTCTAATACCTTCTCATAAGTAAAATAAATCATGAAGGGGTCCCCTTTCCCTTGTCCAAACCCACATACGTGATATCATCTAAGGTAGTAAATGATATCAAATTGGTTTTTAGTAAAAATCAATAGGATGAAAAAATAATGCCTAATAAATCCATTTGGGATAAATATTGCATCCAATAATAGGATATGTAGGTTAATTAATTCATAAATGATGATAAAACATCAAAAAAACCTACTAACCCTTGATAACTAGGTTGACATCTAGGGTCAACCTAACATTATTCAACATAATTGATGATATCTGTATACTTGAAATAATGTGAACTAATAAGAAGGTAAACCAAGTACAACTTGTAATATCAACTAAGAAGGAACAACATTTCCTAATCAATTTTCTAACTGGAAGGAATTCCATCTCCAACCAAATATCTCATTATGGAATGAATTCCATGTCAGACCCAATATCTTACACAGTAATAAATTCTATGTACAACCTATTCTTTTTATAATGAATGTAATGAAATGTACAAACAATAAATTTTTCCTGGAAGGATCACCACATTCAACCAATATTTTCATTATGGAAGGAATTCCATTTCCTACTTATAAATTAATCCTGGAAGGAATTATATATCCAACCTATTATATAATTTTGGAAGGAATTCCATGTGGAGCCTAAAATCTTATTATACTAAATTAGTGAACACAAAGTTATAAAATGAAAAACAATCCCATAAATATTTCTATAACATCAAACACAAAAAATAATAACAAGTTTTGAAAATATTTATTTGTCAATTCATCAATTACACATCTATAGTTTTTTTTTTCACTTTTACCAAATTCCTTCAATCAAAAAATACAGGGCTATTATCAATTTAAAAAATGTTACCTAATTCTAAAATAATTGTGAAATTTTTCATTTAAATAGAAATTGAAGGAAAATTAACACTAAACATGTATTCATATCCAAATTTCATCAAAAATTTATACCAACTACAATTATATTTTAGATTACTAAATTAAAAGGAGGATATGTTTCATGAATACAATAATTAGAATTACCATGATTGACCAAATATTATTTCACATATAACATAGATTCATAAATTTCAAACAAAAAATAAATAGTCTCCAATTTATGAAGTTTTGCTTGGATTGTTTCATCCATAAACCAACCCGGAGTATAGAGTCACCACATCCCTTAGGAGGCCACAAGTCTTCAGGTGGACAGTAATGTACCCAACATGTTTTGAGGGAGTCCTATGTGAATTGTTCCATCTAAGAAGTGGTTACCAATTGGGTTAGGACCCCCCCATTGTATGTTGACACAATCCAAATTATTAAATATTTAAAAACAAAAATATAGATATTAAGTAATTGTAATAGATGACCCACCTCAAAATCATAAAAGATAAAAAAAAATCATCATTGAACATGATAGTGTTCGGTTCCTCCTCCCTATACTTCAATGAAGAACTATAAACTATATATGAACATTTCATCAATATATAATTTTATTTTAGATTCACCAAACTATGGTTCTCTTTAAGTGAAACCAAGAAGATCAATATTTATTAGAATAAAAAAGAGGTGTACCTTTATTCTCTATGTCCAAAACACTAAGATCCAAGGAATCCTATATTTGGATAAAAAAGAACCCCCTAAGTCACCTATCAAATGGATCTAATTTGTGAGAAATGAGAATGAGTAATGGGATAAATATGGGTAATTGTGGTTTAAGAAAAAAAACTATTGGAATTGCTCTATTCATAATTATAATTTGGGATTCACATCCTAAATCCACATATTTCTGCAAACATAGACATAACTGCCACCTAAACTATTAAACCCAAAAAACAAGATAACATCGTGAATTAAATCTCACTACATGAACTGATTTAACCTATCAAATTATTCATTCATTGAAATAATATCATGGGTTCTTCCTAAAACCATATTCATAGTAAAATAAAAATTCATGAAATGTATTTTTTTTATCCAAAATTCATCTTCCCCTCCAATATCCCATAAGAAAATACTAAAATAATAATATATATAGTTATAATAAATCAATTACTAGTGTATAAAATATTTAGCAACACTCAAAGAGTCTTAACCATAATTATAAAGATGAACATTCATTGAAAATGATATAATATTACAACTGCCTCGAAGATGGGACCTCAATTGACTATTAGGTTATTATTGTGTCATAATACCTAGTGAAAACATTATTTAGGTTTTATTTATAAATAATTTTATATTATAAGAAAATATTTTTGTCTACATAACTATCATGGTATATTCAAATTTTCTATGGTGTGTTTCTATTGTAATGTGACTAAAGAAATATTGTGAAGTTTCTTTTATGATTTCACAGTGTTTTAAAATCTTTTGATCAGTTCATCCAAAATCATAAAAAGGTTTTCAAAACATATTATTATTCTTCTATAAAACTTATAGAAATAAATCATTATACTTTTAATAATAATTATTATAGTTCATGTGATTTGATAGGATATAATATATGTATATATATTTAAAATATAACTCATCAATCCAGAAACATATCACAATTATTTGAAACCCATTTGTTCATTAATTTGGAAATATATATATATCAAAGCCAAAATAGAAATATAATATATGGTTTCAAAAAATATGATGAAATTATAAATCAAATATAATGTATCCTTGAACAAAACAATTCAGAGAGAGAAAAATTAAATTATTTATGGGAAAATAATATATTGTTTAGATATGGTAAATTTTATTTACACTTCTTAAGTAACAAATCATTTTAATAAAAAATAATTTCTATAATAGAAATATAAGGGTATATTTTATGTTTTTTTATGATTTATATTTTTAGAAAATTTGTAGATTTTAAAAAATTAAAAGAGTATTTATTTATTTGTAACGAGAAAATTCATTAAATTTATCACCAATTATATGATTTAGGACACACATTAGTCCTAAAAAAATAGTAAGTAATGTTATTAATCCTAGATATTACTGGGATGAAATTTATAAAAACTCACAAGATTTTTTTATGCATTATAAAAAATATTTGTTTATATGAAATATCATTAAAATATAAAAAATTACACCATGTCCACTACATGTTTTTGACATACATGTAATATGGGGTATATGGTTTATGATACAATTTCCCATGTTTTTATTCCCCAATTATAACATATCTTAAAATGTTTATT